>OY288108.1:136393920-137759579 GCA_958431115.1 Syrphus vitripennis | reverse complement strand
CCTGCAAGCGTGCCTGCCCGCTACAACGAGACTATTATATCAATGAAAGTATTGTTTCAAGAGTAACAACTATCCCAGATTTCGGTGTTATTTGCGATAGTGAGCTCAACTTCCGGTCTCACTATTACAATATAGTAGCCAGAGCTAATTTTGCGTTGGATTTAATCAAACGATGGTCTAAAGAGTTTTCTGACCCTTACGTTACGAAATCTCTTTATACCACGTTTGTACGGCCTTAGATCAGTTCTTGAATTCCATCAAACTCCTCACAGAACTGATTACGGTAGAAATGAAGCAGTAACGAGGTTGTAAATGAAGGGTAAATGATAGTTCAAATATTTTTGATTACAGTCATAGCAAGATCGCACAAAAGAATCTTTTATGAAGTAATTTCTAGCCTACCTAAATTAAAAAATAATAAACACAAACAAAAAAAAAATATAAAAAAAACCAGAGAAAAAGAGAAACTGAAACCTTTTTTTTTAACTTAACAAATGTCTTGAACATGCTTATTTTATTTATATATTTTGTTATTTTTGTTTTAATTTTTCATTCTCTATTTTAAAATTTAAAAAATTTTTGACAACTTTTTTGCCAAATAGTGATTACTTGTTCCTATTTACAAAATTTTATTTTTTTTTTCTCTTCCTTATTTAAATGCTTTTTTTTACTTTGGAGAAGAGTTATTCCTCTTCTAACTGCCTTAAAAAATGAGAAAAAACAGTCAAAAAATATTTAAGTGCAACGCGGTCATTTTTCAATTTTCTTTTTAAATCAAATTTCTTTTTCAAATAGTTTAAAAAAAAATTAAACTCTAAAATGAATTTTTTGAAAAAAGTGTTTATTTTTTATAAAAACAAAATAATTTTATGTTGTAAAATGTTATTTTAATATTTAATATTAAATGCTGCAATTTTTAATCCAGATCATATTTTTTTTAGTAAATGACAGGAATTTGCAGTTTTTTTTTTCATTTTATCTGCATTTTTAGTCACAAATGTGAATTTCACTTCACTTTAAAAATCAATTCCGTGTCGAAATTTAAAAAATAATGAGTCTTCCTTGTTTTTTTCTTTTTTAACTTTTTATTGTTTGAATCAATTTTTTTGAATGTTTGAAATTTTTTATTTTTTTCAACATTAGGTATGATGTGGTTTATGAACTCAATTAAAAATTTCATTAAAAATTGATACACCAATAAACTGGAATTAGTATGGCCAGACGATGGATGCTGGCACAGCGGATTGTGTTGTTCCTTAGCTCCGTATGTGGCTTAGTTTCGGTTCGAATCCTTGTTGCGATAGAAAATTTTTCAATTTATATGATTAGAAGAAAAAAGACTTTAGCAACACCCTGATGATAAAGGTGACACACGTTAAATATATAACTGCAGCCTTTCTGATAGCACAACGAAGTTGTTGTTGTCAGATTCAAACCTTAAAATAGTTAACCTAAACGTAATCTTTAAAAATCTAATATTTATTTAATTTAAATCCAATAAAATAAAATTAACGAACAAAACACACGTCAGCTTTCTAAAAATAAACTTTTCCATCAGTCCTTCAGTTCTTCGCCTTCTTTTCCCAAAATCAAACAAATTAGATTGTTGTTCAATCAATTACCCTCATAATTACACATATCCTTGTTCTTAAATGGATTTTATCGCACATTTCTAAAGCTATTTCGTCAAATTACGATGAGGGTAACTCTAAGGACTAAACAAACACATATTAACCATTTTGTTCCGTGTGGGTGTTGAAATATAGGTATTCACCAAAATCAACTGAATCACAACTTCTCTGATGTACGTGGGATACATAGAAAGAGGGAATCGTCACAAAAAAAAAGTTAACAAATCCCCAAAACTTTACTCAAACATTTCCAATTTTGAATATTTGAAATATAATTGAAAGGTTTTTAGTATACACCTACATCAATATCCTTCAAAAAAAAAATCTACTTTTGTGTCCAATTTGTCATAGAAATATTACTCCCCGAGAATATGTAGATATTATTCCGGTCGCAATGATTGTGTATCCTTTTACTGGATACTCAATCAATCTACAATACTACGAGTAGTATATATAGAACACGTCTATTGTTAAATATATGTATTTTTGTTCGAGTACATCGAAATTTTGTAAGTCATGTTTATAGCGTTCTCTATGAATATATATAGAAGTCGGAAATGAGATTCTGCTCCTGTAACAATTTTCAATTGCAATTGAAGTCTAAGCCGGCGATATAGGTAAAGCAGAACACAACATATCTAACATAACTCGCAAGTCCTTCATTCATGTTCGTACCTACAGCATATACATATATTTTAACCAAACCAAACCGAAGAAGGGGTTTGATGATGAAGGGATGTGCTGAATTCAGTAAATTCAATTGTATGCTCTTCCAGGATAATTTTACTCAACTCAAAGTTACAAAACGAAGAGTCAGGATATAAAAGCACACAGCCTTTTGCGGCAATCTTCTTCCCACTTCACCTACCATTGAGGCAGGTACATATGTCTTTTATATATGGCAAGCTGAAGCATGAGGCGTGTTTACACTACTATATGTCGAATGCTATTAAAATTTCGAAGGAGCCTACATATATCTAAAAGGAAGGGTTTTAAGCGTTTCAACAACGAATTTTGCTGATACTTTTGCATCCGTGGGCAATTTTTGATTCCACCCCTTATACAATTTCGAAAAACGAAATGATGGTGATTTTGAATAGATTTAGATATAGATATCGTCATGGAGTGTTAAAACTCACTATGGCATAACTGCCGGTTGGTTACTGGCTTGGCTATGCCTATGGCAATGTCTACCTGCCTGAATCTGTCTCGGTTCAGCCTGCTCCATGTCAAGTCTGAATTGGATGGGAAAGAGAATGTAGGTACCTTTATGCACCGACCGACAACGACGCCGACGGTCTCGGACCAATTGTTCGAAATTTGATTGAATCCCTTGCAATGTGGTGTAAATAGATATACAAATATGTACGAGTACCTATAGTATCTACACCTTATAAGAGCACAATATTGGAAGGAACATAACAAACCAATGTGGTGCAAAGGTGTAGGTTAGGGAGTTTATGACAACGTCACCATTTGCTTTCTGGCCTCATGTCCCTCTGTTTTATTGACTTTACGATATTACAAATTGGAGCCCTTCATTCCAATTGAGTCCTTTTTGCATTCAAATCAAATTGATTTTTTATTTGTTAATTAAAAAAAAAAATCTACGAACACAGTAAACTTTCATCCTTTTGCTTGCCTTTGTAAGGAGACATTTATATTTAATGAGAACTTAAATTGAGTTGCCATGGCGAATTTTTCGTGTCGTGAAAAGCTTCGGTGTCAACGTAATCGGTGGTGGTTGTCGTCGGCGTCGGTGGCGGCGGTGGCGTGGATTGATTGTGAACGCTAATTGATATTCCTTTTGATCATTGAACCAAAAATAAAACACTTTCTGTATTGAACTGGTCTTATATACAGGGTGTCCTAAAAATCATTGTCCAAACTGTATTTGGTGTTAAGCCAGAAAGAGCACTTTTGTGCGGGTTTTGTGAATGAAGTGAGCCCAACACCCAATGAGCTGTCAGAAGAAACAATTCCCCGAATAAGCACTGTACTTCCCAGTATAGAAGAAGCTCTTTTGAGCACTCATTGAGAGAGACTGGGAAACAGAGAGGTTTTTTTTTTTTTGAAGAACGGAGTGGCTTGTCAAGCTCCTAATAGAGGGGAAAGTCAACGTTGTTCTTCAGATAGATGCTAAACAAGCAGGATTCCTTGCTGGATCTTCCTGTGTGGACCACACCTTGGGGATCATCATCGAACAGTGCATTGACTATCCATCACCACTTCACTTACTGCTCACCGACTTCCAATAAGTGCCAAGAGAAGTGCATCAGGAAGTGCATCCATGATAACACGATTTCTATTATCAAGGTTTTTTTTTTTTTTTTTTTTTTTTTTTTTTTTTTTTTTTTTTTTTTTTTTTTTTTTTTTTTTTTTTATATTTATTTGGCAAATTTTGCCATTTAAAAATTTCATTACACAGTATATTATATTTTATAAACTAAATAAATCTATTTTTAACATACTCAATTAAAAGTTTTTTAAATCTTAATAAATTATTTTCCATTTTCAGTTCATTCGTTAAGTTATTATAAATATCTAATCCTCTATGAAGAACCATATTTGTTGTTTTTACATTTCTATACATAGGTAACCTAAAATCACCAGCATTGCGTAAGGCAAAAGTTTGTACATCACCTACATACGTTATATATTCATGTAAATAGTTTGGAAGTAAATTGAATTTAATTTTAAACACAAATACAATTGCATTATACATAATTCTTTGATTAACACTCATCCAAGATAATTTTAATAACATTTCTCTTATTGGAGTAAATCCATTGCACAACAAAACAATTCTCATAGCCCTATTTTGAAGTTTTTGTAATCTATTAATCATAAGATTATTACACATAAACAAAATACTTGAGCAATATTCAAAGTGTGGCTTTATCATTGTATTATAAACCTTAATAGTTGTATTGTTTGACATTTTCTTTCTAATTCTTCCCAAAAAGTAAATTTTTTTAGATATTTTTTTACATATGTAATTAACATGTGCATCGAGATTTAATTTTTCGTCAATAACAACACCTAAATATTTTATTTCACAAACTGTTTCAATATTCTGATTGCTTATGTTAATGTTTCTGTTTGTATTACCATTTAATATCATAGCTTTAGTTTTATTTATATTCAATTTTAACATATTACTATCAAACCATTCTTGCAATCTTTGTAAATCAGAGTTAATTTTATCGATACATTCATCAACATTACAACCAGATATAAACAATAAAGCATCATCTGCAAATAACACAAGTTTTGCAAAACGAACAGCATTTTCCATATCGTTGATATACACCAAAAACAGCAATACACCAAGCAAAGATCCTTGAGGGACACCATTAAGTACAGGAACAGGGTTTGAAATTTCATCGTTCATTTTAGTTTTTTGGGTTCTATCGTTTAGATATGATTTGAACCATTGGCTTTCTGTGTTTCTTACACCATACATTTTTAGTTTTTCAATTAATATTAATTTATCTACCGTCTCGAAAGCTCGCTTTAAGTCTAAGAACACTGCCACTACAACTTTTTTGTCATGAATGTCAATTTTCCACTTCGTGATGACTAGATTAAGAAGTGATTCGTAATTATGATTTTTTCGAAACCCAGATTGATAACAAGATATTAAATTAAAGGATTCTAAATAGTTTTGAAATTGGTTATACACAATCTTTTCAATAATTTTACTTTCGAGGTTCAGCATATTGACAGGTCTGAAATCTTCCACTTTGTTTGAGTTTTTGATTTTTGGAATAGGTACAATAAGGGACTCTTTACAACAATTAGGAAACGTTCCACTAAGTAAAGATAAATTCACAATTTTTAGTAACATATCACCACATACATCAAATTCATCCAAGTACATTTTAACACTAATTCCGTTTGTATCTTTTTTGTTATTCATCGCTTTTAACACTGATTTTAAGTCATTCGCATTTATTTCTTTAAATTTGAAGTCTAGATAGTAGTAATCAGGTATTGAATTTATATAAGGTTTATTTGGAATATTTCTTCTTATTTCTTCAATGCTATTAACGAAAAATAAGTTCAACACATTTGACATTTCGGTATCATTGTTGTATTTAATCCCATTACCCACAACTTCATTTATATTTCGTTTACTTTCTTTTAAAACAAGTAACTTTAAAGTTCTCCACATAGTTTTTTGGTCAATACAAATCTCAATTTTTCTTTTAATGTACTCGTTTTTAGCAATATTAAGTGAATTTTTAAATCTGTTTCTACAAATTTTATAGTTGTTCCAATCAACGCAAAGACTAGAAACTTTAGCTTTTTCGTATTTTAAAACTTTTTCATTTTTAAGTGATCTTAGATTTTCATTGAACCAAGGATTATAGTTACTTCTAATATTTCTATAGGATATAAAGCTATTTACCGTCTGTAAGATGTTGTTAGAAAACTTATTAGCTAAGACGTCAACCGATATATTACTATCAGGTACAGAAAAATCACAGTTTCGAAGTTTAGAGACAAAATTGTCTGAATTGTATTTAAATACACGTATAGTCTTCTCCTTTTGATTCCTATTATATAATGCCTTAATACTAATTATCACAGATTCATGATCACTTATCTTAAATTTACTTTCAGTCTTTGCTTCAACTCTCTCCGGATTATTTGTCATAACATAGTCTATTAAACTTTTAGAATTTTTGGTAATTCTCGTCGGTGACGTAATTAGTTGGCTAAATGAGTTATCACTTAATATTGCACTTATTTGATTTTTAAAGGAACTATCTTTTAGTAAATCTATATTTATATCACCCATTAATATCACAGTTTTATTATCACAGTTAAAGATGTTCAACCAGTTGGTAAATTGATCTAAAAATATCGTTGCCGAGTAGCTGGGTGATCTATAAATTCCTCCAAGTAAATACGTTAGGTTAAATTTATTCACCTTTACCAATAAGAACCAAATCTGCTTTTCAATAGCAATATTCTTTAATATTTCAACTCCCCAACCATCTTTTATATAAAAAACTACTCCACCCGTATGAGAAGACATAGAATCACATCTTATTGTTTGAAAGTTTTTTAAGTCAATTTCTACATCTTCAACCAACTCTGTTGTATGGGTTTCTGTAGCACATATAAAGTCAAATTCATTATCGTACACTAATGTTTGTAACTCACTGTAATTATTAATGAGACCCTCAATATTAAGACTTACGCACTTTAATTCTGATAATTGCTAATAATTTATTTTACTGCGTTCATTAAGAAGTTGCCTTCTATAGATTGGGCACTCCAAGCTATGGGTATTATGTTTTATGTCCATATCAGGAAGGTTAGCTTTAATCTTAAGCCTCAAACAATTAACACATTGGATTTCGTTTTTACAATCTTTGATTTCATGATCTTTTTCACCACATTTTAAGCAAATTTTTTCACTCGTACAGTCACTATGCTTGTGGTTATACCCAAGGCATTTAAAACAACGACGAATGCTAACTTTTTCATAAACAACACATCTGTCATATTTAATATAAATTTTTTTTAACTCCATAATTTCATGGAATGCTTTCGAATCAACCTCTAAAATCGCATTATAATAAATATTGTTTTTAAAGGACTTATACACTTTAACACATTTAAGGGTATTAAAAACAATATTATTTTGATTACGAATAGCATCCTCTATAACATCACTGCTTAAATTTTCGCACATACCGCTCACTAAAATTGTGGGATTTTTCATAACTGGCATATGCACTTCATATTTATCACTCATTTTACTTTTAATTTCATCGCCAATTTTTTTTATAGCTTCTTCACTGTCACAACATATAGCAATAGAACCATTTTTTCATAGAATGTATTAAAGTGTCACGTTCTGCAAGGTTGTCAGAGGAGTTTGAAGTCCAAAGTGGGTTTAGGCAGGGCTGTATACTTTCATCACTACTGTTCCTGTTGGAGATTTGTAGCACGCAGCTTTGTCAATTAGAAACGAAGGAATTCAGTGGATTCTACAATTATATACCTTGTCTACGGGCATGCTTTCTTTGTTATAGGATTATTGATGTTCAACAAATGACATTAAGGTTGAAAATTAAAGCTGGCTTAAGATGAATACGGCAAGATCAGCCTTGGAACTTCCGTATCATTGTGGGCAACCAGTGGGGATGGTAGACCTAGACAATTGTCAATATCTTGGAAGTATTGCCTCTACTGATGATAGATATTTACAACTTAATCGGGATTGCGTTCGAGTCAAGGCCATTATTTTAGAGAAACATTTCTTCAAATTGAAGATTGTTCATTTCCGTTCCAATGTTGAATTCGTGCTTTTTGCGGATGAAGAACCTGGGAAGAATCAATGTCACGAGAAAGCTGCTAGCTTTCTCAGTAGAAGTGTGAAGTAGTGTCTCCAATGTTGAACTTCCTGCGAGGACAAGTCAGGTTGATTCTTTTATACAAAAACGTACACTGGATTGGCGTAGTGATATAATGAAACCCTCTTACTCAGCCAGGAGAAGAAAAGCAGGATCTAGATCAAAATTTCTGGAGAAATTTTGGACAGAGCTGAAATAATTCTCTAAGGTTAGTGGAGGCACTATGCTATTTTCCATTCTACTCTATTAACTTTTCGTTTTGATAAACCATAACATCATCTTCATTCTATTGCAAAAGAACTCCCTTCCGAACTGTATTTTTAAACTTTTTAAACGTTTTCATCAAATTTCGTTATTCGTCTTTTTTTTTAAGGACTTTCTGTACTAAAACGAAACGACAAGAAGATTTTACAATAATTTATACTCCTTTAGGAATGATGTTCTTTTTCAGCTGAATATACCAAAAATCCCAAAAATGCATATTGCAAATTCGCATTAAAGTCAATAAGTCTGTCTTCCAATATATGCGCAAAGGTACGTATGTCAACATTTTAAAACAAATATGTATTCGTCAAAATTCAAAGCAACTCATATATTTGAAATTGTTTCCATTTCCATCAGCTACTAGTACCTCTGTCAGTTATACCTGGAAAATTGAAAAATGCAAAAAAAATAAATTGATATCTCCGATTTTATATCTACCAACATACTCATACTTATTAACATAGTTTCCGAGAAAATATTTCTAGAGGCTTTTCGTAAGCAACATTGCATTGGCATTAATTAAATTGAAATGTTCACTTTTTATGGAATTTAAAATTCAACTGTAAATGAACATCTCTATGAGAAAATAAAAAGACTAACTGAAAAATTTTAATCCGATTATAGGCTTTTAATTTTTTAAACTCCCTGAATAAAATTGTTTGTGAAAAAAAAAATTTTGTCAAAAAAAGTTCTGTGAAAAAAGAAATTATCAACATTTTTTTTCGGAAATTCAACTGCCTACCGAGAACTCATCAGACCATCATCCAATCAGTGTTTTGCGTGGCTGTATATAATATTATTTTAAAATCCATCCATTTTTTTTATTTTAAATTTTTTATAGTTCAAATTTTAATACACCTATTTGAAAAAAAAATAGATTTCGAAAAATTAGTTTTCTTAAGTTTTGAAAAAAAAAATAATTTTTATGTCAATTCTTTTTGATTCTTATCTTTTTTAAGGGTTGATTTATAAAAACTTAAAATTCATTCAGAATAAAGGTACCTACATTATTTATGTGTTTCTTTTAGATAAAAAAAAAATACTTTAAAAAAAAATATATTTTGAAAAGTAAAAAGGTCATTTTTGTTATAATTTACAAAAATCTTTTTACTAAGCAGCGTATTAAAGTAAATAGGCATAATTTTCTTAAACGTAAGAATTAAATTAATATTTTACAATATTTTGTATACTCTTTTCGTCGAGCATTACGAAAACGAGTTTTATCAAAATTCACAAAAAAAAAGACATCGACATCAGTTAAGTTCCTTAGTCAACAAAAACCGATAGAAAAAGAAACTTATTAAAATAAAAGAAACAATTTTCTGACATTATTTTATTTAAACTTAAGACTCTACTCAATGGATGCAAGTTCAACTCTTGTCTAAAATATAAAAATTAAATATTCGATACCTGTCAAAATATTTTATTATTTCAAAAGATTGTTATTATAACTTTTTTTCTAAATTAAAGTCAGCTCTGAAGTTTACCAGAGTAACAGTAACTGTCAGGATAATGATGATGATGATATTATCGACAAAAACAGCATTCCATCAGACAAAAAACATCTCATTATATAAAATTAATGAAACTATAATATCTTATGATGAACAATGACGATGGTAATAGCTATATCCTTTTTGCATCAAGAACGAGAAACTCAAATCTCTGCTGTCTTCCTCAATGGGAAAAGGGCAACAGCATCAAACCAACATCGTTGTCGTCGTCATCGTCTTTGATGCCTTTCAAGATATTCTCATCAATATCAATTGTTGTTTTCTTATAACTTTTCCAATTTATACCAAAAACTAACTTTCCACAACCGAATATAATAAAACTTCGATATAGAATTGAGAAAAGATATAGATACGATGAAGCCATCGATTGATACTTCAACTGCAGCAACTCCCCTCTTTGCTTTTATATATAACAACTAGAATACCAAAACTAAACTAATTCTTACGCAGGACCCGGGTAACTGAAAACCAAATTGCAACCATTTTGCCTTTCCGCCATAACCCATACCTCAGACTTCAAATTCGAGATTAATTTCAAACAAAAGGGAAAACAAACAGAAAAACTGCTAATTACTCGCTAACAAAAGATTTTTCAACCATCAGACATTTTATTTTATTTCGTTGTGCATTCTTTGCAAACAAAAACTTTGTTCCTTTCCTTTCCGCAACAAAACCATTACATCCGGTTTTCGTTTACACCCACATAAACCTACATCATACCTTTTTTTTCAGAGCTAACACGGCTCCGGTTAAAGGCCGACTTCACCTTTATTGAGGACGAAATCACACAATGACTATCCATTCGAGTAATTAACCTTTGGTAGTTGATCCTTGGTATCACATCCACAGGCTGGTTAATTGGAATGAGCGCTGAACGCGAGCATCGCCGAGCTTCTAAAAAAGGACAGTGCGTGGCATCTGGCATCTGTCGCGTGTAACGCCGGCGTGTTCGTTCAGAGCGACATCATTGTCGTTAAAGGTGATAAAAACCTTTATGACGGTGTGTTCCAAATGGCTGAATTAAGTCATAACCTATGTTTACACTCTTTGTTTATATTTTTTTACAACTTCACCTATACCTACGACAAAATCACCAACCTTCGGAATAAAATTTCTTGCACCTTCTGTGGGAAAAAGAACTTTATTGTTTTAAAGCAAAGAGTGCCTGTGTTTATTCTGTTTTTTATTTACACACCCTACGCAGTTGTTGTTGTTGTTAAAAGAAAGGTTTAACCTTTAGATCGTTAATCTAAATACCTGATAAAAAGAGTTGTTTTGTTTATATAAATATACCCAAATATAGGTATTCATCCGAAGGACTCCGAAAAAGGTTTTTGTTTAAAGATCACCATCATTAGATGTTTTTTTAGGGCTTATCAAATTAATAAAAAAGTCTCATTCATTTAGAAAAAAAATATTTATTTCCTTAGGGCGCATATAAGTATGATTATATTTAAAAAAAAAAGGTCATTTACTCCTTCAAGAGTATATAAAGTCTAATAGAGACAGACATCGTCCTCTCACTTAGAATTAATATATATTTTTTAATTTTTATAATGGTCTTCTTGGCACACGCTTTGCTCAGTCTCACATCAATGGATTCATTTTTGTCCTTGATGGGTGGGTATATAGGTATGGATATAGATCTAGTCAAATTTTCTTTTAATCTTCGAATTACTCTTTTCTTTGGGTTTAATTACTCGAAAGATAAATTATTATCTATTCTATAGGAAAGGTAAAATAATGAATGAAAAATTATTTTTTTTTTGGATTTTTTGTTTTTAAAGATTTAAAAATCAATATTATGTCAAGTTAATGAATTATATCCTTATCAAGGAAGTATCTGGTATATAAGGGGTTAGCATAAAGCTTAAGATGTTCAGTTTTAATGATGTTATCAATTTAAGCCATTATACAACTTTTTTTTATAATTTTGTTGAGATAGGACTAATGCAAAATTTTAATATTATTTATCCGATCAAAAAATTTTTTTTAAGAGAATTCTTATGAGAGGCAAAGTATTATTTGTGGTGTGATTTTATAAATTTCTAAAGCATTTGATAAAGTTTGACATCCTACTTTTTTATCGATAATGCGTGCCTTTGGTATCGATGAAACACTTCTTCGTTGGATTAGTAACTTTCTTTCGAATCGCTCTATGTAAGTAGTATTAAACGGATTCAAGTCCGAAACTCACAACATAAATGCTGGTGTGCCACAGGGTTCTGTTTTGTCTCCGACCCTCTTTCTCATTTTCATTAATGATCTCCTGTCTGCCACTACTAATCTATTAAATTGTTTCGCTGACGATAGCACCCTTAGCTTTTCATATTCGTTTCCAAATTCACATCCCTGCTCTTCAGACATGGAACTGAAACGGCTTAAAATGATAACTACATTAAATTCTAACGTAGACAGCATTGTACCATGGGGATCAAGAAACCGCGTAGTATTTAATGCTTCGAAAACTCATTGCTACCTTGTGTCGTTAAAGCGAGACTTACCCCCCCTGCTATTATCTATGAGTGGCACATGCATCGAAGAAACTAATCAGCTTTCGACTCTAGGTATGTGTATCACAAACCATCCTTTATAGAATGGTCACATAATTAACGTCACTAAAAATGCCGCAAGATGTTTAGGTTTCCTTTGGAGATGCAAGAAATTATCTCCTTCTTCTGATCTATTATTATCTATAAAAGTTATAAACGTTCAAAGCTCAAGTATAACTCCCATCTCTGGGCTGGTGCTCCAACAACTTACTTAAGGCTCTTGGACAGTATACAAAGACGAGCCGTCAAAATGATCGGAGACAGCATCATCCGTACATTTACTTCACTCGAACACCAGCGTAACGATTCCTGTCTTTCACTCTTTTATCGTTACTTTTACGGTAAGTGCTCTAATAAAGTAGCCACTTCCATTCCTCCCCTTAAACAATTCAACCGTAATACTCCCGCTTTAAAGAATGCTCATCAGTTTACTCTTCAACCCAATTTAGGTTATACTGTCAAGTACAGGGATTCGTTCCTTAACCGTACTACGCGAATGTGGAATACCCTTCCACGCTCTGTATTTCCCCCTGATTGTGATGTGACGAAATTCAAGACTAATGTTGACCTACATCTCCTTTCAAATCCCCTCCTACCAACCTAGAGCTCGCACTGTGAATCTGATATATAAAGGGTACAAAAATTGTAGGAAATTATTTGTCAGGGAACAACCAGGACCGGGCGTTTGTTTCCACAGTGCGGTTTTTAAAATTTAACATTGGACGTCCGCCAAACACATAGCCAGGAGCCTTCAAAAAAGGCGTAAATGACTCTTCAAATTTTGGTTTTTATGAACTAGTAAAAAATTTAAAACTTGGGATACTTAGCAAAATCCGCACACTGACACAACTCCTTTTATTATTTCTTTTTTGACGGAAGCTTCTGTTTTTGGAAACGACTCATTTGATTAAGATAAAATTTTCAGATAATGTTCTTATAAACAAGAAAATAAATCTAAAAAATAAGTTTTTGTAAAATCCACCTATTGCCACGCCCATTTTCCAATTTTTTTTTTTAATTTTCTGAAAATGTTTTGATGAAATTTTCAAATGATAAGTGTTTCTTGGGCCTTAACTATTTGAAAGAATTTTTTTATTTATGATACATAAACCTATATTACCAACTTTCAAAATTTATACATAATGGTAGGCCCCATACAAGCCCTGCACTAAGAAGGTCCTTTCTCAGCTTTTTTTGTTTTTATGGAATTTCTTTTTAAAAAAAATTTTATTGGGTTTAAAATTTTAACAGTTTTGAAGTAATTATTTTATCTGGATATGACCACCTTCTCTATCCAAAACACATGACAATTAAAACAATTTAACAAAATCCACAAAGTGATCCCTGGAAATATGCTCATTGCTAGAAATTAAATAAATACAAAATATGCAGAAAATCATTATTTGTTATTGCTTAAAAGCTTATCGCTTTCATCTCAATTTGCTATAATTCCTATTTATAATATTGTAGGAATCCCTTTCCAAATCATTTCTTGGGAAAAGTGTATACAATCCTTTCCATTAATTTATAATAACGCAAAGTTAACATTCAATTTTCAATTACTAAGAATTCCTTGTGTGATAGGTAAAATTTTAATTAAATAAAGACAAAGTAATGGGTGTAGGCACGAGAGTAGGGGGTATTTTGAAATCCAATTTTCTATAATGACTTGATTTTCTTCCTCGTAGTATATGCTTATCCTTGAATTCCTTGCCAATGGTAGTGCACTTTGGAGACTTTATAATTTAACTTTTTTTGTGAAAATCATTTTCTTATATTGGAATATCTGAGTTGTCTGATGTGAAACCATAAACATAACTATTTTTTTTTCCCGAAAGCCTTACTTCAGTTGTCCCCAGAGCAATTTAAGTAAATTGAGGAATGAGGTTAAGTTTAAATAAAATAGAGAAAAAAAAAAAATGAGACTATGTTAAATGTGAAGAAATTGCTTTTTATAAGGCTTAGATGTAAAATTCTAATATTCTAATAGACATTTAAGGTGAACTGTGTTAAAGGAAAGGCGTTCAAAGCGTTTTCTTTGGTTAATTGATTCAAAAACTCAGTTTCAGGTGGAATTGAATTTAATTGAAGTATGCCACAAGTTTTTATTTTCTTTTGCGTTTCGAGTTTGATGAAACTTGGGAGATCTTAAGTTGAAATTCAGTAAGCCCAGCCCAAAAACTCATTTCAAATGCTAAAAACATAAAGTTCTAAATAATGATTAAAATATCGAAAAAACTCAAAATATCAAAAAAGCAAATCCTGAGCATCAGGAAACTTAAATTCTGAAATATAAAAATCCTGAAAACCTTCCTATGGCTTGAAATTCCGGAACCCAAATAAAACATTAAGCTCCTAGAAATGCGGAGGTCTAATTCTTTTCCAATTTTAAAGTTGTTCTGAAACAGTCCTAGAACATTTGCTCATACGTAGAACTTAGAAGAAATTGTGTCGAAATTACAAAAAAATTCCAATAAAATTATGAAAACATATCGGAATCTCAGAAAAAAAAATTCCAATTCAACCGGGAAATCCCATAATAATCTCCTGACACCCCATATCTCGAGAAAAAAAAAACATATTTTAGAAAATTCAAGATTACAAAAATCGGACATTCCAAAAAACTTCAATCCCGAAAACCCAAAATCCAGAAAGCTCATTTCGATATTCTGGAAATATTTTAAAATCGCTAGTCGAGTCGATGTAAAAACGGTCCTGGAACTTCATAGAACGTATAGAATGCTAGTTCTAGAAAATCCAAAACCATAGATTTTTCGTATGTTTAGAGCATCTAGAAAGTTTGAAGTCAAAACCCAGAAAACCAGAGATTCTGTAAAAATATCTAAGACTCGAATTTTTTTCTCTTTTTGATTTTGGATTTTTTAAAAGGATTTTGAGTTTTCTGGACTTATAACAGAGATTTGGCTGTCTGAATTTTGAGTTGTCCGATGGATTTAATTTTCTAGATTTTGATTTCCCAACTGCTTAATAATTATAACTCTCCAAAGCATCAACTTTCAAAAAACAAAAACACAAGCTTACCCATTTACAAATAAATCTATTCAACCATAACATATTGAAATAAAACACTTAAAAAAATTTCTTATGAAATTTAAAAATCACTTTATTAATTTGTATTCTTGTTTTTTTTATCTGTTTTACAATTACCTTCGTTTTTATATAAACTCTAATTAAATCTAAATAACAATTGAATATAGTACATATATTACAAATGCATTGCTGCCATCTTCTTCCCAACACTATCATGATGCTGGCAAGCGTTTTATTATTCCGATAAAACACATGATATGAGCGAATAAAATTGACGATTTGTTCAAACTCCAATGCCATCGGTTTCTCGTGGCACTGCTTTTCTGCATCGCAGCTGGATTCTCGTCTGAAAAAAAACGCACATCAAATCGAATTGCAGACAAAAAAAAAAAAATGAAAAAAAAAATCAGATTAAAACCAATTTCAGATAAACGTAGTGATGCGAGAAAAAGTACACACATCGCTGCGTGTGTACAGTGGCCGCGATATAGAGAAACTCACCATTGATTACATGAACCATAACGCTTGCTCCTTCCGCCGTTGTTGGCAAACAAGTGTAGTTCCCTGAATCAGCTGTTTGAGCATTGGCAATACGCAACCTGCATGGTTTATAGTGTGATGGTATGTCCATGAAAAGAAAAATTGCATTTGATTAGAAAACAAGGAATATAACGGTGTAGATGGAGAAGTGAATAGTTGAACACCTCATTCGAGGGCTTTCAATTTGCTTATGGGAATTGTCTGTGTGTCGTATATTGAGGATTGAGGAGGGAATTTGCACGCTCTACTAACCTCGATTTGAGGATATCACCTAACTGCGATTCCATGGAAATGCGTCGTGATAGATCGATTGCTGCATCATTGGGATGTACGGCGAACGGTGTGATTATGTAAGGTCCTCGATACCAGTGAATTGGTCCAATGTCCTGTGATGAGGGCTGTTTCACATGACACGTTAGAGTGATGGCACTACCAACTTTAACATAAAGATCTGGTGGCCCAGATATAAATGCTTGTGAATCAGCTGGTGTGACTGGAAAATAAATATAGAAGTTAAGTTAGTTAAGATTACTGACTGATTTAAAAAAATAAACAAAGGAAAAAATGAAAATGATTGGCATGAAAAAATAGTTGACGGTTTTTTTTTATTTAAATAACAATTTTAACGTTGGGTTATTGTTAATCAGAGTTGAAAGACTTCTTCGGAAGAATTCTAGGGGGACACCATTCTATAGGCATTGTCGCTAAGGATTGCAGATCGACCAAGGCTATAAGCTTTCTGAATTCTGCTGAATAATTTTTCCATAATACTAATTGTGTTTGAAATTTCGAAACACGGTTTATTTTAAACTCTCTTAGCAAAGATTAATACAGAGTTTGTAAAAAAGAAGAAGACTGTGTGGATTGCATAGGTTCCTAATCGCAAGAAGGTACCACTTATTATAATTTTACAGTTTAATTAGTGAACAAAATTACAAATGACGAAGGTCAGACTGATTTTTTTAATAGCAATACCTACGATGCCGAGTGATTTCTTATGCGGATGACGTCAATACCAGGAAAGCACACTAATACCTTGAGATGCATCCCACAAAATGCTTTAAACATGCTAACACGATTGGCAGACCACTGTGGATTGGGGGTTAAGCCTCAAAAAACAGATCTTGTCTTCTTTTCCAGGAAATACAAAATTCTGCATATTGATATTGACCCTCTTTCTATTAGACGTGCGCATAGATACCACTCTGGCATTCAACCTCATATAACGCACTGGCGTAGTTCGACTGTGCAGTGGACCGCTCTGAAAACAGCTACAAATTGTGATAAGCTAAGCAAGCGGATCACTTCGCAAGGCTCCATCTGCAGCGCTTGATGTATTGCTCCATCTGGAAAACCTTGTGAGCAAACAATTGCGAGTACTACCATCCTTCTAAAGGCCCTCTCACAGTGGATCAACAAGAAATTGGCTACTACATGGAATAATCCTTCGACTACACCATCCCACAACTCTAGTTCGACAAAAACTTTCAGGAATCTTTATCTTCCACATCAGTCTGGCAGAACTTGACATTCCTGGAAGATTGTTTAATACATTTCTATACTGAAGGATCAAAAATTGATGACGGGGTTGGAGATAGTGTGTATTCTGTCTGCACAAACTCTTTGACAGCTCTCAACTGACAATCATCTCTCGCCAAGATGGTGCAGGTGCAGCAGTTTAACATTCACCTTTGCTGGTTGTCAAACCATGGGCAATTGTAAAGTTGAGGAACTCCTTAGAACAGATTGGAAGAAGGCAGGGGTGTTTTCTCTAACGATTTCTGCAGAAGCTATATGATGGACGAGGAAGAAACAATTACTCACCTTCTCTGTTTGTGCGACGTAGACTTTGCTTGGGAGAATACTATTTAAGCGTTCCGAACTGATCTTGTTGACATATGCATCAACAGTCTCTCACGCTTTATAAGGAGCTTCAATCGGTTAGCTAGATTCATGTGCTATCACAACTTGCCAATCCTTAATTTAAGGATAACCATCGAGCCTTAACCTTGATTTTAAATCGAAGTATCCTCATCAGGTGATGAAAGGGAATTCAGAAAAGAGTGGATTTTTCTGAATTCAGAGGCTGTCGGTAAATACCAGTCTAAGTGTGTTAGTTCTGCTAACAGCCACATGACTTTAACCTTACCTAACTGAAACGAGATGAAAAATGTTTGTATATCGACGAGATCGAGAGGAGACTTCAAAATTCTCGTCTCATGTCCATTCCAAAGTTTCCAATAAACGTGGTATGAAAATAGATAGCATCTTGGTGCAAATATTAAAAATGAAGCTACGAAGCTCCCAAGTAGACAGGCCCCCGCATTTTAGACTTTTTTTCAAAAACAATCGTACGAATACATAATCTTAAATATTTAAAAAGAAAAGAAAATTAAAACCAAGGCTATTTCTACGTAATCTTATCTTCACTCTTCGTTAATCGTCTTTATTTAAATACTTAACGAACTTGATATTTGATGGGCACAAAAGTCATTCACAAATAAATCAGCTTTTAAAACAGCTCGTATAATATAAGGCCATCCAGCACCAGCAGATTAATCTTCCATTGATTTTATGAAAATAAAACACAATCATTTTGATAAGAAAAAAAAGAAAATAAAAAGCAATCATCACTGCCATCATTTTACCTTTATTTTTTTTTTTACATTCAAAAAAGTTTCAAAAGCGGCTTTTTAGAACTCAAAATAAATCCAATGATGACCTCCTACAAAAATAAATCCCATATAAATTCCTCAATAATTTCTCTCCCAAAGGCTAAAGCCATCATCGCATTTGTAGCAAGCGTATTAAAATGTATTATCCTTCAGTTGAAGCGTACAAAGGTGCCCATGGTGTATTTTCAAAGCAAAAACCAAAGTCATTCCATTACAACATCATGGTTGTTTTTTTTTTTTTTTTGTTTTGTAATATAAAGACCAGAAATAGCGTCAGTAGGTACAACAGCAGTCATCAGGAGCATAAGTTATTTCATAAGCTCCCCCAGAAGCAGGAAAAGTCTCTCATTGACATTATTTCGTTTGTATTTGTTGATACATAGAGGAAGCGGAAGTGCGAGGCGCTGGCGCTGGTGCTGGCTGGCTGGCTGATGCTTTACCGGACAAAGTCATAAAATTGCGGTATTGAAACAAATGGTGGACATTGCCGACATTTTACGTTGATGATCCAGAAGCCATCAATCCCATCAAACAAACTTAACTGGCTTCCGCCCTATATAGTCCCCCAACCTCCCAAGCCGCCCATCAACAGCTTCTTGTCATTCCCCCAGATCTCCAGGGCCTGGGAATTGAACTCCAGGGGTGTCAAAAGGCAGGCATAGGTCTGTTGCCATGATGCTCTGATGATTTGACGCTCTGATGTGTTGTATGTGCCTCGAGTTTGCTCGATAGCCATCATCATCGTATTAGCTGGGGATAGCTGGTTACAATGGCTTTTTCGCCTGAAGAGGAAAGTAATGTTTTTTGCTTCCCTTTTTTTTGTATTTTTTTTTTTTGATTTTTGGTTTTTGGTGATGAAATGGAATCATTACCAACGGATTGTGCTTATTGCTGTGATTTTGAATGCTCCACTGAATGTGTGATGGTATATAGTTCGAAGAATTATTTAACCTCAGGTTTGTTGTTGGAGCGATGATGGACATACTAAAGTATAGAGCAATAAATTAGGACTTTTCTCAATATCGAAAGGGAAATTGTGGTAGCAAAATAATGGCATAATGGAATCAGAAGTAGATTGGGTAGGGGTAGGGGTAGGGTGTGTTAATTGGATTTTCCTTGATTTAGTTCAGTTAGTTGTGCAAATGATTTAACTAACATTCCGGAAGGAAGGAAGATGACCTTTAATATAGCTTATATACTATTTTGTAAATACATCTATACCATACCTATAATGATTAAGTTTTATTAGAATTTAGTGATGGAACGTGATGGGTTTGTGTGTGTGGCATCAATTTCTAAGAAAATAAAGGCTGCGAATTATTATGCAATTGATTACGCTCAAATTGTCGTTGTGAAAGATGATAATGAAAACGACCCACTAATTGATTGAATTCATAAAATTATTCCACATAGAGGGTCAAATTACTGTTACTGTTGTATATATACAATATAAAGACATTTCATCACACATTCTCTATGATATTCGAATAAATTAGAAGCGATTTGTTGGAATAACTAATTATACATGGCAAATTAAATGCCAAGTATGTGACGAGATTAATTAAAGAGAAAACCTTTTTGGGGAGATTAATGAAAGAATTTTGCAGATTTGGAGGATTTTTATTTTGTTAAAATGTGTGTTTAAATGCTTATTTCAAGAAATTATATCAATTCTGAAACAGCCGTTTGCTAATACAAAACTTATTTTTTTTTGGACATCCATTTTGCAGGTTGTTTCCATTTTTTTAAAATTTATTTTTGACTCTGCACTCGGTCAGAACAATTTATAAAACGTCTCTGTCTTGTGGCCAGTCTCAGTGTTGAAAATTTTGATTAATTGTAAATAAAACCAATAATTTTTTTTCTCATAACTTTTTTTTGGATTTCAGGATGAATGTGAAAAATAATATAGACCTTCGCTTTTTGGTAATCCGTTTTTGATATTGTGACCTTTTGATTTTTCAGTCGAATTCAATTGCCAATTTGCACCAATGGTGCACTTCGCTCGACAACCTCTGCTGCGCTAGACATTCTATTGTATCTGATACCCCTAGACCTATTTTGCAAACAAACGGCCTCGAGTACTGCACTCAGTCTTAAGGCCTCCTCTCAGTGGTACAACAATGGTATTGGCCACACCGTCATTCTGAATTCGTTTGGATCACTCCCCAGTAACATTGACCACACCATACCCCGATTACAGTTCAATAAAAATTTCCAAGTGACCATCTCTTCGAGATCCGAGTGGGAAAACGGTTCACTCTTGAATGATGAATCGATTCACTTTTACACAGATGGATCAAAAACTGATGGTGGAGGCGTGTACTCTGACAGACTAAACTTAAGTCTATCCTTTCGCCTTCCTGATCATTGTAGCGTTTTCCAGGCGATTAAAGAGGCTTTATCTTGGCTAAAGAAAAACCCGTTATCAATAAATGATATCCGCATCTTTTCGGACAGCCAAGCGGCTATCAAATCTTTGGAATCTGTTTCCTCAAACTCCAAAACAGTCCTAAACTGTCGTTCATCTCTTGTGGAGATGGTGAAACAGTTCAATATTCACCTCTATTGGGTGCCGGGACACAGGGACATTCCAGGTAACTGTAAAGCTGATGAACTCGCCAAAAACGGAACCAGAATACCTATTTTAGCTCACAGAGCTGACATAGGTATACCAATCGCTACATGTAAACTCATGCTAACTCAAAATGTCAAGGAGATGACAAACCTTAGGTGGAATGACATCACCACCTGTGTGGCCAAAAAAAAACCAGAGTTTTGCTATCCCTAAACAGATTGCATATTAGCTCCATAATAGGTGTCATTACTGGACACTGTCTTATAGGTAGGCATGCAATCCGCCTTGGCGTGCATGCAAACGATTTTTGCAGAAGCTGCATGGATGAGGAGGAGGAAACAATTCCACACCTTCTTTGTACGTGCCCAGCTCTGTCCTATAGACGTAGACTCCTATTAGGAGAATTCTACTACAACGATCCTAGTGATCTAGCTAATACTAATATCAATAGAATCGCACGCTTCGTAAGAAGCTCAAAATGGTTTAATGAGTAAAGGAGGATATCTTTTAGATCCTTATGGTATCACAACGGACCAAGTTCTTTGGTCTAAGTGGGTCAGCCTTTCGTTGACCGCCACTGTAACCTAACCTAACCTAATTGCCAATCAACCAATTTTTTTTCTTCGTTATTAAACTTACTTCTTCATAATGTATAAAATTATTTAATTTTTTAAACAGGTTATATCAAAAATGAAACGAACCATTTATAAATTTAAACAATTTTTTTATTTTTATTTATAGAGGTTTTTTTTCACCTGGTCAAGGCGTACCCAACGCCTGGGGTATATTAATTAAAATTTTGCATAGCTCAAGTTAAGAAACTAGAAGATAAAATAAAAAGAAAAACAAGAAACATTAAAATAAAAATAATTTAAAAAAAGTTAAGTTATGTTTAATTAAAGCTACATGTAAATATTGTTATTAGTTCAGTAAACGAAGACTTGAAATCATAAAACAAATGCAAGGAATAGTGCTCATCTGATTTTAACATTGTAGAAGAATGGAATTTAAAATATTTTATAAATAAAACAGATTTTAAGAACTCTAGTTTATTCAAAACCCTTTCCAGAAACAAGCTAATGGGACAGACTTATTGTAAAATTATAATATTTGAAAGCTGTTGGAAACTTTTCTATTTCCATCGAAATCCAAGGAAAAGTAAATTTAGACGGGCACTCAAATGAAGCATAATGCTCTTCGGCATACTTTTTTAATTTCTGAAGGCAGTGATTAACTTTTGTAGGAGCGGTTGACCCTGTTCATTATCGATAGCGAAGATAAAGAAAAGCATATAAATTACATGCATATCCCGTTTGGAACAACAAATCTCCCACTCAATTATTTCATCCTAAGGCTTCATATAGAGGGGTTCGCAGGGTACACCTCAGAAAACGTCAAAACACCTCCCGGTTTTGGATTGTTCTATTTCCGAGGCCAACTAAATGCAGGTGTCGTTGCATTGATCCCTGTTTGATCCCGGAATTTTTGCGCCTGCCTATCTTCAGCAATATTGTTCTAAAATCGTGTGCTATTGTCTTTTGAACTGGGTTCTCAGGGCTTCTTCTTTTGATATGACAGTACCAGTTAAAAGTTATACATTTTGTCCAAGATGATTCCTCGGATTTTCCTGCTTCCCATTCGATAATGTTGCGTTCCGACTATCAATATAATACGTTTACAATAGATATCTAAAAATCTAGGTCTGAATCCAACATTCATACTATACTTGACACTTTCCAATATTGTTTGGGATGTACCTAATCAACAAACCTGTCCAATCCAAACTCATATCCTACATCCGTCTTTCCTGCTGATAAGACATCTAAGTATGATTGAATTAATTTGATCCTCTAAACATCAAAACAATGTATTACCACTTCAACAAACTGAAACATGCAATTTTTCAAAACAAACAAACAAAAAACAGCAAACATGGAAAAAAAATTCTATTCCCAAGAAATATCCCAAGTGATTTATATCCCACCAAACTGGCCACACGACTTCGATATAACAAAGAAAAAAAAAAAAACAAGCAAACAATCACTTACACATCCTAATATTCTAACACCGTATTCTTGACTATGCCATCATTAATCCGCCTTCAGTTTGATACTATAGCAAACTCATGACAACCCGCATTCCTCTGTCCCGATCCCCAGAGCTAGACGATGCAAGATGCATGTCGTGGCATTGCACAGCCACTCGCTTATCCTCATAAAACATTTCCACAAGCCACACAAACATAAAGACCTCCCAACCAAAACTATAGCATGGTTGGTGTTATCCTCAAAATACAAGGAGCTTCTACCGCCACCGCCAGTCAGCCACTATCCTAGAGAGACAATGACTAATGGACTCTCCACGGTGGGTGCACAGCGCTTCGTGGGTAGGTGTGATGATGTCGGTCGGTGTTGCTGGAAAAACTCCCATGTCGTCCCAAAATGCATTGTCTTCCAACAACTGCAACTAACCAAACTAAAAAAAAAAAAATAAGTAGACCATCAGAGTGGTAGCTACTTCACATCCCTTGTTACGACTTTCCGTGGCACACTAGCGCTACCTCATATAATAATCGAGCTAAAAAAAAAAACAATGAAATGTGAACAAAAAATATTTGAAAAAAAAAAACGAACAAAAATGTGGCACACCAGGTTCAAAGGCTCCAAACCAACATTATTATACCGCCACCAGCATCACCTAACATAAATTCCCGTCCTAGAATATTTTCAGATCATTACCACAAAAACTTTGCCCCAGATGTTGTTGTTCATGGAACGATGGGCATGACAGGAGGGGCAGTGGTGTAACCCAACCTAATGATTACAAGTCAACATCCTTGGGAACATCTTTCACTCACCTATGACGTTTAGCCGGAACGCCATCGAGATTTTTGGCTCGGTATTCACTTGGCACTCATAGATTCCACTATCTCGGGGTTGGGCGTATTTCACCTGCAAGGACCAGTCCTTTGAGTCTTCTGTCCGTATGACCTGTGAGAATAGAAAACAAAAACAAAAACAAAAAACAACATGAGAGAGAAAACATTATTTATATGCCTTTTATTTCTAGATTTCTGGCTTCTAAAGATATCACACCTGCATGAATATTTATGAGAAAACATGTCTGTCTTTTTTTCGGTTTTAATTAAACGGAGTAAGAGAGAAGTCCTTTATTTGTGTTTTTCTATTCCTACACATTATTCTTTATCTGGAGATTAATTTCAGAGGAGGTGTTGGGACAAAAATAGCAGTTTTTCCATAAAGTCAATGGGCGAATGTCTCTTATCCAAATGATAAAAGAGTATTATGAGAAAATAAATTAGATACATTTTCTTTATTTTATTTTTAATTTTTTTTTAAATAAAGAATAATAAACAAAAAAATTGTTATAATGGGATGGCCCCTGTCTGAAAAAAAAGACACGGACACGGACACTTATAGATGCCTTAATTTTTTTAAACTTCAGATTCCTTGGTCTAGGGAGCTTAGAGCAAGCTTTCCCAAGCTTTCAACGATAGGCCAACTGAAATTAATTTGTGAAGTAACTGCACACTATGGCGTATACTTACTATTTATATTTATTAAAAGGCATCGAGTAAAAAACAGGCAGAAATCATATTGCAGGGGTCTATTTCCCCCGTTCGTTCTCTTGGGAGGTGTAATTTATTAAGAAAATCGGTGTAAGAAGCAAAATACTTGAGAAACTTGTCTTTTTTCAGTTTTTTTCCTTAACCCATTCTTGGTTAGTATTGCAAAAACGAGCAGCTTCTTTTTTAGATAAAAATATTTATTTGCATTTTTTCAACTTTGTATTACATAACTTTATTTTCTTTCATCTCCAGGAATTCAAAACTATGGTAGCATAATTATTGCAGTTGGATATGTTTTCCAATAAAATTCAATGGATACGAAGGAAATCCTGATTTTTTTTTGTTGCTTTGCTGCATGAGATGTTTGGAGTATTGTATTTACAAGGTAAACATGTTTGTTTTGTATAATCTACATTACACATTGAAAATTTTGCTTTAAGAGGATAAATTCGAAGAATTCTTGGCAATAAATATGCTTGCAGAGTACAAGAAGCCAGTATAATGGTTATATTATTGAGTACGTGATTTGAAATTTGAAATGAGAAACGATAGCGTTTGGTTAGGTACCTTACCAAACATTTGAAATTCTTAAAAAAAAAATTAAAGCAACAATTTAAATCTAATAATTTGTTTTATTTTTACTTGCGACTATAGGTACTACACAATAGTACTTGCTATAGACTTGAATTTCAAAATTTGCATTCAAACTTTTTTTTGGATTTTTAAAAATAAAAGAAATATTTATTTTTTTGAAAACTCAATAAATTTGGAAATGGTCAAATAGTTGTTCTTAAAATTTTGTTTTTAAGTTTGTATTATTAAATACTAAAAATTTAAATTCCATTTTTTTTAAATACCTAATGATTTTATATACATACTTTTATAATATACAAAAATTGTTTTTTGAAAAATACGTTTCTACCGATTTTGAAATTTCTTTTCAAATTTTTTTATTTTTATGAGACACAATATGGCATCTTTTATTTTGAGCTCAGATTCCTTTTTTCGGCTTAATAATTAAAATAATGAAATTTATACTTTCTAATATTTTTGACACAAAACGACACAATCTTTTGGTTTTTTTTTTGCTCTAAAATTCTTTGTTTTGGGAGTAAGTTCGTGCGATCCAATCATGGACTATTATTATTTTTTATTTAAATTTGTTATTTTTCATTAAAATTTATAACAATATTTTGTACTTGAGAATAAGGACTTGGCAATCCTGCAAGTAAAATAAATAAACTAAACAATTAATTTATAATTAACAAAATTTATTTTTAGTTGATCTGTGTCACAGTGAAATTACTAATTTGAAAATGATTTGAAACATTACAACTTTAATGCAATTTCAAACATGGGAAAGTTTTAGGTTGCAGTAACTGGCCGTTTGTATTAAGTTAGGAAATTATTTCGGAAATTCAAGATATGCTTACCAAAGTTAAATGGGATAACCATTGTTCATACAAAAAGTGTGAATTACACAAAATTTAATAGAAATTAAAAACAGAAATTAAAAAGTTAAAGTATTTAAATATTTAAAAAATACAAAAACAAGAATATAAGTATGTTTAAAAATCATTATTTGATTTGCTGTAATAAGCCAAAACAATTTCAAGCTATGAACTGAAGATGCCACTTACATGTATCATAAAAATACGAATTTTCTTTAATTCAAAAAGCTTTAGAGAGCTTTGAAAATATTCATAAAAAATGGTATTATAGCTTGATTAATTTCATAATGTTCAAAATCTCAACAAAAAAAAAATCAACTGTTTCCAAAATATTGAGGTGAAAAAAAATTGATTTTTTATTAATTTCAAAAATTGGACACCTTTCATAAAAATTTGTAGCGTAATCCATCAAACCACTTATATCAAAGATACAGTATTAGTAGATTAACCACCATAA
Source organism: Syrphus vitripennis (assembly GCA_958431115.1). Classification (NCBI taxonomy): domain Eukaryota; kingdom Metazoa; phylum Arthropoda; class Insecta; order Diptera; family Syrphidae; genus Syrphus; species Syrphus vitripennis. The sequence goes on along the minus strand of OY288108.1, from coordinate 137,732,903 downwards.
AGGGCAAAAGCATAGAAAAACTAAATTAGAAAAGTGCGTATACACCAGGGTGTACTTTTGTGTACTGTTTATTGTCAAATATATTTTCAAAAATATTAAAAACTAAGTTCATCATAAAATTTTTAGTTCCAGAAAGTATATCGAAGGATATTCATAAATGGGTTGGGGTCGAAATCCTGTATGTGCCAAAATCCTGTATTCAAAATCCTGTATGCCAAAATACTGTATGTCAAAATCCTGTATGTGCAAAATACTGTATGAGCAAAATACTGTATGTCAAAATCCTGTATTGCAAAATCCTGGTTGGTCAAAATACTGTATTTCAAAATACTGTAAGTCAAAATACTGTAAAAAAGACTGTAAAAGAAATATCGTTTTGATAATGTAAAAAAGTGCGCGCGCACAGTTTTTTTCAGAACTTTGATAATCGATAATAAAATATCAAACTTAAAAAAAAGCAAGCTTATTGTTGATAAATATATGTAGGTAGGTACCTAATTAGGAGCTAAGAGAAAAAGGGAGAAAAACAAAATTCTACACTTATTTACTTCTTTTTCGTTCACTTCATTTTCCCTCTAAAATGATTTCTTGAGTTCTCTCAAGTCGTAATTGTTTGCTTTCTCTTTCTTACTTTCTCTTTTCAATTTTTCTTCTTCTCTTTTTTTGTGAAAACATAATTTGATTTCATGAATGAATTATACCAACTTACTTGTCATACATTTGAATGCACATTATTTTAGCCGCGCAAATAAGAAATGTGTCATAATAATATAAACCGATTTTTATATTTAAACGTGATTTGTGGCTAAGCTAAGCGTCCTAAACCCCCTAAAGTTTAAATCTTCAAAAGTGATTTTTGGCTAAATTATGCATTATGACATACCCTTATGTATTTGTAGAATTATTTTTTTATTTGTTAATTTTCTAAGGAATTATTTACTTTCTAACTGTTATAAATTATATTTGAATAATGTTAATAAACGAAACACAATTGATATTCAAAACATAGTATTATGCGTATTTTTAACGGAAATTTCTAAAAAAAAAAAATACAGTATGAAAATACAGTATTTTGCCGTACAGGATTTTACAAAACAGGATTTTGCAAGTCAGTATTTTGCTCATACAGTATTTTGACGTACAGGATTTTGTGTTTACAGTATAATGACATACAGGATTATGATCTTACAGTATTTTGACAAACAGGATTATGACCCGCTCCCTTCATAAATCAATTAAAGTCACACAAGCTATTAAAGGTTCTTTCATAACTATTTAGGAAAAAAAAAATACTGCGTAGGAAACTTTTCTCTTTTAAAGCCAGTAACTCGTAATTGTTCTAAAAAAAACTTTGTACACACTGACCTAAAATATCCTAATGTATGTGAATATTTGTTGACCTTTAAATAATGTTCATTACTTAAAACAACAGTTCTCTTAAAATTCAACTCAATTCTTAAATGAGACTCTTACTTCTTATGTGATGCATGCATAACCAAAACATACCTTAAAGCGTTCATCTGATGTGTAAGTTAGGATTCCCACCGTCAGTATATGCAGATCTCGCTTCCGTATCCAAGATATCTATAAAAATAAATTGAAAAGACAAGAATATGTAAAATACACCAAACAAAAAAAAAAACTAAAACCGGAAACAGGATAGAGTTTGCAACTACGAAAATGAGAAGCAAAGCATAATATAAAAAAAAAAATGAAAACGAAAAAAAGAACTACAACAGCACTACAAAAATTCTATTCTTTTTCTTTTCATGCGTCATCTTCATGTTCATCTTCATAATATTCCCCAAGGGCAAGTAGTAAGTATAGTGGCATAAACGTCAGTTGGGAAAGAACAAAAAAAAAACAAAACAAAGAAATGAAAAAGAAAACTTTTGAAGGAAGTTTTCATGTCCTTTGTTTGAAAAAAGACAAATAATAAAAGCATCTAGATACACTTAAATGGGATGTTATATGAAAGAAGAGAAAAAAACTATAGTTGTTCCAACAAACAAAAAATAACAAAGCAAAAAAAAACGAACACATAGAATTCAAGTAAAATAAAGCAGGGCTTTTCATTTTCAGGATGATGTAACAAGAGGATATAATGTATTGTCTACCGGAAGGGGATATGACACTTATTCTTCTTCATTTTGTTTTATTTTCCTCTATCAAAAAATATCTTCAATATGTATATGTGTATGTATGCAATACTAACCGACTTGTCACCTAGCTGTTCGACACGACAGTTAATTGCTGCCGTTTGTCCAGCCCTTGCTGTGATATTTCTGGGCATTCCAAAGTCAAATACAGGTTGAGCTGCCAATGTGTTCAAGTGTTCAAGGTTTTCGTAATCGTCTGAAGATAAGGCAGTTGGATTATCGTCTCCCAGTGCTGAAAATATAAAATTTACCAAAAATGTATATAAGCAAAAAATATTATGGCAGGACAAACATTTTCGAATTAGTTGTGGATGAAGATTAGAGTCGTTAAAATTCATGAGATAAATTTGTCATTAAAAATAATGTATGTTTACTTTAGCATAAAATTTTAGTTTGCAAAAACTTAATTGGTCCATCATACTTTTGGGGGTTTGGGTTTCATTAAAAAACAGTTTTTGTTTTTGGGAACATGAAAAGCACAGAAAAAAAACTACTTAAAAGTGAAGGGTGGTTTTGTTGAAGGTATATGTACAGTAGAGGGGTAGGTTGTTATGGAAGTTATTTATTTTATTAAAATAACAAGAGAGGTGTAGTTTGAAACTCATTATTAAAGAGTGTTCTGTGGCGATTTTCTTGGAGGAAATTTGGATAGTTTGAAAATCAAAATCGATAAGATGGGTTATCGATATTTCATAGGCTGAAAGTCGAACAAATTACAAGTAATAGGAAAATTTAGAATTAACGGTATATAAAAAGGCGACCATCGATTGGATGCTGATTTCTCTCAAAACTATGAAAAACCTCAATAATGTTGAGAACAAAATACTAATCTTTAAATTTTTTGTGAATTTTAATTTTTAAAATAATGCCCTTATACTAAATCAAACAAGTTGGCAATTTTTTTTTTTTACGATTTTGGAAAACTTAAAGATGTCATTTTTTGTCGAAATCTGTTCCTTGAGATAGATTTCTAACACTATTTATTATTATTTAAAATTTTTTATAATTAATAACAGTGCTTACAATCATAAATGCTCCTAAATTCATGCGTTGGTTTCTGCGAGCATGATCACACTGGTCACTTTTCAAAATGTTAAGTATGTATTACTCAGAAACTATACATAGATCCACATTTGAGAATTTAACTTAATGGACATTTTGTAGAGAATTAAAAAATAAGTTTAAATATTTTAAAAAATTCTTAAGGAGAAATTTTTTTCCAAAAACCAGCGTAAGCAAAAGTGAGAAAAGATTATGTACCTACATTTTTAAATTCCTAACTAAATTTCTATTTTTTTTTTTTTGAAAAAAGATTATATCTTCTAATAAGGGGAGGCTTAACTTTGATATGGCAGATATACGAGGTGATTCATGAGTGGTGCGGGTTGAGACAAGAAAAAAAAATGATGGGGAGGAGGGTCTATTCCCCCCTGTTTAGCCGTGAGGGTCAATTAAAAAAAAAAAAACTACTTAAAATGGCAAAAAAATATTCAAAATCAACGGTTTTACCAACCATGCTGTGCGACACCTTTTTCAAAAACTATAAACTCCTTCTTTCATATTTTTTTTGGAAAATTAATTTTAAAAGTAAAAATTTTAGAAAAAAATATAAACAAATTTTTTTCTTCAAAATTTTACGTAATTAAGTACTAATATTAATTTCAAAATTCAATGCTGTTATTAATTTTAAGAAAACTGGATGCATATTAAGATTTTCTATAAAATAATATATTTTTCAAAGCAAATTTATAAAAATATTCAAGTACCTAAAATTTACCAAAATTGGTGTGAAAGATTTGATAACAAAAGAATACAATTATATTTAATTTCCCAAAAAAGAAAATGTTTTAAATTTTTTGTTAAAATCTTTTTCTATTTCTTTTAGGAAAATTATTTACTTGCTTACCATAAGGTTAAATTAAATGTGTGTTATATTTATTTACTAAGAAAACTAAATTGAGGTTAAAAAATTTAATCAGAATTGTTAAAGACTCATCTATAATTTGACTTAAACCCCAAAGGGAAGCACCAATGTCTTTAATACAATATATATCAAATAACATAATACAAACTAACGATATTGTAAACGGTTAGGTAATTATAGTGAACCTATACAATCCATTTCATCGGAATTTCAACCCTTCATTGAGTTTATTTACATAATAATGGTTTAATGCGAATTTATACAGTGATATACTCATTTGAAAGGATTTTGTCATTGATGTTTAATTTTTAATGAAATTGAATTCTCTGAACGGTTATCGTTTAAATATCTCACATTTCACACAAATATTCGGAATCCCAGAAACAATATGCATAATAATATTGTAATTGAACAAAATGTATTAATATAACCTTCAACAACTATACACATCCTGTTATATCACTACCAACATTGTGTTCCACAAAAGAACCGCATCTATGCCTATGTATGAACCAATATCACGTTTCTAATTATTTTATATTATTCCTTATTTGCATTCGAAACGTGATTGTGGCTATTTTTATCCTTGATTTGATATCAAAAAAAAAAAAATGGTTCACAGAGCCTCGCACTCGCACACACATAATATGCAGTTGTAATCCATGTGATGATTGTTAGCCATTAATTCAAGGCAAAGTGCCATTTTTAGTACATTTTTATGATGTTGGGTTGATTTCAAAACTCTACCCAGAAGTTTATGCCATATAAAGGTTTTGAGTGCCTTTACGTGATGTTATATATTTACAATATTGAATAATATTATTTTTTTTTTTTTTTTATTATTATTATCATATCCACGCCTAGCTAGTCCACTAAATTAATGTTTCTTTTTTTTTCTCATATAAAATAAAGTATTATTTAGTGCAATACTATATACCTGATGTGTGTTAGAGTTGATCAATATAATTCAGTGGAGGAGGGTACGTGATCTGAATTGGTAGTGATAATTCTTATCAAGTTTTCTTTTTGGCTGTCAAAAGGATAGTTCATGGGGCAACATAAGCAACCTCCATTATTATCCCAAAAGTGATATATTTATCGCTGTTTTAGTGACAGTTTCTGTAAGCACATTATAGGATTGTCGTATTTCGGAGACTTTATTTATTTTATTAATAACTGGCTTTTGTGATATGGAATTGAATTATAAATAATTGCTCCGGACGAATGGTTTAGGGGAGAAAAAAAGAAAACTTTAACTTTAATATATTGACATTCATGAACAATTTTTCAATTTTCGTTCATGTTGCGTTTCGGTATTTTATTTGTTCACATCAACAACACATAAACAATTCCAATTAAACCCTTAAAACATTTTTTTCAAATTTTCTTTTTGACCAATATTTTATTAGGGATTATTTTTTTATTTCCAAATTTTAATTTAATTTAAAATTTACTACAATTTTATTTTGACAATTTAGCACAAGTTAAAAAAAATCTGACAATTCTGTCCGTTTGATCTGTTGGTCTCAAGTCTGTTTGAGTTCCTACAACCTAAACGGGTGGCTGGATTTTCTTCAAATTTGGTATGTATTTTTTTTTCTTAAAACCAAAAATTTCACTTAATGCCAAAAAAAAAAAATTGGTATATATTGTTTTTCTTAAAACCAAAAATTTCGCTTAATGCCATAAAAATTTTTCAGGTCTTTTGGAAAATTTAAATTATCTCTTTTTAGTAAAGCATCTAAAAATTTCAATTGGTAAATATTCAATAAAAAAATTCCAAACAATTTTTTTGGTATTGATATTTGGCACAGTTTTTTTTTTTAAATTGTATTAAATATTTTTACAAAAATAAATTTTAAATTGAAAATAACGGTATTTTGAAAAAACCCATATAGAGCAGTTTTGACTCATTTTCGGTTGAAAGTTGAAATTAAATTCTACAAAGTTCAAGCAATATTGCATAGGTATCCAATTAAAAAATTGATTCTTTAAAAATAAATTCAAAAATATTATTTTCAAAAGTTCAACCTTTTCAATTTTTTTAATTAAAATTTTTACTTTATATATTTTATTATTATTATATTATAAATTAAATAAAAGCTCTTAATTGGAGCACCGATTTGTGTTAATAATTTGTTCCTTAAATAGCGGATATTAGTTCCAATTTTCGATCCACTAGCCTTTTTTTAATGAGCTACTCGTACAAAACTTATAGAAAATCGGAAAACTACATCTCAAATTAATATAAAAGTAGGTAGGTGAGGTCGCGCCCGAATGATCTATATTTCGCTTGATTTAGATATTCATTGAGAAGTAGATTCTTCTGGGGCTTAAAAAAAATTACATTCAGAGAATTGACATATAGAGGGCGTGAACAAAGATGCAATGCAAAAAAATCTATTTTTCATGCAACAAATTGTTTCAAATTAAATCTTCAATCCAGTTATGGTTTTTTTAAAGAAAAATAATATAAATTATGTTAATTTAAAAACAAACGAAAAAAATAAACAGTAGTCCAACCTAAATCACAACATTGTCATCGACAACTTTTTTGATAAATATGTTTACTAAAATAAAATAAAAAAGTTAAATCCTTAAAAAGCTTCAATCCAAACCACTTAACAGCCATATGCCACAAGAACCAAAAACGTGTGATTCAATCGTGTATTTTATTTCAATCTTTCTCTTTTACATTAGGATGACTTTTATGATTTTCTTTTTTGCTCATCCTAACTAATAATAAACAAATTCTTGAAAAGATGTTATCTTTTTTTTGATAAATTGTCAATCAACTTGGGGTTTTTCTTAATTCGATCAGCACACACTCATCTCAAACATTACATTATTTATGTAGGTATGTTGGTATATCAGCTTTTTTCTTGTCAAAATTTCCATTTTCAAATCCCTGAACATAATACAAACATACAAACTTTTGAACCAAATTCACCATAAGTATTCGATAAAATCATGATGTATGTACCTCAATTTTTTTACCTTTGGCATTTTTATGTTTTTCTTTTACCAACGCACGTGTGCTTGTACCCTTCCCTACAAAGGATCAAAAATATTTTACATGAAAAAGCAAACAAATCATCAAATTTCAAATAAAAACAAAAAAAAAAACACCAACAACTTATTCTTTATTTATTTCTTTCTTATTTTTTTATTTTGTCACACTGACTGAAAAATGACGTGTTTTAGGCAAACACACTTAGTAAAATGCTCTTTCACTCAATTTACTTTTTTTAGAAGTTTTGATTTTGTGAGGTTTATTTTTATTTCCATATATTTTAATAAAAAAAAAAAAAATCACGACATTTTTGCATAATTCAGGTTCAGGACTTTCAGAAAGTTTCAAATTGCGCATAGGGGTGATGAGAACGGATGTAAGCTAAAACGACTTTTAAACAAAATCCTTTTTTTATTCATCTTCTTCTTCTCACCTCAACACTGAATAATTTGGTTTGCACACAAATTTGCCATATACTCAGATTTTTGATTGAACGAACACACATTAAATATTTACATAGGCAAAAAGGATGTCAAAAAGGAGAAATCCCTATGTTCATCCCTATCACTCACAATCAAAATAGGATAGGGTGTTTTTTATGCACTTTAACTAACATATACCCCTAATTTTTTTAGATAATGTTTTGCAAAAAAGAAAAAAAAAATCAATCCGAATACCGTTATCCAACCAAAATGGAATTATTGAAGACACTTTAACGATGAAGAGGAATAATAATATAAATGGAGTAGGTACCTACAAAGACTTAAAAGATTAGAATATACGACAGCATAATCACCAATAAAATTAATGACATTGCCCTGGAGGCAGTTTTTAAGCACAATTCAATAAAGCGACACGAAACCATGAAACGTGCCTTTTAAGATGTATGTATATGTGCCATTCAACCGTATTTACCAGACAGCCATCCAACCATCTATTGACTTTTTTTTCAAATCTATTGCCTTTGCGCTTGGAAAACGTGGTTAAGTCATTGATATAAATCAGTGAATTATTTCCATTGATTCCACATTTGAAATCGAGTCGAAAGCAGAATCAAAAAGATGTTCGAATGAAGGGACGTAGTCAGGTTTTTTTTCAACAGGGTTATTTGTTATAAATATTTAGTTTTATAAACCTGTTTTTGTAAAAAATTTGAGTGGGTTGAAATATTTGTTAGGAAATGACTGACTCTTTTTTCAAAATTGAGAAAGAGAGCCAACATCAAGGACTTTATGAAACTACAAAATCTAAACTGAACTAAAGGGTCCGACAATTAACTTTTTTTTTTTTTGAAAATGCTATAAAAAAAAATACTGAATATTTTCTCAAATTTTTTTTTATTTGAAAGTACAATCCTTCCGGTTAATAATGGAAAATAATTTCATTCTGGCCATGCAGTAGCCTACACGATCGGTCCAACTTTTAACCACAATATCGATTGTGTGCAGCTGTATTTCACCAATGGCTTCACGAATATTGTCAATAAGCATCAATTGTCTCTTTCTTGTCGGCGTAACACTTATCTTTTACGGCACCCCACAAATTATTGTCCAACGGTGTCAAGCCGCAGCTCCGAGGTGGCCAAACGACATCAGCTCTGCGGCTGATAGTGCGATCTTCAAAAACAGGGCGCAAAACATCGAGTGTAGCTTCGGCTGTGTGGCACGTAGCGTCGTCCTGTTGAAACCAAATGTTGCCAATATCCTCCTCTTCCATTTTTGTGAACAAAAATTCTTTCAACATGGCCCGATAACGATCGGCAATAACAGTAATGGCTACTCCTTGCTCATTTTCTAAGAAAAATGGCCCAATTATGCCTCTGGACTAAAATCCGCACCAAATAGTGACTCGTTTTCGGTGTATCTATTATCTGTCAAATCAGACAGGAGCTAAGTGTTACCATTTACGAAATAGGCACTAGTTGAAAAAAAAAAAAAAGTTAGATGGCGGACCCATTAGTTCAGTTCAGTCAACTAGTAGACATGGTTCTGGCTTCTAGTTCACTAGTTCATTCAAGTTTCCTGAAATCAAAATGATTTCACATAAATGACATGGCATGACAAAAAACTTTGCCCTCTTATTTATTGATGAAGTCCAATCTACTATTTCTATTTACCGATTTCGGCGGATTAGATGAGGCTCAACGTTGGTTCAAGCATGGGTGTCCACGTTATCACACACTAAAACCTTAAACCAGAACTAAACCTAAACTAGCCTTCGGAATTTGAAACATAAACTTTAACCTTAAAAACCTGGTTAATATGGAAATAAATGTTAGCCACGTTTCTTGGATGAAAGGAAATTCAAGTTTCAACATTCAAACATTGAAGTTTGCTGAAATTTGGAACTTCTTTCCAAGTGCCAAAACTTCATATTCCTGGTTAACTGTCTTTACAGCTTATTATTTTAAATAAAACAATTATTTTTGCTTAAAGGTTTAATTTCTTTACGTTTCTTTCAAATATCTTCAGTTTCACTCGGTTCGGTTAGTGAACATTTATGGTGCCACTTGATAAGTAAGAACCGATGACAACAGCAAATTTTCGGGTCTGGGACACACAACATAAACGCTGGGTTCACATATTCATGGTTCATTTGTACTTTTTATTTCTCCTACACCGAACAATATTACAGTAAGTAGTTAAGGACTTGTTAAGGTATTAGATCTCTTAATAAAAAACTGAAATGTGTGAAAGAGAATACAGTACAGGTCAAACATTATGTGGAACTTAACCGAACTTTAATAAACAATCTTGTAGCGTCTATTGAACTAAATTGGTCTGTCACTCAAATGAACTTAACAACTCTAGTCGTTAACGCTGTGCTATAGTGAAAACACTATTTTTGAAATTACCTAGTACAGGTTGGCAACATCATAATTATGACACTTGAAAACGCATAGTTACCTATCTCAAATTTCAAGATGAGTCAATTCCTAGTTTTCAAATAAAAATGGCACTGCTGTTAGTTTAATTTTTCGGTGGTCAACATATTTTCTATCAAACAACATGTTTTTCATAAATGTGTTATGTACTTACAACAAATAACTGTATGAAATTTAGATAACGTTGTATCGTCAAATAATAGTTTGATGTGGGAAGTTAAGTCATTTTTGTCGCGCGAATTTCTTAAAACGGATCAATGTTATTATTTTTCACTGTTCAATCTATGATAAAAATATGATGTAGAAGTACTCTTGTTAACATAAAAATTGCAGGAACTAGATGCCGACTAAAGTGAGAAGCTCTCCATTTCCTTTCTTGGCAAAAGATACTCTCGAAGAATTTTTTAATTCCTCCCATGACGTGCTACATCCTGTGAAAAAAAATATTCCGTTTCAAAACAGCTTTTAACGGACTTTAGTCCACAAAAATTTCGTCCCAGCTTGGACTCTTCAGGTAACAGTGAGGCATTTGTTAAGAAGCTGTCTGAAGCTGAGCTTCAGAGACTTGACGTCTTACTTTAAAATTGTTTGGAAAAAAAAAAATGTTTTAGAGATAAACCATTTATCTTATATACGTGCCTGACTCATTTTACTCACACATTGACGTCAAGGTGGAAATGAATTATCACCACGTCTGCTATCTGAATTGACTTCGACAACATATACAATACAATACAATTTCTATATTGTTAAAAATATATACTGATCCCAGAAATACTTCAGCTGCTGCCACCTAATATTTTTTATCAGTTCATTAAGCCAATTGAGCAGAAGTGCTTCTAGATCATGACTCACGATTTATTGCTAATGTCGTTAAATAAATACTTTTTATTCTTTTTTTTTATAGAAGGTGAGGAATTTCTGTCTTAGTCCATTTATATTAACTGTTTATTTATCCATTAAATGTAAGTGTCTTCTAAGAAATATGTCAAAATTCTCTTGAATTATCCTCATTCTTATATTTCTTCAATATTAAGTTTCACTTTATGCTTAATTCATTTGTAAACAAATTCGAAAACATGATCCATTCAAACACACAACATGTTCATGACACTTAAGGTTAAGAAAAAAAAAAAAAAAAGAACTCTCAATACCGCAAACAAAAAAGCTTAGAGTTATCCCAATCCTATACATCCACGCCACGGGTCTCTTCCCATCAAAAAACAACTCTCATGATGATGATGATAATATTCCATTGTTTGCGGTTCCATCTAGCAAATGTCAATATTTATAGATTTTCCGCTAAAGGACTCTCAACACGATGATAATTGCTTACTAACGAAACAAACATACACAGAAATACATTCTTATACCGATGATGATGGAAAAACAGGACTATTTTTTTGTTGTTGGTTTGTTTTGTTGTTTTTTTGCTTTTATAGGCACTCATTTTGCTACTATACTTCTTGTCAATAAGAAAATTGCCTGGAGGATGTATAAACGGTGCGGTGGTTAAAACGAAGGAGGCACTGAGGGGGTAAAAGGACTTCCTCTATTTTCTTATAATGTTACAAAACCACACTGTCTGTAAGTGGTGTTCAGTTAATTGCCTTCAAAGTGGATTCAATGGTTTGAATAGGCAATTATATGTTTTTTGTCTTGTATTATAGCCGTTTTCTAACTGTTTTTCGTTTTAGCATTAAGCGTTAATGGTGTTTAACCTTGAGTCGTGGTGTTAAACTTTTACAATTTAGTTTTATTTTTTAATTATTTTTGTGTTGCGTTTTTTTTTTGTTGCTGTCGATAATGTTTTTTGTTTTGGGGGAATAAAATGAACAGCTGGTTTTTGTGCCTAATTATATTTCGTAGTTCAAAGTTTTTAGGTTAAGTTTTGAGCAAGAAAAAAAAGAGTAACAATAATTTTCATAACTTTTGGTTTAACAAAAAGTCATTAATAAGGCATTTAATTTGGAAGTGGTATAAGTACTTTAAAAATATGATTTTTTTTTTCTGATGATAAATTTAACTGTTACCCAAGGAATTTTTTTGGAGACATAATTTGTCTTAATTTAGAAACACTGATTACATCTCTTTAACAATTAGATATTAGATATGTTTACGTATGTTTACAGTATCAATTATCGTTAGCTTGATTTTTGGGGGCATATTTTTCAAAAGGAACCTTTTCCACGTTCAAAACAACAACACAAACTTACTTGACATAAAATAATTTTCAAAATTTAATATTAAAGCACTCGATATTCCAGAAAGTTCGACTTTTTTCAAAATTTTGTTAATATTTTTAAAATTTTATTTGTTTTTAAATCTTTTCAGTTGTTATCAAGATAATCAAGAGAAAGTTTATTATTTTATTGTTATATTGAAAAATAGCTGAAAAATTATAGACAAGTATTTCAGAACTCGAGGTGATTTTGCTTTACTTTTTTTTTTTTAATTTAGATAATTGGAGGAAAAACTTCACAATTACAAACTCATCAAGTATTTTTTTTATTGAGAAAGCAAACTTTGAATACAAATGTGTTCTACTTATTTTCTATGAAAATAAATTAAAAAGTTTAATTAAAGCATACAAAGCGTTGGGGTCATAATTCTGAAAGAGTGCCGAAATTTGGAGTACAAAATTGTTCCAATATTCTGTGAATATTTCAAAAATTAAATGAATGATTGGTGTTTAGCATTCGTCCCTTTATACTGTTGACAAGTTTGGATTTACCAAATTTTAAAAAATTGAATCTTGGATTGGCAAAATTTTATAATACAGAATATTGGATTTTCATCATTTTGAAATACAGAAATTTGGATTAACAGAATTTTTGAAATACAGATTTATATTTGTACCTACAGAAGTTTTGATCTATGTACGTATATATACAGAAAATTAATAGTACTGAATTTTGGAATACAGAACAATGAACCACAAAAAAAAATGAAAAAGACATTAAACCCCTGTTTATCTTATTTGAAATTTTAACAACAAATCGTGTGAAAACTAGTTATAAACACAAGTCTCAACATTTTAAAAGCTTTTCTACAAACAAATTTCAGTATAAAGAGCCATCAAATCGTGTCCAAAAAAATTAAAAAGGATTAATTTATAACTTTTAGGGGTTTGGTGGTTGTTCAATATAAATAACAAATATAAGCTTAACCGATTACAGAGGATGGCCTTTTTTTTTTTTTTTTTTATTTTTTGGGAAACCTTACATGAACTCAAAACTATAAACTTGCGTTATAAGCGAGTTATTTCAAACACCACACAATTAAAAACCCAGCATCCACACCAATCAATACCTTCAAATAATTAAAAATATAAAATTGAAATTTTTTTTTTAAGGAAATATTTCAAACATGCATTCATATCTTTTTGAAAACTTAATTTGTTTGCACAACTTTCCAAGTCATAAAAATATAAATCAATTTATTTCAATTTAAAAAACCATCAAGAATTATTTTGAACAACACTTTCTCTTCTGATGACAAAAAAAAAAAACTTTGCAAAATCAACTAAACTTTTCAACCGTAAAATTTGTTTTCGCTCAAAATAATTTTTGATTATTATTTTCCATTCCACCCCATCCAAACAAAAACAACAAAACAAAATAAAAAAAAAACAACATCATAAAACAGGCATTTTCTTGTTGAAACTTTTAGAACAGAACTAATACAAATAACAAAACAAAAACTTTCTTTCTTTTTTTTTATTATTCGAAACAATAAAAACAAGTAGAATTAAATTCAGCTTCAGTTAGTTGTTTTTTTTTGTTTCTATTTCATCAATAAAAACAATAAATTATCTATAGGTAGATACCTACTGTTTTAAAATAATATATTATTTTAATAATTTTTTTAGCAGACTTGAAAGTGTATTAAAAGTGCTAGAATACACACTCATTATAACACTATTTCGAATGGTATAAGATAGACAAATATTTAATGAGTCTAAAACTATATTATTGAAATCATTATTTTATTCAATAATCCACAAATAAAAATAAATGGAGTTGAGCATCAACATAATAATCATGCTGATCCAAATTCAGTGGATGAAAACAACCATCAATATTTTCAAACATGAATTTTCATTTTAATTAAAATTAATTACACACAACTCCCTCAAGCTACAATTTCAATAAGAACGTGGGATAAATTGGTCTATAAACATTTTTATTAATGGGAGTTCAAATTAATTGGAAAATGTTAAAAAAAAAAAAAATAAAAATACTCACAAAATCCATTGAAAAATAAAAGAAAATATGAAAAAATAATCGCCCAATGAAGAAACATTTTATGAAAAGTCGAAAAGTCCGCAAATTGAAGCACAATTTTTAAATAGCTTCTTTAAACTGAAACAGAAAAACTTTATTTGAGTTGAAATTTCAAAGTTTTTCAATACTTTATGATTAACACCCAATCTGTGATTAAATTTTATATGAGAATGTGTCCAACAAGTTACACAGATAATTCAACACTGTTTGATTTAATTGTAAGGTAATTGAAACGAAAAAATGGGAGATAATAATGAGCAGAACAAAACCTTATCATTAAATGGTTTTAGGGAAAAGTGCTATGTATACATAATTCAGACAGATTAAAAAAGTTATGTAGTACTAATCTCTCAAGTTTTAATGACAAGCATGTTTTGGCACACACTTAATATACATAAGTGTGTGCCAAAACATGCTTGTTTCCGCTTTGAAATATAATATAAATTCTGAGAGCTGAAAGAGATCAATCAAATTCTTATACGGATTTGATTTCTGTTTATATCTGAATTTCACTTTCACACTTTCACACACATACACTTCAGCTAAAATTAATTTCGAAATTTTTAAATTGATTGTCCACAAAATGTTTCGAAAATAAATTTAATTTAAAATAAAAATATATTTTTGGCACTGTCGATTTTTTGAAGCTCGGTTCGTCAAAATATTATATTGATACCAAAGAAGTTTAAGCTCCAAACTAAAGATGTCGTCTGATAATTTGGAAAAACACTAATTTTTGATTTTTTGTGAAGAAAATTAGTACAAAAAAACAAGACAGAATTAAAAAAAAATATACACCAATTTTTCAAAGCTTCAAAAAATATTTTTTGTTATTTTATATCGAGATTATATAATTATGTAGGACCTCTTACAAATTTTGACCGTTTATGAGAAAATCAAAAATTAAAATCCGGTTTTTTATGCTATTACCGTTAATAACGATGTTTGAAAAATAATTGTTTTGTCTAAATAGTTTTAATTACTCAAAAACCCCACTGAAAAAAATTTATCAAAATAGTTCGGGCCGTTTTTGAGATTTGATTTTTGAGTGGCAAACCAGTTAGTTTTTTTATATCTTTCGCAAGATTGTGTTGTTGCACTTCAAAATCTAACAACTTTTTAACTCTTTAGTTCTGTTTTATATAATATTTTATTTTGTTAATATTGAGTCAGTATATTCACGCACAATACTGGTCGTATGATGAAATAATTAATTTATGACTAGGTAGGAAGGAGCAGGCGGTTAAAAAAAATCCACTTGATTTCCACTTTTTTTAACAATTTTTTTAGAACCAACTTTTTTTCCATATTTTTTTTTTTGAAGACAAACAAATTCAAAATGTGAGGAATAAAATTTAAATCTTTCTTCAGCTTAAATTAACCTTCAACTATTTTTAAATGAAACGAAATACAATTTAATATGAAAAACATTTAAATTACCGCGGCCATTTCTCTTAATCAACTTGAAAATTCGAACATTCCAGATGGACAACAAAAACTCCACAAATATAAACATCAACATCGTGAGAAACAACCATAATTCTTTGCATTAAAAACACATTTACATATAGCTAGAGAGCTACCTAGTACGTATTATAATAGCCTCGTTGTGTGTGAAGAACGTTACTTTATTCCGTTAGTTGCTTTATGCTTCATTAGAATAAGAAAATAGACTTGAGAGTAAATTCCCAAACTGCTAAATAATTTCAGGAAAAGGACTTAATTTTCTTCTTTCTTGTTGTTGTTGTATTTTTTTCGGACCATTAGCAGAAATACATTTAACCTGAAAACAACCCCCCTCCCAACCCAAGCACATACACATATACCCACGAAAAATAAAATACAATAAAAACCTTTTATGTTCTTCAATATCCAAAGATTAGAATGATTTTTCTGCAAGCAAATCGTATAACGGTATGTATAACAGAAGCGGTATAATATAGGTTACCTACAAAAGACTAAATCACTATGAGCCGCTCGTAATAATGGTCCATTATTCAAGGTCTAATGTATTCTGCTTGTTTGTTTCAATTATCTTTCTTATGTTTAACATTTTTCATTTATTACACCAATTATGGTTATGGGCATCATTAACTGTGGAAACTGTGGGATAAACCCAGAGATGAGAAAAGATATGAGATATAGATATGTACCTATGTGCCTAACCTAGGTTATGTGCTTTTTTGTTGTAAAATATTGTTTGGCAAAAATCGTTAGAAAGTGGGTAGTGTTATTGGTTTTGAAATTTTAATGTCTCAAAAAGAAAGGGGAAGTAGGCAGTATATATAAATTATAGAGGTTGGTTTTGAATTATTCAATAAAATTGAATACGGTGAAGAAATTTAAATTGTGTTTACTAAGAGCTTTTCAAATTTGAAACTGTAGATCGAAACAATATACAATATGTGGTGGAAACTACACTTTACGAAAAAATTAAGGAAACCACTGTTTTTATTATTATTTTTTTTTTGAAGAGCTATGTAAAAAACCGCACTTTCGAACCAAAAACTAGGTTGAAGGGTAACAAATGTGAACTTTAAATAAAATGTCAAAATAAAGCTCTATTTTTATTTTTTTTTTAATGTTTGGCTATTCCAAGTCGTTAACGGTTGAAAGCTTAGGGTATGAGTCTTTAGAATGCTTTTTGTTTAATTTCTTTCTTCAGTTCTTCAAAAATAGTAAAACAAACAGGTCCCTTAATCCTTTTGAGTAGTGTATTATATTTTATAGATTTTTAAAGTTTATACTAAGTGGTTTTTTTTTAAACCTATGTGAGCATGTCAAGTTACTTTCGAAAGTTTAAAGGAAAACTCCATTTTTTCCAAAATGTCGTCGTTTAGCCCCGACGTCAATTTTTCTGAACAAGCCCATTTGGGCACCATCTATATAATTTTCCTAAATCAAATCTTTACAACTTAACAAAAACATTTCCATCGAGGGTTAGGAAGAAAACTCTGTTAAATTTGAATTCGAAAAAAAAAAACGAAAACAAAAGATAACTTCACAACTTTTCGCTAGAAATAGACGGAAAATTATAATTTGAAAAGTTAATAAGATCGCAGAGCTAAAAAGCGTGCCGACAGAAATTAATTGAAAATATTAACATAAAACCAAAAAAAACGCATTCACCACAATACCACATTGTATATTTCTAAAAATAAAATTTAACAGAAATATTTACCTGTAAATATACAAGCATTTTCAATACTTTCATATATTAATCAACCTACTTGTATAAATATACCAGTACCTATATGACGTACTTACATACAATATATCAAATTAATTTGATTAAATTGATTCTGGGGTAAATTAATTCATTTCTAATTTTTATATTTTTTTGGTCACGTGGGTATTTTACTTTTTGAAATATTTTCCATTTGATTATTTTTATGTTTACACTTAAATGCATCCCACCAACACTTTATGAAAATTGATAAAAATTAAATATATCAAAAATTAATACGAAACCAAAATCATTTTTTTTTTTTTTGTTTGAATAAATTTATCACATGATTGAGTTCGGAATCATTAAAAAAAAAATCTAATTTAATTTTATTGCATTTTTCATTTTACATATGTACGAGTAGGTTCTAATCGATTTAAATTTAGAATGACTAAATGTGTTTTTTAAATGCCCAAAATTATTTTGGATACTTTCCTATTGTGGATTTTGGAAATTGCAAAAAAATATCATTCGAAAAATATTAAAAAAAGCTTTTTTTCTACATAGAATAATTTCAAAAATTGTGTTTTTGGAAATGAAAAAAAAATAGATAGTTCATAACGTATTGTGTATAGTAGGTAGTTCAATAAAACTTGTTAACAACTTGTTAAGAATTAAAACATTTCAACATACGAATTTCACAATAAATTTTTGAAAAAAATCTGATTTTAACATTGCATAACTCCTTTTCTATAAAAATGTTGATAGTAATCCGTCAAAGCGTTTATGAGAATTCAAAAAACAAATACATATGTCGTTTTATGGCAGGTGCTGAAGGTACAGTTTTTTTAACAAATAATTAAAATTGCCTATAATTTTGTTTTTGAAATAAATAAAGTTTGCTTCAAAGATTATATGGCCCTTATATTTCAAGTAAAAAATTTACCCTCTAGGGAGTCATCTAAAAACCTTAAGTTCCAAGTTTGAAGAAATTTGTTCCAGTAGCTTAGTGAAGCCTTATTAATTTCTCCAGTTCAATTTTTTTTTTTAATTCTTAATTTCTTATTTTTGGTTTTGCCTTCTAGAAGTCTTAATAATATGTTTATGCTGTTACTGAATATATTTTTTTTAAGTTCATTTTAATGTAGGTACTTAAAAACTAGAGTTCCTAATCCTATTTCCATTAGATACCCCATAGTCAATTATTAATCCGAAAACTCTGATAAAAAGTAATTTACAACAAACACTTATTTGCTATTGTAACAATTATTATTATTATCGACCAAGTAGATAAAAATCCCCCATTCTTACTTTGTCCTTTTATTATTCACAAATGACTTAAAACTTTTATACTAAGTTAATAAAAAAGTACTTCAACTTAAGTCTCTCTCTCTCAAAAAAAAAAAAAAAAAAAAGTGAAGAAAAATGACCAAAAAGTGAAAAAGAAGAACAAACAAAAATGGGAAAGAGAAACTTTCTTTATTTCTTCAGAGAAAAATCTCAACCAATTTTACATCACACAGGAAGAAATAAATTGCTTTGTGAATCATCGTTCTTTTTGTCGACTACATAGCATTTATCGTTCGTTCATAGTATAGTCCGTCGTTCTCATCATCATTGGAATTGGTGTTATAGCGTTGGCGTTACAGCGTTGGCGTTGGAGTATTATGTAGGTTGTAGAAGCAGGCATCCAACTTAACTGACCCTTATAGTTCTTCTTTTTTTTTTCTTTTCTTTACACAAAATGATTTCAACTGTAATGCTTCGTATTAATGCTTCGTTTGCAAAAAAAAAACATACAAAAAAAAAATTGAAAATGAAAAAGTAAAAGAAATCAAATCATTTTCTTCAATGTCGTGTTTTTTGTCGTGCTTCTGCTGCTGCTCTCCTTTCTATTCCGAGTCCTTTTTAATACTTTCCATCTCCAGGACACGACTCAAGATGACATTACCAGAATACTTTACAAAAAAAAAAAAACTCAAACTTTGTTTAGAACAATTTCAATTATTTAAATTCAACGCGTTTCGCATTCACTTTATCAAGAGAATTTAAGACAAGAAACTAAATTAGGCCTATTTTTCGAGCCCAAACAATAACGTGCTGCCCTCTGGTGTCTGCTGTAAGAGTAGGTGTAGGTCTATTTGCACCATGTAACTCTATATAAGTGCGAGCAAATGCTTCGATTGGAAAGCTATTGTTTTTATTTGAGTTGGTATTTATCTTTGCTAATAGAGGGGATACTTTCTTCTTGTCGAAACTGCTCCTTAGAGTGGAATTTAGAACGATTGGTAAGGTGGCAAATCCCCAAGGAATCGATAACATCTTTCTTGGCCCTTCAGAGAGGCTTTCCAAAAAAAAGGTACATACATATCTGTGCCGGAATTCCGAAAGTAGAAGAAATACAATCGTTTGTTGTTTGGTGTGGGATATCCAATTGTTTGGATTTCGACTTAAATTCGATCCTTATAGTGCAATTGATAAGCAAAAGAAACTTGGACGTCGATAAGGTTACCGGAAGATATTTACAGATACACGACTCTATTGCTCCATTCGAATAATAAAAGAAAGAAAAAAACAAGAGAGGAAGCTTTTGAGCCCAGCTAATAAAGTTATTTTTATTTCTTCTCGTTGTTTTTGTTAGGGGGGCTGGAAGCACTTGAAAAGATCCTTGGGAATAGCATCCAGCTACATCCTGGTATCTCGAACTCGCCGTTGTAGAATAAACTTTTGTTAAAATGTTTGTCAATAAAATGTGCTAAAATACGCAAATGAACTTTGCATAACTCTGTTTACTTATGTAGATTTGTTGCTCTCCTGGTTTTGTTGTATCTTCTTGCTGTTTTTTTGAATATTTGAAAAGATATTTATGTATGTATACGTCGTGTTGGATCCTGATGCTTGGGGGTTTTCAGGAATCTCAGTGTTTTTTTTTTTTTTTTGTTTTAAAATTTAGTGTTATTATTTTAATACCTATGTATATTGACTGGTGATGATAATGGTGGAGGTATAAATTTACCATCGATATAATTTTCATGAAATTCAAACAATACCTCAGGTCCTATAAAACACGCGATACGTGAACATGAAAAAAAATAAAACATCAAATTAAACGAGGAAAAGTTTAGCAGTGGCGCATCATGCTTTAAATAAAGTTGGGTGACGATGAGTCAAGCCGAATAAAATGGTGGAACGAGAAATTTAGTGAAAACTTTTCTTGACGAGGTATCAGCGAAACTAATATTAAACTTTGAAATATGACGCATAATAAAATATGTATAAATAGCGGGATGTGTTGGATGTTAAACTTCTAGTCTTTAAAACATATATGCTTTTATGCGATGAATGATGAGATAGATAATACGCGCGTATGTTATGTATTTTAAAATTTTAATTATCTTAAGTTTTGTGCCAGAAAGTTGAGTTAGTAAATTGTTTTTATAGCTAATAAAATACATCATTTATGGTTGGTTGAAGTATGTTTTGGAGAGGAAACCCTATAACGAAAATCATAAAATTTGAAAATTCGGAAAGACTTCAAAAGTTTCTGGGGAATCATTTTACAGAACCAAACTACCTGCATCAGAATTACCTGTTGAGAGGTATGCATAGGTAGGTTATATAATCTTATCTGTTGGTAACGAATTAATGAAGACACATTATTTTTCTTGGATTTTTATTTCTTCACAATGACTATTTACCAAACTACCCACAAAAATAATTTCATAGAAAATTGGACGCTGTAAAAAATTATATCCGCATTTCTTTACTGTTAACTTAACCTTTAACTCAAACTTGCAGCTAGATAGCTAAAGGCATCTAATTCGTGTTTTGTTTACTATTTTACTTATTTTAGTATTAATTATCACCTTTCGAACGGTATATTATAGTATTATGACATTTATTCGAATCGAAATGAATGTAAAAAACAGGTCATATTTTATTCCGTTAGCTTTTCGAAATTTAACCTAAATAACCCAAAGGTACAAGAAACACTTAATTTAAACATAAATTATGTATACAGTACGGCATGATTGGATGATAGACTGATGGACTGAATGACTCGGTAGACGGTTCAATTTCCGGGGGTTTCCAAAAAATTTGCTCTTGGTTGTTTACTGAACAAATTCAAAGCATTTCGGTAGAGAAGAACACTCACATTCAATTAAAATAAAATTCTATCAAAATTTTAGCGATTTGTGGCTTGTCATTCACAGACATTTAAACGACTTTTAATTTTTTAACTTTTAATACTCAAGATGAAGTGTGTCAAAATCACTTTAGTCATTGATTTAAACAAACGGAGTGAGGACTGGTTGTATAAATCAGATGGCAAGTGTGTGAGCTTACTTTTGCAATATTAAATACATCGTTAACAAATAAAATGGACGACATGGCGTGAATGTTATTAGAGAAAAATTAAATTTCATAATTGAAATGCAAAAATAATCCAAAAAAAAAAAATTGAGCTCCAATCTGAAGATCCCATCTAATGTACCAAAAAAATACGAATTTTTGAAAAAAAAATCAAAAATTTTGTGTTTTTTTTTCAAAAAAAATGTTGTGCAAAGTTTTTAGTATTTAAAAATATCCACCCGATTCCAAAATATTGAGTTTTCAAAAAAAAAAGTTTTTTTAAATTCTACTAATTATATTTATTTTTTGAAAATTCTGATATGCAATAGGTACTAACTATTAAGATCTATCGTTTATGTCAGATACCGCTCAAAAAGCTTTTTTTCAAAAAATATGTATGCAATCTTACAAAAATACCCAAAAAACAATAATCAAAATTCAGTATCAGACGGATCCAAGTCTGAAACCCACACCATAATTGCTGGTGTGCCACAGGGTTCTGTTTTGTCTCCGACCCTCTTTCTCATTTTCATTAATGATCTCCTGTCTGCAACTACTAATCCATTTAATTGTTTCGCTGACGAAGCACCCTTAGCTTTTCATATTCGTTTCCAGATTCACAATGCCGCAAGATGTTTAGATTTCCTTTGGAGATGCAAGACATTTTTCTCCTTTTCTGATCTGGCTATTATCTATAAAAGTTATATACGTCCAAAGCTTGAGTATAATTGCCATCTCTGGGCTGGTGTATTTTGGACAGTATACAAGACGATCAAAATGATCGAAGACAGGAATATCATCGATACCTTTACGTCACCAGAACACCGGCGTAACGTTTCCTGTCTCTCACTCTTTTATCGTTACTTGTTACCATTCCTCCCCTTAAACAATTCAACCGTAATACTCACGCATCAGTTTACTCTTGAACCCAATTTCGGTCGCACTGTCAAGTACAGGGATTCGTTTTTTAGCCGTATTGTATAAATAGAAGTAAAATCGTCATTTACACTAATGTAAACGTTGAATTTAATAAGGTCCCAATATTTCAGATGTAATTAACTATACCTTAACTTAAACATGTCCAGTTAGTGCTTCAAAAAATAAACTGATAGTAAAGAGTAAAAATTAAATATTAACAATATTAAATATTGTAGTCTTAAATAAACAAAAAAGAAAACTAAATCTCTTATCAAAACTTCGTCGTGCTTAAATCTAAATCTTTCCCTCTCAATTGACACATAAAAATGAACATAACATTTTCTTATCTATAATTTGGTAAGCAAACACTTCCTACTTAAGAAGGGTTTACTTCAATAATATTGTGTGAGTTTTTTTTTTCCTCATTTTTTTTCGAAAGGAGACAACCTCTCTTCAGAATCAAACAAAACAAACAAACAATACAGGCCCTGAAGGTAAGATACATATACCTAGAGAAATAAAGTTGCATTACATAGTGCTTTGTATAGAGCCTTTGTATTGTTGTAGTTATACCTATACTAAATTTTATTTTTATGATTAAAAGGAAGTCCTTTTTGTCATTGAATAATAAAGCTCGGCTTATCAAAACTCTATGCTTACAAAAAAAATGTTTTCACTTCACCAAACCCCCTTTTTTTTCTCCAAATCTGATCAAATCCATTTGAAGTGAATGCTGAACAACACCATTACCGTTAACATTATATGGGAGATGGTTAGACTTTGATAATCCACATCTACATCCACATCACATCCACCATCTACCCTGTTCCATGAAAGCATATTCTCATAAAAAAAGGGCAATTTTTCCTTGGGGACAAAAATACCAATTCCATACATAAAACAAATCGATTCGATGTTTTCGTTTCAAGTGCGAAACAAATCACACGACCATTCAAGGACTCTTTTAGTTTCCCACACAATATATCCACAAGACTTCTAGTGTCATCATCATCATCATCATTATTATTATTATTTTTTTCACTCGTTTTTTAATTCCATGGAAGTAGTGTTGCTGTGAATTTTGTCATAGAAATTCTCCTATTTCAACACAATTTGGTCGTTGGAATTGTTTGGAGTATAAATTCCATTGAATTCGAGAAAATGCGTGAGTCCTTTTCGCATACAAACGATCCCCAAAAATAGTAAACGTTCGCATTAATAATAGCAATCGCGAACGCGCATTCCGTTAAATGTCACATTAGTGGCAAAGTTTTCTGACAAACAACAAACCTTTTTGAACTGCTCCCTCCACCATTTGATCCTGGTGGGGATTGAAATTTATTTGAAACCAGCAATTGCCATAAAGTCGCCGCAAAATGGTCGAATCGTAACGCGAATAATTTGCAATTTTCAGGAAATCAAATTTGCCCAACGCTTACGCTAAATATAGTATTTGGCAGGATCCATTATTTTGAGTCAAATACTTTTTTGAATGCTAGACCAATTTGGATGAGAGGGGTGTTTAGTCCAGTCATGTAAGGCATAAAAACTAAATGATTTCGAAAAGCTAACTTATAGTGTGGAAGGAATGATATATTTATGTAGGTGTATTGCTTTCTCATGATGTTCCAAAGAAACTGTAAAAAAATCCTCCTTGATTGGAGTGATAGTTACAATATTAGAACTGGATAAAAGAATATTCGATAGTTGGTCAAAATTGTAAAAAACAAAATGTTGTTCTGGGTTTTTTTCTCTTACAGGTTGTTTTTTATTATTAGTTCAGAGTGGAGCCTGAACTGTCAAAAACAATCGTGTTTCTTTTTTTAGGTTAGAGCATTCAGAGCTTCAATTTTATGTTTCTTTTTTCGCTCTGAACATGTTCACTCTATGAGGTCAGTATAGAAAAATAGAGCAGACGGAGTTCAAAAGCTGAAAACGGATAAAAAATCTCCAATCACTAAAAATGGCGGACGAAAACAGTAAAATGACAACTATGAATGACAAATGACAGCTGGCGTAGTATGTTTCTTAAACAAATCGGAACGCTGAACAGAGCTCGTTCAGACTCTGTTCAGAGATCTGAACTTAAACGCCCTTAGATGATAACATTTTTTACAAAATAAATCGTGAAAGTTTTACCCTACAAGCAATCCATAAGAAGATGTTGATGGTAAAATCTCAAAAATATCGGTCTTTAAAATAGAAAAAGAACAAAAAAATAAAGCGCATGTGTAAAAAAGAATCACTCCAAATCTGGACTTTAGTCTATAGCTTTTTCATCATGTATTTAGGAAACCTTAAAAAGTCCGAAAAACTCGATCTGGCCATATTTTTTAATCGGTCGGTCGAAGAAAGAAAAGATTTATATACTTTTTTGTAGGGAATCCAACGATCTACAATTTTTGAATGAAATACTTTTCAGGAGAATTTACGGCTAAAAATGTATGTGTGAAAAAACAAGTTAGGAGGTTTTTACCCCCTAAAACTATTAAATCCCACTGTTTTTTCAGAGCACCCTAAAGTGGCTCTATATACCAAAATCAAGCTTTCAGGCCATTTTTTCTCAACGTGAAAGGTCTTCAATGACTGAACTAGGAGTTTTTTGGTATAGTTTTTGTCAGCCACATCAGCGGCACATTAAAAGCGTTTGTTGTTGCAAAAGACATGGCTGGTCATAAAATATTTATATAGATGGATGTGTTTGCATCCATATACAAATTTTTGGATACGTGCAGAATATTTAAGCGAAAATCGATTGATACAAGGGTAGTTGAAGGTACGCAAGGGGATGTGTTCAATCTGATGCTGAAGTACCAACATTAACATCACCGCAACTATACACCAGCCTCAAAAATGTATATAAAGATTTATATGGGGATGATTGCGGTGGGTCGTGGGTGGTGTGTACAGTACAAGCAAGGTTGTTGGCTGGCGTTAATCAATTTTTGAATGATTTCCAAGTGCACGCAACGAGGGCATTCAAGAGTGATTTAAGCATGGGTGCCTGAGGGGGTGGATAGGAGTGGTGATGTTATGCAAAGTAAAGTTTGAAGCAAAAGATAAATACATCAGCAAACGTGATGAAGGATTTTATGTAGATATAGCTTCGCACAGCAACCGCACATTCACCGTTTCGAAATTGGGGTTTTTTAAAAGAAATTTATCTTGTTTATTTGAGTGTTGTATAGGTATGTATTTGTATACTCTTACCCAGCCATACCTTCGTACAAATACCCTTTGGGTGGCAGGAATTCAAGGGTAGGAATATGTTCTGAAACGAAAACGTTTAGCATGGCAAAGGAAGTCATGCCCGTGCAAATTTGTTTGATTGGTTAAGAGAGCTGCTTGTCGCTATATTTCCCATCACACAGCAGGTGGTGACTGACGGTGAGAATGATATATTCATTTTTTTAGTTTTTTTTTTTTTTTTGGGTCGGTCTTGTTCTCTTCAAGCTTTTTATGTTATTGAAGGACCTTTGGTAGAGGGTAGGTATGTATAGCGAGACATGAGATCAGCATGATGATGAAAAATACATGTTATCACTCATGGCTTTAAGTTGCTAAACCGAAAGGAACCATATATAAATAGGGGTAGGTGCAGGATTGTGTTTAGAGGTTCAGTTCAAAGAGACAAAAGAGTAATTGATTGAGAGACATTTATTATACCGACACAAGTAGTACTTTGCATGAAAAAATGATGTCAACACGCATAGCTTTATTTCTAAAAAAACGGAATAGGATATTTTTTCTTATTCTATTTTATACTTGCACAATGAGCAAACATATTTTACATTGTTGTGTAGGTTATAAAAGGGAAAAAATAATTTATTGCATATTTAAAATCGAAAAAAAGGAAGGAATGTACATTTTTTTTTTTGATGAATTTTATCAGACAAATAAAAGTTTAATTTAAATTTCTGGTTTATTGGAAAGATTTTTCAAAAAAATTATATTCAAAGAAGTAGGTAGCTAAGCAAACAACATATTTTCTGTGTGGGCTAAAAGGTATATTTTTATTTCATTTCAGTTGCTATCCGAAACGTATGATTGAACCCTTCTTCAGGCAATTTAAGGTACTATAGAAATGTTGTTGTTATTTATTTTTATGCTAATTTTCAATATCTTAAAAAGCATGTTTTTTTATTTGGTTTTTCCTTAGTCTTAAACGTCTATAATTAGGTAACTTTAATTGCTTGAAAAAGGGTATACTCATACGCAAAACTTCAGAACTGAACAAATAGAAAGAAGATTTAACGTAGATCTGTAACCCACGCAGAACACTTATTATTTTTATAATTATAGCCTCTTTAGTGGCTACTTATTAATTTATTTATTAATGAAAAGATTTAATTTAATTTTAACTTTAATTTTAATTTAACGATTTAACATTATTCTTAATTAATTATTTAGGTTGAAAGCTTTTAAATGCGCCAGCACACTAGTTAGAAAGAAGAACAAGAATGAGGAGAGCGAGTAGTTTCCTACTCGCTCTCCTCATTCTTTTGACATTCTAATTTTAGGAAATGTTCAGAATTTGAGGAAGTGTTTGGATAATTGAAATTGAGCAATGGTCGCGTTCACGCAAACAACTTTAATTCATTAGGTGCGATGTAACTTTTTAATAATGAATAAATTAATCCACTAATGTTCCATCCAAATCCAAAATATTCGCTTGAATTTGGTTCATAATAGCATTTCAAGTAGACACTTTTTCAGAACAGGAAACACATTTCGAAAAGTTGAAAAACTTATTTTACAAAATATTTGAGAGGGTTATACAAGATTCTTGGATAAAAGTTGTTCAACGGGGCCTAAAAACCTGTTCAAAATTATTTTGGAGTCTTAATGAAATGATTTTCAGAATATCGAAATGGAGAATTCTGGATTCACAGAACTTCGATATACATACATGGAAAAGCAGAATAATACGAATGATGAATTATGTTCGTACATAATTTTTAGTCCCTGTAAAAAATTTTGAACACAAGTAATTTTGAAATACAGAATAACGACCAGTTTCCTATAAAACCAATTGATTTAAGTTTTTGTGTCATTGTCATTGTGAGAAGTGAACCAACCTACCTTAAATCGATACCATCAATAGCATGAACACTAGTTTTAAATAATTTAAGAATCTGCATTCGTCCTAAAATTACAGTTACTCACGAGCTATGGTATAAACAAAAATTGGACAGACACGTGTAACAGAAATAAATCTACATCACAAAATATTCATATATCCATCGAAACTTCTTTATAAATCATAATATCAAGTGTTGAAAATTTCCAATAATTCCGGAATTCAATATTCCACTCTACAAAATATTTCATTTTAAAAATCAAAACCATTGGCTGACATCTCATACACAAAAGCTCATGCAATCGATTTGTGCTTAGTTACTTTACTTTTACTTCTTCATCTCCGTTCTACTTCTCCAAAAAAGAAACTTTTATCTGTATCCTATTTGACATCAACAGAGCAAAAAAAAAAACGAATAAAGATTTATTGCACCATTTGTTTCATAAAATACTTTAGACTTGAATGTTAGAAAATTGTTGGTTTGCTTTTGGTTTTTCCTCAAAAACAAAAAAAAAAAAAAAAACACCATCTGTACAAATAAATGGCAATATTCTTGGAATGAGGAATTTACAACACATAAATTATGGATCTGCTATTGTTAGATGAATTATTATCCTTGTATGGGTTTTATCGTCTATTATTGCTCCTTCTAAAAGCAATTTCATTTCCATTACAATTTTATGTTAATACAAATTGAGATAATATGTTAAAAAAAAAAAACAAGAAGTGTGAGTGTTACTTCAACATATGTTTCAAATATATTTGCAAACAAAAATAAAATCAAATACATAATTTCAAAAAATTCAAAGTCTTGTATTTGTATATTGAACAAAAAAAAATCTTAGTAGGCAAACTTTAGAAAATATGTTTTACTGCAACTCTTGTGTGCCACCAACAAACGCAACCACGGACAAACTTTGCATAAATAAAATAAACGCTGATTTTTTTCTTTCCATTCAACTTTTCTAGCGCAGCAACTTTCTGAAAAATCCTTATTGGGATGATCACTTTCCAGTAAAATAAATCTCGAAAAGTACACTCAAACTATTTGCATAAGTCTTGAACACAAAGTTTTATCGAATTTTTTCCCTAATCCACTATGAAACAGTGTGTTTGGATAAAGAACTTACGGTATCCTATGCTTTATGGTTTATATACTATATCCTTCAAAGTCTCCCCGGAAATGCAGATGAAAAATTTAATGCAAACACCAAAAAAAAAAACGAAGTTTCTTACTTCTTAGACATGGAAAAGAAATATTGAAAAAAAAAAAACAAAAGATGTAAGAAAAGGACGATGGCTATGGAAAAATATATAGGATATTTTTCGAAGGACTATTATGTTTGTGACAGATGTGGATAAGAAATTAAGGTTATCACTTTGAGGACGAGAAATGTTTCGAACAGAACCTCAGAGCAATTTTACTCACGGACAATCGCTTTATTTTTTTTATAACAAACTCTACTCTAACAAAAAAATAAAATTGAAATTAAAAAAAAAAACTTAAAAAAAAACGACAAGGTTCTTACTGACAAAAAAGCATTCTATGAATCATTGAATAACAATTACAAAATGCACTTTTCTGAGTCCTTGTAATGTTGATTAAAAAAATCTTGATAAATAATGTGTTTACTTGCGACTAAAGGTTCCACTGCCAATTTTTGAATTCGTAAAATAAGATTCGTATCAGAGCTAACATTACGTTGATATAGACGCAGAAAAGTGGGATTCGCAATTCTGTCTGTCTGCCACAGACCATTACTATTGAGACAAAACATTTTTATTCCAAAAACAGCTGTAACGATTTTGATGAAATTTCTTTAGCGGGGTTTTGTAAGCAATTAAAGTTATTTCGTGAAAAAAAAACATTTTCCAAAAAATCGTTAGTAATGGTATTTGCTATAACACCAGATTTTTGGGGAATTTTATAAAAGAGGTCCTCCATACTCTTAAGAAGAATATCCCATATTAAAGTTACTACTATATAACACTATAGTCTGTCTAAGCTCTTCAAATCCAGAAATCTCTTCATAACTTCAAAACTGCTGCTGTACAGGACCATGGTCCTGCCCGTACTCCCGTTTGAAAAAGAATTGTTGGCCCATATGTGAGGAAGGAGGATTCCGGAGAAGGTACAATCATGAATTGCACGTAATCTACCTTGAAGCAGACAAAGTGACAAAAATTGAGCTCGGTAGATTTCGGTGGGCAGTGCACCTAGCTCGCATGAGTGAAGAGGAACCGGCTCGTAAAGTCCTTTGTAGTATATTCTATGGTAGATGGCAGCGTGGTAGACCATGCTTGCGCTGGAGAGATGGCGTAGACCAGGACGGCCGAAGCCTTGGGGTGCGCAATTGGATGGCGTCGACTCGAGACCGGGATAGGTGGAGAGACTTGTTAAAGGAGGCCAGGACCGGACCCCGGTTGTCGAGCCGATGATGATATCAAAATTGACTGAGCTTGGCCAGTGGCCGATTCTTCCGAAACTCTCCCCCTTTGATACGTACTACGATATGTAGTCTATCGAAGTAAGGTATGGAGAAAAAATGGAGGCGGTACAAGATAGCATACTTTAAGGCGCTTATAAAAATGCTGTGACTCCAAATGCATTTGATGAACAAGTAGCACATCTCGACACATAGCGTCAGTGGTCTAAAGTGGTGTAGTGCGTAAGTGCACATGATTGCAGAGACTGAGCAAATCTGATATGCGTGGTTTCGAATCCTACAAGTGTTCTTCAAAATAAAATTGGATTAAAGCTCTGCACCACTAAGGAGCCTGATGATTGCCTGGCAAGCATGAAATAGCTATAACTCCGGCCAAAAATAAAATATAAATGAATTAATAGAAAATTAATTCATACAAAACAATTGGTGGTATTGCCTTTAAGTTGTTGTTGTTGTTCACAAAAATTCAAAAATTGAAAGTGTTTTTTTTTATAAATCACTACAATTTTGTATAGCAATTATTTTATTATAACTGTTTTTGCCGTTTTATGTAGGACATAGGAGCAAGTTCTTGAGATCCGATTAAGTGTTTTATTTTATTAGAAAATGTCTTTTGTTTATTGTTCTTAAAAAACAGAAAATTGAATAAAAAATATGAATATAAAATTTCAAAAAGTGTAATTTTTTTAGTTCAGTTTTTCTGCTTGAATATTTTAATTTAAAAAATTAAATCAGCTATATTCATAAGTTCGTCCATTTAAATTCTCAAATTTGTTTTAGTTTCTTTACGAAAGACAAGTGTAAAACAAGGGTTTTTAACATTCTTAGGTCCCAAACAAATAAAATCTTCTTCTTGTTTGTTGTTATACTCAACAAAAAACAAAAAAAAAAACATCCTCACGAAATGGTACCCCTTGGATTCCTAATTCAATACTTCATTTAAGAAGCCCAATCTTCCATTTATCATAGTCCAGTTTTTAAAAGGGATTCAAAATTTTACCAGGAATAATTCCATCCACTTAAATAAAACATATATTCGGGTTAAGTGAATATTTAACCTATTAACATCCAACCAGTAGCAAAATAAACTAATTTCACAATTGAGAGCGAAATACCAATTACTTAAATTCATTTCCTTGTGCATCTTCTACATTCTCAAAAATACTAAAACAAAAAAAAAAACCATAATCCTCAGACAAAATCAGAAAAACCTTTTCTGTGTACGAAAATAACCCAACAACAAAAAAAAAACTATCAATTTAATTCAATATCACTTTAAATAATATTCGCATAGAAAAAGACATCGTCTACCCAAACAAAAAGCAATATAAGGACATAAAGGAACGTTTAAAAACATACTATTTCCTGCCATTTTTCCATTCTTGGCTTAGAAGAGAACGTTGGATGTATAGTATGAAAATAATTGTTTCATATCCTCAATTTAAACAACTTGCCTGCAGCAACTTTTTGCACTTGTCCGTTTGTATAAGGATATGAGTGTATATGTATGTATGTGTGTGTGGGTATGTGCGTATTGGTGTTGATTGCAAAGCACTTTACTTTTCTCCTCTCCTTGCTTCTTTGTGAGTTTTTGGTCTTTTGAAACATGTTATACGATTATATTCTAAGTGGCCTTGTACTTTTTTTTATATTTTCCATTTTATTTGACTCGGGATCAGAATGTATTATTTCCTTTTTTTCCTTTCTCTGTCTGTGTGGATGATGCTTAAAAAATTTAATAAAAGATTACACATTAGATTTCAACTAAGGCTGTCTGGCATTATAAAATGAAGAAAGAAAAAGAAGCATTAAAACGAACGATTTTAGGTGCCATATCGAAAAAATGAAAAAAAAAAAAAAAAAAATTACGCATACGCCATGTGTACCTACCCCTACCCATTCAGTATTTAGACCTTTCATATTCTTGTATTATAATTGGCTGAGCCATAAGGTTTCTACATTATATAATTATTAAATCAACATTAGGGATTTTTTTTTCATAAAAATTGTATAATACAAAAAAAAAAAAACTTTTTTTTATTGCTTGTAGTAAATTGGGATTTATAATGTTAAGCCAATCGTAATGGGTCTCTGTTCAAAATTTGTGACGACGATACGTGATGGGGAAGGAAATTTTATGGTTTTTTTTTTTTTTTTTTGGTGTGTATGTGTGTGTTATGCTTTGAGTAATAAATTCATAATTATTAAATCCTTGGCTATAAAGATGTCGAAGATGCTGCCTTTGGGTTGATTATTATTATAGGATTTGTGTTGTTGGCACAAACCTGAATAGAAATGTTAGGAAATCAAGGAAGAAGTAAATTTATTATTATTGTACTTATTTAAAGGATTTGAATTTTCTGTTGGTACAGGTACATTATATAATTTTATAGCTGTTTAACAATAAAATCAAAGATATTAAATTGGAAATGCTTAGAATAATGAAAGCTTTTGCAATTTATTTAAATGTTCGAAAGTTCAAATTTTACGATTTCCAAATTATATTTTTGTTATAAATAAATGTTTTTTTTATTGGAATTTAATCATAATTGTATATGTAGATCTTAAATTCATAAGCACACACTTTAGGACACTTTAATTTTTTGAATTTTGAATATATTTTTAACTAGGAATGTGGTGGACAGTCGATTTTTTGGCGGAAAAACGTGTTCAATTTAATGCAAAACTTTTAATAATGAGTACCAGAATGGCCGGTGGATAAACGCTCAGAATCAAGTTCACGCCTCAGATATGTATTGAAGCTTTAGGAGACTTTATAGGAACTTGCTACTATACCTATGTAGGTATTTTTAAAAGTTTTTGATTCTTAAAAAATGGAACTCCAGATGCTTATCAGATGTAACACTACGAAAATACAGAACACGAATAAAAGTGGGTCCCGTGATTCTAGTGGCTAAATCGAATTTGTTTTTGCTCAAAAATAACGGTATTGTAAAACCGAAAATGGATTTAAAGATTTTGAGAAAGTTGATGGCTAATTGGTTAAAACAAATTTTCAAAAATTACAATAGCTACATTTCATTGATTTTATAAACTGATGGCTTGCTATCAAAATTTTTAGGGTTTTAAATATAAATCCAGAATTTTAGGTGATTTTCAGCATTTCGTAATCAAAATTTGGAAAACATTTTTGTGGTGATTTGTTCTCACTGTAAAATTTTGATGTTAAGAACCAGAAATTAGATACTAGCTAAAATTATTTTTATGCGACCATTTTTTTTCAAGTCTGTTGAAAAAAGTGTGCATTTTTTTTGATCCCTTAATTTTTTCTTTTGTGTATTCAGATGGATATTTCTAATGTTTTACATTTGAGTGTCTTCTATTGGCAAATAAAAATCCACACACCAGTTTTTTTCCAAAAACACTTTTAAAATTATATATAAAAAAATATATTTTTTGAAAAAAATTTTTTTTTGTTTTTTTTTTTAAAGTTCTTGGTTTATCGATACATAATCACATCTTCAATTTCGAAGGCCAATTTGGGTGTAACGGAAGGACTTTATATCTTAGTTTTCAACCTCTCACCAGGGGCAAGGTTTAGGGTGCCACGTCCACTATTTTTTTTTTTTTTTTTTTTTTTTTTTAATCGGCCTTCATGCCTTGAAATAAATTTTCAGTATTTTTCAAACTGGCAATTAAGATTGTTTCAGTTTCAATTTCATTAATTTCCATGATATTTTAGAAGTTTGCCTTTATAGACAGAAATTAGTTTAAAAACTGTGTTCAAGTAGACAACGTTTTGACCTTCCTCAGCAACGACTTATATTTCTATTATCTTGGTTTATCGGAAATGGCTTGACGATTAAAATGAAATGTTCAGAACTTTAACCTTTTCATGCAGGCAAGCAGAAAAACGGGCCGGCCGAGAAGCACTTGGCGAAAAATGGTCGAAGTGGGAAAGTTGGAGAGAGTAATCAGCAAAAAACTAGAAAAGTTGGAGAGAGCTCAAATACATCTCCGGAAACCGTACCCGATGGCAAGATACAGGTCCTATGTCCCGCAAGAGGAGACCTATAAATATGTAAGTAGTGTCAGCAATCTCTCAGAAATGAAATGGTGAATTCAGTAGCATTTTTGACTTCAAGACCACATCTGTTAAATGGAAACAATAAAACTACTTCTCAGAAACCGTTTTTGATGAAAACCTTAATATAGAGTTTTTTTTTAATGAAACCAAAATTTACCTCATAATTCAATTCCTGGAATCATTCTATTTTAAAAAATTCATACCATGACAAACTCAGTTTATTAGCTAAGACTAATCCCTAAAACCTATAAATTTATGTTTCAATTAAAAATTTATGATTTTTGTTTTGAATATCTTTAATTAACATCAGGGATCATAAAGTTTGCCATAATCCCAAAGCATTGCCATTTGTTTGGTACTCTTCTGTCAATTCTGATGAAATTGATTCTTCCATTTCCAAGGAATAGGAATATTGGATCAAGAGGATGTAGAAACGCTTTTTCCTGTTTTCATTAAAAATTGATTGAATCAAATGGACTATAAACAAACTTTTCGTCATTTCAGATTAAGATTTACGCACACAAGCAAAAAAATACAACACACACAAACAACAGAATTGCTAATTGAGGATTTGTATAAAAATGTTTATCCGAATATTTTGTGAGGGAAGTAAAGAAGAAAATTCTTAGTTTCTCCTTGAAAATAATATACATATATAGATAGGTTTTATGAAAACGTTGTTTATGAAGTTGGTTAACAAAAGAATTGCAAATAATGTTATTTGGGTGATTTTTTGTTGCTGTTGTTGTTGGGAGGATTGAGATGGAATTGTTATTTATTCAAGTGGATAAGGAAAATGTAAGGATCAATATCTTCTAAAAAGGAATATAGTTAATTAATCAATGTAACATGAAAGAAAACTGTTTTATCTATGCTAAGATGGGTTGAATTTTTTATTTGTTATATTGAAGATGAGTAGGATTAAGATTACAATATTTTGATAAAAAAAAAAAGAAATCAAAACTATAATACCACAAAAGAGGTAATGGAAGTTTTGTTGTTCTTTTGTGTTTGGAAAGAAAAATCATTTTTACTGGTCATTGAATAAAGGTTAAATTCTCATGGTTTAATATTTGGAATTTCTTGAAAGTAAAATTATTTAAATTCTGCGCATTTAGTTAAAAAAGATTCAAGGAACACTATTTGTTTTTTAAAACTTAAATACTTTTTGACTGGATACAATTTCGAGGATAAAAGTCGTAATGAGAAAGAACAAAAAGTATTTAAAGCTTTAAATGACTTCTTTTAAAATATTGAAATAATTAAATTTTACGAATATTACATTTTGCAAGTGAGAATGAATAAAAGCTGAATTGGAAGATGTATTTTTCTTTAAATTGTCCTTCAGCTTAAAAAACTTACAGACTTAATCGATACTAAGAATATTAGGTGAGTTTCTTATCTTCATCCTAACTTTTGTTGATCGTCGATATCTCAACATCTAATTACAATAGAAGTGGATAGTTTTAGAAACTAAGACATAAAAACTCGTAAAGTATAAAAGGTCATCCAGTGTAATATTGAATATTTTATTCATAATTTAGAAAGCTTACAATTGGCATTGTGTGATTTTCGACCATTTTTAGGATGCCCGAGGTTTCTATTGCTTAGGGACCTAAACAGCTTTGCTGAGAAAATGATCACTATTGTAAATACTCAATTAAAATTTTCAAATTTAAGGCAATATACTTATAATATACCACAAAAGTAAATAATTTAAAAAAATCAGAAAAAAATATTTTAAACGGAAAAAATTTAAAATTAACATAAATGACATAAGCACCATGCAGAAGCATTAGCCTTTTAAACATCTAATTGGCCCTTACCAATGGCTGGAAAATCTACCATCGATCAAATTTTCACTCTACGCCAAATTCTGTAGAAGACCCAAGAATAAAACATCGACAAACACCATTTTTTAATTGATTTTAAGGCAGCGTAGTACAGGGCCCTTATTATGAAATACGAAACGAACGGCTGAAAAAACGAAACCTAAAAAAACGAAACTCATGGCGTAGAGCGATTATGAGAAACGAAAATGGAATCAAGAAAATGTTGCCAGCCAAAAATGAAAAATGGTATTTTTTTAAACGCAACTAACTTCACACCTATTTACAAATGTCAATTTTTAGCAACATTTGGATTACTTTCCATGAAAGCTTCCATCAAGTCTATTTGTAATAGCATTCGTTGTAGGCCTAAATATTAGAAATATCTTATTTTTATGTTTTTCACCATTATATTTCGTTTTTTTACGATTCTCGTTTCTCGTAATCGCAATTTTACAAATACGCGCTTCTCCAATCGTTTTTCGTAATCGCAATTTCACAAATACTCCGTATGAAAAACGATTATCGTTTTTCATAATAACCCCCCAGTGTTAACAGGAACGAACTTTACCGTGCCATATCGAGTTTTGATATCCCTGCCAAACTGATACGACTTATCGGGATGACGTTGGAGTTAAATTTGCAAGAGACTCGACCAAAAACTTTGAAACTACCAGAGGACTTTGACAAGGCGATGCGATACGCTGTCATGTAGCTTTTTCAATATTGTTCTTGCGTAACACCAACGTCAATACAAATGGCTCCATCATTCAAAAATCCACACAATACCTTGGATATGCAGATGACTTCGAGTCAATGAGTCTGAGGCGAACAAAATGGGTCTTGTCATTGACAAGGACAAAACGCAGACTTCGTCAAAAAGTGACAATTGATAGGTATAACTTAGAGGTGGTGAAAGAATTTATTTACCTGGGTACTGCTGTTAACTCTATAAAAAATGACATCAGCACCGATATTAAACGTAGAATTACCCTTGCTAATCGCTGTTTTTTGGCGAAGACA
Organism: Syrphus vitripennis; assembly: GCA_958431115.1. Lineage (NCBI taxonomy): Eukaryota > Metazoa > Arthropoda > Insecta > Diptera > Syrphidae > Syrphus > Syrphus vitripennis. Next base: position 137,695,773 of record OY288108.1, on the reverse strand, counting down.
TGCAGTTGAGGAATAAGGCCCTATTGCAAAGTACCAAAGAGACACTGTACAAAACCTTAATCATCCCAGTCTTGCTGTATGGTGCAGAAGCATGGACCCTCTTCCAGGCGGATGAAGGATCTCTTGGTATCTTCTAGAGGAAAGTTCTGCGTACGATCTATGGACTGGTTTGTGTCGACAGACAAAACAATATCTGGCGGAGGCGATATAACCATGAGCTGTACAGCAACTTGCCACTGCTCAAAAGCCTGCGTGTTCAACGGTTAAGATGGCTAGGGCATGTTGAGCAAATGAACATCGAAGCTCCAGCCTGTAAGGTACTCAACAGCAAGGCTGAAGGAACAAGAAGCAGAGGCAGCCCTGAAGTGATCAAGTTGAGGCTGAGGCACGTCAACTTGGTATTCGAAACTAGAGGCAGCAAGCTAGAGATCGAGAGTAAGCTGGCGAAAGTTATTACTTGAGACCCAGGAGCACAATGCGCTGAATTTATGTAAGCAATTGAAATTATTTGATCAAAAATAATTTTTCAATAAATCTTTATTAACGATTCCTGCCATATAAAACCGCATTCTTGATTTGCGAATTTTTCAAACTAAACGATTTCTATGTTAAACGCCACCTATGGTACACTTAAAGGGGCTTAGACACTTTAGTGGTTGCTCGACTCAGCAAGTCATTTTGCCACCTTATAAAACTTACCTAAGAATAAATATTCTTTGAAAAAATCGGTTTAAAAATTTTAAATTATTTTTTTTTTAATGCAACTACTTTTTATTATTTTTTCAATACGACCATAGATCATGAAATTGCAGCCTTTCAAAAATAACAGCAAAACAAAAAAACAAATTTTCCCTCCCCTTTTTTTAATGGAGGAAGTCCCTACTGTGTATATGAATTTTTTATTTTAACTTGACAAAAGTATGTGCAAAGCTTAAAATAAAGGTATTTAAATATATTTAAACCAAAAAATAAATCTTTTTTTAGAAAGTCATACCGGCTATGAAGAAATTCCTACTTTCGAAAATGCAATCATTTACCTTACAGCATTTCTGTTATCATGCTTCTAAATTGCCCCACATGGCAGAATTTATATATATTTTTTATAATGCTGGCATTTCTGTGAAGTAAAACGCAGTATCACTATCAGAATAAAGAATGATTTTTTGCACTTTATTTAAAAAGTTGTATTGAAACTTGCAACTTGAAAATGTTCAACCTGTATTAATTAAAAATTGAAGTCCAATTTTATTACTATCATTTATGGAAAAGTATATTTCTACGAACTGTACCTACAAAAAAAAATAAAAAACTGTTGAATTTTTCGATCGTTGATATCGTTCGTTAAGTTTTAAAAAAGAATAAGGCTTTAAATTTTATAGCCCAGTAAAATCTATCATATGCAATACATTTCCTTGGTTGTTGCTGAGAGGCATCATATATTTACTTCAACTGATTTTTATAGCCCTCTCGTAACGTAAATACAATTTAAATTTTACAAATTGCAGAAATATATGCAAATATACAACAATAAAATATACAGATAGGTTCTCGCTCTTATATCCCATTAAATCAAGTTTAAAAAAAAAAAGGAAATAAAATTATCCTTGATGGATTCTCCATTTTATACTTCATAAAGATGTAGATGATCTCTTCCCTTTCGAACAAATTATTCTTACATTAAATTAACATACACCACCTCCATCACGCGCGAAGGGCGTGATTTTCGTACTCGTACAAGAAGTTATTTAATTATCAATTTACTGTATATACATTTATCTGTACCGCAACTATAAATCTACCTCAATTTATAAAATTTCAATTTTTTTTTTTTCTTATTTTTCATTTCTCTTGGTGTAATTTCACTCTTCAAATTTATGATGTTGAATGAAATTCATCACGTTGTTCACTTAATCCAAAAGAACGAAAAAAAATATATATAATATTTTAAAAAGCCTGCAATATACAACCTGCCACTTCATAGTCGGATGCCTTACACTTCCGCTTTTTCGTAGGACCACATATTTTTCAGTAGAACCATTGTGTGCTATAGTAAATTAAAATTAATTCCAATGAACCTCCATACAGATGTTATACCATCTGTTTCCTGAAAATGAGGCAGCAAACGGCCTGCTAAGTTGTAGTCTGGATAGTATAGTTGACAGTTGATAAAGTGAAGTGATAAATATCAGAAGAGCGTCCTATGATGTAATAGTTATGAGATTTGTGATAAAAATTTCATGAAGCTGCAAAAACGCTAAATCTTTTTAGCTTTGAAGAGAGTGGCTCTGATTTTGATGATGTGTATTGCTAAAAACCTACTTTAATAAATTATTTAAATTCTTTTTAAATGTTCTTATGTGTATATATAAAGTGTCAAAACTGTCGAGATATTTCTAATTTTTGAAAACGATTTTTTAAGATTTCTATGGAAGGTAGTTTTTGTTCAAGTTATTAAAGGTAGTTTTAAAAAACTGTTTTGCATCAAATTTCAAAAATTTACATATAACCGTTTCTTAAATATTTAATTTGCAAAGAATTTTTTTTTTCAAAGTTTAAGTATTGAGTACTTTTTATAATATTTTGATGCTTCTGCATAAAAATATTGATTGAAATCAATTTTTGAGAAAATTGGAACTCCAAAAAGTTATTTTGCAGGGTGTAGTGGTATTTCTTTTTCACTCAAAGTGAGCCCATATCTATTAAAATATTAGAATTTTTTTCTTCAAAAAACTTGTCTGTCCTATTTTCGGGAGTAATCAGATTTTCCAAAAATTTCCAAATAAAAATATCGAGAAACGGCCTTAAAAAACACTAAGCACCAAGTTTTAAGAAATTCCATCAACCCACTGAGGCTATAGCTCAACGGACATACATACAGAATTGCAAATCCTCTTTTTTCAACTTCCCTAAATTTTTAACGAATTTTGGATTCTATAGTCGAAAATAGAAACTGGAAGATCGTCCTATATGGGGATTGATTCCACCAACATATTCTCGAATTCCGTTTTTATCATTTGCTTCAGAGGCAAAAAAGACAACGCTATCTCTCGAATTATACAAAAAAAAAAAAAGAAAAAACAAAATAAAATTGCGGTTTGTTGTTCTAAACAAAAAAAATATACTAGGCTCCTCGTTTTGCATTTTAGTCAACATAAAAACGCAATGTTTGTTTTTATTTATTTTCATCCTTCTTAATGCCTTGCCTTCTGCCACAACAACAAACTGTCTATATAATAACATGAGCACCAGAGAGATTTTTATTTTATTATTTGAATCCTTCGAAATTTCTTCAAATACATAAAAAAAAAAATTTGGGCAAGAAGCATCTGCCTCCTACCCCCCTACAAACGAAATATACGTTTATACCTTTCATATACCACCCATTTATAAAGAAAAATAAAATAAAACGTATTCTACTGCATTGCAGCAGTGTGCCAATGGACGCAACTCATAACAAAACTCCCTCCAGCTTTCAACCTCTAAATTGTGGCACAATGGCAACAAAATAAAAATAATAATAAAAAAAAAAAGTAAAAATGGATGCAGAAATATTCAAATTGTGATTCTATTTTCTTTTTTTTTTTATACAAAAAGTATTTCATTTTCTAGTCAGAGAAAATGGGGGTAAACAAAAAAGCAAGACCATTTGAAAGTATAAAATACCTAACAAAGTAGCAGACGAAAAAAAAAATTGTTGTATCGATTCAAAGGCAGGCATTTTGCTCTAGGGTAAGGTCGTCCAGCCTTTGGTGGTGATCCCATGTGAAATGGAGTGTACTATCTGAAGAGAATTATGGAATCATTTAAAAAAGAAAAAAAAAAATATAAATCCAACACTATTCTACACATCCTGAACTCTCATTTTATTTCTATGAGGATAAAACAAGTCTCGGCTCTATATACTCGTAGCTCTGGCACTGACCAACCTCCAAGCTTTATGTGCTGCAAAGTTAGAGAAAATAGAATGTACTTTTTCTTTGTGTTATCTTGCAAAATACCCAGACAAGTTTGTTTACCTCAGTACCCTAAGCAACACTCCCTGTCAGCTAGAAAAAACTTAAACAGTCTATTTGGTTGGGTGAAGTTGCTTATATCTATCTATACATTTTCTGATGGCTTCTGTGTAAGGCAGTCTTCCTTTCAAAAGTTCGTTCAAAAATGATCCTTTTTTGCTGAAAAAAAGTTGCTGGGAAAGAAGTTTTAAGACATTTTGATAAGTTGGGTTTAAATCAGCTTTTTAGCCATACACTTTTCAACATTTTTTTCTACTTTTGAGAAAATACTGTTTGGCCATTATTTTTTTTTTAATCGCAAAATTTTCTATCCTACGATGCAACAAGAATACTTTTACAAAACTTGTAAATTTTGTGAGTTAATTTTTTTAGTCGAAAATAGAAATTGTTTATTTTCAACTAAGGCGATTTCTTAGTCGTAAATTTAGCACTACCAATTTTGAAGTTAAAAAAAAATTAATTCTATAACGTCCCTGTTTTTCAAACTTCACAAACTTTGCGAATGTTCAGGTTATTTAAAAAAAATCCAAACTAGGTGTCGCAAAGTTAATTTCCCTGCCAGACTTATCTGAAGAGGGAGGAGAGCTTGATGAACAGAGTTGTTGATAAAGCTTTGACGACCAAACAAAAAGTTGGCGAAGTTCCTTAATAAATATCGTCATTTTTATTTCAAAAACTAAAATATTTTTTTTTTAGTTTTATGCTCTACTTTTGCTGCCATGTGCCTGAAGCTTTTTTTATTTACTATTCAAATAAAGCATATTTTTTAATTTATATTTTTTTCAAATTCTATTTTTGCTTTTACATTATTAAAAAAAAAATTGGTCGAAAAGTTTGTATTTTCCAAGAGTATAGTGAATTTTGCTTGTACCGACATTTTTGTTTCTCATAAAAATATGCTTAACAACTGTGGTTAGCCTAACATGGCATTTTTTTTTTTTAAATACTTCTCAAATGTGCAAATTTTACGAATAAAATGTTTTTTTTTTATTTTCGATCTGTTCAAAAATTCTAATTTGTATTGTTTTACATCAGAAAGTTCTGCATAGTGCTAAAAAGATTTCAAAAAATCATTATGCTTCCTAAAATTTAAAAATTTCACGGACGACTTTTTTTTTAATTTCCTCCTTGTCCCTCTTCTTCTTCATTTAACGACAATTGTTATGATCCCGACTGCATGAAAACACATTCATTTCCTGCTTCACCCTTAGGCTCAACTTGTAAGGTTAATTATTTGCAACCACCATTTCAACAATAAAAAATTGAAAATATTATCAAAAAATCACAAATTTGTATTTTTTGATGATCTTAGAATTTTTCAATTTAAAATTTCCGAAATATTATTTTGTTCTTTGTTTTTTCCGCCGTGTACCAAAAAGATGTCCATATTTTTGACCTTAAACATTGAAGTCCTTCTGAAGAACTAAAATAGATTATTTGGTTTCCTTTAATATTCGCATAAAATTTGCATTTATACCGTACAGTGACAAGTTCTTGATTAAAGCCTCCTTTTCCGTTTTTTTAACGAATGCATAACTTAGCCCCAAAACACCTCTAGAGTATGGATATCACAAAAAAACAGACACTAGAAGGTGGATTTTGTTGGGATGTTTCCTATCGAAAAAATATATTATATGTACTATATAGAAAATATGAATCCCCAAAGCAACGTGACAAGAATGGCGTATTATGTTTATTTATGTGTTGACAATCGCTTTGATTTTGTATATACTATAATATTGTACCTAAGGTTGCAGGGTTTTTGGATTGAAAAACGAAGGAGGTGTGACTTAGATGAAAGGATTTCTTGCTTAACATAATTTCAATTATGGCTGTAGGTAAGAAAAAATATTTTTTTTTTTTGTTTTCAAGTTGTAGCTTTATTTTTTAAAGTAGCAATTGAACAAAAAAAAATATTGTTAATGGTGTGAAAATGGTATCTAGGTGTATGAACAAAAAAGATGAAAGATACCTTTCAAGGCGAATAGACAATTCTTTACTTTTGAATAAATTAATAATGAGCTTCACTTTATGTGTTTCCATAGAAAAAATTAACCTGACACTGATATAAGTGTAGAAGTAGAATTTTCGAATCATTAAAAAACGGAACCAAAAAAATTAATAAAATTTACTCAGGCTGATGTAGATATGATTGCGTAATAAGAATAAATTTGATTAAAGTAGCTGGCTCAATTTGAATTTTTTTGATTTAAAGAATGTTTAAGTCTAGAGTCATTGCCCTAACTTTTCCAATTTTACTCTTTCTGAAACCTATCAGGAACTCTGGAGCTCTTGATTTTAAGTTGAAAACCATTTTTAGAAATCTTATTCTCAAAAAATTCTTTGCTGCATAAAGTTAACAAAATAAACTTTGTTTCCGAGTTCTAACACTTAACATTTTGAAAATAAGTATGAACTCTAGAACTCCTTGTTTGCAAACAGGAACTGTCATTTTTCCAGTTTATTTATATAAAATTACATACTTTTACATATCTACCTACTTCCATTCATATTATTTCAAAAGAATTTAAAATAAATAAAATAAATGAAAAAATATGAAAATAAGTTTAATAATGAAATAACAAAGGATTTAAAATTAAAACCGTGAGAAGTATTTTGAAAACGTTGATGTTAAACAAAAAAAAAGGAATTTATATCCACACCTTTTATAACAAAAAAATGTATTGTTGTTTTTGAATATTTTGTCAAATAAATTGAAAAAAAATTTTTAATTAAAAATTGATTTTCAAAAGCATTTATCTATTTACATTCAATAATAAAATGTTTTCTTTTAATTTTATTTAACTTTGTTTGCCTTTGTACCATTTAAATATTAAATCAAATAAAATATGTTGTATGCTGCATTTGTTTTGCTTTACGGCATTATTTTAAACATTTATTTTAAAAATAATTGTGGGTTATCTGCACAATATAGTAATTTAGGTAAATTAATAAAGAGTTATGAATTAAGAGTTTTAATTAACTGTGATTATATGCTTAAAATTGAACACATAATAATTACGATGCAGCTGTCATTAATTTTTTATCAAAAATTTAAATTATTTTTTTTTTATTGAGAATATATAAAATGAGAAAAGATTATTTATTTTTTCGAAAAGAATTTGTCTCATTTTTGTTGCATATTAAGAACATTTTAGTCCATTTTCAATGTTTATTAATAAAAATTAAATAGACTTTAGACTTGAATAACTAAACTTAATGTTATTTCATACACATTCAACCAAATAATTTTAGGATCAAAAACTTTTTCGAGTTTTTAACGTAATTATTGATGGTCCGCCATAATTGAAAAAAAAAAAATAACGGGTTAAATAAACTTAATTTTTAGTTTTCAACTTTCACATAAACAGCTTGTTGGATTGTCATCAAAATTATTGTAAAGCATAATTTTGATGCGATCCAAAAACGTTTTTCTTTTCAAATAAAACCTGTCAAAATCATTGCGATTTGAATTATAAAAGCCCCCACTGTTTATGCCTACCTGATTGGGAAATATTCTTGTACCAAGAACATTATTACAATTCAGAAACTTTAGGCCCTACTATAAGGATCTGACTGGTGTCAGAAAAAATTGAGACATTGTTCCCTTTTAATCATTTTGATGCAACTTTAAAAATTATTATTTCTGAAGCACCCCTTAATTCAAAATTTCTAATACAAGTTATAAAATATATGTTTTAAAATAACGCATGTCTGTCCCTCTTAGATTTTATTCTATTGCGTAACTTATAAAATAATTATAAAAAAGAAAATAAATATAAATCGTTCTTATAAAGAATGTCCAAACAAGAACGCAAGATTTAAATTTGGCGCCATTCGAAGTGTCATTGTTTGACATTTGAACAATTATTATTGTTTGTTAGTATAAGGTATAAGGTTAATGAAAATGAAAATGGAGCGCTACACGAATGAACAACGCATTCTTATTGTGATATTGGTGAAGTTCGCAAATTGCGATCAATTTGGGGTTATAATAATGCTCCAAAAGAGTCAACTGTAAAGCGATTAATGGAAAAATTTGCTGAAACTGGGTCTGTCACTGATGTATGAAGTAAAGACAATGACACGCCTTCGACCAGTTCGATCGACCGAAAATATCGCAGCAGTACGTGATGATGTCGCTCAAACTCCATCTACCTGAATTCGACACCAAGCTCAGCAAATTGGTGTTTCCAAATCCACTATGCAGCGAATTTCGACGGAAGATAACTAATTTTTTCTTAAGGAATAACTATTTCAGCTAAAACGCTCATTATTAGAAATTACACATAGTAATTATTTTAACTGTGTACTACAAGCTTATTTCTTTTTCAAAATACTGAAAACAGAAACAGGATTCCATGAAAATCATAGAAGGCACACATTAATATAAAGCTCTTCGTAAGAGTTTGTGTAGGAACAGGAATTAAACTGAGTATCACAATAAAGCGGTTTATTTTAAATTGCTTGTAAGTCTTATGAAAATCCATATCTTGCATGTATTCCATTTAAGTTTCGTTGTTTCGAAGTAAATTATTTATTTCAAAGAAAGCCAACAATCCAAAGAAAATTTTGCATTAAGCAAAACATGAGTGCATAACTTTCCTGAGTACATATTGCAGAGTGCTTGCACTTAAATATAAAGTCATAAAAAGTGCACTTTGTATTCAAAAACTATTCACTAATACAATCAATTAAGTTCCTCTTTATTTTTGTCTTTAAAAGAAAAAACTAAAGAAATAATATAAATGTATACGTCTTTCAATTTTCATAATAATCCTGACAAGAAGTTCAAGTGGGAGCATTTAACATCTACAATTTTCTTAATTCACATGATGAAAACAAATAATTAGTCATACATCGAACACACCATAAACCAACTACACATATCTGTGACAAGAAGCCAGCAAGCTATGTAGCTAGATACATAGTAATTGGTTTTTGTCACAGCGCGATACTTAGATAATCTAACGGCTACTATAATACCAGACGGGTAATCAGTCTCGTAACTTGCACAAACCTATAGTACATTATCAACATAGTTTCCTAGCTATGATCCTTTATAGAAGGATATTATCGCAATTAAATTTTGCAGCAATAATTAATGATATCGATATGAAAACTATATGCACCACAGCATGCACGTATCTGGAGACAAAGATAATGGCATGTCATGGAGAGCTGTGTGCGAGCATTATGTACAACAAAATATACACACCGCGGTCGATGTGTATATTTAATTTATTCATATAATTTGAGCTTGTGGACTGTATAGTTTCTAAAAGGACAAAAAGTTCATGGAGGATTAACTAAGAACACCCGCAGGAATTTTCATTGTAAGAATATACAGGGATGTGATAAGTTTTATAATTTTATTTAAATTCTAATTATAACAGAGTTTCAAACCCAAACAAGTTTTTTTTTTCAATTTACTTCAATATACCAAAGGATCCATTAAAAAAAATTAAACTTTATGAATTGCATAATCAATTTGGAAGCATAAAATATTCAGCCATTTGTTTTTTTTGTAATTGATTATTGGGTAGTAAATAAAATTTGAAAAAGAAATTACAAAAAAAAAAAATATTACGTATACGCCACAGTAACCTACATTGACATTATCAATGTGGTTTTTTTTTCTGTCAACTGCTAAGCTTGTTTGTCCAATTAAAATAAAATTATGCATTTTAAATAAGAAAGATTTATATTTATATCTTCAAGAATTAATGACTAAAGTTTTTCCAATATTTCAAGAAGAAAAGCTATGGCAAAGAATTTTTGTAAATTCTTTTCTAATTGAATGATAAATTATGTTTTTTTTTTTGGGTTAGAAGTAAAAATAAAAGAAAAAGCTTGTAGATGAAATGAATTATTTTTGTTTGTTGGTTTCAATATAAGGAGAAAATATTGAACAAAGGCGTACGCAAGGCGAAGACAAAGAGGAATTTTAAAATAATATTAGTGTGCTATTGTATATTTCATGATGGCTTTAGAAAAAAATCTCAGTACATTTAACATATTTGCTCTTATAACTTATTTGAAAATAAGTGCATTTTTGAAAGCACTGCAAAAAAATTAATTTTGGAGATATCATAATTTTTAGAGCAAAACATTATTCTCATTTTATTTCTTGTTTCACCAAGCTCTGTATTGGGAATTAGATTCTTCTGTGATTGATGCCTTGGATTTTCTTGATTCTGATTCGACCACATTTTTATGTGAAGCATCAAGAATCTACGCTTCAGCTGCCTTCACTTAACTTTTATACATCATCTTGTGCACTGTCCAACACTGTGAACCGACAGCTTGCCTTTTAGCTTAGGGGCCATTTTTCGATCACATAAGATACCAGAGTTTTCCCACCACATAATCCACCCTACGCTTATGCAATATTCCATATCGTTATCAGAAGATCCTTCGCTACCATAGATCCAACATATTTTAACATTTCGCACCTGGGGCAATACTGTTGCATTCAAATAGGTTTCCATTTCCCTCAACATCCATCTCAACATACATCAACTACTCGTTGGAAAAACCACATGATCCTATCCTGTATTGTGATTCTTATAATCTGGATTGCATTTATGATTGATTTACCTAAAAAAAACGCACACTGGGCCTGATGCACTATGGGTCATCAGTCAGCCATCTAATAACGGCTCAACTATGTTTATGAAGTGTGACATCATCTTGCTTGAACTGTAGATGTCCCAATTTCGTGTATCACTCTTTCCCTTGAAGATTGGAAAAAAGTAACTTTCTCTCTACTGAATGGGCACTCGGTCACCGCAAATACTATTGGAGATGTAAATAGTGAGACATCTTATATCCCATCTCCCATACCATTTCGCCTAATCGCTTTTCCCTTTTTGGAGTTTTTCACCACAGCAAAAATTTCTTTCACTATGATGTCGGTCACTTCTTTATTTTTAGAGTCCTGGAAAGTATTAATTCAGAACAATAATCTTGCTATATGCAAAGAATATTGTCGTCATCAAGGCCTTGAGCATTATTAATGAATTTTCGTTTGAAATTTAGTTTCATTATTTTGTTTTCCAAATTTTTCAATCTTTCTTTTTTTTCTTTGAGTATTGAACCTGGAACTTTCCGGTTACCAGCCAAACACTTTACCACTGTACACATTCGACATAGAAAATTCCTAAAAGCAGAACAGATTTTAATCTTCGATTGAATATCAAAAATATAATTAAATTAATATTGCATTCAAAAAATTAATTTTTTTCGGTTTTTGAAAATTTGATATTTTAAAAAGTGATGCATATTTTTTTTAATTTTTATAAATTGATATCAATTTGCCTTCCAAAAAAACATTTGAGATATTTTCATTGTATCAAAGAATATTTTAAAAAACACTTTCTTCATAAAATCATATTTGAGGCCGTGAGAGCAATAGTGGCGTAACCCATAAAATTCACTTAAGAGTTACAAGAGATTTAAGAAACAGGGCTTCTTTAAACATTTTTTGTATTTTCTCTTTGACATTTTTGAATAATCTTAAAACGTGGAAGAGTTTGAAAATAGATATACTTTGAAGGGCAAGCTTTTGTTTTTTAAATTCAACATTATTTTGGAAAAAAAAGTGGGTTACGCTACTATTGCATTCATGGTTTTCATTAAAAATAAAGAATAAAGAAAGGTTACGCCAAATTTATTATATTATTTTTTTTATTCCTTTTATAGTTCAATATTTTAACAACAAAAAATTATGTGTACATTTTTACTTATTTTTTAATGATTTTATTCCTAGTCTGATAAAACGTCAAATATTTCGATTGGAACACTTGTTGACGTTTTTGAATTATTTGTAAAAAAAAAAGTGATGGATTGGTTGTATAAATTGAAGGATTTCTATTAAGTCTTTCTTTTTTATCATTTATTTTAGGTTCCTCAAGCTGGTTGAGTTTTGTAATGTCCACGGATTGTCTCTTTTTTACATTTACCTCTTCGAGTAGACATCAATTTCATTGGAATACTTATAAAAAATTGAAAATGTTTTATTTTTTTCGAAATGTAATTAATGAATTTCAAGCCATTCAACCTTGGAATTGGAAATGGACATTTTCCTGTTTGTGATATTTTCTTTTAGAGATTTTGAGGAAAAAAAATCAGATAGTCATTTTCAAAATTTCAAATTTGTTTCTCTTTCCCAAGGAAATGACATTTACCTAATCATTTTTGACGAAGATATCCTTATAAAATTTTTTATTCTTCTCTATTAAACCAAAATCTTGGTCAGACTATAAATTTATGGTCCATTTCTTTAACAATAAAATCGGGATTATACGAGTATATCATTAATTGGCACAACAGAGAAAGTTTTATATTTCTATTTTGGCCCCCACATTGATCAGAATACATACTAATTTTGACTGTTCAACGTGAGGCCCCCTTGACGTTGTAGACTCTTCCCAAACATACGTGTGAACTTTTTCACGGCCCATACTATATGTATACCAAAGCAAATGGTCACAATCTATACCGAAGCAAACAGTTTCTAAGAGAAGTATGAAGGTTACGCCACTATTGCACTCAAACTATGATCAAATTATAAAATGCAATAACACCTTTTTGAGTGCCATCTGGTTTTGAGTGTAGATAGCTGCATAGAACTATTTTTGTATTAAAATAGATATATTAAGGGACCCATTTTCATGAAAAACTCATTTTTGATAAAAAGTGGGTACGCCACTATTGCACTGACGGCCTCATTTCACATTTTCGATTTTTTTTATTAAAATAATGCATTTTATACGTCCTGGAATTTATCTCTTCATTTAATTAAATTTACATTTCTGAAATTCTCCAGCAAGTTCCTGCTATCCAAGTGTGCATTTTATTCACATTTGAATGCGTTCACATTTTCAAAAGCACACCTTTAAACATCCATCGCTCCATGTTAATCCTTTTTTTTAATCGATCTACTTATCCCTTAAATCATTTTCTATTATTTGTTTTGAAATTAACAAGAAGTGGTTCTTTGTATTTATCCACTTCAAAAGTAAACACCGATTGTTTTTAATTTCACGAGAGGATATTTGGCATTTGGCATTACAGCCTGAGTCGCGCACCACCACCATGTTTAATTTTAATCCTTTGAAAAAGGCATTCCGCATTCTATTTTTCCAAAAGCTTTCATTGTCTCAGGAAAGCGACATACATGATGTTATGGAACACACACGTCACTCTCATCATTCCTGAATCCTGATGGCTGGGTGAACAACAGTGGATGAGAATGTGAGAAGCATTATATGGTTACGATTTAATGGGAACGTGTTTAAATGGAAATGTGGCTCTAATGACTGTCATACTTTGCCATTATTCAGCAATGGTGCCAGTATACACCTACTCCCTTCTGTCAGCTACCATATCTAAATAATCCCTTTCATTCACATATGAATGAATGCATATTACGTGAGCCGGTTGTGTTGATGAGGTTGGTTTTTAGCTTTGCTTCTTCTGCGTTTTCCTATGCCGTACCTCTATCAACATACTTTATTTTCTGTTGGAGATGTTCTAGGTTTTCTATTTGGATGAGGCTCTAAGGCTGGAGATGACTCCGACTCTTCTTTCTCTCTGTCTCTCACAATCCCGGATATATATGAATTGAAATGGGCGAGCGCTTCTTGTTGTTATTTTTGTATCGGTTTGGAATTCATATTTTTAGCACGTTTCTCAAAAGTCACAAAAATATGCTGTTCACGAGTGTGAAGGAGCCGTTTTTTTTTTTTGAAAACAAAAAAAGAAATAAAAAGGCACAACATCATCATACACCACAAATGAAAAAATACACTGGAAAAGGATTGTGTCAACGACGTCCTGCAGTGATTTTTTAAATATGTAGGTACATGAGTTTGTGACATCTATAAATATGCCACTCAAAAATCTTGTGATTTTTTTTTGTTTGTTTTCTCCGTTTTTTAAGCGACACTCAGGAATGGAGAAACATAATAATAATTGTGTTGTTGGTGCGGCTAGCGTAAATGTTTTTGAAAGATGTCACTGTTATTATTGCTGCTCCTGTGCCTGTGTACATTTAAGATGCATATAAATTTGAGTATTAATATTATTATTGTCCTGCGTATATCCTATTTTGAGAATATATAAAAAAAACATCAGCATCGTATTAAGATCTTAAAAATGGGTTCCAATAAAAAAGGGAGTCCTTATAATACGATTAATAACAAAATGTATTTCAATATGTAATCTGTATTTATGTGATTTTACACCATCTAGAGAAATAAAATTTGTATCCTTCTTTGTTAGTTATTAAAAGGGTTTATTTTGTACTAAAATAACAATTTTCTGAGTCAATTTAATTTTAATACAGAGGAAAAAATTAACAACTACAGTTAAAAAAATAGAAAATGATTGCTATTTTTTGGGAAAGCAATCATCAGTGATTTCAGCTAAAAGATTACATTCACTGAATTTATTTTGAGACTGCGTATTCAAATATGCAGGTTTCATTCATTTGTCCTTAAATGGATTTCAATCTTTTTTTTTTTAATTGTTTTTCACATATCAACAAATTATTGAAAATATTTCGGAATTCTTCCTGCCTTCTTTTGCATTCATTTTCCATCTCTTGCAAAAGAGCTTAAGCATTAAAAAACAAACCAAAGAACTGTAAAAAAAATTCTATTGTGAATAGAAAAATCCTAAGAAAAGAATTTAAAGAAGAAAAGTAAAGGGAAAGCACCTATAAGAGCTTTCATGGTAAAAAAATCTCAAGATTAAACATAAAAAAAACATTTTTTTGAATTACTAAAAAGAGCAAATTTGTAGAAAAAAAATGTGTTGAAGGTATTGAGAAAATGTGAATTTATGAAAATCCTAAGCGTGGTGTTTGAAAATAAAAAGGCTTTCTAACACAAATTTTGGTAAATGGCAAGGTACCTTTAGTAACGATATCTTGAAAGAACAAAGAAAAGTACAAATGGGTCAAATAAACAACAGCAGCCATTGCACTGAAAAAATTTCATCAAAATTGTATGAGTCGCTTTCGAGGTAAATACATTTTTATTTAACGGTTATTAAAATACACTTAAAATTTTTATTTAAAATATTTTTAAACTTTCTTTTATTTTATTTTATTTTATTTTATTTTATTGGTTTACATATTACAAACAATTATTTTAAATCCTAAATAGGTTATGTTTTTTTTTCTCACACTTAAGCGGTGAGAATGTTATGTAGGGCAGTTTATTATATTCTAATCG
This sequence comes from Syrphus vitripennis, assembly GCA_958431115.1. Taxonomy (NCBI): domain Eukaryota; kingdom Metazoa; phylum Arthropoda; class Insecta; order Diptera; family Syrphidae; genus Syrphus; species Syrphus vitripennis. Next base: position 137,680,517 of record OY288108.1, on the reverse strand, counting down.
AGTTCTGATGGCGTCATACCATGTAAATGTGTGTAAAATGAAAAGATATGTTTTTGAATAGAGGACTTATACACATAATACTTACTAACGAATATAAAAGCAGGAGGGAGTTAGAATACCAGATTGAAAGCGTTTTTGTTTTTAATTTATATTATGACATGACGTGTGGTATAATATGTAAGCAGTTTGGATTAAAAATTTATTTTAGCCACTAATGAGAATTTTTTTTAATTTTTTTTTTTTTTATAATTATGAAATAATTTTGAATTTGAATTAATGTTTTATGTAAATGACCCTTAACGTAGGATGAATGGAATGTTAGGTATGGGTATATGGTTTTGTTTATTATTTTTGTTGAATATAGAATGCACGAATGAATTTGGGAATGTAAATAATAAATAACATTAAGCAGGACAGAGTGTTAGGGAGTAATATTATAATTTGGTTTAGATACAAAAAAAAATTAATTTAAAATGGGAATGTGGAAAATGTTAGGTACATTATAATTTATACATAATTAGGAAGAGAAATGTTAAGTTTTTGAATATTTATTAACGATTTTCCAATTTTTTATTTGATTATTCGATGACTTTCGGTAACTGTCATTTTAAAACGGTTAAGTTTAGGTAAAAAATCTTTTTCTAAAACTTTAAATTTTCAATTCCAAAAAAATTATGTGGTTATTTTGAAAAACTAGTAAGAACATGTGTTTTTCCCCATAAAAATAATATGTAAAACAGCGTATAGTGTGTTGAGGAAGGTCTAAACATTAGTATTTTGAGTTCAAATTTTTACAGCCTTAGAAACGTCTTTTGACAAACCAAAGCTGTTGAGGTTGTACTGATGGAATTTTTTTTTTGTTTTTTTTTTTAATACTCTAATTATACAGTGAACTCGAAAATATGATGGAAAATTTTCGAACAGCACTGTTTCAAAGATATGGTTTTAAGAATTGTGTTTGCTATGTTCAGTGCCAGCATAGCACTCCGACTAAGGATTGACTACGATATTTTCAAATAGATTTGATTGCACAAAGATAAGTCATCATTAAATAAAACATCTCTTATTTCTGGTAAGTGGATGACTTCGAATATAAACCCAGAAATAAAAATATCCAAAAAACAGTATATTCGAAAAAATTGACTATTGTCGCCAAAAAAAAAACACTTTTCATAGAAAATAAGGTTTTGAAGGGATGAAATTTTGGTAAATTACTTGAGCCATCTATTTAACTTTAAACTTGAAAAAATGTTACATTTGCCTTGAAAAATAATAATAAATAACTTAATTTAAGAAGAAAATTGAAAAAAAAAAAAATGCTGCGCAACATTGTAGGTTGTCAAATATTTGTTTTATAAATTTTTTTTGTTTGAGGATATTTTTTTTTTTAGAAATTTGCCCCTCCCGCATAAATGGGAGTTTTTTTAAAATATTGATTTAATCCACTTAATCTAGCCTTCAAACGTTTTGCAACTAATTTTATGCACTCATAGGATAAACTTCTTAATCCCAATAAACAAGAAAAAAAAAATGTAAATATAAATTCAAGCATAAGTGTTTTCTCTAATCCTTTTCAGGATTAATAGCGGATATTTCTCTAGTTTAACGGAAACTTATTCCTAAACAAATCCTCTTGTGTTCTTGTTATACCTTTTGAACAAAATCTCTATGAACATGAACACTCATTAATTTTCACCACACCTTCTTCCTCTTTTGTGGTGGCTTTGCTTAAGTTCTTTAAAGTGATGATCTCAATTTAGTGAAACACCTCTTTCACTGCTCTACTCAAATAATGATAATGATGATGATGATTATGATGATGCTAATGATGATGACTGCAATAAGAGGTCAAATGTTGTGCGAAATGTTATTTACCTACATTATTTTCTATACCTATACCTATACTACAACTGTACAATGCTCGACTTGAATAGGTTAGAATTTATGCCTTAATTAAGGTGGTCAGCAAAAAGGTTATTTATATGTACATTTAGACTCAAACTTGTATGTCAAAGAAGATGTGTCTAGGATATAATTTATAATATACGAAGAACATTGAACATGTCCATTTCTATTCATCAAAAGAAAACGAAGAAAAATGTTTACTGGATGTTTTGTTGTGGTTAAGGTCAAATGATGGACAAACGGAATCTAAGCAAGGGAAAGAAGATCATCTTGTTATTTAAGATGTATATTGTATTATTGGGTGTGTATGTGAATTTGTGGGATTTCTGTTATAGGGTGTTTTTGAAATGAAAGGAAATATTTTAGGTTTTTTTTTTGTAATTTTTGCTTGATTAAACAGGGTGTCGAAAAACAAACTGACTGACTATTTCCTTGATAACATTTTTTGGTTGGGTGTCAAATCGCCCAAAACCTAATCGCCCAAAACTTAAAAATGTCACATCGCCCAAAAATTTTGGGCGATTTGACATTATGTTGAATCGCCCAAAAAAACAAAAAAGTCAAATCGCCCAAAAAGAGTGGGCGTTTTGTCATAATGCAAAAATAGCCATGTATCAGATCGCCCAAAACCAAAACTCCCAAATTGCAAAAATGAAGAAAAATGCCAAATCGCCCAAAAATAATTTTTGGGCGATTTAACATTTTTCATTTTTGGGCGATTTAGCATAATGTCAAATCGCCCAAAAAATATAAATAATTTTAGGCGATTTAGCATTATTTTTGGGCGATTTGACACTTTCGTTAAATTGGGATAAAAATTATGTTCAAGAAGAATTGTAACAGTTACATTAACGGGCACATCGGAATGTTGGTTCTTCTCCACATGAATGAGTTATGATTGGAGAAATATTTGCCATTACCTGATAAGACAGTGTAAAAACACTACTCGAAGTGGTAACAAGTTTTTTTTGTATTTCCTCGAAATGGAATTTGAAAAGCCCCGCGAAGCGGGCCACCCAAGGTACTTTTGATCAAAAAAATTGTTGATATTGGCGCCTGCCTGGCGACTTTACATACCCTAAGCGGAGCGACGGAGTCGCGTGAGCGGGTGTGTCCCCGAAAGAGGGAGTTAAAATCCAGAAGCCCCGCGAAGCGGGCCACCCAAGGTACTTTTGATCAAAAAAACTGTTGATATTGGCGCCTGCCTGGCGACTTTACATACCCTAAGCGGAGCGACGGAGTCGCGTGAGCGGGTGTGTCCCCGAAAGAGGGAGTTAAAATCCAGAAGCCCCGCGAAGCGGGCCACCCAAGGTACTTTTGATCAAAAAAACTGTTGATATTGGCGCCTGCCTGGCGACTTTACATACCCTAAGCGGAGCGACGGAGTCGCGTGAGCGGGTGTGTCCCCGAAAGAGGGAGTTAAAATCCAGAAGCCCCGCGAAGCGGGCCACCCAAGGTACTTTTAATCAAAAAAACTGTTGATATTGGCGCCTGCCTGACGACTTTACATACCCTAAGCGGAGCGACGGAGTCGCGTGAGCGGGTGTGTCCCCGAAAGAGGGAGTTAAAATCCAGAAGCCCCGCGAAGCGGGCCACCCAAGGTACTTTTAATCAAAAAAATTGTTGATATTGGCGCCTGCCTGGCGACTTTACATAGGTGGCCCGCTTCGCGGGGCTTCTGGATTTTAACTCCCTCTTTCGGGGACACACCCGCTCACGCGACTCCGTCGCTCCGCTTAGGGTATGTAAAGTCGCCAGGCAGGCGCCAATATCAAAAAAAATTTTGGGCGATGCGACATTTTTCAGATTTGGGCGATTTGGTTTTGGGCGATTTGACACAGGGCCAACTAAAATTGCCGAAACACCAAATCGCCCAAAATTATTTTTTTGGGCATTTTGACATTATGTCAAATCGCCCAAAAAATTGAAATGTCAAATCGCCCAAAAATGTTTTTGGGTGATTTGACATTTGTTCGCTTTTTTGCATTTTGGGCGATTCGGTTTTGGGCGATTTGACACCCAACCCATTTTTTTGGTCAGTTAGTAAAAAAAAACGTCAGATAATTTTTCGACAAAAGAATCCGGCCGTGTAATAATTTTGCAACTGTGTCTTTCATATTCGAAAATGGATTAACAATTTTCATGCAATTTTTTATAGGCAAAAAATTAAAATTATTTCATCAAAAAATATTTTCGAAACTCCGTTAAACGGTACAGGTATTTGCCATAGAACAGGATTTTGGCTTTACGGTTTGCTATCAAAATTTTTATTGCAAGGATACTAGACAATCTAAATAATATTGAATATCGAATTTTTTTCGAAAAAAAATAATTTTTTTTTGGGAAACTCAAAATTTTGAAATCGGATTGATATTTTTTTCTTAAGTGCATGGTTATATTATAAAATACTTTAGTTTGCCAATAACATTTTTGTCTCTAACAATTTTAAAAAAATATTTTATAATTTAAGGATTTTTGAAAAAGAAAACCAAATATTTATATCTGTTCGATACATCAAATGTGATTTTCAGTATTGAAGCTTCTTTTTTGAACTATTGGATGTAACAAGTGAACATGAAACCACTCAAAACCGGGAGGTCTTTCAAAGTTTTCTAAGGTCAACCCAGCGAACTCCAAAAGTTGATAGTGTAACTTTTGGTAACAGTAAAGTGTGATAATTGTGGTCCAAGTTGGGATCATGATAATTTTCGACACAATGAAGAAGAAGCAAGCAGAAGCAGAAGCAACTACTCAAAATTACTTTTCCCTTGAAAAATGTTTTACTTTAATTTGTTGTATTATAAGTGAGGTAAAAATATATCACAAAGTTTAGTCGACACCCTGTTTTGACAGAGAGTCAATTTGTGGACAAATAAACGTACAATTAGTACGATTTAGCTTTCCTTTATATGTCAAGGGGCAAAATATCTAATAATATTTTCCTAAGATAAATTTAATTTGATGCGTGTGCCCATTATACTGAGTTGATTACCATCATATCTTTCCTTAGAAACCTACTTTGACTTTCTAAACGTACGCAACTGAAGGGTGGAAGATCAAGAAATTGCACATTTGGTAAGTTCTTGATGTTCAAGCTGACACCATATTCGAGAGAGAGATAATGATATAAGAACTTTATGGCTTAATAATGCTAATGGATTTTTTTAGCCAAGCAATGGACTTTGCATGATAAAACCAAAGGGTATTTAGAAAATAATATAACCCTAAAAAAGTAGTTTCTAAGCAACAAGAAATGCTCGTTCGTATTTCATTTAGGCTTTTATTTATCCTGTTTGGTGAGAAAATTTTAAACTTTTAGATTACAAGGACAGAAAGCTTAGAAAAACAGAGTAATGATAGGAGAAAGAAAACACAAAGTTAAAAAAAAGAAGGTATTGAAAATCTAAGTTACGCATAGGGCTGGCCACGCGACGAGAGTTTTAAGGTCTCGTCTCGATCTCATCAAAAATGAAAAATTTCAGTCTTGCCTCGGCCTTGTATGACTAAGATTCTTCTCAGCCTCGTTCTGGTACCAACACAGAATTTTTTTTTACTGTATCCGGTTTTGTGAAAAAGTTATTGACAATCATTTTATTTTAGAAGCTTTCTAATATTTGCAATGAAATATTCAAATTAAAATTTTTAAAACACAATTTTGAATATTTTCTTTACTGGAAGCCCACCGAGACTCTCTGGAATTGATGGTCCAAAAATTATGCTTGCTCTCGTTTCGGTCTCGTCTTAGATGCCTTAAAGTTAATCACGTTTCGGTCTCATGACCAGCCCTAGTAAAATAAAACTAACACCGGTAATAGCCCAGATAAAATTTTTGCTAAATACAAAAATATTTTCAGCAGATGGTTCGCAAAAATTTCAAAAAAACGCCAACTTTTTTGTACCTCTGGTGATTTAAATGAAATCGATAATGAAATTTTTAACGAGACTGAGAAGAAATGAAAAAAATTCTCGCTTCCAATTTAATGGAAAAAAAGTTTCCTTTGCTTCAGCTACCATCCGTATCATTGTTTTTAATTTTTTTATTTATACAAAAAAAAAAAGAAAGAAAAAAATGGTTTCCAAGCTTTAAAACAGCCATGATATGTACTCGAGCAATAATGCATTTGATTTTTATTTTCTGTTGATTTTAAATCAATTGTTTGTGTACAGATTTATAACATTGCTTTTATTTACTTCAACGTTGATGAAAGCATTTGAACCAATAGGATTATATTATGTAATCGACTAAATTCCATTTTGTTTGACTTATTTGTAATGTGTACGCATATATGTATACTCGTAAGTCCACATAACGAGGAAAATCCTTTACGTATTACACCAGATTCACTAAATCCTTGTAAATGTTTTATTTCCATTTTAAAAACCACGAAGTATAGGAACCATGAAATAAATGTTTAAGGAACTTCTTCTTTAAGCATAGATTTTAATATACATGCCGATGAATGAATATGAGAAAAATGACAACAGCAAAAAAAAAAATCGCTACCAAAAAATATTCAAAAAAACCTCAAGCACATAGCTTGAAGATTTCCTTTGAAATACCCCAAACCCGCCAACCGTACCTTTACTAAATGAATTTTGATTGTAAGTGTGATTTCTAAGAAATAACTTTTACATCGCGTTTCTTCAATTCAAATAGATTTATTATTCGCAGAAAAATATAATAGACGACTCCTGATTCCAAAATCAACATACAGCATGGTTCATTAAGTTAGATACTCTGAAGTTTTATCAAGTTTTTAACGAATTTACCCATTTCGAGCTGGCGATACGAAAACGCAATGTCATACCTGAGAACGTTTTGAACTAAACGGATGATTACTCAATAATAAATTTGAGAGTTCATTTATTTTTCTAATTGAGTTGTTTTTGGATTTTTTTTTGACCTTCTAAAATACGAAATTTTTGAAATTCTTAAGTAGCATTTTTGAAATATTTAAAATTTTCATCAGAGTTTCCAAATATTGTTAACTACAAGTAAATAAAGGTTCAAACTATATTCTTAAAAAATTTTGATGAAAGCACTACGTTTTCGAAAAGCTTTCGTACTGAAGCATATACATAGCATTTGAGCCTAAAAAGGTATTTCCTTACGTTTTCGAATGATTTTCTTTACGGATGTACCGGTCCCGGTAAGTTTCGACCAGTTTCAACTAGGTTTCAACTATGAACTGAAAAAAAAAATTGGATTCAGATACTTATCTTCAAAATATGATCTAATCAAGTGTGTCGTAGTGTAAATTCACAAAGTAATTTACGTACATGGATGTAAAGTAAATTCTTGAAAATAGAAAAATATACATTAGGTATAAGAGATGTGTGCATGTTCAGCGAAGTGTATCCTTTGCTATTTGCAAATAGATAAAATGAAAATTGCGCGCTTAAAAATAATACTACAAAGCATTGTAAGTTAGAACAGTCTTTCATTGAGCTTTTCAAATGACGAGGAAACATTTTCTTTATTTAAAAACTGTGAATGTGCGGCTTTTTTTGTGGAATATCATTCAAAAGAATAAGGCTTTGTGAAAAATAGCATGCAATATGAGTTCTTTACAATTTTGATGATATTCCAGGCAATTTACTTCATATGTACTTATACCTACATAGATATTTAATGCGATTTAAAATCGACAATATGAAATTAAATTTACATTTGATTCTACTTTTTAAAGAGTATTTATGAATTATTATGATGTTTTTATAATATTTTCTTTGCGAGAAAAAAACCTTTTTGTAGTCTACTGTCTACTGTCCACTGTCTCCTTTCTACTGTCTACTGTCTCCTTTCTATTGTCTACTGTCTCCTTTCTACTGTCTACTGTCTACTTTCTACTGTCGACTGTCTACGGTCTACTTTCAACTGTCAACTGTCTACTGTCCTTTGTCTACTGTCTACTATCTCCTTTCTACTGTCTACTTTCTACTGTCGACTGTCTACGGCTTACTTTCAACTGTCTACTGTCTACTGTCTACTGGCTACTGTCTATTATCTACTGTCTACTGTCTACTTTCTACTGTCTACTGTCTACTGTCTACTGTCTACTGTCTACTGTCTACTGTCTACTGTCTGCTGTCTACTGTCTACTGTCTACTTTCTACTGTCTACTATCTACTGTCTACTATCTACTATCTACTGTTTACTGCGTACTGTTTACTGTCCACTGTCTACTGTTCACTGTCTACTGTTTACTTTCTACTGTCTACTGTCTACTGTCTACTGTCTACTGTCTACTGTCTACTGTCTACTGTCTACTGTCTACTGTCTACTGTCTACTGTCTACTGTCTACTGTCTACTGTCTACTGTCTACTGTCTACTGTCTACTGTCTACTGTCTACTGTCTACTGTCTACTGTCTACTGTCTACTGTCTACTGTCTACTGTCTACTGTCTACTGTCTATTGTCTACTGTCTACTGTCTACTGTCTACTGTCTACTGTCTTCAGTCTACAGTCTACTGTTCACTGTCTACTGTTTACTTTCTACTGTCTCCTTTCTACTGTTTACTGCTTACTGTCTACTTTCTACTGTCTACTTTCGCCGGTCTACCCCTTTCTGTCTAGTGCGTACTAAATTTGCTTTCTCATTTTTCTTAAAATTTAAAATACATTGACGTCAACTTCATTCGTTTAAATTTTAAAACCACTAAGGAAAAGTTGAGGAGGAACACAAAAAAAAAATCCTAACAGCCACTCTGGTGCTTGCTTATAAGATTACATTTAGCTTCCCAGGAAATAAAATTCTTCTGTTAAAACACATATAACACAAATTTACACCAGAGCGCAGGAAAAAAAAAAATCACCCAGAGGGTTGTAATCCTTACGCCAGAGAGCTTCTTTGAGTTGTTTGCCACATGCATGACATGCGTTCCATGTATGCGTAAAGTGTTCAACGTAATTAGCGTTAAAAGAGTTAATGTTTTGCCTTGAGGCCTTTCTGGAACGGTTATTGGAGCTTAAGAAACTCAAGCGATGGCAGTATATAGTGCTCCAGTTACTTCTTAAGCGGTTGCATATAAATAACAAAAAAGTGTATAAAATGCTCCTCTGAAGAGTTTTTTTTTTTTGAGTGTGACAGGCCCATGCCAATATTGTGTCATGAATCCCATAACAAAATAATAAACATCATGAATTTGTGTTTACTTTTTAGAAGACGAAAAAGAATTTATACAAACTGAAAATAAACCTTAGAAATTACTCAGCAAAAAGTATGGCCTCTGAAACATGCTTTGGTATTTTTGGAAGTACGTATAGGTACCTACCATAATTAAATGACTTTGAAGAAAGTTAATTACACAAACAAAATTATATAAAACTGCGACCAAGAAAAAAATAAATATGTAGATACACCAAAGCAAAATACATTATTCCAAAATGTGCCTTAAAGGTAACAGAAAAAAAAAATAGATAAATTATGTGTAAATATTTATATTAGAGGTCGTGAAGTTAATTCAAACTTTTTTTTTGCCTCATTTTCGAAAAATCATTAAAAAATAATTAACTGTAGGTTATTTCTCATCAACTTGCTTCCGGAATTTTTTAAATACATTCTTTTGATCAATACTTATATAATTACAAAGCTGTTTGTTCAAGGAACCTTCCGACAGACTTAGTTCTGATTTATAATGTTTCCTAGAAAATGATTCAATTTAAATTTGTGTTTATTTTTTGGGAAATATACTATCGAAAATACAAATTCGTTTTTGATAGGACTTTTTAAAAATAATTAAAGAAAACAAAAAAGTAAACAACTAATATAAAAACAAAATAAAAAGAATATAAGAGAAAAAAATGTTTTTTGCTAAATATGTTTGTTGGAAAATAGGTGTAGTTTTTAATTCTTCACGTTTTGTGTGTTTGGGATGGTTGGTAGATCAAAAAATCCAATTTCAACAACCAAGCCGTCTGCTCAACATTTTTTCGGTGTTTTTTTCATAACTTTTTTCAAGTGCGTAACGTAAAAAAAATTTAGAATTTTCTGCAAAATTGACACAATAAGTTTTTTTCTACCGACAAACCAATGAAGCCCTAAAAAAAAGTTTAAATTTGACAAAATTTCTGTTCCTTTCCTGTTTGTTTCTTTTTTCGTCCTAATTTGTGGAGAACAAAAATTCCAACAAACATGATATAAGATTTTTTTCCTAAATTTTCAGCAAATCCGATAAGTTTATATTTTATATTGACAGTATTAGATTTTGAAAATATGTTTAATATTAGGCTTAAATTTTTCAAAATCCCATATTGTAAAGCTCATGTAAACAAATTTGGAATAAACATACTTCAAAGATAATCGTACACAATTCCTTCGAAAATACTTCTTATAAGATTTTTCAATTTTTGACGCGTTGTATTTATACGTTGGTCTGTATTGCCAGTATGGGTTTTTTGAAAATTTTGAGAAATCTGATAAGTTCCTGGTTAAAAAGTACTCATTTTTAAGTGTGTCTGATTTGTGTGATTTTTGAAAATGTTCAAAAACCCATATTGGCAATACATACCAATTTGTAAAAACTTTTTGAAAAATCTTGAAACAAGAATCGTACAAAGATCTCGCTGTTATAAATGTTCAAAAACTTACATTTAACTGTTTATATTTTCTCAGGCTTAAATTGGCTAGATGTTTCATTGAAATTTCAATTTGAAAATGTTGCCAAATTTAGAAAAAAAAAGGAACTAAGATTTTACAAAAACAAATATATGAACAGTAGTACTTAATAATTCTACCTTTCAGTTTGTGAAAAATGAGAATTCGGGTGATATTTCGATTTTACCGAATTTAATTTTTGAAGATGGCGAAGTGATTAAGACGGCTTGGTTATGTAATTTTGATTTTTTGATCTTTTGAATTCAGAATTGCCTAATCTTTTGTAGAATGCAACACTTTTGTATCTATACTATACTACAAGTATTTCGCGGAATCACTTTTTTAAATACATTTTTGGTTAATTTTTTTTCAATTAATTTAGCTTAAATGAAAAAATCTCACTAAGCCAAACAGCAAGTGAAAATATTTTGATAAAATATCACACACATTCTACTTGACAGGGGAGGCAAATTAATAGTCCATTTTGACCTGTAAGCCTGAAAGCTGCTATAATAAAAGTACTGTTTCCTGCATATTAACAAAAAACTATATACTATAGAACACAACAAAAAAAAAACACCTTGAAGGACACAGGACACCAAATTTAATATCTTCTATTTTTTTTTCTTCTTTGTATAAACCACATGTGGTGCTTTTAACATTAGCAATTTTTCTTCTTCTTTTTTTTAGATTTTTTTTTCTGTTGTTCCAACATTATTTTGTTCTGAGCCTTTTGTTGGAAAACAGAGTCCTTTGGCTTTAACACATTTGCCAAAAGCGACTCGGGGTGAAAATGTATGTGACACCGGTTTTGTTGTATAGTAACTTTCATAAAAAAAAAAAACTTAACTAAAAGAAAAAAAATATAAAAAAAAACTTCATGTTGTGTTATTGTCATGTAGGTACTCGTACTGTACATATAGTGATGACCTCTTTACCTTTCTTGAGTAAGTAATTTTTGTTTAGCTTTGGTGGTTTTATATATGTGGGGATTTCTTGTTTGTCTTTTCATTTTTTCGTTCTCTATAAATAATGCAAAACTTAATGTTGTCAGTTTAAAAGTTACTCTGTGAAGATAACCCTTTTTGTACAAAGTATTCAACCCCTTGCCCATTCAAATTAACAAGAGAAAAGACATAAATTGGAAAACTTTGAAGTATTGTATTCAAGTTTGATTAAAGTTCAAAGAGAGTTGAAATAGATTTCCAAGAATTACATAGAATATCGACGATGAACTTATAGAGATACATTTAGATATTAATTATATTATACTCGTATACGTGTATACATTATGAAAGCTTTAAAAAATTGAAAAGAAAAATGATTATAAAATGAAAATAAAAAAAGGCTTAAATTTTAAGAGAAGAATCGAAAAATATGAAAAGAAAAAAATTCTGAGGAAAAATCTCAGATTATGCTTTATCAAACTTCAAGGAGATCAATCTAACCCACCACACAGAGATTCTAAAAGATGGAGTGATACCTCATACCTCGAGCCTGGGAAAATTATTGATATAGTGTTGGCCGAGACGAGACTAAGTTCAGACTGTCGGTTTTGAAATATTTACATAATATTGTTTGTTTTTTGAAACATAGAGGGTAGCTTCCAGAATAAAATTAAAATAAAATAAAATAATTATTCATCGCAAAAAAAAAGAAGGTGGCAATACCAAAAACCATTTCATAACTTTTGACAGATTATATTTTATTTTTAAGTCATCGAAACCGATTTTAGAAAGAAATCCAAACAAAAACTCCTACACTCTTTTTATTCGGTAAAATTTATATTTCTTGGAAGACGGCAACACCAAAAATTTATTCACACATTCCCTGTCTTTTTGGTGAAAATTATTTAGCATAACTTAAACACCAATTTTCTCAAGGATGAAGTTTTTTTCAAAAATATAGTATATATAAAATATACTGCTATTTTTTAGCGGTGAATGAATGCGGAAGGGACTCAAAAACTCGGGAGATGAAGGAACAAAAAAAAAAATGTTGAAGTTAACCCAGGATTAACTGAATATATTTGGTGAGTTAACTCGGTCTAAGACAACTGCGGTTTTCAAGAATTAGTAGATGAATTAGTAGATAAACGAAATTTTTTCTGTTTTTTTTTTTTGTGATTTTCGTTAGGAAACCATATTCGTAAGAATACGAAAAATAAAAATTTGGTTTCAGAAATATCCTATTTATATTGAACTGTTGAGAAAAAATTACGGTATTTTTTTCCACACCAAAACACCATTTGATTGGACTACTATACCTATTTATACAGAGAAAAACCTCTGAAAATTTTCGACCAAACCCTTGTTAAGTTGATAGGGTCCACTGTCCAAAACCTAAACACCATTTAGTGTTAAATTAAACACTTTTCACTATTTAACTGACCTAACAAAACCTCTGATGCTGTAATGTTTTAGTTTAACAAGATGACGTAAACAATATCCAAGATTTAGCCAAGCTGGGGCTGTTTGTACAATTTTAATTTAATGGTTTTATCATGTAGATTTAACAAATATCTGGTTTTATAAATCTTGTACCTTGTTAAATATTTATAGTGATTAACCACATTCAAAAATAAAAACATGTTATTTTTTGTAAAGATTCTATTCGACTTTACACGATTTTTTCTCTGAGTGTACCTGCTTCATCTCTACCTTCATAATTCATAAATTAAATTATTTATTCTTCAAATTGCATACGAGTAGGAACATGTTGACCACACCACAATTATGATTACGATGTGACACAAATTCAAAACATTCAAATTATTTTATTTCAAAATATTTTGGCAACACACTTAATCAAAATCAGCTTGAAAACCTCGCAAGTTATTTGCCACGTAGCGTAGGTAGCGTTGTATAGCTATAGGGTGGAATAACAAAACTTTTCGCATTCCAAAACAACATAACCACGAAGTTCGTCGTGAATGCTCCAACAGAGGGGAACATACATACATAATATTCAACATCATAATAATTTTCAACACAGGTACATATATATAAATATGATATATGGTAGATCCATCTACATTTGAATTCGCCCTTGTGAGCGCGCTGCTGGTTGACTATATGTATATCAATTTATATGATAATTTCATTTTGGCAAACTTAACTTGATTTTGCTTCACATGCATTCCTGGCTCCCTCTGTATTTCATATACTACTTTGAAAATGTCTTCCATCTATGCTTTTTGCCTACAGAGGATAATAACATTTCGACTTCATGCCTGCTATTAGTTTTGTTTTCGAGAAAAGGACACTTTTGCAATTGGATTTTCGAATCGACATAACGAAATGTCAAAAAGAATTCTCTTACAAAAAAAAATGTCGTACATCTACCTTCTTTCTGTCAATTCTGTATAATTATTTACCCACTGCCAATTTTCAAAAAAAAAAAAAAAAAAAAAAACAAATAAAATCTTAAAATAAATTTATCAAAGTTATCATAAGAGATGGAGACTGGAGGACATTTTGAAAAGTCCTTGTAACTTATATACTAAAATCTGAAGAGCGCCATTCGAGCAGCGAGACACTTTGATGGATTACTCTGTGTTTTCAGATTGACACACTCTAATTGATAAATAACCTGTCAATTGGACACAATCTGTCAAAATTGATGTATTTATGTCATTCCTGCAGTTTAGGAATCTTAGATACATGTCAAATATTAATGTTTCTTTTAATGGAGCCTAGACATTGGCAAATAAATAAACTTTCGATTTAATAAAGTCTGGCCAAATGTATACTTTTATTATTTATTGCGATATGTCACAACGTAATTGACTTCTTTAACGTCAAACAGGTGTCAAAGCTTTACTATATCAATTTCGTGTGCGGAATATTAAATGTCATGATGCCTTGTACCTTTTGAGATAGAAACCAATAGCGGACATATGTACATATGCTACATATTGGCACGAAACATACATTTAGCCAACAACACTTGGGATGTTTTTTTTTTTTAAGTGAGGGTGGAGTTTACCTGATCGGATATAAAGGTATAAGGTAGTGAGTGACATGAAAATATTTGTATATCAATATTTTATGACGACGACGAGTCGATTAATTTAAGGACTTGACTAGATTAAATTATTGGATGTTCATGTTCATATTGATGTCTGAAGCATAATATATGGAAAATTAAATTCTTTGAGGTTCAAGTTATATTGGGTATTGTATTATAAATTCGGGTGACTTGTATACCTAGTTAATATTTAAATTTGAAGTCATGAAATTTTAATTTAAAAATGTTTCTGACATGACGTAATTTGGTATTTTGAATATTTCTATAAGTAGGTATAAAAAGGGTGATCTATCAGAGGTATATAATTTTGAATTGCTATAAATCAAAGAAGAATTATTTAAATTGGTTTTATTCAAAAGACAATCTTTTGGTATTATAATTTAAATATGATTTCTGGCCACCACGGCTAGCTCGGACATAATTTAATCTGGAAGTTCAATTTTCGATCACTTTTTCCAACATTTGTGGCCATATGTCTGCAATAACGCGGCAAATTAATCAACCTTACCATTTTAAATACAGTCCGCCATCTAACGTTTTTTTTAACTAGTGCTTATTTCGTGAATAGTAACACTTAGCTCATGTCTGATTTGACAGATAATTAGTTTTATCCTTCCGCTGAACGAATATGGTTGTGTATACGCTTGTTTTCGCTTCGCTAAGTGGGCCTGCGATCGACTTAGAGAAGGTGCCGATTTTGCCAAAAAAAAATAATCTTTTCAGATGAAAATCATTTTGATCTTGGCGGGTATGTAAACAAGCAAAATTGTCGCATTTGGGGCACAGAAAACCCACACGCATACATTGAAAAGCCGATACACCCACTGTTTGGTGCGGATTTTGGTCCAGAGGCATAATTGGGCCATTTTTCTTCGAAAATGAACAAGCAGTAGCCGTTACAGTCAATGGCGATCGTTATCGGGCCATGTTGAACGAATTTTTGTTCACAAAAATTGAAGAGGAGGATATTGGCAACATTTGGTTTCAACAGGACGGCGCTACGTGCCACACAGCCGAAGCTACACTCGATGTTTCGCGCCCTGTTTTTGAAGATCGCATTATCAGCCGCAGAGCTGATGTCGTTTGGCCACCTCGGAGCTGCGGTTTGACACCGTTGGACAATAATTTGTGGGGTGCCGTAAAAGATAAGTGTTACGCCGACAAGCCAGACACAGTTGACGCTTTAAAGGACAATATTCGTGAAGCCATTGGGGAAATACAGCTGCACACCATCGATAATGTGGTTAAAAATTGGACCGATCGTGTAGGCTACTGCATGGCCAGCCGAGCCAGCTGTTTGAATGAAATTATTTTCCATTATTAACCAGAAGGATTGTACTTTCAAATAAAAAAAGAAATTTGAGAAAATATTCAGTAGTTTTTTTTTTATAGCATTCTCAAAAAAAAAAGTTATTGGCGGACCGTCATGAAAAAGAATGCGCTAAAACGGATACCGCGATTCTTTTTGTCTATATGTGTGTGATTCAAGTTTTGACTTTTAAGGTTTAAGACGTTTTCCTCGAGAGGAAATGGAAATAATTTTGTATAGCTACAAAAATAACGGTTCCTAGCAATAACGTTTAAGACAAAATATATTTATTTCTTTATTTCTAAAACGGCTCTTTGGGATTTATACCCGACCCACGCCTCCTTCTATCCGTATTCAAAATATTCATGGAGTTGGTAACATTGAAAAAATAATTTTCCTCTAATCGAGAAAAATTTTCATAAACATTTAAAAATGTCTATTTAAAGCAAACCATTTAAGAAGACTGTATATAAACGTTTATTCATTCCTATCCCTATTTAAATTTGAAAAATAAAACAATAATATTTATAAAACAAACACCAACCCATCATATACCAAAACGGTGGGAAATGATCATATGGCTTTGGAACAAAAAAAAATAATCTTCCCACATCCCACATAGAATCTCACTGAAAGACGAGATGTTGAATAATTTAACCTTTATTTAAATTGAAAGGGCAATAAGAAAATAGTTATGGGGAACTTTTTCATTATCACAACAAACCACATGAAGGGAAGCTGATGGATTTATTATTTATTCAAAGAGGAAGTATTTTTTTTTTTTATTTTCATTTCATCAAGTGTGATATGCTTAAGTTTTAAATTTGTATGCATATATAGTTTTTGTTATAACAACTGGAATGAAAAGAATTTTATTTCATGGTAATAGATAGGGATTATATAATATAATATTTTAGAAAACACAGAGAAAAGAAAGAAAAGAACTATTTAAAAAAAAAACAATAATATTCACTTACAAAGCTAAACTTTACTATAAAAGCAACAAAATAGTTTTTGCAAAAAATTTGCATAAAGACATCAGTTTTATTTAAAGTGATAAAATTTATTAAAATTTATTAAGATTCTCGTATTGTTTTAAGAAGATTACAACTTAAAATGAAAATTAATAATATGAAAAACTTATTAATTTAAAAAGTTTACCTATTAAAATTCTATCCCTACGAATGCAAACAAAAAGTTCAGGCACATGTGTACAATTAATTTTTCTTTTATTAGTGTTATCAGGTGGATAATTTTTCACATTGTTCGGCGAGGAATCTGAAGGTCCTAATTTCAATGCCTAGAAAAAAACTGACGCTCTGAAAAAATAAAACCAAATATTTTATTTTGAAAAAAAATCTACTAAATTAACACAAACTACAGGTTTAACATTTTTATGTTCTTATATTAAAATATCAAAGAAATATATGTATAAGTAGCACAACCGATAGATTCCTCGCTCTATGACCTAAAATCCTTTTTTAACAACTGATTCACTTCGTTGAACTATCCGATTACCATAGAAATTGCATCGTTCCAATATCCGATCAGCAGGATAATGTGTATCGCTAATGCTGTTATAGCTGTTATTCTCCTCGCACGTGCAATGCAGAAAATTTGCAATGCAAAAATAAAACCTTCACTACACACAATATTATAATATAAGATTTTTCATCCTTCAGATGTCAGATACTATGAAAATAATATCACGTCTCAACATACCTATATGAGCCAATGTTATCCTTCCAAAGCTATAACTACACATAACACTCTAAAGGAACCTAATGTAAGTAAAATAGGTATCTACAATTTTATCCCACTGGCATTTGTTGTGGCAGTGCAATCAATCAAACTATAAGTGTGATGTATGTACGTTTAAAACGAAATAAAAAAGTCCTTGTTTATCGATACGAAGAAAATGATTGAACAGTTTTTATGTTTTCTCTTGGTGTGTGCCATATACGAAATAATCGTTTAATCTGCGAAAATTTTATATCTTCAAGACGGTATATTTCTCAGCAAAACCTAAACACACCCGCACACTATAAAATAATATAGCGAGAGAGGAAAATCTCTTGGAAAACATTGTGAAATTTAATGACATCGACCGGATGTGAAATTAATATTTTTTTTTGGTCTTATACATTTTTTTTTCTTTCCGGTTGCTCTAGTTCGATAGAAGTTTTTTTTTTTTTGCTTCACCGATACATGACGAAGATTACGAAAGCAAAATCTGCCAATCGATTAAAGTGGCCAATACCCTCCAACTACACCCTCTTAGTTTCCCGAAGATTGGGTAATCTTTTTTTAAATCATTTCTTTGAGATTTTTTTTTGCTTTGGATTTTAAGGGAAAGTAGGTAAGAATTGGTTTGTGGAGATTTAAAATTAAATTTTTAAATAAATATTTTTGTAAAGATAAATAGCAACAAATTTACTTATTTTCGGGATCTACTACTTAACTTCTCCGTCCTTGTACTAAGTTGATTTGAAGTTGAAGGGGTCTATTTAGCATTGTTTAGGTGGAGACAGAAAACAATATTTAAAAAATAACAGAAATAGAATTGTTTCACAATTTCAAATTTTAACACCATCTGGCTAAAACAGGTTTTTCCTTTAAATTATTAAGAGCAGAAGGTAACATATAACGAAAAATCTTGAAAAACCATCAATTTTACCTAAAACAAATGTCAACAGTATGCCGAGTCACACAACACAAACAAAAAAGCAAATGTGCAATCAAAAACAGCTAGGTAAATTTAAGATTTTAAAAAATAATGAAACACAAAATTCAATCCAAATTCAATTCATGCTCTGCTTGGTCACTAAAATTTTATTTTTTTCTTATTGCTACAATAATAAAAATATTTTTTCCTTATTTTTGAAATATTTCAATTTCAATTCTATTATATTTTGTTTATTTGGTGTCTATAATAAAAGCCTTGTTGAATAAGTGCCGTGTGAATGAGCCTTGTGCATGAGTGTAGGGCTCCTACATTTAGAAAACATCATAGAGCACGCTGCAAAGGATAACAAAGTGTTGACGGTCTTGGTGTGGAAATTAGCTGCTACATATCTGCTCCACATTCAGTGGACTATAAAATCATCTTGGCTTTTTTCTATGTTTGAAAACTGCCACACGTAATTTATTGAGTATTAAAACAGCAGCAACTATTTAAATGGAAGCCAAGACGTGTTATTCTTTAGTGACTACTGAAAAAAATCAAAGACGCCAGCATGATTTTTTATTTAAAATAACAAGCATAAGACTCAATAGCAAAAGGAAAAAAAGGAAAGGCAATCAAACACGATGACAGTGAAAGTGTACGCTTGCGGCGCGGCGTCGTGTCGAGTCATCGGTCATCTAGCAAATATACATTGGACGGACTTTTTTATATAGAATATATAGAATATTAATAAAAATCAAAAACAAATTAAAATATATAAATCAGTCCAACCAACAGTTCTAAATTTTTACTTAAACAGTGTTGAAATTTACCTATTTTGGCAAGTGATAGGAGATGCCTCACCTTACTTGGCGACTCTTCTCACTTATTTCGGAAAAGTGTTTTCTCTAGTTAGTGAGATGAATTAGTCCAAGTTTATGTTCGAACACTTCAATCACACAATCACATGACACGACGTTAACAAAAAAAAAAGAAAACCATTAACTTATTTTTACTAGCTAAATCGATTTTCAATAAAAAGTGTCTCATGCCTCTAAATTTTTTGAATCTGAATCTGAAATTCAATAAGAAAATCTTCTTAAAAATATATACCTATAGGTATCTTATAGAATAGTAGATAATATTTTCTCTATTTCTAAATCCCAAAATTATAATTTATTTTACGCCACCACAATTCTTATTTAAAATTCTCTTTTCAATGCATTTCAAAATTTCAAAAACACTGTCTTTATTTGATTATTATAAAGTTGCAAAATAAAATTGCCGTCACACTTTGTTTCACTTTTCCATACATGTATTGTATATCCATACATTATTTTTTGAGTTTATTTAAAAAAAAAGAAAAGATTAATCTTTTCTCATAAAAAATATAAGAATGAAATATTTTTATTAATGACATAGATATGGCCATCTCAACCAACAGGTCAAATTTGTTAAAAAAAAACATCTTTTGTTTGGGGATATTTTTCTTAGCTAAATTATTTAAGAGAATAAAACCATTAGTACAAATTTTTTTTTCATCAATTAAACAAAACCCTTAGTTCTCGTTTTTTTTTTTAACTACGACCTTGGCCTACATTTATGAAATAATAATATTTCATATCTTTGTCTTTTCTGTACGACCCAAAGTGAACACTTGAATGAATGACTATAGTAACTAAGACAAATAGCTCTCTCTTTTTGAAATTCCTCAAAGTCATTCTTGAAAACACTTTTATCTTCTTAAGAGGAAATAAGACCTTTTGTTTGTTCGTCCCACAAATTTATTGGAATTTTTATTGATGGTGAAAAAAAATTAAGGTTATATACAGGCAGCAAAAGAGAGCTAAGCACAAAAAAAAATGAACAAGTCCTTGATGTCACAGCAAAAAAATAAAAAAACACTGTTATTTGGCAACGAATTTAATCCACCAACAAAAAAAAAAATTACGATGATAAACCATGAGGAAGATGAAAAAAAAATAAAATGAAAACGATGATCCTGATGGAAAGTAATAACTCGGATTAGTTTGCCAAGCAACTTAAAAGAAATTATAATGAAATATAACTATCTTCTTACCTTTGCCATTATATTATAAGGATATGTACACTGAATTCAAAATAGCAAGGAGTAAATTTCAAATTATATTTTCTTGACGGATGACGAAAAAAAATATATAAATTCTTCTGGGGTTTTATCAATTTTCTTTTTCGTGGTTGTTATAATGCTCTTTTGAAATCATTTTGGTGGTTTTAGATCTATTATGATAAGAAGAAAAAAAAATGAAAATCAATTTATTGAATTCAATCCTTAGAAGGATTGATTTTTTTTTTATTCCTGTGTGTGTACCTACTTATTTAAATTGATATTTAGTTTTGAATCTATATACAAAGATGCTTAAGAAATTCTTCAGACTGCGGAGTATAATATATTGGTTTATATAATTGAAATTATGGCAAGAGTAGCAAATCAATTTCGTATAATCTCAAACAGTATTATATTTTTTGATGAAATAAGCTTTTTTTTGTCGATGGAATAAAAACGTATTTTTTCTTTATTTTATTTGAAAATCTAATATCCAGGGAGATGGTGGTTACAAGGAGCTTGTTGCTGGGAAGATATTTTATGTTTGAATTTTTTTGTTTTGAAATATTATATCGTGTACATATAGTCGGATATATTCAGGTTGAAAACACCACAGGTGCAGTAATAGTTTATTTTATCTACGGTAGGTATGTATATAAATTGGGTCCTTTTTTTATTCTACGTTAAATTGGCTTCGAAAAGTGAAGGAGAAAAGGATGTTACCTTCGTGATGATCTCGTTCAAGGTAAACGATCATAGACAATTATTATGCAAGGATAATAAAAGAACCAGTGTGTGCATAAAAAAATGAGCATATAAGATTTGACATTTAAATTTTTTCAAAGTACAGTGATGCAATTAATTGTTTATGAAGAATTCAAGAAGCAGGAAATCAAAACAAAAGAAATGTTAAAACAGAACAACAGGTAGGATTTAATAATACAAAACAAGTTAAAATAAAGGATGTGATTTCAAAACATTTTTTTTTTATTTTTCTTGTGAACAATGTAGATGCGGCGTAGCCATGCTAAATTGTATTTAACTATTTAATAGTAACTTTTATAAAAAAGTTAAATAATTCAATAAATTTATTTAATAAATAAAAATATACATAATAAATATACAAGCACTTTACAACCTTTGATTTGAAAAAAAAAACATTTTTGTGACGAATTCAAAAATTGCCCCTTAATTAAATTTTTTTCATCCGGTATGAAAAATCTTTAGTCCTTTTTTTAAGTCTTCTTTTAAATGTTTTCAATTGTTATATTTGTGTGCTTTATTTTATACTTTTTCAGTTGTCAGATTTTGTCCTTTTATTATTATTGGTTATGCAAATTCAACCGAACTACACCAACCATATAGCTTATGGCCACTATATTATTATGCATTCAATTATTTTTTTAAGCTGAAATGAAAATAATTGACTGACTGATGGTTGATGGGAAAATATTATGACATTTTCAATTTATTTTTTTTTTTAACTTAAAAAAAAAAATGAAAATATCTATTAGGAAGAAATTCAGAATATTTAATTTTGATGACCAAACCTATAAAATATTTAAAATATCTAATCATAAATACGTATATGTAGTGCACATGTTGTATGTACATATGTATATATAAAGTGATAAAACCGCAACTATAGAGGTTTTGAAAACGCAATTGCATTATTAACGATTCACTGGTTCAAATAATTCAGGGTTATGATATCAATTGTTTTTATTTAATATAACATATGTATGAATGGAATTTTAATTAAAATTGTAATTTTATTCAATAAAGGAATACCTATTAATAATCACCATTTATGAAAAAATGATTTCAAAAATATTGATTAACACTTATTCTAAGAATTTCTTTTTAAACTTGATTAAAAAGTTGAGAAAATGCAAGTTTTTAGAAATTGCTCTTGGAGGAGGGTAAGTTTCTTTGTTATAGGTACGTGTTATTGACATATAATTTTTCCGAAGTATTTTTCAAAAGCAGACCGCATATTTTGGACCAAGATTTATCGATAAAAATTAAAAAAAACGGTGGATATTTAATTTTTGAAATTTTGTCTTGAAGTATTATTTTTGTTTATTTTTTTGCTCTAAAATTACTTAAAACAAAATGAAATATTTTTTTTGCACAAAAACACCTTTAACGATTTTTCAAAAAAAAAATTCCAACAAAATTAAATTTATTTTCGATATTTTGACTAACTAACGAGACTCACAGTCACATCGTTTTTTTTTTTAAATGTAAGCTTACCTACTTTTATTTTTACTCATATAAATTTATTTATCATAAAAATACAAATTTTTGAAAAAAAAATTGTAATATTTAAAGTATTTTTATAAAAAAAAGTTGGTATGCACATTATTAGTATTTGATAACATACACTTAAAACCAAATTAAAAAAAATACTGATTAGTTTTTAAAATATTGAGTTTTGAAAAAAAATTTTGATTTTTTTTTTAAATACAAAAATTATTTTTTTGAAAATTTTGATATGCTATAATATTAAGATTATAGGAACTCCTTCAGAAAAAATTTCATCGAAATCCGTCTAATGGTTTACGAAAAATCCAAAAATCCGATTCTATGGCAAGTATACCGTTAATAACGTTAAAAAAATTCATCAAAATCCTTAGAGCCGTTTTCGAGATAAAAATAATTTGTCTAAACGGTACTTTGACAGTTATCTTTGGAGCTAAGAAAAAAAATTCGATTTCCGCTCTAGGCAATCTCCCCAAAACCCTATCCCCAAAGTTTGAAGAAAATCGCTTCAGTGGTTTAGGCTGTGGGTCGAGGTACAGACAGACAGAATTGCGGGACCCACTTTTTTCGCGTTCTCTATCATCGTAATGTTAGGTCTGATTAATATCTCGAAAATCAAATTGAATTTTTTAAAAAATGCCAAAATTTTGAGTTTGAAAATTTATCTTTTTCATAAACTACTTTTTAAAGCAACTTTACTCAAAAAAATAAATTCAAGAATATATATTTTGCTTTGAAAAGAATTTGTTTATGTTAAGACTAAAATCGGTTAGCATCCATTTTTTTGAAAGCCACGATAAGGTAGGTAAACTTACGGTCGCTTTCCGTACCAATACTGTACTTCAACCAAAAAGCTCTTCATTATTTAAAAAAAATCAAATAATTTCCTCCATACTTCAAGCAATGAATTCCCCCTTTTTTTCAATTTCATAAAAGCCATCTCAATTATTGCACTTTTTGTCATAATGCACATTATATACATATCAACATTTAATTGCTTGTTCAAATATTGAATTGTTCTTCTTCCGTTCACGTGAGTGAATGATTACTGCTCCAACTGAAATTATTTTAAAAAACAAAAAAAAAAACCTTCAAGGATTTATATTCTGTTCTCCCCTTTTATAGAAAATATCCAAATGCACAATGCTTTTGAGAAAATAACAATTTCACAAAACCGGATAATTTTCCATATACGAGTATGTATACATAAATCTTTCCCTCCACAACCTGTGTATACAATTTTATACATTATACAATGTCATGTCCTGCAATATTTCTGACTTTATCGTCCAAAGTGCTCAAAATGATTGCTTCACTTTTTTTTTGCCATGATACCATCATTTCAACTGATAGAATGTCTGTGTATTGTATAACCATTCAGAGTAGTTATTCTCCTAAATCCTTTCTATATACATATATTGCAGAGAAGAAAAAAAAAGAAAATAAAAAAGATTGATGGCCTTTCGAAGAGAGCATAAATTCACCAGAATCGTTACAATTCTAGTGATTTTCATGCAAATAAACGAGGAAATGTATGGAAAATGTTTCTATCTGTATTTTATTCTCTGTCATAATAATCAAGAACATATCTCTTTTCTTTTTTTTATTTAATAGCCATATCTATCGACAGGTGTAGACAAACTAGCTTGGTTACCAAGCTACCGTTCATCCGATGTTATGTGGGTGGTAAGTCCTAGTTCTTTTTTTTCTGTACAAAAATGATGTGAAGTTGCAAAGTGATGTGAAACAACTTGTGTAACATATCGAAGGATACAACAGTGGAAATTATGAAGGTGTGTTTGAACATTGGCTAAATATTAAAAACTTTTTATTGTTTTCTTTTTTTTTCAATACGTATGTACATGGAATGTTCATAAATAGTTTGAAAACATCCCCATTATGATAAAACCACAACAGAGAGACAATACCTTAGAGATGTAGTCGTATTATTTTTTATTTATTTGTTTTTTTTTTTATTTATAATATAAGTTGTATTGAATAAAAATGAAAAGCTTTTAGTAGGTTGGTATATAAGATTAATATTTATGAGTTTTTAATATTTGAAGGAGGAGCATATTATTCTTTTTGGTTGGATTTGCGACCCCTCTTAATTTTGGGTTGTTATTTATATGTAGTATTTAGAATGAAATATTTGGGGGATATAGACATATCTGAAGCTATATAAAAGATAAAAGTCTTACAAATTTGGACTAAAAAATAAATACCATGATTTTGGGGGGCTGCTATATCTAAAATCAACAAGGATAATACCTAATTTGCTTATGAATACTTATGATATAAATAATATAAGAACACATAAACGAATATTATATGTGGATAAGGAATCATTTTGACAATTTGTTAAAGTAAAATTTTCAAATTTTATGGCAATAACATCAACATATACTTTGGGGCTAGAATATTACATTTTTAAATTAAATATAAAATATTAATAAATAAAAATAAATAAATTAAACAAATTAAATTATTTCATTAATTTTTCATTGAAATAATGAGACAGTGACACAAAAGTCATACATATATAGATACATACAGACGACAGTTGTTTTTAAGAAACAATAAAGGATGTCGTTAGAGCCTATGGAAAACGAAAGTTGTTTTAATATTTTGCTGACCCCATTTATATAGAAATTAGTCGTGACCAGCAGTAGATAATATTTAAAAAAAAAAATCTCAAAATGTTTCGATATTGAGGTCTATTCAGTTGATCAAAAGGAACCAATATACTGCCATACCAATGGAACACATTTTTGCTCTAATTGAAATCTGTGTTGCCGTAATATACTTCCTAAGCGCCGTAGCTTACAGCTTTGTGTCCATACAAAAAAAAATAATGTACTAGAGCTAAAGCTTTTCAAAATTATACATCTTATTCGTGAGATCTTGAATTTTTTTTTCTTATTTTTTTTTCTTTTTTAATGAATTCTTATTTACCACTGCTCTACTGAGAAACTTCATATTTTTCTATTAAAATCGCTAAGTTACGGACTTGCAGTTTTAAGAAGCTTTTTCGCTAAATTTTAAACTTAAGCTTTCTAGCAAATTAACAATTTCTTTAAGTTCAAAAAATATCGGCACTTTTTATATGTATAATCGTTCCATTACAACATTATTTTATCGCGAAAATGACTCAATCGATGTTGATACATTTTTTTTTTTAAGTTGCAACAAATTACAATTAAGCTGCAAAAAATATTTTCAAAAAAGCGTTATTAGAGGTATCTGGCATAAAACTAGATTTTTAGATTTTCCGATGTTCTTATAAACGGTTTGAAGAGACCTTGTATAATTTAATAATATCCCATATCAAAATTTTTGTAACAGTAAAATCATTTTTTAAGTGCACAATAATACTTATTTTTTTTTAAGATATGGGTAGGGTATAGGTATCTACTTAAGACATTTAATATGTAAAAAAAAATGTATTCAAAAAAAACCTACTTTTTTTGGCCCATTCTTGGAATTCAAATAAAAGGAAATAGGAGCAATCTCGTGTGATCCAACCGGACATTTTATTTCTGTAGTCTCCATGCTAATTTTAACTTGAATTAACCAATCGAGTTAATTCCAAATTAAACGTTTTGAACTTCTTTGTAATTAAAATTAAAATAAACCTTGCAACAAATTACATGTCTTATAGAAAATAATATTTTTAATATTCTGTTTAATCTGATAAATACTTATGTACATCCACCACATATATGTATGAAGTACCTTTTGAAAAGAAAAACTCTTTATATTAATACGAGTAGTACAAAAAAACGACGATGTTCAAAAGAGCACCAACTATTTATTTTTAATTAAAAAGAAAGTACCTATAAGAGTACGTTTTTTTTTCATACACATTAATGCAAGGTGAATTTCAAAAGAGTTCAAGTGAAATAAATCGATAATCCTTCAGACCTTGCTTTTGTTCGCCACATATGTAGGTATGTACATATAATAAAGGAAAACTCATGTTTTCTTCGTCGGTCGTTCGTTCATTCAATTCAATAACAAACTAATTATTAAATAAGACCACCCACAACCCCATATACACCTACTCCCACATCAGCATAATCCTTGCCATAAAATATTTTTTTTTACAATTTTTTTATTGTACGAGTATATGCACGACATACATTCAATGCATCTCTCTTGTACTGGAACCGCAATTAACTTGTGACCTCAGGATACAGAATGGCTTTTTAATTTTCTTTTGGCTTAAACAGAAAATAATAATTACACAAAAAGCAAAACAATCCTGCTTCGTTGGAGTAATACAATATCTATCCATATCTAGGCATATACTCGTAGGTAGATGGGTAATATACCTACCAGGAACTTAAAGAGCCAACAACGTGATGGAAAACCCCTTAGGATGTGTGCGAACTGAAGCGAATTCAAAAAAAAAAAAAAGTATACAAAAAAATAAGACAAAAGCATTTCAAAATACTCACAGCAGCAAGTTGTCTATTATATACATATATCATCACCTGCTGCTCCTCTACCAAGAATGTTTTCCTCCTCCACATCACATACAAATTCAAACACGCCTAGTTTTTCGTTTTGTATACGAGTACGGGTAGAACTGCCTACCACCCGTTTTCGAAATAAAAAACCTACTATGTGTGTTGCCTTGTGGGAACATTGGGGTTATATAAATTTTATGTGGTTGTGGTTGCCTTTTGTTGTTGCAGATTTCAAAGTCTTCATTTCAATTTGTTTTGAGTTTCTTTGAGAAAACATCTTATGAAACTTTGCAGACAACGACAAGGTATCGGTTAATCAATTTTTTGTTTCTTATCGATATTCATGTGATTTTTTTTTTTGGTATTTCAACGGGGGTTTAAGAATTTAATTTTTTTTAAACAATCATGGCATGTAAACTGTGCCCTTGTTTTGGAAAATGTCGAATTTTGCTATTCCCAAATGCTCATTCCCTCATTCGATAAAAATAAATCTAAAAAATGTCTTCCAACTGCAGATCTCTATCTCTATCTAATATTTATCAGTGTCGTCTTTCTTTCTTTTTTTTATTTTTTTATTCTAAAAACTTATTGTACTAAAAACATTACCTCCTTTTCATAACTCAATACTTGCTAATGCAAATACAAAGTTCATTCACATTCCGAAAAATTTTTCTTTCGCTGTGGCTTGGCATGATTAAATTCTAATATTGGAATTGTCTATTGTGAATTATGTAGAGGCACAGTTCTGGCATCAATACTCAGAGAGTGAAGTGAAGAAGGAAAAAATAATGAAAGGAAAAGTCAAATTAAAAAATGAAAAGAAATTAGAAATAACAGTTTTTATTTTCAGATAGATAAACAGTTGTTTCTTAAAAATCAATTTCATAAATTGCACTGGTGGAAAGTATATTTTCTTTTAATGAAAAAAAAGAAACATTTTTCAAACAATTTTTGTAATTATTGTTCAGGTCAGGTTTTTCAGATATAAGCGCTTAAAAAATATAGAAAACTGCGGCGTATAAAGGTTTTTGTTTTAATATTCCATAAGGTACATTTTTCTGAACCACTTTGATGCTGATTTAGAATCAGCACCAAAAACCCTGGGCAGATATTTTTTTTTTTAATTTTTTAATTTTGTCGGTATGTCAAACAGAACATGTTTTATGAACGTGTTTAAAAAAATTTAGAGGAGAATTATATCTTCCCCCGAATAATGCGGATTAATTTTCTAAAACATTGATTTAAAATTTTAGTCACGGGTCATTTTAGTTATGGCAAATACAAAAATAATAATTTGCTAGGTAGTGGTAGATATTGAAAGGGTGCCATATAATTTAGGTGCCACATCATGCGAATTTACCCTATATCTATATAACTGTTGAAGTATTGAACAAGATAAATTTTCAAAAATCAACTTTTCAAGAAATCAATTTTAGAATTCCTTGATGGTGATATGAGATGGTATGATATCGTCCATCTTATTTAAAGAACCCAGTTCATTTTTTTTTATAAATTCTACGAACAAAGTATTTTTTGATGAAATTTCTTTTTGAAGAATAAAATTTAAGATTCAGCAACAAAAAACCTTCCTTCGTTCATTTAAGTTCGTACACGTGACCAAATTTTATAAGTCGCAGCATATTTCGAATCATTATTTTTTAAGAGTTAGTTAACTAATACTGTCCAAGCTAGATTCATATACTCCCATATAAGCTAAGTACATTTAACAAGCTTCTAAATGTCACAAAAAAAAAAATATAAAACAAAAACTTTATCCTACTTTTGAAATAATTTTTTTCCAAGAACTTCCATTTGCTTCTTCTTTTTTTTTAACGAATCACAAAAAAAAAAGATTAATTTAATTGTCTCAACAAGAAGCTCAGTCATCCGTTGTTCATTCTTCTTTATAGTGATTTGTTGTCATATAAATAATAGAACTTCTCCTCATTGTTTTTCAAACAAACTTCTTATACAACAGAAAAAAATAAAAAAAAGACGAAAGACGAAAAAAGTTAAAGGGAAATAATGAGTTCAAAGTTCACGTGCTCACAAACACACCACTCGTCTGGAGGTAACTAAACAATTGATAATCCTGTATCCTGATGCCAATACTTAAGCTCTTCAAGTAATTCCCTGATGTTGTAGTAATTACAGTAAATAGCCACTACTCGTGTTGCTACTTTCTACGAGTATAAATGATGGTCCTTGCTTTTCCCTGATGCTCAAAAGAGAGTATAGTGGAAGTACCAGAACAAAACAAAACAAAAATAGAAACTGTTAGAAAACTCAAATATATACTACTAAGGTAATCAAAAAAAAGCGAGTAGGTATAACTTTTTGACCCTCTGTGGTGTGATGTGGGCTTTCATGGTATACTATCTCCATTAAATGTAGACCAAAATAAAAAGGATAAGTTTGCTAGCCCCATTTACCCATATTCACCCCATTATTGGTCTGGAACCATCCGTCGGCGTCCTCGACGTAGCTCCTCCAGAGAATTCTAGTCACTAATAGTCTTGGTCGATAGCCCCCCCCCCCCACTATCGCCACCACGCCCCATTCCTGCATTTTTTTCTTTTCTTTTTTATTCTTTGCCATTGTTGACAAAGTTTTCTGATGTTCGATATCTGCACACAGGAGAGAAAACTTTTGATTCCTGTTTCGTTGTATAGTTTTCTATGCCAGGGATAAAGTTTGTTACAAGTTTTTCGTTCCATCCTTTAGATACACTTTTCGGTTTAAGACTTTAGCTGAATATAGAAAGACATAGGTTATGTTCAATGTTCATGGATAGCTTGTAGCAGGTGGGCTCATTCGATTTTTGTTAGGTACAACTTTCGCATGTGAAATGAGAATAACTCTGGCTGCTGCTGCTCATCCCTGACGTACGTGCTTTGGTTTATTTACTACGGCAGAGTTAAGGCTGCACCACATCGCTACCACTATAACATAGACCGTTACCACCCGGAAAGGGTAAGAAATCTAAGCACACTTTTTTCGTTAAAGATCATGAACTTTGTTGTTTCCTGTTCTTTACAGGGATCCTTATGGGGAGTTAATTTTCTTCAATATAATGACAGCTGTACCATCATATCAGCAACAAGTAGGTTGTAGGAAAGTAGGAATTTATAAAACTTCATTCCTTGTTCAAGCCAGACGTGTGGTAGTATAATTAAGCTGTGTAGTTAAATTCATTTTTTTAAAGAAAAAAAAAAAACATGAACTGCATTGTTAGTAAGGAATATGTACAAAAGTAGTTAACTGCATAAATTAGTTTACTTCTGCGAAAGAGTGAACTTAAACAGGATCTTCAACCGCAGAAGGAGTTTTGTAATTTTCCTTCTTCGTGCCAGGTTACAATGTAAGGAAATTTTAACAAGCAAAAGAGAATTATTTTGGAATACAAATTAAGAAAACTTGGTCTGTTTAAGATTTCAAAATTAATCAGCACTGATGGAGAGAGAAAATTTGTAAAATTTTGTAAAATGTTGGTAGTGTTTTAGAACTTTTCAAACCTTTAAATTTTGTTAGCAAAACATTTTTTTTTTCTGATGTCGTGTTTAATCAAATGCTTTTAATTTCTCAAAAATGTATGTGTAGTCCAATTAGTCTAAACCATCATGTTTATGTACGCATTATTTTTAATGACCAATTTAACCAGAAATATAGAAAAAGCCAAGCATTTGTTGATTCATGATAAATTCACTGACGTAATGA
This sequence comes from Syrphus vitripennis, assembly GCA_958431115.1. NCBI lineage: Eukaryota > Metazoa > Arthropoda > Insecta > Diptera > Syrphidae > Syrphus > Syrphus vitripennis. The sequence goes on along the minus strand of OY288108.1, from coordinate 137,649,470 downwards.
GCATTCAAAAAAATTAGAAGAGCACTATTTTTTGCATTTACTAGCATTTTATGATTTCAATTCTTAGTTTTGTGAAATATATTTTTCTTGATAAATTATTTTTCCCAGTGGCATGGCGTAGCGTGGCAGACGCAGAGATTGCAAATGACTCGGACGGCACTTGCAAGGGATGTCAATTTTTCAAATTGTTAGGGCGACATTTTTCTATTGCTGGTAACCAAAAATCACAGAATACCTGTTTATTGTTTTGTAAAAATCTGAAATTTCTCAGAAACGTCCCAACTGTTTTTCTTAAAAAAACTGAGTGATTCTTTTTTAATATTGGTAACCTTTTAAATATTTTTTTATTTTTTTATTGGTTTTCGATTATCTCAAAAACAATTGATCTGATTTTATTAAATTTAAAAAAATATTTCAATTAATATTCAATATTGAAAAAAAAAATTGTTAGGTAAATTAAAAAAATCATTTTTTTAATCATGCATATTTATGTATGCATTTTGAAATTTTGATTGATGTTTTTGAAATCTATTGTATCATATGTTTTAACCCTGTTTTAAATTTTTGGATAAAAATCTTAAATTAAAAATTACGATACCTTCAAAATTCAAATGTAAAAAACCGTTTAAAAACTCGCAAACATTGTTCTAGTGAAATAGCCAGTTGCACTCTTCCCCTTAAACAATTCCACCGTAATACTCGCACCGCTAGGAATGCCCATCAGTTCACGTTTGAGCCCAACTTCGGACGCACTGTTAAGTACAGAGAATCTTTCTTTAGCAGCACCATATACGAATGTAGAATGTTTTACCCGGTTCGATTTTTCCAACCCATTTCGATGCTCAGACATTCAAAACCAATCTGCATCGTTATCTCCTTTTAACTCCTATCCCATTTTCCTAAACGCTCGTTATGTGATAAAATATTCAAGGGTAGCCATATCCCCTTTAGTGTGCATTTAATATGAAAAAAAACGCCAAATAATTTTAAATTCAAATTTCGATAATTTTCTTGTACAGATTCGAAAAGGTTAATTAATTCAAAATTCTGCAAAACATTTTTTTTTCATTTTTTAAATTTATGAAAACAATTTTGTCCTGTAAAAAATCTAAAATTGTTTTAAAAATCAACAAGTAAAAAGTCGTTGAAGTCTGAAAACATAAAAAAATTGTTTTTTGTTCATAAAATGATGAACTCTACGAGGTCCTCTAAAAAAATTAATTCTGTAGCACGGTAATATTTATTCAATTTTGTAATGATTTTCACTTAAAAATATATTTTTATAAATCAAAATTATTTTAAAACTGACTTAAATTTACTTTGCTATAAAATTGATTTTTTTGAGGGACCGCAATGCACCATTATATTTATAAATAAATACTTAGTAATTTTCAACCCAAGGTCCTTCATTTCAGACATGAGCTATCGTGTCTGCCCAAGTTTCACATTTTGCTTTAATTTTTTCAGTCATAAAATTAAAACCGTTAAGATTTTAAAGCTTTACCTTTTTCAAAAATCATAAATTACTATGTTATTTTATGGAAGGTACAAGGAGACAGCCAGTCCAAAGCATTGGCTGACTTAAAGTGCAAAACAAAATTGCTCAAATTTTAAGTGAAAAATGAAAACCATCTCCATTGCTTATGTTTTTTAAATTCTTTATTTTTTTTTATAGCATCTATTAAATTCTTTAGGTCAAAAGTGAGATTAAACTTCAATGCAAGGAGCTCTCTTTCTGTTTTCAAGGTGGCTATTAATGGAAAATTAATTTTTTCCTTGCTCCTTGAAACAAGCAGTATATAGAAGATATAGAAGGTAGGTTGGATTTAATTTTATTTACATTGAGTTTATACTCTAACGTCCTTGAGTACCTTTGCTTGTGCGAAATAACCTTAGGGTGTGGTTTTTGACCTTTTTCATTTTTAAAAATTGCTATTGCATTTAAGAATTTCATTTAAGAATTTTAAGAAACCCAGACTCAACAGATGATGACGAAATCGAAATCATTTTAGCTACGTGACCATTTTTTTTTTTTTTTAATTTGAGAGATTTTAAGTTATTCATGAAGTGATGTGTATCAATATCTATACAGATGGGTTTTTAATTAAGGTGGACTTAAAAAAAATTTGAACAAGATTATGAAAAGATGGTATATCTGATTAAAAACCAGACAAAGGCATGCCACCGACACCGGTCTAAGGTAAGGCACGTTTGTATTTGATCTTATGACTTATGCTTAGCAATTGACTAGAAGATTATTCAAAAGTAATTTATATACATGCTTAGCTTTGTAATTAAAATACAAAAATTAATGAAAAGAGTTTGTATGAAATTATTTTCCGGCTGGAATAGAATATTTTTCTTACAGAAGCAAAAAGTAATTTTTTTTTGATTTAAAACAAAATGTTGAAAAACCGTTAAAAAACAAGCTTGGATTCGCTTTAAGTTCGCTCAGACTGTTATATACAATAAGGCCAACCAGTTTTTGGTCTATGGGATCAAGAGAAAATAAAAGAAAAGACGTGGAGCAGTGTAATAAGTCCATAATCGAACTGTGGATTTAAAAACTACTCGTCCTCCAGCCTTAACTTCTGAAGTGATTTTTTCAAAACTTGGGACTTGAAGTACAAATTTATTATTGAGTTTAAAATATAACGGTAAATGTCTCATAAGCATTTAATATAAAATATTTATTGGATTTTTGAAAAAAAGATCATTTATTTTTGTAAACTCAATAATTTGAAAATTTTATTTTATTAAATGAATGAATGAAAAAGCTTGAAAACTTGTATGATTTTCCAATGTTCGGATTCGAGTTTAGCTATACTCACATTTGAAAAAAATTAATTACATTAAGAATATAGTTTTTATCCATCAGTTTTATTTCAATACACTTGTCATAGTCAATTATGCGATGGCCCTTTTAAGTGGATTTTTCGTTACTGAGTTTTAACTTTTTATGTCATAACAGAGTATGAATAGTATAAAACAAATTGAGGCAATAAATCAGATTAACGCTACGTATGCAAACTTCGTTTTTTTATAATTAACATCCTTATTGGTGCTATTTTTTAACACCCAAAAAATGTTCCCTGTGTCAAAAAAATACACCTTACACAAGCTTCATCAAAAAAAAATCACCTACTACATTAATTTATTTTTAACACTAAAATTAAATTCAGTTTAAAAATAAGCAAATTGAATTAGGGAGATGGACATTCACATTTTGTAGGTACTATATGTAGTGAAAGCAGTTGCAGAATGCTAGTGGGTTTTTTGCGCAAAAAATTCAGATAATTAAATAATGAGTTCATGGGAACTGACAATTAATTACTGGCTCTCTTTCTCTTTCTATCTCTCTCTTACTTATATTTTTTAATTGAATAACAATTGCATTTAAATATGTGCATGGTCAAACACTACACACATTATCATCCTCCTTTTTTGGTGAAAATAATTTAGTTTTATTGATTAAATTTTTATATATACATATGTATGTATGTAACATTAAAGTATTTTCATACATTGGCTTTAATTGATTTTTCTTAAATTAAACAATTCAATTAATTTTTAATTAGCTTTAAAAAGCTTATGCCCACATGTAAGTACTAACAATCTTTTAAAAATTATTTAAAAAAAAGTACTATTAACTTTCAATTTTCATTTGAAATAAATTATAGATCATTTATTAATGGTCAAAAAATATAGAAAATTAAAATTATAAAATTAGTAATGTAAAATAAAATTTATCGGTGGTCTAGAAATTTGTATCACATAAAAACATTATGGTCAAATTTATTTATTTTGTTCTATATATAATTAGATTATTATGAAGCACCGAGATTAAACATTTCCTAATTGAAAAACCTAATTATCGTCTGTGAAAATAATGCCCCATGGAAATACGGAGACAAAAAATATTTACCAAAATCCAATTCATATAAAAAGCAATGCATAATTATTAACATGTAGTCATAATGAAAATTCGATTATAGATAAAGTGACAACAGCAATTAGGTAAACAGCAGCTATTTATTAAAAGTTAATCAATATATCAATTCATAGATATTTATTAATATTCACGGCAAACAAGGTAATGAAATGTTATTATAAAGCTCGAACATGGGTAGGTAATTTATTATACTTTCAATGAACACATATGGTTTGTAGTGGGTGGTAGTAGTTAATAATAATTTTATAGCATGAGAGAAAAATCGAAATTTTATTAATCGACAAATAATAATAAAAAAAAAGTTTGAATATAATAATGCTGTGAAAATTGTAGATGATACTTTGAATTTAGTGCATTATTTTGATTAACTTTTTTATCCAACAAAAATCTACTCCTGAGAATTTAAATTAATGTTACACTCATAATCAGGTAAAATTGTACTTTCTTGGGAGCAAGCCTTGGGGTAGTTTTTTTTTTTTTTTTTTTGCTTCATATTTTTGGGGTGCTAAGCCCGAATCACGAAATTTTGTTGGAAAACATCCAATACAATTTCGTGGCACATCATGGACACAATGTAAAAAAAATATTTTTTTAAAAAACTTTTTTTCAATTTTTGGCTCATAACTTGAAACTACCATTTTCTTCCGTCAAACCCTTTGTACTGAAGCCTATAACTCTCTCCAAAAAGTGTTACTCAGACTAAGAAAAAAAAATTAATAAATAATTCGTCAGCAATATTCATAACAGCTTTTTTGTCATACAGCCTTGCACGTTCAGTTAGATTGAAATTATAAAAAAATGTTAAGTTACCACGAACCCGCTATCGTTATAAAAATGATGATTAATGAGAAAAGAGTTATACCTTCCTTCATGAAAAGCAAAGCACCCATATTAATTTAAATAATCAAAATACAGTAATTGAGACCAATAACCAAAAATTAAAGAAAAATTCAATAAATAAAAAAAGTACGTTTACGCCCCAGTACACATTTTTTTTACAAATTTTTCTTTTGAGAAGGAATATAATTTTAACTTAATTTATTTATGAAATTTTTCTGCTGATTTGCAGCTTATAAATCGTTAGCCATAATTCATTTTTGTTAATAATAAAAATGTTGTCGTGTGAACCTAATAGCCAACCTCTACGGTTACTACCATGAGCAGTTTGATTACAATGTTTAAAAAAAAGTTAAAGTGTGGCAAATATTTGGATTAAATGGATTATTTATGGGTTCTGGATTGTTAGCACGCCATTTGTGGGACTCGAAAACGAAAACTAATTTAACATCTGAAATGTCACACAATGGTCATAAAAGGTGAATTGGAATCAGTAATTGGTGTTACATGATTTAACATGGATTTTATAAACTTTCATAAAATGCCAATCAATTTGAATAATTGGACAGGCATTGCGAACGACAATAAATGTGAAAGTGTGAAGTTTTATAGATTTTATTTGATATTGCTTATTTAGGTATTGCAACTGGAGGAAATCTAAGAAGAATGCTTAAACAACCCCTCGGAAAAAAATGTTCTGTCTTATATGTGATGTTATAATAATTATATATAATTATTAAATTTATTTTTAAAAATGTGTGTACAAACTTATTTAAATTTTTCTTACAATTTTTTTTCTTATTTATTAATATTTTTTATAAAGATTCAAAAAACATCATACAATTCTTTTTCTTATACACTTTTTCTAATTAGCCGCTTTGATTGAATTTTTTTTTTAAATAAGCATAATAAGCTCCATACAATATAAAGGCCATAGCAAATCTACTATTTTTGGTAAATGACTTCGAAAGCCAATATTTTGAAAGCGATATTTAGATTTATAAACAAATAATTAAAACTTCAAATTTTATAAACAATTTTTTTTTAAATATAAAAAAATTGACAATCGCTAGACTTATTTTTCAAAAATATTTTGATGTGATAATTTTATAAAAAAAATTGTATGCTACTACACTAAAAATTATTTAGTAATATTCACCTAAAAAAAAAGTATACAATTTTTTTTTAAATACTAACGCGTTTTCCATATATGTATGTACATATTTTTGAGTTTTCAAAAAAAATTTTTTTTTTTTTTTTTTCAAATATAAAAAAATAAATTTTTGAAAATTTTGATGAGGGATTTTATTAAAATAATATAGAAACTCTTTCGTTTAAATTTTTTATCGCTTTATACCGTTTATGAGAATCTTTTGAAAAATTATTTTCACCAAATAATTTTAATTAACTACAAAACCCTACCGAAGAAATTTCATCAAAGAGCAGTTTTTAAGATAAAATTATATATTTTGGAGCTAAAAAAATTTAATTTCCTCTCTAAGGAATCTGCTTAAAACCTTAAGTAGCTTTAGACTTTATGTTGGAGTGCAGACAGACAAATAGACTTTTTTCGCATTCTCCATCATGGTAATATCAGGTCTGATTAATATCTCGATTTCGATTTCTTTTAAGGAATCTAAAATTTGTAAGAGTTAAAATCAGTAACACATTTTCAAATGTGTAGACAGATAGGTTCATTTTGAATTTAAAAAAAAATGTGCACTTAATTTTTCCATCGAATGAAATTATAATTTTTTTTTTTAATTTAACTGAGCGAAAAAATATATTTTCTTTCTTATTTTTGTTTACTCTCTTTAGTCACACTTAAAAAAATATTTAACATTTTTTTAGTCCAGAAAAAATGGTGTTTGACAGATATTTTTTTTTTGTTGAAAATATTTATTTTTTCTCACCACCAATTTTTTTTGCAAACGAATTGAATGCTACAAGAAAAATCAATGCGGGAATCTTACTGAAAAAAATGCCCCAAAAAATATGCAATGATTTTAGATTGAAAATAATTGTTTTCCAATTTTGTTTATCTTCTAACAATGCACCTTAGGCCTTCTTCAAAAATTCACGAAGATCTTATTCAATAAATAATTGTCAGACACCATGAACTTTCAAAAGCTTAGCTCGACATTCGTCTCTTATTAAATATTCAAAGTCTACCCAAATCCAACAACTCAGACTCAGACACTCTTCCGGTGTCAACGAATTTCCTATAGCCATCTTCAAAGATACAAAAACCTCTGCTCAAGGCGTCATGTGACTTTTCTTTCTTCAATTCAACAACGCCTCTGATCATTGCGAAAGTTATAGAATGAAAACTTTCAAGTACCTATTCATGCAGGACATCATAACAGTCCATTTTTTTTTTTCAAAATTCGCTAACCTATTTCCTAGGTCTGGATATTAATAATTTTTTTTTAGTTTCCTTGTCATTAAAATGTTGTTAAATTTTGTACCAGCTTATTAAAAAAAAACACTTCTTTTTTTTTGCAAATCACTACAATCGTTCTACGTACACACCTAACCTACATTATGAATTACACCCATTTGTTGCAGCAGTGAGTAAAACATTTTTTGGCATAATGTCAAAGTGTGTTGTTGAGATAACTAACCCAATTTACATCTCAAACTCACTATATTTAAACCAACATCCCTGTGTACATTTTTCATCAAAAAATTATTTACAACCACTTCAGTTGCCGCGGGCCATTAAACAACAACAAAAAAAATTATACTCACCCACTTTCTACCACCCAATTATATACAAATTTTTCTAGATCATCCTTTTAGCCATAAATTTTATATAAAGTTTCCTGCTCGCAGGAGACTCTATTCCAACTCAATAAATCATCCGGCAGACGACAAAAACAATACAAAAGCCCGACCTCGGGGTTCTTTAGGTATACTCGTAGTCCCTAAACTTATAGAAGTTATTAGTTGTTGTTATCCTTTCTAACCGTTTTTTTTTTCTTTTTGTGTACAGAAAGTCTTTCGTATAGCTTCATGCCATCTCACCTTTTGGATCGACAATGAGGGGGAAAAAAAAAGAATTTTTGTTTTAATGATTTATTATATCACCCTCCCAGTCTCTACAATCCGGGCACAGACGTAAAATTCAAAGATAGGTAAATCTCTGCTCTTTAGGTACCATTTATGTTTTTGTCTCCATTATTCAGGTATTTTAGAAGCGATAATCTTAATGACAATAGAAAACAATAAACCAATATCGAATCGAAAAACAAACTTCAAGGAAGACTAAATGGTATAAGTAAAACAACACAAAAGGACAGACATACCAAAAGTTTTCACATTAATAATGAGAATCAGCAAAGTTAATCCATTTGTCAAACACATCCTGTGTGTTCTGCGGGGATATATTTATATTGCATTCACTTGATGTTTGTCCTGCTGGTTCTGGTCCTGCTCCTGCTTCTGATTCTGATTCTGCTGCTTCTGTTGTGGTTTCTGCTGCAGATATTCCAATTTGCTTTTATTTGTACGGTGAAGTAGTTGTTTGTGTTTGCTGTTTGTACGTTGTTTACTAAATTGCTGATAATAATCCTTATCCATCAACATATTTTCAAACACACAACACGAAAATAAAAAAAATAAAACAAACTCACTTTAAATATTTTTCATAAATACAATAAACGTAAAACATCATCTGTGTAAACTTGCCACTGTAATTCGAAACTTGATCCTTTTCACCAATTTTGATTTTGATTTTAATTCTTTTTTTTTTTGGTTTTATCTCATCATAATTTTATTTGCTCATCATTATATGGACCAATGCACTAAACAAATAATATATGTATAACTAATTTTGATGCTATTAAAATTGAGATCAAAAGCCCAGCATAGGATTCATTCATCCGTCAAAAACCGCACGCACTCAACACAACACATTGGATTATATACGGTATACGAAAATTGGTGTCCGGTATTTACACTAATTACACGCGCACAATGTAGATCCTTCCGCTTTTGAGCTTTATGCTTCTATACGCAATGCACATCGTTAAACTAATTTTGAACATCATACCGAGAATTCAACTTGCACTTTGTGTATCCTGGCATAGTGTATATTCTCGAATGCTGTGATACAACCTGCTATAACATTGACCAACAACAACCTTGTTTGTCTAAACAGTAATCAGATGCAAATTACGAGAAGGGTTTACACGAACGAAAAGACAAGACCGTCACTCAAAAATTTTTGCCGTGCCTGTGTTAAGTGATTTTCACCTGCTGTGAGTGTGAACGACGAACGTCCAGGGACTTTGCCTGATTTTTTTTTTGAACACAAACAACAACAAAAAGAAAACAAGAAGGAATCCAGAATGATGAATGTAATTGAAATCCGTGTTTAGATCGAAAGGGTTAATTAGGTTTACTTTTACTAATACGACTTCTCCAACGTCCTACATTACCGCCGACACAAAATTTCTATTTTCGTAGAGATACCATGCACTACCGCACCAAACTCACGGGAAATTCGAAAATTTTACGTATTCGTAGCTGTACACTCGTACTCGTAAAATTCACGCAAGAAAACGAACGACAATCCAGAACCAAAACGAACTGTATTCATGCGGTGGTGAGACCGTATTAAAATCTGAGAGATTTATCGTGGTCCTTTCACCTTCATCTTAATGGTCCTTTTATCTTTATTCCATCTGGTTGTTTTGAAGCTTTTCGCCGTAAGCTTTATTTATTTTTGAGGGATACTCCGAAAATTCATTTTTCAAATAGAATCCACATTAAAAGTGTTCTCAAAGGGGAAGGAGCTTTTGTGAGGAGAAGTAGGAACACTTTTATTCAACACGATTTCCCCTCACGATTTAACAGAGATATGGCTTTTTACCACCCAACTTTTTTTTTTTTTGCTTCAGTGGATGGTGTTTTTTTCTTCAAGTAGATTAGGAGCTTTTGTTTTGTTTTTTGGCGGCATTTAAAACTTTCAAGTATAACATGAAGGGCATTATGATATAAATCCATTTCCGGATCCTTTCAGTTAGATGATTCCAAGAATAAAGATTTTAAAGAATCTAAAATTGATTATCAACTAAATTGATGCTAAGCCAAATACGAGTACTATACATAAACTAATAGAAAGACTGTTGTCAAAGTTTATTTCTGCATTTTCATTTGAACGTGTTTTGAAGTGAGGTAGAAGTTCATATCAGCTTCTTTTTAAATTTTCATCATCATCATCATCGGCTCGGCAACCGGGGTCTGGTTAGGGGAGAGACTTGTTGAAGGGGGCCAGGCTTCAACAAGTCTCTCCCCCTATCCCGATCTCGAGCCGACGCCATCCAGTTGCGTCCTGGCGTTCTAGTCAACGCCATTTCTCCAGCGCAAGGATGGTCTACCACAGAATGTACCACAAAGGACTTTCCGAGCTCGCATCACTCATGCGAGCTAGATGCCCTGCCCACCGGAGTCTACCGAGCTTAATTCACTATGTCTGCGTACAATTCATGATTGTACCGTCTCCGGAATCGTCCTTCCTCACATATGGGGCCAATAATTCTCCCTAAGACTTTTCTCTCGAACGCGGCTAAGAGGTCGGAGTGTCTGTACAGCACCAGTTTTGAAGTTATGGTGCGATTTCTGGATTTGAAGAGCTTTGACAGACTATAGTAGGATCTATTGGAATTGAGCAGCCGCCCGCGTATTTCTTCTTTTATATTGTTATCGGCTGCTACTATGACCCAAAGTATTTAACCATACCTCGGGTCCACTTCAAATTCGTGCTCCGCTACCTTGATTGTTTGACCAACTGTTCTTCTCGCATTCGACGCCACCATGTACTTTGTTTTATCTTCAATAATGTACAGCCCCAGATTTTGTGCCGCCTACTCGATCTGGATTAAAGAATCGTGTACAGCTTGTTCAGTTCTTCCGATGATGTCAAACTCGTCTGCCTTAGCCAATATCTGGTGGGACCTGTCGACGGTGGTCCCTATGTTCACATCAACTTGAAAAAATTTAAAAAAAAAAACTGATAACTTTCTACTAGTTATTTATTATTAAATTTTTAACCGTGCCGATTTTCTCAACTAAAATAGTCATTCTTATTCCAAATGACAATGTTTATTCATTAGCCAATATAAATTCCAGTTTATGACAAATTTATCAAAATTTGGGCCTTTTTCTGTGATTTTTGATTTAGATGCATTCTCAGTAATGTTTTGACTATGTTGCATTTCAAAATTTAAATACTCGTATAGAATACTCTAAAATATTGTTTATTCAATTATCTGCTACTCACTCAAAACTTGACATTTTAATCGAAATGATTAACCTCAATTATCAAAATGCACAACCAAAACATAATACATCCTCAGGTAAGGAGCATCAACCTCCACAACCACATTTGACGCGCCAACATCTAACCCAATCAACAATTTTTGGTTAAAAAGCCGTTTAAAAACCTGATTTTAACTCGGGTTGAGAAACCTAACAAGTTTGAAATCGGTTCAAAAGACGTCTTCAAGACCTTTCAGGAGCATCTTCATGACCGAAAATGGTCAGTTACTTTGTAACCCCAGTCATGAAAAGGTAATAAAGAAACTGGTTTTTAAACGGTCAGCCTACAACTGCTAATTGAAGTTAAAAATAAACCCTGTATTTATGACCTGTTCCAGGTTATTTTGCTACCAATTTTTTTTAGCTTTTTTAGAACCGTTTGTTGACGGTTTAAGCAAACCTATTTTTGAGGTTATTTTTCTACCTCTTGCTAACGTTTTTTCAAAACGTCGTTGAGACGTATTTTAGAACCGTTTCAGTAAGGTTTTTTCGCTACTAATTTTTTTAGCTTTTTTATTACCGTTTGTTGACGGTTTATGCAGAACTATTTTGTGGTGGTTATTTATTAACCTTTTGGACACGTTTGAGTACAACGTTTTGTGAACGTTTCAAAATGTACAATGCCTTGTATATGCAACGCAAATAAAAGTGTTAATGTTGCCATTGTGAACAAAATCCAACGAGTCCTTAAGCTGAAAAAGAAGTCTTTTTTCAAAATTAACAGATAAGAAATTTCCTTATTGACATTTATTGATTAAATAATTTAACTATAATATCAATAATAATTAATTAATTAAAACATAAATAAAAATACATTTTTTTTTCAGTGATGTTTGGATGATTGATGTTCACTGGAATGTGGAAGTTGTTGTACTTTTCCTGAAAATGAAATCAAAAAAGAATATGATTTACCTACCATTAGAAATTTACGAAAATTTTAAGATGTATTAATTTTTCCTTACATGCATATTCCAAGTCTGAAGCGTGCGCCTTTAAAAAGGTGGATTAGTTATGGTGAGGTTATTGCACTTTCACCCTTTCAAAACAGCGGTTTAATTAGGTTGAACTAGTTGTACTTTCATCCCTGAAAATAAAATTTAAAAAAAGGAATAATAATATTAATATTAATATTTTCTAATTTCGTACAAAACAAAACAAAATTCACCTGTCCGAATTGAATTCAACGATCACAATTGCATGCAATAAAAACTTACCTTAAATTTCACTTTAGATTCTTATTCACGTCCCAAGCACAATCTTTTTTTTTAAATTTTTTAAACTTTTCAACAACTTTGCTATGTTGTATTCACTTTGAGAGACAAGACGACAATGTGATTTTGAACTTGATGGCAGTAGAACTTAACTTAGGTTTTAGATTGGTTGAATAAAGGTAAATACTAAACCCAATATTTAACCGGTGGTTGCGACATAACTTTTCTCTATCCAATTTGTAACCAAGGTTTTAAGAAGTTATATTAGAACTGGTTTTATTTTTACTTCATATTTGCAAATCGGGTTACTTGATGGCTAAAAAATAACCATTTTTAAATGCAGGTTCTATAGAAGATTTTGGGTAACCGATTTCTAACTCGTGCTCCTAAGAAACCTCAAAATAACGATTCAATTTTACCAGGAACTAACTCAAGTCAAATATAGGTTTGGATTAAACTGAATATTTGACCGTGGTTGCGACATAACTTTTCTCTATCCAATTTGTAACCAAGGTTTTAAGAAGTTATATTAGAACTGGTTTTATTTTTACTTCATATTTGCAAATCGGGTTACTTGATGGCTAAAAAATAACCATTTTTAAATGCAGGTTCTATAGACGATATTGGGTAACCGATTTCTAACTCGTGCTCCTAAGAAACCTCAAAATAACGATTCAATTTTACCAGGAACTAACTCAAGTCAAATATAGGTTTGGGTTAAACTGAATATTTGACCGTGGTTGCGACATAACTTTTCTCTATCCAATTTGTGACCAAAGTTTTAAGAAGTTATATTAAAACTGAAGTTATTCTACAACCAAGGTTACAAATTGTTGATTGGGAATGCATAGGAAACAAGTCAAATATAATAATTTCCTTCCATATACATAATTCAAAATTGCCAATGGCATTAATTAAGCTCATACTTAAATTGGCTGCAGTAGTTGGGCAGTGGTACCTATGTATATGTACCTACCAAAAACAAAATCCCGATTTTCAATCAAAATAAAAAAACTCAGAAACTCAAAAAACAGCCTCTGTCCTTTGCCATCAGAAACTATGCGGCTGTCGTCCTCGCATCACTAATATTTTATTCAAGTGAAAATCACATTCGACGTAAACATAAATTCAGCGAAAAGAGCGTTTGTTACTGGAAAATATATTATACGTAGGTACAGACATGCCATATATAAATATTCGAAATTGCAAGCAACAACCTTGGGGGGAGGGGGCCTTTCAAAATGGGGCTGATGGTCACAGGTTGCGGGATGCATGAATGAGCCAGAATATTATGGGTGATGCTTCGCGAGATTTCAGTTGAATTCCGCATTGCTGGAAAAGACACGAACATGGTCTTTTAACGGCCTTGTGATGGAGAAATGGTTGCCAACTGAGGTGAAATATTTTTGTATATTTATTTTAAGCTTAAAAGATTATAAGTTCATATTATTTACAGAAAAAAAAACACTTTTCTTTTGAATATTGCTCATTGATTTTTATTTAAAATAATGAATTATGTTTGAAATAAGTTTATTAATTTTTTTTTGTGTTTTCATATAACAAATTTATAAAAAAAAACATTTGGTAACACTGAACAGAGTGATGACGATGATACAGAATTTGTTACATATTTCATTATAGATGGAAATCAGACGAAGAATTATTACTGCAAGGTTCAGTTGGATTATGTGTCGAAATTTCATTAATTCTTGCCGCTTCCCAGTTGCTATATATTTTTGTATAAATTTCATTGCATCAGGGTTCACCCAATCTGGCTGCTTTTGTATAATTGCAGAGATAAATTAATAAACAGCGAGAACATCCTGTGTGTGATGAAAAACAGTAAATTTTGAATTAATGTATTTAAAATTCTATAGAATGAGATTTATCTGTCTTGAGTGTAAGAGTGTTTTAATAAATTTAAATGAAACACTGCCATTGCAGGGAAAGCACAAAACCTGCAAACTTCTCTTGGTCTGGGGAGTTTTTTTTATGAACCAAGTTCAGACAGAGATTAAAAAAAAGGACACACATGAAAAATGTTGTTATATACTTGAAATGAGTAGGTACTTAATTTTATTTGTAGATGCGCTTTCTGTTACAGATTCTCAATTTGTAACGCGAGGGGTTTAATTGAGAATATAAATTAAGAACACTAACCATGAAATGCGTATAACTATTATGTTCATTAAAACGAAATCTACTATGTTTTTATTGTCGGTCGAGTTGGTACTCTCGATTGTGGTCAGCCAGGAACGAGAAAGTCAATTGACTTACGAAACCACAATAATTAATGAACTTGTGGCTTTGAAGGGGAATTATCGTAAATATGGAATTTGTTTTTATTCACGAGATCGGCGAAGTCGATAAATAATATGAAACCAAAGGAAAATTGTTACGAAAAAATAAATAGTACTTATAGACCTATACCTTGTTAGGAAACAATGTCTTCATAACAATGGATAAAAAAAATAAAATAAGGAAGTCCTATGAAAACGTCCTTGAATATTTTCCGTGAAAAGATTTTAGACAAAAATAAATTTCTATTGAGAGGTTTAACTTTTGAGAGCATGGAATACTGGAAGCAATAACCGTAAAATTTAAAAAAAAAAACAGTTCGAACAAAAAATATGAAAAATTTAGGTATTTTAGTTTTGAAAAAAGCTTTCGTTAGATATTGTAAGTGGCGCCGTTGTTTATAAATAATTTTAAATATCAACCAGAATTGGATAGGAACTACCTTTGTATATATAAATTATAGTACTATCATGACGAGTTTTTTTAGGGTTGCGCGGACCCTTGTGGCAAAATTTGAGGTGTAAAATTCGATTTGGGGAGTCTTTAAGCGTCGGAAATTGGTGGTAGTGGGAGAAGGAGACGATTTTTTGGATTATTGCATCCAAAAAATATCAATAAATATCGATTAAAACCTCCATAAGCTCTCCGCAAAAAAAAAGAGTAAGGGTTGCCGGCATACTTTAGATGTCGCTCCATTCGACTTCCACCATGAGAGTACTGTAGTTTTCATATACACAGGAACTACATTAAGTATGAGACAAACGCTGGGTTACATGACACCCCAGTTGAAAATCAGCGAATTCGCAGATCCGAGGAGTGAAATACACGACTTCTCAAGTATGTATTCTATACGTATATGTAACTTCAACATGCCGTAGTCTCGTCGTAATGTCCCATTCCCTTCACTTGCATGCTGGCATAATAATGAATCCACATACATATTTGATTTACTTGACATCCTTTATGTTTACCTGACATTCACTAAAAAAAATCGCCTAGAAAATGAAGGTGGGTAATCGGTCTATCAGCAAAACTAATGAATAATGTAATCAACCATGAAACCTTAGAAAAATTGAAAATTAAAAGAAAGAAATGTTTTTGCTTTAGGAAGTTTTCGTTCTCATTTTTGGACAATGGAATTTGCCACTTACGAGTGGCAAATGCGACTTATGAGTGGCATATCACCTAAAATCAAGAACACAAACAATGTCAAGACACAATTTAATAGACCACATAATAGGCCAGTTGAAAAGGACATATTTTCACATGTACTCGTATGTATGTATGGTGCACAAAATTATATAATATGTACTGTACGTGAATATGTATAAATTGCAGTGCTCTTGAATATAAAAGAAAATTTTGTTTTCTTTTGAAACTCACAAAAAAGGCATACTTCTTATTTTAAGCAAGGTAAATATTAGGGATGTTCATGCACCATGTGTAAACCCATGGTAAAAGTTGTATACTGTCCAAAAAAACTGCCAGACTTTATTTAAAGAAATTAAGTTTATTATATTTAAGCATGTTTAAACTTTTAATTGCTTTACTTTGACGTACAGTGCAGTTGAGTCAAAATCTTGTTATCTCACTATTCAAAATCCAACTCAATATTTCGATTCTTCATATAAACCAGACAAAATTTATTTTTTTGTTGCTCCCGAAATCGAGATATTAATCAGGCAGTTCTGTGTTTTATCAGTTTACCTATCGGTCTGCCTATAATTCGACGCTCAACCTATTAATTTAAGCCACTGAACCGATTGTCTTCAAACCATGAACTTTTTTTGGATGATTCCCTAGAGGCGAACTAAAAATATATTCTTAGCTCTAAAAATAGCAATACCCTGTCATACCTATAACCGTTACGACAAATATATTATTTATCTTGTAAACGGCTTTAAAAAGTTTATTTAATTCCTTCTGTGTGGTTTTGTAAGAAACTACTATTTTGTAAAAAATAATTTTTCAAAATTATTATTAACAATTTTTTTAGGATTATATTCAATTGTATTGTTTTATATGTTCATATAAATTTTCAAAAAATATATTTTTAGGTTTGGAAAAAGACAATTTTATTTTTTGGAAACTCAATATGATAAACGGATGAACTTTTAAGAAATTTTATTTATAAAAAACATTTTCAATATGGAGATGGAACTTTCTTTTTTCGATTAGGTATTTTAAAAATTGAAATCATGTAATGAATGTTATGCTTTTTCATAATTTTTCCTGTAATGAAACTCTTGTTTCTGGCATTTTTATTTAATTTAATATTCAATACTTTTGTCAATTTTATGTGAAATCCACTACAGGAAATAATTTTTCAACTGAGTAGGAAAGGTTAAGGACTTATGAAATCAATAAGTTGTTCCCGATTATTTCCCATGCAGTTTATAAAGGAAAAACAAAAGTTCATTTAGGGACCTTTATAAACCTTTATAATTTTGGCTCATTTCAACAGATTTTTTTTGCTTAACCAAGCTATAAACATTTTTGATTGTATAGAAGCCACCTCTCATAAGCATGGAGTCATCCTATTAACACATTTTAATGTTAATTTATTAAAACCTTTTCTTTATAATTTTCTTCTTACGTATGTACATATGTACATATCAATTTTCATGCCTATTTATGTAAAGTATCAAATTTAATTCCTAGTTATAATGTAACTGATGATGTATTATACAATTGCTATTTACTCTAGCTCCACATGATGCCATCTAATATAGACTACACAAAAATGTATTTAATACAAAATTGATTCTTCCCCTATTGACGTAAAAGCACTCATATTCAACTGCTGAAGATATTTATTTATAAGAATTTATAAAGAAGTTCTCAAACTACCTACATTTCATATGTATTTCCGTTGTACCTTTTGTTCCATCTTCTACCACTTCGTTTATGAATCACGTGTTCTTTGTTCATTTTATCTATAATTATTCGAAAAGATGAAAATTTCTTTATAGGCTGTCATAGTCAGGTTGTAAGTAATAGTCAGGATGCAAGCACTCGAATAGACACATTTTTGCTTATCTCATATTGAAACGTAATCAAGTACATTTATGTATACACAATATTTTGTCTTCCAAATCTTCATTTTCAAGTTCTAATCCATGCCTTTACAATATTTTAAAAAAAATTATCTTGTGCTTCATATAACCCCTGCTATTGAAAAAGTTCAATTTTAAGGATTAATACAGTAGTTGTTGTATACCTAACATAGATATTTTAAATCACTACCCTTATCCTGAATTAGATCCTTTTATTGAAGAATATTTCAAATCATAATTTTTCGAGTTGGGTACTGAAGTGAAAGAAAAATCCAATAACACGTCTATGTATACATTTTTGTTCACTTTACTTTCGATTTGTAGTCAAGTTGAAGCAAAAAAAAGTTGTTTTTCGCACAAAAATTACACAAAGTGCCATAGCTACCACCCCCAAAAGAGTTCAAAAATACGAGTTAAAAATTTCAATTTCATAATTACCTTAAATGGAGCAAAATCATTGATTTCGATTATAAGTTTTTGGTCTCTTGCAGGACTATACTTACTTCTAACGAAAGAATTAATTTTATTTATCTTCAAGCTAATGGCCATAAAAATAATAACACCTTCAAGGATTTTTCTTCACTTTTTCATCTTTTATTCAAAATAAAAGCAAAAACAAAATCACTTGAATATATAAACAAAAAAGTTTTTTATTACAATTTTTTTTAAACAAATTATAAAATGTTTATTGTATTATATAATTCTATAAAACAAACAAAAAAAATAATAATAATGTTGATTACTAAGCAAATTTTTTAACTTAATTTTATACTAAATTGTCATTACAATAAAGAGAAACAGTACATAAATGATAATAATGGTAAAGATTCAGTTCTGGAAATATTTTACTCGTACATATTTAATAATAAAATGTGCTGATTTTGGAACGCATCGTTTTTTTTATATTTATTTTGATAGTCTTAAAAAACTTATGTTTATTTGTTTATAAAGCAATAAATGACTACAAAAATTTAAACTTAAGAAATCTTCTTCAATGATGATCATCATGCAACGCAGAAGTTGTAAAAATTCATTCCAATCATTCGCGTTATTTTTTTTTTATTATAACTGAGGTATATAAATTTTTAGTTCTTCTGATTAATTTATCAATTATATGATTTCTGTTCTATTATCTAATAGCCAAGTTACATCGTTTCTAATTAGTATTAACAATGTTTTCGTTTTTTTTACTGATTTTATTGTCTTGAGCTCGAAACGTTAATAATAGCTGTTTTTTATTATCCACATAATCTGATAAATAAAAGAAATTACAAATTTCCAAATTTATTTTTTGTATGTATTTACGAGTTAAAAATTGTTTTTTGGTACACATCATGATGACAATAAAATACAGCTAATAACAATAAACCTTTAATCGTTAAAGTGCGTTTCGAAGATATATCCTTTTATGAATAAAAGTAATTAGAAAGATGTTTACTCTTAATCTTAAACTACCTTGCTAATCCAAGACTTGGTTCTGATTGATAATTTAGTATTGTTTTTTTTTGTTTAATATCAACGAATGATTGAAATAAAATACATTAAACATATTCTATTGAAACGTTTATTGTATAATGGCCATATTTTCAACAACAAAAAAAAAAGAATTTTACGACTAATGACTTGAAATCTCAACAGACAATAATTCGAAAGCTAGATCCAAACCATCAGCTTAGGTAAATTAAACAAATATTCTTAATATTAAATTAAAAACAGAAAAAAAAAACAAATAACTCAAGACCAAGAGAACCAACAAAAAATGCACATATAAGTTTTGTTTTTCCACCGTAATCAATCACGCAATTCATTTAGATTTTGTTTGTTTCAATTTTTGTTTTATTAAATTTTTTGTTTATTTTTTATCTTAAAAAATAGACCTAAAATTTGTTGTTTTTTTTTTCTCCACTTTTCATTTGTATTGTTTTATTTCTGCTTGATGTGTGTAAAGTTTTTTTTGTTGACTTTTTTATTTTTCATTTTATTTTCTTCTATTTTAAATTTCAATTTCAATTTATTTATAATTCACTCTCGTTGAAGCGGATAATTTTCTATCCGAATCATTTCCGTTTCGCCCATGCGTCCATTTGTTGACTAAACTCGTTGGCGTACTTGATAACAGCAACCTGTGTTTGGTTAAGAGCTTTACCAAGATTTTCAGGCGATAATGTTCCTCTGTAATGAAATTCACAAAACACAAAAATATTAGATACAGAAATTAATTTTAATTTAACGATTAATCACTTACACAAAAACATTAACTTTGAAGAATTCGGTTATTTTTCCGAGACTGTCGGAAATTAGCACACGAGTAGAGACTGTAACATTTTCGAGTTTCTTCGGCAGGCCGGGAATGTATGATTCCAACTGCAATGACAAAATGTATTGTTTATTTAAATAAAATTTGCAACTTTAGAATTTAAAAATAGTTTATGGTCACTTTTAAAAGAAAAGTCAAAAATCGAAAATATTACCACTTTCAGTAAAAAGCTGAGAATTTGTGATTTACATTGAACTGAAACGTTGACATTAACTTCTAAAGACATAATACTTATTTCAACTCAATACGAGACTAATGCTAAGGAAATATAAAGTAGACTACAGACACTCAGAAGCAAGGAAAATCTATCATAGCTATAATTTATTGCTGAAACTGCTGATCCAATTTTTTTTTTTGTTCAATGAAAGAATAAACGAATTGTTTCGAGGGGCACTGACCGGAGTTTCATACTTTTGTGTGTGTTATGTAATATTTCTGAAAATAATTGCGAATTTACAAATTATGACTAAATCAAACAGAAAATTATACTGAAGATAACGAAAATGGGAACAAAACAAATTTAATACAAATGTGAAGGTAAAATTGTTGACTTAAGTGATGCAACTTTATGACGTTAACTTACGAAGAAAAAAAAACGAGCTTTAAGTTTTGTCACGGATTAAAACCTCGATCATATCTCTAATTTGGCGGGAGAGGCAACTACATCGAAAACATTCAGAGTAGATGATTATATATCCTTTTAATCTGTTACAAATGAAATCTTACTCACGCATGTGAAACTTATATTTTCTGATAATGGCTAAAGAAGAAAATTGGTTTAAAGTCAGGTCCCGGCACCAATTTAACCAATTCGATTGAATGAGATGAGTTACTTTTCCTCTTAAATTAGATTAAGTTAGTAAAGTTATTTTCTGTTTTCATTTGTTTTCTCTTGCTCACTTAAATCTTTCAAATATTCGAATAAAAAATTTGAATTCTACTAAATAGCTACATAAATCGCTTTTACGTACATATAAAGTGATATGAGTTGGTACGTCATTTTATTCCGCTCGCCAATTTAGCTAAATCTCGACAAAGGCTGAAACGCCTTTCCTAATTTCTATCTGGGTTTTTTCTTTCTTTTAACATTTGAAAATGGTTGAATTAAAAAAAAAAAGGCGAAGACATATATACATGCATATATCCTTCGTAAAACCATTTTTTGTTTAAATTTACTTCCTGTCCTAAAAAATCCAACTAAAAAAACAAACTAAAAAATAATCATATACTTACAGCTGCCGATACTACCGGCCACTTGGCCACAGCATAGTCTTTAACAATTCCACACGTACTGCACACCGTATTGCGAGCAAGTTTAAATAAATCGCATATCAATTGCCAAACAGGTGCCATATAACCCGGCACCCTTTGTTCGGCCCACTTATAACCTCGTGCTGTATTTGTCATTACAACAACATAAGCCTTCTCCACATGAGGCAGAACACCGGCGTTCTTAAGCATCTTTCCTGTTGCGGAATTTGCAAATACACCTTTGCCATTTGTATTTGTATCATAATGCAGTACGCCAGCGATGACTGCTAATAACACAATACTTCCAAGGAACCATTTGCAACCGCATGAAGATTTCCCCGCAGCAGTTTTCTTCTTTTGTTGTGTTGATTTGTCTTGAACATTCTAAAAAAAACATGTATATTAGAACAAAAATCTAGAAACAAGCTTATAAAAGAATAAATTTAGTTATTTTATTGAATTTTATTACCTTCTTGGTCTGCTGTTTGGTTTGTTTGGCTTTTTGATTCTTTGTATTTTGTGCCATTTTTTCTTATTTTTTATTTATAAAATAAAAGTTTACGTAGCAAAAATTTGTTGTTTTTTTTATCTTTTAATTAAAAGAGATAAACTGCAAACAAAAAAATAGTATTGATGACAAAATTAGCATATGAATGTGGCTTAATCAAGAAGCTTGAGAAAGTGCTTTCTAGTTTGGTTTTAACCAGCTCCCCCACCGATTAAAGTTTTTTTTTTTTTTTTGCAAATCACAAATATGGTGTGACAGTCGTCATATTATGAAGTTTGTACATTGTTAGGTGTATAAAGAGTAATGATGTCATTGTTGTTTTGCAATAAATTTTCTATTTTTCTCTCTGCAATGTATTTTTTTTTATATTATGCACAGGTAAAGCAATCATAAAACTTGTAAACGAATATTAATCTTCATTTCCCCAAGAATTTACATAAAATAATTTTTTAAACGTGGAATAATTATGTTGCTGTGAATTGAGAGAGATATTGTTTTCCTTAGTGATATAATAAAAATTGGTACAAATCTCTATTTATTTTGTAACAGAATGTTATTGTTTATTTAGAATTGCCTTAATATTAAATTTGCTAAAAAAAAACAATATTTGATTATCTGTGCTGATAGTATACACAAAATGTTTTAGCAACTTATTGATTGCTAAACAAGTACGTTATATATTTTGAATATCAATTTTTACTTCTTTGTTTTTTTTTTTTAACTTCATTATGTCACACCTCAGCTAACAGACCACACAACACAGGCAAATGACCGTTATATTATACTAACCTTTGATATTAGCATAAAGGAACAGTAAATTTTGCATAATCTAAAGATAAATTAGATTTGCTATTTTGGGATAAAACAAATTAACATTTTAACCAGGATTTTTGAACTCAGTCAATTTCAGAGAGTAATATAAGCCAAGACTTAATAGGATGGAAAAGTTTTCGATTACTTTCTTCCGATTGGCATTAAAGCCACTTTTATTTATGCAGGCATTATTAAGTAAACAAAAAATGTAATATCCTGTTCCGCAGCAACCTAATTAATTTTTTCAAAAACATTATATGGATTTGATTTATGTGTTTATCGTGTCTACAAAATAACTTTTCGAAAAATCAAACCACGGACGAAGTATAAATCAGCAATTCAAACATTTTGAATAACGAATTAAAAATTAGATAATAGAATAATAAAAAATTTTATAAAAAATGTTCAGGTTTATGCAGTTTACCAAATTGAGGGTATATATATAGCATCGCTTTATGTATAGATAATATACATATTATAGAAAAATTTATAAGTTGCACAAACTCCTTTTGAATTAAAACGGCTAAAAGTACAATTTTCAAAGGTAGGTTCTTTGATTTGCTATCCGTTTACCTATAATATGGCAAGTAGTCTTAACTACTCCAAAACACTATGTTAAAAATAATTACAAGAATGATAGCTTGCTATCTGAAGTGGATTTCAAGATAACATTTAAAAATACTACTAATTTAAAGGCAATAAAACATCTTCCGATTATTATCTTGTTTGCTTTTATCAAGTTGTTATAGGTGCCGGTTTTTCTATAAATTAAGATTGAAAACATTCAATTTGGATAACTGTTAGTAGGTAAATATTTATTGGAACGTAGGTGAAAATATAAAAAGTAAAGATGACGAAGGCCCTATTACAAACAGCGAAAATGAACGTTGGACTCGAAGCAAACGCCACTCAGGCTCGCATTCTAATGCTGAACTCAAAATTAAACAAAAAAATTGAGGAGTGAGATGTTGCACTTTTCGAACGTCGATATTCATAATGGTAACCTAAGTAAACCTTCGTTGGCAGGTAAAAATTTCGGATAATATCTGCAAACAAACATATCCTATTAATTTTATTATATTTAAGTGAAAGTCATTTAAATAAAACTAATAGTGTTAATTATAACCCCAGCCCTTTAAGTAGGTGGGTAGGTATATACCTATCTGGATATGCTACGCATCCAGTTCCAATAAACGATACTTCAACACCACTTCATATGTGATTAGAAGCATTCAAAGATAGGTAGTTAATTAACGAACAACTTAAAAACAAATAAAATAATTTAAAAAAACAGGTTTTATTTCTAGCAAGTAGGTAGATATAGGTAGGTAACAGTCAATAGTAACAGCAATATAGGTAACTATAAGATGAGTACAAACCTATATAGCGCAAGTACATACCTACATTCAATGAAAAACTATTTATGCAGACGTAGGTATGCATTTTTATAAAAATGCCGCATATGAAATAGGTAGGCAGCTATGTTATTTATGGTTACATTTAGCAAAAAAAAAAAAAAAACATTAAATAATGCAAAACAAAAAATGCAAACATCCACAATATATTCCAGGGACAGATAGACATTCTGACTGAATATAGAATTATTATTTTAAAAAAATAATACATATACCTATTTTAATTAACTAAATGTGTTGGTTTTCGTAGAAGATGATAACATCTGACCCAACCGTATAATGTTAATGAACGTTAATCTATGATAGAAATGTTGTCTACGTAGGTGCTTGCTCTATACCTGTTTCTAGCTGGAATAAAATTCCCATAGGAATGTACCCACTTCTTTGTAAAAACAAACTTTTTAATAAATTGCCAACACTTTTAACAATTATATTACCATATACTTTGCGAATGACCTATATATCTAATGGAGCATGTGTGGAGACAAAAATAAATTCCCAAGCATTATTCTTCCCTCCCTCCCTCTAAATAGAGACTAAAGAAAATTGATTAAAAAATGTGGGCACAACAGACACGCGTCAGATTTTGCAAATCAATTGTTTGCTTCAAAAATAAAAAAAAAATGCTCCTCATTTTTTCACTCTCATCTCCTACCATCCCAACCAAACTTTCTAATTAAAAATAGAAAATGTTGTGCCACGTGGTGGAGTTGGATTGGATAATCCCAAGATTTACAACAATACATTATAAATTAAACAAGAGAACAACAAAAAAAAGAAGAGAGGTTCATGCACTTTACAGAAACAATTTAACATAAATGTAAATCTCCACACCCAAGTGCCTATGGAGCACATAATCAGTCGACTACCTTAGTTAGAAACCAAGGGGCAGCACAAGCAGCTAGATAACAACCCGGCTTTTGCACTGATAAAGTTGTTTTCTCCTTGAGATTCACTGCTAAGAATCTTATCGCTATCAAGGTGTTTTTTTTTATAAATGATTTATTATAATTATTCGTTTTCAATCTAAAGGTCCAAATGGACAAAGTGTATCACCATTTTGGAAGAAAAATATTTCCAAATTTGGTTCGTGGTTCCTCCACGTAGGCACATTATTGCCACCGTGACGCACCGGGAGGAAGCGGCGAATCGTCGTCAACGTATACTAAACTAATCTCGCTTATGCCAGAGGAAAAAAAATTGAAAAATGAACGATGGTGGATGCTCGGATCGGGTTTTAATGATCTGAAAGAGGAAACGAGATTTTTTTTTTTTATATAGGTACACGAATTTTTTTTGCTGACCAGAACAATTGGAATAGGGTTTTATATAGAAAAGATAAATGGGTAGGTTGATAGAAAAGTATGACGTTATTAAACAAAAATTTAATCATCCCAGAAAACACTTTCTCTTGAATTTAAATTTTGTTAGTTGTTCGTTCTTACGCACTTTTTGATGAAACTTTTCTTATTATAGCAAAAAAGAAAATTCCACTGAGTAAATTGGGGGGTGAGAAACCACGGAATTTATGACAAGAAACACAAGAAAAGATTAAATGCAATTTCTTAGTATATTTTTTTTTTTTAAGTGGTGTTTGAAATTTTGTTTTCGGTGGAATTTAGTATTTCAAAAATTTAAAAAAAAAACTATCTTCACCTCAGCTCACGTCAACTAATAAACGACTATTTAGTATTTTATTTTTTTTTAGTGTTTTCTACGGGGCGGCGACGGTGGCGGTAGTGATGGTGAAGTGAAACTCTTGAAGATGGCCGATGTTAATTTATTCAGCTGTGTATTGAAATGGCTGAATGGAATGGAAATTTTAAATCGATAAAAATGGCTGGCACTTGCTTGCAACTTGCAAGAAATATAATGAAATGAATTTTTTCGTGTTTTAAAATTCATTTAGGGTTTGGTGAATTGGTTCTTGTATTAGGAAGTTGGGATTAGTTTGAAGAGAAATCCACAACAGATGGCGCTTTGGGAAATCGGTTGGATTGTTTGTATTTTTTTTAAATATTGCTTTGTATATATAAACTATAGTACTATCATGGTGGAAGTCGAATGGGGCGACATCTAAAGTATGCCTGCAACCCTTACTCTTTTTTTTTTGCTGAGAGCTTATGGAGGTTTTAATTGATATTTATTGATATTTTTTGGATGCAATAATCCAAAAAATAGTCTCCTCTTGCTCCTACGAACAATTTCCGATGCTAAAAGTCTCCCCAAATCGAATTTTACACCTCAAATTTTGCAGCGCCACCACAAGGGTCCGCGCAACCCTAAAAAAAAACTCGCCATGATAGTACTATAGTTTATATACACAAAGAATATTGTTATATTCTGTGAGTTGTTAGGCTTCAGAAGACATTTTGAAGTTCCAGGAAAACGGCAATAAGAGATGACTTAAATATTTAAGTGTACATCTTTCCAGGGTTAAACGGACGCTGTCGGAGTATAATTTCAAAAACAAACGAAAAGTCGCTTTACAATCGGTCAAATAGAAAAGTCGGCTCTATTGAACAAAACTAAAATGAATCATCTCTATCTACTATGGGCCTATCATTTAATTTCCTTTTATTCGCATCTTTTTAGACCTTTGCCGTAAAATCTAAATAATATACGCTGTAAAATCATTCATTAATAATGGAGCATATTCGTAGTCGTCTGACAAGTTCCTTTTTGTCTCTACTAAGCTAACCTGAAGTTTATGTTATTCATAGACAATTCAAACCCAGGTCCAAAAGATAAACTGGAGCTCAAACCTTAAAAACGGCTGACTCTTTGACTAAGTTGTTTTTTCTGTCAAAAAAAAATTTCAATGAATTTACAGGTAATAACACTAAAATTGTAGTAGAATATACCTTCAACCTGTTTTTACTAAAAAGAGCCGCCAAAATCTTTATGAATAGTTGTTTCTAACCTGGGTGTTAACTTTAAACTCCAGACTAGTTGGACTCGGGTCTAAAGTTTGACTATGAATATGCCCTAATTACTTTTTGATTTGAAATTTGGTGCACACATAAGTGCAACAAATCAAAAATTATTTATTTCAATATTTTTGAAAGATTTAATTAACGTCATTTTCCTCCTGGCCCTTTTTTTTACTCTCAACTCTTCAAAAACCTTTCATTGGCTGTTTTCGGAGTGAGGTTTTGGGAGTATTTTTGTCTTCCGTCTTTTTTTTGAAGGTCTGCACTCTAAACATTTATTGATTGTAAATTTATTTATTGTTAATTTGTCAGACAATCGCTTCCCAAAGCAGAAAATAGTTCTATTTTAATCAAATAATCGAAGAGTAAAATATTTCGAAAATTCAATAGAAAATTACATAATGTCTACTTGGTTGTTCGTCTACATTTTCTTTTACAGAAATCGCAAGAAACTGTACATTATCTTGTATTTAATAAAATGATAATTTTGTCGAAGAAATTAAGCAAAAAGTTTAACAGACTCTTAACTCAAAAAATCCTCCGGCATCGGGTCATACAAATTTGCTTTTCATGAACTGATGAGGCAGAATATATTGAGTAAAGTCTTTTAAGCTAATGAGCGTACGGTGAATACTAAACTTAATATTTTTATTGACATTTTTAAAGTCAAATTTAGGTTTAGGTAAATCTGGGAGATTTTCAGGATTTATATTGGTTAAAAAAATATACAATGTTTTTTTGTGATTTTCTGACGGTGGTTTTTAAAAACGAGAGCTTATAGAACCTTCGAAAAAGTATAGTTCAATTCTTTTGAACCATTTTTTATCTCGAACTTTTGAATATACATATATGCATACTAAAAATATTAATGAAGGGGTTTTTGTATGGCTTGTCATACTTGCAGCTTGCTGCCTGTGAGATTAATTTATATTGAAGGTTTTTTGAATAACCAACAACAACTTGTGTGTGTTACCACCAAGTTCAATGGTTGGAGTTATAGCTATTTCACGGGGACCAACCCGATCATCAGACTCCTTTTCAGTGGTGCTAAGACGCTGTTCAATAAATTTTTGAAAATTGCCCGAGCGAGCCTTGAACTGACGACCTAGCGATTGGGAGGCCGACGCACTACGCATACGCATCACATCACCTCAGTCACTTGTAAATTCGTAACCCCGAACAGGTTTTCCAATTATCAAGTTCAACTGAACCGACTAGCATATGTATATTTATGTATATATGTTTATTTAAACCAAACAACAGAACCTTGAAAAATAGTATTTTTATATTGATTATTTTTATGTGATTACTTACCCCGAACAATGAAAGCAAATCGTCCAAATGTGGATCCCTCTTCTTGGCCGCAGTTAAATCTAAGTTAAGCTGTGTAGCAACTGCAAGGAATTCATCGAATGCTTTTGAATCGCGCAGTTTAATAGCCGATCCATCCCATTGTTGATCTGTTTTAATTAAAAATTTAAACAAAAATTTATTACATGGCATTATATTGTTTGAATTTTTAGGCTTTAAGAAATTTAAATAATTAATTCACAAAGAAATATTTTAAAGACTTGTTTTTAGTCACTCGAAGTGATGTTTTCATGCAAAAAAAGCTTATGCAACTCTTTGAAATATGAAAAACCACACAGCTTTCGTTTGGGCTAAAATGCGACCTTTATAAGAATATAATTGGAGTTAATAGGGAACTTCAGTATATAGTATAAAACGGGCTCAGACCGAAGTGTCTGTATAAAAATCAAGGATTATATAATATTCGACCCTGGTAAGGAATCAGTCATAACGGAAAATGTTTCAGTTTTGATGCGAAGTATTCCTTCTATAAGGCTATTTTATACAAAAGTTTTCCTATTAGCTATTAGCTTTTTCCAAATTAGGTACAGATATAGTAATGCTTAAGGCAAGAACAAGCAGGACACATTAAAGCCAATTTAATGTGTACAGTTTTCATTTCGTTAATGCAGAACGAAATTTTTCGTCTATATTTTCGCCTCATTATTTAAACCCCATTTTACCTTTACAAGTTTGATTCGCATTAAGTAAAGAAGACAATTTTGTCAGTCCGTAATATAAGTTTGTTCATAACCTTTAAGACACAAAAATAATTTTATCAACTTGATACCATGTTGTTGTTGTGAACCTCATACACTTCTTTAGATAACTCAATTAAAAAAAAAAAAGTAAAGTACATTCAATTATTTATTTAATAAGTAGCAATAACAGAGTTTCTTTTAAAGTAAAGTACATTATTTAAAAAATACTTACAAATTTGTTGTAAAAGCAAAAACGATGGCAACACATTTTTCTTGTAGTTCATTTTCCAAACCTTAAAGCACTCATCACCAACCGTTAGGCAATCAATGCACCCATCAATTTCAACTTGACTTTTAGTGGAATTTTCAATATCACGGAATAAATTAAGGAAGACGTTAGAATGTTTCGTTGAGCTCTCGATGTATTTTTTCTGTTAAAAAGGAAGTCAACAAAATTGGGTTAGAAATTATATATTTGATATATTTTTAAATTCTCATTCCTTACCAAAAATAACTGAGAACTCTTCGTTAGCACCAACTGACACTCCCTTGGAATGCTATATTTAGCCTTTAATGCATTATATAGAACAAAAAAATCAGTTTGGCTCATAACCAATCTAAAAACAGAAACATATACAAAACAAATTAATGAGATAAATAAGTTGGGATCAAATCAAATAAAACTTACTTTTGGTTGCCACTGCCGGATGATAGAACTTTCTCAATGTAATCGGTAACATATCGAGAGTAGCTCTTCATTTCAATGACAGGAAGCATAATATTTTGCCAAACTTTAATAAATAGAAGAAATGTAGTACTGTTATAAATGAAGAGATTATTTGTGAATTACCTTTAACACCAACATTAATATCTTGAAAACCACCTTGTCCAACACCCCATAAAATACTCAGTCCAATGTTGCTTCGATTTTGATAAGAATTTCTCAAAATCGCAGTCTTTGCCAAGCTATTCGAACATACTGTTGGCCAATTTTGAGCAACAATTTGTAGAAGCAGCTGTGAAAAAGAAGACATATAGAATTAAATAGGCATACCGAATTTATTTTTTACAAATTCTTACCTTATAACCAACAACAGACTTGTTCTTTGATAGCTCTTCAGTCATTCTTGTTATCAAGGTATCATAAAAATAAGACAAATTAACATCGCCCATTGTTTTGAAAATATCAATAATGGCAGTCTTGAGGTTCTTCGGAACAACATTGCTCGGATAGAGGACAGCTTTTCCCGAGAATGTTGGATCACAATCGAATGGAAGGTGAGAGTTAAAAAATGAGGCAATCTGTGGAATACAAACATTAAGCAAATCATAATTGGTATTTTATATTTTAACCTTAAAAGATTGATTTTCCAGCATTCATAATATTCAAATATTTAATAACTATATTACAAAGGCGCTAAAGAGATTTGTTCACTAAAATTTATTGACAATGCTGAAGGCAAACTTATTGTGGATGGCGTCTGAATTCTTCACAATTAGTGGCAATGCTGTGAGGCACCTAACAATGATTAAGTCGCCGAAATCGAAGCAATTGGACCAGACACACTGAGTTCTGGAAAAAGGTGGGAAATATTGAGTCCAGATGACTCAAGATTCTAATCAAACGCATACGTTAAACAAATGCCAAATAAGTGGAAGGAAGTTACCAATCTAATTAGAAGTCCCTTAGCGAAAAATAATACGGGCATCTGACGCGTTCCATAGACTAGACAACCACAAAATTTGACATGAGTTGCACTTAGGTGATGTGGAATTCTCAAAGTCTACGTACGGATGATCATGGATATCTATGGTGGCACCAGGAAAGTGGTCTTAGCTCTTTATTACAGTCCTTGACTTCTTTGAAGATAACGTGACGGAACCGAAAGTGCATCAGTTATTTTTTGCTGTCATCTGTGATCAACAATAAAGGATCTTGTGGGTGATAAGAAGAAAGAGAATCGAATCGAGAAAGCATTCACATCCAAAACAGGATCTTGGACAATATACAGCATAACCAAATTAGCTGTTAATGTGTCATGTACAAAGATGCCCTAATAACCCAGTTCAAAAGGCAATCAAGTGCAACGACGTCTGCCTTCAGTTTGTCTTAGACCAATCCTGCAGATCAAGTTTTAGGGTAAATTAGTTTTAAAATGGAAATGTATGACCCAGTCGAGATTATAATACATAATTGAAGATTAAAGAGGAAGAAAGCGGTACTCTGAGAGTTTGGCCTGAATCGAAAAAAATGAATCATCCTATTATTAAGACGAACACAATTTCAGCGCCGTTCAGACACTGAAGCTATTTAATATTATTTGGCAGTAGCTCGCAAACTGTCAGAGCAGCTGAAGAAATAAATTAAAAAGATACTCAAATCATTGGCGGCATTATTAGCATCAAAATCTATTAATCTACTTTGCTCACACAAGTCTATAAACCTTTGTTGTAATTATACAATAATAGAGAGATCTGACCTAAGACTTGAACACAAGCTATTCATTGCCTAGCTCTTGAACTTTGTTCACCACATCATCATCAAATCAAACCTTATTCTTTTTGATATCTAATCTACAACAGGGAAATTTTATTGCAAAGACGTTCAAAATCAAAAATATGAACTTTGAAAAGATTATCTCACCTCTCTCAGCCAGTACAACTCATTTCCTGGGAATGAAGTTCTTAGCTGCTCCATCAGTCCATTTAGCTCATCTGGAGTTATCTTCACCAAAGCGGTTTCCAAGTTCTTTGGT
Organism: Syrphus vitripennis; assembly: GCA_958431115.1. Classification (NCBI taxonomy): domain Eukaryota; kingdom Metazoa; phylum Arthropoda; class Insecta; order Diptera; family Syrphidae; genus Syrphus; species Syrphus vitripennis. The sequence continues at coordinate 137,617,748 of OY288108.1, read as the reverse complement.
CGCGGTGGAGCTGGTGGAGCAGCCGGTGCTGCAGATTTTTTATTATTCTCATTGTTGTTATTGCTTTTGGATTTCTTTGCGGGAGATGACTTGTTGCTGCTTGTAGTCTTCTTCGGAGATTTATTCTCCTTGTCCTTTGAACTTTTACTAAAAATGCTCTTCAATTGATGTTGAGGAACTATTTAAAAAATACAATTATAAACTAGCAACGAAAAAAAAAAACAAAAAACTTAAAGGAAGCCTTACGAATTTCTTCCAAACTCGGACCGGCCAATGCAAGACGTTTCTTTTCGGTGTGCGCTTCGACTTTCTTTTCGAGATTGCGCTGTTTCTTTGACTTGGTTACAACTTCCCATTGATTCGATGACATATTGGATAAAAGAATAGTTAAGAAATTAAATGGAATCACTTAAAACAAATGGAAATGTTGAAAGAAAATTTATTTTTCTATTAAGAATTTATTTAAATGCTGTCTCTCTACTGCCTGATAGTAGATTTGGAAATTTAAAAAAAAAACTTGTGACGTTGACGCCTTTCTGTTGGCTTGGCGGTGACATTTGTGATGACAGGCGTTCATTTTGAGCCGCAAAATTCATTACAGCAATGAATTCAGCGGAATTTCTAATCATTCTACGGATGTGTTCAAAAAGTAAGATTTCATTTGGTTTGGATTTTATTTTATTTTTGGTAAAATTAAACATATTTATAAATTTCTTAGAACTTAAAAAACAAAAAATTATAAAAATTTTAAAAAATAGGAATATCTTCGTAGGTGAAACCGTCTCTTTTGAATACAATACATAATATTATATAGCCGTAATAGCCTCCAGGAATGAACATTAATATTCCAACCATAAGGAGTGGCCAGACTCGGTCTTGGTATTTTGCATCAAAATAACTAGCCGATATGAGAATACTGAATGTGATACAAATCTGAAACAAATAAAGATGAATTTTCATCATAGAAGTTGTTTTGTTTGCTGCTTTGAAGTACTTACTGCGCCCAAGATCATAAATCCCATAATAAGTATGATTTGTTTCCATGGCAATTTCCTGTGGGTCTGTGATTCTTCATCAAATTGATCGGCATGAATTCCATCAGCCGTATCGTAGGTTGATGGATCGATGCGGGTGTATTCACTACTTGTATTTACATTTCTTCGACGATGATGCATACTGCTGGTTGATAAGAGAAGTTTTGGCATGAATATTTATATTTGATAAGAATCTTGTCACAAGTGTTAGAAGTTTGATTCTAAAAGTATTAATTGCATGCTCTAGAATTTCTTGATAACCTTTGTCTTCAACAAATAAGGAAAAGTTGTGTTGAATTGAATAGTTTACTTTGTTTTTTGTTAGAGTAAAAAATGTAAATCGAAAGGAATGAAAAAAATGAACTTTTTTTTGTTTTGGTAAAATGTCATAAATATGTCAACTTTGAAGTGTCAATCTGCGAAGTGCGTTCATGGTTGAAAAAAAAATATAAAACAGAAATTAATTAAGCAGGAAACACAGTAGGCGGTAGGCCCCTGTAGTATGAAAAAAAGGACTGCTAAATCGAGGCACGTAAAACGTCCCGATTGTTTTGCTAAAGTTTTACAATATTCTCTCGTGGCAACAACGATTACAATAATAACAACATGTGGTGTTCGATGAAAACACTACGCTGTTATTATAGTTTCTCACTGTGACAGAATCGCTTTGGTTTGAGAGAGGCTTTCATCTTTCAATCGGTAAATTCTGTATATTATTTTAATATATTGCTTAAGGCTTCCCTAAACCAAAGCGAAATATCCGCTGATGACGACGAAATAACTGTAAAAAGAAATTGCTACCAATGAAAACATTGTGTTGTTGTTCCATTGCAAATAATGTTTCCCATGAGAGCATTTATTTAATTTCGTTATTCAGTTCTGGAAGCCAATAAACAAACCAATAAACTAAAATGCCGTTCTCTTCCAGATGAATGTTTGAAACTAGTTTTAACGAAAATACATCATCCTACAGAGTATCAACACATTTGGATGAGAGGATGAAACAACAATAACAACATGTTGCTATGATTGACAAAAAAAAGCTTTGCTATTGGGTACTACCGGCAAAGCGATGCCCAAAATATAAGCGTTGTTGTGGTTGCATATAACACGTGAAATGTTTAGCAAAGCGATGGGCATTTTAAAGTGCTCGTTGAAGCTTAAAAGAACACTTCTATTTTTTATTTACCGTCATTGAATGTTTCCCATTCATTTCGCATTGGTTTGGGAAAGCCTTAGTTCATGGTTATTACAACTAGTCAAAATTCACAGTTTGAGCTGGTAATTCTAGAAAATAGCTAATAAACCGATTCGGTTAATTGGCGCATTTAAACACCTCTGACCTAACAGTGGATTAAGTTTTAATTGGTGGATTAGCTTAATCCATGATTAATAATTTTAACTAAAAATTATCTGAAAAAAATTGCATGCACATGTTAGAACTTTCGCGTTGATATAAATAAACATTACTTAACCTATTATGAGCAAACTAGCCCTTAAGTGCAAATTTCGATTTTGTGAGAACTTGAACAAGTAGCCGGAGGCTGTTTTAAGCGTCGGATGAAAATGAGCGAAACTAAATGATAGGCCATTAATAACATTTTCTTGCATTTCGTTGAGTTTCGATAACTTGGAATACGGCGACGTTGCCTTCGATGCTCAATTAGCTAAAAAAAAAATGCCGAAGACTCTGTCAAACACGCTCAAGACACCATCAAGCCGCCGAGGTAAAAAACTAAAGACGCCAAATACGCCAAAAAGAGCAATAAAAGCCGACACGGCCAACACTCTGAAGGCGCCGAAGTCACCAAGGCGGGCAAGGCGGGCAAGACTCTCAAGACCAAAGATGCTAAAAATACCCAGGATGCTAGAGACGACCTTAGACTCTGAAGGTACCCATGACGCTGAAGACACCAAAGCCGGCGAAAACGGAGTATATCGATCAAGATTCCTAAGCCGCTAAAGACGCCCAAAACGCCAAAGACGCCCAAAACACCAAAGACGCCGAAGACTCATCCCGAAGACGCAAAGACGCAGCTATGGACAAGAAAAATTAGTAGGTAAGGTATATAGTAATCGCAAATAAATTCGTCGAAAAACCATCTTTAAAAACAATTTACAATCCACATTAGACGGAGTGTAGTTTTATTTTTGTTTATTATTTTTTTCTAAATTCAACTTTTACAGAGGATTAAATTGTTTAAACATTCGAATTTTTATTTTACTTTTTCTATGAGAGCATAGCACTTTAGTTTAAATAAATATAGAAGCTAGAACATTTTTAATTTTTATGTATGTATAAGATTTTTGAAAATCAATAGATAGTGGAAAAGCAATAAAGAGTTACAAAAAAACAAAAAAAAAAAACCATCAGAAAGATACAAAAGTATAACTTAAGAAAGAAGAAAATGTATTTAGTTTAATTTTTTCTTTAGGTATCATTGATTTTCTCGTTATTGCCCTTCAATTGCCGAAAACAGCTTCGTTTAACATACAAAAATGCACAAAAAGCAGTCACCAAAAAAATCACTCCCACCGCACTGCCTATAACGACAGCTCTCATTTTACGATGAGACGGCACAACTATTTCCAATTCATTACTTGGCTCCTTGTCGCCATTGATAGATTGACTCTGGATCTGTACTTTATAGATAGCATCTTCCTTCAAGTGTCTCAGTTGATAGTAGGTGTCAATAGTTTCAGCCGATCCGATTAGGTAATGTTCTGGTTCTCGCCACCATTGAATCACATACAATCGAAGACTATCCAAGCCATGAACTGGGGGATCCCAGTGCAGAAGGTAACCATGAGAGTTTTCCAGAGCAGTGAGATTCCTAGGTGGTCCTATTCGAGTTGACGGTGCTACCGGGTCGTGAAACTGTTCCGGTTCACTAAAATCCGAACCTTTATTAATTAAATAAAATTAAAATCTAAAATACCTATACCACTACCAATAAAAATAATGTATAAACCTTTAGTAGAATAACGGAATAATTTACTGAACATTCCGTCTCCATATCGATCCTGACTGAGCACCATAAATTCGTATTCCCGGCCGGGTATGAGGTTTTTGATTGTCGCTTCCATAACGTTTTTGGTAAGGATTCGAATTGTGCGCCATTCAGCTGCATCCGACAGTCGATACCAGACGATATATTCCAAATTGGGTCGCAGATAGCCTATATGCATAAAGAAAACAAAACAAATGTGGACATAATGTGAGTAGAGTATGTATATAAATAGAGTTCTATACGCCACAACAACGGATGCCCAGTGTCCCAATTCCAGAGTATATTCCCCAAAAACCGAATATCATCATCCTTGTTAGCTTAAATTTTGTTTGCGTCATAATAGGCATTCGGTATATTAAACCATGCATCATATTTTGTGACTCTTGTTTCGGGGTGCACCCGAGGCCATTAGCGTTTTGTGGTAACAATTAGCCACAAACGATTTATGGCTTGTATACTATATGACTATGATTGAAGGGGGTGACACGTCAAACTCGCCAACTGAGTTATAAGCACGAGTATAGAATAAAGAGGATTCATAATTCTGAATATTTCTAAATCTAAATAAGCAATTGCATGTGATGAATAGGACATATAGATATTAACATTAAGGTTTTTGTATTTTGATGGATGACCCAGGGCATTGCTGATTGGCTGTAGAGAATTGGCGATGCAAATCATTGATACTATACACATGGGTGAAGTGAATGTAGGTCAAATGGATATTCGGCAAAATACATAAAATGCATAATTGAAAATTTATTTTCTTGGATTGATGCAAAAAACAAGAAGAGATTGGAGTTGCGGTAACAATTCAGCCGTTGAATGAAATGTGATCTTTGGACCAGTCTCTAAGGCCAATATTCACCGAGCACTCATAAGTTTTGAGCGCTCATGACTCAAAAAATGTCCCGTCATAAAAGTAGGTCATGGAAGGCCTACTGAGTTAATTAGGAAGACTTTTGTAATTATGAGGGTTCCTAAAGCTATGAGCAGTCAATTTTTGGTTTAAAAAAGGTTTATGAACTGTTAAAAATTATTACCGCGTTAATTTGGCTACTGAGGTTGCAAATTGTTGCTTGGGAAAGTTTCTGAAGGTTAAAGGTAGAACTATAATTGTCGGACGTAGTAGGAAGCTAATGTCAAAACCAAACGACAGTTAGCTTTCCGAACACTCAAATGGAAAAGTCAGCCATATTATATGCTTCCACCATTTTGATTTTTATATCTAACTGTCGATTCCCTTTCGCAGAGCGGTCGATGAGCGATCTTGCTATCGATGGCGAAAGTTAACGAAGCCTAACGAAAGGCACCCAATCGCAATAATGGGCGTATCATATAAATTCCTTCTTACGACCACTGTAGCTGACGTTCGACGATTATCTATAGTTTTACCTTTCGTATCAAATATGAATACCAGATTTGAGTCAGTAATCATTAAATAATAAAAACGTCTTATAAATCAATTACAAGTATGAATGGATGAATAAAAGATGTCGCCAATTCTACGTCAGTAGAGACAAAACAAGTAAACCAAATGTCAAAATTGAAAAGCTGCGTTTTCTTGTATTCTTTGATTTATCGGTCACAGACAACTAACAATACGCAGATGTCGTAACTCTTAAGAAGAAACTGTCGCAAGATTTTGCGATAGCTGATAGCGTGGCCCTACCACATAACCGCCAAACATCAGTTTCACTTCCATGAGGTGGGACAAAAAAGCTATACTTTAGTGAAAAAAACAATAACACTGGGTTAGTTCAAGTTGCTCACCAAATGCAGAAAAGAAATCCACTGAAAACTACAGTGATATGAGTCACTTTCTATTCAAAAACGATTTATCTAGTAAAATTGAGTGAATGCTTTCTGCTTTGTTGCTAACGTCTTCATTTCTTTTATATGTTTTTTCTGCCTTACTTTAGTCTTTCAAGTGTTCGAACATAAATTCGAACTTGCCCATTTCACTAAATAGCTACTTAAGTCGATTTTGCGAGTAAAGTGAGGTAAGTCAGCAAATAAGGCGAATCATCGCATTTTAGTCGGCAACATATTATGCACATATGTAGATCTGGGTCCTATTGGCGCTTTGCTTACCCCACTGATTACTCGGGGCTTAACAATAGATTGGATAGAAATGGTAAACAGCGATATTTTTATACTTGCTATCGATATTTTGTATGAAACTTCCATTTTTTCCGTTTTCCATTTTTTTTTTTTCAATACGATATTTTGTATGGGCACTTCATTTTTCAAGATAGCGTCGGTCGTTTAGACCAGAAGTCATTTCTTACTAAAAAAAAAACAATCACCCAATGTTGGGTTAACCCAGGATTAACATAAACAATCTTTTGTTGTTTATCTATTGATTTTTTTAAGCCATTCTGCATTCTTCCACGAGTAAGCTTAAAACTCCTTCGTCATTAGCCCATGAAAAGGAAACTTTTATGAGATAATGAAGGAAAATTTTGAGGGTTATGAGCAATTACGCTCAGTGAATTCCTAAGCGAGTGTCTGTGTAGGTATTGTCAACAGAGCAACACAAATATGCTTTAAGGTTCCTTATTTTCGGTTTTTTTTTTTCTAAAAGAGGAATTTCAAAATCATCAAGGATTTATTATTTAGCCCTCAAAGACGTATTAAATAATTATGCTTTCACCCGCAAAATAATTCAAATAATAATTTATGTATGAAATTCTATTTGCCCAAAAGCTTACCTGGTTGCCATCGGACCGTAATTGCTGTCTCAGTACTGTTTGCTGTCAAATTATGCGGAGGCCTGGGAGCCACATTTTCAATCATCAATTCCGTGTCGGCTGTTATAGTAGCAGCACCATTTGTTGCCGAACACTCATAGATGCCGCGATCCGATTCAACTATTCCCTCGATGGTCAAATTGCCCCCCTCGATTTTGTACCTTCCCTCTGGCAATGGTATTCCATCTTTCTATATAAATCGATGACACAATATGTGAGAAGCATCAGACAAATCCCAATCAAGTGGAAAATTCGTGTGCATCTTAAGTAAACACAACAACTCACCCTTGTCCAGCCCATCGTTGGCAGGTGATTGCCATCACGTTCACTAGCCTCACACGAAAGTTGCGCATTTTCTCCGAGTTTGTGAATATAAATCGCTTTTGGACTGATGGTAAATATTGGCGGCCTCTGAACAATCACATTAATGATTGGTGATGGGCCATCCGTGCCCAACTCATTGTATGGAGTGCATGTATAGCTGCCCGAGTGATTCTCATCAACTTTGCTAAAGAACAAGCTGCCATTCATTTTATAAAAGACACCCTTCAAGAGAGACAAAAGGGAATAAAAGGAGTAAGCATTAGACATTAACCAAAACACTTCGAAACACGGACATAATTCTGCGATAAATACTTACTGGAACGTTGTATGAATCGAAAAGTAGTCCATCCTTTTCCCAACGAAGATTCTTCAGAGGTGGATTGGAACGGAAGTGACAGTCGAGTACTGCCGGTTGGCCATAGGGTAAGTACACTTCCGGCGGTGAGTAAATCACTTTTGCTTTGTCTGGGAGATGGTTGAAAGGATTTCCAAATTTTGAATTTACATTACGAAATTTTGTTTGAACTTACATTGAATGTTGAGATATGCCTTGGCGGTCTGCACCTCACCATCGTTGTTTTTCACATTACACTCATATTCACCCAAATCACTCATCATGGTCGGATCAATACTTAAACTACCATCGGGACCCATTCGTGAACGACGTTGAAGGTCTTGTTGTTCGTTCAATGGTACAGCATCCTTGTACCATGTTACATTCGAGGTGTTGGGGTATTTCATGACACAATGGAAAAACGCTGTTTGTCCCTCCATTATGGTTTGATTGATGGGTGGGATTTTTATTAAAGAACCACCTTCGACTGTGAGTTGGAAAAACGTGCCATTGTTGCGATAGCTGGGTGTTCGATTTGGAAATATGATCTGGCAGTGGTAGAGACCTTGATCGGATTCTCGTATGGAAGTTAGATTTGCTGAAGCTTTGCCATAGTCACCATGGTTATCGACCAAACTCAAACGGCCTGAGAAGAGTTCACTGGTAGAAACATCGCCATCATACCAAGTGAAGATTTTCTTATTCTGGAATAAATAAAAATAAAAATAAAATAAATTCTATCGAGATTATTTTTATCTGAGGTTTGTTTCTAATAAAAAGAAGAAAAAAAAATGTATGTAAGCAGATATTATACATGTGTGGTGGTATATGAACAAAAAAATAAAACAAATTTGTTTATTGAGCACAATGCTATTAAGTGGCGTAGACACATAACTTTTGCTGTCTTTAAATGAGAAATTCTGTATTGATTAAACCAATTGTTTTCTAGCCAGTAACAATTTCAATGTTCTCATTACATAAAAAAAAGTCAGATGATTTTAGGATACGCAACAAATTGTCTATTTTCAATAAATGCCAATATAGACTCAATACACGTTACTTGTACTCAGCACATGACTTCCCTTTATGACTAGTGCTTGTACTCATTACAAAACAAAACATTCTATGACGAATGCATTTTTTATTTACCCTTGCTTTAGCAGGTCTTAAAAGTGTAAACTCAATTGCTCTGAAAACACCTACTGGATTCAATTAAAGATATCGATATTTTAATATTTGCATCAATGTTTAAGAAGCATGGAATATTTACTCCAATAAGATAATATTATCGGAGTAAACGCTAATATGAAGCTTACCTTCGATATTTATGGAAGTCTTTGCTCCAGTTTAAAAGAAGAATGGAGTATTTGCAGTTATATAATCAAATATGGTGAGTGTTATACATATCTTCGATGACATTTCAAGTCCTTACGACGCCATTTTACTGAAATGACTGATGTAGTAATATGTATGTGGTTTTTACTTCTATTTTGAAACTCTATGAAGTTTGAGTGTAAAATTGGTGTTGCGTAGTCTAAGAGTGAGAAAATAATGCAATGACCGTTGACCATTAAAGCAAATACTCCCTTCTTCTTAAATATTGGAGTCAATACTCCGATTTGGGAATTAAGTTATTTCATTGCTTTCGTTGCTTAAAAGTGAGTTATATCAGTGTTTACTCTAATACCAATTGACTATTGTACAACCCGTCTCTTCAATATTGGAGCAAATATTCCAAGTAATTTAAGGGGAATAAGTTATAACACCGTTTACTCCAATAGATATCTGAGGAATGTGTTATATCAGCTTTTACTCGAATAACGATTGACTATTGAAGCACATACTCTCTGCTTCTTTTTATTGGATCATTTACTCCGTTTCTCATAGTAACAACATTTTTCAACTCCTGGAAGTAACGACTTCCTTGCAAAAGGTCTTTTTAAGCACTATAGCTCAGAGTACCTCTTGAATTTAAAAATCGAAAGCACTGGTTGCATACCTTTATCCCTCAGTGTACAGTGATATTGCAAAGTATTTTTTTTTTTATTTTTTAGTTGCTTAGTCAATCAAGTATTCTTCATTGTTAACCCAAAGCAGAAAATCAAGTCTTAACTCCACCTTTGTTTTGATATTTTTATGGCTTGAGTGTGTGTTTGAATTAAGTAATTAATTTAATATTCTTTTCGCTAACCTCACTTGATAGTTAGTTAATTTAAAAAAAGCTACCCTCTATAACGTTTATTTATTTATAGAAACATTAAAATTGCTCACTGATTTTTTTTTAGCAATGTGCACTGAGGCGTATGTGGAACTTCCTATGCCCACATAATATGAACACACAAATTCAAATTGATAATGATACTACCGGCATTGATAACAATTTCAGGAAAATTAATCGATCATAATCGGTCTCCCGGTTCAAAAAAAAAAAAAATGTGTGTGGATGGATGTGGCTCGTCTAAAAAAAAAATAAACCCCATATAGTACGAGTATGAGTGAATAAAATTTGCATTTGAACTTTCTTTCCCCCGCCAACACAAGAAACATTCCAAAACCCATTGGGACATTTTATCATTCATAATCCTCTCAGACGTTGTTCATTTATCTTCCAAGAACTTCTCTCGTCGTCGCTTGAGTTATTTCCTTTGGTCTTACAAAAAAGAAAAAAAGAAAAACAACAAAAAATGTTCCCATGGCATTCAAACGTTGGCAATAAAAAAAAATACAACCCCCATCACCCGGTCGGTGGTCTTTCCCCAAGTTGCTGTCATAAGTTGCCTCAATGAAAATTAATTTATGGAAATATTCCCCGCTAGTAATTTGCTAATCAAATCGCAATTATCATAAACAAGTCCAGAAAATAGCAAGTCCGTATAGATTGTGTGTAGGAAAGGCAGTACTATGACAACCAACCTGCAGTTGACCCTGACAGTCATTTTACCCCAGAAGCGATCTGAACGTTTAGTCGTACATGTCAAATCTGGCTCTTGGCACCACCCGCTGATTACCTGAACGAGCACAATTTGCCAACTACAAGCGGTCTATAATCCAACCTATGCACGCCAGTGATGTCAAACTTTCTCTCAAGTTCAGTGTTATGCAATCCAATCGCCATCAGAGTGCGGGGGAGGTAAGCTTAATTTGATTCCACATCAGTTGTGATCTCTCCATTATTCGACTCGCAGAGTATTTGGGGCCGGGGCAGTTTTTAAGTGTTCCCTTAGGCATATCGTGTGGCATCGATTGGACATGAGCTTTGTTTTAGCATTGAGTGCTACGATTACATTCATTCATGTTTTTGAACTGAGGTACATATATCTCTAAATGCTTCCACACTGCAGAGCATAATTCCCGTCCATTATAAATCATAAAAAGCATACCTTATGCTGATGCAGCTACTATGCAAATTATTCAAATATATTGTGATGAGTCGAACGGAAGACCCGCCCGTCTCCACGTGAGTATGGTAGAATGGCGACACGTCAAATTGAAGCATGGGCAGTGTGCGCATTGCACAAAAGTGCACTGGGCATCACTTGCTTATAAATTTATAGGTTTGTAAAACTCATGAGCCGGTGAACGACTGTGCGGTGTGTTCGAGTAGGAAATCATGTGCTGCAAGTAACTATTGTGGGGCAGTATTGCGGAATCTAAATTAGTCACAATCAACGCATATTGTGGACACTGTTTTGAGTGCTTGGTGTGTTTGTTGTTATCAACTTGCAACATCATTGATGGCACGGAGGCCATTTTGATTTATAGTCATGGCGCAGAAGGAAGACTATTTATGTGAAGGTATACATTCCAGTTAGGAGCGAAGTATTACAATGATATATATTATGACGTGAAATAAGCTATGGATTGTTACGCTGGATTAATGGTAGATACCTAGTGGTTTGGAATTGTAGGCAATGTTTTAGTTTTTTTTTGTGCAGATATAACCGCCCCTACCGGTTTTTATGAACTTTATGAGATACTCGGCTACGGTTGTCACAAAAGACCAAAAGTTATCAGATTTTTCTTCAATTCTGTATTTTAAATAAAAAAAGGGTGCGCACTTTTTGTAGCAGAAACTCTTGACAGTATCTAGATATGTATGTTGAAAGCAGCCTTTGCTTTGCCAATTGTGCAGTTAAGATCTTTATCTGTACCATCTTTTAACAATTTTAGCACAGATACCGCAAATGTTGATCATCAGCTCGATGTTATTCACTTCACTTTCCAGATTGCTCACCATCTGATGTAAAGATCGTTTGTGTAGTTGAGATAATGCAAAATCGAAATAGATGTTACATAACTACCGAAATTGAAAAACTACAAAGTTTGTAACAGTAAAAAAATTGTTCACACCAAAGTAAAATTGAAACGAAACAAGAAGGAAATATTTCCAAACGCTTTGAGTGAATTGAATTTTTATATACCTAGTAAGCGGCTAAGGCACTGCAAGTCTCTGATTGGTCGGCTGTCAAAAAAATTGACGTTTACTTGAAAGTAACTGAAAAGTAATGGCGTTTTTAATTGGCAATCCGGAATATTGTTTTTGCTTCTGATTTCAAATCCAGAAGAGAAATTCTCGTCTTTTTCAGAATCCCAACTGTCATTTTTGCCCAATTGAACACATTCAGTATGCTTTTTTCTGCTTCCAGATTGCCAATTGAAAACGTCATAAGACAAGAAAACCCTCCTGTGTCAAAATTGACGTAAAAAAAGGGATTGCCTTTTGCAAAACTTCCGTTGAAGAATGCTTTTGACTGCAAATGCAATCGCTTGGTTCTCCTGAACGTACCAAATGCTTTGCTCTGACATACAGGACAGGATAACAAATTTCACATTACAAGGTACTACATGTGTTTCCATGTGGTTTCTATATTCTAAGCCCCCTTCAATTTAAAAATAATTAACAAATACTGAACATTATTTCATGATTAAAGAATAAAAACCAATTTAAATAGCATAGGTATCTCCTGAACAACCATTATTATGTATTTTGAAAATAAATAAAAAAAAAAATATGTACCTAGCTAGCATTAACAACAAAACAAACAATCAACTCTTTCCACAAAGTGGTCACAATTTTGTTTTTCCATTTTTTTACACACCCTATAAGCTGTATGAAGGGTGTAACACAACAAAAATAAATACTTCAATAGAAGTATTTTCTGACGTACCATAGCACAAAATGGCATGTCAAACCCTCAAATGAAGCATCTTTTTTAACTTCAACAACAAAATATAACATGCGAGTGCATTCATTCTATCAATTTTATTTTTTTTATTTTTCCCAACTTAAAGCACCATTCTCCATAACCGTTTCCGACTTTCAAAAACCAAATAGAATTCAAAAAAAAAAAAATCATACACATAAAGGAAAAGTTCATCGTGGGTGATGTCATGAAAGTGCTATGAACTGTGAAATTCCATGGACCATTGGTCCAGATTGAAAAGCGGACGAGTGGTCTCTTTTTTGTGTGTGTTTTGCTGCCCTGATGTGATGTATGGTGTTCCCTGATTCACGAATGTCCAATTGTTGGTGACCATTGTCAATCAAAAAAAAAAAAAAAAATTCGAACGCGTACGCGTATACAAATACTCTCGCGCCTGCTGCCGCCACCGAGCGCCGGCTATTTGATCCGTCATTCATGTTCACGATTCTTTAATTTATTTATTTGATGCATGCATTGTCGAATGTCGGGGGCTCCGGCTCCTGCTCATGAATTAAATTTAATTCAATCGACATGGTGTAACGCAATTTGATAATATCGGTTTGCTGCGTAGACTTTCTGGCTTTGTTTGCTTGCCGGCTGATTGGGTTTTAGAATCTGGTTATCCGGGCAGCACGAGATGTTATGACACTGGGATCATGGGCCCAGCCTTTCAATTAACTTAATCATTGTCCATTTCGACAACGTCGTCTGATGTTTGATGAAATATGTAGCTCCGAAAAAAAAAACCCAGGATGATGATGTGATTCACTAATCGCATTTGAGATCCTTAGAGTGGTTTGTGGGAGTGAGTGATGTGTGAATGCAATAACGATGATTCTCATTCTGATGACAAAATGCAATAATAGCTGTGGGAAATTGTCGGGAAAACAGCAACCTATAATGTACAATTTGATGAGTTTCTTCGATAAATGCCTGAAAATTAATTGAAAACAATGGCCAAGAGCGGTTTTATTAGAACTATACTTACTATTAGTAACAAGATGAGATATTATCAATTAATAATATTGTAGGAGTACGTATGACGTTCGTTCATCATATTGCTATATTTATAGGTTTGTCTAAAACACAAAGGTCATTAGACAATTTAATTTTAAAATTAACCAAAGGAATTTGAAATGCGAAGTTGTTTTCTTTTTTTTTATAATTAAGAACCCCAAAGAGACATCGTATATGAATCGTGAGGGTCAAAACGTTTTACGGTTTTGCAAATCAAATTTAATCATTTTTTATTAAGTCTGGGGCTCCATTTGATAAGTGAATATTTTTGTTTTTCTTTTTCAAATGTTTTAATAAACATGATGACAATGAACTTGTTTTTTTTTGACAATATTTTTAACAACAAAGAATGTCAATCTTTATAATGTCTGTATCTATATATGCTGGAGGAAATTATTCACTTATATTTTGTTAACATAATAATTTAAAATTAATTTTATAATTGAGTAATCAGGCTCACTTTTAGTTATAGAAAGAACCTACAACCCCTTATATTTTTAATTTTGATTTATGTCGAATAACGATTAGGAAATAAACAAAAAAACAACTGGGTCGCACGTACTTGGTTCTGGCAGCGATCACATCGTGGTTTTAAGGAGTTAGAGTGTACAACTTTTATTTAAAAAAAAAAAAAAAAAAAAAAAAATAGTAATTAGAACCTCCTAGGTTTGAAAACTATATTGACAATAATGATTTTAAAAAAATGAAGAAAAATAAATTCCTTTGTTAAATATTTCAGTTTTGTTTTTTGTACCGTTATATCTCAGAAATCGTGTGTATGTAACATTGGAAAAGAGCGTCGATATTTAATCATTTTAAAATGAAAATATTTTATTTAAAAATTAAATTAAAAATCAAAAAGACTGCAAAAGTTTCTAACTTGAGATATGAAGTCAGTTCCTTATGATTCAAATCAAGATTTCAAATCTTGGGTTATATTTATGTAAAAGTTTGGAACCTAAAAAATTCATGTTTATGTAAAAAAAGCAATTGAAATATTTTTGTTTAAAATAAAAAAAAACACTTTTCAAGTAATAAAAATAAAAATAAAAGAAAGGGTTCCATATCGATTCAATTTCGATGCCACTATCGTTATTCTATGAGTGAAATCTATAAATTTTTTAATATCTGTTTCAGCTTTCGACCATTTGAAAGATCGTTTTTCAGAAACTACTATTTATAAAGAATATCGGTACATTTTGTTTGAGTTTTAGAGCATTTCATACACATTTTGCTGCCAAATTTCAAAAATTTGGACAGAGTTTAATTTTTCGAAATAGATACCTACTGAATTTAAAAAAAAAATATGGTTATTATTAAGTTTTTTCTTTTATAATATATTTCGCTAAATTTCAACAGTAAAAAAAAAACAGAAAGCAAGTCCATGAACATTGAAACGTTCTCACATTTCTTTTTCAAAAATTCAAATATTTGCAATTATGGATGAAATTGCTCCTCCCGCCCAAACGGGGCTAGATAGAGCCCCCCTCCAATAGTAAAAAATGCTTGTTTACGACGCTTCTAAAAAACTCCGTTATCAATTTTTGGCGCCAAAGTTATCATACTCTCCTCTTGATACAGAATGTGTTCACATTATGTTTCTATTTTTCTTAATCACACAATTAATTACTTTTAAAGTAACCAAATAATGAAAAAATGTATAGACCCTCTAAATTTCAATTTATTGAATTAAATTTTGAATTTTTAAAATCACACATCACGGTTTTATGCGTTATAAATCAATTGATTTATTAAAATCGATCAAAAATTGTGGAAGTTTTAATTTTCAACGTGAATATGGCTTTGAATGTTCTGAGTTAAAATTTCAATCCAGCATACCAAAATATTTTGAAAAAGTTTGTATCAAAAAACCCTAAAATTTTATTTTCTAATGGAAATTCCACAATTTCTAACTGTTTAAACATAGAAAGAGTAATAAAATTAAAAATGAATATTCACAACATTTAAAAGTAGTTCTTCAAGGTCTGAAAACGTGAAAATAATTATAAGTTGTTAAACAAAAAATGTACTGAAAACTTTGTTTAAAATTTTTTTTTTAGTTTGATGAAAATGCAAATTTTTTGTGGTGCTATTTTTTTTGTAAAAGCCAAGTAAGGAAAATGGTGAGATTGGGACGATATGAAAAGCATTACTAAGATTTATATTTCTCATTTAAAATTTTTGTTTTATTTGTATATATTTTTTTGCAAAGCTTTCTAAAGATATGAGTTGGCATATGTGGGCCTTTTTTGGTTAAAGAGTTACTAAAAGTGCTACTTTTTAATTTTTTTCATAATTCCAGTGTCTTTTAAGAATTATTTTTGTTACCATGTGTCTTACTGTACAGATTTCTCATTTTGCATTTTGTGTTCTTTGTTAAATGCCACAATTTTTCTTTAAGCACCTCTATTCCAATTGTTCTGAAAAAGAAACAAATTGAACTGCCTTTTATCATACTGAGTTTACTGCTATTTGTTAAAAGAACGCCTTTAATTTTTGGTAGATATGTGCTTTTTTCCAAAAAATGCATAACCGCATACATATATGCAAATTCGAAAATAATTAAAGTACTCTTTGATATTGTTTTACTAAAATAAACATTATATTCAATTTCACCCATCAGGACCATCAGAATTTTGGCCACAAATTTCAAATAATTATTGCAGGACCTTGTTAACACGTCATCGTCAGTTCCTATTTGAAATAGATAGATACTCGTAATATATCATCATAAGCAAATAAATCATGTCCATCAACATACGTTCATATAGGTATTTGTTCATTTATTCTAATGAATTTAATATCATTTTGTATTTGATCATAAAAAAGATTCTTTTTCAATTCATCTAAAATCCACATTAATAAAAAATTTAATTCTACACGCAATGGTAGGCCAAATAAATCGTGTTCTAAAATGTTTGCATTAAATGCGTTTTGATAAACGATTAGAAGGAAACCATTAGGGAAATTTGATTGGTGTCAAATAGAGTGACAAATAAACTTTTCACACAAATAAAATTCAATGAAATTTAAGCAAACCTATGTATGTGTAAGCGGTTTTATGAGCTCAGCCACCGCACCGATAAAATAAGTATACAAAGAGTTGCTTTGATAGGACTTGAAAAGGTGGGGCTGTGATGTGTCTGTCATTCAATAGTGCTGGTAGCACTTTGAAGCTTTACACAAGCCTATACAAAAGTTTGACTGCATCTATGATCTATGTCTATATTAACAGGTTAATTTTGATTAAACAGGGTGTTAAAAAAGAAGGCGATATCTAACATTTCGGTTACTAAAAGCTAAACTTTTTTTGAAGAAAAAACTTACTTAATGAAATTTGACTTGTTAAAAAATTTTGGTGAAAATTCTGGTAACTATTTTGCAACAACTGGTTGCAAGAATTGTAAAGTCCATGCAACATTAGGCTTGTTCTGCATAAAGGAAGATTGTCAGAGAAGTTTGCAAATCCAAAGTGGGATAGGGCAAGGTTGTATACTGTAACCAATACTGTTCCTTTTGATGATTATTGTTGTATTGTTGTTGTTGTTTTTTTGACTGGCAGCTTAGGAACTCATCAGCCTCTGCAATCATGCTTCAAACCCCAGGACTACATAGGCGACGTATATTTGGTCTCTCTTAGAATCATGGATCTTCATCAAATGACAACAAGGATGGAGAAAGAAGCAGAAATCTTTGGACAAAAGATAAATACCGCAAGAACAAAAAGATTTGGTCTTAGAACTTCCTCACAAGTTCAAGTAGATATTGGTTGATAAGCAGTAGAGATGGTAAAAATATTTACAATACCTTGAGAGTGCGTGCTGTCCCTATTGTTGGTATAGCTGTATTCAGAATGCTCTCCATAATATGCAGAAACAATTTTGTAAGCTTATACCGAGATGTAATAACTACATACTTCGATCCAATGTAAATCCATGCTTCTTTGTGGAAGCAGCAATTACCAAGTCAATCTGCAAAAAACACAAATGAAGACGTGACAGGTAGTGAATTGGCAATACACTTCGAGACTTCGAGAGGGTTAAGAGTGCATTGCAGGCAAGCAGACCAGCTAGAAGTACTTGGTGAAGACCGTTCTAAGAGGAATAAAGAACCAGTAAACAAAAAAACTAGGGCGAAGAGTTGAAGGGAGTTGAAATACATCTTCAGGAACCGTACACGATGGCGCGTGGAGGCCCTATGTCCCGTAAGGGTAAACTTACGGACAAAATAGGTCCAAGAACTAATGTAAGTAGGTAAGTACCTTATTAAAGTCGTTAATTCAACAGAAGAACTGATATTAAAAAATCTAAAAAACCGAATTCTTTTGGCTAGCGTTTGACGTAATAAATCACTCGTTTCTTTTTACGGCGAACACCACAAGTGGAGCCTTGGCAAGAAGCGGTGAAGTGAGAGAGGTGTGGTGCCAGTCTTCTAGGCAGGCCCTGAACTATGACCATCTTGTGTTAAAAATTTGTTCAAAGTCATAAATTTTCAAAAACATTAAATTTTATAAGACTGTTTTTTTTCAAAATATCTATTTCACTATTTGCCACCAAAACCTGAAGCGAAATAAAAAAAATTACTGATTTTCAAAAAGGACAGATATGTCTCTTAATCAAGAGAATATTTCCGAAAACCTTGTAAAGATAACATTTTAGTCCTTAGTCTTTTGATTGTGGTTTTTGTAACACCCTGTATGCACATGAGTTTATTGATACTTGATCTACAATAATTGAGAAAAACCGCGCCATATAGTGTTCAAACAGCCATTCACATTCATAAAGCCTCCAGTTGATATTTTATTAGTTTTTGGAATCTGACGACATGCGGTACACTCATTGTAATTCAATATATCCAAAATGACTTAATTTCCAATTTATTTGAAAATTCAAAATGAATAATAAACAGAAAAAAACGAAATAGTGATAGAATTAAATTTTGTTTACAAATTACAATTTATACAACTAACATTATGAACATTAGATAGATGGAAAATTAGACAGAGATAGAAATTTCATATATGTAATGTATAGATAGAATAAAAGTCAAACTTACTTACATCTTTGCTCCAATGGACCACATATGGGATGTGATAATCGTATGGAAAGTCAACTCGACAGTTAAACACGACATACGATCCGACCTTGCCTTCCAGATTCATTGGACTTGAGTGTTCTCTGTTGGCTTCGACACAGGATATATTAATTAGTAGAAATAATAGTAGACCAACGACTACGACGATGGCATTTGATGATAATGATGATGATGGGGATTTAGAAGACGCTACTGGTGGTGGTGCCGATGATGTTGTTGTTGTTGTTTTTGTTGACAATAATGACATTTGAGTTGTATCGTTGGAGTTCAACGTCATGATTGTTTTAGTGGGACGACAATGACATGAACTGTCAGAATTGTTATTTTTTTTCGATGACGTATATTTGTTGTCTTTTTGACAGTTTCGAGATTTTTCGTCACTTTTTGTTTTAATTGAGTACATGTTCGATATTGTACTTTGAGTATTTATTGCACTGGCATTAGGACACATTTGGGCATAGTTTATAATTGTTTTTTTGTTTGTTTGTTTTTATTTATCTTTTAGAAATAAACATAAGGATCAGAACTGAAGCCTTTGTTAGCTAAGACCTACTAAAGTACACTGTTGATCAAAACTTCAATTTGTGACACAAATAATAATTTCAGAAAGAATAATAATAAGTAACTGTTTCGAGATAAGAAATAGCAATGAGACATTACATTAAAAACAAAAAAATCATATCGACTCCGTATCGGTCGCGAATTGACCGCAAAATTGCTTCCTATCTTCGGCCGAGATAAGTTTATTCAAATTAACCCAAAATCAATATTTGGTGATACGAAAATGACAGATATGAAGATGAACAGAAAATGAATGAAAATAAATTTAAACATGAAATGTATAAAATGGACACCTGAGTTGCACAAACTTGCTGTTGGTTAAAATTTTCTTCAAAGAAATTAAAAAAAAATGAATTTTTTTTTTGAAATTTCAAAAGTACGTCTTATTGAGACGAAACAAAAAGAAATAATTTTTTACAGTACTAAATTCAAACCAAATCAAAAGCTACGGGAAATTGTAAAAACGTTAAAATCTGGAATTTTTTGAGTATAGATACCTATTGAAAATTTTTCATTTTTTGAATCTTGAAATCCTAGTTACAATCCTAAAGGTCAGACTTGGTTACTCAGCGGTAACGCTGCTCGGCTGCCATTCAAATGTTGACAGCATATTGAAATGAAGGTAAAAGTCAATTTTCATTAATTTATTCGCGGAAATAACACGTTTACTGTTTTGCGCCAAAACCCTCATCATAACATTGAAGCATGTTCGTTAATGGTTCTCAAATGCGAGACCACTGCCTGCGCCGAGATTACTGAGTGGATGATAAAAAAGAGTTTAAGCAGAACTTTAATAGTCGGACGTGATAGGAAGCTAATGTCAAAACCAAACGAAAATTTGATTCCCGAACACTCAAATGGAGAAGTCAGCAATGTTATGTGCTTCCACCATTTTGATTTTTGTATCTATATGTCAATTCACTTTCGCAGGAGCGGTCGATGAGCGAAAGTTAACGAAGCCCAATCGCAATAATGGGAGCGTCATATAAATTCCTCGTATAAGCTTCGTTTCTTACGACCACTTCAGCTAAAGTTTGACGATTATAGTTGTTCTACCTTTATGTTCAAATCAGATCACAACTTTATGTATATACTTTCCATTGAACTTTATGTTTAATTCAATCGTAATTTTAAAATAAATTGATATTTTTGGAGTTTTTTGAAAGGAACTGCAAAAATATACATTTTTGTCTGTGTTGATTCACGATTTTTTTTATAATCCTCAGATTCGGATTTAGCCCTTTCAAAAACATAAAATATTCAAAACTGCATACAAACCTTAATTTAAAAGTTGAGCAGATTAAACC
Source organism: Syrphus vitripennis (assembly GCA_958431115.1). Classification (NCBI taxonomy): domain Eukaryota; kingdom Metazoa; phylum Arthropoda; class Insecta; order Diptera; family Syrphidae; genus Syrphus; species Syrphus vitripennis. The sequence continues at coordinate 137,597,109 of OY288108.1, read as the reverse complement.
TTCAACACGAGTGGTTTGACAAGGAAATCAACTAAAGGCTACAATAAACTTCTTTACTTTATTTTCTTTCAGTTGTATTTCGATAACATTTAAGACAAAAGAAAGATTTAGTGTTATACGCAAACAAATAGAAAAAATGCATTTTTAAACATTTTTTTTGGCATTTTTTCCCGACGGGACAGAATTGAAACTCTTCATAGCTTTCATCAAAAAATGAAAAGTCGACTCTACAACTGATTCAAAAACACCTTTTCGGGATGTTCTAATTTGTTGTCTTGAGAATTTCAATAAAAAAAAACTGTGAGGAAATATCTTCATTCTTTCGAATCATATGATTTTGCCGCTTAAAAAGTAGTTGAAGAGCAGTTCACTAGGCCGCTAATGCAATTCACCGATGTGAAATGAAATGATTCAAAATTAGGAGATGTGGCTATTTTGATTTAGGGCTTATCATTTACGGCAATGCGTAGGATATTGATTAGGGGGAATTTTAAACATAATCTTTTTTTTATGCATATTCGTAAAGATAGTAAGTTCCAAGTGAAATTCGTAAATATGAAAAAAAAACTATTTCGGAATGTAAATAACGTTATGACATTTTCCCTGATTATATATCATTGCCAGCAATTGAAATGCTTTTATAAATTTAATTTTGTATTCAAACAAAATTAATTTTATTTTGAACTTGATGTTTTAAGGTCCATCTATGTTAATTTACTATCATTTATGTTGATGTTTAATTAAGTTACTGCGACTGAATTTTTTTCATAATTGATGATGGCAACAAGATAATCTAATCTGAATGGAATAAAATTGCAATGTTGCTCATCCACTATGTAGTAATTTTTTTCACTTATTAATTTAAAATTGTATAAGCTTATTGTTTAAGAGTTATGTTTCTTACTGTCCAATTCAATTGGAGTTTTAATTCAATCAAAAGTATAGGTATACGATCTTATATTATTTTTTGTTTAGTTTTATAGGATAACTAGGTGACACAATTATTATCCTTTATTATTTTGAAAAACAAAAAATGATTTTGCAACGATTCACAACATCCGCAACTTATACTCGGTCAAGACTCGTTCGTTCGTTAGAAAGAAAAAAAAAAAAAACATCAACTTAATTTCAATCAACTCCCGTGTTTTTTTTTGTTTGTTTGCAAATCTTATTTATTCACTTACACAAAATAGTGTAAGTGATGATCACAATATAAAACTACAAATTGTACGTAACACATTCGTAGGTCAGAATTTTATTATAGATACTTTTTTATTTATTTTTAAATTTTAAAAATTTATTTAACGACTTTTAGTCTCGTGCCTGGCTAACAAAATCCAAATCATGCAACCGACTACGACGAGAATACAACCGAAACTAAACTGCAAGTGAATGATAAAATTTTCTATCCGATTAGATATTGCTGATTCGCACTTAGTACCTCCTCAGAATCTGTTTATATCTTCATAATGATCATCAACAACATGACATTATGACGATCATAGTGTTGCATTTCGGAGACACAATATAAATATATTGGAATGCTTTATAGGGAAACTCATCAGTCATCATATTGACTTGAGCTTTAGGATTTAAATTTAAGCTCAAATTTTTGGATATTGAATGAGTGGTTTTTGCTTGTGGCAGATACTGTGAGCTTTATGATTTTTTGATAGAAATTATAGACTGAAATATTACGTTTGTAAAAATATTATGGAACTGATTTTGATGAATTTTTGTGACACCAGAGTATTGAGGTCTATTTTTTAAGTTTTTATCAAAAGGAAATTTTCTTATGTCAGCACTATAGTGACACATTTTTGGAAACGTTAAATGTGAATATTATGTTTGATTTCCGTTTAAAAAAATTGATCTTTTTGTATTGCGACACCAAAAAAAAGGATAAACTAGAATTCGTGTTTCAAAAATCTTTTTGGTTTTGTGTACTACGTGACACCAAAAAACTGTATCGTACAGTTTTTTATTTATTTATTTTTTATTAGAATAAGTGTTTTTAAAACTTTATTGTCCTTTAAATAGATTTTCTTGACGATTTCTTTCACAACCTACACTTTTTTTTTTTTACTTTCTGTAACCTCCATAATGACACATTTTTGTGACGCTTGAAAATGTTTGATTGTGAATTTAAAATAGGAATATTTTACTAGGAAATCCTAGAAAAAAGAAATTCAAATCAACGTAAAAGGTGATTATAATGTTTGGTTTCTAATTAAACTTTAAACTTTGTTGTTTTTGTGTGTTTTGTGACAGAAAAATTTTATTTCATTTCAGCTGTTGCATATGTAACCACCATAGCTGAATATGTTTGTGCTACTTTAAAAAAATTAAATTTTCATAGAAAATACATAGAAATTCAAATAAACGAAAATTGTGACCATAATGTTAGATTTCTATCCACAGCATTGTTGTTTTTGTATATTATGTGACACCGAAAACTAGAGGGATAAATTACAAACATAAACATTATTTGCTTTCGAATAGTATTTCCACACGACTCAATAGCACTATTTCTATGTTACCACCAGAGTGACACATTTTTGTGACTCTTCAGAAAAATGGTTCAATTTTACTAGAAAATTCAAGGAAACATGTATACATCTTGTAGATTTTTTTTTTAACATATATTATTTTTTAAAAACATGCTGTCGTCAATGGTTTAATTAAATGACATGAACTTAATAAAGTTAAAGTCTTCATCAAAAAAGAGTCAATTTTTCCTTGATTGAGTGTCTGTCCGTTCCTGCTTAATTGTATTAGGCGAAAAATTCTTTCTAACATTTAATTGGTTTTCTTAAAATTCTGTGACCTCTTTTTTAATTAAATTATGTTTACCATATCATGTAAGAGGATTCAAATAATAATTGATGTAATTCAAATTGTACTACTGGCACTTACACCCACATAATTATTAAAAAAAAAAATATATACAATCTAAGCATTTTATAAAATAAGACAAAATAGTTTCTTGCATTATGATGATGATGATGGTCTTTTCCTCCAAAAATTATACTTTACTAACACAGTTTCAGTAATTCAATTAAGAACATAAGATATAGAGCTAAAAAATAAAGACAAAAAAAAAAATAAGAAGAATCTATACCGAAGAACTTGAAACGCCTATTATATAGAGGCGTATCATCGTCGTCACAAAAGTTCATATGAGCGTAATTGGCAGTTTTGAAATTATTATATATACCATCCTCTTTCCAGCAGCACTGCGATTATACTTAGTTTAGCTTAAACGATGATAAATCTACAAAGACAGACGATCTTTAAGATTTTGTTTGTCTTATGACTGCGTCTTATAACTTTGATATGTGTCTATATTATGATCTGAGAAAGAAATGTGTACACAGAAGGTCTTCCGGGTCCCATCGCCATCGGCATCGGGAGGTGTTTTTGATTTGATAAAAACATGTTGCACCCACTCTTGAAAGGAATTTAAGTATAAACGTGCTCTTCTTTCTCTGTAAAGTTCCTACTTCTTTTTTTTTAAATTATGATTTTGCACTAGATTTGAATACAGCGGATTTTGGATTGTTGAAAATACACTTAAAATATGGGTGCTTAATTTTTTCATAACAACCCAGAGCCAAAATAGTCCATACAAGTATCTGAGGTAAAACGGTGTTTCCAAGAAGCGGCGAATTACGAACTTACAATGAACCAGAAAAAACTGTCTTCTTAATGTGCTAGGTGGAATCACGATGCTGGTCAGAACATTATAGTCAATGTTGACAGCTATCAAGCGATGATTACCGACTTTTTCGTTCCTTAATTGAATTGATGTGCAGGAAGGAACTGTGGTTTCAACAAGATGGCACAACATGTCACACAGCTCGGGCCACAATTGATTTACTGAAGGAAACGTTTTGGAGTACCTCAAGATAGCTGACTTGGACCGCTTTTTTTTAATATAAAAGTAAATAAAGTTCTATAGTTTCTTAAAAGTAAACTATTTTGGGAATTAAAAACACAAGTGTCAAAAACATTGATGTCGGAGAAGGTTTTAATATAAACTTGTCCTATTGAAGGCAAACTCAAGCAAAGCTGCAGTTTGCTTACAAATCCGTTCTCTTTCAAATCAGTTTATTTGAATAGTTCGTATTCGTATGACTGTTGAATACTGTTGAACTATTCTGTGTCCTTTTACTTCTATTGGTACTCATGGTATTCAAAGAGTTCTAAAAGCTTTCACTTGATTTTCCTAAGGCAGCATAAGAGAAGTTATTGATAATTCAGGACATGCCTACTCCAGCAGACTAAGAAAACAAAAAAAATACATTTTGCTTACCTTTCAAAGTTTGCTCTTTTTTAATTTCCTTTATATATTCAAAACACCATAAAGTTTATTTTAATAATTTTTTTTGTTATTTATTTTCAGTTGTTGGTTTTTTTTTTCTTCATTAAATTTCACTAACATATATGTACTTCGAACGTAATTTATATAAAACATCATTTTTTTTTACCTTATTCCTTTTTTTCTTGTTGTTCTTGTTGTTTTTATATCATTGTTTTATTTTCATTTTTTTATACAGATTTTATTTTGTTTTGTAAAACATTTTATTTTCAAAATAAAACAATACAAATAATGATAATGATTATAAATTAGTTGTACCAAAATCTTTTTTTTTTTTAATTTAACTTAAATTTATAAGTTTAACATATAAATAAAATAATTATATATTTTCTGTTTTTTTTTTTTTAATACGTATTTACAAATGTAATAACTTTAAAAATGCTCATTAAAAAATATAAATAAGTTTTTTTTTTAAATAAAATGTAATAAATTAAATTTTTATTTTAACTTAATGTTTTTTTTTTAAATGAGCAATAAATAAATTCAAATTAAGGAAATACATATTTACCTAACAAAAATAAAAATATTGAATTCTTTAATGATAATTTTACTTCTTGTTTTTTTTTTTATTGTGAACTATTAATTGCTGTTAGTTTTCTTAATTCAAAATGTTACCTATAGTGTTATTTTACTTTTGTTCTTTTCTGTTTTTAATTTTTATTTCTTTTGTAGGTTTAATGAATTCAATATTGTTTTTTTTTTCTTTTATATATATTTATTTTTGATTGTTTAACTATGTACGAAGTTTTTTTTCATAATTTTTCGTTCGTTTAAGACATATGTTCTTATACTTTTTCTTCAATTTAGAAATCATGGAAAAATCGTTTCGATTTTTAAAAAATACAATCAAGAAGAACCGCGTGCTTCTTAATTAATTACGATGTTTTGTCTTTATTTTAAATGTTCTTATTTATTTCATTTAAAGTTTCAATAATAAAATTAAAATAAATACCATATAAGTTAAAAATAATATATAAAAAGAATTTGTACTATATAAAAAAAATAAGGTAAAATAAAGATAAAATAAATTTTGTTTTTATTTTTAATTTTTATTTAAATTCTTATTTAAAATTTTCGACCAATTGGTTAACTTTGTGCCATGTGTTGTTTCTTTTTTTTTTTTAAACTTAAAAACAAATAAATAGATAACATGTATTTAAAGCAAAGTCTTTATGGTTAAAACAAAATAATTAAAGCTTGATGTTTAAGAAATATCAGTTTATGTTTTTAATTTTTAAAATAAGATAAATTATAAGTTTCTCTTAAATAAAGAAGTAAAGTATTTTTTCTTAAATTATAAAATGGTCGATAAAGCGTTAGATTTCTAAGTCAGAATTATTTTTGTTTTAAATATTTTATTTATTCATTTGAGTTTTTTTTTTCTTAAGACCTAGTAATTCTCCTCTCACATTGTGTTTTTTTTTTAAGTTCCAATAACTTTTACAAGATACTTGCTTTTTTTTTGTTTGTTTAATGTTACTCGATTTTTTGTTAAATTTATTTTTTGTTTTTCTTTAATAATGAAATAACTATTTTTCGTTTAAATTTTCTGCGACCAATTTCAGTTTTAAAAGTTCAAAAAGAAAAAGAAAATTTATTTTTGAGGAAAGATTGAAAAATCATAAATTAGAATAAATTAATTTAAAATTGATAAGTTAAGAACCATAGAAATAAGCAAGTACTTAAAAACTGGCAAGATTTATACGGCTTTAAATTTACTACGAATATAGCTGATTTAGCATATTCGTTATTCCATAAATCACAAACAACATTAATAAAATACGAAATCATTGACGTTATCAGCTTTCTTTGAAACTGAAATTGATAAAATTGTGGTAAAACAAAATCATATTTCATCTTTTAAATAAAATCTTAAAGAAGTTTGAAAAAAAAACTAAAATTTACTTTTGAAAAATCGGCTAAACATTTAAATATTTCTAGGAGCGTTTTGTTTTTCGTTTTTGAAGTAATCAGATGTTGAAAAGTGAGAATACTATGACTGAGAAAGAGGTCACTTCGCTAAGTTTCATTAGTTATATTTTTGATTTGAAATAAAAACGCACTTCGAATAGCACGTGTATTTTTAAAAGTAAAACTCAAAACATTTCTTAATGTTATTTTCTATTAAACGAAAAAAAAAATATATTATGTTCGCAAGTAAGATTCGTAATTTTTGTTTTTTTTTTCTTTTTGTTTCTACACTTCATTTTAAGATGTGTAATGTATAATTTTGTTTGTTGTTGTTTTTTTTTATTTTTAAATTTAAAATTAATTTTATCAATAAATGTGCACCTATATTATTATATATTTAAAATTTATTCATTTGTTAATGTTTGTTTGTCTCTCTTCTTTTATTTTATATATTTTTTTGTATATATATTTCTTTATTTAAATTTTCATTTGGTTTAAATTCTTTAGTTAACCAAATGAAAATTTAGTTAAAAGAGAAACTTTTAGTTTATATGTATTTTATTTTTATGTATATAGTTTTGTTTATTAATTTTTTAAAATTATGAAACGTTTGTCTTTTTATTGTGGTTTTCTATATAATTTTTTTTTTTGTATTATTAAATTTTTATTTGGATTTACTGCCTTAAAGTAAAATATTATTTTCTATTTAGTTGTTTTTTCTTACATTTTTCTTTCTAAATATTTTTATATGTTAATATATATTTTTTTGTAATATTTTATGAAAGAAAAATTAAAAAAAATCTTTAGTTTGAAAAGATTTTTATGTTTATTCAAATATATATATGTATATATTTATATATAAATATATATGTATATATATTTTAAGTTATTTTCTGTGTCGAAATTTTGGAAATTTAATAAGAATTTACTTTTATTTGTTTTTCTAAAATTTTTAAACTATAATTACTATTTACAGGTTTTATTTTAATTTAATTTTTAAATTAATTTTTTTTATCCTAAATAATTTTTATTTTGTGAATTTTATTTTTATTATAATAATATATATAACCATAGCCATTTACTATATATATATATATATATTTTATTTATAAATTAATTGTATAATAATTGCGATCTTATCGATTTTTAAAGTTCTACATTATTTTTACAGTTAAATTTATAATATAATCTGTATGATTAGTTTTGTTAAATTTAATTTTGTTTTTACAATTAAAATTAGATTTATAATTATGGTTGTTTTATGTGTACGTTTTTTTTTGTTGTTGTTGTTGTTGTTTTAATTTTGAAAATGTATGTCTAAGAAATTTTTTATTTTCTTTTTAGAAATTTTTGTTTTGTTATTTTTAAATTTACCTATAACTACTCTTAGAAATAATTCGAGTGCTCTTTAAAAAGTTCGAAGGATGTGGGTGGCGTGTTTTATTTAAATATTTTTGTAGTTCATAGCCATTGCGATGTTTTGTATTTTGTATTTTTGTATTTTTTTATTTAGTTGTGTGTTGATTTGTTGTTGTTGTTGTTCTTTATATTGCTCTAAATCGGTCAGGGTTTTGGTGTTGATGATTGATCTAAGCGTGCTGAGTTATATTGGATTTGTTATTTTTCTGTTGTTGTTGTATATTAACACATGCTCTCTAGTTCCACAACTCCTGCCCTTTTCATTGCCTGACGCTTACGATAAGCGTAAAACTCTTCCTTCATGGCTTGAACACGTGATTCTATGTTATCGTAGCGTGTGCTTGCGCCATAACGTTGCTTACGCATAGGGCCCAGAGTCATGGTGGCAGTTGGTGGCATCCCTGAAGTTGCGGTATGGAATATTCCACCGACTGTGCTTCCCGTGTCGATATTGAGCAAGTTGAGATCATCGCGGGGACCACCGGTCGGTGTGGAGGCACTTGGCGTCGGCGTTGACGGATCGAATTCATAATGCCCATCGACACTGCCAACGTCGACTGCCTTGTGCACGTTCACGGTATCGGTGGCGGCATTCAGACGCGATATCATGTCCAGCCAATTACCCATTGTATAGGGTGGAGTTGTTGGACGTTTAAGGCTGCCGGTATAATTGTAGTATGGCAGCGTTGATTGTGTACCCACTGTCGCTGATGCTGCTGCAGCTGCTGATGTTGCTGATGCAGGATGATGGTGATGGTGATGATGCAGGCTGTGATGGTGATAGTGTGGGCCTGGATCCTGATAGTAATACGATGTGGATGGAGGTGGTGGTGGTGGACGATACGGAGGCAGTAGTCGCCATTCACTTGTACTCCCCGAATGATGAGATCCATGCTGCTGATTCGATGTATTTTTGCTTCCGAAGCCACTTGAACTGGAGCGGCTTTCCGGTGAAGCTTCTAGTCCCATGCCACTACCTGATGGCCGATAGTGGGCCGCGAAGTTAAGGTGTGGCAATGGGGATAGAAGTTCGGAATGGGACCGTGTCACGCGTGAATGGCGTGGATACCATCTCGTTCTTGGCCGATAACTGTGATATGGTGTCTGCGACTGATAGTATCCCCGCCATGACGGTGAGGGTGGTATGTGCAGCGGAACAAAACCTTGATTCATACGTCGTGTCTCCTCTTGAATTGTCCTCAAGGAGGGCAGCTCATGAGAATAGTAGCGGTGGTATCGACTCCCAGTGTTACCACCAAGAGACGCAGATGCACCCAGTCCACCACTAGATGGCGTTGGGAATGATCTTTCAGCCGAACCAGGATAAACGGTGCTCAAATCGGAAAACTGATTGGCTGCTGGTGACCATGGAGAATGTATGCCAATGGTGCTGGCCGGGGAGCTGGAGAAGATGCGTGACACTCTCGAAGGAGTGTACATATTGGGTGTGTTTGGAGTTTGCGGCCCCGCCAGCGTATTGATATGCAAAGGTCTTGACGCTGGTGGTGGCATATTTCGATAAACATTCGCATATTGCTGATTACGAGGAACATTTTGATAGCGCCCCGCGCCAACACGCAACAAACCACCCAAGCCATTCAGAAATCCCCTTGCAGAACCATTCGATTGCAGGCTCAGCTGACTTGGTGAGGCAACAAGTGGTCGTCGCCATGATGCACGTGAATTAATAAAATTTCGTCGTGCCAGAAATCCTCCATCATCACTGCTGGAGTTTTGAGATCCTGTGCTGTTGCGACGTTCACCGTTGTTATTGTTGACATCGTCATCGCTTTTAGCTTGTTGTTGTTGGACATCGGGTGTTTCGGAGAGTACGAAACGTCCATCCACAGAACGATGAATTTGGCCAACGCTTCGGGTACCATCTATTTCATCGATGTGTGGTGTGCTATAGATAGAGTGACAATTTGTGCAACGATCTGGTGGCCAAATCCAATGAAGTATGGTTATGAAGACAGTGGTTACACTTGATATTCTGGCTTGTTTATATCTACAAAAGAAAGTGAGAAAAAAAAGAAAATAAGTAAATGATCAAGAAAAAACAAAAACAACAACAAGAAACATTTAAGAAAAAGTTGTAGCAACATAAATCACGCTGAACTCATGCAAAAATATTACTGAAGAAATAAAATTGAATTTGACAAATTTATAAAACTAGATTTTGTAACAAAAAAAATAAAATATTTTTAGTTTAGGAACCAGCTGTTCAAGCGTTCTTCAACCTTGAGACATCTTTTTAAATGACCGATGTTGGTTAGTTTGCTGTGGTTCAACACTATTTCAAGCATTAAAATGGTTGAGCCAGACTTAAGCTTCGGAAGACCAATAGCGCTGAGCCACAATTGACCACAAATGTAATACAATTGCTAAAACATCAACTCGATCTTAGGATGAACTGAACTTTTTTTTTGAATGAACAGTAACAACTTTTGTAACAAACTGTTTCAGGGTTGCCAGAAGAAGAGTTTAGTCATAATAAAGTTTGTTTGGTTTTTTCAAAAACAAAAATTGCGGAATCCTCCAAAATGTTTCACTTTTTTAATAAGTTTACAAGAATAAGACTTTACGTGGAAAATTGATGTTTTTTTGCTTTAGGAGAAATGTAGGTGACAAAAAATGTACGATCTCATACATTTGTTGATGATTTTGGCATCATTGTTAAAAATCAGCTAACTTGCAAACGTTTGATCCTTAGTTATTAGTTAGGGTATTAAAACCCTTTTAGACACATCCCCTTTTAAATGATTTAGAAAAAAAAATGTTGAATTTCATAATAATTAAATTTTCCACGAAAGATTTTCTAACGATGTATTTCCACGAAAATGTATTTAATAAAAATATTTTTTGCATTCAACAAAAATATATAAAACTAATAATAAAAACAGAATATCTAAAAACAAGTACATTACTATACTACACCAATGACTTCAAAACAACGATATTATTTATACAAAAAAACATATATTTCAAAACAAAATTTAATATAAAAATAGTAGATAAACAACAAACACATTTTTTTTTAAAGAGAATCACAACAAACCTTTAAATCTGCATATTTAAAATATACGTCCCAATGCACATCAGAGTGTTACATTTTATTACATATTTTTTTTTTCCAACCAAAAAAAATATATAGCCGAGCAGAAAAAAAATGATGCACCATTTTCGCCATTATACATCACAATAACAAAACACACACGCACAGTTTGTAGTTGGTTAGTTTTGGTTGGAGCAGGATATTGGAATGAATGTATGTTTAGTGTAGCAATAAAAGCATTAAACATCCATTTAGAATCCGTTTGAAGGCAATAAAAGCGGAAATAAATAAACAAAAAAAAAAAAAACAAGAAAAGAAAACAGAGCAAAAATGGGAGAAAGGAAAATAAATATATATTCATATGAAGTTAAAGAGAAATAACGATTTTCAAATGTACAACAATATTAATTCATTTGCAATAATCCAACAAAAGTAGATAATAAAAAAATACGAAAGTAAAATCCTGTTGAAATAAAAATCCTTTAAAAAACAGGGATTATTGGGGAATTCATAAAAAAAAAATTTGACAAATAATTTTGCATATAAACCCCTATGGGCTTATATACAATTTCACAAGATTTACCTATGTTTGTCTAAAAACTTCATCTAAAACCTTCCTGCTTTTTTACACCTGGGAGTATGCTAAATTCAAAAAATCAACAGCTAACAGTAAGAGAACAGAAACAAAACGACAAAAGCATATAAACCCTTCATTAAATGAACATGTATTTCAATAGTGAACGGCTTTGGCGTATTTACTAGATTTTATGACTTTTTATGCTGCATTTGCTATTTCGATGCCAATGCCATTGTAGGAGCCATTTGAAAATCGATTGCTGGTGATGTATCAAAAAAAAAAATCTAAAATGAAAAATCGAACGTTGGGCGCCATTTAAAAGATTGAATAATAGAGCGAGAGTACTGTGTTAAGGGAAAGAAGAGTAAAATTGTAAAATACATATTTATTTAATAGCAAGCTTTGATTAGGGATTGAATTCATTGGATTGACAGAGAAATATATAATAATAATGACTTTTTAAGTCTATTTGAGAATTGTCAATCTCATCGTAGGAGAAGGTAACATTTTAAGAAATCAGATAGACGTAGATATGCCTAGATTTTCAAATGAACAGTTGAAAAAAATCATGAGATTCGTGGCTTAAGGCTGAACACATACCTCAATCTAACGTCAAAACAAAGTTATTGACACGCCCAACGTTGGGCGCCATTTAAAATGTTTAATTTTACAAACAGCTGAAATAACAGATTCCTAGGATATTTAGTGAAGTATCTGTTCGAATATTAGAGAAACAAAAAGTACTTCCTCCAATAAGTCAATCGTTATTAGAATAAACACTGATATTATTTGGAACATTTATTGAAGAAGCAATGATTTTTTCTTTCAATCAGATAATCGTTATTGGAGTAAATGCTCTTGATATTGACGTTTGCTAAATAGTATTTTATTAGTGCTTAAATGTTCAGTCCTTCTGAATGAAATCTAAATTGTATACTATAAGTCAATTTCATTTAATTCATTCTTCAAAAATATATTGGAATATTTGCTCCAATAATAGGGAAGAAAAGAAGAAGAAGTAAGTATTTGCTCCGATAACATAACCTCTATTGGAGTAAACGCTCATATAACTTACAATCCAGATATGTAATGGAAAGTATTTAATTTTTTATTGGAGGATTGATTGAAGAAGCAAGGTCTAATTTCTCCAATAAGCCAATCGTTATTGGAGTAAATTGTGTTATAACAAATATATTTTGAACCAATGCAATTTTCATTACACGAAGCATATGAATGAAATAATCCCATTAAATGCTTATAAATAAATCCTTAGCCTCTAAAACCTTACAGCAATCCCATCTTACCCAGTTTTACCCTAAGGACAATATATACATAAGTATGTTAAACACGGCTATGTGAGAGGGTTGTTAAACGCGGACGGAAAAAGCCATTAGAGCCGCAAATATCGAAACGTACTTAAAAACTGAATTCCGATATGGTATTTATGGACCAAAGATCCTTTTTTTATTGCCACTTTATGTTATACTTCCGCATATACGAAAATAATGTTTTCGCAATGGGTGGTTTGGTTTGTTGGGAATAAGGAGCGAGGTGAGATGATGTTGCTGGTTTTTTGGTTAGCAGCGACGACGTCTCGTACAGCACCATGCTCCAGCACCTTCACTTTATTTCTATCGTAAATCATTTGGAGAATATTTTTAAAGGACATATTATATAGACTATAGAAAGTAGAAACAAAATGTAGAAAAATGGGAAAAAAGTAGGAAGCCAAATACCAAAATTCAAATGGCAAACAAACAATAAAGCCCTACGAACAATATAACAATTTAAATCGACGTTTTAAATAATTGCCCAGTTTTTGGTTTTGGTAAGAAAGATTAGGTTGTATATTGACGTCAATTTAATGTCGTCTTCGATTTTCTACATACCTAAGATCGAACGTGTGTGTGCTTTAAGGATATTTTTATTTTTTATTCGTTTTCATTTTTTGTATGTATATCTGCCAAAGCAAACAGTAGGTAAAGTTGAATAAAAGAAATATGTAATATCTATCTAAATCAAGACGGAAAGAAAATATGATTCAAAAGGATATGACTCCTGGAAGGTGAATATAATATATCAGGATGATGGTATTATTATGAACGGTTTTGTGGGTGTGAATTAGAAATGTGTGGATGTGTGTGTGATCTCTTGATTTTGTGTTTGTTCAACACACATACCACACATATTTGGCTTAAATAATGGCATACACCACATCTCCTGCGAAATATAAATTGTGCGAAATTTATTTTTGTTTTTTTTTTTTGGAGGATTCAACGACGACGAACAATCGTGCATCGGATTAGATGAACATTCAACATGAACAAACCTTCTTGATTTTTGTTGTTGTATTTTTGTAATAATTTTTTGGAAAAAAAAGAAGAAAGAGATAATAGGGATTTATATAAATAAATGCGAGTATGTATTATTATTATTTTGATTGAAGTGAGTATAAAAGGGATGTGAGTGGCGCGGATTTAACTTAATGGAAAGTGGGTTGTTCAAATGTCAATTTTGGTTGAGGTAAATAACAATTTATATTATACGACGAGTTATGAGTTAAATGGAATTTTGTGCGATTTAAGATTATTTGTTTTTGTTTTTATGTCTGATAAATAATAATTGAACTTTTTCAAGTGAATTAAGGACTATACAAATAATGAAAACATATTTCACAATCATTGTTAAAAGAATAAGATGAAATAATGTTGTGAATCTTCTGATTGATGGTCTTTTTTATTTTTTTTTAATCCTATAAGGTTCAATGGAATAATATAATTAAATGACTAGACAGAGATTTTGAAAAATGAAAAAAAAAAAGAAAAAATACCTACATACATTACATAATTTGATGAGTCTTTTTAAGATATTAAATTTATTAGGTACGAAAACATTTTAATATAAAAGTGAACTTACTTTTAAACGAATGAAGTCAAAAGTTTAACTTTAGCTATGTTTGATTAAGTGATCTATGCTTTACTTTGTTTTCAATTTGTCAAAATTTTATTTATGAATATGCAAGATACAGGGCTCTAAAGTTTCTTTTTAAATTTATAAATTTTGCTGAAATTAATTCTGGTCTCGAGAAAAAACATATCAGCAGGCAGAGGTACAATTTTTATTTTAACAACTGTGATTCAAATTGCGTTAGTTAAGAAATTGAAAATTGAACAGATCATTCGAACTGAATTTAACCATTCTCTTACATGCAACAGATTCTGCTGATGTACTTTTTTTACTTCTTTGAGGATCTTTTGGTTCTTTTGATAAAATAAAGTGATGAATTTTTTTGTAAAAACTATGTATGTACATTATTTCTTTTTATAAAATTTTAATTCTCGTTAAAAAAATTGGGACAATAAATAGCACTCCATGCAATACATTTTTGGCAGTCATTCCAACGTTATCATAGAACCAGAATCAAAAAATACGATTGAAAAAACTTTTCATCGACTTATCATACTGAATTGGAATACCCTTTCTGAATTTACCACGAAGCCATGGAGTAATTCAGTCTTACAAAAAAAAAACTCTCCAATGTCCAGCAACTGATTCCTGGAGCCTTAGTACATTACAGTACAAAGTGTCCTTATAGCAAAGTGTTTCAAATAACAAACCGAAAAATTTGGTTTGTCTCAAAATTTCAGAACAACAATATCAGCCAACATTTGTATGTACAATTTTTTTTTGGTGAATCTAATCGTGAAAAATAATATTGGAAGTATTTTTCTGTTTACCAAAATGCTAAAAATTCTATCATTAAAATTCATTGACAACACTTACAATCTTTTGCTACAATTTTCTTATGGCAAATTCAGTTCTTTAATTTCCTTTTTAAACCAAGATATTTTTATAAGAAAATAGTATTTGAAAGACTAATTTTTAAAATTTTTCAAAATTCAAAACCAAAATTGACTCCACTGTACTGATAGGTGAAGTGGTCATAGAGGTTTCTTTTATAGCTTCAAATGTTTTCATTGTTCTTTGTTTTCAAGTGATAAAAACTTCGAATGTTGGAAACTGCTTTGGTAAAACTATGAAGAAAATGAGTTTGAACAAAAAAAAATTAAGTGTTTTTTTTTATTTTTCAAAATTAGTCTTTCAAAAACAAATTGCTTAAAAATATTGATTTCAAGCCCAACGGAGTTTTGGTTATAGCACGTCATTGTTAATTTTGAACGGTGTAAAATAGGCCCCCTCACAAAGTATTTTTTTTTTATTTTGTCACACCTTATGCAAATCACCCTGTATAAGTAGGGTTCTGATGATTTGCAAAAAAAAGAAGAATAATTAAACAAAAAGCCAATTCATAATTCACCTCCCACGAAATTTAAATTATTTTTCCTTACAAAATCTTCAACTTTGCATCTTTTGTTGTTGTGTTTTCTTTAATGTCCTCGCTTCGATGCTAATTTGTGTAATAGAAAAAAAAACAGAAAAAAAATAGCCAACTACTTTAGACTGTTGTGGGTACATACATACATGCCACCTAAATCTGCAATTTTTTTTCATATAAGAATCTTTTCTCTTTGTTGGTGCATTTTTATTGCAGGAAAAAAAAACACATAAAATTCACAAATGTGGAAATTAAAACAAAAGAAAATTCCACCTTAATGCATATACACATTTGCAAAATGCATACATTATTAACCATCAACAGGAAGCTGTCAGTGGGTGGGGCTGGCACAAAGTATGGCAATGGCAGCAGTTCCTATAGCGATGGCAGGACGCAAGAGGTATATGTATATGTTGCAATGGAAAAGCGGACGGTAAAAATTATGAAACGGCCTTGTCTCAGAGAGAATAAACAAAAAAAAAAAATGTCTGCATATCCTTTGAGATCTTTTCACACACACACGTTTTAAATACATTATACACTTATATGATGAACCAGATTATATGTGCATGTGTGTCTGTATGGAGGAATAAAATTTTCATTACGAAACAGGGTGTTGAATAATTAACGGCAACAAGAGTGCAATTTTATTGTGAAATGAGTGGTTTTATTCAAATTAAGCTTATAAAGGATAGTCTCCCTGTTTCGCTATTCTTTCATTTTAAATTATGGAAAAAAAAACACCAACAAAAAACTATGTGAAAGAAATGATAATAAAGAGTGCGTTTTTGAGTGCCACAAAAGCCGAATTTTAAAGCAATTTCGGTTAACCATGAAATTGAAGAAATTTATTTTATAAACCACAATTATATGGATAGGAAGAGAATGCAGTTGTGAATCTTCTTGCAATTCGGAATCGACGCAGCGGCGCGGCGGCGGGGCTGTGTGTTGATGCATTCTCGGGAATCGTGAGTGCTCTTTCAGTGGATTATGTTTGTAGATTAAAAGCTCGTTAGTGCAGGGTTATTTGATATCCTGTTAACTTTTACTGTAGGTATAAAAGAGAAATGGTATCAAGGGTATTTTTGAAAATTGCAATGAAATCGGCTGCACTTCTGCACTGCACTGCTGATGGGTATCCTATATCCTGAAGGGTTGAGATTTGACTTTTAAATGGGACTGTAAAAAGACATAAGAGGCTTTATCATTTAAGTTTTCTTTTGTAACTAGGTTCGTTACGTATGTACCTAACATATACGTCACTGTGATTTTGTGGGAAAATAAATTTTATAAACTATGGTGTTAATATATGTGTTCCAACACTTTACAAAACTTTTAATGCGTTTCTTGCACTTCCTTGATTTATTCTTAAGATTCTTAGGTTTTCAAAAATGATGGAACCAAGATCTTACTTAAATATTGATTTTGGCATTTCGAGCTAGCGAAATTGCATTGCTGTTAATACTTTCATTTTTATATAGTTCGTTTTTTTCAGAGGTATATATAACTTTAAATTGGCAACACTTTTTTTCCAGTGGTGGCCATTTTAACAGATGTTAAGTGATTTACGTTTAGTTTGGTTTGGCATTTCAACAGGAATTGATTGACGAAAGTGAACAACGCTTCCAAATTATGCTAATTCATCCCGATCCCGATTTTTAAAATAGAATTTTGTTTAGGGATGAAGCTTACATCAGTAAATAAAACTGCGGTTTTTGGAGTGAAAATAATACTCAAGTTTATGTTGAGACACGGTTACATCCAGAAAGTTGTTTGGTGTGCTTAATGGGCTGGAATCGCAATGCTGACCAGAACGTTACAGTCAATGGTGAACGGTATAGAGCCATGATTACTGACTTTTTTGTTCCTCAACTAAACAACCATGATGCGCAGGAGCTGTGGTTTTAACAAGACAGCGCAAATGTCATGTGGCACAGTTAATTTATTGAGGGAAACGTTTGGTAACCACACATAGTTTGACGTTTCGGACTCAAGATCGTGCCATTTAACGCCGCTAGACTAATTTCTGTTGGGATATGTGAAGTCGCTAGTCTACACCGATAAGCCCGAAACTATCGACCACTTTTGGAGGACAACATTCGCTGCGTTATTGTCCTTGCCGAGCATGCTAGTGCTGGCTATACATTCGTCGTGTAGGGGCTAGATCGCGAACGGCTCGTTGTTGGCGAAGCATTTCGATTTTCTCGTGTTCGTTGGCTTCAATGTTCGCCGTGTAGGGCATGTTCACGAGCAAACCTCATTTTTGCTGTGAACTTTGTTGTTGTGCTTCTTTGTAGCACATGATGTTTATTCTTTGGAGAATCGGAAGGAAATGAATGTTCACAAAATATTTTGGCCATATATGGGGAAACGCATGCTCGGCGAGCATGTTCGTCGTTTAGTACCACCTTTAGATAAATTTCACGGAAGTACTCTACGAATCTTCTAGAAAACTATTAGGTTCTTTTACCTTTTAAAAGCTCATCGTGAGCTTCTTCTTCAATATAACTCAATAAATTCTGTACACAAATTGTATCTAACTGTACTTTCTATTGCTGCTAATTTGCGTTTGCTAATTTTCCAAAGCATGAATGGAGCCTACAGCTTTTTTCTTCTTCAAAAGTTAAGCAAAACATTTTCAAGTTGAGCAAAACATTTTGTTAAACCGTAAGTTTCAAAAAATAATAATTTTGGGCTTTTTCCTTAAAGCACATTGAATCGGCAGCAGACAATATATTGGCCACGACGCATTTTTTTACAGATAGCGAAGTGGATTGTGCCCCCAAAAATGTTAATTAAATGTCAAATTCACAAAGAAATTGGACTTCCTCAATATATTTTCCATTAAACAAAACTATTCGAAAACATTTTAGCGAGAGAAAAAAACTTTATGCTTGGAAGTCGTTATTCTATAATTTTCAGAAATATAAAAAACTAACATGGCTGGAAACGAATATAAGAGAAGTGATGATTAATATAAAATGCTTTTAAATTTGTATATCTTTTCTGATTTTACAGTGGAATATCATCATCAAAATGAATTCAATCTAAAAAAAAACTTATTTTTATTTCTAACAATTGCACAATTAACCTCATTTATATAATTATTTAATATTAAAGCCAAAAAGAAAAAAACTTACAAACAGCCTGAATCCCTGAATGACAAATTCCCATTTAAACATATAATATGCAATTAAAATCTTCTATCAAAATAAAATTTACAATCAACAAAAACACTTTAAATTGCTTTCGGGGGGACAGGAACATCAGGAACATTGAAATGGATTAAAATCAAATCAAAATCAGAAAAAAAGTAAAACAAATAAAACGGCACAAAAAAAGAGCGCATAATCATTAAAATAATGACACAAATAATGAAACAAAATGACACCAATATAAATGTTTATAATAATTATAATGAAACAACTATAAAGGGATATAATGATTTGCTTACGATTTTGGTTATGACATGATGGGCCTGGAACTATAAAAACGGTTTCGTAATCCCGATAATATTCGGAGTCATTCCTGGCAAATGATTTTTATGGTTGGTTTTTGTTTTTTGTTTAATTTTAATTTTAATGTTAATGATAAAAAAAAGTATAAAACAAAATGGCAGAAATGAAAAAAATAATAACCAAAAAGAAATATAAACAATTGCAGCATATTTAGATATATGTATGTTTATATTTAAAAAAAAAAAATTTGAATAATATTATTTTTACTTACTTTTTTAAAGGCACTTGACCACTGGAATTACAGCCCGTACGATTGGCGGCAATGTTACGGGCATCAGTAATCCTGCAAGCTACCATGTTGAACTCTGTAATCGAATTATTTCTAAAATTAATTTGGTTATAGCATTGGCCATCCTTAAAATATATATATTTTGTATTAAATTGTTGCTGCTATGATAAATAGAACACCAAACAATTATACTCCACCACCATTACATTCACTATATATATATATATGTATTGTATAATGTAGGTAATATTTATATATTTTCTAAAATTTATATTTGAACAGATTTTAATTTATTTTGTGTATTATTATTATTTAAATTTTATCTTAATTTAGATTACGTATTTATTTACATTTACACGAATATTAACGATACACAAATGAAAAGGATGCATTTACTTGTTTTTTTTTGTTTTTGTTTTGTTTAATTTATTATTTGTGTAACCTATTATTTATTATTTACCAACACCACCGCAATTAAAAATAAAATAATCATCACCAGCAATAAGTATACTTTAACTATGTATATAAATAGCATTTGAAAAGCTTATAATAATAATTATAGATACTCATTATCATTACTCAATTTTAGCATATTAATGTCTAATTAATTTAAATTTTCAACTATCTCTAAGTAAACACACATTTTATGATTTTTTTTTTTAATTTAATCATTCTCACTATATTATGATAAATAGATTTATTTGTTTTTTATTTTAATTTAAACTATATTTTGTTTTTATTACTTTTTATATAGCATATCATGGAGGGGAGCACACACAAAAATATATATATTAGGACACGGCTCTGGTTGAAAGTTATGGAAATTTGATGGTCCAGGATGCTGATGATACCTTCCTTGAAAGTTAAGTAGAACTTTCGAGGTCGGTTTTGCCGGGTGAACGTTTAATTTTTGTTTCTTTTTTCAGTTTTTTTTTTTGTTTTTTTTTTTTCAAGTTTCAATTTGTATAATAGATCAATGAAGTGTGTATATGTGTGTGCGTGTGAATGTGTATTTTTATTTATGTAAACTAATTCAAAAGGATTTCATTTGATTGAGAGTATAGTTGTAGTTATACAAATACATATGTAAATATAAAACATGATGAAATGAAAATTTATTTGTGCAATATTTTGGAAGGTAGAAAATGATATTCGAGTTTTGCACTAACTACCAACCTTACATAATTTTAAAGTGCTTTTATGGCTTGAAATCTATATATTTAGGTTTTTTATTTTCATAAAAAAAAGGTGAAGGACAAAAACATTTCTATGATCAAATCTTTAAGATGGATATATTTACAGGTAGGTATGTATTTTTATTATGGCAGAGTGAAAAAAAAATAATCAAGTTTTTGTGCATAGAATTTAGTTTTTGAAGGCTTTTAAGATTTTTTCGACAAAAAAAGTATAATAAAATTATAGTTTTCTCTAATGTTAAGTACTTTATTGCAACTTAGCCAGGGTTATAAATTTGTATTCTACGTAGAAATAACAATAAGATTCAAGTTACCTATTTTAATATTTTTGTATTACTTTAAGAAAAATAACCTATAGCTATTTGTTTTTTCTGGATTTAGATTTTTTTTCTTATCTTAAATGACGAAAGTTTGAAAAAAATTGTGTGTGCTCAAAATATACACTACATTCTTAAAAAAAACCACTTATGTCAATTTTTTCTGAAAGAGCATTCAGTTCAGTGAAACCGGTACCTACTTCAAATGGTGAACTGTCGATAATGTAGGTATTTCGGCATACGATCATAAAATGTTAAATTTTATTATTTTTTTATAATTTGTTACAATTTGATACAAAAATGTTGTAACAAATTGTTCTAGTAGTAGAAATACTTTGAAAGCTCTTTACTTCCGAAAACAAAAGGTAACAAAATATGCAAACTACATTAATGGAGCCTTTCGTTTTTGTCCGATTTCTGCAGAGAGCTTTCGACTTTAAAGTTCTGGCTTAAGTATTAGGATTTAATTTAATGTACTCAAATTTTTTTAAATTATTTTTATCAAAACTTCAGACTTTTCGGAAAATCTTAATTGTGTTGTTTTGTGTTAAGAGAAAAAAATCAAATTCTTGGAAACTTCGTCGATTGAAAATAAATATCGAAAAGCGTCGTAGCGTGGAGTTAGAACAACCATTTTCTATTTTCCAAAAAAAAAGAGGAAATGTGTTGTAACAACTCAACACTCCAAATATGTGTTAATTTATTTTTATTTCAATATTTTGTAAATATTTTGCTTTTTTTCTTTTGTTCATATAAAGTAGTAAGATAAGCCAAAAAGATAAAAATTCAAACATTTTTAAATTTGACAACTGATAACGAATTTAAATTTAAGGATACATTTTTATTATTTAAAATTAATTAAGTTTTGCTGTTTGAGTTCATTTAAGCTCGTTGAAATTTTCAGGGAGCGCTACGATATCCCGAAAACTAAAATTTCAATTAATGTACTCTGGGATTTTTTTTAGATCTCGAAAACCGAAATTTCGCAAATTGAAACCTTGCAAACTAAAATCTCGGTTATGTACTAAAATGTAATAAGATGTAGTACTATAATTATTACAGACAATTTTTGGCAGAGATGTTTTAATAAACTTTTTTAAGTAATTGTTTGTAAATCAATCACAGTATTTAATTAATTTTCTGGATTTTTTTTTAAGGGTTCTTGCCTTAAAATTACGTGATTATAAAAGTGTGAAGAACAAATTTTTTAATTACGATATTATGAAAAGCAAGATTTTATAATTGCTAGATTTTGCAATATGCGACTTCAAATACTTCAAGCACATCATACATGACATATTGATAAACCGAATGAATTTGTCACAAAATCCTTTTCAATTCGATGCTTTTGAGAAGTTGTCAGAAATTTTACTTCAAGATATAAAGCACTACAGTGTTTCCAGAAAGTTGTTTTCTTTTGAAAAAAAATGTATAAGAATCCAATTTCGCCCAAAATGCATTTTTGTATTTATCTTATATTACTAAATTGTAAACACCCTGTATTTATTTGACCCGGGAGCTCATATGAAAAGTAAAACCAAAAACAAGATAGATATTTTAAAACATCAAATATATGATATAAAAGCTAATGAAGGACATTTAAATATATACATATAAAATACGTAATATTATGTGCACACTTATCTACAACATCAAACTCTGAACTAAACACTCATGCAACACTTAAGCCATTTATATAAACAACAATGTGTGTATAAAAAACAAGACCTTAAAAGAAGTCTTTTTTTTAGTAGAAAATGTAAAATTTGATCATAAAAATGTTTTCTCTTAAATAAAATAAAAACCCGTTTTAATTCAAAGTGGGATAACTAATTTTTAAGTTGTAACATTTTTATTTTTCTTTTGTATAAGGTCTTAAAATGCTTAGAAAATTGTTTCAAATCTAAGACTGATCTGAAGGTTATCTTGTTTTTAATTTTTTTTTTTTGATACAAGAATTTGTTGAATTGTTATTTATTCCATGCTAGGGATTTATTTAATTTTTTTTTTCTATATGCAAGACCAAAATCAGATCAGTTGAATAGGATAAACTAAACTTACCCAAAATTAACACCCACACCTTCACGAATAAACAAAAAAAAAAATTAAAACAAATTACATTTAATTTAAATTTAAATCAAGAAATATAAGTTTGCCAAAAATGTTTCGATTTCGTCGATGTTTCTTTTTTAATTTTTTTTTATTTTTATATTATTCGTTGCGTAATATTTTATTGTCGTTTCGGGGTAGATATTTTACCAATTTTGTGCGTGAATTGTTTACAAAAAACGTCTGCCCATTTTGAAAATGATTTATGATAAAACATTTCTCTCATTTGATTGTATTTGTCATTTAATTGAGGATCTTAGTTCTGGGCAGTTAGAACGATGAAACTAAGACCGATATTTATAAATATAAAATTTTGTACAAATATTTTTTTTTTAATAATAATTTTTAAGAAGAAAAATAACCCTTTTCAAAATTTCTACGAAAAAAAAATATAAAATTAAGAAAAAAATAAAATAACAAAAAAACTTAACTATAATGATCAAAATACTGTATTATTATGTTTTTTTTTTTTAAATTGCATGCAATAACTGTCACAATAACTATACATAATTTTGTTTGTCCTTTGAGTTAACTTACTCAAATTTATTAAATTTGAGGTTTTTTTTATTTGGAAAACAATGCAAGTTTTGAAAAATCAGTAAATTCCAAAGAATTTTCAAAATTAAAAGGTTTTTCTCGATTTATTTATATTAAACTGTTTGTTTCATAAACCGTTGATTTATTCAACTATTAAAAAATCTGACCCCACCTTAAATACCTATACATAGAATTATCTGTAATTTATATAAATTATTTCCTACAATTGAACACAGTGGACTGATAAGCATGTGTGAATTGGGGCAGTGAATTCATTTTTCTGGTTTTGATGATCTCATTTTTTTTTTTAATAATTTTGTTTTGCCAGTTATTATTTTGTCGCAATTATTTTTTCAGTTGATTGGGTTTCAGATAAATGAAGTAGTAATATCAATTAAACACATACATTTGTGTACTGTACATATTTCAAATAATCGGAATCGACTGTCTACATGATTTCAAAAAAAAGGTAGATAAAAATATAATATATACCTATTGGTTTTTTTTTTCTTTCCAACTCAAATTGAATTCAAGGCTTTTTCGATTGCAATCGTAATATATTTTATCGACCATTCGATGTGCAGAGATTTTTCAATCAGCAGATGGGACATTTAATTAACAAAGGATTGAATTAAAAGAAACAAAAAAAAAAAAAAAATGTCACGGGTTAAGGTAGACAGTGTTAATCAATTGTAAAACATTAATCGCCTTTGTGTTTGCGTCAACCAAAAAGAATGACATATACACAATACACATATGGGTGGCACATGTGGAAAAAAAAAATATATAACATAATGTACATACATTACAATTATACATCAAGGACTTGTATACATTTATTGTGACAGAAAAGATTCAATATACAAGTTTTAAAAAAAAGAAACACTCACAAATTTTTTATATATAATTGAAAATCTGTTATGCTGATTGTTTCGACCGATTTAAAATCAATTTTGATTTCATGACAAGAATGCTTATGAAATTTGCAATATTTAAAATTTAACGCACATTCGAATGGTTATGTTGATGACTTAATTGAACTTTATGAAATAAGTAAATTTGGTAGCGCGACAGTCCATGAAGAACCAGGGCCTAGGTGACATTAAACTCTCAACCATTCCTGTGTACGCATTATTGCTGGAGATCTAGAGAAGTATTCTATTAATTACAAGTGATACTCTCGGATTCTCAATTTCTTTCAGGAAGCAGCCGCCTGTGGAAAAAACTTTTCTGTTTTTTAAATGGACGAGGCCGGGAATCAAACCAAGATCTCCGGCATGACAGTCCAAATATTTACACACTAAAAGAGACATACATACTCTGAAAAAGTCCAACCTTGAAACCAGCCAAACGCGTTTTTGCATCTTCATTCTTTGAAGACGAAACGCTTCAGATTCAATATTCTCATCTCCAAACTATATAACTAAAAGCATGTGTCACACCCCAAAAGGATCGTTGATCGTTGGATCGTTGTCTATGAAAAACATGGTTTTCTGACGAAGAGTGCTAGTTTGTTTCTGTTAAATCAATTCCTTGACTTTTTGCTTCAGGGTAAGCTGACGGATCCCAAAATACCGCTGCATGACCTGTTCAGAACATGTGGTTGAATGGAATAGTGCTTCCCAAATGCGAAAAGTTTAAATATTTTGAATGTGTGATCAATACCAAAAGATCTTGTGATACCAATATCATAAGCGTACTGTAGATGAGGTTAGGTTGGGTTAGGTTGACGTAGCTGTCAGTATAAGCTGACACACTTAGGCCAGGATTGGCCCATTGGGATACCTCATGAATCTAGAAATTCTTCTCCCTACTTGCGGAGCCATTTGGAGCTTCTTATGAAGCGTGAAAGACTATTTATTTCTTTGTTAACAAGATCGCTGGGATCGTTGAAAAAGTATTTTCTCAAGTGAAGCCTACGTCTTTGGGATAGAGCAGGGCATGTACAGAGAAGATGAGTTGTTATTTCTCCCTCCTCCTCATCCATGCAGCTTCTGCAAAAGTCATTGGAGAAAACACCCAGCCTTGCTTCGTGTTTTCCAATTAGACAGTGACCTGTAATGACACTAATTATGGTGCGATCTATTTAGGGACAACAAGCATCTAGATCGATTCAGATTTAAAAGTGGCCAGATCTGCTTTGTCGCCACACAAGTGGTGTAGTATTCCACCTAAGTTTTGTTAACCTAATGGTATCTTGCACTAGCATGAGTTTACATGTAGCGATAGGTATACCAATATTTTGAATACATGGTGCGATTGGTAGGTAATTCCATTTCTAGTGAGTTCATCAGCCTTACAATTGCCTTTAATGTTCCTGTGGCCCGGCACTCAACGAAGATGAATGTTAAACTGCTGTGCCATCTCTGCGAGTAATGATCGGCAGTTGAGGGCCGTCAATGAACTTATGGAGACTGAGTCGCAAGAGATTTAATGGCAACTTGGCTGTCGGAGAAAATGCGGATATCAGTGATTGAAATCACGTTTTCTTTAAGCCAAGACAGAACTTCTTTGATCGTTAGAGTTTCCGAAACACGCTACAATGATTAGGAAGACGGAAGAATAGGCTCGTCGGAGTGCACCCCACGCCCACAACCCACCCCGTCATCAGTTTTTGATCCATCGGTATAAAAGTGAACGCAATCATCTTCAAGGAATGTCATATCCTCCCACACTGATCTGGAGGGTATTGACACCTGAAAGTTCTTGCCAAACTAAAGTCTCAGAATGGAGTAGTCGAGCACCTAAGGATTGTTTCTAGTAGGTTTGGATTGACAGAGTGGCCAATTTCATTGTTGATCCACAGGGAGGAAGCTTTGAGATGGATGGCAGTACTCGCAGCTGTATGTTTGCAGAATACGTCTAAGGGTGTCAGATGGAGCAACACATTAAGGGCTGCGATGAATTGGTGACATCTTTTAGCATCAAAAAATGTCCCCTAAGCTGAAAAAATTCACAGTATTGTACAATGGAGAAGACGTAATGGGAATAAACTGACGTCAAATACAACGAAGACACCTCACATACCATCTTGGGAAAAATACATCATGACCAATTTAACTGGTACTGTCATTTAAAACGAAGACAGCCTGTGATGCCAAAAAGCAATAGCACCCGACGTTCAAACACTCTCGCGGAAGATAGTCCGGCTCAAAAACTTCTGGATCAAACAAAAAACCGCACGTTAGGTCGGTCATCTTTGGTCTAATTTGCACAAACCCTTTATTCCTTTAAAAACAAATATTGAAAAATTGATGTTTTTTTTTAACATCAAAGGTAATTCTATATAGCTACAGCTAATTTAACGGTTAACTGTGGTTCCTTGAGCTCTTGGTTTCCTTACTTTTCATCTAACCAATTAAAGACCATTTGACCTCTTTTTCTTTCAAACATTCATTTCTACAGGCATACTCAAAAGCTTTCACCTATCTCTCAAAATAAAATATTTCACAGAATAAAATGTTTTTCAAGGAACTTGATCCTTTTAATGTTAGCATGTGTGATTCAGTTTGAAGCCTTAATTATGGAAAATTCCTTTACTGTAATCCTTTGTATGGCGTGATACGATTTATATCACTTGAAAAGATGGATGATTTGATGTTAAAACTTTATTGGAAGTTTAAAATAACAGATATTTTTTTTTACCCCAGCCATAAGATGTCGTTCAATGTAATAAAAATTAAAATTCCTAAAAACTAAAAAAATTATATTTTTTTTTGTTGGTGATTAGTGCTAGTGCTAGTTAGCTTAAGCGACTTGTATTGACTTCTTTTTTTTTACACAGTGAATATGTTTTGATTTTTCAAAAATTGCATTGCATTTCAAATAAAAAAAAATACATTTTCCATCATCTGACCAGTCATTGTGGCATTTTTTCAAAAATGTTTTCTTCAATAAGCGTGTACATTTGTAAGCTAATACATTTGCTTTTAAGTCTGTTAGTAGTTGTATTCCATTTCCAAATTTATTGTTTTTGTTATAAAAGCAAAGCAAACACCCATTTTTATTATAATATCTACAATCAAGCACACCAAAAATATTACACAAAACATAAAAAAGCAACTAAATTCGTTTTTTTTTTTTAAAGCTTAAAAGCATCTCAATATTATGTAAAATCAAAAACACAAAAGGCGTCAGTCTTGAATTTCAGTTGTTAGCTTTTTTTTATAAGAACAAAAAGCTAAATAAACCTCATTAATTCCCTAACTTAGTTTTGTGTTAGAAAATGTTTTATATACGAATAATAATAATAATTGAATCTTTTCAAGCCAATATTACTTTTTTTTTAAAAGTTTGTTTTCAAAATACAGCTAATACAATTATATTAATTAGTAAACTACTAATTGAGAAAAAATATTTCAAATTTTCTTTAATTAATTTCTTTTATTTTTTTTTTTTGGATTCGCAACAGCATCCCAGATAATAAAGCCATCAAATTTATTAGTTTTACTTTTGTTAGGCTAGTATAACAGTTTTACCTTTTTCCTGTTTTCGTCGTTTACGTTTATTGCAAATTTTTACGGCACAAACCGATAAAATGATCGCAACAATAAAAAACAGGATCCCCCCAACGACACCAGCTGTAATTGCTTTATGTTTAACACGAGCCGGCACAGGGAATTTAACTTCATCGCTGGATTCGTAACTTTTTTCAGAATTTGCTAGAACACGAAAATAATATGTACGACCGCCAACTAAATTCTTAACTAAGTATTGTGTTTCTTCGGGCCTTATTTGGCCACGATTAAGCGTCTTCCATTGGGCATCCGTACGATACTTAATTGTGTAGAATTTTACGATATGGGCACGTTCTAGTGGTGATTGCCATGATATTAAAAAGCCATTTGATACTTCTGTAACTGTTAGATTGCGTGGTTGACCTGGTTTTGGACCTTTGGTTTTTTTTTTTTTTTTGGGAAAGAAAAAAGAAAAAGTTTTAGAAATATTTTATTAAATAAACTAAAAAAAAACAAAACTTTAAAAATATATGTGTTCATTGTCTTCAGTTTTTTTTTTTTTAAATTAACATCATGCAAATCTACAACAAACAAAATGGTATGAGTATGATGAATGTAATGCTGATGAAATAATTTACTTTGATGCAATGTCTATTTATTCAAGAATTCCGATAACTCTTAAATGAAAACTAAAAATCTTATTTAGAACATGCAATAACTATATTAATAAAGTATATTTGACGTGCAGTGGATAAGCTACATTTTTAGATATTCATAATTATATTGAAAAAAAGAATAGATTTAAAATTTCAAAATCTTATTTCTGTCTTAATACAAATCGAATTTCAACTTTGCGACATCTGGTAGAGTTTTTGAGATATACACGTTGGAAAACTACGTTTCTTGTATCTATTATTGAAGTTATATAATATTTGTTTAAATTTGTTTAAGCAACATATTCAAATTTCTAAGGGAATTAATTGTTTTCTTAAATTTTTTCAATCAATTCTATATATTCTTTTCAAAGGTTTCCATACTTAAAAATGCTGATAATTTTCACTTTAAATCGATACATACACTTACACAGGTACCTAATTTAAAGGAAAAAAAAAAATAATCTTTCCACCTCAATGTTAAGATCGAAAAAATGATTTTAATCATTTAACTCATTGTTGTTATTATTATTATTCCCTTGTGCTATAATCTCCTTCTAGGCAACAAAAATAAAAATCCAAACTGTGGAAAAACCTTTTTAACAGCTGTGATTATTGAATTATTAATTCATAAAATCAACGTTACAAAAAACTAGGTACAAAAAAAAAACAAAAGACTTAAAAGTAACCTTTTTTATGATTAATTATTTCGCTAAAATAAGAATTTTTGTAAACATTCCTGACTTCTTTAAAAAATAAAAAAAAAAAAAGTTTAAAAAAAATAAATTCCTAACAGAGATGATGAAACAAAATATTTAAAATATCAGGAAAAAAAACGATTGAACAAAAAAAAAATCATTAGCGCAAAAAAAAAAAGGATTTCCACCTTCAGCTCATGCGATGATAATTTAATAAGCGGCATAGCAAAAATTTTCATAATTGCTTAATTAAACTTTTCTCATAAATAACTGCCTTTTTTTATTATTATTATTATTTTTCGTTGAATTTTTTTTTTAAGAATGCAGGCTGGGTGTACTGATATAAAATATGTACCTTTGTAATATAGAGAGGTATACACGAGGCAAAAAAAAGACCCCCCACTAGTTATCTGGGATAACGTTGAAAAAAATAAACACAAAAAAATTAACAAACTTTTTCCCTAATTTCACCAATATTTTATCCCTTTGTTTTCTCACAGCCAGCACAACAATCCATCTAAAACTTTCTTTTTTAGGCATTCACAAAAAAAAGCAAAACAAAACAAAAAAAAAATATAAATTTTACAAATAAAAATAAGGAAATGGATCATAATACCAAGTGGTGCTTATCTACCCTAAGCATTCCATAATTAAATTTCATATTTTATTTTCCTGGTTGTGTATAAAATATTTTCCTGGGGTTTTTCCCTTAAAAAAAAAAAAAAAAACAAACCTGAAAGAAAGTTTTAACCCAACCATCATATATACAGCTTTCTTTCTCTCTCTACCATACTTTACTCATTCACTCATAAATTAAATACTCAACAACTAGCAAAAAGAAAAAAACATGCAAATGGCTCAACAGGATTCGTGTTAAAATATAATTATACCCACTAAACAGAACATAAATAAAATATAAAAAAAAACGCGTAATAATAAATCTAAATTTACTACTCAGGTCACAAAAATATAACAACTACAATACTTCCACCACGTTTTTTGTGTTTTGTGTTTTTTTTTTCAAAAAGTATAAACAACTCTTACATTCTGTCTTACAAGTGCTTTCATTCTTCTTCCAGGACACTCGTAAAATGTGAAAGGGAAAATGTTAAACAAAAGAAGATATAGCATTCATCTTCGAAACGCGAACTTTAATTTTTGAATTTGAACCAAGGATACGTATAGTACATACAGATACATCCTCTTAACAGAACACAAACAATCAAATAAGAGAAAGAAACAGACAAGGGACAGAAAAAAAGGATTTATTTTCCTTTAATTTAACTCAAGTTGGGTGTTTTTTTGTTGTTGTATCCCTTCTTCTTCTTTTTTTTGATTCTTTGATGTACTTATGTGTGTATGTGTTTGTTCTTATGCAAATCTTTTTTCTACCAAAAAGGCCACTATAACACTTGTTTTCATTTCATCCACTTCAACTTGCTTGTTGTTGTTTTTGTCGTCGTCGTTGTCAGTGGCGTAGTCATGATTTTTTTTGATCTCTTTTTATTAAAATCTTTGGTAAGATGATAAAATTATTTTCGTTAATTATTTTAAATGAAACAAAAAATAAAACAAATAGATTTCCTGATGAAACGTAAGTTAATTCATTTTCTATTTTTACTAGATTAATAAATTATTTTCTCTAAAACTATTAAACATTTAATATGCGGTTTGGAATTGTATAGAATGAATGCGTTCTTGTGGATAACAGAATACCGCGCAGTATTACCGACGTTACTGACATTAAAGAGGTGAATCCAGACTCAATTAGAAAGAATAGTAGAATAGTGTTTGGTGAAAATTAAAGATAAATCCCCTCAAACATGGTGAAGTTGAAAAAGTTATGTATTTTTCTATCATTAAAACCTCTTTGGTGGATTAAACCGCCCTTGTTTTTGGCTAATGTTTTAAACTAATGTTTAAATATTCTTATAACTTTTGTCCTGAAATTTTGAAAAGTCATATACAAGAACAAAGTCATATTTAAGCACTCTAACCGGGACACCCTGTCAATCTGATTTCTTTTTGAGAATAATTATGATGTTTATGTATCATTTTCGCACAGTTATGGTAGAGAAAATCATGGTTCCGTTTAAGTACTTTAAATTATATGGGTATAAATTTCTGTCTAGCTCATTAAAAAGTGATGAATTTAACAACATATTATAAAGAAAATACTAAAAATCTTATTAGAAGTCAAACAAATTTCAAATGTTCTAGTCCTTTTCATCTTTTGTAACATAGTTACATAGTTCACAAAGACAAAAATGAAAGCTTTTTTATTAATTTACAATTTTATTAATGCAATATTGAGCAAATATTATATTTCACATTTATTGCCAAATATTTGCACTATTTCTTATTGCTAATGGGAGACTTGTGTCCCCTGATCCCCCCTCTCAGCACGACAATGGTTGTCGTTATACCTAATATTATTATTGTGTGTGTGTTTTTGAAATAAAAATAAATCCTTTTTTTTATTTCTTATCCCTATACAACCAGAGAGAGTGTTTTTGGTTAAATTGCCTTGTCTTATCCCTGTCTGTTTGTGCCTCTTGATTTTTTCTTTTCATTATGCCTTTTGTTAATATTTAATTTTTTTTTTCCTTTTTCAGAACTGACTCATTTTATGTTTTGTGTCTAAACAGAAATTAAAATGGATTTCTACAATAAATAACGTTTCTTAAACCCTTATCCCAAGTGTTCTTATACACGTGATTGTTTGTGTGTTTTTTTGTGTATGCATGGCTGTTTGTGTGTGTGTGTTTGTCTTGTCAGTCTTTAAATTAAGTTACGAGACATTTACTCCCAAAAGGATTTAATTGAGCGTATATTCAATGAAAACAGAAGAAAACGAAAAAAAAAACAAATTATCTTAATATGAGGTTAAGGATTCAACCAACTTCTACATAAATAAAAATTAAACTAATTAACTTAAAATGTCAACCAATACAACAAAAAAAAATATAACATCTAGATACTCAACCAAAAAAAAAAAAACCACCCCACAAGGACAAAACGGTAGAACTGTAAATAAAATTCAGCTCTTGTGCATGTTGTATGTATGTATGTGTATAATTTGTTTGTGTTGTATACCTCTTAGTTTTAGTTTTGGAGGATAATAAATTATAGAGCCATTGGAGTCTGTTCGAAAATGCATTTCATAGAATTCTAATATTTTGTCTGGAATAACAATAATTTAAAAAAAAAATTAAAATAAAAAAATATATTGATAGTATTAAATAAAAATATATAATAATAATCCTTCTTTCTATATCACGATAAAACAAGGTTGCGTGATAATAAAATATTACGTATACGCCACAGTGTATGTTCAACTTCGTTGTTGGAAATTTAATTGGTAACCTTGGCATACTCTATGCATTCAATGTTTTTTTTTTCTCCTTTTTTATTATTTTCATTTAAACTTTGTTGTTAAGGTTCATATTTTTCCTACCTTCATACTGTACTGACAACATGGTTTATAGTTGTTGTTCAAAAAAAAAAACTATTCTAATTTGTTGTTTTTGTTATTACATGCATGAGCTTGAACATACTATATACATTTTTTTTTGTTATATTCCCTGAAAACTCATTTGCATACATAGTTTATAGAAGTTTTTTTTTATGTTGTTGTTGTGTTTTCTCTTGCAACTTACTATGTTATTGTTCGATTGAAGGGTTTCTAGATAGGTTGTATAGGTATGCAATATGAGTGACTGATGTTGCGTGATATTTGAAGGATATTGACTTGAAATAATAAATAAACATTGACTGACGTATATGGGTTATTATATTGGATGTGTATGGTTTAAATAGCAATAAAAATGAAAGCTTTCATTATTTTTATAAGTGTACTTTAGGGAAATTATTATTTGAGTTTATGGGTGTATTTAATGTTTTGATAAAAAAAAATATATATTCATTTTAAAGAACTATATATTTTCAAGGATATTTTTAAAAGAAGCTATTTTCAAAGTTTCAATTGTCATCTGACAAATATATTATTAACACACAAGCTAAAACAATTAATTTGTGGAATTGACATCCATTAATGTAGGACAAAACTTATGATCCATTCAGTTGTGTTGGAATTTCGATTTTTCAATAATTTCCTTGCAACTTTGCCAAGAAAAAAATTTTAAGCAAATTGTGAGAAAATGGAAGCAACAGTTAAGTCATTATTCTTTTTGCTTAGTAGTACAACCTAAAAAACGATAAAGTAAGATTTTCGTAAATTTTAATTTTGCATTAGAAAAATTGGTAAATTTAATGATAAACAATCATAACATAGCAGGAAAGCTGAAAACAGACATTTTCCAAAGATTTAGTAACATTAAATACTATTAAGAACTAGAGGTATGGAATATCCTGCAATTTTAAACAATTAAAATATGTTAATAAAAATTTAGCAAAAGAATAATTTTGGCAAAACAGCATTAATAAAGATTATTAAATTTTCTCTGATTCAGAGATTCTTAAAAATTATAACGTTAATGGAATGGTTTTTGGCGCTTTTATTTTAATTTAATGTAAGTTTATTTGTTGGCGGTCTCTTGTATTTTAATTTTAGTGAAATATCAACACATAGTACGATAGTAGATTGTACGAAGGCAAAATCGACTAAAACTGAGCGCAAATGGTTGTTTTAACGCATTTTCCAACATTGGATTACTGCCTTAAGTTAAAGAAGTTTTATAAGTACGAATGCAACTTGCTTGTGTTCAGTAAATGTTTTTTTTTTAATTTTAGTCCAAAAGTTGAAAACAAAAACTGAATTTTTAATTGTTATGGAACCGTGGTTGAAGCACAATTTTACTCCAAATATTTAACTATACAGTAATATTCCTGTGTAATATAATTGATAGACTAAATTTAAAAGAAAGTGTGTAAATTATTTGGGAAGTTAATTTATTCTACACCTTATAATTATTTCTATAGCGGTTAAACTAACTTTGCATTATTCTGGTATTTGAATTTAAACCACAAATGTTAAATGCTTGTGTATTGTGTTTGATGTTTTGTAATTGGTTAGTAATTATTTCGTCCATTTAGTCTCTTTGTAAATTGCCAACGATAAAGCATTAGTTAAATTGGGTTTAAAATTATGCTGCTTCTTTTGTAGGTAAGCATTTGAGAACTTTTTAACAAAGAAAGAGAATTTTTTCAAATTTTTTTATTAAATTTAAATATTATCATCAAATTTTTGAATAGATGTTTTAAAAGTTCAAAATTCAATGCAACTTTTTAAAAACCAGTGGTTATTTTTTGTGTCAATCTTTGGACTTAAAATTATCACCTACGACTTTACTTAGTAGTCTCATAGATTGTATTTTATTTGAATAAAAGTACACAGTTAAAAAATTCGAGGATCAAAATATTTGAAAGCCTGCAAGTTCGTCAATATTGTTTGCATTGAGCATTTAAAGCACAGAAAAAAAAAACCAAAAGAAGAAAAACAATAAGACTTCTCTAGCAACAGACAAAACAAACAATTTTCCTATCTGTGTCCGAATTTTTGATTTGCATTTTTTAAGGTTTAAATTTTAATAAGAAAAACTTTTTAAAATAATAAGTTTGATGAAACATCGAAATAAAAAAGACAAATTTATATCCAGCTAATTGAAATTGAGCAAAACAACAAATTTCTACCTAGTCACGCTTATATAGAAAATAAAAAAACCGTCCATACGATCGGAACTCATGTTTTTGTCCATATTTTGAACAAAAAATGCTTCCGAAGTCGGAATAAAAGTTTATGGTAGGTTTATAACTTGCGAATATGTATTAATATTTGCACAACCTACATGGTTATAAAATAAAAAAAAAACAGCCAATATTAAATATTAATTAGAATTAGGCTTTTTGCTACACCAACCTGATTATAAATTTAATAAAAAAGCAATTAGGCAAAAATTAAAAAAAACTTGTTCATGTGAGTACATATTAAAAAAAAAAAAAAAAATAGGGAATAGAAATATTATTTTAAAACATTCCATTATTTTTAGATCCGCAATAAGTTGGTAGGTTTAGGTAAACACAATTATGTAAAAATATTTTATCCCGCAAGCAAAAGCTAATGATTTTATAAATATTTAAACAACAACAGAAATATGGGTGATGGTGATGGGTGGTGGGTGTATTGTATAATGTCATTGTGAAGCATGCCAAAATGTGTCATATGTTGTGAAGATGAATTGTAAATGATGAAACACAAAATGATGATATTAAGAGCTCATCATGAGATGATATCCTCTTATATGACATTCGCACGTCACGTTGCGTCATATCGCACAACATGAAACAACACAAAACACACAATATTTTACAAAAATATTCTTTTATTTTTTTTTTAACAAAAAGAAAAATAAAAATAAAAAAAAACTTTTCAGTGTCTAAATGATTAATTGTGTGTTGGATGTGTGTTGTATAGAGTCGTTTGTCAGTTGTGTATTCGGTTGAAAAATCTTATGTGTCGCTTACCGGCCTCGTCTGGCATAAGTTGAAACACATGATCTGGAGGTTGGGTTGCAGCTTTGACATTACGAGGTGCTGCTGGGGCATCTTTTGGAGAAGAATATAAATACACGCAAAAACCAGACAAAGAGATTTTTGTATGAGGAAATAGTTGAACACAGATGTGGAAGTGTGTCAGAAAGGATTTTCAAACAGGAAAATGGATAAAAATGTATTTTAATGAAAATTTTCAACTTACCAAGTGTCCGAACAGTCATCACTTTGCTCATCATACCATCGCCAAGTGCATTACGCCCCACTACTTGGAACTCGTAGGTCATTCCCGGCGCCAGGCCGTTGATCGTCACTTGAGTGCTCCCCGATGGAGTCACGGATATCGTTTGCCAGTCCGAGACGCCAGCTTCCCGGTACCATATCGTGTAGTCTTGTTTATACTCCTGGCCGCCACTGTATCCGGGCATCCATTGCAGCGTTATCGAAGACTCGGTCGCCTTACCCGTGATATTGTACGGAGCATGCGGCTGAGTACCTTCGATGACCAGCTGGGTTGCCGACATTAGGGTGGCCACTTCATTCGACACCACACACTGATAATAGCCAAAGTCTTCGCGTCTCAGGCTCTCGATGGTTATGTTGCCGCCATTGATTTTCACACGGCTCTTTTGGGACTCGGTTAGCTGGAGCCCATCTTGTTTCTGCCACTTGATTGTGGGCCGCTGGGTGCCTTCTGCTTCGATGGCATCGCAGTGCATTTCCACACTGTCGCCAACCTTTCGCTGATACAGCGTCTCCGGTTCGACAGTAAATGTGGGCGGCTTACGCACCAGCACCTCCATTGGACCAGATGAGCCCTGGGTGCCTTGAGCATTGTACGGAGTGCAGGTATAACGCCCCTGATGATTCTCATTAACGCGTGTGAACAACAGCGAACCGTTGTTCATGATGACGATGTCCTTGGTCTGATATGGCTCGAGGAGACGCTTATCTTTGGTCCACGTCACATACTGTAGGGGTGGATTCGACTTAATATAACATTGAACGACACCAGCTAGCCGAAAGGGTAGATATTGTACAGTTGGTGTGAAGGTCACTTTGGCAGGATCTTAAAAAAAAAAAAAATCAAAATGTTACAAAAACTACTCAAGTTCTTGATGTTCCATAAACTTACATTCAACATTCAAATAAGCCGAAGCACTTTGCGGATCTCCAATACCATTTGATACTTCGCACAGATACTGTCCGGAATCATCTGCACTAACTGGATTTATAATTAGGGATCCATCCTTACGAATGGTGACACGCGTTTCTAGCGAGGCCACCTCACGTACGGGTGAACCCTCACGAAACCATCGAACGGTGACGTTACCAGGCATGGCTTTTGCCTCGCATGAGAACATCACCTTCTCGCCCTCCAGCTTCGTTTGGTTTGTGGGCGGCACCTAGATTTTTTTTTTTTTTAATAAGGGTAGACAAAAAAAAATAAAGTAAGGGAACGAGAGAAAATGGAAACATGAGAGATGTTTTAAAGGATTTCTTTTTCAATGGAAATTGTTCGAAACAAAAAAAAAAAAATGTTGAAGTGATTAAAAAGAAAAAAAAAACTTTGTGCGCATATATGAAATGATTGGCAATTAAAAATTTGAAAAAAAATATATATACCTATAATTAATTAATATCATAATGAAGTTAAAATACATGGAAGGCTATGAGGTTAATAAAACACAAAATTTAAGCCCATAATGAGCGAGGGCGAAACTTGGTAAGCGGTAGAAGGTTTTAAAATTTGTTTTTCTTTTCAACGTTTTTTAAATAATGGTGTTTCACATAATATTTATGAGCATGAGGCAGCTTCATGTGTGCTTGCAACATTTATCATTTTATTATGGTTATTGATTGATGAGAAATAACAACAGCTCATTTTAGCATAGGGTCTATAAAATTAAATATTTATTTATTTATTATTTGTTAAAAAAAAAAACATTTTATTCAATCGATAGTACTCGTATCTACTGAATTAAAAAAAAAAAAATTATTTTAAAATATTAAAATGTGGTTTGCGGAAACCAATGCAGTTTGTGAAATATTGATGGTTGCATTTTATCACAAAAGTATATTTTTTGTGTTTAATTTAATTAGGGAGTTAAAAAGTGTTTCATTTATATTCAATTAGATTGTTAGTTTTAAGTATTAATTTAATAAACGTTAATGTCATACAAAAACTATTGACCAAATTAATAAATAACTCGTCATTAACTCATGCCCTTAAGGCGTTACTTTATTAACGGCGTTACTTTATTAACGTTATCTCCAAAAAAATGATTTTTTTGGGGATTTTCACCATTTTTTAATTACAGTTTTATTACTGCTTGACAGATTTTCAGACTCCAAAAATAACAGTACAAAAAAAAAAAAAAAACGAACTTCTTCTTTGAGTCTAGAATCTTCAAGCAGACCTTCAAAGTGAAAAAAAAAATATTTTCAATTTGTTTTTAGATTGACCAAAAAAAGCTAATCTCGCAGCCAAAAATAGGAATGCTATATGTTAAAGCCACAGTTTTGGAAAGACACATATATTTTATATGTTGAAAAAAATTTTGGTAAATTTTTTCAGATTTTTTTTTTATAAAAATGAGAGTTGTTCTTGGCACTTGGGAGCAAAACGTGTAACTCAAAATGTTCATGCAATATTTCAAAAGACAGGTCTTGGCTAATTTATCATTTTAGAGCATTTATCATTAAGTTAGCAAGGACCAAAAGAGACAATGGGGCATATTCATAGTCAAACTTTAAAACCGAGTCCAACTGGCCTCGAGTCTAAATTTAACACACAGGTTAGAAACAGCTGCTATTCATAAAGAATTTGGCAACTCTGTTTGGTAAAAAACAGAATTCTACTACAATTTTAGTGCTATTGCCATTGAAATCCAATCCATTTGTTAACAGATAGGAAAAAACAAGTTAGTCAAATAGTCGACCGTTTTTAAGGAATGAGCTTTTGGACCTGAGTCTAAATTGCCTATGAACTCCAGGTTAGCTTAGAAGAGACAAAGAAACAACTTGTCAGACAACTATGAATATGCCCCAATATATTCAAAGGCGGATACCGAAACAGGTTTTACTGTAAGCAAATTAAGCATTTCATAATATATTTCGTTTAGTGGTTTATTTGCAGAGCAACAATTTCCACAAAAAATATCTACATTAAAAAAAAACCACCATCATATTTTACAAAGTTTAATCCTATTCAACAAATTGAAATATATCTAAGCCTTTTTAATATTCAGTTCAGATATCACAATCACAACAAAATATTATCTCGTATATCCTGATTTCATTAATTAACCAGTATAATAAAGTAGAAATTAGCCACAAGCATATGAAAAACATGTACGAGTAGGTACCAACCTACCTACCATTTTAATTTAAATTAATTTTCACATCAATATTGCTTTATTAGATTATACCTACAAAAACAACTAAAGCAGACTACTCTTCTATTACTCATACCGTCATAGGAGTATATTTTCTAACGCCCATCATGATGCACACACCTCTCATCAAAAATAACCAAAATTTAATTAGTCACCAATCAATGTTGGATCAATCAATTCATGACTGTAATAGAGGTTAGGGAACATACCATTGTCTGGATGTTCTATTCTAATGAACACCAATAGAGAGAATATTGAAATTGAGGGTGTGTGTAGTGTATTCAAATGAGATAACCAGCAGAGAGTCAGTGTCATCCAAAATTGAGATCAGATAGTCACAAACTGTCCTTCCTCTCTTCTCTAGGGATCAATCCATTACCGGAAAGAATGAAATAAAGGGGCGACACAGGACATCAACCCAAGGACATTGGTAGAGATACGAGTATACGGTAAACACAATTACATCACTTTGATCTCTACTCTTCCCTCTCTCTCTCTCTCTGTCTCTCTCTCTCTCTTTTACTGTCATCAAACATGTCGCACATATCAGTCATGTTTTTGTGTGTAGCAAAGAGGTCCTCTGGATCTGTGCATGGAGTTGATGATGTGTGTTTGTTTACACATCCTTGATAAAATTCTATATTCGTACAAACTAATATAAATTTGCATGATGATGAAAGAGAATTGACTCTGTTTCTGGAAGAATAGATATGCAGAGACACAGCGAATTCATATCCTTCCTTCGTATTCATTATTCCAGCTTGGATTCCTTCCGGTTTTGGTGGTGATGGGTTGTGTATGGTAGAATGGTTCGTAAAACGTCCTTGCCCATTCCTTCGCTTTTATTTTTTTTTTTCTCCTTCCTCTGTTTGTCATTTTTAATTAGCCCTCAGCTAACGAAGGACAATTAAATTGAATCAAGCAGTGTTGGGGGTAAAATGGCAAATAATCAATTTGAAATGTTAGCGCTGGGTGAACTCTGTTTGGTGGTTGAGTTTTGGGTTTTTCCAATGTGGGATTTTTCGGTAAATAAAGTGGGCGGATGGAAATAAAGGAAACGCAAAAACAAAGCAAGGGAGATTTGTTTTTATAAATTTACTAGTTATTTGTTAGCTTTTGTCGTTGTCGTCGTCGGGTGGTCGTCTTTATAAAAGGGATGTGAGGATCATTTCGAAAAATATTTTCTTGGCCTCTTCTTTATCTTTTCATGAATGCTTTTATGTATTTTTCTGTCACAGAGTCGGAAACTAAATTTAGGCTATCTTTTGCAAATTTTTGGAACAATCTTTCAAATGAACTTTGGCGCCTTAAAGAAAAATTAGTTATAAAATCAAACAGAGTGTATTTAAGGTCAAGTTGTGTTTTTGTTTTGATATCCACTACTGGGCTAGCGAGCGTTACGAAAATTTATATCAAAAGAAGTCCAAATTTGATAGATAGTTGAATTTGTTTTCAGTAAACCTTTAAGAAAAATGAAAATAACAGTTTTTTGAAAAATAGTATTTGAATTTGTTTTTATCAAAATCGTAAGAGCCGTTTTCGAGATACATAAGTTGTCTCTTAAGGGTTAAGGGTTGACAAGTATCATTATTTTTGTAGCTAAGCAAATTTTGAGTTTCGCTTCTAGAGAATTATGAAAAAGAGCCTTAAAGTTTGAAGAAAATGGCCATTCAAAATATTTTCGAAAATTATTCTTTTTTTTATCAAGTTTTAGAATTTTTGATTTTAATTCTTTTAAGGGTAAGTTTGAAAAATGTGTTGTTATTATTATTTATTTTTTGCTTTATTAATTTTTACTGCAAACATTTAATTTTAAGGTAATTTTCCAAAATTTGTTCTAAGATCTTAAAGTTTTCAAGCAAGATACGTTTTTGAACATCAAGTCTTGACAATAAAACCATTCAATTTGGGGTGACGAAGGTAACCCTTACTTCAAAGACATCACACAATAAAAAAAGGAATTGATTCATTTAATATTAGAATTCTTCCCAAAGGATATTATGTATACAAAGGCATTTGACTTCAACACTCGTGTAGGTTAGGTTTCTAATTTCGTATTCTTCTCATGTTATTTTAGCTCTGCTGCGCCTATCCTATTAGGGGTTTATTCGTTTAATTTTATTATGGGCTTTCTTTAGGTTCCTGAGATGATTTGTTAATTTATTTACATTCTGGGAACTGACTTTGGTGGATTTTTTTTTTTATTTTATTTAAGAAGATAGTGTTTTGTATATCCTATGTGTTGTGGTTTAGTTTACTTGGTATAATACAAAAGGGACAAGAACCACCTAAGGCTATGTATGTGTGATTTTATATTTTGCATAGTAAGCAAAGGATTTTTTATTTGCAACAAAACAAAAAAAAAATAAACAAGGAGTGAATAAATTACTCATTCGGAATGAACAACAACTACATAAATACTATATGCCTTTATATGGGTTACTTTGGTGAAATAAAAATATTTATGCACGAGTGAATTGCACGTTATTGGCTTTATTTGCTAATGGTTGGAAAAAAAA
The DNA here is from genome assembly GCA_958431115.1 of Syrphus vitripennis. NCBI lineage: Eukaryota > Metazoa > Arthropoda > Insecta > Diptera > Syrphidae > Syrphus > Syrphus vitripennis. The sequence continues at coordinate 137,555,289 of OY288108.1, read as the reverse complement.
CCCCGAATCAATTGAGTACGATATATACTAAATAATGTGAGGAGTTGAGGTGTTATATCGCTGTCAAAGGTTTCACATCATTATTGTACATATTTTTTTTTTTCATAAAGAAAGGATATTTACAAAAAAGTGAAATGCCCGACTGGATCACAAGGACAAGGACTTTAAGACGTAAGTGAGTTATTTTACTATTTAACGATAAAATGTGAGAAAGTCAACATTTTTGAGTTTTGTATTTGAAGAAAAAAAATCAAAAGTTTTTTTTTTTAACGCAATAATAATTGTTACTTGTGGTGGTAGTGGAAACACAAAAATGTCAAACCACTCTTTCATCATATTATGTAAGCTTAAAAGAAATTGAAAAAATAGTTTTCGAGAAAAATTTTCTTTGATTATAAAGACACCACCTTTGTTAAGTAGAAAGAAACTAATTTTAAGCTATTTAAAATTTTCTTTGTTTTTATTCTTCATTTTGTTTAAAACGGATGAAGCTTTGTACCTGCTTAAGCAGTCCTAAATATATGTTTCGATAATCCTTAAAAAAAGTATTGGATCCTCTGAAGAACATTTGGATTTTAGGAATAAGTTAAATAAAACAAAATAAAAATTTGATGAATTTGAAAAATTGAAATTTTTGAAATGCAGGCTTTAAAGGCAAATATTTTATTGGATTCCAAATATTTTTTTAGTTGTTTTAAATAATATTGTTTAGGGCTTATAAAAAAGATATAAAACGTATGTAAAGTGTCATTCATATGAGCTATGACATGCGTTTGCTAGTAAATCTTTTTAAGCTATTTTAAGGTAAATATCAATTTATTCTTATATAAATATGTCAATGAATACGCAAGTCCACAAAAACAAAATACATTCCACAGAGCTGCGAACGAATAATTCGCATGAGTCATTGGCATTGCACATTAAATCTATAGTACTCTCATGAGCACGTTCCACACAGCTGTGTTGTGTGGTCGTTTGAGGGCGCACTTGTATATAAACAGGAACCAGAAAATTATTTAGGTGTGTGATCGCTAGGGGGCCAACGACGCACGTGTGGAACGTGTTCATGAGAGTACTATGCAAATTTTTCTTTTTTAGTTCAGAACATGGTATGTACTGTCAAACAAAAAATCGTGTTTCTTTCTGAGCTCAGAGTGTATAACAGTTCAAGTTTGTGTTTCTTTTTTTGTTGAGAGCATGTTCAGAGATTGTTCGGGGCGCACTCAATGAGCTCGGTATAAAAAAACTGAGCAAACAGATTTCAATCCTGAACGCGTGAAAAATAACAGCAGAGTCCATTGACAAATGAAATTTACTGACTGAAAGCTAGTGCTCGAGTGTGTTCCATAAAATAATTCAGAGCGCTAAGAACACGCTCGTTCCTAGGAAAGTTCAGAGTATGTTCGACAAGCTCGTGCTCTGTTCCGTGCTCTGCTCTGAATGAAAAAAGAAAAACTCCCATATACAATGCATGAGTTCAATTTCAAAACAAAGTTGTGTTGTCTGATTCGCAGGTCCCTGCGACCACCCATATGAATGAAATGTCATATTTTGCGATCATTAGCAGACGAAGATCGCAGCTCATATAAATGACACTTAAGCAAATGTGGAACGTAATCATCTGTTTTAGAAGAAAAATCTTGTGGTAGTCAAGATTAAAAATGGATTCCATTTAAATATTTGAATTTGAATAAACAGAAAGATATTTTAAATCTGAATACTGTTCTAGCACTCTTGTTATTGGTATTTAAAAAATGTTTCAATACATTTAATATATGCATCAAAAGACTCCTATTAAAGCTAAATTCATGCAGTGGAAATGCCAAATTGCTTTTCAATATATTTTAACTTATTTTAATTATCATTTCTTTTTGTTAAATTAATTCTCAAGCTGCATGAAGAAACAACATTTCAAAATTACACCAAGTAAATTCAACACATATTAAGGTACTTATAAATTTTAAGTCATGCTAGCCCATTAAAAAAAAATAACATAATTACATTCAAATTCAATTAAGCTCTTATCATAATTAAGATTTAAGGTTTGATAAGCAGTTCAGAAACCAGATTAGCGCAGTGACCACCATGCCCTTAACTTGCCATCCATATCAGGCTTAAACTGGTATACAATATCGAAGGAACACAATGAGTTGTTAAGTTTTTGTAGTTTTTTTTTTTAAATTTTTTAGTTAAACATAAATAAAAATTAAGAGTAAATAGGTAAATGTAAAATTAGTGTTATATAATTTTTTTTTTGTTAAAGATGTATACGAATTGTAAAGTTAAGTTTTGTTTTAAGTAAAGAAAAAAACTTACAGTAATACCGATTTTTATTTCATCGGCTTTACCGGTATCCGGCTGGAAAGAAGAAGAAGAAAAAAAGAAAAAAAAATGCTAACTGTCATACCGATTAATGGTATTTGATATAAGAAAAAGTTTAATAGCAAATAATTTATTATTTAAGTTATATAAATAATGTGAAACGATGCATTAATAGAAAATTATTTTTTTTTTTAATTTTTTTAAATTTCATTAAAAAAGAGTTAAAAGAATGAAGAAAAGTATAAAAATACAATATTAGAATTAGAGGTTAAGGTTATAGAGAAGTGGTTGCATTTTCGGTGTTCTTGTAAATATAATTTACTAGATATGTATATGTAAATGTAGGTTTAGAAAAAATGTTAACAACATAAAGTTTTGAAAAGTGAATATTTTTGTTTAATGTTAAAGAAGCAAGTATGTTTATGTAAAGATATGGAGTAGATAAAATGTCTTTTGTTGTTTTTTTTTCTTATTGATTATAATTTAAGATAAAATGTAGGCAAGGCAAGGCATGTAATGTATGTATGTCATGTGTTGTTCTTCTCTTTTAAAAGACTGATTTTAGTATTCGGAGCAATCCATCAAAGCAGAAAAATTTAATAATACGGCACGAAATGAGTGATTTTTCTTGGCAATATGGCACCAAAAACTTATCCAATAAAAACCTTATTAATCATTTTTTTTCCTGACTGATTTTTTTTTTTTTGTTGAAATGGGTTTGGGGGATGTAAAATACCATCGGCATATTATTTTCAAATATTTTTCTTTTTTCAATATTTTTGTATAAGAAGGCAAAATTTTGGAATGCCGTCAATCAGAAAATAGTTTTAATTTTAGTGAAAATATGATGAATGAAAATTTATACCATAATTATTTTTTATAATAATCTTTTTGATAGAAAATTAAAAAAAAACTAATTTTGAATACGATTAACTTAACTTTATGGTCCCTCAATTTAAAAATATTCTTTGAAGAAAGTAATATTAAAAATTGATGTTTAAAGTTTTTCTTTTTTAAAGAATATATGTACATACTCGTATGTACCTACTATAGATCAGGATGTCTGATATCCGTCTGTCTATGGGTTCTTTATTTGTTTTTCAAATTTGGACCTAAAGGTCTTAAGATGATTGCCTAGAAGTGGATATAATTTCTTTTAAGATGCAAACATAATGTAACAGCAAAACTTTTTTATTTCAAAAATGGATGCATGTTAAGATTCTGTTGAAATCTTTTCTGTGGGTTTTTGTAAAAAACTGAAATTATTTAGTCGAAAAATATTCTCAAATAGATATCTGCCAAAGAAGCGGATTCTTCTTTTTCTCATAAACGGTTTGACGGATGGCGATCAAATTTTTTTTGAAAGAGGTTCTATATAATTTTATTTAAATTGTATCTATCAATATGTATTTTTTGCAAACTTATTTTTTTTTAAACAAGTGGATCATAGGAAAAAAAAATCATAAAGACGGAAAAATACTAAAAGAAAAGGTTGCCTGCATTTTTTTACCAACTCATAAATTTTCATGTCGAAATTTTTCTACTTAATTTTTTAAAGGGTGTTCTGCAGGGTAATTTACTTGTTTTCGCTTCGTTTTTGAGTTTTTGCGGTTTTTTGATTTTTCCTGTTCTATCAACTCAATGATTTCTGATTTAATTGATACTAAAACATTTTTTGTTTTGTTTGAAAAAAAGCCAGTAAGAAATACAATTTCTCATTTTACCGTATTTCGTTAGAAATATTTTATAAACAAGTTTTCTTCAAAAAAACAAAACAAACTTACAAATACAAAAAAAATTGAAGCCCTCATCTTAACCCTGAAAGTGAAAAGCGTTTTACAAAAATTCGAATAATAAATGTCAATACAAATAAAAAATTTAAAAAATTCCGTGACAAAACACAAAGACTCTGATGGTTAAGGCTAATTAAGTTTCTCTTTAGTGAGTCCTTATAATATAATCAGCGGGTTACTTTTTGTTGTGACATTAAAAGGAAATTCAAAATTCAATCGCGTCTCAAGTTATTTTTCTTTTCTGTCTCTATAACCCCCATAGAGATTGAATAAATTTATTTCACAATGTTGTTGCTTTTTTTTCTCTCTTCTGTTTTTGTATTAAAAGTTTTAATATTAATTTCTTCACTACACATATAGATATACACAACATACATATACACAAAAAAAAAAAAAAAATATACCAACCAACCAGCTTATAGCAGAAGAAAAAAAAAATTCATATAAGCTCGAATAAATTTATTAAATTAGAAACTTTGTGTCACAATAGCGATGGCATAAAATAAGCGAACTCATTATAAGAGTTAGAAAAAGTTTTCGAATTTTTTGTTTTTGTTTTATTCTCCATCCTCTCTCTCTCTCTCTCTTACTGAGTTTTTCTTTGGGAAAAGTTTTTGTGAGTTTTTGGCGTCTTTGGAGTTGTTGGGGTTGGGGAGAGAATGTTGATGAGGTGTGGAGGAATGGGTGCGGGTTAGGTATATTTTGGGTTTAACTGCATTGGTAAAGGAAGTTCAATTTTATTCTTTGAAGAGGGATGAAATGTGACAAAAAGTTAAAACAAATTTTATTTAACCACATTCTAATCATACATTAAAAAGTGAAATCTGAATTCTTAGAAGGATCAGTTATAGGTGATTTTATGGATTAAGTTTAAGTGCCTACACAGTGAAAAAAAATCCTTCTTGGAAGACCATATTTGGGGAGGGTAAAACTGTTTTTTTTCTGCAATGAAATAACAAGCCCTGAAAAAGGGAAAGTTTATAGAGGGTTAACGACCAATTGAAAGCTATTTTAAATAATGAGGGAAGATTTGAAATTAAAATTAAAAAAAAAAAAATATCAACTATTCCCGTCACATTTCCTATTTCTTCCCACTTCATAAGGTAGGTGGTGCACTTGCACTCATAATTACATAAGACAGATATAGAGGGCACTGAATGTTTTCCTAGGAGCTATTGTGTACTTCATTTTATATTTTATTGTTTTTTTTTTAATTTTATTAATTTTAAAAACTATAGAGCTTTTGTTTTAAAAATTGTATGCATCTTTTGTTCATTTGAAATTTTAATTAAATAACTGGCAATGTATTTTTGTAAAATGAAATAAAAGTTAATTTTTGTTTCATTGTTAACGTACCTACTTATAAAATACAAACAATTGCATTTTAGACGTCACATCGGTTGATGCTTGTTTTGTAACTCCAACATTTACGGATGTACACTCTTAAGTGTAACTATATAATGTACATAGTTCGACTGTGACATTTTTTGAAGTCACAAACTGTGTGGACCTTCATTATGTTTATGCTGAATGTTCGGTATTTTATTATATTAACTCCTATCCAAAAGTATAAATGAACCTTTTGTTAAATTTTTGAATACATATGTATATTCGTACTGTGAGTCCTTCATGTCCTCCATTATATTGAAACTTAATTGTATAATTCATAATTTTGCATTGTGTATTTTCAGTATGACAATTAGAGGTGAAACAAAATGGTTTTTGAGGGAGGTATTACTTGTTGGGGAAATTACCTATTTATAGTTGGTTGCACTATGATGAATTTAACTAAAGTTTGAGGTAATTTTGAGTTATTAAAAATTATGTTCTTAAAATTGCTGTAAGTGAAACAAAGCAATTTGTATGTTTATAATATTTTACTGGAGAACCTTGTTTAGCTCAGTTAATTTTGTTGTGAAAAGGAAAATTTCACAAGAAAACAATGATTAGGTAATAGAATTTTGGAAAAGTGGTTTGACAAACAAATTTTTTTGTTTGAAATTGGTGGGATTATAAGTTTCTTTGTTTCTCTTTCTAAAAGATAAAAAAGAATCACTTAAAATAGAAGGAGAAGTTAAGATTTATTTTTATTTTATTCTTGAGAGTCTACGAATTCAACAAAAAATTACCAAAATAATGAATACACAAGAGGATAGAGACAATACGATCGTGAGCTATGCTTTGGCAATTCAATAAGTACCTGATACACTACTGTGATAATTTTTGTTTGTTCCGTAAAGTAATAAGTCTTTTTTATGTTAAATTATTTTTATGTTAAATTATTTTAGTGTTAATTTATTTTGTTCTGTTTTAATTTCATTCACATTCAAAATTTCAGTAAGTTTTCATTTATAAAAACAAATAAAATTATCCAAAATGTAAAATTATTAAATAAATAAAAATAGAATTATCTAGAAAAACCCCTGAAGAAGTCGTGGATAGCGACGAAACGTTGGGAAAAGATGGAATAAGCTTGTTTTATTTGCATCCAAAAACTAACTGACCAAAAAAGCCTGCATAAACAAATTAAAAAAAAAAAGATTTATTTTGTTTTTCATCCAAGTGGAAGGTCTTATTCAAACAATGGGGAAAATCATTTTAACCTCTCTATGAAAATGGCAGCCAGCAAATTGTTTTTTTTTTTTAAATTTATTAGTTGGTCATTATTTTTTCAAGTGATAGTTCTGTCCTTCTATTCCTCTGAGTTTTGAACCAGCTGAGCACTTTGCAATTAACAAATTTTCAAGGTTGAAAGTTTATCATGTTAAACTACAGACAAATGGCAAATTTTTGTGTTTGAACTTGGATTTGTTAAGATTGAATTTAAATAAGAAAACTTTTCAAAACAGTAAGTTTGTCATATTATTGATCAAAATTTACTTATTTAATTGTAAAATAGTTCAATATGGAAATCTTACTGTTCATAATAGTTTATTTAAAAAAAAGTATTATTTTTGAGAAAACTAAAAAAATTCAAAATTTTGTTATCAAAAGCTCATAGGGACTGGAAATAAAATTGGTTGACTTAATGTCTTGTTTTTTTTTTTTTACTAAATTATAGATTTTCATGGCGAAATTTACCTAAGCCACCGCAGAAGAAATCCATGATCTCCTAGGTTATTTAAAAAAGTCGGATCCAGGCCCAATAAGAAATTAGTGTGATCAGATCGTAGTCTAGTAAATTAAGACTTTTATTCTATAAGGTTGCGATAACTACCGTTCGATTAAGCTGATGTCACACAGCATGAAGATCGTTAAACGGATAAATGGCTGACTACGAAAAATAATACGGCAACGAGCACTTGATGTATGGGTGGATGTTTTAGAGGGAAGAGGATACCGCATTAGTGCGAAAAAGACAGAATATCTATGCTGTCCATTTTCCGACCCAGACGGCCCTATTCCAAGTGCGAAGTGGCGAGAAAACTCTGACAACTTCTGTGAAAAATGCCCCCTAAACTGAAAGGAAGGCTCTACATCGCAGCTGAGAAGAAGATGCTTCGCATGACACAAGGAGTAACAAAGCTTGATCGAATCAGAAGCAAGAAAATCCGAGGAAGCCTCCACGTGAAAAATACCATCTTGGATAAAATACAGCACGACCGTCTAAGCTGGTACTGTCATGTACAAAGAAGAAACATTGAGAACCCAGTTACAACACAATCGCGAAGAAGAGGCAGGCCTAAGAACTCATGGAAAAAGCAAATGCAACCAAAACTGCATTCAGTTGGCCTTAGGAATGGAACAATTCAGAACCGGGAGACCTGCCACCGTTTCCTGAGGTCAACCCGGTGAAACCCACTTGTGGAGCCATAATGTGAAGCACCAAAGTGGGAGAGTTGTGATCCCATCCGCGATCATGTCTGTCGTCGATAATGGAGAAGTCAAAGAAGATTATAAAAGGTTGGGTAGTTTTAAATTTTGAAGATTTTGGTAAAAAAAAAACAAATTTTCTTAATTCCTAACAATCGCTGTACCTACTATCCTCTAAAAAGAACCAAATTTTGAAACTGGATTCGTTTTTTCTTCTCGTGTATTTTGATATATGTAATTAAAAACTTCGACAAAATGTTTGTATTTTAATAAATTTTCAGTTTCTTTTCTTTTTAAAGTGCTACAATTCCAAATATTATATTTAAAAGCAAAAGTCCTCTCAACTCATTTTGTAGAAAATTATATTACCTACAAAAATATTTATAGTTAAACCTAGTTAAGCCTAGGTCGAAGCTGGTAAAGTAAAATTCCGGGTTAGTATTTTTGACATATGGTAACTTATAGTTGGTAGATTGAAAAAAAAACAATTGTCAATTTCTCCCTTTAACATTTTTCTTCTGATTATTTAAGAAAATGTGTGACCAAATTTTCAAAAAAGATTTTAGGTCAAATCAAAAACAATGATGTTGAAAAGCTTAAAAAAACGCTATGATTTAGTTTTCTTCAAAATGTTGCAATTATACTTCTTTATAAAATGCCTAGACGTAAAAATTGTAAAAACAAAATATATGCATAAAGGATAATTTATCCTTATAATAATTTTTTACAGAACGAAATGAAACGAAATGACCACCAACGAGTGTCTTTGCAAAAGCTCATGAAAATAATAAAATAATTCACCTCATGATTTTGCTACGAAAGCACCATATTCAACGTTGACCGCATAATACCCAAGACTTTTTCATACAAATAGCAACAAAACTGATGATTTTGAATGAATGTTATTTTTTTCTTTTTAACAAAAATATGAATACTGTCGATATTGCTTTTTTTTTCTTAGAAATTAAAGCAAATGAAATATGCGTGAATGAAAAAAAAAAAATCAAATAAGAAAAAGAAGGTTAAGTTTTTCCTTAACTTTTTCCAATTCAATTTTTTTTTTAATTTGACTTGAAATTTTATGAAATAAAATGGGAAATATTTATTAATAATTTTATTTTTTTCTGTTGCAAAATTAATGCTCTGAAAATGCAAAAAAATGCATTAAATCTAATGAACTTGATTATATTTTATAATAAATGTTAAAAGGTAAATGAAAGAGGGGGGTTTAGGATTAATTAACACGAATCATTCAATAGGGGGCGACAACAACACAAGAACTACCGAAAATATTTCATTTTGGCTATTAATTATTCTTTTTTAATTTACTTCTTTTGGTTTTCATTAATTCAATCGATTTTAAGTATTTTTTTTATTATTTTTGCCAATTCAACAATAATCATATTTTGTTAACTATAGTGTGGAAAATTAGGGAACAGAAAATAAACAAAATGCCAATTTTCAAAATTTTAAAAAAACTAAGCCAAAAACCCAAACTAAATGGAAATGAAAATGTTCATAAAACAACAAAACAAAATAACTGTAAATTATGACATTTAAATTAATGCAAGGAAAATAGAAAAAAAGAAATTTAAAGAAAAAATGTCACAAACTAATAAAAAAAAATAATTTTTTTTTTCAGAATTTTGAAAATAATATTAAATTAAATTTTGTGTTTTATTTAATTTTTTTTTCTTGTTTTTTTTTTTTTGAATTTGTTTTGTCATCTTTTTTCTTTTTACCATGATTACAGCGCCGCCCGCTATTATAACACGGGCCGTATGGGAGACTTGTCCCTCACCATTGCGTGCAATGCAGGTGTACTCTCCGATGTCCTCGTGTCTGATGGTGGAGATCCGTAACTCGGTGCCATCATTAAAGATGCCAACAGTAGAGGATGGATCAACGGGATTAGCATCTTTGTACCATAGAATTTCGGGTGTTGGTGTGCCATCGGCTTGGCAATTAAGAATAATTGAATCCCCTGTAATAAGAAGAGAGGAAAAATATTATTGTTTTTTTTTTTTATATTTTTTGCAAGTGAGTTTATGATAGTTTTAAGTTTCTAAGATCAGAATTAAAAATGCCTCAAATTTTAGATTTCACGAATTAAATTTTTGATTTTCTTAAAAAAAATATCAACACTACTAAATAAAAAAATTAAAATCATCCTCTGGCATTCTACGTTTCGCAGAAATCATTGTCAAGGTTAAATAGTTTTTTCACCACTTCGCAATTTTAGCAGGTCCTTGGTAAGTGTGATTTGCTTGCTACTTTTCATCTCATTATAATTATTTCGCAGTTTCTCATTGCATAGTTTAACCATTTACCAATTAAACGTCCCTAGTAGTTTTAATTTTGATGTGTTATTGTTTCGCAAAATCATCAATTTTCAAATTTTACACCGCAGTTTTTCCTCTAATTTCGAATCAAATTACTTTGCCTAATATAAAATGGCATTTCATTACTTCGCAATATAATAATTCACTAGATGTCATTTCGTTCTGCTATTCGCTTCGCAATTAAAATGCTCTGTTTATGTACGCAGTATTTTATATTTATTTACTGCGTAGTAAGATTTGTGATAAAAGCATTGTTCACTCTTTGTCTCTGGTTCGCATTCAGTTAATTGAAAATGTTTTAAAAATGTACAAATTTGGGAAAATTAAAAATGGTGATTCATGCTTCCAAGGTCTTCCACTTTAATACGGTATATGCCCAAACGTCAATATTTTAATGAACGTTGTGTTTTTAAATCGTGTTTAATAAATTTTCTCACAATCGGTTGTGCGTTATCCTTATTCAAAAGGACAAATAATAATCCGCGAATAATACCCATGCAATTTATAAGAGTTTCCTCTTCATGGAACAAACACTTGAAAGCTATGTCTTAATAATCCCTTAACCACATCAGCTTCACCACGGCACAGTATTGTTGATGTCGCCCCCCATTTTTTTTTTTGATATTATAGATCTTAGAGTCCTTGTGCGGTTTTTCTATTTCTTTGTATTGTTGTCGCTTGTCTCATTTCACAACGAAATATGCATGTTATATAAAATAGAGAAGAAAAAAATAACGACAGCCTCTATGTTGTGACTTCTTCAACCTCCTGAAATAACATTATTATACCAGTGGTTCCAACCAACACTATACGCGAACCTGAACAAAGGACGAAAAAAAAAAATATAAAGGAAGAACCTCTGAAGATGTCTGCCTGCGTGTGTATCGCGTGGCTAGTATATCCTAGTGTTGAATTCTTTCCAGGATAATGATTAAGCCACCATCATAGTGTATAGATGATGATAAGCAAGAAAATGCACAGCAGGAATGCAAACAACAGCGAGAGTATATCCTGGCGATATGGTTGGGTTGGTTTGGTTGGACTCTTAGCAAGCAATTGATAGTCCTAAAGAGGAGACATCATCAGCATCACCCACTTTCTATTATAGGAATCCGGGATGGGGGATGGGCTTTGATGGGCATGTGGGTTAGGTCGGGGCTGATGAGGAGTATAATAATTATAAAGCATCATGCTGGAGCAGCATGAAATGACACTTCCTTCCTGAGATTACATCTTGCTGTTATCTACTTGAAAGTAATTTCCCTCCGATGTTTCTTTTCTTCTAGGTTGTTTATCCTGGTTTTTTTTTTTTACTTTTTTGTTGGATGTATCCTTTAGTTTTTGTGTTTTTTTTTGTTTTCAATTTATTTTGCTTTGCTTTAATGTTACCAACGAACGGTGTCAGTTTGCGCAAGCACGCGATTATGCACATATTCCTTTTGTTTACCAAAAGGATATTCTATAGTTAGGTTGTAAGGTGTATATAGCAGAAATTTTCTAAGATGGGTTTCTTAGATTGTTTCTCTCTCTCATCAAAAGCTTCCTTTATTTTATCTTTTTTTATCCTTTAAATATAATCTGACAGAAAAAAGGTAAGAAGGATGTCAAAATAGAAATATAGCACGCATTGAAACGTCCATCCAACTATAACAGGAACATCACTAATGTCCTTAAGAATACTTTGACTTGTCTCCTCTCTCAACTTATACACAAAATGGAGGTGCTCTATCACCCACTTTTTGCGTCTCCTAACTTTGCTTCCGGTGTGTATGTGTGTGTGTGTGTTATCCTGTTTAGAATGCTTCACAGTAGGAAACGAAGAAAAAAAGTAGCTTTGAATCTAAAGTGTTATTTATTTCACTCATTTCGTGTGTTCTAAGGAAGTGGTGGGGGGTTGGCAAGGAGAAGATGATGATGTTTCTTATAATATATTTTTTTTGTTGTTGTTTCTCTCATACAGAATGAGTTTATTTACAAAAAGGATATGCTGACACTTAACAGTAGTGGAAGCTGTTCAAAGCTGACATTTGTCATTAAACTTAGAATGGATTTGTTTTTATGTTTTTTTTTTTTTTTTTGGTAAGATGTGGATTATATGTTCTTCTCACGTACGTCATTATTTTATGTTTGCTACACTTTACAGATTTTGAATGTGAGTCCCCAGACTATGTGTCTTTGTTTTGATGATATGAACATTTTCTTCCTATTTATATTTAGTATATGTGACAAGAAGTTGCAATAATATTTGACAGGAGTTTCCTTATTTCTCGAAAACACTAACCGTGTGAAGTTGTTTCAATATCCAGATGTATATTTTGTATCCTTTTTATGTATGTTTGGTATATTTTCAGTACTTTGAGTAATAATTCATGACTGAGATTATGTTATACTTGTCATACAATTTCTCATATAGTAGTTAACTTAGTGTATACCTACTTCATATGCATGTTATGTAAGTAGGTAGGATATGTTGTCAAAATGTATCACTTATAAGAAACTATATGCTCTATAGTAAGTTTGCAAGTTGGCAATTTATGTTACCTGTCAAAATAAATTGACTTTAGGAGTGCTCTTTATTTGGAAAAGGAATAGAATTATGAGATGTAAAGTTGACTTATCTTAAATTTGTATTTACACCTGCCAACATAATATGTACCAGGAGGTACCATTGTATTTGTCATATATCATGAAAATTAGACTTACTACTGTAAGCTCTAGGTAGGTAAACTTTACATTTCTTACATTTAATATAATTTATTTGTTTCTGCTATATTATTAGAAGAAAGAAAAAAAATGTACCTAATTAAACTTATAATTTCAATATCACTGCAAATATATATAAATAGCAGTTAGCTCTTCGTTCAAGTTTGCGGTGAATAAAATCAGCTCTACAAAAGTAAGTACACTCGGGCGTATACGCATTTTTTTATAAGGGATTTTTTTTCAGAGGTATAGAACTTTAAGTCGGCAACACTCTTTTAATTGGCTATTTTAACAGCTGTTAAATAATTTTTGTTTTATTGCATTTCAAAGTTGTATACCTCTAAAAAAACACCCTACATGATACCTACATAGATCTACAAATTTAATAGTTCCTCAAAGTAAAATTTCTGCCAGAACTCAGTTTCATCTTAAAAACTATTAATGTTAAATAAAATTTCAAATAACTTACCTAAATTAACGTATATAATATCTTCTGGTGTAACACTAAAACGTGGCGGTGCATGTACATCTAAATGGAACCATGTACCGTTCTTATGCTGTTTGGGATCACGATTTAAAAATACAACTTTACACTCGTACCATCCCTGATCCGCTTCTTTGATGTTAGTCAAGTTGAGTGATGCCGAACCGAATGGTGAATCCTGTGACACACGAGACACACGTCCCTTATAGCCCTCTTCGATGTGTTCCGGATAACTTTCGTACCAAATGTATATGGGCAAATCAGATCCCTATATTGTATCAATGTTGTTTTTTTTTTTGTTGTTGTTTGGAATAAAAGAAAATTTAATAATAGTTTCCAATCAATTTCAATATTTCCATTAAAAAAAATTATTTAGTTATTTTTAATATATATAAATTTTCTTATAAAAAAAAATAAAATAAAATTTACAAAAATTAACTTATACATAGATATTTATTTTTTTATAAATATATGAAAGCAATGTATATGTACACATATATATATAGATATAGGTTATAATTTTTCTTTTTTATATATATATGCATGATTATATAAATGTATGCACATTTAATGCGAATGCTGATTTAAGTTTTAATTGTTTTATTAAATTATTATATCTCAAATGCTATAGCGCAAAAAGTTTATTTTATTTATTTTTCAAACAAAAAGCGTTGCATACATGCTGGAGCCTATACATTATTTAAAAAAAGAATCAATAAATATAATTTTAAGTGCCATGCGTTTTATTTGGGATGCAATATTTTATGTACCTACTATTAAGGAGATTGTGTCAAAATTAAACAATAAAAAAATTGTGTGTTATCCTTTCTTTTTTTTATTGCATTGTTGGTAACGCACGATGGACGGCATTCGAAAGCTCGACCACAATGTCGTGTAATTTAATTAGTTCAACACTGATTTCGGTGTTGCCCATATAATTATTTATATACAAAATAATAAAAATTAAAATTACAGCCGGATATAATAATGTAACGTTATATACCCAACAAGAGGATATAATAATATTCGTTTGGATATACAATAAATATATATATTTTGTATCCTGTACAATATCTAGGTAATCATGTTATTTTATTTTCAGGCCACGTCCTTTTACCTATACTTATTATCCTATAGGTTTAGGTACGATGTGCTGAATACAAAATTCGTTGCATACTTGTGTGTGTCTGAGTGTTTAAAAAAAAATTGTGGTTAATGGTGTCCGGTTAAGGTTTCCTCTTTTTTTTTTTTGTAAGTCTGCCAACGCATGTGTTATTGAAGCTCTGTTTTGTAAGCTGTTTTTTTTTTTTTTGTGGGATAGATGGGTTTCAGAATTGATTTTCTATAGTAATACTTTTTTTTTTTAGCTTTTATTTATAATATTTTCCCCGCATAAATTGCAAATACTTTTTTTTTGAAATTTAAATTTATTCCATAAATCAACCAGAAAACGTGCTTTATATGAAAATGAAGGGCTTTGCAATAAATATAACGAAGCCACACACAAAATTCTCTTCAAAGTTATTTTTATATACCAAGTGCAATAATGAAAGCATTTCATCAATAAAGTGGAAAAAAAAATTGTAGTGTAGGTTTAGGTACACCAACGACAAAGGGTTTTGATTGAGATTGACTTCAATATACTTGTTAATTTTTTTTTTCATTTTTATTTTGCATAATTGAAAATAAAGTTTAAAAAAAACCTTTTTAAAATTTTGTTACAAAAGCTTGATTTGTATGTAACTCTTTTGTACTATTCATGATAAGTTTTTTTCCTCTCTAATTAGTTAATTAGAGGTGATATACTCGTATGTACGTAATGTAGGTACATGCTTATAAGGTTGATTTTAAATCATACAAATAATGTTTGATAAAGTGCTAGAGCGCATTGAACAGAGTCAAGAAGAACATTAGTGGAGCTATTTTTCAAAAAAATATTTATATTGGAAAACTATTTTCATGCTAAGATTTTTTTTTTTAAAGCCAAAACTCTTGAAAAATTAATTTTCAAATTTTCAAAAAAAAATCATTTTTGAACAAAAAAAACTGTTTTATTAACTTTTGAAAACTTTCTGTAAGAAGCCATTTAAAACCTTACTTAGTTTAAGAGTACTATCTTCCTACACAGTTGTTAGATTAATTGAATAAATATCTGAACAAGGTTTTTTTGTGGCTGCCAAGTTTCTCGCTCCATCATATTAATATTGAAGATTTTTAGCGAACACCAAAATTTTTTATAAGCTGGAGTTATAGCTTTTTCATAACTGCCAGACCGATCATCATATGCGATTGTTAGACCATAGAACCTTATCTGGGGTGCACTTTATCACGTGGTACCGGTAGCGCAACGCGTAGTGGAATCGCTAGAAAATCGAGTTTAGTCCAGGGGCCAAATTACCGCATCAGTGAACGAGTGAGTGAGTGCCATCAGTGATCGAAAAATTCTTACATTTTCCTTCAGTTTTGTTCTAATCAGTGAGCTCTTTAGTTATCGAATGAAATTTTGCTCGATAACTGATGAGGAAATGTCAAATTACTGTACTAGATTGCTCAATAACGTGAGCGGTAATGCCAAAATCGCACAATTCAGTCACGTATTACTCGTGAACTGATGCGGTAATTCGGCCCCAGGTTTAAGTTCCCACTGGGCAAGAAGAGTTTTATAATTAAAATTGAACAATTAAAAGGAGTCTGATGATCGGCCTGGAAGTCGTGCTTCGAACCAAAAATTTTCATTGATTGGAAAAATCAGTGTAACCTTTTCAAATTTATTTTTACGAACGTTTTTAATGAACAACTCATGATTTCTACCACAAGGTTTGTGGCTGGATTTACAGACTATTTCAAGGTTGTCAAATTAATTTTTTTTTGATTTTTGAAGTAAAATTTTGCAAAATTTTAAAAATTTCAAAGCCGAATAAAAGTCTTTCTGCTAAATATTTAAAAGAAGCAAAGCTAACTTTTTTTAAACAAGTATATGAAAATATGTGTTTTCAAATTGAACATAACCAACTCGGTTATGGTTTCTTAATATAAGTTAAAAATTTTTGGGAAAAATAATTTTTTTTTTTAAATTTTGCTAAGTTACTTTATGATTATGAAAGAGGAGAACAACTAATGATTGTTTCCGTAAAAAGGATTATTTGTCAAAAGTTCATCAAATGAGAACAAAAAAAAAATAAATGTTTTCGAAAAGGTGGTAAATGTCACTTCTAGCATACCTCCTTTTTTTTATTAAAAGACAAAAATCCAAATTTTTTTTTGAAAATTCTAAGTTCACAGCAAGCAGGAGCAATTTTTATTTAATAACATATTTGTTTTTATAAATTATTAAACAATTTCAACAAAGGAGCAAGTAGGTATTTGTTCCAAACAGTTTGACAACTGACAAAAAAAATACATCAATAACTTAACTAAAATAAAGTAACTACCTACATTAACAATCGTAATGACAACTGAAAAACATGTTACAAGCATTCCATTAGTTGTCAAGATAATCTCCATAATATAGGTTTAGATATAAATAGATTTAGGTACACAATATTCCTTCTTCCATATTTAATTTGAACAAAATATTCAAAAACAGAACTCTCATCAACTGAATATAGCTACCTATTTGTATAGATAATAATCATACCAGTCAATGGCAACAAACCAAAGAAAGCTACATACCAACAAATTGACTTTTTGATAAAAATATCGACACATATGTATATATTGTATAACAAAAGTGTGTTCATTATTCCATATCACGTCTACTAAGTAATTTTTTTTTTTGGAAAAGCTTTTAACTATATTTTTCTCCTGATTAACGAACTCGAAAAAAAAGAATTTCCAAGAAATTGCTTTTCTCCTATAGAAAACCCAACACATTCCCATAAACAAAATGGCAGAAAACAAAACTTTGCCCATAAAAAAAAACCTATCAATATCCCTTTGGCTTACTAAAGCCGATTACAATTCCGTCAATCATTCGATGAACAAAATAACAAACAAAAACAAAAAAAAACAACAACAAACAAACAAAACAACAAAACAAAAACAACAAAAAAAAAAAACACTCTAAAAATAACTATACTCAACTAAAAGTCCAGCCATTTATATTGCATATATCACTGATTTGAAAAAAAAAAAAAATGTATAAAGGTTGCCAGTATTTTTATCACAGACTTAATAACAGCCAACGTGAAAGTATAAGCCTAGAAAAAAAGCCTTAGTCCACCTCTTTTTTTTTGAAATGCCTATGCCTACCTCTACACATAAATATTGACCGACCACTAAAATCTCTGCCAATATTAACAATCCATAGGATATTGTCGCCGTTACCGTTGGGCATTCTTCGTCGTCATCCATCGCGTGGTATTTTTGTTGTTGTCATCCTCATCGTCAAACAAAAAAAAAAAAAAAAAAAAAACATATCGAAGGCTTTTTGGAATGATTGGATTGGAAAAACCACCAACTAACCATCAAAAGGATATAATAACGATAATAAATTTATCCCCATTTTGATGAAGTGTCCTAATATTTTGGGGACATTTAAACACTAACACTCATACATACATAGATACAATCCAATTGTACAAATAGCTTTGCTCAACGGAAATACATTTATAGAAAACAGAATTTTCTCGTGTTATTAAAGTAAATTTTATTTTTGGTATTATTAGTTAAACTATTGCGCTCGACCATGGGGACTCATAAAGCAATTCCCAAACAACCAGTATAATAATGTGTCCCTTTCCACAAATCGTGTATAAAGTGTAGGTAGCAAGCGATATGCGTGTGTGTATCTGTATATCTATAGTGACACTATGCCGTTATTATCGAAATAATAATTTATTAATGCATTTATGTACGATGTGTGGTGAAATTGCTTATTATATTGTATTGACTTATATGAATAGAAAAGCTTAAGTGTAATGAAGGGATTCGATGGATATAGATATACAAATGAACGGATAATTTATATAATATTTGTGTATATGGTGATGATAATGTTCGATACGCTTACAAATTCTGAACAGTGCTTTAATTAGAATTTCGGAGATTAATGGGTATACCTTCAATAACAATGAGTTTATAATTAAGCATTGAAATAATAAGTATTATCAGCTGGATGAAGAAGTGTTTTGAAGGAATTTATCTCGATTTTGAAATCAATGAAACGCTATTAAATTTAACAATATGATTGACTGGGAACAAAAAAATTGAACTTTAGAATTAGTTCAGTCATATTAGACATAGAAACATAGAAATTCTGGAAAAATTGAAGAAAATCTGGATTCTGGTATAAAGCTTTTATTGTGTTATGAAAAAAAAAACATTAAAGAAGGCACTGATATAACTTTATAACGGTAAATTCAATTTTAAAAACTTTGAGATCATGCGATTTTTTTTCCAACAAAAGTGCTTCAGCTTTTCTTTCTTCGACTGAATTCTTCAAAGATATCAACATTAAAAAAATATTAATAAAAATTTGATGTTACTGAAACATTTGAATAAAGGTTTAGACACTTTCAAAAAAAAAATTCAAAGTAAACTTAACCGTTTCAAAGTTATAGCTACATGAGGTCAACGAATAAAATGTCAGTTTATACTGACAGCTAAGTCAACCTTACCTTTACCTACTTTTTGATAATTATTGAGGAATATCGGCTTAAGTCTCTTGACTATCAAAGTACTCCATTTGATAGAAATATTAAATTTTAATATTAAATAAAAAGAGATTGTTATACATTTAAAGTTTTCTTTGAAAAACCAAAACAAAACAAACTATTCAATTAAAATCAATTTACTGAAAGTCAATTTTCATCAGCGCATTTATTATACAGATGAGTTCAAAATAAACCATATTTTCTAGCGAATTATTTCATTTTATAAACCATCCCTTACGAGCCTTAAGCTATCTTACAGCTATCTCTAAAATTTTGTAATCTTTGAACAACAAATTGATGAATTCTATTTTAAGAACCTTTAAACATACAATTACTTAATCCATAATGGAAGTGAAATTGTTTTTTATGACTTTATCTTTTACGACAAAATACATCATAATATATAAAATATCTAACATTTCTATTGATACACCAAACACAATACAAAAAAAAAAAAATAACCGCCTAAAAGCTGTCAACGGTTTTCATTGTGTTTAAAGAAAAAAAAAGGATTGTTCGTCATTCTTTTGGATTATGATGACAAAAGTGATAAAAACCTGTTCATGCACACAAATCAATTTGTGATACATAAAATATACAGCAAAAAAAAAAAAAGATGAAGAAGAAAAAGAAAAACTCATAAAAAGTTAATCTATTAAATATTTATGACTTTATATTTCATTTGGTGATATTGTAGTATATATAGGTTTGTTATGTAATAATAAAATATATGCGGAATTTTGCATTTTATTATCTAATTTTAGGCGCTCAAAGAAGAGGCCATCGTAAAACAAATAATGAAATGGAAAACAGGAACGCAAACGGAAACTTAAACAAAATTAAATTCAATTTCACCATGTGTTGTTTTAACATATGTTTTATATGTGCATCTACTTTCATAAGAATTTATGTATATCAATAAATTAAATAAAGTCTTTTCACAAAATACTGAAAAAAACTTTATTGATATCTTTTCGACTTCCAGGAAATAAAATCCTTAAAACAATAAAATTTAATAAAAATTCAATGCAATTGACGGAAGAATGGTTAAGTCTAATAAACTGACATTCTAGGTACAAAATAGTACAATGAAAATAATAATTTAATAAAAACGTTTTTGCACTCAGTACTGAGAGTTTTAAATGCGCGCAGTGTTAAAGTTATAAGTAATAGAAATTGTAGGTATGAGATTGTGATAAAATTTTTAATCATTTTTATTTTAATATTTAGCATTGCAAATTTTCGCAATTACAGCATCCTACTTTTTATAAAATTCCTTTAAAAAAATGATGTTTTTAGTAGGAGGACTTATTCCGCAAATGAAAATCACGACTAATAAAAACTTGCATTTTCTTAAATCTCCTAAAACGAAGTCTCGCAAATTATTCAGCACCTTTGCAATATCTTGTTTCAAAATTCAGTTTTTTTTTCGCGAAATGAGATTTTAATTTGGAAGCTTACGCAAAATAATGAAATATAAATAGTTTTCGTGTTGCGAGATTATAAATGAGAGATTTTTAATCTAGAATTAAAATTTGCGAAATTCCTTAAAACAATGAAGTATATATCATATCAGAAAAATTGTATAATTTGTTTTTTGAAAATTTTTAATTCTTCCCACAATTTAAGATTTTTCATTTATTTTTAAACGCTTTTTTAACTGAAAATATTGATTTTGTGTCTACGAGTATTTTGCATTTAATTGTTTGGTGTTTGTAGCTAATCAAGTTTTTAATGTAGCAAGTTTGAGAATTGGTAGATACAGTATTTTTTTTAAGTTGTATTTCCTTCCACACAATGATTATTTTGCAAAGCTTTCATTTCGTATCTGAAATATTTTTCGTTACAGTTTTTTTTAGAATAGTAAAGGGGTCAATTGGCAAATTTATTTCGTCATTTTTCATTTCGCAATGATTTTTTCCTGATCACTTGTTTTACAATTTAACTTTTTCGCATTTGAATAATTGTTTGGAAAACTTTTACTGCATCTTGTTTAAGAATCATTTAAAGTTCACTTGGGGAGTTTTGTAGCTATCTTTTGTATCACAATGATTTGCAATTTCTATTTTCGCAATTCGACCATTTTGCATTTGATTGTTTGGCAATTCTTCTTTGTTAATTTCTTATTTAACCTCATTTTAAAATCTTTGAGGGCACATTCATGTTTTTTCTATGCCGTTTTTCAATTCGCAGCGATTATTTCGCAACCTGTTGTTGACAACTTTCGCTTTTTAAAGTTTCGCTTTTAAATTCCTTATAGCAATTCTTATCTCGCATTTATTGAAATGAGTGGTTTTATTATTTTGCTTGATATTATTTAGCTTTTTATATACAATTTAAAAGCGTCAAGATTTTTGTCCTTTATTTATTTTATTTATATTTTTTTTGCATCTTTTCATTTTACATTCACCTTAGCCCAGCGCCTACGCAGTCAATGTAATATGTTTTCATAGAAAAAATGAAATTTTAAAAATTAAATTCCACAGCTTCTTCGTCAAGCTATACATATTAATTTCAAATTTTGTGCTCGTATTTTAAACACAGACAATTGCTTGTTTTACTGTTAGTAGGTGGATGGTAATAATATCAAAATTCCTGTCCACCTTCACTTCAAAAGAATCAATGGAATATTTATATCCGAATTTATATTCCTTTAGTGGAATTTTCAACGCCCCGCTCGCGCCCTCCCCTTTATCCATCCATACATTATATGCAACTGGAATTTTTTTTTATTGATATCATTTTTCTGCATAATATACAAAAAAAAATATAAAAAAAATACCAAACATTTTTATCTCTCTTATGGAAATATGAACAGATTTATAAATTGAATTTATATTTTAATATGAATAATAAAATGAAATATCCTCGAAGACCTACAATTCAGTCCCATTCAAATTGTGTATAGGGATATAAATTAATAAAGAAATACATACATATACTCATATATATTCTCGTTTCACCAACACAAGGACGTTTAATTATCTCAAAAATAAAAGGTAAAAGGTAAAACCGTTGCATAGTATGTCCGCTGAATACAATCTCTACGTTGCGCTGGTCGGCTTACCACTTTTTTGGTCCGATTTTCCTGTCACATTTCACATCGCTATGGTATATCGTATATCCGTGAGGAACATTTTTAACTCACTGCTCCTTTTATTATTTTACTTCCTCCATGGTTGAGCCACAGAGGAACACAATAAAAATAAACAAAGCCCCCATCCCGTTGGGTGGAGGGAAGGACATTCGCAGTGATTATACGGAGACCACACCTGTAAAATAATTTCAAATATTCCACGGGTGACGATTGGAATATACGGCTTACTCCGGTTTTTATTTATTTTTAGGGTATAGCTGTTGTTGTTTACTTTGCCTGAATCTGTTTTCTTTTTTAATGTTTTTTTTTCTTTACAACACAGAAAAAATGTTCCTATAGAACTCCTATAAGGAATGTACCCCTGTATTTATAAACTTGAATGCATAAGAACAACAAACAGAAAAAAAGATCAAAAATACTGTATGAAGGTATTTTCGTTTATACGTTTCACAAAATATGCAAGCATATTAATTTACATAAAGGATGAGATATGAAAAAAATCAGTAAAAGCGTATTAAGTAAAAAAGAAAAAAACCATGCCACGAAAATGTGCCTGTTTTTTTTATTGGATGTACATACGATTATACGAGTATACTCGTTATATGAGCAAAATTATTGAGAGGTATACTATAGCAACTGTTTAAAGATAGAAGAGAAAAACTTACAATGGGAATTGTTATTATTTTAAATATTTAAAATAAGGCCATTGAAATATCTGATGTCAGAGGGAAAATGATCCATTAAGCTTAATTTTTCACAGAGTTGTATGCACATTGAAAATGCTCTTTTAAACTTTAGATGAAAAACTAAGAAGGCAGCTTGAGTGTTAGCATTTTTGAAACCGAATGAACACATTCGCAGCATTATAGTATTTTTCATAGAGAAAAAAAATAAGAGTAAAATGATACAAGAATGGATTAATTGCCAAACATAAATTAAGAAATTTGCGCTCAAGGTTTAAAAAATTAAAAACATGTGTTTCCTAAACTAAGTTTTTTTTTAATTTCTTATTTATATTATTATAAACCAAGAATAGATATCTCACCAACATTTAACAGATTAACACCATTGAAACAATATTCAAAAGACAAAACAGACAATTATTTGTGAAATTTATAATTTTACACTTGTCGATATTTAGCAACAAATAATTTTGTGCACACCAATTGTAGAAATCATTCAGATCAATTTGAAGCTTTTCGCAGTCACCATTATTAGAAATTGTTTAAAAAATATTAACATCATCAGCGTAAATAAGGCATTTTGAATACTTTAAAATTGATGGAAGATCATTTATAAATAGTATTAAAAGAACTGGCCCCAAATGGCTGCCCTGTGGAACTCCAGAATTAACAACAAAACTTTTTGACTGGTAGCCATTAAAATTCACAAAATAGAATCTGTCAAGTAGTAAAACTGTATGCGAAAGTTTATCGAATGCCTTGCTGAAATCTGTAAGAACACAGATTCCACTTGTTTTTTATTTTTAAAAGAATATAAACAGAACTCTGCTAATTCCATAAGAAGAGTGACAAAAAGCTTCGGAATAGCCGACAGTTTAGCTATTGGATGATAGTTTTCAATTTGATCCTTTTTTCCTTTTTTATGCAGAGGTTCACGTATGTAGACAGCGAACAAATAAAAAGAACAGCAAGCGGAATCGACGAAAATGACACATTTTTTTCAGAAATGAGTTATATGAAAATTTATATCAGTCAAGTGAGAATATGATTTCAAACGACCAAATCATTTTCGTCAAGATTATCACAGTTTAAGTTATCACATTTCGAAAAGTTATCACAGTTTGAAGAATCACAGATGTATGCACTTTCAAAACAGTCTGAAAATAGTTGCGTTATGATACGTGGATCATGGTCTGAACAATTATTATGTTTTAGAACTGATGGATATGGAGTATATTTTCGTTTGCTATTAATATAATTCCGAAAAGATTTAGGATCCAATTTTAAATTGCTCTGAACCTTTTGTATGTAATTAAATACTTTAGCCTTGGCTCTCTGTTAAAAGTATTTCTAGCTTCACAATAAATAATAAAATCAGAATCTAATCAAGTTTTTTTGTATTTAACCCACAACTTATTTCTGAGGTTCTTTAATCTCCACACTTCACCAACCAACTTGAACATAGACATTAGAGGAACACAAATTAAAAAACAATGAAATAAATTATCATAAAATTTTATTATTATGCTATTTTTGAAAAAAGTCGTTGAAAGCATTTATGCCAAATAATTTCTGACCATTGTTCATTTTTGTTATAATGACAGATTTTAGTTTTGTATTTTTTGATTGGAAGATTTTGATCCTTGCTGTATTAGCATGAGTTTATTAAAACAATCTTCTACTAAATATCAAATCACTTCAAGAAAATGTTTCGTAATTTTTCACTTCACGTGAAGGATGTGAAAGAATAAATTTTAATTTTCATGTTACAAACTGTGGAATGCATACTGTGGAATGTATACATTTAATTAATAATTGGAACACAATAATTTTCCACTTAACAAGAAAATCGAGTAGTGTCGTTGTTTTTCATGCAGCCATTTTTCAATTGATGAGAAAATTGTAGAATGCAAACATTTTTCATCAGTTGAAAAAACTTGTTTGAAGAAGATTACAATACTTTTTATTTTCACGAATCTGGAATTTTACAAGTTTATTTTTACGAGAAAATTTTAGATTTCAACAATTCCAATAGCCTTCTACAAATCGCAGCACTTTGAAACACATTTTTTTTCACTTTAATAAAATAGTGTGAAATGTATCAGATTTTCATTATTTTATGCAAACATTTTGGAATACAATAAATCATGATGATGATTCCCAAGAAAATTGTAAAATGCAATAATTTCAATGCATTAGTTCTTTATTTCACGAAATGTGGAATGCATCATTTCAACGCCAGTGAAAAATCAAAACATTCCTCAATTTTTGATAAGTTTTTTTTTTCCATTTTTGCTTTTATCTCGTAGACTTAATTAAGGGCCTGGAGCTTTTATGTTGACCAACAAAATACAAATTATGTGCAAACCAATCAAAATAGATAAATTTTGTTTGCAATAAAAACCCAAAATAAAAGAAAGAAAAATCTATAAACATAATTGCATAGGTAGATCTTATCGCACATGGCCAAAAAAAGAGCCATTAGAAACATGCCAGCAATTAAATAGCCATCAAGCCCTAACTTTTTCCATCAAAACATTAATTTCGTTCGATATTTTCCTCAAAAGTAAATCCAAGCGGATTATTCAGGAAATTAAAGACTAGCTATTTAAGATTTCTCTCAAAGGAACATTTTCTTCCTGCAGTTGTAACTTCTAGATTCACAACGTATAGATGAAGGTCACAATTAACAAAAAAACAAAAATCAAAAAACAAGCTCATAAGAGTTCAGAAAAAGAGCCAGGCCCAAGCGGCATAAAACTTCAGCCGATAATTTTATTAAAGAAACAAAAAGCCAAAGAAAAAAAAAGCCAAAAACGTGGCATATCCGCACTATTCCACAATGGCTCACTTGTCATATTATATATAAATTTCCTTACACCCAAGGGTGGACTATCATCTCGGGCAAAAACTATGTCCATCTTTGGGGTATAACAATAATTACGGATATAAAACCTCAGGGTGTCATAAAAACTGAAAGCAAAACATTGAATCCTTTTTTTTTTTTGTTCTTGTTGTTGTTGTTAAAGGCACTCTATGTCCTAGCCCTGCTGCACTGCCGAGAAAACTTTTCTACTTGTCCTTCGAAGAACAACAAAAGCAATACCAACGCACAGCAGGGATGTGCAAAAGAAATATTTTAAGTCAACAGACTATGGCCAAACGATATACCCTCGACGTATCCTTATGTCTGCCTGATAAGAGTATAAAGTGCCTCATGTTGTTGCAGGATGATATTGTGCCGTGCTTGACTCTTCTGAGCAAAATAATAAAAAAAAAAATACTAAAAGAAAATGTTAGTTTGAGAAAAGTTTCTCAAGAAATCTACGAGTGTCATAGGATCATCCTCAAGTTCTCAAGGACTCTATGTATAGAATAAAATATATGGAGAACCGGATGAATAAAAACAAAAATGAAATATTTTAATTTTCGGTTCTCTCTTCTCTAAGTATTGGCTTTAGGGAGTTGAATAAAAAAAAAAAACCACACCAACAACAGCAAACGATATGTGTGGTTAGGAAATATATTCTGTGAGTTTGAAATTCTGATGGACCTCTTGCAACTTCCAAGAGATTGCGTGATATTATTCCACAAATTCCACTTCACCATCAAACCATAATAAGAAAATGATTTTTATATTCAAAGGGATTCATGAGATGATGATTAATTAAAAAACTTTGACCGCACTTATTGTTTTATTTATTTTTATTTTACCTCTACATATATTTTTTTTTTATATGAAAAGGACGAGAAGAAGAAAAACCATCACGCAGTTAAACAATGTATACGAAACTCTTGAAATATTCTTCTTGTTTCAGAACTTTCGTTCTGATGTTTTTTTTTGTTTTGTTTTTATTCAGTGAAGATGAGATTGGTCGGAATAAAAAGTGAAGTGAAATATTCGGCATCTATATGAAGGAAGATTGTTTTTAAAACTCAGCCTTATTGTGAGAAGGATTCACCTTCTTATGAATGTTGTTCGTATAAAAATTATAGTGTTATGATGGACTCATGATTGAACGTCAGATTAAACAATTTAATAAGGAAACAGAAGGAAAGTTTTAATGAAAAATAGAATATTTTACTTTGAAGAGTTGAAGAGGTTCTTTGACCGATAAGGCAATTAGCTTCAAAGAAGCCTAACAAATAATACAAAGTGGCTTTAGGTATTTTAAGGAAAAAACAATTAATTTCGAACTAACAAATGTGTAGATCATGAGTTGAGTTGAACAAAAGAAATTTAAATACAAGAAATTGATTTCAACATTTAGGCCAGTAGGCAGAGGATTTTTATGCGAAATCAGTCATTTTATAAATTAATGGATGGATAAACTTAGAGTGTAAACCAAAATAGCGCAGTTGTACATAAATGTTGTGCGTAAGTGACTTACAACCATTCCTGTGCGCGTGTTATTGCAGGAATGGGAGGCAACCTGCAATTTTATGCCGAATCCCAGTCGATAATTCACGCAAGTGACCGATGAAATAAACATTTTTTTTTCCTTAGATGGATGAGGCTGGGAATCGAACCCAGACATCCGGCATGACAGTTCTATGCACAACAGTCACACCAAAAGTCGAACCATCTCTGCCCAAAGCGAAATCACTGCAAAATCACACGACAAAGAAATATTGTGGTGGAATGATGAAGCGAAAGTGTCTAACGAAAAATGTTTTTCAAACCTTGGTCAAAGTGCCCTTCTCATAAAATAGATAAAAAAGCACGCCTCAGAGGAGTATACAGATTATGCAAGAAAGAAGCCTGGAAAAATTGCACCCAGAGTTGGAAGAGCGTGTACCGGGAGCTGGAGGAAATATCTGCATCGGCTGTTGATGCAAATCAAGTTATTCAAGAACTGCTACGGGGCAGAGAAGGAAAATTGTTCAGGAGATTCGTTAACCAAAATTGTCGATGACGACAAAATTCTCTCTTGACTACTAAAAATAATACGGCCTACTGACGGCAAGTACGGGTTTTGTTTCGAGTAAATCAACTACACATGCAATCCAGAGTTGAAAATGGAAAAAAATCTGAATTACCGAAGGGTTTCCAAATGAAGTAGGTTTGCACCAGGGAAGTGTCTTGAGTCCTTTGCTTTTTATTACAGTCTTTCTGCTTGAGAATGAGGTGTTAAAGGAAAATGGATACCGCATTTGCCCGAAAAAGAACGAATACCTTTGCTGAATTGATGAATGATGAATTAATTAACTGTGTGTAAAAAGACAATTGCTTAATAACAAACATTGGCCTTCAAAAAACTGATGCAATCTTTGAAAAAATTTGCATTATTTTTTCTTCTTTTCAAAATTTCCATGATTTTTTTTCTCCATTTGGAGAAACCATTTTGTTTTAATTCATGGATTTTACATAAAATTTAAGTTTTCAAAACAATAAGTAGAAGAAGTCAGGTGAAATTGAAAACTTGCCAAGTTTGCAGTAAACTAATATCATAATTCTGATTTCATGTAAGGCCCAGAGCCAGACCTAAATTCATTCAAATTTATTTAATTTTTCAAAAATTCTGTCACATCATTCAAAACTGCAATACAAATAATAATTTATATGAAACATTGTTTTTGTTTAGTAAAATAATGTAATAGTTTCTAAAAAAAGTTTTAAAAAGAAATAAGTCACAAATTTTACTGCATTATGTTTTTTTTCTATCTACACAAAAAATCAGTAAAGTATGTGGATACATTGCAGCAATTTACCCTTATCTTTCAAAAAGATTTAAGCTTGATGAGGTGCTCTCCTTCGATAAAAAAAAAAAAAATTGTGAAAAAAATTTTCTTTTTCTTCATTCTTTCAATTAAAAATTTGATCTTTTATTGAGATCCATTTAATTCTTTGATTTAAGTTCTTCTTGCCTTTACGTGGTATATAACACTCAGTATTATTTTTATAGATAATGTTTCTATATTACGACCTTATAGATACAAAACAATTGGCAGCTTATAATCTAAAAGTATTTTAGTAGATACAAATCTTGTGGGTGTTTTCTAAGAGGCTTAAACACGCACAGCACACACATTCATATAGAAAAGATCTACCTTCTAGAATTTTTTTTCTCTGTCAAATAACTTAAGTATTTTGGATTACTTTCTTCCTTAAATGCTTTTAATAAATAAAACAAGCTCTAAGAGCCTTTTTGCTAAGTGTTAGTTCGAACACCAAAAAAAAAAAAAAAAAAAAAAATCTTCCCCTAACGACTTTTATTTTCGTTTGTTGCTAGTAACAATATATCCCCCCACCCACTTGGTCACTGAGCCTTTACTGTTTCTTCAATAAATTCTTACACCCTCTTTTTTCTTTCTCCCTTATCAACCCACCCGCCCCACCACGTCCCACATCGATTCACTTGAAATCGAAAAAAAAAATAACAATATTGATGGTAATTCCCATCGAATTGAACTTTGCTCTTCGTTAAGTTTTACTTCTAAAATAAACTGCTATTTTTATTCTACCCCAAAATATCCCCATACATACAAACTCTCATATATACCTAGCAGGAAATCCCTAAATGGACGACCATTTTGTTGACACCAAATGCCAGATAATTTAATAGCTGTTCATTTCGATGCCAATTTGTTTATACCCTGGATGTTTATTTTTTTATATATTTGTATTTTTTTTATATTAAATCCGCCCTTAATGCAAATTAAATGCATTTGACACATGGTAATTGCCCATCTGTATCTATTAATACCAGGATATTTGAGTTTTAACCGTAGTTTTGTTGTTGTTGTTGTTGTTGTTAGTCCAAATTATTGTGAGCTGATAATAAACACTCATGACACTTTATTTTAAACAGAAGAGGATTTTAGTCCTTCTCTCTGCTGGGTGATGTGTATAAAATGAAGAGTAAAAAAAAAATATACAAAAATACAAAAAAAATGAAAATAAATGGCTAGACTATGTCATTGAGCTGAAACTATAATCTGTGTTAACGTAAACATTCATATATCTCGCAGTGTTGTAGATATAGCTGAAGTGCAGAAATATAACCTACTCATTTGGAAGTTCTATATGCGAGAGGATGATAGGACGAACAAAAAATTGAATCAGGATCATCCTCCCCATACATTTCTAACGCCTAGAAAATTTAACAAAAAAAAAAAGGAAGAATATTTGAAGCCTGGTGTGCAACATTTTTCATCCCTCTCGTAAAAGAGAAACTTTTAGTGTTGTATAAATGTGTGACAGACTGACAGGCTAGAAATTCACAAAGTGGTGTTTTTTTTTTTAATGGGCTCCGTTTGAATTTTCAAAATGAGGGACAGTAAAAAATATAAATTGGAGCATTTATAGTGGCTCCGTAAAATAATTGTGGGTACTAGGATTAATGTGTATCTAACAGACAACTTAACTGATATTTTTCTTTGATATTCTTTTTTTTTTATACAGTCTGGAACGTATAATTTGGCCTCGCGCTTATACTGAGGTCCTTGTATATAGGAGCTATTGACTGAATTAAGGTCCTTTTGCTTTTTTTCTTTTTCTTTTTAAGCTCTAAATATTCGCACTGATGACTAATTTGGCATTGTACTAGATTTATCAAAAAAAAAAAAAAAAACACTTTCACCTACCTATTCAGGCTAAGTACGTGTTTGACCTCGTAACCTCTGCTATCTTTATTCAGCTCTAAGCTCTATCCCAGCCCCCTCCTCCCACATCTCTCTACATACATTTATATGAATGCAAGAAAAAATAGAAAAGCTAAATATATCCTTAGGTGTACCTCTACTGTACTAGGATTATTGATTTTCCATTTTTTTTTTTATGTTTGTTTGTTGTTGGTTCTTTTGTGTATAGTATTCGAGTGTGAGGACAATTAGTTCCACTTTCATTCAAGTGGACACTTTCAAGTCTAGGGCAGAGGTGCCCCAACTTATTGCAATGACGTTGACATCTTTAATAAGTCATTTGACATTTTTTCTTTAAATAAAAAAATAATGTGGGAGTGAGTATGTACCAAGTGTGTGCTCAGAGCGATAATAATCGAGGTTAATAGACTTTTTGTAGAAAGGTACATATATGTATGATGTGATGACCAAGTGAAGGTGGGATTTGGTATATGGCAATCGTTATGTTATAATGGTATATGAAAATCTAGAAAACCATGTCATGGGGAATTAAATAGAAAAAACGAAAACACTTTAGGAATTATTGAAGATTCTTTTCTTTTTTTAAAAAGAATTACTTATTGCAAATAGAATTTTATATCAGAAAATCAACTTCACCTTATTTTTGTCGATGAGTGAGTTTTTTTTTAAATTTTTTGAAGACCCAAAATAGATTTAAAGTAGGTATCTTTTGTTTTAATCTTTCTGAAGACTTTTTTTTGTAGGTAGGTAGCTACTACAAAATATGATGACATTTTTTTGGATCTTAAGAGTTTCGAGAACTTGAATAGGATTTTTCAGTTAAAATATTTGAGAGGGGTCTAGAATAAGAAGAATGCGAGAAATTCTTAAACTGAAAAATTGATTTGAATTTCATAAAAAAGTCGTTAATTTTTTTTTTGTTATAAGTTTTAAAATGGATTTCAACTTTCCAATTTAACGACTCATTTCAAAATTCTATCTGTGAGTAAGAAGTGAACACTTTTTTTTCAAATATGCTGGTTCGTTTTTTTTAAGTGTATTTTGAAGAGCTGAATTTTTGTGAAGAATGAATACAGATTTATATTTCTTGTTTTCATTCTTGTTTCATATTATTATATTCAATAATTTTTTTTTGTAGTTTTGTCATGTGGTTTTTTCATAAAATTAAGAAAAACTACCAGGACAGGGATTCCTCATGGATCCACCATTGGAAAAAACAGGTATAGTGTGATTTAAAATTCATTGCCACCAAACATCAATTTCAATCAAATTTAACTTTCCAGTGTTCCTCGCCCGGGCGCCATTTTACTCAAATTATCAATTTGTAACAGTCTTTCTTCTACTTTGCCTATAAGTTGAATGTACACAAAAATAGTCACATGGTGTAGTGTGTACCTGTATCCCTATACCTCCCCTTATTTAAAATAAGCAGGTACTATATAATTCTTGTTGAAATATATACAACAGAGCAAAAATGAAAGGTTCATAAACCATTCAATATTCTTTGTAATATATGTCTGATGTCTCTTCAAAAGTAGGTACCTTCTATATTTGTGACATATACGACAAAGAAGAATAAGAAGAAGAAGAAGAAGTACTTCGTTTTGCAAGTCAGCCAATTATTTAAAAGTACAGGCAATTGGAAATAATATGTGTGTGTAAGGAGGTAAGGTACTCGTACTCATATTGTACGTATAGGCACCCACATATTTTAACAACTCACATCTCAACAATGTTAGACAATTTTACCAAAATTAAAGTCATAAATAAACCAATTCCATTTCTATATATAGAAAATTGTGTGTATGCAAACACTCTGGCAATGACTCACAACCAAAAAGGCCCATAACAAATATATATAAGAAAGTATAGATGTAAGTATAGGTATATTATGAAGCTCTAAGATGAGAATTTCACTGAAAACTTGATTGTAACCATAAATTTAATTCATGATCCTTGCTAAGATATATACCCTTCCAAGCGTAAGTTATTGTCTTTTACCCACAGAAAATGTCTCATACTTATCTATATAGCGTGTATAGAGAGAGAGAGAGGTACATAATATATATCTAATGTGATGTAAGGATAAGGATCTGTTATACAACATTCCCTGTTACTGTCTTACCGAATCGTATAATTGTATTTATTATATAACATTGAATCAAACAAATAGATAGGTGGTATACCAACCAACAAAAGGACACGATAATATGGCGTGTAAGCTATTGGTTATCTCTGTGCATCAGTTTAAGTTTTGATTTACTTATACTCTATTTATCCGTCTATCTCATCACATTGCAGCACGGATAACGATAACGACAGACAAAACCATTATACAGTGTGTACACATAGTTGCATCTTGACCAGCATCTATAGACCAAAATTCTTATAGCTATGCGCTACTGATGGGAATTGCAACTGTTGTTTCACTTGGTAAATGTCTTAACTGTCAGTTAAACTCTCAGTTAACCAATAAATTGCATTCTCTTGTTTCTGACACTGTGTCTGGGTTATTTCATTCTATTTGCTACTTTGGTCTTCCATTATTGTATCATTCCTATTATGGGATCTCTCTTTTTGAACAAGCACAATATTATTCTCTTGCAGCGTGTCTACAATCTAATTACCTACAAATGAAATGCTATTATGCACAGCTAATGAACAAAAGGACGATTTAATCACCACACTCTTATAAATAAGTATGGACACATCTATTGTTTTATTTTAAAATTAAATATACAAAAAAAAATTGTTTTACTATTTTCTGTAAATTTTTACCACATCCTGATAATATGCAACAAAAAACATAGTACAATACATTTATATTTTTGCAGGGAAATAACGGTTGACATTCTAATTCCTAAAGCCTCATTTTGTTTTTAATATTGTATTGATTTTCAAATTTCAAGCGACAGTATTCGCTCTAACGTTTGTCAATGGAGTTCAGCGCTGTTGTAACTGATTCCTCAGATATTTATTAAAATAGCTATTTGCTGCAATAAAAAAAATTTATTGGAGTATTTTATACAATATGACGTATATTATTGGAGTAAATGCTGATATAACGCTATCCTCTCATATTTTTTGAAGTATTTTCTCCAGGAAGTATTAACTCCAATTAGAATATCGGTATTATAGTATTAAATGTAGATAAAACACTTTCTTCAGATATAATATTGGAGTACATGGTCCAATAAGCCATTCTTTTTAATATAGTCATATGGATAGGCTAATATACTTTGGGAATAGATTTCCACAATTATTAAATGAGTGATGCAAATGATTTCTTTAATGTTACTTCTATTAGAAACTCTAATTTATTAAAAGTACAAAATACAATAATTTAGTCTTTGTTCTCACTTTCGTTGTTGCTGACAGAAAAACCAGAATAACTGAGAGTAGACCAGACGTTGAGCAGCTAATGATTTTTGGATTTTCTTTCTAATTTTCTTTGCGACCTCTGGATTGTCAAAGTGAAGTAGCCACAGTACTTTAAAAAAAAAAAAACATAACCTCGAAAATCTGACTTATAAGAGTTTCTCTTAGATCGGTTATTGAGTTGCCCAGTGTTATTGAAATGAGAATTTTTGGAAAATAAATGCGCAGCAAAGCGAGAATTAAAAATCATTCGAATTAAAAAAAACTGTTAGGTAAAAAATTATAGATTAATTCAAAGCTCTACATTTTTTATAAGAAGTTGTTGATACAAGTGACACCAGAAAAACATGGTTGATGCAAAAGTACAATGCATTTGCAGAACTGACTTCAGATTTTGTTCCCAGATCACCTTTACCATAATAATGAAATCTAAATGCACCGTACTATTAATCTTCCATAACATCCTGGAAGTATGCAACAAAAAAAGAGGAATACCCAACAAAAGGACATACCATAGAACCACCTTTATTGGATGTAAAATATATGCATTCCGCAAATTTATTTATGTATATATCATAAAAAGGACCTTAAACAAAAAAAATATTTATTTTTGTTTGCTTATTATGTATTTTGTTTTATTAGTCGCATTTAAATTAAAAGCATAGGTATGAATGTAGGTACATTAAAAAAAAAAAAAACTAAAGAGAATTTACATTTTACTGTATTCACAAGGATAATAGAGAATACATCGCACTCATCGCACGAAACAAACAGACAAATATCATGCATGCAGCAAGAAAATGCAGAAAACTTTTATTTGTCTAGCATCTAGCTATACAAAAATGCAAAAGAAAAAAAAACCAAACGAAACGAAACAACAAGCAAAAATATTTTCAGATCCTTTATAAATTTCTTTTGTCTTATTATTAGCTCTCGCTTTCCACATCTTTACAGGATTTCATTTTAAGGATAAAACAACATAAATTGAATGGAAGACCAAACTACAGCAAAATCATGGTAAGATATGTGAAGGGGGTGTGGTTGGGGGGTTGGTAGATAAGTTTGTTTTTTTTTTATTTTATTCTCTCTCGAGTTTTGGATAAGAAGTGTTTTATACCAGTGTAGTACGAGTAGTGTAAAGGATATATTGTGTGTGTGTGTATAATAATAATAATAAGTTGATGGTGAGAAAAAAAGCATATGTTATATTGGTGGTGCTTTGTGTCTTCTGTGTGTATGAATTGTGGCAAGGATAAGCTTTTGATAATTATAGTTTATTGCTTTTTGTGGTGTGACTCGACGCGGCTAATGCTAAAAATATAAATCAACCGACTTTGTGTTCTTGTTATAATATTTAATGTTATCTATCTACGAAATGTTTTTTTGTTTTTTGTTTTGCATATGAATATAATCGTATTCTTTTTTTTTTATCTATCGTAATTATTATTAGTTTTTTTTTTTGTACAGAAAAGGACTATTTTTTTTTTTTGTTATTGTATTGTGTATAGGTTTATTTTTTTTTTTGGTTCATTTAGCAAATTGCAATTTATTTCAGGACAATTTAAAAAGTATTTTTTTTTTAATTTAAATTTTTAGTTTAAAGAAAAGTTAGATTAGTTTTGTGTTCACAGTCTTTCTAGTGAGTTTTTGATAATTGTTTTTTGGATTTAATTTTATTTCGATAATTTATTTCAGTTTTGTGCTGGAAATATTTTATAATCCTAGAGATAGAAAAATATGGTATAAAGGGATTAAATAAATAGATTAACAAAAGTGCAATGGAATTGAAAATCAGTTTTCTGTTTGCTTGCAGCTTTAGTTTTATTCGATTTAAAAGTGTAGAAATCTATGTGTGAATGAAATGTGATATCCGCTTTAAAATAAAATCGAACAACATAATGAAGACTATCAGATGTTTATTCCACTTTATCTACAATGCAATCAAAACCTTAAATTCAAGATTCGTATTTTATCTTTTGTGTTAAAAGTTATATTTTTTTGTAATTATTAATAATCATGATCTTACGGCCAAAAAAAAAAAAAACAGGGGGCACTCTGGCGTATACGCACTTTTTACTTGCGACTATACGGCAAGTTTTGGATTCCGCAATTCTTTTTGTCTGTCTGTCTGTCTGTCTGTCTGTAACTTGACATACAACCTAAACTACTGAAGCGATTTTATCCAAAATTTGGGCATAAGGATTTGGGGAGATTGCTAAGAGTGGAAATCGAAATTTACCATTTAGATTTTTATCATTTTTGTCTCGAAAACGGCTCTAAGGATTTTGATGAAATTTATTAAATCTTTTTTAATTATTTTAAATTGGACGGACTCGATGGAAATTTTTCTTAAGGAGGTCCTCAATAATCTTTATAATATTGCATATCAAAATTTTCAAAAAATATTTTTTATATTTAAAAAAAATCAACTTTTTTTTGAAAATTCAATATTTTGAAAATATTCTTTTTTTAATTTGGTTTTAAGTTTTTATTTAAATTTTTTGCTTTTTCATATCTTTCTTAATTAAATTCTGGTTTTTGTATTTTTTTGTTTGTTCCAAAGTACTTTAACATAGGAGCAAGTTCATGCGATCTAATCGTGCATTTTATTTATAATGTTAACGTTTATATAATTTGCTTAAAATTGTGTTTGTGCCGGAGGAAAAAAATATTTATTTCAATGTTGAAATGTTTGGCTTTGATAAATAATTTATTTTTAATTTCATCCGTTATAAAAGATGTACTTGATGTAAATGTTTTTAGTTACTTGAACATCTGCTAGTTTTCAAATATGTTGGGACCGAGTGGATCTGGATGTCGGATTAAAATAGACTGACAGGTTATTGGGGAGGGGTCAAAATTGTGTAAGCCTGCAATCGTTTTACTTTTTCGAAATTGTTTTCAAAATCGAATTAGCCTAAAATTTGCTCAAAATAATTTTTTAATTCATTAAGCTTGTGATGATCTTTATCTGCTTATCCAAATATATAACTTTTTTTTTTTCAACTTTTCTTAGCTGTCAGCTCGATTTCGATAAATTTTTGTATACATCTTGGCAAGTTTTTATCAAAATTGCGCTAAGAAACTTTAGACAATTTTTTTTTTAACTCTTTTTTTTAGAATCATTCAAAATGTTAAAAAAAGCATATTATTTTTTAAAAAAATGCCTAATACACGGGTTTCTTAGCGTTTCGTGCTGAAATTACATCACCAAATTTAATCTTTGTTTGTATAACTGTAGAACTCCACCCCTTCATTTGAGTATGACGTGTATCATCTTACATTGATTTTTATATCGGATTAATTAATGCTTAAATATTAAAACTGATTTTCAAGACCATTTAAAAGGATGAATTTTAATTTAACATTAAAAACAAATATAGTGCTTCAATAAAAAAAAAAGAAGAGCAACAGAAATATTAGAGAGTTCATTATAAAAAAGAGTGAAAAGTGTAAGTATATAATTTGCATTATTGTCATTATATCTGTTACATTTAACTTTAAACAACTTTTATTTATTGAATAGGTTAGGTTGGTATTTCAAAACTATAAGAACCCTAAATATTTTTCTTATTTTTGGAATTTAGTGCTCTACGTATTTTACAGAACACATTTTTTTAATAAAACAAAAATAAAATATGAATTTTTTTTTTAATTATAAGTAATTAATAAAGTTATTAGTAGCACACCCAAAATAAGGGAAGGACAAAAAACACATAATTATTAAATTCATAAACAAAATTATTATTTGAGAAAAATATTATTATTTTGTATGTGAATTGTATTTATTGTGTATATTTATGTGTTCGATGGACTTCTTATTTTTTATTTTTTTTATGATACATGAAGTTTTAATGGAATTTGTTTCTTTTTTTCTATAATTAGTTCTTAAAAAAATAAAAAAAAAATCTCAGATCCTAATTCTTCTCTCACTCTCTTTTTGTCAAATTTATTTTTTTTTTCTTATAAATTAGGAATTTTTCGATATATATCTTTGTGTCTCTTTTCTGTAAAAAAAAATGTTTTCGTGTAAATTTCTGTTTTATTTTTTTGAAAAATAAAAATTAATGAAGCAAAAATTAAAGCTTGTTAATTTAATTTGTGTAAAATATATTTAATATTTTTGTTGTTTGATTTTAAGTTTTTTTTGTATGGAAAAGCGAATAGATATTTATATATATAAAATTTTGTGTAACTATGAAGCGATCGTTTATATAACTCTTCAAGAAATGTAAAATTAGGTTGTAATTTTTTTTTTATTATTAAAAATAAAAACGTATAGCAATTTAAAATATCAGTTAAAACTTTTCTTAAAAAGGATTTATTTAACTGAATTTATTCGTAAAAAAAGGCCGTTTTATGAATAATGAATATAAATAAAGTTCACTAAATAAACAACAATTTATATTTGACAGCCAATTAGTTAAGTTTTTTTTTTAGTTAATTTAATTTTGAAGCCAATAAACCACACAAATTAAAATTATACACCATTCTTGCATTTTTCATTTAAAAAAAAAAACACAAAATAAATTTTGAACTCTAATTGGTTAAGGTATTTAATTTGAAAATTTTCTAAACGACAAACATTTAGAACAATATCGTTTCAAAGGAAAAATTATTTAAAAAAACAAAAATATACAATGAAAACATATCATCTATGAATTTAATGAAATTTTTCAAATTAAAAATAAAAATTAAAGACCGTTAAAAATGGACACATCAACGCGACATTATAATGAATAAATTCAAAAATAAATATCAGTTAAAAAAAAAAAATATTTATAAATACTTCTAAGAAATGTTACGATTTTTTTTCTTTATCAAGCATTAAAATACTCACGGAAGTTCTTATTTAAAAAAAAATAATAAAATATTTTCATGTAGGATTGTTTTTTTTTTAATTTTTTGTGGATATTTTGTTTGTATATTTTTCTATGTCAAATAAAATCGTGGTTTTTCATAATAATTGTTTTATATTTTTAGTTGATTATTTTATTGTTTTTTTTTTTTTTGTTTGTTTTTGCTTGGGAGTACGGTTTTGTTACGTTCATATTACACGCATTTTACATTTAGAATATATGGAATAAAAAACAGACGATATTTTTATTAAGAGAGTATAGAGAAGATTTTTGATATCGTACCGTTTCGCTCACCTTCTTGTCCCACTGCAGGACATATGGCACAGGAT
Organism: Syrphus vitripennis; assembly: GCA_958431115.1. Classification (NCBI taxonomy): domain Eukaryota; kingdom Metazoa; phylum Arthropoda; class Insecta; order Diptera; family Syrphidae; genus Syrphus; species Syrphus vitripennis. The sequence goes on along the minus strand of OY288108.1, from coordinate 137,516,227 downwards.
GATCGTTGGGGAATTCGACGTGACAGTTGAATATGACGCCTTCACCAAGGATCGCTGTAATGTGTACAGCATCTTCTGCTTGAAAGAAATCGAAAAAGAAATAAGAAAAAAAATGTGATTAGTTATCTAGTTTTTTTTCAGTACTTATTTAGTTGATGGCGATTTTGATGAATAGGATGATAATTTAAAGCAGATAATATGATAAAATCATTTAACTTGATTTTTAGGTAAATTATCTTACCCATATATTTGAGAATTTTCAATTTTACAAATAGAATTTCGAAACAAAAAATCCAGAGTACTCAAATCCAGAAAACTTTTAAGCCCGAAACCTATTAACAAAAATCCGCAGAAGTATAAATCCCTATAACGCAAAACAAAGTATTTTTTTAATATACCTTGAGCCAAAAAATCCAAAATCCCAGAAATCCACAAAAATCAAAATCTGTAAAATATTCAAAATTTAGAAATCTGTTTTTTTTTTTTTTTCAAAAATCCGGTTATTTGTGACCCTGAATACACAAAGTCCTAAGTAAAAACCCGAAATAAATAAAACGTAAGATCCCAGAAGCTTAAATTCTTCAAACTCTGAAATCTAAGAAATAAAACTATTAAAACTCAGCATCCCGAAAACTTTAGATCCTAAAAAAACCAAAATTTCATAAAGCTAACATCGAGAAAATACGTGTAATTTTTTCGTTTTATGTAATATTGGATTTCGGAATTCAAGGTTTTTAGTTTTTTGGGATTTGCAAAATCATAGATTTTTTGAAACTCAAGTGTTCTAGACTTTTGATTTTGAGACTTTCAGGAGTATGGGATTTCGGGTTTTTTATCAGAACGATTCTGAGTTCTATGAGTTTTTGAGAATAAGAATCTTTAAAATGAAAGGTTTTCTGAAGTTGGGGATTTCTTGATTTTGAACTTTAAGGGATTTTGATTTTTAAGAGTTTTGGGTGGGAAATAAGAGTATACTGGATTTTGGCTTCACAGGATAATTTTTATAACTTTAGAGTTTTCAAGATTTTGGCATTTTGAGTCTAGGATCTCATATTATATTTTTTATAGTATTAGATGATTAAGATTTTGTGCTTTCGATATTCTGCAATTTTGATAGGTATTTGAAGTTTTATTAAATTTGACTTTTAATTAATTTTATAATTTTGGTTTTTTTGGGAATTTCATTTTTCGGAATATCAGTTATTTAAGATTTTGGGCTTTCGATATTCTGGGATTTTGAAATATTTTATCTTAGAGATTTTGACTTTTAGGATCTTGGGTATTCAGGATTATGGGTTTTCAGTCATTTTGGTTTTGAATATAAAAAATTTCTAAGGTTTTTGGCTTTCGAAATAGTGGGATTTAGAGTTCTTGGGTTTTTGGAGATTTGGAGTTTTTAGAATTTCGATTCTGGTTTGAAACATTTTTGGTTTCCGGTACCTCATGATTTTTGAACAAACCTTATTTTTTGGCTTGTTTTATTCAAATCAATATATTAACCAAATATAATACGACCTAACAAAAATTTGTTCTTTTTATTCCATTAGCCTTGCCATTTGTTGTCATATCTCATAAAAAAAATATATAATATTACTATGTGCTTTTCCATAAATATATAAATAAAAATTCTCTTATACGAATGCTAAGTGCATGAACGGCAATTAATTAAGTATAATTTATATAGGTAAACCCTTAACTGGCTTAAACACATCTCGTTGGGATACTTCTGTCATTTCCAACGACTTGATTCCTTTGTGTCAGTGACAAAAGTGTGCTTAAACTTGAGCCATTCAAAACTTGGTTGGGTTTTTGGGGGTGAAAACTATGTTGATGGTAGGAGAATAGACAGAATAAGGCCTGGGCATCGCATCGGGGCAACCCAACCAACTTTGATGGTGACGAAAGCATCCCAGTGAATCATAAATTTTCTGCTCTAATTATTCCCTTGCAGAATATTTTTCTGTCCTTGTGCTTTACTTGTCATGCCATACCGCTGCCGCCACTGCCACTGCCACCACCATCACCACCGTTGACGCCGCCGCCGCTATCGTCGCTCGTCGTCGCCACTCAGCCACTATAGTCATCCATAGCAGTTTTCTCTGTCTGCGCGCCTTTTACTATACCAAGCCCCAACCAACTCTAGCAATTCAAAACGACGAAGCAAGGACCCACATTTTTGAACAAATTCTCGTGGGTAATTTAATTCATGCGGATGAATATGCGGTGGGCGATGTTTGAGGTGATGTAGGCAAGGAGGGGATGAATATTTTTGTGTGAGTAGTATTCTAGCCTACGTACCTTGAATTCCCCAATTGGTTTGGTTTGGGTTGGGTTGGGTTGTTTTGTGTCAACCCTCGATTTTTAAATTTATACAAACACGCTCGGGGAATGGCAAGTTTTGTGGCATCTTCTCTATCTCATTTTATAGTCTACCTACCTTCATTTATATATAAGAACAGGGGTGTCTTAAGGGGGTTGCGAAATAATAATATGTGTGCCATTTTGCAACCCCTTTAAAAATGTGGTTAGCGCAGAGAAAAATTTCAGATTCGTTTGCATGCTAAATAATAAAACACTTTTGATTTATACTACGACGAAAATCGTTATATTTTTTTGGATTCAGTCTTCCTTAAGACTGATCATGATATCGCAATTAAGCCAAGCGAAGCCAAGAAATAACTGAAGAAGAAAAATGTTTTCTTCTGTCGCACACAAAAAATTAAACAAAAAAAAAAAAAAACAGAAGAAGACGAATGAAAAGGACGATATTCCAGGATAAAATTACATGAAAAGTCAAGTGAAAGAATAATAGAAGCAGCCACGATGAAGTTGACAAGAACAAAAATGGCTCTCCGCAATATTTTTTTTATTTTTTTTTGGTTCAAGGTATAGGTATGTGCATTGTACATGCCAATTAAATTGCGTTGTCATTACTTAGCGAGGTGTATGGCCCCGGGGAAGCTTCAGGTAGGTACATCTGCATACATAGGTATATACAAAATTAAGTGAACCTTCAGGAGTATAGATATGAAGAGAAACCAAGTTTAAAATGTGTACCTTGAGGTCGAATAGAGAACGAAGTGGAGTTGATGTACCTCCATATTTTATGGCCTTTTGTGTATTTTAAGGTTGTTGACAGTATTCTATTGTTTTTAATTAATGCGCTATAAAAAAAATCAAGGCTTCTGCAGAGGTAAAATTTTAATTCAAGTTAGAAAAAAGAAAATTTTCAATTATAAGTTCCTCATCAGCTGAATTAGGGAGCAAAAGTTGGATAAATGGATACGTTACATGCTTAGTTCGCATGAAAATGCTGTTATTGTTTAAAAAAATTAATTTCTTCTTTGGTTTTTTTTTGCATAAAGTATATTTACATTCCTTTTACATAAAAACAAATAGGAACCTACTATAAGGCAAGTTTTGGGGTCTTAAACAAAATCAAACTGGAGATATTAATGAGACTGTTATATTAACGGTATATTAACGGTAGCTGCCATAAAACCAGATTTGTGTCCTTCGAGTTTTTTATAAGCAGCGGATTGTGATCAAAATGTCAATGAACGAGGTCCTTTACATTCTTAATATCAAAATTTAAAAAAAAATTTTTTTTTTGAATTTATGAAATAGAAATAAAAATTTTTGAAAAATTATTGCATAAACTTAATAATTTTTTTATATAAACTTTTGCCATTTTCAGTTATAAGTTCAAACTACATTTTTGGTTTATTTATTCTTGTTTTTGTAGTTAATTTATTTTTGAGGAAGATCACATGGAAACAATTTCGTGCTCCAGTCATGTATTTTTCTAGTTTTTTAAAATTATAATTATTAGGTAAGCCATTGTTAATTTTTTGAAAAGCTATAGTATCAGCCTACTTCCATTTTTTAGACGAAATAATTAACGGGATAAGAAGCTACTGGGTTGGTATCCCTCATCTTACTAATTTTCAATAACAAAGCTAAGATATTTTCAAAAAATAAAAATTTGACAACCTCTTTATAATTCCACTATATCTTGTTCTCAAGTTCTCTATTTTTTTATTGCGTTTCATCAATTTCGACAAATTGATTACGACTTGGGGGATGTGTGTCTTTAAATTGGTCATGGTTCTATACCATATCAAACTTATACAATACCCTTCTGGTTTATCATCTGGTGGAAGTGGATAAGCAAGTTCTTTTCATTTCTGTATCTCAACACTATTGTTACATAGAAGTGAGTGTGCTGTGTATATCGGATTCTTTTGTGTTATAGATGGATACACCCAATCACCGTAACGTGATGTAATTTACAACACTTCAATGCTACAAATGACCCTCGAAGTGAAGCTGTAAGCTATATTGTACGGATGCAGAACCAGTCTAAGTGCTAAAGGTATGTGCTTTCCTGATATGAAGTAGTGGCGCAAGAGAGGTTCCGGAAACACTTTTGGTGCAAAAGGAAAATTGTGCCACCATACACTTGTAGGTATATTTATATAAAATACATAAGTATATACATATGTATGTACTAACTGTACATTTGGAAAGGACGACAGTATAAAATGCGTTTGTGTAAGTAAATTCATATCGAAAAGCGAACAACACCCAACACTTTAAATGTACGATTGAGCTTGTGATGGGATGTATCTACACATAGAGAAAATAAAAGTTGTATCTAACCAGATTTTTCAATACCCCAGTTGATTATCTTCCTGTCAGGTGTCAGGAGAATAGAATGAAAAGATGAATCTAGTTGTTCAATTTGTTGTTTGTTGAAATGTTGAATTTGTTGTTGAGGATGATTCAGTTAGATATACAACAACAACACCTACACTTTTCCCATAACACGATAGATAGTCATGTGGAGCAGCAACAACTGAGGTACTGATATTCTTTGAAAGATTGAACGAATATTTACGTGCTGAAGGATGTTTTTTTCGATTTTGTGATTGAAAATGTTTTTTTTTTTCTTTTATTTAAAAATACGAAAGTATTTTTGTGTGTTTTTTTGTTTAATTTTTGTATGGAAAGAGAATTGAAGAATTGAGAAATTTTAGAATGATTTTGATTTTTAAATATGATGATCAGATATTAACTCGAACACAACGAAGTCTGTTCAAAGGCATAAAAGCATAAGTCGAGAATGAAATTTAATGCGTGGGACGAACACTTACTATTTGTATCCTGTCCATATATAGGTTTGCTGTACTAATCAGTAGAATATTGTTTTCTTAATTTTTCTGCATATTTTCTAAAAATTAACTTTTGCCTCTTTTGACCAAACTTCGAAGCCTTTTTTAAAATCATAATATTCTCTAAAAGTTATGGTGACCAAGTTTTTAAAAGTCTAACATTTTTAAGCAAATTTTTCAAACCAATATTTTTTTTTAAATTAAAATTTTCATATAAAAATTTAAGTAATTCCTATTGCCGTATAAATTTTGCAAAACATGCATCTATAGTTGATCACAAAACTTACGTTTAAGAACATGATAGAAAAAATTTCATATCTTGTCTAAAATGTATTTTGCAAAGGTATGATTAATCTCGCATTTCTATAAAATTTTACTTTTCCATACATTTTGTGAGCATAACGATTTGAAATGTTTTCAAATATCACAAGCAGACCATTTTTGGATTTGGCCAAAAAAAGAGAAGAGATTCGAACTTTTGTAGTTGATATTTTGCAAATCGTGAAATTATTATAAGCTCTGTTATGTGCGTAGCTTATTTTTTTTTGAGGCAATTAAAAATTACCTAAGTATGCTATCAGGAAAATAAGAAGAATGAAAAGAAATCAGATATCAATTTAAAATATGAAAATGGCCAAAAATGTAGTGTGCAAAGTCTTTTTGACTTCAATTGACAATTAACTAGTTTTTGAACTCGAATAACTTTTCTTTTTTAAATAGTTTCTTAAATTAAAAAGTTTTAAAAATCGAGGTTAAATTTACTTGTAGCTAACTTGAGCCTATATGCCTCAAAAATTTAAAAAATTTAAATATTGCGAATTTATAAATTTTGCGATGTAGCCATTTTCCAAGTTTCATCTTGAGTTGCCTTGTTTTTAACTAAGAAAATTGAGGTTAATTGCAGAAAAATTCGTTATACGGCTAATTATTTATAATTTTTAAAGTCAATTAGAATAAGAAATATGGTTGTAGACATTCGAAAAATTTGCAAATTTATATTATATTTTATTGAAAACGATTTTAAAGAATATTTTTTATGAATATAAGTATGGTTGACAAGCAAATTTTTGATTGAAGACGCGAAATATTTCAAGGCGCTCATGGTTTTCGCAGATACATTAAATTGAAAAAAATAAGTTTTTGTCTAATAAATGTATGCTTTATGCAAGATTTCTATTAAACTAATTTAAAATTTTCATAGATAAATTATATCTACCTCGATAAATGTACATTCAATATAATAAATTCTGATTAAAGGTCAATAACTTTATAATATTTTAGCAAAAATAAAATCGCACCGGAATTCATTAATCACATACCAAATTATTATAAAAGAAAAAAAAAAACATTATTAAAATTTACATTTCAACTCAATTTATTCTTGTTTAAACTAAAAACAGTGTCCCGCATAACAACCAAAACAAAAGGTACTCGCACATTGCGTAATATACCCCAAAAACACAAAACACAGAAGCGCATAAAATTATCTGAATTTGAAATATTATCGTAGATTAAAAAAATAACAACAACAACAAAAAATATATTTACCATACTTGTCATCCAGTACGCGAATGTTTGTTTTCATGGCAAAAATTTTGATTAAAATATATTACTCAGCGGAAATAATTTCCCATTGTTCTTTGTGCAAAATTCTGATTATGTTATTATTAGATTTTCGCATTCCAAAATATATAAATATAACCAAAATTATTTGGTCGTTTGGTTTTTCACAGCACAGTCTTTTTTGTTGCCTTTATGCACAAAACAAAATGTAATTCATTTTAAATAAACCAAAAATACATTGTTTGAGCAATTTTTCTTGTCATAACCAGATGATAGATTCGGTTCGATCCGCAACAAAAAAAAAAAGAACTCCCAAAATCTCTAATGTATAACATCACCACATTGAGTTTGTATAATGGGAATTCCTAAATATCGAAACCTCTGAAACCCGGTTATGTACTTTGGTTGGATTTTCGGTTGGACGCAGACAATTTGATCAATAAATAAATAGGATTTATGGATATGTTCGCAAATGAGGATTTTTTTTGAGGTACCTACATATAGTATTCGTCATTTTGCTAAATTAATTCCTAATATTGATCAATACAATTCTATATAGTACCTACATACACAATTACAGATGTTTATATAACAAAGCAATTAAATAATGTTTGGGAGTTCTTGAGTTATCTAAGTATTGATACAGCTAACTAGTGATAGTTTCGGAAAAAAGGATAAAAAGAAAACCAAAAGCACGAGTTGATTTTTTTTTTTATGAGTAACGCTTTTTGAGTCAAATTTTTAGGTCATCTTGTATACTTTCTTAGCTGGACTCAGACAAGACCTAAGAAAAGGCGATAGTTTGCAAATTATAAGAAAGGAACAGAAAACATTAACTTTTAACATTTTTTTGGACCTTTTTTTCCCATTTTTTGGAAAACATCAGATTCAGGACCCTCCAAAACATAAAACAAGGAAAGATCAAAACTGCCTCACGACTTTTATGACAAGTTCCCCTGACTATTAAACCAACATAGTTTGGCAACGAATTATGAAACAATATTTCTGATGTTGAAATTCAAACTAAGTTGTTGGCGGAAAAAAAATCGAACTCGAGATTTTGATCAAACTTTAGTAAAAAAAAATAGGTCTCGCAATTCTGTCTGCTGTCAATTTAGCTACAGCATAAACGAGTGGGTGAATTTTCTTGAAACTTTTTGTATAGTATAATGTGTTTTGGCCCGTATCTCCACACATTTATTTAATTTTTAAGAACAAAAATAAAAGTACTTTTTTGAAAAATCAGATTTTTTTCAAAAAAAAATTACTTTTCGAAAGTTAAATATTTCAAAAATGGTTTCATACCTATTTTTGAAATTTGGTACAAGACTTTAATACTTTAGACAAAAATTTTAGTTTTGAAAATAACTGTACAAATACCATTGCTTTAAAATTGTTCAAAAATTTCCCATTTGAACAGTTGAATTTGAAATTAATATTTTTAAAAAGTGACTGAAAAGTTAGTTTTCTTTGTTGCACTTATAATTTGTCAAATAAATCTAAATTCTTTGAAAAAGTATTCAAATAATGTAAAAATGAAATATTCAAATAAAAATAAAAGTCTTTAGTATTTCAAAGTTTTTATTTTTTTTTGTTGATATTTGAATTTTGAAATTTCACATTTCTATAACGTATAAGGTATCTGATTTTATTCAAATATTTTTCAATATTATTTAAAGATGTTTATAAAAACATTTCTACTTGAAACAATAGTGAATGTACCTTTCAAACAAATTGTGTCAAAAATTACATTAAAAAAAGGACACATACGCCCGAGTTAACCTATTCTTTGAAAACATAAAATTCCCTAAAATGTATGTTTCACTGCATATTTTTAATGAATATTTTAACGCTCGACGAAAACGCTAAGCTTTTTTTCAGCTTGTAGGTGCAGTCTTCAAAAAAGAAAGAAAATGGAATAGTAAACCGTATTGAAAACGTACGTCACTTGAATTGACAAATTTGGCACTCCTCTTTTGCATTGACGCTCGAATCGTAAAGCTTAAAATGACTTGTTTTGTATAGTTAATTATTCAATTTTGAAATTGACATAATTAATAGAGATCCTTCAATATTATTTGACAAACTACTTTCTGGTTGGTTATGTAGGGTGACAATAAAAAAAAATGCATCTTCACTTTTATCTGGACATCACAAATTGTAGTGGTCCTCATCATAGAAAACACTCCATCTAAGCTATCGTTATCACTTATGAACGTTCAACAACTTTCGCGCTTGAGTAGTTCCATTCAACCACCCACCCCCATCGCACTTAGGCTGGTAAAAATAATATACTCATTTACTTGTTTTTTTTTTTTTTTTTTGCAAAATGGAAGCCAGCTAAAGATGGCTTCCCCGGGAGTAGGTTAAGTATGAAAATAATACCCACACGTGTGTTAGCATCTGCACAGTATCCAATCCACTCATCATGATGCCATCCCTTTTGCTCTCTAAAATGTATATGCATCTATCTAAGCGAGTGAAGCAAACCATTAGACAAAAAAAAAATATATAATGTTAAAAGCTGTCATCAGCACTATCACGGTCCTCGTCATCATTACGATAACCATTAGCATTGGTGACATTGTTATCTGTATCAGCAGTTTCTCTATATGTGAAGTGACACATCTTCCAACAAATACCATCACCCAATTACCCCCCCCCCCCGCCATCACTTACCCTGTTAGGACTAAACGTATTTAAGGCAATGGGGCGGACATTCGTGGAATAAAACCTCCTCCCCCACTCCAACTACCCATCAGAACCCGCTTTACCCTCATGTGTGTAAGGGAGTCCTTTTTATGAGTTTGTATAATGCTTGCATACAATTAGCTGCTCTAATTAACTGCTCGACACGATTATCATTTTAACAAATAATAATAATTATAAAAGTTGGCAGTAAGCTTTAAATTAATTTCCATGAGGCTTTTGCAAAGTGTCTGTATTCCACATATACTTATGTAGAATATGTGTGTGTTTGAATTTCTGCTTGTGTGCAGAAAAAAAAGTGTCCTCTTTAGCTGGTTTAGTTTCTTGTAATAGGGTTAAGATGTTTGTCATACTATATCCCTCTATGTACGCCGTACGGTTGCGTTTATACTTCGAGGGTAAACGATGCTGCCGCTGATTAGGATTTCAAGGAAAAAGAACCTTTAGCATAAGAAGACGACACGAAGAGAGAAATAAACAGTGGACTATATTGAGGACACTTGTCCATGTCCAGCGGCCAACCGCAGTTGATTGCAATTTTTCAACTTCCCTTTTAGCCATCATCATGGATAGAGACAAAGGACACTCTTCTTGGAGCATGGAAGGAAGAAAGGCGAAGCTGGGATGAAACTTTTTCAATAGCTGCATTAATTTTTGTCCCGGAACAAATAAAGGACTCTCTGATAGATATATAGGAAAAGTTTTGCTGACTGCAAATTCAATGGTCTTTTTTTTTTTTGCTGTTTACAAAGACGACCTACTACTACTCTGTTCATGGATTGTTTAAAGAAAAATCTTTTTTTTCTGCAAGTTGAAAAATATAAAGGATTCTTGGTTTTTTTTTTGTTGTTGTTAAGTCTAAGAGATTGTTGCTAAAGGTATCTTTGGTTAAAAGAACGTTCAAAGTTTGCTTATATTTTTATACAAGTATGCACATATATCTTCATAGATTTAGTTTTTGTTTGTGAGACCATTGAGGTTAAAGCTTTTAAATGGGTGTTGGTTGTCGGATTTAAGTGAGGTTTTTGATCTAGGCAGATTTATGAGATTTATATTTTTTGAACTGGTTTCTTGAACAGACTTCCAGGAGTAAAAAAAAACACAGAAAGTAAGCTCATTTGAAGAAATGTCACAGATATGAAAAAAATTATATTGGTTTCAGAACCAAAGAAAAAAAAAGATTTTTTAACCTCAAACTGTGGAAAAATACAAATTTTATACCTAACGGTATCGCACGAGCATCCTCCTTCATAATATTGATGAAAATTAATGATTTGAATTGCTAAAATACGATTTAGTTGTAAAGGGTGTTTTTTTTGGAGGTATAGAATTTTAAGTTGAAAATACTTTATCGATTGGAAGACATTTTAACGGCCGTTAAGTGATTTGTGTTTTTGGTTTGGCATTTCGACAAGAATACACTGACTGAACAACTCTTACCAATTGTTCAAATTTATCAGAGATCCCGATATAAAATGGGTATATGCCACCCACCGCCGTGGTAAAATTTGGCTTTACCCCATTTTTCCCCTCCCCGACTACGCACCAGCATCACCCGACCAGACCACCTTCAAACACGATACACACGATGTCGATACATCGCAGATGTTGTTGTTTTACTTCGCATTTATTTTTACTATGGGATATTTATTGAACCCCGCTTAGAGTTCACAACTGCTTTTTACCGAAATTATCAAATAGGAAGGTGAAATGTGGAGAGAAAATGAGAGTTCTCAAGATATACCAGTGGTGGTCATAAGTTTGGCAGCATATTACTACAATAATTGACAATTGTCATTTGTCAATAGACAAAGCAGCAAGCCCTATAAATTTTACAAGGACGTCCCAGATTGAACTCTTAGAAGTTTCCACTTCTTCTAAGAGTATCCTAGATAAAGGTGAAGCGTTTCTTCGGCCTTTTGAGACAGTGGCTTCTCCTCCGTCTGAAGTTTTGCCGAGACCGATTCTCACGATTTTCAGTTTTAGTATCTTCGCTCAAGTTTAAGTTGCTTCTTGAGCTGAGCCTGGATCGGCTAATCGACGCCTCAGTTGAAAAAGAGCAACACAAGAATGCCATAAGATAATCATGTTAATTTCATATTAATTTTAAAAATTAAACTCTGTTTTATTCTATTTAAAAATTCTATTCTATAAAAAACACCCTTCATAACACCGAAGCAAATTTACAAAATTGCACACGAAAAAGTTAAGCTTCGAAATGAAAAAAAATCAAATCCCACAAAATTCCTTTGTAGCCTGTTTAAATGTCCTCACTTTAACATACAGTGGTGGCCATAGAAATAGCACACCTATTTGTAATTTTTATCTTTTTTGAATTTGAATATAAGGAACAATTAGACCGTGTTTCGTGTCATTCACGACTAAAAAATAGCTTGTGGAATTAGTAATGCCACATTTAATTTGCAGGTTTAACTAACTCTGTTTTAACTCAGTGGTATAGAGTTAAAACAGAGTTAGTTTAAATTGAAACTTTAACGGTTCGTTCTGTTTAAATTTAATATGAGGTAGGTACAAAGTGTGCTATTTCTGTGGCCACCACGGTATATTTGTATTATGTACATCCTCTTGGCCGCACAACAGCTTATTCAATTATGAAAATGTGTTATTACAAATATTTTGTTTTTTATTTTTTTTTCGCTTTCCTGCATTAGGTAGTACAGTTATATTTTTTTTTGTTTTGGCAAAAAGTTGCAAAAAATTAAAACAAAGTTTGTTGCCAAACTGGTGTTCATTGCTCAGTTTCCCTTGTTTTTTTTTTAAGAGAGCATAAGAATTACAATTTCACTCGAGTAAATAAATCGTGAAATTTTAATTACCCCATTTTAATCATCCGGGCGTGTATATTTTGATATCTAGAGCAGTAGCTACACCTTTTTTTATTTTTTGCTGTTTCTGTTCTTAAGATATACACAAAATGGCTGGCACCTTTTTCCACTATACCTACTTACCTTTTATTATTATCACAAAAAAAAAGAAGAATAAAATGAACAATAACAATGGAAATAAGAGGCGGAAATCCTTTACAAGGACACTTTCATTTCGTGCTTCGTTTATTTTCAAAAATAAAGATTTTTTTTTTAATTAAAATTAAATATAATTTCAATGGCATTCTTATTATACAGATAGGTATACACAACACACTAACAATATAAAAGACAAACGGAGAGGCGCGTCATCGTCCGGTAGCTGGGTCCACAAGGCAAGGGCTCGATTGTGCTTTTTATAAAAATGATTGCCTTTCTACGGAAATAATATTTTTATTTTTATTCAAGTGAAAATAGTGTGTAAGAACAACACACAAAAAAAAGGACATTTTAACTTTGAACGAACCCAATAATGAAATTAAACCCCAAAAAACGAAAAAGCCTCTTTGCTCCTTCACAAGTAGCCTGCCTATTTGTCCCATCGTAATTTCTTCCACCCACATGCATAGTATCCTTCGAAAAAGAGCACGACTCTAGGACGAAAAGGATATAAATTGTCAAAAACTTAAAAAGTTTCTTCCAAAATATTAATAAGAGAATCGAAAAATATTTCCTTCCTTTTTGTCCGATTGCCTTGATGATTGCCTTTTTTTTTTGTGTCGTTGGCTAAAGTCGACTCCTTACAATAATTAAAGCTTTAAAATATAAGGACACATCTGTATAAGGAAACACGCGCCATCCAAAACGATAGCGAAAAAAGGACATCAATTTTAACAACTTTGAGAAAGCTGGAGCTTATAATGCTTCCCAAATAGTTGCGCAAATATATACATATACTTAGTGTAAGGAGGAAACAAAGCTATGAGTATGCAAAAAGCAGTTCTCAAAAACCAATTTATAAGGACGCTACTCAAAGTTTTATCCTTATGTATATACCGCGCGGTGTGTCGCTGTCGTGTCGTATAGCAGTGATAAACTCAGCTATTTGTAGGTAGGTATAAAGTACGCGGTTTGGGCTCGCATTTTCATTCTTATTCCCCGATAAGAAATGGTAAATGTACGTGTACCTACGTGTAGACACCTTTTCCAATAAAAAGGATCCGGAATATATTGTATAAGCGACAACAGACAGGAGTATAAGCTTTTTTGGTAGATTGCTGGATTACGTGATGTGTCCTTTGTGTTCGGCGTTGAAACATGGTTTTAATGAACGACACGAGGTGAGGTTCCTCCTATCGCTATCGCTATTGCTAGATGGCATTGGGGTTGAAGTAAACTTATGTAACATCGACTTAATCAAAATCCCTGCGTATTTATGCCTGATGGTATATACCAACAACTACAGTGAGTGGGTAATAAAAATTCGCTCATTGTATTATGTGTATAGTTTAAAAAAAAGTTTTTAGGTACTTACTGTTGGATATACGAGATAGATTGTGGGTTAGAGAAAATTTGGTAGTAAATTCAAAATAGTTTTCTCGTACACAAAGATGCGTAATTGAAAAACATCGAATAGAAATTGCTTACCGTTTTATGACTTAATTGTACTTAATTTGTCAGATGAAGGGAAACAATCTTATAGTTATATAATAGGTATTATATATGGGAAGGGATATAGATATAGATGAAATTTTCATTTTGATTTTATGGATAAAATTTATGGTGAACAATTTTGATGTAAGCTTTTATAGGGTGGAAATAAATTGATATATTTGAAGTAAGTACTGTTTAAGTACGTGAAAATGGTATTCATACATGAAATTTGTATGAAATATTAAATGTAGGGAAACATGCGCAGGATGAATATATTATAGAAAAAAAAGAGACACAAAAATTAATGAAATGTAATGAAATTTGATTAAAATAATTAACTTTAACTTTAGTGGCTTGTGACCTATTTCAAAGAATGAAACTCAATTGATCACGATATTGAAATATTTTTTTTTAAAATTATTATTGTATTAATAATTATTCTTATTATATTGCTCGAAAATTCAATATTTTAAGTTGAACTATAAATAAATAAATACTAAATTATATTTTTAAAAATTATCACACGAAATTTTTTTGTAAATTTTTTTTCAGAACTGTGATAGATTGATTTTTTTTTTTTGAATAATATCTAACAAATAAAAAATCCAACAATTTCTGTTACTTAATTGATTTTATTTCTGATTTCTCAGAAGCTAGACGATATTAAGGATAAGTAGGCCATTGGTGGCTGAGAACAAAATTCCAGTCAACGAGTAATTTTTTAACTGATTTTTAAAAAAGTGTGTATACATATCATTTTTACTAATATCTCGATAACTACAAATTTTTATTCAAAATATTAATAAATGAGGAAAAAGTCATTAGAACGAATACCTATCCAATTAAGAAAAGAAAAATGTTTTTATTTAAACTCCTTACAAAACTTTAGAAACTCAAAAAATTAATATTTAAAAAAAAATCCTCAAATTATTAAAAAAAAAATTCAAAACATTTTTGAATTCGTATGTTGTATCATAGGATGTTTTTGCAAACAAAAAAAAAAACAATATCAAAATAAAATAAACAGTTTTTTAGAAAATCAAAAAATAAAGGTAGCCAACATTAAATAAAAATAACAGATTTTTTTTTTATATCTTCGGAGCAGTTTTTGAGATAATTACGATTTTCAAAAAGACCCAAAAATTTGCTTTGCATGCGTGAGTTTCCTACGTTAGTAAGATCTAAGGTCTTATTGAATGCAACCTGAATTATTGCACAGGAGAGGGAAAAAAACGAAAAGAATTGGATTGAGATATTAGTAAATTAATATTCATCATTTTATTATTTAATTCCACAAATGGCGTTCAGTTGACAATTGCTAAATAAAGAATATAAAATGTACCCATGCTACCCTTGCCTAGAGAAGTAGTGTATCAAAAACCAAAATTGTATCTTATATTATTTCAAATAGTTTTCAAAAAAGAGCGTATACGCCCAAGTGTATTGATTATCTGTGCAGTTTCCCACCATTTTCTGAGATAAATATATACCAACCTCATCTCAGCTTTGTCTTCAGAAGAAAAGGAGACCAGGATAAATCTTAGACTAAAGACTTAGAACTAGTTTGTTGTTTAAAAGGGATTAAGTTTTTGGCACAACTTTCAGCTGCTTTCGTTAAATCGGCCACATTGGCAGATTTTACTAATCCTAGATTAACAACTAAAACTATAGATTGTCTGAAAAAAACTAAGCTTCAAAACACATTCGATGTTTTACGAATTGAAATTTTGTTTTTGAGTGTAATTATGTATTAGGGCTTGCAAATTTTTTTTTATAAAAATGCTTAAGTTTACAACTTAAGTTGCATTACCAGCTATTTTTTTTTTTTCAAATTCGAAAATGTGATGCTAACTTTTTTTTGTTTGTCTTAAAAAACAGCCGAAGATTATTAAAAACCAATATTAATTAAGATGCTTTTTTTCAAAATTATAATTATTGTTATTTGAACCTAATTGAATCATTTCTAATTCCATGCTTAAAAATAACAAAGAACAAACAAAACTTGAAACAAATTAATCCTACATTTCAGACAACGAAGGTAGATATCTACTTTGTGGATTAAGAAGACCAAAGCCAGAAAAGATTATAATACAACAAAAAAAAATCCGATTTGCAGTCCATTATACAAAGAACCCTACTACCTCCTATAATATATCATCATCAATTCAATCGATGATGCATTTCGTTCATTCATCCCGAGAATACGCAAAATCTCTTTATATCTCTAAATGGATCCATTGAGGGCTGCGTCTTGTCTAAGTGTCATCCATTTTGTTCTCCAACTATCCGTACGTGCAAGCATCCTTTCTATCTGGCATTACACATCCTACATAAAGCTCAACTTGAGGAGACTTAAGAACGACATATATACTCCATTCTATGTATATAGATATAGCTATCTTACAGGATAATGAAATACTACGATATGAACAAAGAAACTTCAATTTCCATGACCAAAATGTTTATAGAGTGTGTCTTCCATCTCTTAACACCTTACAAGTACCACCTAGTAGAATTTGTATAGTTAGGTATAACATCCTTGTTGATGTCGTCGACATATAATCACGTAGGTAAAACCATCCCCCATTCTACACGTTACAGAAGTTTATATTAAGAGCTTAAGGATTTGAATGATTTCGAAGATATCCGTGAATTGAAGTGACTTATATCGATGCAGTATGCATGATAATTTTACTGCTGATTGCTGCAGCACACCGTTCTGGGATTTTAATTAATTTTACATTTCCTTCAATTTGGTATACCCGTGTAAGCTTGAATCATCCAACTTACAAGAATGGAATGTGTTGAAAAGATGGATAGTTGAAGCGCCCACCGCGCCGCATAAATTCTGATGAAAAGTCGTCGTCATCATCATATTCACACCATCACCGCTGAGGCATTTTCCGCTTCCAAAAGATATTTCGAATTAACAACCTCAATTCAATCAGTCAAGTTGGTAGCAATATCGCATCGCATCGCGTCGAAAATTGAATTAAATCCCTTTTGGAAGTATCTCCTTCTCCATACATAAAATGCCAATGGATAGCATTATTGAATACACGCGACAAGAGCCATACTCATTCCCGATTGGGGAAACATTCAAGTGTCATCGGGTCTTAACAATATTGTCATCGAGTGCCTACTCTGAAGAGAAATACCTACTCATTTGAACTGGACAACTGGAGCCACAAACGTCACGTCACCGTCCGTCGGTCGTCATGTTGGTTCAATCATCATCGCCTGTCTATATTGTCCAACGCCACCTTTGGCAATGGCTTGAAACAGAAAATTTTCCACACACAAAATTCATATGACCCATCATGCGTCAGACATCACAGGACTCTCAGACAATAGTCAATTTTTGGCCTCACAAGCGGGAAATTATATTGAAATGATTTTCATCCTCTTGTTTCAATTTCAAGAGCGTCAAGTCAAAAATTCATCGTATTGCTTTGAATTTCAGAAACCGAATCCATCATTCTATCCCCAATCACACTACATACGCTTTTTATGCGACGACGAAACAAAACAGTAAATTCAAGAACAAAAAGCAATTTTCCAACCCTTGAGCTTATAGAGCTATGGGTATTTTTTCTAAGGGTTGAGGTTATGATTTGATAGATGAATGATTGTAGATAGAAAATAAAATTGAAGAAGGATTTCTATTATAACCTTACCTGGAATATTGGCAAAGGTGGTTTTTGTTAGGATCACAAAAACAAGAAACACCAGCTCCAGGGATTTGAAGAGTTCAGTTAGATTTTGCGTTGTTCGAGATATGATTGAGTAGCTTTTGCGATAAGTTGTTGTTTTTGATTTATTAGTTTTGGTTGTTGTTGTTTTTGTTGTTGTGGCGAACGATGATCGCGACCGGCTTAATGCCTGACACCACCGGTAAGACCCAGGGTCCGCACACACGCCCATGCCTCTGGTCCCATAGTCAATGCCGCTAACGGATCGTCCTCATTGCAGCGGCGTCACCTGAAAAATAAAATAAAAATGCTAGTTTTAGAGAAGACGTACTTTTTTTACCTTTAAAAATTAAAATTAATTTCAATTCATTTTTCATTAAATTTTTAAATAAATTGCAAATAAAATTAAATACTCAGAGTTATTGAAACAACATCAGGGCAAACTTGACGGAAAATAAATCCGAAAAAAAACTAAAAATAAATCTATATCTGTAACAGTAAGTTAATTTAATAGAGTCGTATTTTAGCAGAAGATTCTTTAACACCCTGTACATATTTTTGCTTCCAAATATGAAAAAAATGTATACCTATGGCTCTATCAATTTTCGCCAAAAACAAAGCCAATATGATCCACTGTGTGGTGTCAAAAATACAATACTCATATTTGTGATGGTCTTATTATGCAAATTAAGTCAACGTCCTGTAACCCCGGACAGGGCATAGGGTGTCAACAAATCTTCTCCATCCTTCACGATCTCCAGCAAGAAAATTCAACTGCGGCCACGTCTTTCTCTAATAGAATCCCCAGGCCTGCTCCGCAATGTCATCGTTTGGTTTCCTCAGTGTGTGACCAATCCATCACCATCTACGCTTTTTAATGTTGACGTCCAGCAGGTCTTGGCTTGTCCGGCTCCACAATTCCTGATTGGATATAGTTTGTGGACAGCGAATCTTTAGAATGCGGCGTAGACAAC
Source organism: Syrphus vitripennis (assembly GCA_958431115.1). Classification (NCBI taxonomy): domain Eukaryota; kingdom Metazoa; phylum Arthropoda; class Insecta; order Diptera; family Syrphidae; genus Syrphus; species Syrphus vitripennis. The sequence goes on along the minus strand of OY288108.1, from coordinate 137,497,637 downwards.
GATTTACAAAAGCCTGTAACTTTCTCGAGATGGTAGCCGAGACCTTACAGGCTCCAGAGGGGTACAATAGCATAGATTTGACGTTCGAGTCGAAGAATCTCAACTAATTACATAAGGAGTTTTGACTAGAGATCCAAATTTGGGACAGGTTACCAAAGGTTACCGCTCGACACCCCCATTCACCTGGAGTACTTGGGACATCCCATTCAGCCCACTGATATTGTTTGCCAGGAGACATATATCATCAGCATAGTCTAAATGACTACGCCTTTCAAACAGTCTCTCCGCTGTACCAAAGCTTGCCGTCAATACATCGTCACAAATGCACATAAATGCAAATTAAATAGAGGGAAAAAATTTACCAAAATTCTGCAGTAGAAACCAAAACTTTATATGGTCGAAGGTTTTGTCTGTGCACCCAATTCGAGTCTATAATAGAATTTTCAAGATATCATTTTCTAAAATTTCAAGAAAAGATCTTTTCGGTGGCTATACATATTATACTTAACATTCATTAAATACGTTCTGGTACCAGAGATTCTTATTTTATTCTCAAAACTTTTTCAAAATTTTAGTTTTTTTTTCGAAAATTGTTAGGTACCTACCTAAAGAAGCTTTTTTTTCAAAAATTCATTTTATGCATAAAATTTATATTTAGAAACAATTTACGATTTTAGTATTAAAACTTAATTTTAAAAAATGTACACGTTTGCAAAATATTGAGTTTTCCCAAAAAATGTTTTTTTTTTCAAAAATAAAATTGTGTGACCTACTTTTTCTTGTTTTCTATCACCTGGGGCATGTGATGAACTCACGGGACCTCGTAGTTATCTCCATTTTTATGGCCAGAACGAAATGTAGAAATTATTTTTAAATATCGATGCATTAAAGACTCCACAAACGAATACATCAACTTCAAATTTATTTTTAGATATGAGATCATTTTGATTTTATTTTCTTTGTAATAAAATATCAAAGCTTCTAATCAATTAACCCACACGACTCTAAAAACCCCTAGGTTTTATAATTTTGCAAACAAAGAAAATCATAATAAAACCCCCAAGCTAAACGTTTTTTTTTTCTTTTTCGAATAATGATAATGCAATCCGATATCTCGCTGATTAATTTTTCAACTTGAATGCTGATTTTAATCTTTCATGATAATTTTTTTTTTCCTGTTAAGCAAAAATAGGTAGGTATCCCGCAAAAGCTCTAATGACTCAAAGGATTGTACGAACAACATAAATACGTAGATATATAATAATTAGAATTATTCTAAATGTCATTTGTAGACGTTTTTTTTTCTTCTCTTTCTGAACATGAACACTTTGCTATGACTCACACAAAGATTATACTCCGTGTCTAAAGGATCACGATTATAATGCACATGTAAAAATAATATGGAATATGTTACTACAGAGAGCAAAAAAAAAATTAATCATTTGAAGTACAAAGGAAACAAAAAAAATCTCAATTAATCCCAAGGTCCTAACTGCTGCTGAAGTCACAATCCTTTACATTTGATTATAAATTACAAAAGCACAAAACATATAAACCAAAAGTAAAGGACAAAAAAAAACATAAAGTAAAATAAATTACACCAGCAGCAGGAGATTTTGTCGTGTGTCGCGGTGTAATTGCTCCCGCAATTTGTTCGTCCTTTTTTGCTAGATTTTTTTTTCTCATTGTTTTTCATCCAAACTTAAGCCTTTTTACTGCAAAATTCAGTACCTTCGAGTTTCTTGCATGCTTTGGGTTGTTTTTTTTTTAATCACCATTGTCGCTCCTTTTTAAGTGGATTAAATTTCTTGAGAAATGTAAAAAAACATGCACGTTCATAACGTTATGAGTTTACGTATGAACTATAGCTTAAAAATATGAAAATAAATACAATTGAACAAATAAAAAGGATGACTACTCACAAATATTTCTCGGTTTGCTTGAAATCTAATCATCACATAATAATACTACATTAACAAGGAATGACAAATCCAGCAGTGACATGCAATTGCAGGAACGTATTTATGAACCATAACGAACGTACATTAAAATATGCGAGGAAGCAGGGAAAATTCCTGGAAGAACTTTTTATTTGGATTTTATAATAAGGATATATGCAATATGTAAGTTACTCAGAATTCTATATATAGTTTTTGAAATATATTCATTGGGCTTTCCAAGAAGGAAACTACATATACATATATTCCTAGTAAAATAAATCAGTACAATATTGTTCTGAAAAAGAACTACGTAAGTTAGCTTTTTTTTCATCAATTTAAAAAAGTTGAAGCCATTTTCAAGTTTTTGAAAATTTTGATTTTCTTAATTCAGCAGCAAGAGAAAATAATTTTAGTAGACACTTCTTGGCGTATTTATTTAATGGTTTTTATTAAAAAAGTTTTTTCTAAAAGAATACCTATGTTTTCAAAGTGTTTTGAAATTTTTTATATTATAAAAAAAATTTGTTTTCATATTTTTTTTTATAAATATGTAAGTACCTAATGAAATTGAAATTTTTTTAAGTAGCATTTTTCAACAACTATAATATTTCAAAATAATGTCATCTACAGCGGAAGGTTATTTTCTAAAATAATGTTGGAGGAATTTATAAGGGTTGCCTAATGTCTAGACGTGTGAGCTGAAAACACTACGTGGGGTTTTCGTAACACTCGTTTAAAGTAGTAGCAATTGAAACTTAAAAAAATTAGAATTTGTTCCATTTTCCAATCAGATTGAATATTGTGAGATAAAGTTAAAAGTGAACCAATTTCGCTGTTTGACTCTTATCCTTTTAATGTTTATTTTTAAAAACTTCAAATTCATGCTGTGTAAATTTAAATTTCGCGTTATTTTTATAAAATGTATTTTCATTTTGATGTTTGATAATTTTCAACAGTATATCCATTATCCAGTGCAGAATATATACATATTTAATAATTTTAATAAAAATTTTTTTGGAGAGGTTTTGAAAATTTTTTTTCCTGACAGCATTGCAAAAGATATTGTATAATTTTTTCATCGGAATAGTTATCTCTAAGTCAGTTTCAAAAAATCTTGATTTGAAAGGCAATGTCTGTGAACAGTAGTCTTGAATTTCAGTTTATCACAATGAGAGGGAAAGACAGAGCCTGGAAGGGTATTCCACATTCGCGTAGTACGGCTAAAAAACGAATCCCTGTACTTAACAGTACGACGGAGGTTGGTAAAGAGTAAAAGTAAATTGATGAGCATTCCTGGAAGAGCGAGTATTACGGTTGAAACGTTTAAGGGGAGGAATGCAACTGACTATTTCATTAGAGCACGATAAAAGTGTGAGAGACAGAAAACGTTACGCCGGTGTTCAAATGAAGTAAAATTATCGAAGATGTTACTGTCTCCATTTTTGGCGACGTTAAGTATGTGATCATTCCACAAAATATGGTTTGTACCTAAAATCGCAAGCTGATTAGTTTCTTCGATGGAAGTGCCACTCATAGATAATGGCAGGGAGGGTACGTCCCGCTTCAACGACAGAAGGCAGCATTGAGTTTTCGAATCATTAAATTCTACTCGATTTCTTAATACCCATTGTACAATGCTTTCTAAGTCAGAATTTAATGAACTTATCATATTTAGCCGTTTCAGCTCCACGTCCGAAGAGCAGGGATGTGAATCTGGAAAAAAACATGAAAAGCTAAGGGTGCTATCGTCAGCGAAACAATTTATTGGATTAGTAGTTGCAGACAGGAGATCATTAATGAAAATGAGAAAGAGGGTTGGAGACAAAACAGAACCCTGTGGCACACCAGCATTTATGTTGTGGGTTTCAGACTTGAATCCGTCGAATACTACTTGTATGGAACGATTCGAAAGAAAGTTACTAATCCAACGAAGAAAGGTTTCATCGATACCAATAGAACGCATTTTCGATAAAAGAGCATAATGCCAAACTTCATCAAATGCTTTAGAAATATCATTTCATTTTAACTAAATCCACATTTTTTGCATGAAACTAATTATACGTGCTCCTTATTAAACAACTAAAAACAGCTGTTCATTTTAATAAAGATCTTCTCTCCTGATTTCATCCAATAAAATGCCAAAATTTCTGCTGATTACCACCACTCTCTTTCTAGATTCTCGAACTTGCCCATTTATTTTTTCCTGCCAAACATAGAAAGCTCCTTGCACAAAAAGAACACTGTTCCTTTCAGCTTTCAATGGTCAGCCATCGTATTTAAACATTAAACATTCCTTAAGTATTGAAAGGAAAGTCAACACAATATGTTCCCTGATTCAATTGCCCAGTTCTATAATGCTCCTTCCTGGTTATTCAATAGGGAAGGATTTTTTTCTCTCTAAACTTTCACTCGCTAATGTACACTGCATTGCCCCATTGCGCGATCGATATGAATGATTATTTAAGGAATGAAATGTGAATTCTCTACGCTCTGCCACAGAACGCGCGAGCTCAGAGCACCCATCACTATCGCTATCCTAATTATACTTGCAGCTTCCTTCCTTCCTCGTTCCATTTCAATAGATTTTATGTACATACTCGGTTAATGTAGGTATATGAATATGACACCATTTCATATCTCTACTCATAGGTATACATATAGATGAAGACTTATAGCAGCAGGTTGACTTCCATAGAGTCGTCCATTACTGGGGCTGCTACTTCTCCAAAACTGCAATCTATGAACTGCATAATGCGCACGTCATAAAGCTGCTTATAAATTCATACCTACCGCCCGTTCTACCCTTCACTAGCCCTAGTTTTGTAATATAAATGCAGTGCCAGTGTCGAGAAAGGATTCATCAGATGATGAGGAAAAAGGGATGGAGAAGTATATATATAGTGAGGACAATTGCATTCCCTGGTGAGGATTTCTCAAATAATTAACTTGATCCAATGCGGCAGGTGGAATGCTTTATCCTTAGGTTTTCCACTCGTCAAAAGTGTGTGTGCATAGGTACCTACCTAGGACTACGAGAGAGTTGTTACGAGAGTATCTGACACACAAAACCAACCCATGGCCGGATGGACACTGTCAGAGTGATGCAAACGGAAATGGAAAATCAAATAATCTCGACCGAGATTAATTTCCCAGAGGCTGTTTGTGTATTGTGTGTGTGCTGCTGATTGCTGCTCTGTGTGCGTGTATTTACTGTGTGCATCAGAAATTGACTATAATTATGTCCTTGTTTCTATATCTGGTTCTGGATGCAGCAGTAACAGCAGCAGCAACAGCAGCAGCAGCAGCATGCAAGGCACAGTCCTTTTGTGGTATGTATAGTGAGCGTGTATACTTTTAGAGAATTCGATTTGCGGTTGAATTGAAATTAAATTTTCCAAAACAATACTACCAACTATATTTTCTAATAGATCAATACGTTGTTCAATAACTTCAAAAATAAATGATCCAGAAAAATAAAAAATTTCAAACATTTTAATCAAAAGAGTACGAAATTAGGATTAAGTTGTCCGACAGGTATGTTTGTTTTGGATTTGTTTTTTATGAAAAACTTAATAATTTACAAATTGACCATATTGTGTAAAGAATCAGAGAGAAATTCAGTTTTTGGAATTAATACTTTGACTTCAGGCAATTTTCTGATCATAGAAGAAATATGTACATGCTAATGCTCTATTAATTTAATTTGAAAAAGACAAAGTCTCCTTCTTTTCTCTTTCTTTGTCCGACGGATTTCTTGATGCAAAGTCCAGAACTCTCCCAAACCATTGCATCACCCTGGGGTTACACTTGTGGAATTCGGTGTATTGAGGCCTGCAAAATGCAGGTACCGTTGAATTTGTTGAATCCAGGAGTTTCCCCGAAATTGTTGGAACGTGTCGGGTGCCAATGGCTTCTGAACTGGGTTCTCAGTTCTTCTACTTTTTACATGACAATACGAGTCCAAGACGGTATTTTTGACTGAAGGGTTTCTTCGGATTTTCTTGCTTCTTAACGGAACACGCTTTGTCACTAATATTTTCATGTCAAGCTTCTTCAATTTACTCCTACTCTTTTTTCTACATTGTCCAACAGATGAGTGGAGATTTTTCGATCACAGAAGATATCAGAGCGTCTGGCCCAATCACTTTCATTTCTTCGCCTGTGATGTCGGGAGCCTCTTCCCTGTTAAGTCCATCTATGGGAAAGTATACTGTTCGTTTATAAGCTCTTCACAATACTGTGAAGAATTTTGTCGTCATCCACAATAAGTTGTGCTCGAGAGTTGTTCTAACTTTCTTTGAATAAATTTCCTGAGTTTTTCTTCTTCTCTTTGCCGAAATTTTAAAATTAGTTGCAGTCCTGCAGAAGTCGTGCAGTTCCTGAATAGCATGATTTGCATTAACAGCCGGTGTAGATAATTTCTCTAGCTCTTGACTTCCACTGTTCGTACTCTCTGCTTGAGTTGAACACACTTTTCCCTCGCCTCTTTTTTACAACCAATGTCTGTAAACCACCACGAGATGTCCTTTTTCTTCTATAAGATGGGTGCATTGACCAATCTTTGAGAGCCATTTTGTATTCTTGTTATCACTGCTTGGGCTTCAGCAATCAACCACCATGTTGCTTCGTCGTGTTGGTAGTGTCCTCTGACTAGCAATGATTTTGCAGGCAAGTTTAATGCAAAGAGTCTTCCAAAAGTACCCCGCACTCCATTTTGTTTGTTTGACGCACAAGATGTCTATTCATTTCATCTTCTCTATTAGCTCTCAACTTTTACGTTCCAACTAGCCACTCTTAAATTTTGTCCAATTTGTTGCATTAATTTGCTAGCCTCCGGAATCCATACAGCTCCAACCCGATAATTTCTGATTGATCCAGGATCAGTACCATGCATAGAAGCGGAACTACCTGCTTCCCACCTACTTCTTCATCAAAACAACGCTTACTTCTAGAAGCTTTGTCACGGAAATCCCAGACTAATCCAATGCACATGAAAAATTAGAAAAAATAATTTATCTAATTTTCATATACAAAGACTTTTTACAGAAAGACTGTTTTCTCTTAAATCCTGCTTACGAAAAACTTAAATTACTTGTCTTAAAAAAAACCGACAAAAAAATAATCCTTAATGAAAAACGTTTATATACTACAACAACACAAACAAAAAATTGACTCCAACGTTTAATTTAATTTGTTTCATCCAAACCAAGGTAGGTTGTTGAATAATTTATTTTTGCGTGAGCTTGAGACTTAGCGCAGTAAGAGAGAGTTCCATAGATCTTTAAAACCATGTTCCAAGAAACTTAGAAAAATTCAATTCGCCATTTTCATTTTTTCTTGATGGGCTTCTTCGAATTTTTGTCCACCAAGAAGATGGAAGGACACTTTGCTGCCGTATGAAGGGCGTTTGGTGCAGAGTAAATTAATGTGAAATCTTTCAGAGCAGAAAATTGCTTCACAAGGATTGAGCAAGAAGAGGAGAAAAAAAAGAGAGCGAGATAGAGAGGGAGAGGGAGAAAAAGGGAGCCAATTTTATTAGAGTAATAAATTACTATGAACGAGTACACTTATTACATGTACGGTGACCTTCTTTAAAGGACATGGATACACCTACATATTTATACGTATACTCGACAGCTCGAGCACACTGACAAAATCATGAAAAGTTGTTATAAACACGGCAAAATATTATAATCCTGCCTTTAGCAAATTTTTTTTTTTTTTTTTCGTTTCCAGTCTAAGAAACATTACATTCAGTGTGCTATACATAGATTGTATGTAAGTGTTGTTACTTTATAGAGGTAATTTATATATTTCGTCCTTTTCGTCTTCTTGGCAACATAGCTGGATCATATACTCCATTAGAGTTGAGCAATGTTGCTGATGGAAAAGTCAGAAAAGCACAAGAAGAAAACAAAAATGCTGGCAGGAAAAAAAGGACGAAAAATATCCATTTATAGCGGGACTTAACATGCCAATTTGAAGTTGTTTATTAGTTCGGTTGTTTTAAGACATCACACAAGGTGAACGAGCTGGATAAGAACGGAGCCGAACTTTTCAAATAAACTAGATAAGTAGGGGTATATGTATATACGTAGAGGAGGTTAAGATTGGAATAAAGCGGGACGTACCTATATAAGAGTCGCTGCAGTACGTTGTTCAACTCGGTTCTGAATTTATGGTTAATACTTCAATTTATAACATCATGTAATCGAAAAAGTTTCATTTTGAAAACATTTTCTCAAACATACATTATAAAGTTTTTTTTTTCTTCTCTTTTAGTTTTTTTTTTTTGTCGATACGATGGTACAAAATATTTTTGCTATGAAGGATTCATTTATGTAAAAAGGTTTTTATGTGTGAATCTATATGCAACACTCTTTTACTCCTTTGGCTTCAAAAAATAATAATATTAGTATGGTGGATGTTGAGGGGATTATGTATATATAGAAAAAAAAAATATGATGATATTGAAAGAAGCCTCGAGTGCAATTTTTATGCAGATTTTCGTTTGATGTATTTTTGAAAAAGTGCATATATGTAAATAATAATATTGGTTTGGTTCAGTCTACTATAAATATAAGGGTTGTCATGAAAAATTGCCATCATAGTTCAGTTCAGTTTTTTTTTTTAATTTTTATTTTTATGTTCATTTATTATGATTTGTTTAATGCTGCGGGCCATATAGGAGTATGTTTTCATATAAAGAACACAACTTTGTTGAGGCTATATTGGTGCATTTATGGCCTTTTTAAGAATATTTTATGCGTTTTAAAAAAATGTGGATAGGAAAGATAAAGTATAGTTTCAGGCGAAATGTTGCAAGAATTCATATATATAGATATATTTTGCACAACTGGGTTTAGGGTAAATATGTCTAGGATCTTCTTTTTATTTTGTTTTTGAATATCACTCTTGTTAGTTTTTCCTTCAGACATCATTGTTTTTAGTCGAACTTCAATATGTAGGTGCAGGGTATCAGGATTCACCATTAGGCTTTCATTCTGTCTAAAAGAAATACCTATTTTATGATAAGTTTTTTTTTTTTAATTTTTCTGTCCAAAGTTTTTAAATATCATAAAAATAGTAATGGACAAAATTATTTTCAATTTAATTCGTTGTAGTACATAGCAAATTTGAATTAAAACGATTGGCCAGTTAGGGCTCTAGCTTGACGTTAAATAAGCGTTACTTCTGGACCACTGTAATAACTTCTCGGATTGTTTCGGGTTTCGGAATAGTGCTGATATCTTGAGTGATTTTGTTGTATCTAAGATAATAAGTATTAGCTCATTCAGCTTCTACTTACATAGAAAAAGATTCTTTAAAAAAAATAGTAGTAAAATAAAAAAAACTATAATAGTCATCTGTAACATTTTTTTTTTTATTCACACTTCAATAATAAAAATTAAACATTTTTAAGAGGAGGATGTAAATTTAGATTTATCTTGCAGTGGATATTAATTTATTCATTATTAAAAAGTTACATCGCACCTAATGAATTAAAGTTGTTTGCGTGAACGCGACCATTGTTCAATTTCAATTATCCAAACACTTCCTCAAATTCTGAACATTTCCTAAAATTCGAATGTCAAAAGTTTTCCTACTCGCTCTCTATCCTTACTTGTCCTCATTCTTATTCTGCTTTCTGGGAAAGCCTAGCCTTATAAAAAACTACTTGTTTTATTTAGTAGGCTACAGGATATAGGCCATTGAACTTCACCAAGTGCATTTGATTTTTAAATTTGAAAAATCTCTTTACTTGGAACCTACCTGCTTTTATTGAAATTTTCGAAAATTTAATTTGAGAATGGAAAAAAAACCCTTTTAATTCACTTGTATTACTTCACATCTAATTTTTAATTTTTTTAAATACTTATTGAAAAATACAGAAAATAAAATTATTGCTTTCCATTTTCGAAGCGCTCAAAAATAATGTTATCAAAGACCTTAATACTTGTAAGCTGATCTATAGTATTCCAAAAAATGTTTGTAAGTAAATTAAGACTTATCAACATTCAAAATGTGTAACCATCCTATAATCGATAAAATGTCTTTGTCCATCAGAATTATCAAAGTTTTCATTGTAAAATTGGCTAATATTATCATAAATATTAAGAGCCTAAAATAAAATGCCCGTTAAGAAAAGACACAAACCGGAAAAAACACTTTCGTACAACCTTCCTCTCTGTCAAATTTCTTCATTCCAAATGATTCCATCATCATTCTTGCATCACAAATGTAATCAAAAAGTAATCGATGTGCACCTATAACGTATACGACTGCATATCCAAATGTTCAATTTGAATGCATTTCAATTCATTGAACTTAATTTCTTCGAAAATCCTCCTCCTCAATTTTGTTGTAAGGAGATTTGGTCCTTTCTGATGGTGAGTGCTGATGGGAGTTCTCTTTTGCGTTGCACTTTGAATTGTCTATCAGGATGTTCGACATGATGCGATATCCTTTATATACATATATATATTTCTTTTGATCACTGAATTGCATGTACACAATCTTACATACCCACACATTCCTCACACACAATATCAGACATCTTATATGGATATTTATTCAAAAAAAAAAAAAAAATGAAAGAAAAAAAATACTAGAATAAAAAAGAACCATAACCGGGGTGTTGAAAGTTTCTTTCATTGCTAAAGTGCTTTTGCCTCCTATCTTCTTGTTTCGTTTGTTCAACTATTTTTCCAATACGAGAGCTTATACAACAACAACAAAAAAAGAAGAAGACAAAAACAATCTTGCAAGTGAATCCTTTCTTCAAGATTGTTTCCTTTCAATTGTTATCCACGTAGTTTTTTTTTTTTTTTATCATTCTTCAATTTTTTTGTATTTTTGTCGAATTTTTTTTTTTTGTAAAAAAAAAACTCTACCAAAGCCTTTTCTCACACTTGACAAGGCATTGAAATATCCTTATATCGTTGCATTTACCCAGGACCATTGCACATTGTGCACAACATCACATACCGCAATGCACTTTGGCATAGCCATGTGCACAGACAAACAAAAGGATGTTTTTTTTTTTTATACAAAAGCAACACTATGAAATTTTCTGGAAGATTGCAATTTCCTTTTTTTTTTTGTATCTATTTTGTATTTTGTCATCGAACTATGTGGATTACCGTCTGGTGTTTTTCAAACGAATTTATATATCCTTTTTTTTTGTTCTTCTTCTTTCTCAGAAACCACATCATTGTCGTCCCCGATCAATTTCTTTAATTAAATCCGTCAATTTTCAAAGTTCATTCGTGCATAGTCCTTTGGGAAAATTTAAAGAAAATCGAAAATAAATATACAAGAGTCCTATGTGTATATGTATTTTTTTTTTTTTTTGTTATTCTTCTCACACATGGTTTAGCAAAACGAGACAAGGAGAAGTCTCCTTGAGCTTCAACATCTACCCAAGCAGCATCAATATACCAACTGATCGATATATAAGGAGTGTTTGAAATTGCAATTTTATAATTGAAAAATATTTCAAAGCTTTGCCAAAGCAATAACCTCTGGTTTTCTTTTTCTCATCTCTCCATCAGCGTCGTCGTCGTCGTAGCCTGTCGTCATACCTGTTCTGGATTTTTATTGGTAGCGGCGCAGCGGACAGGATGCTCATTGTTTTTGAATTTGTGTGAGTATTTTATTTTCATTTTTACTATATCCGAAGATCAATATGAAAAGGTATATAGAAGCAATACTTTACTTCAAAGACATGTCGTTCAAAAAGATTGCGAATTGATGATTAATTGCAATTTGAACATTATACCATAGTATACCTACCTTTTCTGTGTTACTTTATGCAGTAGTTTCATGTTCAATATCCTTCCAAAGCATGTAATACAGTTATATGTGCTTTGAAAAAGAAAAAAGAAAAAAACATGGTCGAGAGAGAAGAAAAATCCAAATGCCAGTTGGAAAATTGATGACGATCTCAGGTTTTCATTTATTTTCTCAACCTACTATATTGCTTTTCCTTGATGGTGTTTTGTTTTTTTTTCTTTTCTATATTTTTAAATATAACTTGGTATGGATATATTTATATATTTAGACGAGTCAACACAAGATTTTAAATGGGACAAATATAAAAAAGTGGGGTTTTTGATATTTTTTGAGGTGGAAAGTTTAACAAACACCAGAACTCAACAGAAATACTCAACGAACAATTTTGGTTATTTATTTTTTCTATCTAAATTAGTTTTAATCTAGATGGAAGTAAAATCGTTATCGGAGTAAATGCTGATATAATTTCATTTCATTAGATATTTTGTGTAGCATAAATATCGCCGTCACAGGTAAATTCAGTACAGTTTTTTACAAGCGCATTCGTGGATTCATTTAGTGAGTGTTTGCATCTATAAGACAATCGTTTTTGGAGTAAACGCTTGTATAACACAGAGTTTTTAAAATATTAATACTAGATTAAATGCTGCTATGAACATTCCTCACATATCTTCATTGGACTGGACGCTGATACAATGTATTACTTTGATAGTTATTGGAGTATTTGATCCAATGTAAAAGAAGCAGGAGCATTTGTTCCAATAGGACAATCTTTATCGGAGTAAGCTCTAATATAAAGCATTTCTCAGAACATGTTATTGGATTGCACGCTAAAATAATACATTTGGCAGACATCTTAACTGGAAAAAGAGCTGATAAAACTTTTTCCTCAGATATTAATTGGTGTATTTGCTCCTATAACAAAGTGTTGACTTTTTACCATAAAGACTTAACCTTATAGAACCAATACCCATCGAAAAAATATTTTGTAGGAATTTATAACAATTTTAAGGCTTAAATTGACTCGTCTAATTGGTGGAGATATAGACGTGTGCAGTATGCCATAGTGAAGAGAAACATATTGTTATTGTGAGCATTATATCCTTTCCTCGCGAATACTCACACTATGGTTTCCTGTTTTTTTTACTACTTTTTTGCAAGTTCGAATTTTCTTTCTTTCTGGTGGTGATGGTAAAAGAAAGCACTTTGAACAATTAAAAATATTCGAAACAGTTGTGCTGTCAGTATGTAGTATCTATATACCTTCTATAGAAAATAAATAGATACAAAAAAAAAATCGAACTCTCTTAGCATATATTGTGAAATAGTAGAAATGAAGGTATACTACGAGTATATACTGTATCGATAAATTCAACCTGGCGATGGTTGGCGTCGCTGTCGTCGTCGGTGAGAACAATATTAATTCCGCTGGTTTATCTATAGTAAAGGATCTATTTTTAAGGAAATACCACGAGAATATTGTATCGATTTTATATATCCTTAATGGAAAGAGGAAATTCTATTTTAGTTTTTTATATTCTTTTTTTTTTTTTTTGTAGCTTTGAAAATTGCTTTAGGTTAGCTTTATGTGGAGTTGAGTATTTTAAATTCAATACAATTTGCTGCTATGAATAAATTTATTTAGATACCTCTATAGATTTGGAAAGAAAAAAAAATAAAATTGAATGAAATTCTTTTGTAGTATTGTTCCTATTTCCACTTTGTTTATTAATTTTACTTTTCACACAAATCGGCAAAGGATTGTCTATACCAGAGATAATATCTCATTTTTCTTTTGCATGCAATTGCTGTGGGTTGCGCTAGGGTTTAAAGAACATTCTTTTTGTAGCAGAAAGTTATATTTGAGATATTAATTTTGATGTCGATAACAGTAAGCTAGGGTCGCTAGATATTTCTGTATTCTCAATACCTCGCCTCGCATTTGATTTAAGACTAAATTTGTTTTTTTTTTTAAATTTATTTGTTTATTGCAAGTTAATTTTAGAACACTTAACTAAGCTTAAAGCGAGGCGCGTACATGAAATGTTTCGTTGCTTAACTGTTTGGAGATATTACACTTTATCAAGTTTGAGTTAGAAGTTTGAGATAGATGGTGAATAAATTGGGAGATATTGCACATTTCCTTTATTAATCGGGTAATTATCTACTACACAATAACTTTAATAGATATAATAGCGGTTAGGGTTCATTTACTGTCTCCAACGTCCAATAACTCGCTTTAAAACTAATAACTATGAGGATGATTTGTATTTCAGGTATTAATCTCTTAATTTGTTCATTAAGATTCCTTCCTTCTTGTATATTATTATACAGACGATGGTAAGCGCAGAGCCTTTCAATTATGCCCAGTGGCTAATACTGCATGATTTTGATTTAGAACTTGATTGCTTGTATTTGGAGATATTAAACTTTTTGCGTTTTAGTTAGGATTTTTTTTTTTGAAATTATAACTTTCTTAGGAACCTATGGAATTAATTGCAATGTATGCGGTCTTAAGCATATGTCACCGTTTTTTTGTTAAAAAGAAATTTGAGATTTGGGAAGTGGAGGTATTGAAGTTGTGGTATTACACTTTTTCTAAATATATTGGAAAAAAACAAGACTTTAATTTTTGAGATAATGCAACATAGATTTAAAAAAAAAAAAAGATTTAATGATTGCTTGCAACATTGAGCCCTTAGGTAAATTGTTGAAAATTCCATGAGGGAGCTTCAATTTGGAGGTATTGCACCTCGTTTTTTCATTCAAAATCTTGATTGATTTTCAAATGCCTATTTATATGTTATATGTTTAATATCCTTATTTAAAAATGTACATAATATGTTAATGCGATAGGTTTTTCATTAGTTAAGGAAATTTAAGGAGATATTATACATTTGACTCTTCAGATTTAAAGAATTCATGTTTTTAATGTATTTTAAACCATTAAAGCTTTAAAATTCAGTTTTGAAATTTTATGAGATATACTTCATAAACTGAGCATCTTTTAAAGATTGGTTTTTAGGAATGTTGTATTTTTCTGAAGAAAAAAACATTAAATTCAGGACTGCTTCTCCAAAAACTTTTGTTTTTGAATTTTAAGGGAACATAACAATAAAATCCAAGAATTTAAGTGATGCTAATATAAAATTCTTTTTCCGAATGTTGAATTCCCTTTCGCACTAAATTCTTCTTAACGTTTATTTCTATTTATATTACAAAATGTACAATGTGAGTGGTGATGGGGGGGGGGGGAGGAGGGATTTGTAAAATGTATTTAAGTCTAACCAAACCTGCCACAGATTTCTGTGTGAGATATAAATGGATTGCTAAAAACAACCCATAACCACAAAACATATGATGACGACAACCAACGTCCCTCTGCCAGATAAAAAAAAAACTCCAGCAAAAGGTGAAGACATGAACAACACCGACCAAAGTTTTAATATTTTCACTTGAAGCTTTTGTTTTCTCAATTTGTTCTCATCATTTATTTAAGCAAGGTAAAGGTGGAGCAAAATCAGCAAATGGAAGGACACAAGCTGTGGTAAATATACCAGAGTCGGTAAAAAGGAAATGATGTGATGTTTTTTTTCCTCATGCATTAGAGCATAATAAATTATTACCATTAAAGATATACCGGAAATGTTTTTTTTTTTTTTTGGAATTATGTATATGTAGGCCAAATTTTGTACTACCTGTTCATTTTATCCTTCCGTCTCCCCTTGCAATCGTCCTTTTGAAATAATTTTTATATTTGAAATATGAGAGAGAAAGAGATAAAAAAAGATAATTCAAAAAGAGTGAATGTGAGAAAAAATATATAAACATCACTGTGTGAACATTGTAATGTCCTTTGAAAAAAAAACACGTCCGTTTTGCTATATCATGATTTTTCTGTATAAATTTTTTTATTATTTTTTTTTTCATATAGACACCTTCGCAGCCTCCAGTGCTGTCACCATGCTACTACACTGTGAGTAAAAAAAAACAAAATTGTTGTTGGAAATAAAACGAGGGATTTTCTCGTTTTAATTAATGGTTTTTTCCTTTTTTATGACACCAGAACGCACTCGAGTGAAAAGGATAATGGGTTTTTATGGATTTCGTGAGATTTGCTTTTAGGCAACACAACCAACCAACGGCGCGGTGCGGTGCGGCGACTATGGCGATGATGGTGTTGATGACGGCGGCGGCGCAGTGTGATGGGAAGGAGCATCATGATGATGATAGAATAAGACGAAGTGAAGCCGATAATTATTGTCAATTGCGCATCACTTTCTTTGTATGACAATACATCAAAGACGGAAGTGAGGTGGTTTATATCCTTTTTTTCACAATTTTTTTTTCTTTTTTTCTATTATCTTCTTATCAATTGAAGGAAGTAGAGGTGTATAAAAGATAAGAAGGGTGGGAATTTAAGTGATGTCAAAAAAAGGGTTCTTTTCTTGAATATTGTATTATCCTTTCTTTTTGAGATTTTTTCTTCATCTATATTATAGGGAGACCTTTTGCTCTGCTATTGAAGGTATCTAGCAAAAAACCCCGAACCGTATTGTGATTTAGGGGATTTTGTTTTGTATACCTAAATGTTGTATATGGGGGCTATAGTATTATATTGATCAAAAAAGTCCTTTAACCAAAAAAAAAAAAAAAAAATTAAATTAGATATTTATCATGAAAGTGAGAGGTTGGTAGTTTATTGAAGGTAGGAGTTATTTATTTTTTTTTTCTTGTGGATAAAGACTCAAATACAGTCAATGGCAATGAAAAAGGTGTTCAAATGAAATAATAATCTTTGTACCTTATTTTTATGAGTCAACACTTTTCTTTATATACATAGATACCTACATAATCTAATTCCATTTTAGCTCTTTTGTAGTCTTTTTTTTCTATTTTTAGTCATTCTATTTTATCTGTCGCGTTTTTCATAAAATCAAATCACCAATAGAAAAAAGCGCTAATTGAAATGCTTTTTTTTTCTTTAGATTTTTTCTTATCACTTGCATTTGTAAAAAAAATCTTAAACTAATGGAATATTGTACAAGAAGTATGAGGATGTTAAAAATGTTAAAAATACATTCTAAGATAAAATACTGTCACCTAAAAAGAAAAACCCAATTGAAAACGCTATATCACACGACGAACTTTCCAGCTCTATCGCGGAAGAAAGGGCCAAATTTAGTTGGCTTCAGATATGAAATGATCAAAAGCTGGGAGGCCTGTCAGAATTTTCTAAACGCCGGGAACCCCACAAGTAAGGTGGCAGAATTGTGGTTATGGTCACAAGAATCATTTTTTTTTTTAAAGTTCTTACTTTAAAAATATTTTAAATTTTTGTATCTTATAATTTACCTCATACAAATAATTATATCTCTAAAAAATTAGCTTAATTACCAATAAATAAAAATAATTATTACATCCTATTTCATGTTTTTTTTTGTCCTCGATCCCAATATCCTTTTAAAAAATCTCAATATTAATAAATTGCTGCTTTCCTTTTGCCATGTATTTTGGTACAACGAGAACTTAAAAAAAAATATTTACTTCTTATCTGACATTATCTTTTCCCCCATTTGGCAAATTTCCAAAAATCGAAAACAAATAAAAACGACAATAAACACACATACCTACTTAATAGTTCTGCTTTCATTTTATAATTCTTTTCCGTTCCAGATATTGGTCAATACAATAAACAAAACAAAAAAAAAACTGCTTCTACCATCAATATTATAAAACTGTTATGGTTTGACTGAAGGCGGATAAGCTTCGAATTGATAACAGGATAACGGGTGATACAACTTTTTAAAAGAAATAAAAAATAAAATTCCAAAGATATCCTGTCGCTCATGAAAAATTATTGAAAAACTTTCAAAACATATCCTCACAATGTGAAGAGCGAAGACTGAAAAAGGGGAACAAAAGTAACAGGATATCTCCTCTGTTCAACTAGCCACAGGTGAAAGCATAGAATATAAAGATAAACCAAAAGTATTCGATGATAGCACCATATCGCTTTTGTACATTGCAAGAAGGCAAATGGCGGATATGTTCCACTTAAGGAGCTTACCAAAACTATCCTTAAACAATAAAACGAATAATCATGGGCGTGAAGAAAGCATACCGCATCACCAAGGACGACCTAAAGAGCTTGACATCACAATACTGAAAGACGAAGATGAAAATAAAAAAAAAATAACCCCCTTGTTCATACCATTCTGAAAAAGGATATATATTTGCTTTCTGAACTTTATCCAAACTTTTAGCTAACATATCAGCAGGGAGCACATCGGTTGGTACGCAAGTAATCGTCCTTGTATGAAAGTGCAGTAAAGAAAAAAAAAAAAAAAAAAAACCTGAAACTAAAAGGAAAATAAATAATGGGAGTTATAAGTTTTCATTTCCAACCAACTATGCACATAGTTAACTTTTGTTTTTATTTGAAACAAGTTCCCGTTTTTTTTGTTCCTGTTCTTGTCTTATTTTTCTTATGGTTCCCTTCAACAGCAGAGAGAGAAAAAAAAAATTGTTAAACTTCGAGTTAAACTTTTTCGCTATATTTTTACTATTGTTGTAAGGATATCCTTGGGGGGAAGAGATCGTGTATAGCTAAAGCTATATAAACCCTCTCTTATTGTTTGTTTTGGAATACGTGAAAACTTCGGACAGATATCCGTTAATTTTGAATTCTTATACAAGAACATAGTAAAAATGGAATATTTCCAAGTTTGAAATTTACTATGTTGGCTAAATTGTTTTAATGGAAAAGAAAATGTTATTTTATTTCTTTATATCATCCCGAGCACTCATAAGAGTTTCTTCATCTTCTTCTTTTTACTTTTTTTGTATGTTTTGTGACAAAGTTAGAATATAACATATATTATGATAATATTATATTTAGGTTACTAGGATATCTTTTTTGTTTTTGGTTGCTTGGGGGGAAAATTTGGTTTTGAAGGTTACAGTTTCAGATATTTTTAAAACTTCCTATCTACTATTAAAAGTTATTAAGGGGCGATAAAGAAATAAAAGTTTATTTGCCGAATATAAATTAACATTTAGTTTTATTTTAATGGGGGTATTGTAGAGACGAAGGAATTTTTGCCATTATAATAATAATTTAAACTGTGATCAATATAACTTTTAATAACTTTTATGAACTTTTGTTTTCAAAATGAATTTAAAAAAAAATATAAACCAACATAACTGACCATAAACGACTACACTGTTTCGAGAAAAGTTTTAAAATCATAATATTATAAAATAAGAATACAGTGTAACATAAATCTGAAACTATATGCTGAATGGTCAAAATGGCTTCATTTTTATCCTTAAGATTATATTTGTTGATATAACAGTTGTATAACAATTGGGGGAAAAAATTGAATTACCGCTAAATCTCGAAAATAGGTTGTTACTTATATACGAGCATTTCACATTTTAGAGGTTTTCAATGTTATTGATTTTTACATCGAATTTTCAAAGCTGCAAGGATCTGGAGTTTGAATAATGTACCAATGTGCTAAATGCAGTTAAAATTTTCATCCATTTATGATTTTTTTTTTTTTAAATTTCTGTTGCTGGATAAGCAAAACACATAGAAGCAGAAACCATTTCGCAAAAAAAAACTTCTTAGAAATTCGAATTGTTTTTTTCAAAAATAAAATGAAAGCATATAAAAGTGAAGTGGAGTAAAAAGCTGGGTAAAAGTCCGGGAATTTTTCTTTAAAAAAAAAAAACAGTAGTATTGGTCTCCAGGCTGTTTGGTTTACTCTGGTCTGTTTGGTATAGCTATGGTTATAACCGTTGGATAGAAAAATTGTATTTTTAAGCGTTTCGTTCTGTACACTTTAAAAATTTCGACGTATGAAACTTTTCTATAGACACTATTCACTTTTAATTGAAACAGTCTGGAGTGGTTAATGTCGTTTTTTATTTAATGGATTCTTAAAATAGAAAGTCTTTTCTATAATTTTATTTTATTTCATGATTTTTTTTTAACAGTTTTCATATATTTTTCTTAACAAAAAAAAACATTTGTTAATTTTATATTTTATAATTTTTTGAAAAAAATATTGGAATTTTTTTTAACATAATTTTTGAATAGCTCCAAAAAGAAAAAAAAATAATCCTGCTGAGCTCTACGTCTTTTAAATGTTCTTTTAAATTTGAAAAAAAAAAAAACAGTAAAAGATTGGGTGAGCACTGTTGAGCACGGCGACGGAGTGGCGTTCTCCGTCTTTAGTACTAGAGCGTCGGCAGCAAAATTGTGTGTGCCAATTTTGGACTGTTGCAAAAAATGAAGAAGTTTGCCCATATGATTTTTGAAACTTATGTTTAGCTATTTTGTTTTTTGTTTAAAAAAGGCTGAACATTTCTTGTGGTGATAAAATTCGCAAATATGTGAAAAACAAGGTATCCTGCAATGCAACTGTTAATAAACAACAAATTGATCCCAAAACCGACTGTAATGATTTAAACAAAAAAATCTATGAGCTACTTTGGGTAAATTAAATATTTCCTTACTTTTCCTTTCAAAAAAACTTAAATAACGATATTTGTATTTTTGATTTTCAATTTTCAATTTTCTCAGAAATAGTTAGCCAATTTTTTTTTCAAAATTTGTATGTTTAGATTCTAAAAAAAAATGTTACCAATTAAAACAAATGCAATTATTTTTAAAAACTTGTAACTTACGTACTTAACGTTTTTTTCTTAAACAGTCCCAACGAATTTTTAATTGTTCTTCATTAATTCATATGGCCTTTACCATTTCTTTCACAAAAAATTTGATGGAAATCTATGAAACTACTAAAGAAGAAATAGAAAATCAAAAATACTAGTTCTAAGGAAGCTTCTATTTATAATTTACTCAAATATAAATCATAAAAATCGACTGAGCTTTTTTCGAGAACCGAGATAAAAAAATTTCTGAATATTTAGTAGTGTATTTTTAGAATGAAAAAAAATTTTACTATCCCCCCTCTGGAGAATCACCTACACAGAGCAAAAAGGTGAATGTTTTTTTCCAACAAGAAATCCTACGTTAAATATGTGGAAATATACAAATTTATTTTATATGTATGACAATTCATTTTTAAGAAAATAAGTAACTATCGTAAACCTGTTGTTTGAGAACGGGCATTTAATTTTTGGAACAGCCTTATTCTAAAAAAAAGGCCTAGCTAGTGCAAGATAGTGCTAGTGCAATACAGCATTGTGGAAATGAACATAACATGGCTTAAAAAGTTTGAGTGTTGCATACAAGCGATACAAAATCAGCTCCAATTTTCTTTTTAGCTTCTTTTAACAGTCTTTTTTTTTAAATAAATCATTATTTACCCTTGGGTATCTATATTTGCCATAAAAGTTACGACGGTCTCATCAAAAACAGAATTACATAAAAAATGATGAATATTTTTTATAAAAAAAAAATCCAGTACAATATTCACATTATAATATTACAAATATCTTACATTGAAAACCTTTCAAAAACTTAAATTGCTTATTAAAATGTTATACATAATCCAAATCCCAAAGGTATAGTCAGTCAGTCAGTTATTATTAATGTTATCCTTAAATTTCCTTCCACAACATAAAGCAATAGCCCATTAAACACACTCATAGATTTCACCAAAAGGAGACCTTTTTTTTAGCAAAACATACCTACACCTTAAATATATAAATTTTCTAGAATAAAAAAAAAAAACTTTAAGATAAATCACACTCTGTTAACATTAATAAAAAATAAGCTTATAATACATCCATTTTTTTTTGTTGTTGTTGTTGATGTTATATTTTATGAAGTAGAAAGAATATACAACAAAAAAAAACTGTATAAAGTATATTTTTCTTTATTATAAACCAGCACATCAAACAAACAAAACATAAAAAAAAGAAGAAGCATAAATCAGTCAGGTAAATAAATATATACAGTTATAGCTTGCAACAAAATAATAATAATAATACTAAAAAATAAAGAAGAGGGTGAATATAAAAAGAAAATAAAGGACCCTTTCCCATTGGCAAATTGCCCAAAGGGATTTTGCGAATGGCCAAAAAAAAAGGACCTTCAGAGTCCAGAGAGCACCAGAGAGTTATACACAATCATCCGTTGATTGATTGCGAAAAAAGCGACGAATGGATAACAACATAATACAAAAAATGAACAGGTTGAGCGGACCACAGAAAAAATAAAAATAAAAACCAACCAACCCCCTCTCCTCCCTTGATCCCTAACACACCTGATATTTTTCATCATTTCACTCTTTTGATTTTCATTTTTTTTTTTTTTTCATTTTAAAGCGCCACCCTGATATCTATGTCCAATTTTGGTTTGTAAAGGATATGTACTGAGGTGTGCTTGTGTGTTGATGACACCTCTTTTTTTGTGTGTTGTTGTTGTTGGGATGCTTAGATTTAGGAGGTTTATGCTCTGCTTTGATTGACAACCTTTTTTTTGTTGTTGTTTTTGTGTTGCCTTTCAACCCAAACCATCCATCGTCATCGTTCAAAAACTTTTTTGATGACTCTTAAAAGTTTTATAATAGTCAAACATCTGTATCCATATATTAAAAAAAAAAAAAGTAAAAGGTTAATGGTAGAAAGATTTCAAAAGAGTTTAGTTCATTTAAATTAAAAAATTGCTCTTTGAAAAACTTTTTTTTTTCATACATTCGGGTCTTGTCTCTCTATTAAAAAAAAAAAAAGAAGAAAAAAAAAATAGACACACAGTTTGAAAACTCATTTTAGAAGGCCAGTTAAACAAGTTTTACTTTCTGAGCTATAGCGCAACAGAGCACCGGAGCTCGGTCTAACAATATTTATGACATGTTGTAGATGGACCGACCGATGCGACGCGACGTAGCTGGACAGACACCATGCCGCAGGCCGAAGGGTATTCTGTAAATTTAGGTTCAAAAAAAAAAAAAAGATAAAGATACAGAAGATGAAAAGAAAAACTATCTGTAACTTTGGGTACCTACCTATATACAGGTAGATGTGCGATGGCCCTTTTGAGTGGGCCTGGGCATTATACCTTTTATGAACAAAAACAAAACTCAAACAGAAGAAATAAATAAAACAAATCGTAGTTAAGGTTGTTGTTTCGAATTTTGGGTATAGTTACCATGACAACAACAACAAAAAAATGAAAGAAGAATTTTGGGGTGTGTCCGATGGCTGAAGTCAAAGCCAAAGCCAAAGCCAACGGCATAGACGAATATATTCGAACCAAATCTAATTTGACCGGAGATTTATAAAGTCATATTAGGAAGATGCGTGAGTGTTATGTTGAAGGTTTTCTCCAAAGTAGGTAACTGCATACTTTTACCATTTGATGTTTATTACCTTTATTTTTTTTTCTTATTTCTTGGGTAACTCTTAATCTATCTACCTACCTACAGTTTTGATGAAAGAAATCAACAATTTTAGTAAAATATTTGGTGTTTTTCGACTCATTATGATGAAAAATAGGTACTTGTACCTAGTTTGGATGACCGGAATGTGTTAAATTAATTGTGAAAAAAGTATGTAGGTAGTGAAATCTTAATTCACACATTCACCGCTGGTGCAATTTTGTAAACTGTGTTTTCTTTTTCTGATGGTTTGTTGTTGGTTTCTTATATTTCTCTGAGAGCCCAAAAAATTCACAGCTAATTGTGGTTGGAAATAACGCCCTAAATTTAAAATTGAAAATCAAATTTTTAAAGAAATCCAACAATTCGAATTACTTGGCTGAAAGTATTAACCAAAAAAATGATTATAACAAAACTTTTACTGAAGCAACTCCGCTTTTAACCAAACAAGTTTATTTTGCCTCAGTATGTGACAAGAACTAAAATTTTTCAGAAATTATTTTCAAATTAGTCAAATGATTCACTACTTTACAAAAATTCTTGTTTAACCAAAATAAAAGGACAATGGAACATTGCAATGATCTATAAGGAAAATGTGAAATTTCGGTGCTTTTTGAACTAAACTATCTTGAGTATCTGACCATATTTGCTTTCCATCAAAACCACTTATTCTTCGAAAAATATGTCTTCGTAATTACAACAGCCTAAAACAATTTTCGAATTCATATGCAACCACCTCTAGCTAAATTCAAAATTTCATGTCTCGAAACTGGTGCCGTTTAATGTGGGTTTTTCGAGCTTAAGAAAAAAAGAATACTTTGAAAAAATTATGGCAGAAAAAGTGCAGATTTAAAAAATTTAAAGCCAAGATTCAAATTTTAAAATTTTTTCAGGCGGTGCGTCTGAACTGTCTTCTGTCACTCAAAACTCCTAAATTCAACAATTAACATTGAAGATATTTGGACGATATTTCCATCTTATTTTAGGGAATATGTGAATCTGGCAAGTAATTAATATTTTTTTATTTTTTAATTTAAAAAAAAAATTGCGCACTTTCATTTCAAAAGAATTTTTCTTTTACTATTTTTACAGAATTTTGAAATTCAGAGCTTGGTTTTTTTTTTAGAATTCCGGAAAAAAAATTTGAAATACAGAATATCAGAAACTGAAACTTTTGAAATTTACAAAATTTTAAAGTACAGAATTTGAGAATACAGAATTTTTGATTTTCTATTGAAACGTGTTGAAAGTTGTTTATCAAATTTATGCTGAGACAGAAAGCTTTAACTTAAAAAAAACCAAACCTCTTTCTAAAACAAAACAAAATGCCCCAGTAAAATCACTATTTTACTTTTTAAAAAAAATATGAAAATCAGTATTTTGATGAATAGTTAAATTTAAGGCCTTTCTTTAGTAACACGTAACCCAAAAAGGAAAAAAAAACATTTTAAAGAAGATTATGTAAACATTATTTATTTGTTGAAGAAAATATTCAAAGATCATGATCTTTCACACAATGTTAAACATTTTCTGTAAACACACAAACTAGCCTGAGACTGAAAAATTATCTTTTCTTTTGTAATTTATGTTACTACTTGATGAAGACATTTTTATATCAGCATCTCTTATCTCATAATGAAATAATTTAAATAACAGGAAATTTAAAAGAAACCCTCTTGGGATTCCAACACGGAAAATATTTCATTATAATAAATATTATTTATCGATCTTAAGATTTCCAATTTTGTTTAAATTAATTTTTTTTTTCTTAATAGTTATAGTAGTACCTAAAATCGAACAAGGTTTTGATCAAACTTGACAATACTTTGTCATGTAAGTGCAATAATTTGGGTCTCGCAATTCTATCTATTTGTTGAGCTAGAGCTTAAACAGGTGGGGGTATTTTTTGAAACTTTTTTGCCAAATACAAAAAATTTAGGAACACAAAATGTGTTGGCATTTTGGAAATTCCGAATATTTCTATGGATTTTGATAATTTTGTGTCAGCAGTAAAAAAAATTTGACTAGGACAGTTCATAGAACAGTTTATATAATTTTCCGTTTTCTCATTATCTGCCAACTTAGCTGAAATTAGTTTTTTGTAAATAACTTTTAAAAAAATTAAAAAAAAACGCAAACTTCAGTCAGTTACAAATTTTGGATAAATTGGCCACACTATAATTTTTAGTGTGAAAATAAAATGCTTTTCATTGGTTTAATAGTTCTAATAACTTAAAATATTTTTAATTAAAGATCCGAATTTCTGTTTTCCAAAATGCTGTAAATCCATAATTCTGCTTTTTAAAACTGTGTAAATAATTTTGAAATCGTTTTTTAGTCATTGTTTAACAACTTTTATTCAATTCAAAAAAAAAAAACACAAAGTATCATAAAGAAGAACTTTCGATAGATAACAAAAAACCAAAAAAAAAAAAAAAAAACAAGATGAATGACTATATTATAATGAAGATGATGAATTTTGTATAATATTCCTAAATATTCTGGTTGACCTTTAGTACTTTTTTCAACTTTTTGGAATTTTTTCCCTGTTTCTGAACTCCAACTACTTATTCTTATAAGTTCCAGAAAAAGTGTCATAAACTGGCAAAAATTCAAGCGAACATTTTGGATTTGATGTTTTATATCCATGAAAAAAGTTCTTCGTAAACCACGGGTGGTATCGGCTAACGCGATAATTGATAATTGATAATCAAAAACGATACTTTTGCTCCATGTAAGGTTATTATCAAATCGACAATCGTTTTTTCCTTGTATTTCAAGTGACAGCTATTTAGGTATCGTTTTCATACATTTTTGTGAGTAACATCGTTATTTTGGATTCAATTTCTAAAGCAAATAAATTGTGAGTAGAATATTGTCAAATAAAAGCAAATACATAAATAAAAGAACCAAAATGACGTTTCTTACTGTAAGTGCTGCCAAAAACTCAGCCTGTTTTATTGATCACTTTACACAGAGCAAATCAGAGTTGATAATCAAAAACGACTAACAACAAAGCGACAATCAACAATCGCGTTAGCCGATTCCACCCCAGATTTTGAAACTGACCAAGATAAGGGTTTTCTAAGTCTGTATTTAAAAATTCTGTGTTCAAAATATTGGAATTTGCAGAATTTTGTAGTACAGAATTTTAGAAAACAGAATTTTGGCACATACAGAATTATGACCCCAACTTTTTTTACACTTGTTTCAAAAAAAATTAAAAAAATGTTGACGTAATTTTTTATTTGAAAACAACCAAACTTACAAATGGGACAAATGACGAATATGGTTTATTATTCAGAATTCTTCTCTTGCATTGAAATATTTAAGTTGACTATTATCGTGCATGATCAGATGAATTAGGAAGCTTTTAATTACAACAACTTTCAATATTTTGTGAATCAAGATCTGTACACAGCTATGTAAGAGGTAAATGAGCTAATAATTGATTGTTGATCTTGCATTCATTTCCTCATGAAATATTGAATAAACCTTTCAAAAAGAAACAATATTGCGTCAAAGGATTATATTGCGGGACCTAAGTATGCTTAAAACAACATTAAAAAAATTAGTAAATTCCATTCTACACTATTAAAAAAAAAAACATCGGCAATCTCTCTCGCTAAATTTTGCGAACGAGACTTTACTGTCTCGCTGGTGTTTCCAGTAAAGAAAATACCATTCAAAATGGTATTTTTTTAAAAACAAAATTGAACATTTCAATTTCGATAGCAGCCTGTGGAATAAAATGGTTGTTTTAAGGTTTTCTGACAGAATCATACTGAAGCTAAAAAAATCTAAATTGGTACAAAACAAGACCTAGCTGCGACTTAGACAAACGAGAACGAAATGAAATGAAACCGAGACGAGACGAGACGAGACTGACAATTTTCAAACCAAAATTGATATTGAGATATCGATATCAATTAGACTTTGAGTTTTATGATAGGGAAAGCGAAAAAAGTGAGTACAGCAATATTTTTCGCATGACGGTGTGTCTGTACTTTGACCTTAATTCTAAACCACTGGAGTGATTTTTTTTTTCAAATTTTGGAGCTAAGATTTGTAGATGATTCTCTAGAGCAAAAACTGAAAATGCTACTATTTAAACAAATATTTTTTTTTTATCTCGAAAACAGCTCTAAGAATGTTGATGAAATTTTTTCTTGTATAGATAATTAAGTAAATTAAATTATTTGATAAAAATGTTTGATTCAAAAAATCGTACTATTGTACAAGTTTTTTTTGATTTTCTCATAAACGGTTTTACATATTTCTTTTATGGATATAAATATAAAGATTCTAAAACTAAATGGTACTGATTGAATTTTTGAAATTTTGAAATAATAACTTTTTATATAAGCCAGAAATTACCAATATTGCCAACTCAATGCAATTGACTGTAAGTATTTTTCAAGTATCATAAAAAAATTATTGTTTAAATGAATTTATTATTTAGATCAGCTTCTAGCCAAGAACTTGTCAATTTGTTTCGCATAATAGTTCAAAAATTTCATAAAAATAATTCTTCTACAATTGTTTCATAGGTGCTACTCTAATAAGAATATAATCTCATAATAATAAACAATTTCCTTTGATTAAAACGTTTCCATCACAAAAGGGAAATTCTTCATAACTTTAAATTATACAACGTACACATCATATTTTTCACTTATGAGCTGTCATTGTTGCAATTTAAAAAAAAAAGAACTATAAACCCATAAACAAAAAGTATTATCCTGTAGACAAAACAATTATTACAATTGTTTCATTGTCCTGCTATATATCCTTTGCATTGTCCTCTTTTCATACAACTAACCAAAAACAGAAAAATAATAAAGCCCCAACAAAAGAATAATTTTTGCAACAATACAAAACTAGTATGTACTAAAAAACAAAAAAAAAACTATTTGAAAAATATGTGTAATCCTACCTTTGTTTCATATTCATATCCACTCTTATAGAAAATCAGCTTTGTTGTTGGATTGTCGGTTGAAAATTCGTTCCTGGTGTAGTTGGATTTTGTTTTTGTTTGTTGTTTTTGCTGTTTTTTTTTTTTGTTATTTAGATTTTTCGTAAACTAACCAAAGATGAATTTTTTTTTGGGAGCGATGCGATGGGGAGGAGGACTTATTTAAATTTTTGTAGGTGTAGGGCGTGTGTTTTTCTCTTTTTACTTCCGAACAATAAAAATTGAACAAAAACAGGAAACACACTCGACAAAATATAATACACTTTTTATTTTATGTAAAAAAAAATATACTTTTTGCCAAGATGAAGAAAAATGGAGGATTCTTTTTATTTCCTTTTTTTTACAATTTTTTTTTATTCAACTTTCACTCACGTCGCTATGTTACTTTATTATGTAGGTTGTGTATAGGTATGATGGAATAAATTGATTTTTTTTTCTTTCTATTTTCATCAAGGAAGCACTTAACTAGTATATGTATATTTTCGATCACATTTAAAAAGGATATTTTGTTTTGCTGTGTTGTTTATCCTTATACACTGTTAAATTTCACGAATAGGTCAAAGTTCAAGGAATTTTTTTTATATTCTATAGAATTCGGATAGCACTTTAAGTTGAAAAACTCTCTGAAAATATAGTAAAAAAAAATAAGGATGCGGATTTCGTTAGCATTGATGGAGATGTGAAAAATCCTTAAATCACACATACACACACACACACAGATAAACATCACTTTTGACACAACACACCCAGGCAATTTGACATTTGTGGAAAAATAAAACACCACGTTTTCAGAACTTGCGAATTTTTTTGCTTTACAAAAAAAATGAAGACGATTTTTGTTTTGAAATTCGATTTAGAGAAAAATTACTTCCCATCGAAAGGATGTCAAAGAATTTTTGATAAAATAAGGAATCTCGAAGGACTCCCTGGATGATGAGAAAAAAAATATCAATAATTAAAAAACAAGAAACACGAAAAATATACACACACCAAAATTGTGTACAGAAATAAATTCAGGACATATCACATCACAGGAATAAAACCAAAATTCACCACACTGCGCTGCTCTGCTATAGTTTAACTAGGATGTAGCAATAATGAACGTAAGAAGAACAAAAAAAATTGTTTTTTTTTTTTTGTAAAGAAGAACTTTAATGTGTGTTTTGTGTAGTTCCTTGGAATGTATATATTCGTTTAAATCCAGCAGATCACAGGCAGAAAATTGTGTTTGCCAGCCAACAGCCCCAAAATATCCTTTCTATGGACATATAGAATGGAAAATTTCCCAACATCGTACAGCACACACACACTTATACATATTATTGGAATTTGGCCCCAAAAACTAGATCCACTCTCGCTCAAAAAGACCAGAAATAATCGGGAACAATATTTTCATATATCCTTTTTGTGCGGATGAACATTTTCAGGGGAGCAAATTGAAATGATATAGTATGGTGAATTTCCCACCCCATATAGGTATACTCTAACTGAGAGTCCACCACTCTGTACAGTACATATTGCCACCATTATTCGACAGAGGCACACTCAATGTCAAACGATTGGGGTGGGTTCTGTTGTTGGGGCTGCGATTATGGGTTCTGAAGGAATACATTTGTTGGACAGAGGGTGGTGGCGGTTGGTTGTTTCGACATCGTGTGTCGAATATCCTGCCAAAAAATTTCTTTCTTTCAGATGAGGGTATTTTCTGGTGGCTGGTGGCTGGTGATGGGTATGATGTTGATGGGGTGGTGGGCGAAAATGGTGAACAAGAACAAGTGTGACGTTGGTGTGGTGGTGATTCTGGGAAAATTTTCACATTTTCGACGTGTGCACCCGCGCGGGTGTGGTCTTCTAAGGATTTTTTTTTTTTCATTTTCATTCAACTATTTATGATAATCTTTCAGAGTTAATATTGCAAGTTATTTTTTTTTTCCTTAAACCAAAACACTTGAAAGAAAAAAAAATCACTTTCAAAAATTGATCAAGCATTATTTCTGTTCACAAAGTTATTTTTGTTTTTTCATTTTTTTTTCCTTCAAACACTTTCACATAAACATGATTTTGTAGGAAAAAAGTCCTGCAAGGATTTATATAGAATTTACATGAATTTTAACTATCAGATTTCAACACACAGTATAATTATCCTTGCAAGGACAACACTCAAAAATTCATTTAAAAAATAAAAAACAAATTCATAAAATATATTTTTTATGTAAATAAGGACCTTTTTTTAGAATTGTCCTTTTTCACTGCGATACTCAAGAGGGGGAGTACTAAAATTTATTTTTTTTTATTATGATTAGTAAAATACTTCAACCGCGATAGAATCCCGTACGAACAGACGTTTAATATAACGGCACAACACAACTGAGAGCTGAAATCAGAGAGCCCACACAAGAACCCGTATATGTTTGACTCTGCCGTGACACAGACATTTTTAGTATGGGAAATTTTGAACCAGGCACGAAATTTTTTTTTTATTGTTGTATTTGGGATTCTCCTTTTTATTTTTACCCTCGATATTCTTCCAGATTCCACATGAAGGGAATTTATTAATTTCTATCTGCTGAGAAAATTGAGATGGAAAATGAGAGCAAGAGAGTTGAGAGATTTAGATTTTCCGGTTTTATTATTATTTTGGTGAAGTGTAAAATGAGAAGTGATGATGAAAAACAAGATGACCCTTAGAGTATAGAGATAGAGAGACAGTACACGTGCGCACATGGTGGCGTAGAGAAGCTGGGTCTTAAAAAAAAAACTTAAAAAATTCAAAAAGAATACACTTGATTCGGACCTTTAGTGTTTAAGGCTTCTTATATCATATCACGAGAGAAGAACTTGTTTTTCTTATGAGGAATTCTTCACGAATGCATGATAATTATTATTCTACCTTCGGTGATACTCTCACTAGTGCGCCTCTGGTCTGGTAATACAAAACGGGACCAAAAAGGGTTAATTGACATTTTTGTGAACCTGTTTTGTCGACTTTTTTTTTTTGTATTCTTCTTTGATGTTAAAATTTGTGCGCACGATGTTGTGTGTTGTGAGTTGAAGGTAAACAGACACAATTGGGGTATGCCTTGCTTAATGGTACTCTTCGTCGTGATGTGAACTTCCTCTCTACGCACCAGCAGAATGTGTGTATTTTTTTTTTTAGTTGTACTTGAACAGCAATATAAATTCACCACGACCTTTATTTTGTTTTGGTTTTTTTTTTTTTTTTTGAATACACTATGCATTACCAGTACAAGCGTTTTTTTTTTGGACTTCAAATAGATTTCTTCCCACGATTCATTCATTCATGAGAGATTGGGGTGATAAATATCTATAGAAAGGGTCATTATCACAATTTATTTATTTGCAATTTGTCGAGTTGGAAGAGTGGAAAATTATAATTATTATGTAGTAGATGACATTCTTAGCTAGGCATTTAGTTTTTTTTTAATTCTCCAATACAACGCCCACCAAAATGTATTATCTACATTTCCACGATACAAATTTTCTCTGCAAAATCACATGAATCTTTTTTTTTTTTTTTTGTAAAAGGAGAGCAAATTTGAAAATATGGTAGGTATAATGTAGAGTGAGTGTAATTTTTTTTTTGTATACCTGCAGTGTGAGAATTCCCAGGCAGGATAATCACCAGTTAAGGGTAATTTGGGTGTGTGTGTTGGTTGTGGCTGTATATGTGAAGAGAAAAGGTAGCTCAATGCATAACATTTGGGTTCACATGTTTAAAAAAAGGAGTGAGTTTTATATATCTTTACGAATAGAGTTTTATTGAGTGAGTATTTTCCATAGTAGAAAGGGTGTTGTCGTGGTGTATTATTTTTTTTGGGATTAAATACATGATTGCATTTATTATAAAATTTAAATATTTAAGTTATTTATTATATAATTATTTAAAATAGAATTTCAGCTAAGCAATATAAAAGAGCTGAGCAACGAACTTTTTTGGAGTTTAAGTAAATATTTTGTAATTATTTCTGCTTTTTTTCACTAACAGTTATTTTTTTATATACTATAGGAACTATAGGAGAGGTTTTAAATTGGTAGGAAAAATCGAACTTGACATATTAATTTAAACTGACATAAAAATGATAGAGAAGGCGTTACGTAGTTCTGTTTGTCTGTCTGTTTTATACAGGCTCAATTTCTGGAAGAATTTTCTTCAAACTACTGACTTTAGGTATTAGGAAGATTTCCTTGGGAGGAAATTGAAATAATTTTTTTAGTTCCGAAACCAGCGGTACCTATCATATAACCGTTTAGCATATTTATCTTGAAAATGGCTTAAACGATTTTGTTGAAATCTCCAATGGGTTTTTTTAGCAATTAAAATTATTTGGATGAAAAACATTTCTCAAAAAAAGTTATTAATTATACCTGCCATAAAACCGGATTTTTGATTTTCTCATAAGGTCCTATACAATATTAAAAATGTAAAATTCAAACGTGAAAATTTTTATGAACAAAATTTTTTTTATGAACGAAATTTAATTAAAATAATTAATATTTTCATGGACGTTGTACTGTTCAAATTATTGTTAAAAAACTCTCGTTGAGAAGATATAAATTTCATACGAATTAGAAGAATTCCTTTATAAATCTTGACCATCATCAATTGAATGTTAAATCTCCAGCAAAAGTACAAATATTCCTTTTGACTAAAATAACTCAATTTAGAGTTCTAAATGCTTTATTCGAAATGTTCACTCAAATCGATCTATTATCATGTTTATTCTTAAAAAAAAAAAACAAAGGGCTCATGAAAATCAAGACTTTCGTCGAGATTGCGTATTGAAAATTTCCTTTTAGAAAAATCTCTTGCTCTCATTTACTTTCCCTCACTCTCTCTCTCTCTAATATTTAGTGAGATTCCAAATAGTCCTTTTTATCTGGGAAAATTGGAAAACAGTCCTTTTCATTGGAACGAAAAAAAAAACGAAAAATTCTTTTATTCATGGTGCAAGGTGTGTACCTATATCTAGAACTACCTGTCATAGATCATCCCTTAATACTAAAGGGATGAGTTTTAAGTTTTAAGTATAAGACGAAATTTACCCTCGAAACAATTTTGGCGTACTATATCTAATGGAAAATATTATGAACGTACAAATTCGTTGATGATTTGTATCTTTAAAGTTTTTTTTTCAGAAGGAACAAAAAAAAAAAAAACTAATGTAGGCAAAGACTATTCAATACACTTGACTTATACACTTACTAACTTAAATGCTTAAAATACAAAACAAATAGAAATGATTTGTAAAACTTTAGACAAATAATTTAAGAACGTAAGTTGATATACACCGACGAGGACGAGACATTCGTGCATCGTCATTTCGTCATTAGAGTATTTTTCTTCATTTTCATTCATTCTATATAAAAAGAGGGTTAAGGTAGATGGGTTTAGTTATTGGCCTACTTTTTAGAGCGATAAGAACATCAAGGAAGCAGTGCGGTGGTGGCTGTATACAGAGAGATAGATGCAAATATAAGGAGGGATAGATACTTTGACGATGTCAACAGTAGAGATTATATAGGTTATGTTTGCGAAAAGGAACACAACGGAACTAGGGGAAGGAGGTTGTAATTCCATTGTTACAAGGTTTGTTATAGAAGATAGCATTACATGTTGTATTATAGGAACATGTTTGGTATCAATTTTTATACCTCTCAACTTATCTACAAATTGTTTATTTTTTTTTTTAGGGAAGGGGAGGAGGGGGAGTTATACCTTTAATAGCTGTGTATATGCAAATGAACAAACTTAAAGGAGAGTTTTTAACTTTTTTTATTTTGTATTTCTGGTGGCAGACAAAAAATTTTTTAAATACATATTAAAAAAAAAATTATTGAAATTATTTATTAAAAAAATGGCATTGCCTGAAATAAAGAAAAAATATAAATACAATTTATTGCGAATGTTAGACAAAGTACAGGAATCATTAGGGCAAATTGAGATTTTCATGGTACTTTACTTAAATTTTTAGTAATTGTTCATGTTGTTGAATTTTAGGGAACCTGAAAATTTCGTGCATTTTGCATGGCCAAATTGAAATTTAAGTCAAAATATTAAGATACATACTTGAAACTATGAGAATATTTTTTTTTTCAAGTACTTAGAAATTTTTGTATGCACCTGCATTTACCTTTAATTTTTAATACTTTTGTTTAAAATCTCGGTAGATTCCGAAAAGCAGGGCATCTAGCTCGCATGAGCGAACAGGAACCGGCTCGGAAACTCCTAGACCAGGACCCTATTTTATAAACATTGACAGGTGACAATTTGTCACCTGAAAATTTGTCAAGTGACAATTCTACAATTGTCACTTTTCGGTCCCATAAATAATTTGACAAATTTGTAGAATTGTCGGGAAATTTGCGACAATTGTCAAGTTTCTGGATCATAAAAAAATTGTCATGACAATGAATTGTCAAGAATTTTCTGACATAATTGTCGTGACAATTCTTTTATGGGACAGGAAAAAATATGTAAATTACAAATTTGTCAATATGTCATGGACAATTGTGACAGGAAAATGAGCTTCGGTCAAGTTTAGATAGAGAAGTGACTAGTATCATTCAACATGTTAAATATTATTTCTTCGAGTGAAAGTGATGAAGATATTCAAGTGGAATACCGTATTGTACGCCCTCGAATTTTTAAAGAAAGAATTAAAAATGATTTTATAGCATTAAGTGACTTTCAATTTAATGAAAAATTTATTCTATAAAAATATTTTATTATGCATTCATTTTAATAAGATTTTTACTGCTCATGCTCAATAAGCCCAACTTCTTGTTTTTAGGTGGTCCTTTTTTCTATGTACCTTAATCTGTTGTGTTCTAACGTAACGACAAATTTGTCACAGTATGACAATTGCTTGGATCATAAAAATAGACAAGTGACAATAATTGTCATAGTATGACAATGACAAATTTGTCGTGACAAATTTTTTTGCAAGTTTGAAGTTTCTCAAACCAACCCTAGGTAAATAAAAATTGAAAACTGTACAAAATTCAACACAAAAATGATATGCACCCTTTTGTTGGATTTCCAAGAAGAAATAATGTTTTTTTTTTATTTCAAAAAATCATTAATTACATAAACACACAATATTCGAAAAAAAGCTATTAAATCTGATTTGACTTTTTTTATCGCAATATCATTGAAAAAAAAAGAAATATGTGAACCAAGTGAAACACCTTTATTTGTGTATTAACTAAAGCGAACAAATTTTTGAAAAAATATTAAATGAAAACTCTCAAGTTTGTTCCATGACCTTCTACTATTTCCGGGTGTTAAGAAAATCAGAATTTCTTCAGCTCTAGAGTTGAAAATCGAATTTTGAAAATGCCAATTTTGAATGAACAAAAATAAAGTAACGAGCTGACAAAAAAAAAATTCTCAAGTCATGTTAAACTTTAAAAAATGATAAATTTTTGACCAAATCGTATCGTCATTGATGGTGCAGTTCATGCGAGCACAGGTCGGAAACCCATTGACTCAAGTGGATTGGCCATACGCTTTGAAAGGGTAAGGAGTGCAAATCGAATCAAGCAATGCAATGGAACCCCTTCACGCAGGCACTGATTTCTAAGTTCAACTATAGGGAAAAATTGAAGAGAGCCATAAACAATGACGCGTAGTAGTAATGGATACCCTATGTCCCGTAAGATTATAGTCTTTCCCAAATTTCAAAAATTATAACGTCTCTTCAAAAAAGTACAAGAAAAATTGAAATAAGAAAATTCATCTTCAACTCCATTATTCCCCACTCACTTAAGTACAATTATTTATAGAAAATGCAACCTCATCTTGTTTCATAAATTGATTGAATATACCCCAGTGGCATTTCAATATATATATTTTTTTTATTTATTTTAGGTTAAACCAAGGACCTTCATAGTTTAACCTTGTACATCCATACATTCTATATATAGCTGCCTGCAATGAGCATTTCTATACAGTGACTACATAATCTTAAATGGTTTTGCTTTTAAGCTTTCATGAATGACATATTGGGAATAAAAAAAAAAAAGATTTCAATATTTCATTGAAGAGTGACGTAATACAACATCAGGGGTTTAGTTGATAGAAATGTATCTCATAACCAATAATAATAATAATACCTACTACTACTATACCCTTGATCTAATAAACCTTCTCTGCCAAAAATAGGCATATATTCCATTCAACCAAAACGAATGGTGGTGGATGGCGGTGGAGTTGCCCTAAATCACAGTGAGTAATCGTTTTTCTATTCAACTACTAACCTCTTTTATCGACCCCTTCCTTATATTTTTCGTCATCATCGTAATAATATGTTTTCCTTGCCACCATATGTATGGGCCGTTTAAAAGGACATAAAATAAAAATATACGAGAGAGCTATACAACAACAATATAATAGCAACAGCTTGAACTTCATAATATAATATTGTACAAATATAAATATTTCAAGCTGTTTGAGAAATTAGGTAGGTTACCAAGCCCATATACAAATTTTGACATTTTATTAGAAAAACTTTCTCTTAAAGATGAAGAAGAAACAAATTTAATTATTTTTATTTTTGTCATAGATAAAATGTAGGAGGTAAAGGATGTTTTTTTTAGAGATAGATGTTAAGAATTTTGAAATCGAATGAAATTGGCTTTTTTCGAAAGGAAATCTTTTGGCATTATAGTTTAAATATGATTTTTGGCATATGACCATCTGGAGGTACAATTTTCGATCAATTTTTTCAAACATTTTTTGCCGCTAAACGTTTCGGACTTATCGACATAGACTGGCGACTTCCCATATCTTTAAAAAAAATTCACGGGTTATAGGGTGAAATTATGGCGGTTACGAAATGTTTCCTTCAATAAATCAATTTGTCACAAGCTGTGTGACACAGCTCCTGCTCATCGAATGAGGAACGAAAAAATCAGTAATATTCTGACGGGGATCGCTTTCAAAGAAGAAGACGTAATGATTCCACCAGCCCATATTGTGGATGTAAAGGTGTTTCAACATACACTTGAGGAATGTGTCTTCACTCCAAATACGACAATTTTGTTTTTTGAGGTAGCCATCCAACCATAAGTGAGCTTCATCGCTTGGCAAAATTCTCAAGAAAATCAGATTTGGAAGCTTTCTTCAGGCGTCAATCGTATTCATGTTAAAATGCCAAACCAAAGTAGACACAAATCATTTATTAGATTTTAAAGTGGCGGCCGGTTAATAAAGTGTAGTCAACTTAAAGTTCTATCATCATCCGCTCGACAACCGGGGTCCGGTTCTGGCCTCTTTCAACAAGTCTCTTCACCTATCCCGGTCTCGAGCCAACGCCATCCAGTTGTTCAGCTCAAGCCTTCGGGCGTCCCTGGTCTATGTCATCTCTCCAGCAAGGTCTACCAACCACTCCCTCGTCTACCGTAAAATGTGCCACAAAGACTTTTCGAGTCGGTTCCTCTTTGCTGATGCGAGCTATGTAGGTGCCTTGCTCACCGGAGTCTACGGAGCTTATTTCTTCGTCACTAGAAATGATTGTACCGTCTCCGAGCAATTCTCCTTAAAGACTTTTCTTTTGAATGCGGCTAAGAGATCGAAGTGTTTTTTTGCTAAGCACCTAAGTCTCAGATCCATACGTAAGGACTTACTTAAAGTTCTACACGTCTTAAAAAAACACCCTTTAGATGTTCTCCAATTTTCTTAAAAAAAAACTCACATTTTGGTCTGTCATGGTCAATTTATGTATTCATTGGACCTCTCACTATACACTTCAAAAATAAAACTAATTTTTTTTTTGTTCTTCGTTGAAAGAATAATAAAAAAAAAAATTAGAACATTTTTCCAAGATCCATAGATTTTAGATAAGCTGCTTTTACACAAAGTAAAATGTCCCTATATAATCCGTAAGCAAGGTAACATCACCAAAAAGTTTAAAATTGGCTCAATTCACAATGCCCTGAGTCCTTAATGACAAAGTTAAAAAAAAAGAAGAACGAAGAAAAAAACTTTTTTTTTAAGTAGATACTTTCCTCTAATTTACTTACCTACTGTTCAAGGACATAAAATGTCCTGCAGAGAGAGAGAATACCATTACTTTTGATGAACATTCCTTTCGTTTTCTATTTTTTTTTTTTCAGTGGGTAATGTTGTCCCATTACCAGTCTTATTTTATTTATAAACTCTCTCTGGTCATATCTCTATAGAGGTAGGGGGAATACACAGAGAGCTTTATAGTTAGTATAAGAGAGGTCAAAATGAATGTGAGAAATAGGACAATCCCCAATTTAAAGGATTTATTAGGTTTCAAAGCGCAAAGCCTTGCCCATTGTTGTCAGCGACAACGACAACAACGACAACAGCCAGCAACAACAACCAGCAACAGCAATGAACGACAAAAGCAACAACGGCAAACGATGGCAGCGTACAAGGTGCTTACACAAATCAAATTCCATTTAACAATCTCGACTTGTGCTAATACCTTAAAATTTATACCTTGGCCAGTGCTCTGTGCTTTACGTTTTTGTTGGGGGGATTATGACTTAGAGCTCCCATCAGGATATAAAAGCCTTCATCAGCTGTACTTGTAGACAAACTTATATAGAAATACACCAAAAGCCTAGTGGCCCGAACCAAAATGCCAGCTTTAATTTGCTGAGCAATCGCTTAAGGACTCGTAAGACCATTGGGGGATATCCTTTTTTGAAATAGAGAATAACCCAGCGGGGGGAGAAATACGAGTAGGTAGGTAGATATCAAGGGTTTGAATTTTTTTTTTTTTTTTTTACATTTTTGTAGCCATTCCGCACTCAGGACTCAGGCCATCGCCAGAGCTAGAGAGCCCTTCTATACTTCTCTATATATAACCAAACCACCGCGCCATCAAGGCTAATTTTTCATTTACTGTATTTTTGCCGTGGTGTAATTATAAAGAACTATGCTGTGTGCTCTTTGGTTACTATCGGAAGGATTTCATGTTCATTATTCATTTTTTATGTGTTTACTAACCAAGCCATGCCTGCATGGACGACTGCCTCCAATTAAGACATTTAAGAGCAGACCTAACCCAACTGGCCTTCTCTATGTCTATTCGCACAGCAAAAATAGGGGGGTGTTATATTCTGACGGTATGGGCATTTTAAAAGAGGCGAAAGGAAGAACTAGGTAAGAAGGTACTTTTTTTTTTTGTTAGTCCATCATGCTGATGTTTTCTAGGATGGGGTAAGCTGCATTTTAAATTTTTTAGATAATCAAGTTTTTATCCTTTTTTTAGCCTTGTTATTTTTGTTAGGTGCTTTGTGTTGTTCTTGGCAGTTTAATTACTGTAAATTGGGACATGGACATGACTCATTTAGAGAGAATGATGAGGAGAAAGACTCTACGACACAAGGACCCTAAACGAAGATGGCGATGACGACCGACATAAAGGACGACATTTTTAGTAACTTGTTGTGTTGTTTTATTATACTTTCTTACTTTTTTTTTATTTTTGTAAATCTACCTACTTCAGTATAAAGAAGAAAAGTGGAGACTGAAGAGAAAGAGAGAGACTTTGAGGAAGATCTATGTAAGACGATAGAGGTCTTCTTTTATTTTATTTTCTGTGTTTTCGTTTTGTTAACATAAAATAGACAACAAAAAAAAACAAACAACAACAATAATAACAAACAACAACAACAACAACAAAAAAACGTGTAGAGTTTATAACTTAATAAATTTAAAATAACTTTATTTATAGCGTGCCTTATTGCGCAATAACTTCGCCATGAATGCTTTTATGGGTTTTAACTTTGCAGTTTATTGAAGAGAAATTTCCGAAAGGAGTTGTTGCTTAACACAAAAAAAAAACGAATAGGTACAACAACAACAACAAGAAAAATAAAAAAAAAAACTTTAGTCAAGTTTCGGAAAAGACTTAATGTGTGATGTTTGGAATGTGTAAATATAAATCAGGATGAGTAGGTACCTAGAAAAAGTGTTAAAATTTAAAGTGTGCGTGTAGTGTTTATTTTGTTCTTTCTATTTATTTGAAACAAGTAAGTTATAGGTGGCAGATATTGATGGTATTGGGATATTTACAGGATTTTCGAGTACCTACTCGTATGTAAGGACATCATTGGAAAGTAAATAACTTTAATTTTTTTTTATTTGCTTTGTCTTGTCTAGTAGAGTATTTTGAATATAATTTTTGGGAGTGTTGATGAAAGGAAAATATAAATTATGTCTTAGGATATTGGAAAACGTAACAGAAAAGAAGACATTTAAAAGAATCAATTAGTTTCACTTTAGCTGTCTTTCTCTGAAATCTTTCCAATTATTTTTATAGAAAAACCGGGCTGATATTTGTCAAAATTTAACCTTTCATAAAAAATTGTACTATGTATAAAATAAAATATTTTAGAAGGCACAATCGTTGTTCGTTCTCAGGATATTCGAGCTGAAATACAATTGTAACTACTTTTCATTAGAATTTTTAACAGTTTTTGTTTTTTTTATTAAAAAACTGCCCATTCAATATTTGTCAAAATTTTATCAGTTGCTAGCAATTATGTTATGTAGAAAATAAAATAAACAAGAAGTCAATATCGTTACCTGTTTTTGAGAAATTTGAGTCGAAAAACAATTTATACCAATTTTTGGTAGAATTTTTTGTAGTTTTTATTTTTTTTTAAAAAACTGTCCATTGAATTTTTTTCCATTGAATATTAATGGTACCAAAAGGTACGGACGTACGGACGTACGAACGTACGAACGTACGAACGTACGAACGTACGTACACACGCACACACAGACATCTCTCGAAAAATGATTGATATAGGCTCTAGGGACCTTGAAACGTCGAGAAATGTCAAAAATTTCAATTTGACAAATCGGACCGAATACAATAACTTCCTATGGGAAGTTAAAAAAACTTTTAAAAATTTTAATAAGATTTTCGTATTATTTTAAAGAGAATACTACTTGAAATATGTGAACATCACTAAATCGAAAACCTTTCTATTTTTAAAAGATTACAATGCTCAGCTGGTACAATCGGAAGGTCAAAGTTTGGGAACGGGTCGTTATTCTGTATTCCAAAGTTCTGTATGATTACAATTCAGTATATGAATCAAAAAATCTGTATAAAGATGATTCTGTATTCGATTATTTCATATTTCAAAATTCTGTAAGTACAGAATTCTCTATTTCAAAATGTGGTAAGTCCAACGTTTTTAATCCCTAAAACTTTAAATCCATAACTCTGCCTCACACATTTCTGTAAAACTAAAGTGTGATGTGTTGACATTTAATAAGCATCTCTGCCAGACTTCGAAACTATTTTGAATTCTAGGAAAGGTTTAAATTCTTCTCAGAGGGCTGTCATTAACCGACGAAAATGCAAAAGATTATTTTAAAGTTTGATGTCTTTTCTAAGAATTTAATTTTTCTAAAATCAGATCAAAATACTATTAACGACTAAAATTTGGGTTTTGTTAATTGTAAAAAAAAAATGAAAAACAGTACACGCTTTTTTTAGCAAAATAATTTTGCTTTTATCATTTAACAATTTTAGAATGTAAGTTTTTGAAGTTCAGAACTATGGAAAACAGTTTTATGTATTAACAGAAATTTTAAAATAATTGGAAAATAAAAATCTTAGATAGAATTTTTAATATTTCAAGTTTCTTAGTTAACTGCAACTGCTATGTATATGTATAAATGCTTATTCTATGAAATTGCATTTTTTCAAACTTACTCTTAGTTCGCGAAAAATATCATCGCAGTTGTTCGTTATACTCGTACCTGGAATTATGAAAAGAAAAATAAGGATTAGATTAAGGATTTATTTTTATTACAACTTATTTTAATGTATTAAAGACTAAGAAACTTTAAAACATTTTTTATACATAAAAAATGAACGAAATATCGACGCATAGGAAAAAATTGTTTATTTTTGTATGTATCATCCCTGATCACCAAACTAAACTACTGAAAAATGTCTAGCGAACAAACAAGCATCTTTCTACTAGTAGAAAAAAAAACACATAAAGAAAAGAAAAACTATAAAATTTCGGTATATTATGCATCCGAAAAGAAGGTCATATTAAAATATCGGAGACTATCTTATTGATGAATAACCGCCGCCGGCAAAAAAATTAAATTTGTTTATTGAATTTTGTATTTATTTTTCATTTATTTCCTTAATACTGTCAACCGTTAGTTCTAATTTATTTTCTGATTTTTATGCCGTCACTTTACTTTGAAATTTCATAGTTAAGATGCTCAACTTGTGAAGTTTATTTATAATTTTTGTCTTTCAAAATTAATCACAAAAAAAAACATTTGATTGTTTTAACTGAAATTGAGTCACCCTGTCTTGATTCTTGAGAAAGAAACCGACCCCATAAAAGAATACACAGTCTCAACTCTTATAATGATAAAACATCCTTCACCTTCATCACTCAGCAAGTACAAGGATAAACAATAATTAATGTGTTCTTTACAAAGCTAAAACAAAATTAACACTTCAAATACCAGTCTTAGAACTAAACAACAAAAAAAAAATCAATTTATGTGACATACAAAACACACAAGGGAACCGCAATGATGATGATGATGCTGGCGGCCAGCGCGCGTTAGCCTAAAATAAACAAAAAGGATGGGGATTGAAGTTGACAGAAGAAGGGATGGTGTGAGAATTCAAAGGCGCTAGAACAACCACAATAAACAAAAAGGGACTCTTGACGATCGATGTGAATGTGACAGAAAAGTATAGTGACAGTTTTATATTATAATAAACCAAAACCACACATGGCACCGGAATCTCATCATACCATCATCGACACGACTCATAAAAACTCGCTGACTTGCATAGCTGTATTATAATGAGCGAGCGGGCGTGAGACCCTCGTCAAGTTGCAGTACAAACACTTGTGATGGCAAATAAACCTAACGTCAACATTGTTGTGTCCTATTATACTCGTAAGATTGCCTGGTGTAGGTATATCAGCGACACTGTTGTTGGTACTGTGTTTGTGCTGGTTTAGCTGCGAGGCACAAAACTCCCGATCATATTCCAATCAACACTTAAGTGGACCTTCACTGGGTCTTATATGTACTTGTAAATTACAAGCAGGATGGTTCCATTTTCCATCCGTTGTCCAGCGCCATAGCTCAAGAGTATAGTGGAACTAAATATAGCTTGTGGATAAATTTTTATGCTTGTTTGTCAAAACAAAAAATATGAATGCCGAGGGCTGAAGAGGGGAACCTTCTTAGGCGCAATTCTGAAAATGTTAAATTGTTTTTAAGTTCAAGGATTTATATTAGAGATATCCTTGATTCTATTATTTGAATATTAAGGATTTTAAAAAAAATATGTGGTAAAAAAATATTTGACCATTTTTTTTTGTGACAAAACTTTTTTCACAATTTATTTCCTGAAGATTTTTTTTTTTCAAATTCAACAATTTTGCTAAACCAATTTTTACATCTTTTTTGATGAAGTATATTTTCAGAAAAATAGGTCGAAAATGTGTATTGACAGCATTTTTACTTCGGCATTTAGCTCTATGGATTTTTGGCGTTATCTGGTTCTGCTCTCGCTGTCATTAAAAAGACTTCACCAATTTTTTTGATTTTGGTTTTACTGTTTGATTGGTGAATTTCTAAAAAGGACAGTTTTTGTTAAATTAAGACTTAAGAATTTTTTACTTTCAAACTTTTATATCTTTTTTTCGGTTATGTATAATTTTTACAGTTTAAAAAAATTTTTCCAGTTCAAAAACTAAAACTTTTGTATCACCGTTCATAAAATAGGTTCTCGACCCTTTTCTACGTTGACCCTTATATACCCTACTCAAATTTAGAACTTTGAAAAATCTGTTCTTGTAAATTTTTTTTATTAAATTTAATTTCAAATTACATTTTTTTATGCTCTGTGTTTAGCAGTTAAGCTGTGAAAGATAATTGAATCAACCCAAAATTTGATAATTAAAACCTCGCAACACTCTGCTTTGAGCAAAGGCACTATCAAAAAACTGCAAACTACTGATCTGTTAATCAGATGAGAGAAGATCGTCTTTTGGCGGGATCTTACTAGCCCTGTTTTGGTGAGAGTGAATAGCCATTCAGTAAAATTGTTTTAAACACAAAAACAATAAAAAAATATGATTATAATTTTTTTTAATATTTCTAAGCAAAACAAAAAGTTAAAATAAATTTATTTGTTATTGTGTGTACACAAATTTCCGCTCTCACCAAAACACGGCAATTGTATTCTTTTTTGTTTTTTTTTTTACATACATATTTCCAATTTTATCGTTTTGAAATATAATTTTCTAATATTTTTCAGCATTCCCTAAGGTCAATTTGAATATTCAATATTACACATTCAATATTCATCCCCCAGGTCCATTTATGTTGTTCTCGTTTTTTCTTTTATTTAATTTTATATTTTTGTTAGTTGTTGTTGTTGTTTTCATGCCAACAAAAAAAAAATTAGTTCACTCAATTCAGTTTTATTATTCAAAAGAA
The DNA here is from genome assembly GCA_958431115.1 of Syrphus vitripennis. Lineage (NCBI taxonomy): Eukaryota > Metazoa > Arthropoda > Insecta > Diptera > Syrphidae > Syrphus > Syrphus vitripennis. The sequence continues at coordinate 137,453,057 of OY288108.1, read as the reverse complement.
TTAATGTATTATGCTGACGCAAATAACACAATATGGATTTCAGTATCATATCAAATTGGATATTTTCAAACCAAATAAATTACTCCGTAGAGAGAAAAAAACAGAGAGAGAGAGCAAATATCCTGCCTGCTGTGTTCTCGGTGTTTTGTTATTTTCGATTGTAAATATAATAAAGAGGGTGTGTGTTTGGGTAAATACATATATAGTCTTGTGATATGGCACTTCCCCATCAAAAGTATCAAAATATGACCAAAACAATAAATATCGTACGTACGTAGTAAAATAACAACAAACATAATGAAAGAAATATATTTCTACTAAATAAATAAAATAAGCAAATCACATGTCCGGTTTTAGCCGAATGCTTTTAACAAAACAGTTATGTATATGAAAATTTGTTATCTATAAAGGATAACAAAACAAAAAAAAACCCTCTAACGGAAGCGTAATTTAATCCCGGATGGGGGATGTCAATGACGATGATGGCTGACTATCGTATAAGGGTTAAAAAAAAATTTTAGCAGGTGCTTTTCAAATAATAATCTGTTTCAACTTATTTCTTTTTTTTTTTTATTCCAACGAAAATAAAATAGTAAAGGTTTTTATCATAAGCGAGGCAAATGTACCACCTATAATAATAAAACTAAATATTATGTATAAAGGTGTATTGCAAACGTGCCTGATGCTGGCGGTGTATTTATTCATTAAATTATATCCCCATGTTATTTATTGAATTTGTTAAAATTGGATCTCTGCCTCTTGAGTGTGTGCATAAAATATTAGTTTATCACTTTTTTTTATTAAATAAAAAATACCTATATAGAGGTACTTTGCTGCTGTCATGAATTTGATAAAAGTTGAAGAGTTAATAAATCCTTTTTTGTAGAATTTTTATAATTTTTTTTTTTTGTATTTGTTTGTAGAACCATTTTAATTTTTAAATTTATTTACACGTACCTTTTTAGATCATATTTTTTATATTGTATAAATTATGATAAATTGAAAGGCCTTTTATTTTTGTTTGAACATTGAATATTCAGATGATAATGCATAGGAAAGAAATTATAATAACATAAGTAGATTAATGTTGATTGTTAAAACCGTTGTCATATTCATGCTTTTCCAATATTTATGTAATTAATTTGTGGATTAAAATAAAAAAAATAAAAACAAACAAAAAGATTGAACATTAATGTAATTTTAATTAGCTTTTTATGTAAGTAGATAATATTAATTTGGTACTAATTGTTTAAGTTGGAATTAAAAGATGCTTAATTATTTAAAATCAAAAATTGTGTGTATTAATAGAAAGTATATAATTTGTAAGCATCACGCTTTTACGACGACAGAGTTGTTTAAAAGAATCTTGATCAGAGTGCGTTAACCGCCATATTAAAAAACGTCCATATTTCGAGAATGGTTCATCCTACTAAAAATTTTTCAATAATGTTTTGTAACCATCGTCTAACCAAAATCTATTTATTCGTCAAGAAAATGGTAGATTTTCAAATTATTTCCGTCGAAACTTTTTTTTTGAAAAAACTTTATTTTTGACGCTGTTTTATTTTATTGTTGGACTGATTTTGTTACAAAAAAAAAATTAATTTAGCACTATTTCAAAATTTTTTTTGACAGCAATTTTTTGACAAATCTGTTTTATTTTTATTTTATATTTAGCGCGCACTCAAGGGAATTTTATGTACCCTTTATATGTCAGAGACACAGTGCGAGCTTTAAGTAAGTAGGAGCGGATTTGAAAGGAGAACATTAGTCTTGAATTTCAGTTCATCACAATGAGAGGGAAAGACAGAGCAAGGGTATTCCACATTTGCGTAGTACGGCTAAAGAACAAATCCCCGTACTTGACAGTACGCCCGAAATTGGGTTCAAGAGTAAACTGATTTCTTATTCCCCAAAATGCTGTCTTAGTCAGAATTTGATGTACTTATCATATTTCCCCGTTTCAGTTCTACGTCCGAAGAGCAGGGATGTTAATCTTTAAACGAATATGAAAAGCTAAGGGCGTTATCGTGAGCGAAAAAATTTATTGGACTAGTAGTTGCAGACAGGAGATCAATAATGAATATGAGAAAGAGGATTGGAGATAAAACAGAACCCTGTGGCACACCAACATTTATGTTGTGATTTTCAGACTTGAATCCGTCTGATACTACTTGTATAGAGTGATTCGAAAGAAAATTACTAATCCAATGAAAAAGAGTTTCATCGATACCAAAAGCACGCTATCAATGTTTATGTTTTGCAATACCTTGAAATATCTCAATCCATACTTATAGCAAATTTGAAAATTTTCTTTCCCTGCCATTGAGTACTTTAAAAATAACGTTTTTTTAACTAATTTTCAAATTAAATTGCAAAATAGCAACCAAACCGAGTTCGAAACCAGAACGATATTTTAGAAAATTGTATGACAAACAAATTTATACTTTCCGATTCATACTGCTTCAAATGAGAGAACAACCAACAATTGGGAGCCAAACACAGATCTCTGACTACAAATATTTTAAACTTATTATAGTAGATAGACTATACTGTTTCAAAAAACTTCCACATAATTTCAACATTGATTACATTTCTACCACTCTCTTATTTCAAATAAACTAAAAAGAAAACAATCGTCTAGGTTTTACGAAGACTTTAAAAACATAAAAACAAATAAATAATGATCTTGCAACGACAGCTGCAGCTTTAGAAAATACAATTCTCAATCCCAATACCCAATATATCGATATCGCCATCAGTTCCAATCAAATGCCACAGCTTCCCTATCTACCATATAGTGTTGTTCAATGTTCACTTATACCATAAGCTATAACCATCAGACAGACCAAACCGACTCTCGGCTACTACTACGAGACTCTTCAATTTTGTTCGGGCGCTTATCCTTGACCACAATCGTCCATCAAGCGCATGAGAAATCCAAACTCTAAGCAAACTGACAGGATTATTCGTTTTCTATACATATCCATCCATATCCCATCCAATGGCGAAATAGAGTATAACCCCCCATTTGGGAATGACCAGCAGCATCAGTGTTCTTCCGCACTCTGCCATCGCAGTGACTGGGCAATATGTGAAATGTGAGCAAACCAAGCTCTAGTACGAGTACATATACAATTAACCATTGAGTTGGAGATTCTTTTGCAATAGGTTTTGCTGTTTTCAGGACACATCTGCTCCCGCCCCTTCATCCAGGAGCATCATCAGAACCATCACTATACCACCTGGAACTCGCTCTGTGCTGTCCATTGCAATTCGGATGATCTCTATGGGGATTGATGTCAATACTAGATATATACGTGGTGCGTGGAGGTTGGAAGAATCGAAGGGCTCTGGTTTGATGGTCGTGACGGCGGCTGCAGGAGTTATTTGTGAAACAACGGGACCTATAGCAGATATCATTATTTACTTGCATGTCAGTTACCCTGTTGAGGCGGCAGGGCTCATCAGCTAAGCCCGATGGTTGATGACGATGACGTTGATGGAAACCCCACCAACTTATTTCTAACAAAAAAAAAAACCTAAAACAGAAAACAGAAAAAAAGGAATTTTCAAGTAATCCTTGCTGAGTGGAATTGAGAAAAAAAAAAAAAAAAACTACTCGAACCCCAATAGTATACGGTGGTTCTACTTTAATCAAATGAAAAGGCTTTTTTTTGTTGTTGTTGTACGATTGACTGATATAAAAGTGATGGGCTTCGTGCTGCTCATGTATGCAGCTTTCAGCAGAGTGCTCTTCTGCATCTGGTGCCTGCGAAAAGGTCAACATATAGAAATATATGGAAGGACCATTTTTCAAATGACGAAGGACCGATATCTGTGCTATAGAGAGAGTGGATTAATCGAAAAACCGTGATCTGGTACAAAATGGTTGGGTATTAGAATAATACCAATGGCAGAATGTTTTCTTTTTTTGTTTTCAATTTTTGAAGTAGAAGAACAAGGAGATAAATAAAAGTTGGTATGTAAATGCTTTTTTTTAGAATTTTCAAAAATTTAAAGCCAATTGTTATACCTTCCTTGTGATTGAGATAATAAAGAGTTGTTCTTAGTTAAAGTTTTCGTACAGTCTTCTGATTCTGAAAATAGGTACTAGCTTTTGGAGTGAATTCTGAAATAATTAACTTCTTTTATATTTTCTGCAACATCTTATACAACCTTAAAGAAAAATCTCTTTAAAAGCACTTTTTTCATACTAAGACAGAAGCAGAGAGTGCCCCAATATTCGCTCCAATAAGATATCCCTCTGATATCGTTATTGAAGTATTTCATACCTCCAATGCAAAATAGTAAGATCCGACAGTGTGGTTTCATTCCAGGCAAATGTCTTCAGTTTAACAATCCAACATACCATAATTATGTTTATAGACTTTAAGGCCGCCTATGATAGCATAGCCAGGGTAGAACTTTACAAAGCCATGAGAGAATTCGGCATCCTAAATAAGTTGACACGACTTTGTAGGTTGACCATGACCAACGTAACAAGCCAAGTAAAAATAGCCGGATTGCTATCCAGACCAATCAACATCTTTAATGGACTCCGACAAGGGGATGGTTTGGCCTGCCTCCTCTTCAACCTGGCGTTGGAGAAAGCAATCCGTGACTCTGGCACGGCAACAAGAGGGACCATCGTCAACAGGTCCAGCCAGATACTGGCTTACGCAGACGACATTGACATCATCGGAAGAACCGAACAAGCTGTACACGATTCCTTCATCCAGATCGAGCAGGCGGCACAAAATCTGGGGCTGCACATTAGTGAAGGTAAAACAAAGTACATGGTGGCGTCGAATGCGAGAAGAACAGTTGGTCAAACAATCAAGGTAGCGGAGCACGAATTTGAAGTGGTGCAATCCTTTAAATACCTTGGGTCAATAGTAGCAGCCGATAATAATATAGAAGAAGAAATACGCGGGCGGCTGCTCAATTCCAACAAAGCCTACTATAGTCTGTCAAAGCTCTTCAAATCCAGAAATCTCACCATAACTTCAAAACTGCTGCTGTACAGGACCATGGTCCTGCCAGTACTCACGTATGGATCCGAGACTTGGGTGCTTAGCAAAAGACACTCCGACGCGTTCGAGAGAAAAGTCTTAAGGAGAATCGTTGGCCCCATATGTGAGGAAGGATGATTCCGGAGACGGTACAATCATGAATTGTACGCAATTTACCTTGACAAAAATTAGGCTCGGTAGTCTCCGGTGGGCAGGGAAACTAGCTCGCATGAGTGAAGAGGAACCGGGTCTCAAAGTCCTTTGCGGTACATTCTATGGTATACGGCAGCGTGATAGACCATGCTTCCGCTGGAGAGATGGCGTAGACCAGGATGTCCGAAGCCTTGGGGTGCGCAACTGGATGGCGTCGGCTCACGGCTCAAGACCGGGATAGGCGGAGAAACTTATTGATGGAGGCCAAGACCGGACCCCGGTTGTCGAGCCGATGATGATGAAGATTCGACTTATCTATCAATGAAAATCATAAAACTTGAGTATGGTGCATATTGGAAATAAATTTTTGCCACTGCCTTGAGGGTACGTTCAGTTGCTAGGCAGATGCAACAGTTTTTTTCTATTAAAGTTGCTTTGTCTCGAGGCTGGAGCGGGTAAATTCGGGCATTTTTTTTAAACTTAATAAAATAGACCCCATGATCATCCCACTGTATACGCCCTTGAATACGCACACAGTGAGTCCCACTCTTCCGCGTACCACAAATTTTCAATTTTAATTTTATTGTTCCTAAAACCTAAACAAGTATTTTCAATTTAAAAAAAAACTTACTACTTACGAGTAAAACGTGCATATCTATTCTATCTAAATATATATATTTAAAATCACATAAGTATTATCTTGAATTTTTAAAATTATCATTTCACCAAATTCAAGTGTAACAATAATCTTCTTGCAAAAACCTTCATACCAACCTTTATAATAAGCTTGTTAGAATAAATGTATATAATTTGATCCTTAACAGTTGCTATTGTTGTTGTTGTTATTTAGTTGACTATTTTCATCGTCCTTTCTAGACAATATTTGTGTGGGTCCCACATAGCTATAATTTCCCATTTGGCAAATGAAAAGAACCAAAAAAAAAAAAAACAAATGGCGGAACTCACTTTCCTGAAAACACACACACACTTCACATAATAAGAGTAGGCACTTTACAAAAAAAAAAGAACTTGTAAATGAAATCCTAGAATGAGGACATTTTGTAAGAAAAAAAAAAGAATCTAAATTTACCTACATATAGCACAGATAGGGATACTATCAAGGAAGACAAAGCTTTTTGTATATTTTTTGTCTCTAACGCAGGAAATTTACAAATATTCAAACTTTGCCTCCCAATCTTTTGAAAATGAATGTTTTGTATAAGAAAGGACAAACTAAGCAAAATGAAAAAAAAAACTACTTTGTACATCAGGACAATTGAAGTTAGTTCCAAAATAAAATCCCTCCTCACACCTTGAAGGCATTCGACTATGTTAGGTTAGGTGCACCTAATCTTGCTATAGAAAGGTAAGCTATCTCTTAAGGCATTATAACATAACATCGTCCTTCCCAAAAATTAAGGACATGAAACGATAGTAGGTAAAGGTATAGGTTATGTTATAGGCGTATTCCGTGTACCAACCGGACCTCGCATAAAACGTTGATGTTTTTTGTGGATATGAAATGTTAAGTGGGAAGAATGAATAATTTCCTCAGGCTGAGCGGAGCGTGTGACAAAAACAAAAAATTCACTCTTAAGGGTTTTCCTTTTGCATAATCAAGAATGCCCATTAATTGGGGTGTTTTCGAAAAACGCGTGTAATGGGCTCTATGATGGTGTATTGGGAGTGAATGTTTGTACGTGATGCTTATTATTAGATGGCCAATTCATTTTAAGTATATTATTATTCGAGCCTTCTCGTATTGGAGGGTGATTGTTAGTTTTCGCTACGAGCAATGTTCAGTTACATTTATACAAAGATATAAATGTCTGCAAGTTAATCTCTCCTTCAGGCGGAGAAGAATGGCAGCTCCAACAGAAACGGGAAGATTTTTGGCGCTGTTGACCGAGTTGGTCGGTAGACAGAACGCACCACAATCCATAAGAAGGAAGATTCAGAGGGCCCTTAAGTTTACACCAACCTTTGATAGCACTAAAGGGACATTGTCATCGTTCATCACGGCGATGAGTACCGGAGAGTACCCAGCAGTGCAGTCCGCGAAAAGATAACTGGGGGGTGGGGGAAACTTCCTTACGATATCACCACCAACATCATGGGATGAAACAAACACCCGATTTAAGCCGCACTAGCAGGCCTCAAAGACCGAGATGCACATCGTATCAAAACATATATAGGCGGCGCGGCGGTAAGCCTACTTAGAAGTTTTCATATTTTCATAGTGATTTCTTCAGTTATTTTATTTTAATGTTATTGGTGATGAATTAAAATAACCAATGGTATTATTTAAAATGACTATATTTGTGAAAAATTAATTAAATTTTTATTTAAATTTAGAGCCCTTGTATTTGTAGTTTCAAAATGAGTCAACCCACGTCTTCAGCCCGAATTAGTCATAATCCCTCCTTCCCCAAGCAATGGACTTTTCACTGCAGATTTGCTCGACACATCGCCAAGATCAATTCCAATAAAAATGTTTTATCCTCCCGTTTCTGCATTCAAACAGCACGGACATACTTTGGCGCTGCAGACATGGAGTTGCCAATTTATTTTTACTGCAGTCCAAATGATAACCAAAAATCATAGCAGATCACAGAAAGCAGTAAGCATGTTGAAAATGTTGTTGATGCACCGATTTGGTACTAATTTTAAAATGTCAACGATATATTACGTAATAGACCTACAATTTTCACAAAGTGTAAGTTTTCTGAAAATTTGCAACAGGAGAGTGAAACGAAAGAAAAGAAAATGCTCTTCCGAAGATTATTCTAATAAGTGATTAATTGTAAAAGCAGCTAAGTGTGTTAGTTCTGCTGATGCCACGTTAACCTAACCTAACCTAACCTAACCTAACCTAACCTAACCTAACCTAACCTAACCTAACCTAACCTAACCTAACCTAACCTAACCTAACCTAACCTAACCTAATTGTTACAGCTGTCAAATTGGTCAGCTGTTTGAATAAAATCTTCTCATTGTTTTCTGAAGATGCTATAAGAAGTCCACATCGTGCCAAATAATTTTACAGGGTGTTGAAAAAGACAACATAGTTTACATACAAACATAAAATTTTTTGCAATTAATGTGTTGCACGCTATAAGGCGCCATTTTCGTAATTATGAGTTTTTTGAGTTTTTTTGAAATGGTGATATCTTCTAGTCAGTGAATGAAAAGTGATGATCTTTTATTTATAAAGAATCACATGGTCTGCATTTTTACGGAGAATACTTTCCAATCGAATTTATCGTTGAACAGTAATTTCCTGAAAAATTGGAAAACCTTTAACCACTCGCCTTCTAGTTTTCTGAAACTTTTGTTTTTTTTTATTTTAATTAATCTTCAATTCATTTTTTGGATTTGCTTTAAAATTAAAAGAACATGTACTTCAAAATTTATAGTCAGGAAGATAATAATTTTACAGTCTTTAGTCTTTCTACATAATATTATTGTATTTTCACATAAATTTCTATTAAATTTATTTAACAAAATCGATATACCACTTTGAAGGAAAATTACACTTCAAAATCCTTACAACATAAAAAAAAAATACCAACACAATTTTACCACATCCGTATAAGCAACCTTAAACCTTGTAGCAACAAATTTCATTCGATGGAACCATAGAAACTAACAACCAATTCAATAAAAAAAAGGTCAAAAATTCGACCTCATTCTGTCCTTGTTGTAATCCTATCTTCTCAACTTTTCGTATATATTTCTTCCTATTTTGTATCCAAAAAAAAAAAAAATATATATAACCACCAGTCGTCGACAGTATTAAGTTCAAGCAACGATTTCCCATCTCAATTTAAGTTGCGGTTTACAAAGACTATGTAATTGAATTAAAACTCTTGCCTTCTTCTCAGCCATCATCGTCGTCCATTTCGTCGTCGCTCGTTGTAGGTAGTATTACCACATAGAAATTTATTTCAGTACCTACATAACAAAAAAAAAACCCAAAAAGAGAAAAGAAACTTTAAAATACACCACAACCGCATAAGATATGATCTCTGCAAAAAAAAAAAAAAAAAGTCCTGACTCTGGCAAAAAAAAAATAAATAAAAAACCAAAACCGAATGAAAACAAAAGCTTCTCCATAGTTTTCAAGAACGAGAAATTGATGAACAGAATTGAAAATAAAAGTATATCCCAATGAAAAATCCTGAAATACGGATTTGTAAAAAGGATGCGCCATCAATAAAAATTGTTTTGAAAGAATGAATCTTTTCCCTTTGGTCTGTCGGTGGGTCTAACTTTTATAATAGAAGAGGAAGAAAACAAGACCACCGCATTAAGTTAGTTTTCTGTTCGATTTTTGATATCCTTTTTCCGTTTTTTTTTTGTTGTTGTTGTTATTTAGAAGTGTAAGGATAAATCGATGAAGGAAACCAACATCAACAACAGCAGCCAGTGTGTTCTCATCTCAATCTCTGTTAAAGTTTACAAATTAAAGAAATACCAAATGTAAGAAAATAAAAAAAAAATAACTGAAGGTATATCTTTGAGTTATGAAAAAGAGTCCTGACTCCTGACATTTCTGCTTAAATTTTGTAAAGCAATCCTAGTTTTGTACGATTTTTGAATTTTAAATAACAAAAAAGAGAGAGAAGGAGAATGCTAAAATAAATTGCCAATATACGCATCCGAAAAATCTTATTGGCTGGCACTGGCAGAAGGACATTATGATTGATCCGATAGCATGAATTCATAATAATTGAACACGTTTAAGAAAGTGGCCATCGAACTCTTGAATGGAATATGGAAAGACGACAAGGATGACGCTACGAACAGAACATCCAAATCCTAGTTTTCCTGTTTTAAATCAAACTTTTCCTTTATATTTATTTTTTTTTTCGTTGTGTTCGTTGGACGTTGACAAAGTTTCTTTCAACATCTCGGCTATCAATCACCACCACTTGTGAAAAGAACCAGACCCGGGATTTATTTCTCTTTTCATGGGGCTTAGTTTGCTTGGGTTCCCTCGTTTTTTTTTCATTCATTTTTCTTATTCTTCTTACTTAAGGAATTTTTGAAGAAGAATAACTTTATTTTTAGTTTTCTAGCGGAAGGAGTAGTGGAGCAGTGGTAAAATGGTAAAGTACGAGTAGTGGAAAGGAACTTCAAATCAGAGAGTTATTTTGTGATAAAAAATCGAATTAAATATCCAATCAAGAACAGTTTCTTGGGTTTTTTTTTTTTGAAGAAGTATAAGAAGAAATATGCGGTTTGCAGCTGTGGTTGTGGTGCGTTTTTGAATAAGAAACGATAATGGTGGCTGGTAAAGGGTCAACGAAGGAAAAGTTTGTTTAATCAGTTTTCTTGAAAATCACAAAAAAAAGAAGAGATAGTTGAATGAAAATATATATTTTTTTTTAATTTTTGTTGTTTGTGATTGGAATTTCAGGATGAGGTTCTATTATAATTTATTTTTTGCTGTTTTCTTTTGAAAATATGAATAATGAGGGAGATGAAATCAGTACCCATGTTCTGTAACTATAGAATTGATAAGATTTGTCGAGAAACGTTGAAATTTGAAACAAAAGTCAATTTTGGGTTCTGGAAATTTGACAGACGATCATTTTATCGCATGGAACAATATGGAATGAAAATCACTGGAAAGTGCAATAAAATGGTATTCTGTAAGCTCAAAAATCGATCATATCGTATTCTGAGGAATTTTATCGACTTGGGAGCTAGTTCGTCCTGAAGAATTCCGGCCACTTCGGATACTTTGTGGGGCACCATAGTTTGGCTCTGGCTTTGGTAGGATCCTGATCCAAAAAATGCAGTGCCGTACAGGTACGGACAGGGATGGGGATAAAGCTCGTCCTCTGTTCCTGACTTATTGACTGGGCGCATCTCTTCGACAAGAATGAGAGCTGCATCCCGACTAAGTAGGTAGAGCTCCCGAAATCTCATTTCTGGCACTTCGAAAGGGTTGATGTTATCGCACAGCCTTTGGCGATGTAAACGCATCTTGTTGCGCCTTTGGTCGATTTAAAATAATACATTATAAATATTATTACTTAAATTTCAAATATTTTAAATATTCTCAACTACTTAATCGTTTTTTTTTTTTGTTGTCACAGAAGATTGACAGTTCAACTTATCGCCTTCCATTGGATATTCCAGTCAGAATAGTTCGGGAATTGAGATTATTGCGTTTAGTTACACAATTTCTTTCAGAGACGATAACTGAGGAATGAGTTGTTTCTTTTTTAACGAAGCGAAAAGTTATAGCCTGAGTTACAGAACATGGGGTAAATGTCTCTTAATAATGTTTGAGTTTAGTTGAATTTGATGGTATGTAATTATACATCCCATTCTGGATTAATTCAATTTATCAATGTATTTTTTAGCTCCCTTTTTTTAAGTATTGGAAGTTTGGATCACTCTTCTTTTTGAGAGAAAATTCCAGTTTTTTAATCTTTTTTTGTTCTTTTTTCAGGGCCTTCATCACGTAAGGGTGGCGATATCGTTTTCGATATCGATATCGATAGCTATTCTTCACGTTAGCACAAAAAACCTCTATCGTCCAAACGATATCGAATAGACGATTTGGTTTTTACTTCACGAAAGCACTATCACTATCGTTTCGTCGATAGCCACTGCGCGATACCCATTTAGCTATCGTCTTTGTTGTTTAGTTTGTTTTTAGTGTCAACAAAAATTAAATCGTAGAAAAAATGTTTCGCCGCAATATTTTAATGGTACAGAACGCTAACACAATGGAAAAATATCGCTTAATAAGAAGAAGAAAGGAACTTAGAGATGCCTCTGATCCCCTACAAATTATTTTTTTTATTGTTAAGAGATTTTAATGTGTTACAGCTTTATTCAACGCTTTCGTCTTTGGAAGGAAACGTTTGTAGTACTTCTGCAAACCATTAATTTGTCAGATGGCTGTCGATCCACCTACATCCCCCCAATATTGAGGCTTGCTGCTACATTGGAGATCCTAGGAGGAGGTGGATACCAGTGGCTGTCTGGGAATGATTTTGGGGTTGCTGTTGCTCAAAGCACACTCTCGACAATCCTCCAGGTGACCACTAGTTAGCTGGAAGCAAAAATATGTCCGTTATGGATTAAATGGGATATCGATAGCCAAAATGAAAGAGCTGAGATTAAACAATGGTTTCATAGAAAATATGGAATACCAGGGGGTAGGCCTAAGATACACACTATTCTTATAAATTTATAAAATACAATTTATATAACTACATAATATTAATTTTTTTTGTCGTGGGATGTGTACATATATATATGTATATTTTATTTATATTTTCCACCAAACCGCAACAGCTAACAGCAACAAACACAAATTTTTTTGAAAAGATAGATGAATTATATTGACAGATAAAACAATGTTGTGTTCAGTGGCTCTCAAACTTAAAACAACGAGAACGATACACGACACGAGAGCAGTAGTGATACATGAACCAAACTATTGATGATATCGTTTACAGCTATCGCTTAGACGATAGTCGTCAGCAAAGTTACGTGATTAGGGCCCAGATTGAAAAGTGTAGCTTATGAATTTTTACGCAAACCAATAGGGGACAGTTTTTTTGTTAGAGGCTTAGATTTTGAGAATGCTAAACTACGAAAGAAATTGGCGCCCTGTAGCTTATCAGGACCAAACAAAGTATGCATACGCCACAGTGTCCCAATGTTTTGCTTTATTATATTTGCTCGTACGTACATATTTTCAAATACAGTGACAAAAACAGATAGATTTAGTAATATCAAATAATTATGTTGAAAGGAATACAAATTAGTTATAAACCAAAACAATAATCACTGAGGCACGGTCTTGACACAATAATAATTTTCAATTTTTTTTAACTAAATCGCAATTTTATTTTAGGTTGGCAACTTCTTTCAACAAGTTTACTTATTCTTGACAGTTAATCTTTTTTACACAGTTTATTTGCTGACAAAATTATTTCTTTACTTGGTTTTTATTTTTCAATAATTTTTTTTTTTGATAAATTTAATTTTTGAAAAAAAAAAAAAACAAATTGTAGATGAAAATTTTTTCTCACAACATATTTTTTACGCATTTTCAAAATTTGTTTTCTGGCATTTAGTGCTAAACATTTGTCTGCCTTAAAACATTTCTGTTTGAAAATTCCTTGCAACTTGGAAAATGCTTTTAATACTTTTTTTTAAATATTACCGCCTCACAAGCGACTAATGTTCTAAGAGGAAGAGGAGTAGAGAGCAGGAGAGCGGAAAGATAACTGATTATAAAGTATACATAATGATCTAGAAGTAAAAGATGAATGAGTTCAAAGTTGTGACAAAGCTGAATTCTGATATTCAAAATTCCAATTTCAAACTTCAGTTTTTTTTTCATTTCATTAAAAACTTCGAAGAAATAACTCAACTTTTAAGAGTTTTTAAAGAGTTTTGCCGACCTTTAAATCAATATGAAAAACATGTGTACAAAATTTTGGTTCAATTTAACCCCTCTTAATGAACCTCATTGATTTCAGTTCAGCTTCATTTAACATTTTATGGTTAAATGAAGCTTTAAGTCAAATGCCAAACCTACAACTAACCAAGTTCCCAAAAAAAAAACTAATAGATAATAAATTCCTAATCCCCTTGTGGCGGCGCGGCGGTGGCGATGGTGGCGGCCGATAGCGGTAGCGAAGAATAATTCCAACTCCACTCAACCAAAAGATTAACCACACAACATATCCAAGCGAATAATAATTACAATTAATACACAATTAAAAGTCTCGTTATTTGGGGGGTTACGACCGACGCACCGACGACTGACGATGTGAAATAACTGCTGTTATGGTTATTAGAAAAAGAAGCAAATTACCCACGCATAATCGTACAAACAAATAACGGTATCATAGCAAATAAATTGGGAATTCCGGGAAGACAGAGGGAGCGAAGCGAACCGAAGAACACACATCTCCTTTACAGCTGCTTATACCCGCATCTCGCAGCAGTTTCAGGACAACACATTTATATTTCCCGACCCAATCCACCCACCCAGCCAACAACTATAGAAACCTCTTCTGCTCCTTTTATATGAGCTTATTCGCATTTCAGCCATTACTGTCGCTTATATGCTGCTACTGCTGCATTTAACTGCCTTCAAGGCATATGCTGCTGTTCCTTCATATATAGCATAGCGCGAGGATGCGACACAAACACCACACTCCAAAAGCACTCTCATTGCTACAAAAATACCTTATGTGGGTCCTGGATATATCTCTATGTACGAATGTGGGAATGGCGCAAGAGATTTTGCCGTCAGTGTTGTTTTTTTTTTTATGTTCGTTTATTTTTTTTTTTTTGAAAATAAAAATTTACTACAGATTGCAATGACAGCCACGTCAATGATGGCACTAGTGACGATGATGATGATGTCCTGGGTATCATGCTGATGATGATTATGATTCCGTGATGGCAACATTGGCCGGAAGACCTAATTTCATTTTGACCTGCTTCACATCTTTCTCTGTTGTAACTTTAACGCTCTACGAAGCAAGAACATCAACATCCAGCATCTGTGTGTCACCATGTCCTTCATTGACTGACACAGTCACAAAAACACACACACACACACATACACAAAGTCATGGCAGAGACAGAAGATGAAAAAAAGGGGGTAAAAAAGAAACTTGAATCTTGCATCGTTATCATACATTTGCACCATCATCGTTAAATATTTAAGATTCTAATTTATGTGTGGCAGTTTTGTGTCCTTTTTTTTGTTGTTGTATATAAATACAACTACCTGACTGACGAAATATGGGAGGACATATCCCACCAACATGATAGAGGGGGCTCCACTCCAATCCACCCACAATCCAACCCCTTCTTGGGGGACACAAGAGTGTTGTTTCAAGCTGTTTTGCAAGGCAGGTAAGTGCTTATAATAATTTAACCTTATAATATTCGAAATGAGGTACTCAGCTGAGTGAGTGGCATGGCATGGCTTTGGCTTTGGCTTGGTGTGGTGTGGTTCCTAAACAAGGACACGATATGTTCTAAACATTATTTTCTCACACGGTTACCACTTTGGTACAATTTCTAATTATTTGCATGTATAGCGATAATTTCCTCAGATAAATTTTTTTTTAAATCTTCTAGGTACTGAATAAAAACAACAAAAAAAAAACACTGTTTTAGGCTCACTCATTTTTATTTCGAAGTTGCATTTCCAGATTTGACTTGTATTGAATGTTCGACGTTAATTGAAGATTTTTCAAAAAAATTTGTTTGTCACTCGTCTCGTTGTCTCGTCTCGGTTTCGTCAAAATCGAAAAATTTCAATCTGTGTCTTGTAAGATTTTGTTTCATCTCTGTGCCGACTCAACTTTTTATCAAAAACCTCGAGATTACCATGATAAGGAATTCGAAAAAGTAGGTCTCGCAATTCTGCGTGTCTGACCCTTGAGGCTACAGCCTAAACACATGGTTGGATTTTCTTGTTTTGCATCTTCATACATTTTTTTTGTTTTTTTTTTAAGACCAAAAATAACGGTACCTTGCAAACATTTTTTGTTATTTGTGGACAGTTAAATATTTTTCAAAAACGGCACTGACAATTTTTTTAATTCAATAAATTTAAAAAGTTATTGGCTCACTGAAAAAGTAAGATCTCATAGAATCATTTTTGCTTTTGACTTTTTCAAAAACGGTTTTTTAATTGTAATGAAAATGATTACTATATAAAAAATATGAAATTTATAAAAAGTATTCAATTTAAAAAAATGAGTTTTAAAAAATATTATTTTTTATAATTTAACGTTTCAAAAACGAATGGATACATATTTTTAAATGTAATAATTTGAATAAAGTTAATTTTATTTTCAAAAATAACGGTACCTCCCACACAAATGTCAAAAAACTATTTTCAAAAATTTCAAATTTCTGAGAAACGGTTCTGACAATTTTGATATATTTTTTTTTTCGAGTGTATACGTTTTAGTACGACCTGTTATAGCCACATCACTTGGACTCTTCTTGGACGATGTAACCGCACAAAGAAGCGAGTACGTGGCAACCCAGTCGTGTCCCAAATAACAATTCCTACGTAAAATTCATTCAGTGACGGTCCAAAAAAAATTATTTATTTTCAAGTGGCAACCATGAGGATGTGATTTTTGAAAAAAAAAACTTGTAGATATGTTTATATAAAATTTATATATGAGTATGTGTATGTGTTAATGAAGAAGAAGAGGATGTTTATCATAAACACAATTTTTTTTGTTAGGTATGTTTTGTTTTTAGACGTTTTTGTAGAATATATATAAAATTATGGGGTGTGTATAGGAATATATATGAAAGCTTCTCTAATAGTGGGCGTTTATGGTTTGTCAGTGCGGTAAATTAATTATGAATCAAGAGTTAAAAAGCAAAGGACATTATCACAAATAATTATAATATGCGGTGTGTTAAAGAGTGATTGTGTGCAAAAGTGTAATTTGTTATAAGGGCTGTTTGTCACTCATTGACTATTTAACATTTACATATATAACAGCAACTCAAGAGTCGTATGTCCTTGAAAACGAAACGAAGGCGTTTTATGATGATCTTATTTAAAAATAAAAGTATAATATAGGTAAGTTGTATAATTTATGTATATGTGAAGTAGGTACTTTGCTAAATAGCAATTTTGGATTATATGCGGAGAGATAATTTTCTTAAAATATTTTGAATGGTTAAAATGAGAATTGGGTGATTTGTTTTAAGAGATAAGAACTAAAAAGAGAACAGTGATCAGTAAGAAAGTAAGCACTGTGACTGGATTGTATGTAAATCATAGTTTGATTTTCGTGATTTTCGATTCCTCTTCTATATAATTTGTCAAGTACTTCTATAGGTCGGTCCGATCACCTGCTTACGTGAGAGCTTGTGACCAATTCACTGGTACTTACGTTTTCATATGATAAAGTCGAATGGGTTCCCGACTTGTTCTCAAATGAAGTTCATCATTGGAGATGCAGAAGTCCTAAAAGTGTTCCGCAAAAGAACTTTCGCAGTTTTCTTGCGAAGCACGGATTTAAGATCGGAGCCTATGCTTTCCCGATTCGACTGTTAATATCTTGTTTCCACCATCAGTAGAATGAGTAGTTCCAAGATGTTGAACATTTTCTACCATCTTCACAAAAATATTTATTAGAATTATAGATCAGGAAGTTCCGAGCTTTGGCCCAACGATTTCAGATTCTCTTCCCATCCTTGTTATTGTTTGATGGAGACCCATGATCCTATGAGGGAATAAGCATACGTCGTCAGTATACGTCTGCGTAGACCTGGTGTTTGAGGTGTGATTGCAGAGTCCACTTAATTCCTCAGTTTTAGTCGAAAAAGTTGCGTGCAGTATTGGTGACATTAAACAGCTTTGCCTAACCCCACTTTGAATTGCAAATTCCTCTGAGAACCTTCCTTTATGCAGAACTTGAAATTTGGATTCACCAGATGTAGTCTTGATAATAGCAATCAGTTTAGCTGGGATGTTCCTATTCACACTATCGAACGCCTACAATAAATAACAGTTATCCGCAAGGTTTCAGTGTGGTCCAACAGGAAGAACCAGTGAGGAATCCTTCTTGTTCGGCTTCGTTTTTGGTGCGCTATTATCTTGGTTACTGTAGGTAGCACGCAAACGCCTCCCCAGTTTTCGCACTGCTTAAGGCGTTCTTTCGTTTTAAGCTTGACAGTCATTTATTTTCTCCACTCTTCTGGATAGCTTTCTGTTTCCCAAGCACTCTCAGTTAGTCGGTACAATAGCTCACTCGAGATTGTTGGCACTGATTGCTCTAAAGATGTTTTTTCTACTGAGGGTTACAGTGTGATTTCGGGAATTGTTCTTAATTATCAGAACAATAAAATTAGATAACTTTGTTAAACTGTCGAAAAAGTATTTTCTTAAATAAATCGGGAAAATTTGAAATATAAATTAGGTTAGATCAGGTTTACGTGGCCTTGTGATACCTAATGAATCTAGAGATTTTCTCCCAACTTGTCGAACCATTTGGAGTATGTGAGACTATTGATGTCTATGTCAAGGAGATTGCTGGAATTGTTAAAATAATGTTCTCTCAAGTTAAGTCTACATCTTTGGTATAGAGCAGAGCACGTACAGCGAGGATGGGTAATAGTTTCTTCATCTTCCGCGTGCTTTTACAGCGACCGTTATATTTTATACCTTTTTTTGGTATGAGCCTTAAAATGTTCAACTATTTCTGTGTGCGTGTTGTTCAAGGAATGAAAGAAACCTAGAATTGTATGCTGAGTCCGAACGGCTAGTTTGAGAAGATGAGAAGCACGCTGTTCTTGACACTTGATACTCTTTTAGAATTTGTCAATTTCTCGCAAGAGGCAGCATCTTTTGAAAAATAACATTTCTGTTCTTTTTTCAGATCAATGCGGTTGGAAATCGGCTCGGAAAATCCTTTTTGGTACGTTCTATGGTAGGCGACATCGTGTTAGACAATGCTTACGCTGGCTGGAGAGACGGCGTGCCGCGGTCTAGACCCGGACACCTTGGGGTGCGCAACCGGATAGCGTCGGCTTGAGACCGGGATAGGTGGAGAGACTTGTTGAAGGAGGCCTGGACCGGATCCTAGTTATCGAGCCCATGATTATGATGAGGTTCGAAGGCGAACTCATTACTCCGGCATGACAATACTACGCACGAAGCCATTTCAATATCCTACGTACCCCAGTGAATTGTTCAAAAAATGATAAAAAATAATGTAGATGCAAAAGTTCATTTCTGCTACCAAATTAAAATGTTTACTGTCCTTAATATTTTTTAAGGAACAACGGAATTCTTATATAAACTCCCTTTTACTGAAGATAAAACTGCATAAGATATAGGTTCATAAAAAAAACTTAAATCATTAAAATAATTTTTCAATCAGCAATTTTTTTTTTGTAGGTAACGATAAAAAGTGTAAATCTTAAGTTTTTTTTTTCATCCATCGTCTACTTCCAAAAGTCCTTTTGGACTATGCTTCCCATCGAATTTCCTTGCTTCAAGAAATAAAAATATACGTTGGTTGTGAAAACGAAAAATCACCCACTGCAATCCTAAAATAGCATTTTTCAAGCTTCACTTCAACCAGCAGCTGAACTCGGTGGATGGGGGATGGAAATTATAATTTTTCTTTTACAGCTCCCAATACCACCAACGCAACGATTGGAAAAGAATAAAATCTCAAAAAAAGAAAAAAAAAATACATTGAATAAGAATAAAATGGTTAAGTCCATCAACTCAAACACTTAATCCAACGCCAAATAACGATCTTCTTCAGGCGTCTTCGTCTATCAAAAAACCCAACAACAGCAGTAGCAAAAAAAAAGCCATTTTTCTCATACAAAAACATCCTGACACTAATTATGGCTTCCTTGAGAATTTAATCAGCTGGTGCTCAATCAATCAATTGCAATATGAGAGTCTCACAATCAGAAGGAGGACCTTGACGTTCTAAGGGACTAAAAAAAAAATCAAGAATAAATTGAGAAAAGGAAAAGAACTTGAGTCGACACGGAAATTATTCACTTTTTTTTTTTGTTGCCTTTTTTCCCAATTACCAATAAACCTTCACAGAATCAGGATCAAGGACCAATATTTTAAGTAGCATAACGTGCTTTGTTGATCCAGCACAGTGAATACAAAATTAGATGATGAGGATGAGGACCATGGAATGGGGGTGTTTATTTGGATATGGTTTTTTTTTTATTATTCTTCTCCACATTCTATTCTACTGATGTGTATGTATCATGAGGTACTTATGTGTATATGTGTGATGTTTGTA
Organism: Syrphus vitripennis; assembly: GCA_958431115.1. Classification (NCBI taxonomy): domain Eukaryota; kingdom Metazoa; phylum Arthropoda; class Insecta; order Diptera; family Syrphidae; genus Syrphus; species Syrphus vitripennis. Next base: position 137,433,073 of record OY288108.1, on the reverse strand, counting down.
TTGTTGATGTTTATTTTGCAGGAGTGTAAAAGTGAACGATTTTCGAATATGAATTATTGTAGTCAATGATTTTCGGTTTTTTTTTTTTTCTTTTTCGTTTGTTTGTTATATCGTACTACACAACACAATCGTGCTTTTTGAGATAGATTGATGGGATAGATTGAGAGATGGTATATCAAGAGGAAATCGTGGTTGATTTAAGTGGGCTAAAATTAAGCTTACATAACAATTTGACTTAAAAGATTTATTCATCAATCAAAGTCGTATATGGATGTTTTTATTGCTTCAACAAGGAATGTAACATTAAAAAAAATGCGATTATGTTTTATTATCTATGGAAAATGGGTTTTGTGTAATTGGCAATTTTTTTTATTATATTTTTATATAGGGTGTTTGTTAGAGAATGTTATAAGAAAGAAAATCTGGTGGAGAAATGTAAAACAGAATTAGATAATTCTTTCGCCAAGATGAATAAACGATTTCTTAATAAATTCGCAAAACCCAGTAGAAAAACGAAAGAAATAAATTTCAGCTCTCAAATAGTTCATTTTGAGGTTCTTAACTTTTTTTATTTTATATATGAAAGACTTCGATATACACAAATCCACTGGCCACTCATTGTTTTGAAGAGGTGTTCTTTTACGCTGGCAAAGCCACTGCGTAAGCTTTTCCAGCTGTCCTACTCTACGTCTACTGGTCTCTTCCCGAGCGGATGGAAAACTGCATTTGTCCAGCCTGTCCATAAAACAGGCAAATCTTCCTCACCCTCAAATTACCGTCCAATTGCACTTACGTCCCTTCTTTCCAAGGTCATGGAAACGATGATCAATTTTCAGCTCAAGAAATATCTTGAAGAACGAAAGCTTCTTCAGCAATAGGTCCACTGGTGACTTGATGGTTTATCTCACCGAACAGTGGAACAAATCTGATACATCGTTTTTGAGAGGGTAAGATTATTGCATTTGATATTGCAAAAGCATTTGATAGAGTTTGATGAATGTCTTCTTCGTTGGATTAGAAATTACCTTTCGAACCGCTCAATGCAAGTTGTATTAGATGGTTTCAAGTCTGACATCCATAAAATAAATGCTGGCGTGCCCCAGGGAACCGTTTTGTGTCCGACTCTCTTCTTAATATTCATTAATGATCTTTTGTCCATTCATTGGATTATTTTCCTGATGACAGAACACTCAGCTTTTCATATTCATTTCTAGATTCACATACTTGTTCTTCGAAAGTGGAACTTTAACGGCAGCTCATTAAATTCTGATCTCGACAGCATTGTCCAATGGGAAACTAAAAATCGTTAAAATTTAATGCTTCGAAAACTCAATGCTGTTTTCTGCTGTGAAAGCCAGTTGCATTCCTCCCCTTAAACAATTTAACCGTAATACTCGCAATGCTAGGAATGCACATCAGTTTACTATTGAGCCCAATTTCGGGCGTAAAGTGAAGTACAGAGATTCTTTAGCCGCACCAAGAGAATTGGGAATGATTTACCCAGCTTTTTCTTTCCCTACCACTTTATTGCTCAGAACTTTAAAACCAATGTGCATCGGTAGCTCCTTTTAAATTCTTCTAAATTAGAGAGCTTCTAGAATAAAATAGTTATCTCTCATATTTCTGAAATTCTGAGTTGATAACAAAACGAGACCAAGACGAAGCTTTTGAAGCCTTGAAGGCTCGGCCCGGTGTTGTTTTATGGCCAGCACGATCCATTTTGTTTCTTTTCCATTATTCTGTAAATTTAAAATATTTATTTCAAAATTTTGTGTGTCCAAATTGTTTTATGCCCAGAACTCTGTAATTGGATTATGAATTCTAAATGAAAATACTTTGTAGTAATAAGTTATTTTTTCCAGATTTTTGGTGTACAGAACTTTAAATTTACAGAGTTTTGAAATACAGTATTTCTGAAAATAAATTTTGGAACTTTTAGAATTTAAAGTTTCAAGCATAATAATTTTTAATACATAATTCATAGTTAAAATCGATAATCGATATAAGTTAGTACGAAAAACTTTTTAAAAATCTTAAATTTCTCGAAAACGACCTAACTAAAGTACCTCTTTTAGAACAGTTTATTTGATTTTTCATTTTCTTTTTATCAACTGAACCAAAGTTAACGATTTCTTTTATTGAGAAGATTAAAAAAATTTCAATTTAATATATCAGAATTTTTCAAAAAATAAATGAATTATCATAAACAAATTTGTTTTTAAATTTAAACTGTCTTGAAATTCGATTTTCAAAAACCTCTTTGTTTTCGAAAAATTATTTTGGAACATAATAAAATGTTCAAGTAATAAATATATACAAATAATAAATAATAAATAAATAGTAATAAAGCAAAAATATCGGTAGCTGCTTGAAAAAATCGGGAAAACGGTGTTTGAAAACATTTTCAAAAACTCCATGTAAAACCGATTTACAAACTATAGATATAAATAAAAATTAAAGAAGTTGAGCAACTTAAAATTTCTCGTAACAAATCATTTATTAGGTGTTCATGTTAAAACAATAATGCAAACAAAAAAAAATTGAAAAATAACTTCATCGTTTTATGAAATATGCTTCAAAAATATTCAAATAGATTCTTCGAGTCTATTATCCATTCCCAATATTAAATTTATTATTTCCCTACCACATTCATACTTAACCCCACAGAATGCACTTTATTTTCTATTAAATATTTCAACTGAATGTTAAGAATTCTTCGATAGCTATTTCTCTGAAAAGGACATTATGATTATAGAAGCGAAGGACAACCGGAGGATAAACACTCATAATGTTATGGTATGTGCATAGAAATAACAAATGCGGTATGCACATACAATATACTAAGAAAAATAAGATGTTGATGATATCAAGTGGATTTGTATTATAGCTCCCAGATCCTTTTATCAAACAGAAGAAGCACTTTTTTCTATTACTATCTCCCAGCACAGGACTCTAAAGGACTATGGAATTTTTTTTTTTCTGTCCCCATGGCCTTATTCGATAGCAGATATTTTTTTTTCTGTACATTATTGTTATCTCTGTTTTTTGTTTTTATTTCTTAAGGACTCTATATAATTTCTTGAATTTTCTTTTCATAAAAACTCTTCCAGCATCTTATTGGTTGTATTGGCTTCTCTTTTATGTTGAATCTTATTATAATTATTATTGGAAAAATTGATTGACATTCCTTTTGAATTCCCACACAAAAAAAGGACTCGATACGAAAATACAAATAAAAAAATAAAATAAAAGAAAGAAGAAACAAAACAAGAAATACAAAAAAAAAATAAAAGAAGAAAACACAAAATAAAACTAAAGTTTAATTAAATTTGCCTCTCCGTTAAATTCGAATGTCCTTGATGCTTGCTTCCTGATGGTTGATGCTTTTTCTTGGTATCTAATATATGTGTCTGTGTGTATATGCGTATAAGGGGTGGTAGTGGGTGGGTCTGTTGTGATGTCGATTAGACGACTACTACCATCAGCTCCTCCATACCTATATATTGTACATATATACCTAAAAAAAAAAGGAAAATTGGAAAATTCCTTCTCAATCGATGAGTTTGTTTTAAAGCATCATCATCTTCATTCAATCAGTTTGTTATGCTGCCTGGACTCTGATAACCTCTCCTCGATGCTCTCGACATTTTGAGGCGGGAGGTAGATAAGATATAATTTTGAAATTTTACTAACCAACAAACGAATCAAAAGAGTCCTTGATGTGAATTTCTTGTCGATGAGCATCAGAAGACAAAAGATAAAGATCTAAGGATATCATCTCTGCCCATAATATTTAGAGGTACCTATATAGACAACAATGCCAATTTTTATTTGAGAAAATATTTGAGCATTATATTGCATGTTGTTGTTCACAGCAGAAAGAAGAGAAGAAGAAAACAAAAAAAATAATCAAAAAAAAAAGGCCTTATTGTAACAGTTGAATTAGATAAATTGGATTTGGTTTTAATATATTTTGTAGATTTTCTTTGAAGAAATTAATAAAGATTTTGGGGTTTTTTTTGTGAATAAATTATTTTTAAAAGTGGCTGGTGGGTGAGATGATATTGAGTTTTTAAATCAGGAATGCTTTTATGTAAAGCACCAAAAGAGAAGTCTATTTAAATTAGATTAATTGAATATATGAGTTTTTATTTATCGATAAATTTTAAAGCTACATAAAATAAGATGGAAAGGTAGAGCCAGTGTGAAAAAAGGAAAATTTATTGCGGTAATAATAGTTTTTTTTTAAAGCCAAGGGGAATATGTAGATAAAAAGAACGATTTCTTGGTTTAAGGACTGCATGATAGATGAGAATGGAGTTTCCCTACAAACTATATCGATAACATTTATGCTAAATTCTGAGAAATCTCTGGGTAGAGCTAAACACTCCCGGGGATCAGTTGTTGTTATAATATTTAACATGCAAATTTTTGTTTCATCAATTCAATTGTTGATTTGGATTACATTTTTGTTTGTAAACTCAAAACTATGATCTTGTTTTTTTTAGGTCAACAAGTGATACTATCGAAGTATGAAATGTTGTCAAAACATATTATGTATGTTTGCAAATACTTCCACATATATGGGGTTTTCCAAAAAAAAATTAAATTTTAAATGTAGCACCATTTTTGAACAGCCAAAACTGTATTGAAAGTACCGTTACAATGTCACAATTTCAATTTTTATTTTTTTATAATAGGTTAACTAATACTAATGCGCTCAAAAAAGTTTACGAAAATTTCGGTTCGGTTTTTTTCACATATGTATGGGAGGTACCGTTATTTTTGAAAATAAAATTAACTTTGTTCAAATAATTGAAGATAGTATTGAAATTAGTTTTGTACAAAATTTCAAAAAAATATATTCGAACGTTTTTGAATTACATATTTAAAAATAATTCCAAATATTGTTTTTCAAAATTCAAAAAAAAATTCTCAAACATGTGAGCAATAATATACTTTATCAAATACTTTTATTCAAAAAACAAACTAATTTTCTTATTCACATGCAAAAAAAATCATAAAGAGCAAAAACACGTCTTGTTTTATCGAGAGCTTTATTACAAGTGATTTTTCTTGAGCAAACATATTAAAGTCTAATCGCTTAAAACTAAGAGTTAACATATTATATTATAACATTAAAATAAGTCATGAGATTGTACAGCTAGAGAGCAAAAAGATGAGAAATTAAAATGATTTGAAAACATATATTATTTTATGTATGAATAGGTAGATCGATTTAGTACTAAATAGAATAGGGTGTTCAATATTACAAGTTTGTTCGAACTTATTGTTCATATTTAGCACATTGCAAATGAATATCTCTTACAAACATTTTTTTAAAAAACAAAAAAAATATAATTCTATAGGTGATAACCTTCATAATTTTTCATTTTTTTTTTTTTTCATTTAAAGTGAGCCAATTTTCATAAAATCCATCAGTATAGACTGTAGCTCACCGGAGATGTTTATCTCTCCAGACAGACAGACAGAATTTCGAGACCCTCTTTTTTCGACTTTACTATATCATAGTAATATCAAGTTTGATCAAAATCTCTAGATCGAATTTTTTTTTGCACGAAACCAAAACTTGTCTCTATTGCTCCCAGAGTGTGTTGAATTGTAAAAAATCCATAAAGTAAGTACCTAAGCCACCAAAAATGGCCAGAAACTATAAAAACTTATGTTAAAATTTATTGCTGTTTTTGAGTGCTGTTCGCTAGGCTTAAGCTAGCAAGACCACACATAACTTTTTTTAGTTCTATTGTTTTTTGGTATTCGCAATTTTGTAACTGTTATCCCCTAAAATTTTAAGTAGCACAACTTAAACAAATATGAACGAATATAAATTTTGCAAAATAAAAACAAAAATATAAATTACAAATTATAAATAAACAAATAGAATGCACATATTTTGAATCTAAGTAGTTGCAACTAAAATGTTGCATTCGCATTTCTCTAATAATTTTGGTACTCAAGTATGAGTTGTAATGACCCCATCCAAATGCAACCACTTTTTGTATTTTAATTAAACTTCCCTAATGTAATATTGAATGTTTGACTTCAAAAAACAAAAAAAAAAAAAACATAATTATATCGTTTTAATAACTGTTAGCTGCAATCTGCAAAACCATAGCCAATTAACGTGGCCCAAATAAATATTTTGTTGGTTTCATCATGTTCCGAATTTTCTATATCCTTAAAAATGAATCTACAAAATTTATAAAGCATCCCCTTGGGCCTGCTGGGGTGTCTCTGTGTATATGTGTAAAGTTTATTTTTTTAACAGAAGCCCTTGGCCAGCACAAAATCTCGGAGAGAGAGAGAGAGTATAAATTCTATACGAGTACCATGGCCGTTAGCTCTGTGGCGATTCATTCAATTCGTAATAGGTTTCATGTTTGCATTAACAATGAAGAGCCCCCTGTTGGCACTATTGTCCTAAGCCCAACAGCATGCACCGAATGCCAACTCCGAGTATTAACGTATGCACAGCAATTCTGCTCAACCATGGAAGAGTGTGAAAATCACCGAAAGCACAAAATCAAAAAAAAAAAATCACCAAAAAAAAAAAGTTAAAATCTACCCTGAAGACTGTTTGAAAAGGGATTCTAAATTCAACTCTGCATGTCCTTGTCCATATACAGACTTGCTCTCTCTCTATATGTGCCCAGGGTTGTGTTTGTTTCAAGAAATTTTGTTTGCCCTGCAAGGTCCTGATGATGATGGTCCTAGTGGAAAACCCAAAACCTATTTGCTGAATTTCCTTCAGTTTTTTTTTTCCTTGCTTTTTGCGTACATAGACAAATTTTGGCTTAGAGATTTCTGAATCGCTTGGATACCGTTTTAATGAAAATTACTCACTTTTGAACTGTTTTTTTTTTTTTTTTTTGAATTTTATTTTATTACACTCAATGTGTTTTTAGTAAACCTTTACCTCATTTTACACATTCATGCACACATCTTGTTAAAAGGGTGGCAATATTTGTAGAACATTATATTTTGTGTTGTTTGGCTGTGGTATAGGTATCTGCGAGTTGTCTGTGGAAAATATTCGCCCTTAGCTTCATTCATTTATATAAGGGGTGTGAAAATTTAATTATGAATCTTAACTACCATAACGAGTTATGAACTTGTTTGGCATACGTTTCCTAGCTTTACCTAGCTTGGGCGCTTTTTTATGTTGGTGGTTTTTTTTTGGCGATGTTATGTGTTGGCTTGTATAATAAAAATAATTTAATATTAATAGTTTGTATAAAAGAGTCATGCTATGCATTTTATTATTTTGTATTTTTAAGAACTTTTTGTGAAGGTTTTAATTTCAAAAACTATGAAGGTGAATAGAGCTAGCATTTCGCTGTTTGTGACCTTTAAGGAAGAAGAGATCGTAGCTTTTGTTTGGTCCTGACAAAAATGTACACTTTTGTATTGTCTAATATTCTAATCTTTAAATTATTTCAAAAAAATGCCTGAGAATAATTTTTATTTACAAATTTTTTTTTTGTGCAAGAAACTAAAACGCAGAAATTTTATCAAAATCGTTGATGCTGTTTTCGAGAATATTTTAAAGAACACACATTTTCCTATCTAGAAGTTTAAAATCTTTGCTCATAAATAGCCTCTGCCAAATTTGAAAAAAAACCGTCTAAATGCCCTAGCTCGAAGATTAGCAGACATTAAGATGTATGCAAAGATGCATTGCATAAGCCAAGGCACTTTTATATTATCAACATTTTTATTTAACCGCGAAGTATATTTAATTTGTAGGCGGTTAAAAAATATTTTCATTTCTTTGTTGCGATAATTTTGGTTTTTTTTTTCATATTTTTTTTTTTTGACAATTTTTTCTTACCACTTCCAACTTTCGACAATAGGCACCTACTACTGGGCATGTTTTGTGTTCGTGAAAGAATTGTAACTTGATATTTTGATCTAACTTGACATTTTACTGTGAAGGGAAGAAGGAATAAAGTGGCTATAAGGGGGTCTCTCTGTTGAACGCCATAGCCTTAACGGGTGGGTTTATTTTTTTTATGAAACTTGGTGTAGATATAGGCTTAAAACATTAAAAAAAAAACGCTACTAAAAAAAGATCTATACCTAAATTATTTTAATAAGTATTGGTTTAATTTAAATAAAAAAAAATTCAAAAAGTATGAGGAGCGGGGCTTCCTATAGAATCTTTTTTTTTTTGATTTTCGATTTTCTCAAAACCTTTCATATATGGGTGTAATCAAAATTTCTACGGAAAATTTATAAAAACTATTTGATAAAAATATTTTTGTTTTGAAAAAAATATTATTTTGAAAATAAAATATTTCGAAAACGTTTAAATAGATACAAAAATATTTTTTGGTTCAAGAACATCGGTAGCTCCCATAGAAATTTCAAACAACCGTTTTCAAAAATTTCAAATTTCTCAAAAAAGGAACCGACAATTTCGATCAAATTATTTGAGTAGATTAGCATGGCTTATTACAAAATCATACGAAAATAGTAGCTTTTAATTTTTTTTTTTATAATTTGCGTGCGCTCAAGGGGATGGTGTACCCTTTATAATGTTGTTCAACAAAGCGCGGGCGTGAAGGATAGGGATGGGAAGGGAAAAGTCAATGGGGAAAGGTATGTGGCGCGAGGTACTGAAACTGAAGGAGGTGGTTGTTTCATATTTTATCTCCAGGGTTGGCGGCTGGGCTAAAGCGGAGAAATGCCGTGTCAGTGTCCCTTTATAATTTGCATTATTTTGTTCATTGTCATATTTGTTGGGCATACTAGTATTTACTCAATCACATGTTGTTAAAATGCCTGAACAACATGTAATGAGTAAACCAGCGGCCCAACAATGATCAATGATTTACTAACGGTACCTCCCATTCAAAAGTTAAAAAATACCGGTTCTAAAAAATCTTAAAATTTTTCGAAAACGGTTACCAGAATTTGGATGACAAAAACATTTTTATTTTAGTTTTAGGAAATGTAAAAAATCTGTTCTCAAAAACCTAAAATTTCTCGTAAATGGCTCCTAGAATTCTGATACAGCTGTTTGGGTGTATTAGGTTTTTCCACGACTTTCGTCTTATTTCTGTTTACTAATTAAGTCACTAAATACTAAATTAGCCGCTTAAATTATGTATTTTTATGTTGTCATACTTTTTTCAAGACATCACTAAAGGCTTAAAGAACATCATCTATAAGATAGATATAGTTAACTATTAAATATTATAATTTTCATAATTTTCTCTTTTTCTTATTAATTTCCAAAAAAATATTGTCTTACTCATCCTTTCATATTTAGCTTTTAATTCCAAGAACATAATAAATAATCCCCAACTTAACTTCATTTTGTTTTACAAAATAATTATCGATCGCCCATTGACCATTTTCTCTAAGCTTTCTCCTCATTAGGACATCATTAATGTATATGATGATTTACCCTAAAATATTTAGAAAGAGAAACAAAACAACTAAATAAAAAAAAAAAAAAAAATTAAACACTAAGGCTCTTAATGAAGATACAACCTACCTCTCCTAATGTGTAATCATAATAGCCAGCCCACAGAAAATGTATTTTAACGGAAGGATTTCAAACTTTTGTCCATGTCTGTATACCTACATAACACAGTTAAATGGTGGTTAATACACATTATAAGCCGCCCCCTATTCCATCGCCCCACGACCACCCTCTCATTATTCTAACTAGTTTGTGGTTTCAAAATATTAAATTTAAGAGATATTCTTTGTTGTTGTTGCTTTTTCGGTTTATTTTCATATTTTTGCAGGTGCGGTGATGGCAGTTTATTTTGACCAAAACAACAAAAAAAAAAAAAAAAACATGGAATCTCGGTCGATGATGCCACAGGATTGCTACACAATTCACGTTGGCCATGTTCAACAAAAACAGCAAAACAAAAAAAAAATCCAACGTTTCCGGATGTTTGGAATTATTTAGAATATTTGATGAGATTTTAATTAAGTTTTTTGGAGGATTTGCAAATGATGATGATGTTGTTGATGGTCGGGCGGAATGGCGAACGCTTTTGTATTTTATTCGCGGACTCCCGCATTGATAACGCATTATAATTTGGATACAAAACTATATATTTTGGAATTTATAGAACTGTGGATATTATTTATAATAATTCTAGTGCAGCTCCGCTATGGCTATTTAGAAATTCATTGCAAATTGCATATTAAATTTAACACCTTCCATAGATGATGGAAGCACTCAGTTGTGTCCAGCAGAACAAAAGCCGAGCGAATAATATAATCAAATTTGTGAGTGAGCCAAAAGTATGGTGTGATGAGTGAGTGATGAATTTTCCATTAAATCCTTTTAATTATGAAATTTGAATTGTGAGTTAGAATTATGTAGATAGCTATGTAGGGATAGGTGGTTTTTGAAATTATTTATGAAACATAGAGCAATCATTATTACACGGCCATGTGTGAATATTGTAACTGTATACAATTTAATGATTAATTGTTTCGTCCTGTGCTATAATTTCGTCGGTGGTGGTTCTGATATAGAATGCGGTAAATAAGGATATGGCTTTGGAGTTGTTTTCCAATAGGTAGAGGCATCATAATATCGTTAAATTGATGAGATAGGAAACACACACGCGATGGTTTATATGCGATTGGTAGTGTGTCAATTGATGTGGGCAATGTCAATGGTGTGATAATGGTTAGTCAAATGCCTACCTGACAGGAATTTGATTTTGTGTTTTTGTATATTTTAATTGAAATTAGAAATGTTTCACGCGATGACTATAAAATGTGGAAGAGATTTTTTCGTTTCAAGCTTAGATTTTTTAGTAGAAATATAGGCATATGTATGAGGGAGTAATGGTTACTAACAGTGGTGGCAAATGATCTTATGCTTGAAATAATGGAAGTATAATATTGATAAATAATAAATGTGGTGGGTATCAATTACTATAGTCTGCCAAAGTTCTTCAAATCCAGAAAGCTCAAAATAACTTCAAAATTGTTCCTGCTAGAACTCACGTATGCATCCGAGACTTGGGTGCTTAGCAAAAGACATTCCGACTTCTTAGCCGCGTTCGAGAGAAAAGTCTCAAGGAGAATTGTTGGAATCGTGAGGAAGGACGATTCCGGAGACAGTACAATCATGAATTGTACGCAATCTACCTTGGAGCAGACATAGTGACAAAAATTGAGCTCGTTAGACTCCGGTGTGCATGGCACCTAGCTCTCATCAGCGAAGAGGAACCGGCTCGGAAAGTTCTTTGTGGTACATTCTATGGTAGACGACAGCGTGGTAGACCATGCTTTTGCTGGAGAGATGGCATAGACCAGGACGATGGAAGCCTTGGGGTGCGAAGCTAGAAGGCGTCGGCTCGAGACCAGGATAGGTGGAGAGTTGTTGAGGGAGGACAGGAGCTGACTCCGGTTGTCGAGCCGATGATGATGATGGGTATCAATTACGCTAGCATGTCCCGATGTAATTCTTTTTTTTAACTAGAACAAAAATTTTAGATACTGAAAACACTTTTTTTTAAAGAAAACAAATTATATCTGTAGTTGGCTATGAGAAGAGTCTGAGATGGAACTTTTGTAGCTCTTTTCTCGGTCCCATCAAAATTGAAAAATGTCAGTCTCTTTTCAGTATTGTCTCAATCTTGTTTCGGAATCAACTCCTTATTTTCCCGGTCTCATCTAAATGATAAACAAACTCACAATAAAATATCGAAAGACCACGAAAATCGCATCGTTCATCGATCGTTGAGCGGGTATTAGATGACCATCTACGACAAGTAATATGACTGTATATGACGACCATCAGTTCCGGTCAACCAGTTTCGAGTCAACCGCAGATGCAATCCAGAGTATAAGAATGGTAACAGAATGGAAAAATATTGGAATTCTTCAAGAGATTTGCATTTTCTATTACATATTTGATTTTGAAAAAGAATTTGATAGACAAGCAAGGGATCTGATATGGGTTGTACTTAGGCAACGGGAGTTCTGAAATTCTACGAGCAGAAATCACGAAGAGAGAGCAGGTGTTCACCAGGGAAGTGTCTTAAATCCTTTGCTCTTTATTTCAGACTTTAACTTTCTGCTTGATGATAAGTTGGCGGACCCCAAAGTGAACGGACTCTAAAGTGAACGAAGCCCAAAGTGAACGGCCCAAAGTGAACGGACTTATTAGTTAGTTAGTTTCACCTTACCGAGAGAAGGTCAGTTCCTCGCTCTATTCAATTCTTCCCCAGATATGCTGATTCCAAATGCTTCTAGGTTGGCCTGCCTCGGTGAAAGGATGCCACTACATCGCTTGACTCGCAACTTGGCAACATTTATTGTGTCTGATCGGAAAATACTGATTATTTAGATCTTGGTTTGGACGGGTAGCCCGGCAATCAATTACGATGAATTGCATTACCTCTTCATGGTGGTTCCTGGCCAACTATTAGCATATTTTCCTGAAAGGCCAAAATAAAAAGGGCCGGAGGCTTTCTGAGATAGTTTAAAGAGGTTAGCAACCTTGGTCGCTGAAATCAATCACAGCTATCGAAACCACCAAAACTTTTCTTTAGTATTGGTTGTACAAAGATACTTCTTCAGTCACATTTGTACAAAATTATGTTTCCTTTCCTTTAACGTTAAAATGAACTAGAATAAAAGGTACGGGGAGAAAACTGAAAAGTGACAAAATTTCTTGTTTTGCAAAATTATGAGGTGGATGGGATGCTGTTGTGTTGATTTGTTTTCCTTTCCACCAAACATCCCAAAAACAAACCATTCAAAACTTAGAACTACTTGAATTGTTGAAAGGTAAACTCTATTTTTGAGCTCAATTTACTGGACCGTTAGCCTCAAGTAAAAATTTAGGTAAAACACAATTTCTCTTTGATTCAAAATAACCTCAGTAAATAAAAGTTTAATCAAAATAACTTCCAATCTTAAATCGAATTCGACAAACCAATTGGAAAGAAAACCAGTCACGCTTTTGAGCAAAAAAAAAACCATCGAAACGAAAAGAAAGAAAAAGCAAAACAATTCCCTCTTGAGTTCTTCTCTTCTGCTTCTCGATAGCTCAGTTCATAAATAAGCTGTCGCAGTTTCTGCAAGTTCATACCATTTTTTTTTCGATTGCAACTACTATCGAACAACCTCAGTTCGTGTTGAAAACAAAAAAAATTGGAACTTCTTCATCCTCTTCGGATGGCTGTTTCGATTTCAATATCACTTTCTGCTTCTTGTTTTTTTTGTTCCTATTCATCCATATATACAAATGTCATTTTGTATTGTTTGTGTCTTTCCTTCGACGTTGTTGAGGATTACAAGAGTCCTTGCTACAACACTATGCGATACTGCTTCAGTGATGCTTCATGCAAAACTCCAATATGGATGACCGTTTTTTTTTCAATTTTTTTTTTTTTATTCTGAATAAATTCACTGTTCTTGCCACAGGCAATAGACCCGTCCTACCTTCAATGAATTGGCAGTACATAAAAAAATGAGAAAAAAAAAATTGCAAAAAAATATATATCAAGCCCCTGAGATACTAGAGCAGCAGAAGCGTACAGAACAGAAAGTACAACTTTATGAAAAGAACACACACAGAATGCCATAGCGAACGGCGAACACAATATTCGTTCGTGACACACTCGGGGGCGTATACTCTACTTATTTTCACACTTTTGAGTTCAAAACGCTGCAAGGCAGCTGCATCAACACTATACCTACCATCAAGCTCTACTGTGATGCTGTGCTTTCCTGCCCTTTCCCAGTTTAGTATTATATAGGTTGTAAGGAAGACAACCCCCATGGTTGTGAAGTGGTTGCCTCGAAATCTGCATGTGAGATGTTAATGGATGGAAGAAGATATCTCTCTTTTCTCTACTTCCAACTTTTGCACTAGAAAGAAACTATTGCATGGTATTGCAGCTAAAAAAAATACTGATGGAAAATTTGTTTCTATTTATGTTTGTTTCTATGAACAAAGGTATGTTAAGCCGCGGTGGTATCAAGACTTTTGGAATAGTTTATGAGGAGGTTTTGCATTCTCTTAAAAATTGTTTCATTTTTACTTGTGACCCTTTTTTAAATTTTTTGAGCTCCAACTGTTCCCGGGTCAATTCTTGATTTTTAAAGGACAATTGTCAAATTATTTCGATTTAATATCAACTGAAAAGCTACGACTTGTAGGACTATAAAAACCCAATTTGGTGGTTATTGTGCAACACTGACAAAAATGGAAAAATAAACTTTTATTTTGCTCAAGTAGATTCCGTTCAAAATTCTACGTTGCTAAGTGCAATTTTTTGTTTTTAGATCAATACTCTAAACAATTCAAATTCAAAAACTAAGAAATGTATTGTTCTAGGATTTTTAATTCGAACTGCCTTCGAAGAGAAGCAAAATCTATGATCATTTTTGCAAAGAGGTAGTTTTGTGTATTTAGTGAAGTTTTTTTAAAATTACAAGTCCTAGAAACTTCAGGTTTTCAGTTTTTGACTTTTAATTGATAAAAACGTTCAATTTTGAAAATCAAAAACTTACTGCATAAAAATCAATCAATTTGATTGAATCGGAGCAGGTTCTCAACCAACATGCTTCTCCAGCCAGCTCGGTCTCTAGCTAGCTGCCTCCAGTTTCACACGCCAAGTTGGTTGAGGTCCTCTCCTACCTGAGTGCGCCACCTGAGTCGCGGTCTTCCTCTACTGCGCCGTACCTCGGGATTGGATTGGAAGACTTTCCGGGCCCGAGCGTTGGAGGTCGATCCGCTCTACATGACCCACCTATCTAAGCCGCTGGACCTAGACTCGTTTTTAAAAGTCAGTGACACTGTACAACCCGAAGAATTTTTCTTTTGAAGCATCCCAAAGCGTTCTCATCTACCTTTGACAATGTCTAGTTGCTCGAGAAAGGACTTTGCTACTCAATTATTGTCTTCTTAGTCCAAAGAAACAGACCACTAAACCCATCTTCTTCACTTCCGTCTCAATGCTCATAAACGCGCCACTGACATCAAGCTGTGTTCTTCCAATCACCTAAATATTTTTGGCATATCCGAGTAAATGGACGGATCTTTAAAATGTTCAACAAAAGAACGTGGGAGCTTCGCAATATTCTTTCCAGAACGATGTTGAAGAAGTCACATGACAGTGCAATCAATTTGAATTAAAAATCTTATTTTTCTTCAAATTTCTAAAAATAAAAAAAACACTTTTGAAGAACAAGGCATCTAAAAATTTGAAATTGCTTATTAATATTTATTTTTCCAATTTTAGTTAGGTATTATTTTTTTTAATTTCTCTTCCCATCTAAAGGGAGGCGGGGAATAGACACCCTTCCATGCACATTTTCTTTCCCCACACGTCATAGATTTTTGTCACACCTTATGCAAATCTCTCTATATACTTACATATGTCTCATTGAAATATTAAAAAAGAAGAAGAAAAATAAAATCAATAAAAAACGAAACATGACCTTTTGCAAATTTTCAAAAACTTATTAACCAAACCAAAATACACAACTTAAGTAATTTTATCAATCCATCAAACTTTTTGCTGACTTACCATCAACCATATCCAAACAAGCCATATAGTCACGTTTTTGAAATTTCCCTTATACACATAAAATATTTCCACAGCGGCTAAATAGCTCAATGAAGCGTAGCACTAATTGCCTCTCTCTTCCTCTCTTTCATTTAACATCAAAAAACACCAATCAATTATTCACAAAATAAATCGTAGAAAAGCCTAGAAGAAATGTAATTTCATTACAATGTCACCCAACAATGATTGAATAGTATATGGCCATTCACGTTATTAACACACCATATACAATAAAAGAGAGTCCTTTTACCAATCACCCAATATAGAGACGACCATGGCATGGTATGGAGATGGCAATACAAGCAGGTATTGTCTCATATCTCCCATTATCATTATCACTCGATTTTCGTAAAGGAATATTGCCGTTTTCTATAGCATCCCATAATTTTTTGGGCAAAGGAGAAAGAAAGAGAAACAATGTGTCAGCAAGGACAATACGCGAATGTGAATGAGTTGAGTATGTGGGGATATATGAACCTAACGGTATCACGCAAGGATATAAATTACGTAAATTTACCAACATACTTCTCTCTACCGCCCTACTTGTCTCATTTATGTTTTCTCTTCCTTTTGAGAGGAGGAGGAATAATGAAGGAACAAAATTATTCCTCACGTAGGCAGAGGATATTTTTTTTTTTTGTTGGTTTGTTTTTTGATTCACGTATAAACACAGGCTTTACGATAGGTATAGGTAGGTATGGCGCACCTTTGACAACCTGTCAGCTTCGTATTTTGATTATGCTTCTTGTGATATATACATTTTTTTTTGTTGTGCTTTGTTCTGGGTCCCTTTTTTTGTTCCCTATATGTTTTTTTTTTCGTGGATCAGCTTTAAAGGCCTACATAAACAGTCAGGCAGCGGGTGACATTTTGCCTTATGGTATATTTATTGCTCCTACTGAGGTGGTTTTGAAATTTGTGTCAGTTGCTTTTTTTTATTCTTTTAATCTTTTAAGTAAATAGTTTCCTAAACCGCGAGTTTTGTATGGGAGTTTTTTTTTTTTTTGAAAAGAGGGATTTTAATTTATACATTATTTAATGCTTCTTATTTTTCGGTTAAAGGTCTTCTTTTCTTTAGGAATCTTAAAACTTTAATGCTGTCCTGTCTAATATTCGTCTAGATTAATAATATTAATTTTTTGCTTTGATTGTGTTGACAGCGAAACTAAAGAAGGCTTTCATAGATTTTTGAAAAGCCATATTTTGACGCAGGGTCTAAATTCTAGTCAATAACGATCGAGGGGAAAAAAAGAACTCATGAATTATAATTCTTTACTCCTTGCATACAAATTCGAGTTCGTTCAAATTTTTCAAAAAATTATTTATGACAATTTCGAAAACCAAATTTGAATTTTTTAAATTGCTCATTAAAAATGTGTATCGATTTCAATTCTACGATTCACCAGAACGTTAAAAAAAGGAGTTTTGAAAAAATTTGAGTGAATTTCAAAAATGACCTTCTAAAAATTTCAAGAACCAAATTTATTTTTTTCAAAATCCTCTTTGAAAGTTTGTATCGACCAGTTTTATCAGGGTTCACTAGTACTTTTTAAAAAAGAAATTTTGAAAAATTCAAATTTGATTTTTGAAATTTGTTTTTTAAAAAATTAGGAAAAAATATTTTTTTTAAATTTCAATGATTGCTGATTGTCCAAATTTGCTCAAAACACACGATTCCATTTTTTTGTCTCTACAAAAATTAAATCTTTGAAAAAATTTGAAGAATTTTTCTGACCAATTTTTAAAATTTTTTTTTGACGATTTGTGGTATTTCTATTTGGTTGTGGTATTTCTATTTGGTTGTTCCTTAACAAACTTGAAATTTTTTTATAACAGTTTTCAACTCATATTTTTTTTGACAATTGTTTCGTAGCCATTTTTTTTAACAAAATTTATTTTCGGAAAAAAAATTTGTTAAGGCGAAAACTTTTATCTATAAATATTTGTTATGTCAACTAAGCAAGTTTTGTGACAGGGGCATGTTGCAAAAAACTTAATTTTTTGCAATATTCAATTTTGTCAAAAAGAAAACGCACTGAAAAAAATACTATCAAAAAATTATTAACTAAACCAAAAAAAAAAAACAAATTGTTTTCAATTTAATTGACAAAACATAAAAATCATTAATAGTAAAATAATTCCGAAGAAAAAAATTTTAGCAAAAACAAACAAAAATTGTCAAATAAAATGTGTCGAACTCTTGCAGGGAATATTGGGAATTTTTTTGAACTCCCTACAGAGTCATTCATTTTATGATTCCGTCATACCATCAGTCCATTATAAAATCAGTGTTTTTTTATGCAAACTTATATTAACATTTTGTATGTTGTATTAATCAGGACAAATTCTGTTCACCAAAGTCGTCAACTTGGTCTCGACAAAAAAGAATCTCATCATAGCTGAAATTGCTGCTCTTAACCCATTAAAAAACTGCCCTATTTCCGCACACTAAAAAATACTTAAAACATTTTAGAAAGGACCCTCCTCTCATATCAAAGAAGCACTCTCTGAGTCTTAAAGTTTTGTTTAGCTGCAAGCCAAAAGGTCGCTAACAACTTTGCTAATCGTTTGTTCCACTTTTAGCTTTTAGTATATAGATAAAAAACAAACGCAACAAAACACTGTCTTGATTAATCGCCTAATTGGGCAGTTTTATTTGCAAAGTTAACCCGCTTGGGGGCAATTTGACTAAATGCATATAACACAACTATGCAGCGCAGCAACACACAAATCCAACACCACTTTTGAATTCTCTTTTCCAATGTTCCTAAGTGTTTCTGGGTCCTGTTTTGTTTGTTTTTGTTGTTGTTGTTTTTTTTTCATAAATTTATGTAGGTACATATGTCAAATTTTTAACAATTTAGTGACTATAACCTACAAAAGTCACATCCTGCACCAACCTTCACCCAAAAAAAACACATTACGCATAAAGGCAGGCAGTATGAAACATGAGTTAAAAGAACAATACCACACTTGAGTAACTACAACAAAAAAAAAATACATGCACATATACATTCCTAGAAGAAGAAAGTCCTGCCATACAGAAGGTTGCAGTGCAGCAATGCAGGATCAGAAGCAGAATCACCCAAGCAGCAGCCAGTAGAAGCAGAATCACACCATCACCAGTGCAACATTTTGGCGCGATAAAAATAAGACAGCAGAAGAAAAATGGCCATGAGCGCATAATAATTTGCCATCACTTTTGTGTATGTGCAACGAACTTTCACGTGAGAAAAGTCTGCACTAGACACAGCATTAAACTACAGAGAGAAAGATACTTATTTTTTTTTCTCATATCTACCTACATACATACCTAACTGTGAAATAAAGGACAGAAAAAAAACTCACAAAAAATAGTCCAAAAAAAAGAAGAAAGTTAAATTAATATTCCAGGTCAAGTGAAGATGCATTTAGTGGAAATGCAAAAGGATAACACAGAACTGGGTTCGTTTTTTCCGTGCTTCTTTTTTATCTCATTTTTTTTTTTTTTTTGGCTCATCTTTACTCGGTAGGAATTGCAATTGTTTGAGAGCACGTACTTCTTCAGCATATACTCGTACACCATATTCATGACTTCTATTTCTTTCCACACCTGAATGAAATGAGGTGCATCATTGTTACTTAAACACAAAGTTCTTAAAAATAAAAAAAATAATAAAGAAAATTGCATACAAAATTTAGTGAACTTTGCAAGGATAAAAGATAAAATGTATATTTTGTGTGTTTTTTTTTTCTTCACACAAAAAGTCAAATTAAATGCAGAGGAGTTATAACAAGTCATAAGATACAAATACCTACAATTTTGTTACGAAACATAGTTTTGAAAGTTTGTTGGAACAGAAAGCTTCAAAGCAATATAATTTTTCAATAAATCTACATACTCAAGGAATGAAACATGATTCAATTGTTATTTAATTTAATAGTAACTATGTATGTACATATATGTATATGTTTTTTTTAGAAATATTATTTTTTTGGGTTTTTTAAAAAATTTTGTAATTTATTAGGGGAATTTTTTTTACAGATTAAGTTTTGAGCAATTTTTTTTTGGCAATTTTTTCAATTTTTTTAAAGAAATTTTGTTTCGCCTTTTCATAAAATTTATTTTTTTAATCAATTTTTTGTTAGACCCAAATTTTCATTTGATATTTCTTTTCTTGAACAGTTAAGTAAAGGCAAATATTTGTAACAAGTTGGATTCTGTGTTTAATTGTTCTTCGAACTCTAAGCTAAATTAGAATATTCCCACCATTTGAAAAAACATGTGTCACCACCTATATAACTTTATTTTAGTTTTGGTATTTCACGATCTATAATAAGGACTGCTAAATATAAAATAAAACGTTACCTTTTTTCTTAAGACCATATATGGATTGCTCCTTACCTGAAAATGAAAAAAAAAAATTATATATTTATTAAATTTTTATAAAAGTTATAAAAATATTTCTAAACCAAATCAATATTAAATTATGTTTGAATTTAATTTTTTATTTTATCTTAAAATGAGTTCCATGCGAAACGTCATGAATTTAACTTAGTTGAAGAAAGATCAATATCGGTGATACTGAGAGGTAATTAATTTAAACTTTCTGAAAACATGTTTTCATCATTTTCAGGCATTACAGTAGTTTACATGTGAGCTATCCTTAAATTTACTTATTTGGGAGACTGAAATTTTTCAATTTCTCATCTCGCCACAGCTAGTTTTTTGACACTTTGATTTTCTCTAAGAAGTGAAGAGCATGATAGAAATTTTCGAATAATAATTAAGTATTCAAAATCTCTCATTTTCTTGAACAACACATGTATTCTTCCAATAAACAGTTATTGTATTTTTGTATCAATTTGTTTGGTTTGAGATAACCAACTGTGGGTTGAGTTTTTTCCATATCTCGGAAAATTATGTTTTTGCTTGCCATTTACAAACCAAAGAGATTTTAATGCTTATACATTGATTTTTGAAAAAAAAAACTACAAAACATTTTGACATCCGGTTTCTTGTGTTCGATCAAAAATTAATAAGGGCATTGAATATTTTTAAAATTTTCCAGAAACTTAATTTAAAAACTTTATTAAGGAATAGAATTTTGGCTGTTCAAAATGCTACAGCATGACTCTGTAAGTATTATCGTTATTTTTTAATATTTCTTTTTCTGTTTTAAATGATTTTTTTTTGAAAATTACCCCTCCCGCCTAAATTAACACTGAATATTAAAACTGAAAATTAATGTTTGGTGATTACATTGTGTTACAGTAAAAAAATACTTGGTAGAGTATGTCGGTCTTTTGGAACTAATTAAAATTGTCAATATACCACCAACATCTCACTTTAGGGCCAAAAAACCGTTATTTTGTTCATTTTGAATATACTCTCTCTAAAATTCCGCCATTTTTTAACCGAATTTATTTTATTTTTCCGGTCGAGAAAGAAAATCATGGTTTTTGAGTCAAAAGAATTTCAAAATTCATATGTTTTTTCTAGAGATCAGAAATAATTGTCAACCTTTATTTTCTATTGGTTTTTTCTCAGAGAGTAACTACATTGCTTTAGAAAGAATTTGGTTACAGTTTGAGATTTATTTAAAAAAAAATTAAGGTTATCGGTTGATCTTTATTTTTTTTTTCAAAAATATCTCTCAATGGTTGAGTTTTTTACGAACAAAATTAATGGATAACCTTTTTCGCTGAAAATAAATCAAAAGTGGTGCTTTCTCCACATTTTTTATCTATTTATGACTAATTTCTTAATAAAAGTATTTTCTGGGAATAAACCGTTTTTACATTCATATATCTTACACCTTTGAATACATCTAAATTACATCCACATAATTTAAATAAAAACTCACCTATCCAAATAAAACATACTTAAGCCCAAGTCTTCAATTTCAATACCGCTTTCAAAAAAAGCCGCCATTCGTCATATTATTAAACTGTAAAATACCTACATAAATAATAATTAAAATCCAAAATGAGACTTTTATTATGAGCAATAAAAATCTGATCTTTGACGTCTGTTTCACCATCAACCCATACACATTTTTGCTCCTGTATAAATACTATGCGCAATGTAAATTAATATTTAAACTTAATGAAGCCAATTACTGAAAATCCTTTCAAAAATCATCATGCACCACAAGTACAGGATTAATCAAAAGCAATTTTCTGACACACACACACACACACAAAGCGAAATAAAAAGGAGAGTAACTCATTTTTTTTACGTTCCTTTTATTTTTTTTATTAAAATATAAATATCTCATCCGTTAATATCTATACAAAAAAAAAAAACGTTCTATTTTTTGGCCTGCAAAAGAGCACACAGAAAATCACACTGTGTGTTCTCAAAACTCACAACCATCGTCATTTCATAACCATGCTTCAATCATTTTAATATGATTTAATTTTTGAATTAAAATCTAATATCTAATAAAGCCTTGGGATTCATTCACATCACAGAGCGAGCTAGAGATATACAAGGATATAAAATCCACTCAACTTTAAGGATGTTCCGACTTTTGTCGTCTCGCATCTAACTTCTCCCATTCCCACTCTTCTTCTTCCATCCTCTTCTCTTTATATAAATGCAAAAGAGTCGGCAAGTGAACAAAAATCATATGAAAAATAAAAAAATGTGAAACCAAAGAAGGAAAATGAAAATGAAAGGATCCAATTTAATTTTCCAAAAAACGACAGACTGTAAAAAAAAAAAACAAAATAATATGAAAACTTTCCATCATCCAGCCTTAGCTCAGCTCGGAGTTGTTCAACTGCAGGCGCATAGATAAGAGAGCCGCACAACAGTTGAAAAAGGTACTTCAGCCAATATCCTGGCAGTGGTAGGTTTCCGTTGCCGTTGCCGCCGCCGCGCCGCTTCGTCGTCATCTTCATCCTCCCTTCGGATCCACTCGTATTCATCCCATACAATGGCTCATACGTATTATGTTAATGCCAGGTAAATGCGCATAATAATTTCATAAATTTAATGCTGGTGGTTCCTTCCATCCAACCATAACAAATCACATCTGCATATAAGTTTTATTGCGCACCACTTCATCCCAACTTGAAAATTTCCCAGCACAGCTCTGACGGCTGCACGCGGAAGCAGCAGCGCGGCGCGGTGGCGGGATCGTGATCAGGAGCTGTAGCGGGCTTTCGCCAAGCTTCAAGAGGAAGTGAGACCCCTTTATGTCTGACTGACTGTCTGCCAGGACTTTTTTTTTTGTATTTTCCTTCCAAAAAAAAGGAACTTTTTTTAAAACTTGGCAGAGTGTAGACTTTTTTCGAAAGCGGGTGCACCTTTATGGCAGCCCACGGTTTATTTAGTAGTGTTAGTGTGTGGTAGGTATAGAGGTAGTCCTAGAATAAAGGACTACGAAATATTAGCATTTTCTACATTATTTTTCGTATAGTATTCGGATTTTAAAGTGGATATGAAGCGATAAACCAGACAAATAGCGGACCCACTCACTGTGGGCTGACACATGAGATAAAAAAAAAACAGAATGATGAGGGGTTGGGGTTGAGGATAAATTATTTTTTTTTTCTGTGATTTTATTTTTGCGGGGATGGTATGGTAGACAGACAAACAGATAAAGCAGCAACAGACAGACGACGAATGAGTTTTTTTTTGTTTTTTTTTTGTTTTTTTCATTTAAACAGATGTGGGCGACATAAAATCGTGTATTTGTGCCAGCAACGGATGGCATGAGTGATAATATTGTTTAAGTCTTGTTATCGCTGAAATGATAATTCACAGGTTAATGTATCAGAAGGTGAACAGATTGTAGAAAAAAAGTTAAATATCTGCCTGTAAAATATTATAATGATGATGCAGGTGTACTGTGGCGTATACGTACTATTTTTTTTTTTTTTTTAATGATTATAAATCTCTGACATGTACGGGAAATTATTTTAAATATGAGATCTGAATTTTTATTAAACACATGAGATTAGTAAGGATCGTTGAAATATGCAGTAAAAATGCTTAGTTTTTGTATATAATTATTTGAGAACTCTTTGTTTTCACCCAATTAGGTCTTGCGTCAATAATGATTCACTCAAATTGCGTGTTGTGTGATTGAAATTTTCAAGTCAACTGGAAATGGTCTTCGGCTTACTTCAAATCGATTTTCTTAAAAATATTGTTTTCGACTTACCATAATTAGAATACGAAAATTTTCATAAAAAAGATTTTTTGTTTTCGAAAATTCATTTTATTCTTTTGAAATTCAAAATTTAAAAGGTAAGAAAATTATTTCTGAAAAATTTGAATAACACAAATACTTATAATTTTTTTAAATGCTGTTAGTATCATCTCACCACAATCACATAAGCATATATGTATAACTTTTCTGAGAAAAACTTTCTCTCATTTTTTTTTACTGGACTTTTTTAAAAGAGCAAGTTCAATTTGCATTTTTATTGCAATGCTCAGTACTGTGTAACATGTAACGACTTAATGCAAAATTTTCAAGCTCTGAAATCATAATGATCATTTATGTCTTGAGCCCAAACAACGATCAACGGTTGTATGTAAACTTTTTTCAATACAAATGATATATAGTCACAAAAATCCTTTTAAAACAATCACAGCTTCAAAACAAAAATTGTAGTCATCAAAGCATCAAGTAAGGTGCTGACTAGATGCAACGTGCCTAGATTATTAATTGTTTTTTTTTCAATGGAGTCGAAATGTATTCATTGCATAATCTAGTAAAACTCGAAAATCATCGAAATAGAAACTAGAAACATAGAAGAAAATTATGTACTGATTACAAGTAACATTTGATAGGCCTGTATTGACATTTATTCAATCCAACAAAATGTAGTCACTACATATATTATAACTTTCAAAACTCATTTGCAATCCAAATCAGGGTTCTATGTATATTAGTTAACATTAATTGAAAAATTGCAATATGTAGTCAGTACATAATTTATGAAAAAAACCTTAAAAAATCCAAATAATAACAAATAACCAGCCAACAACATAAAATTGTATACATCTAAACGAGTTATGTTGTTAGTACAAAAAATTGAAGAAATGTGGATAAACTCTTTAATACAAACCATGTATATGTAGTCATTAAATACACTTTTTCAAATCAATAAGATTTTCAATAAGAAACTTAAACTGCTCAGATAGTCGATGTTGATTTATAGCGAACAAGAATACAGTCAATAGAATAATTCAAATAAAAATTACTATTCATTTCTAGAAGTTTTACATGATATGTACTCAGCATAAACTATATATGTATTCAAAACATCATCTGCCTTACTTATAAACAAAATTAATAAACAATCATCACAATATGTTTTTTCTGAGTACAATCTATTTGCACTTTGTTCAAAGTACTTAAAGATTTGAATGCATATAATTTTATTAAATACAGTGTGCTTAAATAATTGCGGATTTGAACATGTAATGGTTACATGAAGTCATGGAAATATGAGTGCGATGTAGAAACAAATGTATGCGCATCAGCACTATATAATTTTATCTCAGTGACAATGACAGTTTTGACTGTAAGAATTCCAGAGTTATAGGCTGCGGGCTAGTAAGGAATTTGACCATGTGTCTGCTATTTTTTTTACATATTCCAAATCGATGGCAATAATAGACAAGTTTCGAAAAAGTAATTTTAAAACATTTCCAATCTAATTTTTAATTTTCCAAACTGAATCTATAAAAAAAACACCAACATTGTCGCTGTTTTAAAGTATATTTTATCTACAGGATAAACAAAATACAAAAAACTTCAAACACATAAACCTCTATTTAGTCCGCAAATGCCGCATAATGCAAAGTTGCACGTAACCACTTGAATCCAGAGCAAAGTAAATTCTTGCAACTTACCATTATACCAGTTTTACTTCTACTTCTATCCATGCTGCATTTCACTGATGCATTTTTAATACGTAACGAGCTTCCTAAAATTTCCACTGCATCTGCATGTGGATGTTGGATGCGGATGCTGCTTCTTTCACTTTGGCATGTTTAAGCTGGTATTTTCTGTTGGTTTCGTTTTTCTTTTCTTTTTTTTATTTTCAAAAACATCAAACACACATTCTGGAGGTACGAGTCACATCAGTATTCACAAATACAATAGGATATCTTTTAAGCTTAAACCTGATGCGGATTTTAAGTATTTACTTCACTGATCAGACGAATCAAAGTTAGGGTTTATCTAGTACGATAGTAGATAGTTACTGTATGGAATGCCGAAGTCGAGATGCACGACGACGACGTCATCCTCGTCCTTAGTGGACGTGAACACTATGCATTCGTGAAATGCTTAAATTCTTCTTTGTCCTTCGATAAAGCACAAAAACAACGAGAGGCATGAGGATGAGGAGAACATCCGCTAGGTGGCCAAATTGAAGATTCAAAGTCCTCTATAACAGTTACTTTCTAAAGCAACTCAAAAAAAAAGGAACAGGACACCATCGGCAGAGTAGAGAGGAAAGAAGATTGTAAGTTGTGTAACAATGTGCAACATGTGGGATTAGGTGCGTAGCATATCCATGTAATAAGTTGCAGTTGTTTTTGTTCTAATTCATGAGTAAAAAGGAATCAGGGAGATGCAGAGATGCAGAGACAGAGGAAAAGTGACGGCGACGGTAGTTTTAGTCTCTGCCATTACCATACTTTTTTCACTCTGTGCTTTTGCCTTTAGATCCAGCTTGACGTCAAATGAATGTTATGTGTACCTCTCCTTATTTTGTATCCATTGTCTGCTTTTGTATCTACATACATATATGTATATGCGAAAAGGATACGTGGATTTAAGATTCAATGCAGGCGTGTTGGAATCATGCATTCAGGACCGAACAATAACACAACAAAAACAACTCATTCGAGTGAACCAATTTACAGTGGTGAATTTGTGTATAGGCGCGCACATACAACAAAGGTAAAATAGATATATGTAGATAAAAAGGACTTACATGGTGCAGAAGTGACGGCGCGGTTCGGTGGCGGTTGGATACAGTGTGGCAAGAGGATACCTACACAGCACAGAGAGTAGAAGGAGATATGTATGCATGTTACATATTTAGGAGATACCTTTGTATCCAATTGCATCCTGGCGGAAGGGATTGTTTGTTTCGAAATGAACGTAATTTTCCGGTATTTTCCATTGTTAAACCTTCCATGTTGGAATTGTTCAATGGGGATTTTTGGTTGTTATTTTCACTCTATGTTTCCAGGTTTTTTTTTTTTTTGTTGTTCGTCATGTTACATAGTGATAGATATACTCCTACATCTGCACCTTTATGTGAGATACTTAAGATGTTTCTAACATATTTTGTAACAGCGAACAGTCGAAAAAAACGAAATATTTGCGTTTTTCTGAATGGGGGTCTAAGTTGTGTGGACCAATCGAAGAATATTTCCCTGGACCAAGGAAGAATTTTACAAAATTGTAGAGAATGTAAGACTTGAAGGTTTTTTTTTATTTATAGTCAGACAAGCAATATGCACTCAATACATAGAACTGTGAAAGAGCTACGGCGAAATAAATATGCCACTGCTTCACAATATTAAATCTGTCTGTCTGTCTGTCTGATGTCTAAACCGCGACCTATAGCCTAAACTACGGAAGCGATTTTCTTCAAACTTTGGACACAAGGTTTTGGGGAGATGGCCTAGAAGGGAAATCGAAATATTTTTTTTTTTAGACCAAACAATTTTTTAAATCGGGGTTTTCAAGTAACCTTAATAATTTAGTCAAAAAATATTTTTGAAAAAAAACCTTTAATAAAGGTACTTGCCATAGAACTGGATTTTTGGCATTCGGTTTTCTCGTAAGCTATTGAACGGATTTCGATGAAAATTTTTCATTTTATTTTAATGAGGTTATATAGTTTGTGATGCAATAAAAATAAAATAAAACAAGTTAAAATAAAAACACTGATTTTAAAGTATAAAAAGACCAGGCCCAAAAAATCACTATTTCTTCCCCTTCGCGCTCAAGAATTAAAAACTAAAATAAAAATCATTTTCAAAATGCACATCAAGCTATGCAACAGAGCTTGTCAAACATTGAATAGCTCTGTTCGATACACAGGTGCATTCGTCAGACTACTATTTTGTTCAGCTTTAATTTGACAATTTTTTGCTTTACCACAATTTTATTTTTTGAATGACCAAGGAATATTTTTTTCTTTGATCACAAGTATCTCAGCATACATTAGTGGCACAAGAAACTTTAAGGCAATTTGAAAAACTTAATTAAATTCGCGAAACTTTTTTTTCACGAATACTGCTTATACCATTAGGTTAAAAGTACAAGAAATGGTCAAACACCTTTGTCATCCCGCTAAAAATTAATTATCCATCAATTTAAATTTAATAATCAATAGAAATGAGATTTTTTTGTAATATCGATCAAAACGCTAAGATAAATCTAACAATTGTGGGAATTTTAAGACACTCATATTTAATCATTTGAATTTCTTAGAATTAGCCTAATTTGTTTGAAGTTGCTTATTCTTGTGTTACTTGTTCATATATTTAGAAAATTAATTTTCAAAATACAATTTTAATTTTATTTGTGTTCTTAATAATAATAAAATTAAAACTCTAGAGCAATCACTGAATTAGAAAACTTCAAAAATAAGATAAAATAAAAAAAAATTGAAATTAATTAGAATCAATTACGAAATCTTATGGTTTATTTTGTTATTCAATTTGTAATTAAAAATTATAATAACAAACAAAAAAATAGCAATACACCTAAATATTTACTTCTTTTATTTCTTTTGATGAAAAAAAGAAAATTTCAAACGAAAAAAAAATTAATATACATAGATAAGAATTTACAAATAAAATCTAGATTTAAAAGAAAAACCATAACCATAGAAAGAAAATGTACACAAAAAAAAATAACGTTATTGCTGAGTGTCCACCCTAATTAACTAGTAATTTTCTTCCAGAATTGTGGTAACAAAGAAGAAGTAAAAAATGATGGGAATCAAAAAGGAAGAAGCATGGGAAATATGACATCGTTTGACTTCCATGAAAAGGAGCCAGCCAGATATCCATCAAGTTTTCTTTTTTTCTTTCATTTTTGTTGGTCATTTTCACTCGCTTTGTTTTTTTTTTTTTTGCTGAATGTATATCCTAGAATAGCTGACGTCGCGTCGTCGTCGAGTCCAGTTAGTCGCGTATGGCTGTTGGTCAACCGTTATTTTATGACTTCAGGCAATGTCACAATCAGAGACACAGATGGTCCTAATTAGTAAAATAATACAATTCACGAGAATTTGAAAAAAAAAATCCGTTGAAAATAATATAGGTGGATGTACCTTCGTTAAATTAAAATGAATTATATTTTTGTCTTTTGTTAAACTTTGAGTTATAGTTTTAGGGTAAAATTCCATGAGGAAGGCAATTAGAAAATTATTAAAAAAAATTAATGAATACAAAAAAAAAAAAATTAGACAACTTATTATTCAACAATCCTTACATCTAGAGTCTACTCCACACTCTATTCAGTAATGGAATTAACATTCTTACTTTTTTCAATAACGAAATATTTTTTAGTTGGGTTTAAGGGTTATAAAAAAATCTTTAAGCAATTTGGTTTGAGCATAAAAGTTTATATCTGGAGACTTTAAAGTGCCACAATATGATGTAGGTACCCAGTGTAGCACAGAGTTATAATTTTCTCGACTTCAGTTTCCCATATGTGTGCTTATTTCATCTTATTAGGTTTAAGAGGGGTAATTGTGAACAGGGGTAATTGTAAACACACTTTATTCTCTAAAAACCATTTATAATTTGAGTTTGCCATGACATTATTTCAAAAGACAATATATTTGCATTATGTTGATGCACGGAAGGCGTTATCTATCAAAGGGTTATTTATGTTTTGAACGTTGGAGTATGTCATTCGTTTTTCTGCGTTTTTAAGTTTTTTTAATGCTCATTAAAAATGTTTCAAAACAAATAAATTTGATCAAAAAAGCCAGTTGCCAGAGCCAAAAACAACTGTTATTGAAGGAACTACAACTGTAGAGTTTAATACAAAAGTACCAGTTATTGAAATGTAATATTTGAACTTATTACATTTATTTTAAAGAGTTAACCTTATTTATCATTTATGCATTTTGAAATAAAACACTGAATACAAAATTTTTTAGTTCTGCATTAAATTTTTTTTTGGGATAAATGATAGCTACTGGTAGATACCAAGTTCTATGTTTTCATTTACCCGTTTTTTCTCGTTTGCCTAAAAAATTACGGGGTTAAATGTAAATACCCAATTTAATGAAAAATAATAAACAAACACCTTTAAAATTTATTTAAATAATATGATTTAAAGTACCTACTTATTTTTTTTATTGCTTTTTTTTATTTTAATAAGAGTGGCAGCACAAGCCGCGTAGTGCAACAAAAAGCATTTAGCATGTATCTTTTGAACATATGGATGGATATCGATGAAATTTTTGGAAAGCTTCTGGTTTTCCAGTTAACGTTACGTTTTTCTAACTCTCGTCCAATTTAATTTGAATTCTTGCATGAAAAATTAATTTATTTAACCTAATTGACTTAGTCGTTGTAGCAAAAAAAAATTAAGGAAATTAATAACATTATCAAAATATGACGCAAAAAAAAGTACTTTTTAAAAGAAAATAAAAAACCAAAAAAAAAATATTTCACAATTAAATTTTTTTTTCAAAAATTACTTTATGAATTTGATATTTTAATCAACATTTTAAAAAGCAGAATTTAAATTTAAAAAAAAACGCTGACTTGAAAAAACTTATTTAATTTGTCTGAAGTTAAAAAAAAAAATCAAAAAAAAAATAAATTTGATTTTTTTGTAATTATTCAAAATATCTATTTGCACTATAGTCAGAAGTAAAATGGTTGTTAAGAGTTTACGACTGAAAAGTAAGTTTTTTTTTAATTTCATACTCGTATGAATTTATAACTCATAGTATCTACCGGAACACAAAAGCAAATATTTATGGCATGGTTGAAATATTTTAAATATTTGATTAAAGTTTAAGGTGAAATAAATTCCTTCGAGGCACTCTCTATCTTGTTTTCATAAACTCAAAATCAAACGGGTTCAAGAAAAAAAACTTCCTATCTTTTTTTCTTATGCATAAAGGAATTCTTATAAATGTTTACTACACTTCAATGTCTTTAAAACTTAATGACTGGAAGAAAGGTGTTATCTATAATATAAGGTACCTACATAGAAACAATATCTTGCTATTATACCCTTAAATTGAAGCTTCCTTCTATACTTTTTTTTTTTTTTCATTCGCACCACAGGATTTTCTATTCTTTCCTTCCAAAACTAAAGGATAGGTATATCTTCTACGAAGTTTGTGTGTGTGCAAATATGATATATGTACTGATGCTGTTAGTATACTAAAGCCTCTTTTCTTTAGCTTTTAGTTTTCTTTAACGTTGCGTTATACGCACGGAATTCCAATCATCCTTACGATCGCTCTTCCTAGATGATTTTTTTCCTGTGTTCTTCTTTATTAAAAGCTGTGTGGGCCTGGTGGGTGGGATGTTTTGTTTGGAGTTTAGTCTGCTATTCATGAGATCAAGATACAAAATAACAAAAAAAAAAGATGGATACATGTTGTGTATATTTCATTATAATGATGTATGTATGTATTGGGATTTTTTTCCGCACGGACGATGAATATCAAAAAAAAAAAATATCTACCAAATCCCATCACATCCTTCATCGTCATCACAATACAAACTTAATATATTGCTGAACAGTTTTTTTTTTTGTTTTTGGTTTCTCACTTCCTGGTGAGATTTTTTTTTTTTTGTTCAGTTCATGGTTCAATATTATTACACAACAGATGCATAACAGTTACATACTCAAATTTCACATTATACACACGAATAGTAAAACAAAAATAAAATGACATTATGAGCGGTGATGACCTTGTTTTTTGGGGGATTTCCTTTTTTTCGAGGCTTCATACCAAAAAATAATAATGTAATGTGTACTATTCACAACATTACATATAAATGCATAACATACATGTTTGATTGTTTGTGTATACTGAAATATGTGTTTGGCCTTAATGTAAATTTTCAATTGGAATTCTGTGTTCTTTAGAGTCACATTTATTCATTTAGTCTAGTGCATTTGTGACCAGTTTGTGACGCCCCTTTTTTAGATTCGGAATTCAAAACTCTGTTTTCTTGCACTTGTTAAATTCATCTTTTAGCCACCATGTTGGATCTTACATTTTTATTAAATATCACAGTTCCTGTGCCATTAAATATCCGGGGGTGACAGACACAGATGAATTTCTTTTGTGTGGTGCAGTTAAAATAGAAATAAGTTAAAATAAAAGACACTGTATTTAAAGTGGAAATAGGCCATGCTCAAAAACCAATATTTCTTTCCTTTTATTTAATAATTATTAAAACACACATCACTATCCGTCCTTATCATTCCGCATCTCGCTTAAAGCTAGAACTATAATAGTCGGACGTGGTAGGAAGCTATTGTCAAAACCGAACGAAAATTAGCTTTCCGAACACTCAAATGGAGAAGTCAGCCATATTATGTGCTTCCACCATTTTTGATTTTGTATCTATCTGTCAATTTACTTTCGCAGGAGCGGTCGATGATCGCTCTTGCTATCGAAAGCGAAAGTTAACGAAACCTAATGAGGTACCCAATTGCAATTATGGAGGCGTCACATATATTCCTCGTATTCGCTTCGTTTCTTACGACCACTTCAGCTGAAAAAACACAGAATTTCATTGTCAGGGTGAGTTCAGGTTTTTCAAAAAACGCTTTAGGGCGACTCCATGGTGACTTCAGGGCTCAACAAACAAACCTAATAGCTCTGTTCGATACAATATATTCAAATCAGTTCTGATATTATAATGCAAATGGGAGAATGGGATCAATTATTGGTTAAAAGAAAGAAGGTATTGAAATGTTACTGGACCATAAATATTGCATTGCGGAAAGAAGTTATTTAACACAATATTGTAAAGAATGTGGGAAATTTTTGAAAATTCTTAAAATGCTTAGTTTTTTCAAAGGACTATGGGCACTTTTGTACGGAGTATGAATATTGTTCAATAATTATGAAACTGATGTTATATAAAAAATCATGGGTTGTATTTCATTTTACTGTATAAGAGCTAAGTTGAGTTCCGGGGGGAAATTGTAGTTTCGATATATATTTTACAAAAAAGTTCTTCGAAGGAAAAAAAATACATAGAAACTACGTTGATATTCACAAAAAAGTTGTTGCCTTTTTTGAAAAGTGTTCTTAGTTATCTTTTATACAATACTAGGAATATCGAAAAATAATCATGTCATAAAATAATACTAAGTTTAATTTACTTTTTAGAAATAAAATGACGGACAGGAGGGGAAGGACGGGAAGGTGATTCTCACAATTACGAAAAATTGAAATTTATAAATTCCGATTCATATCCCATCTTAAGAGAGAAAAAAAAAGCATTTAGTGTATCAAAACCTTCTAAAGGCCAGTTTATAAATGCCCTGGACTAATACTGAAATAAACAAACAAAAAAAAAGAAAAACTTCAGAGCAAGAGCAATTTATAATCCAACTGATGTGATGAGGAAAATTCATATTCTCTGTATGATTGATCAGGTTTGTCCTTGAATTTTGCATACCTACGTAAAATTGTGTGTCATAAAATTTTTATTGTTTACTTTCATGTTTGTATTAAGAAGAATCAAAGAGCAGGTAAAGTAGAAGGTACAGGTTTTGATAAAGGAACACATAACGTAAAAAAACATTAGATTTGAAAACATACAAGTAAGTATATGTAATGTGTTTCTGTTTAGCTTTGTTTATCGTCACAATTTTGATTTCTTTTGTTTTTCTTCTTTTTTTTAATACTTCAATCAAACAAGTGATTCGAATTTAAAAAAGAAGACTTTTAGAGGCAGTTTGAATAAAGATCGAAGAGATTATACTAATGGTACCTTTATGCACACAAATGGAAATTTGACTTTTATCAATGTTACTTATGCTCTTTCAAATTTGAAATGTAATCAATTTTACGGAATATTAATAAAGAATAAGGCAGGAGAATTGTTGATTTGAACAATGGATGTTTTGAATTGAAAAATGAGAAGTCAGAAAGTTTATTATAAATTAATTTGTCATAGATTTTATTTTTTCATAATCTGCTATAAGCAACCCAAAAAAATTGTCTTTTACAATTTTATTTTGAATTTTTGTTTGTCATTATTATTTTTGTATATTTTTAAAGCCCAACCTAGTGGCCAACACTATTGCACGGATTTTTCACAAAATTTATTGTTCTAACGAAAAAGGGGCGCAATGTTTCTTTGTGTAGAATTTCAGAAGCTATAATTTTTATACTGACAATTTTTCGAAAAGTAATCTAAGTTTTCTGGTCTGATTCAATAAGATCGTAACTTACGAACGTGTAAGAATAGGATGCACATTTGATCTGAACTTGACTCAACTGTTCACAGCCGGAAAATAAACCAACAGGACAGCATTGTAGACAAACGGCTTTAAGACACGCTACTCTTAATATGAGGAACGGCCCTATCGGTTTTGAAAAAATAATGTAGACAAGTAGTAATTAACCACCGATCTATCAAATCCATCCAACTGACGCTGACGTTGAAAGGAGGGAAACATGCCCATTGCTTAAGAAAGATTTTTTGGTACCTTAACCTCTTCTCACCCAGTTAATATATTAACCGACAGACACTTCTCAATTCAACTGATTTGAAGGCACTTTTCGACATTTTGGACTATTGCTCGCTGAAACTTCAACGACGCCCTTAATGAAGTCTGTCATGGGAATCAAACCCGTAGGGTATCACAATAAATCTAAATTGATCTAAGTGTGACAGTAACAAGATCAACTTTCTGCTCTTTCGATAGCTGCCCGAAACAGCTTATTCTTCAATGAGAGGCCATAAAAGCCAACGAACAAGCGTGGGAGGAAAAAGAAAAAGTAGTAGAAATAGAAGAAGAATAAGTAGGAGATATATAAAAGATGAAAAAGAAGAAGAAGAAGAAGAAGAAGAAGAAGAAGAAGAAGAAGAAGAAGAAGAAGAAGAAGAAGAAGAAGAAGAAGAAGAAGAAGAAGAAGAAGAAGAAGAAGAAGAAGAAGAAGAAGAAGAAGAAGAAGAAGAAGAAGAAGAAGAAGAAGAAGAAGAAGAAGAAGAAGAAGAAGAAGAAGAAGAAAATGAAGATGAAGATGAAGATGAAAATGAAGATTACAATCAGTTTACCACTAAGCTCATTTTAAGAGATCAAATAGATGAATTCGTTCTTAGCCCCCATCATGTGGAATGATTTGCTCGGAATCTATATTTCCCTTCCATTTTTAATATACAGAAATCTTTCCTCGCTCGCACTCTGCTTAAACCTTCAAGGAACCCAAAACTTTGTTGGTTAGCTCAAAAATACCAACTTCGCAAAAATACAGACCGCCTTGTTCCTCTATTTCAATCGATCAAATATTTGGATTGCCTTTAAAGTTTTCTATGGATTCTCAAAAATTTATTTTGTTTTCAGTTTCGATGTCAAACTTTATTAAATACCTGTCATTCGAAGAACAAAAAAAAACAATATCAATCTATATGCATAAAATTCCAACAAAGACATGCTTAACCATAAAATTGACATTTAAATTTCAATTTCAACAAACAAACAAACACATTTTGAACACTTAAATCCTTGTTCACATCAGGTTAAACCTTATATTCTTATTATTCTCCTCATGGTGCCATTTATTCGTTTTCCAATTTCGTAACTTCAATAACAGAAAGAACCGTAAAATTTTAATAACAATAGTCCAAAAAAGAGAACAATACAAAGCAGAAAACCCTAAGAACAAAACCGCATAAGCAAATAACCCCCCCCCCCCCGCTCAAAAAAAAAAAAAAAAAAACAACAACTCTAACCCCATCGTCATCACAACCAAACACTATAAATACAAATATTCAATAAAAGGAGAACAAGGACTTTATCCCACAAATTTATTCACCCAAAATTTTCTGTTTCTCACTTCTTCTTCTTCTTCTTCTTATTTTTTTTTTTCTTATTTTTTGAATGTTGAATTTTGGACAAAAGAAAAGACATTATTAACTAACATTTTGAATTCGAAGAGTTGAAAAGGAGCAATGTCAGAGCATCACAGTCATCGTCTGTTTGGCCAAAAAGCTCAATACAATGGCTTGTCGAATAATGCCTATCGAAATGAATTAATTACCCTTCAACTGCATAAGTCCTTGCCATTTATATGTATGCATGTATGTACATATCTACACATAAACGTAACGAATATTTTTGAAAGTTTCTATAACAAAAGAAAACGAAAATCAACACTCTTACCAAAAAGTATAATGAAGCAAAGGGAGAAGGTCCTTTCAACATCTGAAAACGAACCAAGTCTCTTGATACCTATAATATTTTGTGTATGTGTGTGTGTGTCGTGAATAATGGTTGGGCATTTAAGGATGTCCTGGGCAGTGATGCTGCTTTGAAATATTTTAGTTGTCATCGAGTGGAAATTTAATGTTGGCACCTGACTGGGAATAAAATTCATCGTGCTGTATCCAAATGCGAGAATTTGAATATCTTCAATAAAGACTTTAATTTTTTTTTATTTTGATAATTGAATTCGGTAACGAAAATTTTTTATAATTCAAAAAACGCATAGTAATTTAGCACACCTACATGCACTTAAATTCAAAGAGAGAACCCTTATACTATTGTACCATTGCTGCGTTATTAACAGTTATAGTTAATTATTTTGATGAGGGGTAGTTTAGAAATATTGAATATTTTCAATTTCAAATAAATTTTGATTTTTTTAATACTTTGCAGTTGCTTAAACGGTAGTTCAACTTGAAGTTTCACATACCGAGCCATATCCATAAAAAGTGGTAATTGCTTTCACCAAATATCAAAAATAAAAAAAAAATCTATTTAAACTGAAATTTTAGTTAATTTTCAAAAATGAAAAGTAAAAAATTTTATTTTTCTGCAAAATTAATTTATTTTTACAAATTTGAACATTAAGTAAATTTAAATTTTGTTCAGTAAACTCCTATATCAAAAGTTGTGAAAAAATTGACCATTATTTTTGTTTTTGTAGAATTACTTTTTTTTATAAAATTTGGTAAATAACAAAAAAAAACAATAAATATTTTGAAAAACACATGCTACATAGCGCAAGTGTTGCGAAAACGTGTTAGGAAACCGAAATTTCATTTCATAGTAATACATAATAATTATAACCGCTGTGTGGATTTTAATTAAATCTGCTACTTATCGGTTATTGGACAGTTCCTCAGTCGTTTATATTTTTTAATACCAAAAATGACGCTAGCTGCCCACAATTTTGTTGGTTTTTTTTGGGTATTCTTCTTCTTCTCAAAAAACATTTTCGGATTTTCAATTTTCTTTAATTTTTTTTCTTGGCCAAAAATATTTTATTAAAAATATCTAGAAATTCAATTTCAAAAACAATATAAATTTTTTTTTTTTTTCAAAATTTAAGTATTGAAAAATTATATGAACGGTTTTTGAAAAAATCGAAAATCTAAAAAATAAGTAGATATACCTTCTACATTTTTTTTATTTTTTTAAAGTGAAGCAGTATTTAATTTAATTTACAGATTTTTTTTTTTTTTTTTTAATGTTTGGAGGCATTTACGAGAAAAATCTGCAGTTAAACAGGTAGACGCACAGACTTTTTTCCCCAACATTTTTTTCTTCAAAATTAAAATTCCGAAAAAAATGAACATAAATACTAGTAGCTACCTGATGCTTGATTCTACTTTTGTCTTTAAAGTTACCTCCATCTGAAAATTTGAGAACCATAAAAAAACAGTAATGGAAGGCTTAAGTCATTAATTTGCGCTTGTTTGCCCTTAAATATGGATGAATTAAACAAATTGATGCAAAAGACTTAAATTTTGTTAAAAGCAGTTAGTTAAAATATTCTAGTCTAACACACCTTTCCTCTATAAGTACTCCTATGTATATAAGCCAAGTTTTGTTCTTTATAAAAACACAAGTTACCTAATGTCCACCCTTTGACTGCTTACAGATATTTGAAAAGAAATGAAATTTTAGGAATTCCATACATCACATTATTTTTGGTTTGATCGAAAGAATGTTATGCATGGGTTATGATGGTCTAAAATACTGCGGTTAAAGAAAAATTCCATTGCCATCAGTCTAATATATATAGGACATCAATATTACATCCAACACACAAAAAAAAAACTTAAAGAATTTAAAAGGACCAACAATTAATGGTTTGATGGTTAAATTGTGATAGATGTGGTTTTTTGTCTATGGCAAGGACTGACTTTGACGTTCTTAAAAAATGTTTCAAATGAAGTTTATTGATTTTCATCCCCTTACAAAAAAAAGGAAGAAAACATTTTTCTGATATCCTTGAACTATACGAAAACTATTTCTACATTGTAGCCATATAATACTTCTTTATTAAAAAAAAAAAAGAAAAAGAATTATGACAAAGGGACTTCCCAATGCCACCCCTTTCCATCATCCTTTATTTCAACAGAAAACTAGTACAAGCTTTATCTTATGATTTCTGTCCAGCGATGCGCTGCGCTGTTATGAGTTTCAGCACAGTGAACACAGAAAAATCCTCTTTTTTTTTTTGCGAAAACCACAATTTGGAAATTGTTGTAATTGCGCGCACTCTCGCGGTCAGGAAATGAACAACTAACAGAAAAAGGCATGTTAAAGGGTGGGAATCCTTCATCAAGTAGGAGCTTTTCGATGATAACACATCCACCGACCGACATTTGCGCTTCTGGGGTGGACGTGGTGGTAGCAGTAGCGAAACTGCTATCACATTATCGTGCGGAGCAGCGGAAAGTCTACATTCGTTGTCCCTTATAACAACTATAGTATATGTACTTCCACCATCCTGATGGTCGGGAACACACTTTTGGAATTTTGAACGGCTTTTGCCCGAACATATATTTTATTCGTGCTGTCGTTTCCGTGGTTCTTTCTTTTTTTGGGCTGGGAAAACTTCCAAATATATTTTGCGTAAGTGGGTTGGGGCAGCATATAGGTGTGTGGTGGGGTGGAGTGGGGCGGTGCAAGGACGAACGGATGGGATATTGTTTGTGCGTTCTCCATTGTATAGTTCATACGTATACACAGTTCAGGCATCCATGTCGAAATTTATTAGCAGCAGAGTTTTGGACTTGCACACAGAGAGACCGAATATAACTCGTAAATAAAAGTCGAGAACATTGCGTCAAGGCAAGAGGCCACCAACGATACGCGCCAAACACACAGCAGCACACATAGCTTTGCACCACAATAAGCGAGGGATATTGTTCATACAGCGTAAAATAATGCGATCTGCAGGAAGCCCAAAAGGATTCAACCAAACAATATACCGAGTTCTAATACCCTTGCATGGTGTGCCTGGATGTATATTTATATACATAGCTAGGAGTATAAGCAAAAGCAAGTGGTGATTGGGTGAGTGGCGAAGCAGTATGGTTAAACCACATATCCAAGTTTTGCCACTAACGGAGTAGATATAGAAATAGATATTTTCCCGTTAGTGCACCTTCAGGCTTCCTGCTGCAGCATCACTGGCGGATGTGAAGCCAAATTTTAACCAATTCGTATGGTTTAGTAGTTTAGTACAATGAACTGTTAATGAAAATATGAATTTGCGTGGAAATAGTTTTGCCAAAAGGGAAGAGTGCAGATTTAATTTTAATGTAGGTAAGTGATGCTTTCATAAATAAACAAATATGGAGTCTAATGGAAACAAAAAAAAAACACACAAACTTTAATTTTGATTAGATAAATATTTTTAATTCGTTTGAAACAAATTTGCTGAAATTAACTTTTTAATGAAGTAATTTATCGCCCCAAGGATGCATATAATGCACAGCTACTTAATACGGTTGATTAAAATTGTAGATGAATTATTAAATTCAATTTCAAGAGGCAAGGAAATTAAATTACTTATTTTTAAATCTGCAAGAAATATATAAAAGTATACGAGTATATTACTATCGCCAAACAAATGCAATGACACCTGAATTTAGTTGACCACATAATCAGTAAATGCGGAAAAAGTGCTGATGTCTAGAAAATACAAAAAGAAAGTGCAAAGCTTAGTTCCTATTTTATAAAAAAAGGGAAAGTGCACTGCTGTTTTTTTGTGTAATTTAGGTGTCAAATTTAATAATACAATTAAATTCATTACTTGAATCACTACAACAAGATTTAAAAAAAGAGGAACAGAGCTACATATGTATCAAAATACAAATTTTGGAAGAAAAAAAAATAATAAATTGTTAGAGTGGGTTTTTCAAAAACTATTTTTATATTTAAAGTTAAGTTTTTTAGAAAACTTCTTAGTATATAATAACTTTCCACAAATTATAGGTTTTCAAAACATCAAGTTTTCGAAAAAAACAAATCTTTTTTCTTCAAAACTCCAAAAATTATTTTTTGAAAATTTTGAAATGCATTATTTTACCATAAAAATTGAAATGCATTATTATTGACATGCATAAGATCGCTTTCGAAAAAAATTTGATACTAATCAGTCTAGCATTTAATGATATAATCAAAACAACGGTTTTTTGAAAAATATTTTCCGACCAAATCATTAGAGCCAATCGATACCTATCGACTTTTTTCGAGTTTTCTATGATGGTAATGTAAGGCTTGATTAATACCCCGGTTCGATTTTTTTACGAACCAAAACTGGGGGAATAATGCAGTGACACAGAACTTCTTCATCTTCATCATCGGCTTGACAACCGGGGTCCGGTCCTGGCCTCCTTCAACAAGCCTCTCCACTTATCCCTGTCTTGAGCCGACGCCATCCAGTTGCACACCCCAAGGCTTCGGGCATCCTGGTCTACGCCATCTCTCCAGCGCAAGCATGGTCTACCACGCTGCCGTATACCATAGAATGTACCAGAAAGGTGGTACGAGTCGGTTCCTCTTCGCTCATGCGAGCTAGGTGCCCTGCCCACAGGAGTCTACCGAGCTCAATTTTTGTCACTATGTCTGCTTCAAGGTAGATTACGTACAATTCATGATTGTACCGTCTCCGGAATCGTCCTTCCTCACATATGGGACCAACGATTCTCCTTAAGACTTTTCTCTCGAACGCGGCTAAGAGGTCGGAGTGTCTTTTGCTAAGCACCCAAGTCTCGGATCCATACGTGAGTACTGGCAGGACCATGGTCCTGTACCGCAGCAGTTTTGAAGTTATGGTGAGATTTCTGGATTTGAAGAGCTTTGACAGACTGTAGTAGGCTTTGTTGGAATTGAGCAGCAGCCCGCGTATTTCTTCTTCTAAATTATTATAGGCTGCTACTATTGACCCAAGGTATTTAAAAGATTGCATGACTTCAAATTCATGCTCCACTACCTTGATTGTTTTACTAACTGTTCTTCTCGCATTCGACGCCACCATGTAGTTTATTTTAACTTCACTAATGTCCAACCCCAGATTTTGTGCCGCCTGCTCGATCTGGATGAAGGAATTGTGTACAGCTTGTTCGGTTCTTCCGATGATGTCAATGTCGTCTGCGTAAGCCAGTATCTGGCTGGACCTGTTGACGATGGTTCCTCTTGTTGTCATGCCAGAGTCACGAATTGCTTTCTCCAAAGCCAGGTTGAAGAGGAGGCAGGCCAAGCCATCGCCTTGTCGGAGTCCATTAAAGATGTTGATTGGTCTGGACAGCAATCCGGCTATTTTTACTTGGCTTGTTACGTTGGTCATGGTTAACCTACAAAGTCGTGTCAGTGACAATGGACGCAGAACTTTGAAGCATCCAATTTTACTGACGGTTCCAAGACGGATGGATGGATGTATCCTTAAAAGTCTCTACGTATTTTTTTCTCGCTAAATTACTATCAATTAAGGAAGCATGAAAAATAGTAAAACTAGACCAGACAAATAGTCTAAATTGGTTCAATAATGCCAAGATGAGTTTCCGAGTTTGAACCTCAGTTTAAACTCTAGTCTGTGTTCCAAGTCATTGAGGTATTGAGGCTAATACAGGAATTGATGAGCTTCCTAAGGAAGGATCAGTCCTTCATAACTCAATTCTGTATGAAGGGTAAAATTTTCTCAATGTTTCTATCGAAATCTAATCAGAGCTGGAACAACCTTAGCAACTAATCTCACCTATAAAGATCCCATTTTCAATACGATTCTATGGTTGCTTCTGCACTTCATAGGATTTTCTCTCACCTTGAGCAAATTTTCCTTTAATTTTATTTTAATTTAATTTTTTACGCATGACTCCATGATTTTTTTTTTCAAAATATAAAACAAAACAATGCTATAGTTTCATATTATGTTAATTTTTTCTTTATTATTCTAATTTAAAAAAAAACTCCTAGTCACTGTTTTTCAATACTCCCATGATTCAATTTTATTTCCTATAAAAGTCACTTCAACTTATGAATGTCCTTATTGTTTTTTTTTTATTTATTTATTATTACTATTTTTTTCATTTCTTGTGAATATGCATTATTTTCTGAAAAAAAAAATTAAATGAATTTCAATGAAAAATTGTTCTCCTAGTCTTTTATTCCAAGCAAAATGAAAAAAAAATCCATATAAATACTGAAGTTCTTGTAGAACGTACATAACCTCATATATATGTACCTCTACCTGCACCTACACTAAAAGCATAAGCAATAATAATGGCATCAATAAGGAAGAAAAGCTTGAGCTCAATAATATTCCCACCGAGCGCAAAAAAAAAATAAAAATAAAAAAATGTCCGTTTTATAGCATAGGTTTTTAGGTATGTATGACCAGATCTTAGAAATTGGATTGAATGAGGTGAGATAAAATAAATGAACGAAGCAGGAGAGTAAAAAAAAAAATCCTTCCACTTCACAGATGAATCGCCATTGATTGCAAAAAAAAAAACAAGCCATTTTTTCTCCATTTTTCTATACCAACCATATTCCTTGCCAACAACTTAGCTGAAGAATTTTTTGTTTGATATTTTACGTTCTTCTATTTAAAAGGAAAATGGTACGATGGAGACGATAATGAAGTTTAAATATTCTAGCTTCAATTTAAATGTACTTTTACCTACGTGTAGATTAACATGCGATATACAGAAGGTTGTTGAGCTCGCATCATGCGTGGGAATCATTTTCAAAGAAA
Organism: Syrphus vitripennis; assembly: GCA_958431115.1. Lineage (NCBI taxonomy): Eukaryota > Metazoa > Arthropoda > Insecta > Diptera > Syrphidae > Syrphus > Syrphus vitripennis. The sequence goes on along the minus strand of OY288108.1, from coordinate 137,390,285 downwards.
ATTGAGTTTAAGTTTGTTGTCAAAGATGCTGCTATAGCTATGGAAGTATAATATTCAAATAAGAAAAAGAAAATGACTTAGATCACATGATATCCTAGAAATAATGTCCTTTGAAGTAAAACTTCTATGGGAGTTGCTATTTTGCTTATGAAAAGCTACTTAAAGATAAAAGATGTTTACATTTTTTGATATGCCAACTTTCTTAGATCCTCAATGAGTTTGATTTTATAATAAGGATATAGTCAAACGGTAATGAAAATTTGGGGAATTCTTTTTCAAATTGTTGGATTATTAGCTACATTTGATATCTGTTTTAGATTATATAGATAGATATATTTACATCCAGAGCAATTGTATGGAAAATAGAACGAAATTAAAGAAGTCCTTACCAATAGGTGAAGGAGGACAAGGAACAATTTGAATAACATCCTTTTTTGCATAAAGGTTGCCAATGAAAAATGAAAAATAGGAAAATAAGGAAAGCATGAAATAATATTTGATTTTTTTTTTTTTTCTTTGTGATGTTTGTTCTTTACTAATTTCTCCTTGTTCCTTTCGGCTTTGGGGGATATTTTATAATACTCTTGTACACCAGCAATCAGAAAGATATCCTCGTTATTGTGTCTAACTTGCCTCTCCTTTGTACCGAGACCGATTTCTCCTTGGTTCTTCGCATATTTTATACTCGTATACAATCGTACATAAAATATGTATATATACGAAGGACTATCAAGATATCCGTTTGGAAGTTCATTTGTTATATTTTATGAATGTTCATTTGACTTCTGTTATCTGGGTTTTTCGTTTTTTTTTTTTTTCCTTTCTTTATTTGTTCTTTCTTTTCTCTGGATTTTTGGCTTATGTCGTTATGGATATTGATTTTGTGTTGAAATAAAAAAAATTTGGATTTGTTTTTTCTTTGTCGTTTTTGCCTCCCTGACTTGAATATTGTAATTAAAGAAATCGCTTTGAGGGAATAAGGCGATCAAATACTGAAAATATAAAGGGATTTTAAATGGGATTTTAAAAACTTGAAATCATTGGTATCATTTTTTTTTTTTTTTTTCAATTAATAATATTTTTTTTTGTAAGGATAAATTTGAGATTGGATTGAGTGAAAAGTTCCTTCTCTATCAATATTAAAGAAATTATTGAAAAAAAAATTTAAGTTGATTTCCTACATAGTTTTTATTTTTAGAAAACTTTTTTGGAGTCTATTGGAAATTAGATTTCTATTATTAGTTTTTAGATTTTCGACTCAAAACTTTTTGAATTAGTTCATTTATAAAAAAAAAATTTGTTTGCTTTCCAAAATGAACTTTACCTCCTTATTAATTTCACATACCTCCATAAATTTCATATATATATATTTTTTTTAATTTCATTTATATATGTGTACAAATATTATTGGACATCAATTTTAAACTTATAAAAAATTTATTAATTTTCACGAGAATTTTCAAAAATTTTCAGTAAGTAAATTAAAGAATTTTTCAAAAACTGTATGTAAATTTCTGAATTTCACATTAAATTGGTGTATTTCTAGACGAATGGATGTTCGTTTATAACTCCAGTTTACAAGGAAGGGCCAAAAAATTTGTCAACTACAGGGCAATTTCAAAAATGTCTGCAATACCAAAGTTATTCGAGCTTATAGTAAGAGATCGTTTGTATTTTAACACCAAAGAGCTTATTTGTGATGGTAGGTCCACTGCAACTAAACTCATGCTTTATTCAAGATTTGTTACTGATGCTCTAGAATCTAGGTATCAAGTGGAAGAATCTTTACAGATTTTATAAAGGCATTTGACACAATTAGCCACTCCATTTAGTTATGTAAACTGAAGTCTTTTGGTATTCATGGCCTGCTTCTGAGATGGTTATTTAGCTATTTTACTGATAGTATCTACTCAATGTGTAAAATTTGGAACTATAACTTCTAACACAATAAAAGTACTTTCTGGAGTACCTCAGGGTAGCCATCTTGGTCCACTTTTATTTAATATCTTTGTAAATAAAATTCCATCATTACTTAATTGTGCTTCTTGTGTGATGTATGCAGATTATATTAAATTGATTGTGTGTATTAAAAATACTGAACATTTATATAATCTTCAAAATGATTTGAATTTATTAGTGGATTGGTGTCAAATAAATTTTTTATCATTGATTATTAAAAAATGTAATTCCTTTACGGCTCATGGAATTTTAACCAGATTCTGGATCGCAAATCTGAGATTTGTGATCTTGGAGTCATTTTTGATATGAAGTTATAATTTTCATTTACAAACCAGTATGCTTTAAAATCTGTCTACATGGCCTTAGTTTGTCCAATTATTGAATATTGTTTGATTGTTTGGTGTCCTAATGCTTCTGTTTCTATAAATCATATTGAAAGAGTTCAAAAGGCTTTCACTAGATTTGTTGTAAGGCAAGTGGAGAATTGATACTCCTTCATATAGCTCAGTATGTGCTTTAATTGGTCTTGACTCTTAAGAAAAGAGACGTTCTGTTCCGTGCTTGTTGTTTGTTCATGATGTTTTTTCGTATCGAATAAAAAGTTCAGCGTCATTTTTTAAAGAATATAGATATAATTATGATTTCAATGAACCTTTCACTAGATGTATCAAACTTTTTAATATTTTTTGTAGTCAAAAAGACTTATCGATGAATCGAATAGAATATTAATTTAAAACATTATATTTTTTATTTTTTTTAAGTGTACACTTGTACATAGAATGTCAGTTTATTAGACTTGAAGATTCTTTATTCCGTCAATTTCATTGAATTTTTGTGAAAAACAACAACAACTTAAAGGCACTACCACCAATTACCACATCTCGACACATAGGGTCAGTGGTCTAAAGTGGTGACTGGGCAAATCTGATATGCGTGGTTTCGAATCCTACAAGTGTTCTTCAATTGAATTAAAGCTCAGCACCACTAAGTCTGATGATTGCCTGACAAGCATGAAATAGCTATAACTCCGGCCAAAAATAAAAATATAAATGAATTAATAGAAAATTAATTCATACGAAACAATTGGTGGTAGCGCCTTTAAGTTGTTGTTGTTGTTCACAAAAATTCAATTAAACATTATATTTAATAAATTGTAAGTAATCTGTAGATGAATAAATAAATAAATAAATCACTCAAATAATATTTATTTTCCGAAATTTTATTTTATTTGAAAATAAATTTGAAATTTCTAAAAGCAATTAGTAAAATATTTTTTAAAACTTTCTTTGCTTTTCTTTTATGAGAATTCCTCATTGAATGTCATATAAAAAAAATGTATCCTCATTTGTCGTCGTGTCTTAAATACCTGTGTTCAAACATGTCCATGTTTATTATATGATTTTAGTTGACGAAATTACTAAGCCCTTCCAAATATGGTGATGAGATGGGTGTTTCCCTCTTATTATTTGTATAACAAAAAAAAACTGATTTCCCTATATTTACCTTCCAGATTTTTAAAGCAAACATGCAGTTGTGTGGATTTGTGTTTCTAATTTATTGTTTTAATTAATTTTTATTTTGAATAACAAAAAATATTTACGTAAAATAAACCAAACTCATTAATAATGACTTATTTTTCCTTATTTTCCTGCATAAACCTTGAAATGAAAAAAAATCATCTTAAATGTTTCATGTAAAAAAAAAAAAACCTAAAAAACACTGTTTTCCACTTTCAATTACGAGCAATGAAAAAAAAAGTATCTAAATATTAGAATTCATAATTTCTGATTTTTTTTTTTCTTCACGTTTTTCGACCGGCAAGTAAATACTATTAGTGCAGACCTAAAAACAGTCAGACGATGTCTTTAGTAGAGGGGTATAGGGTAGGTATAAGTTTTTGTAAATGAAATGCTATAGACTTACATTAGCCAGCCATACCAACAGGGCCATGAAACAAATATAGTTAAAATCCCTCTTTTAACTTGCACTTTTTCATAATGGCCAACAAAATATCCCTCGTTTCAGCCAAAGAAAGAACACAAATAAAACAAAAAATTAAGCTCAAAAGTCACAAGTAAATTTGAATACTTAGTCGTGTTCTATATTTCTCAAAGCAGCTATGTGGAATAACAGTGCCAGACCATGGAACGTATACCCTTTGCAGAACGTTATTTGATGCTGGGTAATGAAAAAATGTTTTAACTTTTGGTGTAGGTTGTTTTTTCCATTTTTTTGTTTTTAGAGAAATTGTATTTTCAGCTTGGAGCCCAAGGAAAGTCTAGAGTATCTATTTATTTATTTTCATCTTATTCCAATTTCAATTTATATTTTTTTTGTCTGTTCTTGGAAATATAACGCTTCCGGAGAAGTGGACTGTTTTTGAAAGTAACCTTTTTTTTTAGCGTGTGGTGGCCTGAAGGATATTTTTTGGTATTTATTTTCTAACAGAAAAGGAAGAGAAACAAAAATGGACAGGAAATCAATTTCAGATACTTAACTGACAAAATGTTTAACTGTATACGTTTTGGTAACGTACGAAAGTACTTATTTCCATGGAAACAGATGTGTTGTGATGAAATAGGAATAGCGGTTGTAGCAATTTCGTTTTGTATTTATAATTTTTCGGTGTTCTTAGGAAAAAAGATGAGAGAGATCTGAGGTGTTAGTGTTACACACGTGAACTAATTAGAGTTAGAATAACAACCTGAAAGGTTCATAAGTCCTGAAGAACAAAACATGCGCTTCATTTTTTATTTTGATTCTTTTGATCAACTTTTTTCTCGGGGATAAGCTACTCGAAAAGCCTTTTTGATGGTTTTGCAAAACAAAAATTCATTTTTTAATTTTTTAACAAGATTCTTGTACTACAAGGTACAAGTGTTTCAGGCATTTTCAAAAATTGTTGTTAATTTTTTTTTCCAAACCTCCGAAATTTCCCGAAACAAACTTGCACTGGGTGCATCTAATACTTGGTCAACGATCTTCATGGTGAATGACATCGGTCTGATTGAACGGTAGCTGTTACGATTTCGTATATAATCCTTGTCTAATATTGGACATTTGGCCAACACAGATAATTTTGCAGATAAGAATCATGAGCCCGATTTCCGAGTAATCGATAAATTCTCCCAGCCGTTCGGATTCAGCATACAATTGAAGGTTCTCTCCGTTGTGGAATAGCACGCACACAGGTATGGTTGAGAGTTGTAAGTCACTTAGGCCCTGCTTCTTCATGGACTGTCGCGCCAAAAATCTAAAAATTACTTACTTCTTCGATTGTATTGCGAAGACTTCTTAGTTTTTACGTGCAGCCTAGAAAAGTGGTGACTCTAATGCAGGTCACAATACTGTTACCAGCTGTGAAGAATTTTTTTGTCATCCACAAGTAGTTGGCCTTGAGCGTTGTTAATAAATTTTGGAGCTTATTTCATTCTTTCTGCGGTAATTTCGAAAACAGTTTCGCCCTTGTTTATGTTGGAATAAAATGAATAAAATGATTTGCATCATCAGCCAGCGCAGATATTTCCTCCAGCTCCCGATACACTCTTTTTCTACTCTATGCTTGAAGTTGAGCTGTGAACCAATCCGAAGCTTGTTTTTTCTTCATATTGAGATGTTTACATTGTTCAAGCTTTGAAAGCCGTTTCTCTACTAGTAATCACTGCTATGACTTAATGTTTCCACAACCATGTTTCTTTGTGATGTTGGAAATTTCCTCTGTAGAGCTGGCCAGGAGACGCGACAAGATTAAGAGTTTTGAAGTCTCGTGTCGGTCTCGTTTGACTTACTCTAATCGCGGTACCAACTCAGAATTTCTACAATATATAATTATTGATAAGATGCTACTATTGTTTCAATAACATGATACTTAAAGATTTCGACAGTCCTCATCAGATTTCCATTAAAATCTCCTCCCATAAGCAAAGCCCCACATTTCACATATTGCCAAATTATTTCTAACCCTCTGATTCCACCAACCAACCCCAGATGAAGAGGTCGAACAATTCAACTACCTTGGAAGTGTCGTATCAGCAAATGGTGGTACGGATCTGGACGTTAAGAGTAGGCTCGCGCTGCCTCCGGTAACCTATCCCAAATTTGGATCTCCAGTTAAATCTCCTTACGTACTAAGGAATCCAACATCAAATCTGTGCTATTGTACTCTTGCGACACCTGGAAGGTCTCGGCTACCATCTCGAGAAAGTTACAGGCTTTTGTAAATCGCTGTCTGCGCCACATTCTAAAGATTCGCCGGCCACAAACTATATCCAATCAGGAATTGTAGAGCAGGACAAATCAAGAGCTGCTGGATGTCGACATTAAAAAGCGTAAATGGCGATGGATTGCGAAGCAGGCCTTCGAATGGAATCCCCAGGGTGCACGGCGAGTTGGAAGACCAAGAACCACGTGGAAATCAACGGTACTAGTTGAAGCAGATACTCAGAGAAAGACGTGGCTGCAGTTGAAATATCTTATGTGTAGAAGTGGAACTGCCTGGAGGTATAGTGCCTTTTCCATTATCCAAATACTTCCATAAGGCTCTTAATATTTTGAATAAAAAATTGAAATTATTATTAAAAGTTTTGTTATTTAGAGTTACAAAAGGCACTAAGAACTAACTTCCAATTCAACTAAAGCCCAATAAAGTTGGGATTTGGATTTTTTGAACTAATACAAAATTTACTACGAGTAAGTTCCAAAATTTTTCCCCATTTTTTGATGTTTTTTTTATATTTTTAAATTTATTTTACAAACAAAATTTGAAGAATATTTTTTTTCCAACTTTAGCTTTCAAACCTTTTTTCCAGTTCAATTTTCTGTATTTCGTTTTTCGTCGTTTTTCTTTGGTTCCGTTTTTTTATCCACTAAATTTTGAACAGAAAATTCTAATCAATGTCTGCTATGCAACCTTGATACATTTTGTTTTATTTAACATTTAAATAAATCATGAATAAAAATGTTGAACAAAGTGCATTTTCTAATTCATCTAAGTGATTTGCGATCCAAATGTGTGCATTCAAATCGAGAATATGCCAAAATTTATAAATTCTTTAGCAACTATACGAGTTAGGAACGGTATATCCTCCTTTCGAGTAATATCTACTTTGCAATGCTGTCTCAATTAAACTCTCATAAATACACGGTTATTCAATCACTGTCGATGACAGTTCTATATACATATATGAAGATTAAATATGGCCTCATTTATGCGAAGTAGGTATAGGTACAAAAAAAAAAAGATATCTCATCAATAAACTGCTCTCTTGGCTCAAGGCTAACCTACATACTGTCTATGTAGGACGGTACCGTTTACAAAAGAATTCATTTGCAATGATTTTCATCCTCTTTTCCTATAAATGGGTAAACTTTTGGGGTGGTAAACAGTCGGTGGTGGGAAATCGGTATAGGAAAGTATAAACCTAGTTTGATCAAAGTCATATAAAAAAAAAGAAGTCCCAATAGGACTTTGTGCGGTGCTGACAGACGGGGATGTGAGCTTCGATAACGTCCGTATGTATGAAATGTTTATTAAATATACGCTTCATCGATTTGCACCCTCAGCTCCTGACGAGGCAATCCTCGGTAATATCGTCTTCCTTGTCATGAATGTTCACCCTACCTAGTTGGTGGTATCATCATCATCATCGTAGTCGTCATAGTCCTTCGGCATCATCATCGGCAGGATATTTTGTATCTCTATATCAATGTTGGAATTTGAAGGAAGCTAACAAAATATGGAATAGAGGTAGTGCACTTGCTGCTGTTGCTCTCTATTGCTATAATGAATAAATACTCGTACGCTTGCTGATAGATTGTATGTCTCTGAAATAATTCATCATTATGTCTGTTTGTCGTTTCTATCAAATGCAATGCACTGAGATAACTGCTTCCTTTTGATTGCTCTTGATTTGTATTCCTGATGTATCCTCTTAGATGAATGTATGAAATTTTATGTACCTAGTTCATATGTTACTTTCAAAATATACAACGGATTAAACAGAAGGTTAGAATTTCAAAGGAATTGAATTGGATTTTTATGGATGGAACGCAGCAGAAGAAGTTGAATGATATGATGCTATAGTGCACACAGGTTAAATAAAGTTCTATAAATTTTGCTCTCTTCTATGATGATGGTTAGATTGCAATTGGATATTGATTTATGCTGGAAACTTCAAACATTTTTGTTTTAAAAAAAAAGTTATTTGTGATGAGTACCTACCTACTATTCACAGAATACAGTTCTTATGTACTAATTTATTAAATAATGCACTCACTACAAGTAGTGAGTATGGTATGTAGTTAACATTCTATGAACTTGTACTCATATCATTATTCCTTGAATGACATAAATTAGTGCGGGTTACATACTCAGCACAATTTGTTTTATATTATTTACATGTAATGAGTCCATAAATAAATTTGATAGATATGTGGATTAGATGTATTATTTGCATGACACACCATGGAATCAAATTAAAGACGAAACAATAAAAAGGAAGCTAAACAAATACGGTTTAACAAACATGTATTGAGTACAAGAACGTAGACTTCATTTCATACAATTATAAAATCATCATCATCATCATCGGCATGACAACCGGGTCCGGTCCTGGCCTCCTTCAACAAGTCTCTCCACTTATCCCGGTCTTGAGCCGACGCCATTCAGTTGCACACTCCAAGGTTTCGGGCGTCCTGGTCTACGCCATCTCTCCAGCGCAAGCATGGTCTACCACGCTGCCGTCTACCATAGAATGTACCACAAAGGTGGTATGAGCAGTTTCCTCTTCGCTCAGGTGAGCTAGGTGCCACCGGATTCTACCGAGCTTATTATTTACGATTTTTCTCTCGAATGCAGCTAAGAGTTCGGAGTGTATTTTGCTAAGTCTCTATCGAACGCGAAGTCTCGGATCCATACGTGAGTACTGGCAGGACCATGGTCCTGTACAGCAGCAGTTTTGAAGTTATGGTGAGATTTCTGGATTTGAAGAGCTTTGACAGACTATAGAAGGGTCTGTTGGAATTGAGCAGCCGCCCGCGTATTTCCTCTTCTATATTATTATCGGCTGCTACTATTGACCCAAGGTATTTAAAAGATTGCATGACTTTAAATTCATGCTCCGCTACATTGATTGTTTGACTAACTGTTCTTCTCGCATTCGACGCCACCATGATGTAGTTTATTTTAACTTCACTAATGTCCAACCCCAGATTTTGTGCCGCCTTCTCGATCTGGATGAAGGAATCGTGTACAGCTTGTTCGGACCTTCTGATAATGTCGACGTGCGTCGTCTACGTAGGCCAGTATCTGGCTGGACCTGTTGACGGAGGTCCCTCTTATTACCGTACCAGAGTCACGGATTACCCCTCACAAATTATTGAGTGTTATAGAATCTGCTCTATTCTACAGCAATTAACTTTGCTTAGAACATGTCGTTTGCGTTTCCCAGATTATTATTTAAGAGCTAGAAAACACTCTTTCCTGCATTTTATTAAAATGTTCCTTGAAACCAAAATTATTCTGACAACTTCTCACTAAATAAATCAAGTCATTTATTTTGACTTGCTGCAAATAAAATTAAAGAAATGAAAAATGAAACATCCCCAAAAATTAAAAACCCAAAACAAACAAACCCAAAACGTTACTGCGAATTTATTTTCTTTCAAATTCCCTATTTTCCTTTCGCATCCTATTGGGTCAAAATAATTGATTGTCATTTATATAAACAAAGAAAAGAGAAAAAAAAAAAAAGATCAAATACATTAAACGAAACAATAAAATGATTGTGAAATAAAAAAAAAAACAAAATAAACATTCAAGCTAATCCCATTTTCGAGTTGGCAAAATGACAGCAAATAAGTTGCAAGTTCAATCGATGTTCTATTGTGTGTACCAGTGTGTACTCTCATTAAGCTTTTTTTGTAAAAGAATATTTTTTTTTGCTTTTCTCTTTGCTTGCACACAAAAATTTTCACAAAGAAAATTAAAAAAAAAAAAAAAATCAAAAAAAAATATTGTTTTGAACTTTATTTCTCGTACCTAGATGCGGTCCAATATTTCTTTCCCTCGATTTTATTATGGCCCGGCTATAAATGGAAATTTTTAGGACAAATTAAGAAAGAATTAAAAAGAAGGGAGGTAATGATAAGACATTTAACAGAATGTTGGCACAAGATTATATTTAAATGGCACTGTAAGCTACCCCAGAAATATAAAGCACAGACCCCTTTTTAAAAAAAAAAATCTACCCCTTCTTCAATATATTGTTTAAAGCCCTCGTCAAGGGGATATCTTTACGCTTAAGCTTCTTGCCTTGCCACAGATATTTCCCTTATGCAAAAACTACTCTAGCGAGCTGAGCGTAAAGTTGCAGATTATTCTACAGATACAGGTGCGTATCTAAGTTTTTTTTTCGTAAATAAATTGGGAGGGGTTTATTTTTTCCAAGGATGAATATTGACTTTTTAAAGGGCATTTGTTTAATTCAATTCTCAAACACAGTAACAAGTTTAACCAAGGCTCTTCTTCCGGGTTTACCCATTGAGGTTTCCCAAAGTATCCGCATCTGGTTGTGCAGCAGATACTCTCCTATGTATATACCATGTGGTTCCTACTTTGTGGAATATTTTTCATTTGACTGCTCCTTACAGTTGCACAGAGAGGCTTATTCGTTTGCCCTATTTCGTCCGCTCTTCACAATTTAACTACATTACCAACTGAAAATGACATTTTCATAAATCTATAGAACTTATGCTGGCGCTACATCCAGCGCGACTTTTGCAAAAAGCAAAGAAAACACATAACCTTACCCAGATCTATAGAATGTATACACAGTTACATAAGTCATTTACATATACGTAGACGTACGTTATATTCACAGATGCATTTATGGCCATGAAAGGCAGGAAGTAGGATTCACAAATAGTAAAAATTTTATATTTTTGGCAGAAAAGAGGAAGGAAAAAGTTGCGTGTAAAATTTAAGTTCTTTCACTGACAGAAGGATATTTTAAGGCAAACTGCATATACTCGTATATTCGAAATTGAATAATATTTGCAAAGTACTTTTTGGTCTACAAATATTAAGACCATCATGACTGACAGACGGATAGGCAGACAGGAGGACAGACGAGAGGAATTCCGAGGGCTCCGCTGCTCCGCATGATGTTATGTAGCCTCCTAGCAATGAAGTGTACTTAAATGGTATAGAGTAAAATTTGCAAAAAGGATATTTCTACTATGGCACGCAAAATGCATTCATATATGAAGTAAAACTACTATTCTATGAAAACTGTATCTACTCGTATATGGGAAGAGAGAAGGAAAAAGGACATAGCTATATATAAAGCAGAAAAGAGATGCGGAAGGATTTTTGCAATCGTGTCCTTCTGAGATTTTGCAAATGACATTTTAAATGGAAAAGTTGAAAATTATTCAAAATGGTCGAGGAGAGTCTAACAGTCGTACATACGAACGTAGGTCCTTTTACATAGACATAGTTAGAAAAAATAGAGTTGGAGATAGTTTTTAAGGGACTTTGAATATGAAATAGGATTCTATGGGTGGATTACGAATAACTGAATGTGGACACTGCGGACACTTTTTTTTGGTTATGGAAACTTAGTGTTTATTTTTTTTTTGTTTGTCTTCTTTGTCTATATATGATCTGGTGATGTGTGTTTGTGTTTGTATAAACGTATTTTGAAAAGGACAGTTTGAAAACTTCATGAATGGACCTCATCGGCTTTCGTACGGGATTTGATTTCTTTTTCATTCAATTTTTTTTTTTTTTTTTTCAGTAGTCATTCATATTTGTTTTTGTATGACTAACTTGAAATTATATGGATGGTCAGTTTTGGAGAAGTATAGAAGATAAACTTTTATATAAAATATTATGATTTATAGGGCTGATTGTTTGTTTATTGACTTTTCAGTTTGACGTCAATTTGATTAGGATAATAATTCAAATATTAAATGGCAAGAGGGATGTGTTGGATGATAATGGAGTAAGCTCTGACCAAAGTTGTTTAACATTATAATAACATTATAATATGATGCGCATTTAAATTGAGATGTTAGAAAAAAATAACTATAGGGTTAGTTGGGGTCAGAAGCATACACCAACTCATCTGCAAAATATGGTCGGAGGAAAGTATGTTCGATGAGTGGAACTTCAGTACCATCTGCCCGATCCACAAAAAAGGAGACAGCCTTCTCTGCTCCAACTATAGAGGCATTAGTCTTTTAAACATCGCCTATAAGATCCTGTGAAGCGTTTTATGTGAACGTCTCAAGCCGTTTGCTGATGATCTAATAGGTCCTTATCAATGCGGCTTCAGACCTGGAAAATCTACCACCAACCAAATATTCACATTGCGCCAGATCCTGGAGAAAACCCAAGAGTATAACATCGACACTCACCACCTGTTCGTCGACTTTAAAGCAGCGTACGATAGTGTTAACAGAGTTGAGATGTATCGTGCTATGTCTAACTTTATAGAATCCCTGTTAAACTGATACGCCTTATCAGGATGACGTTGGAGAATGCTCGCTGTTCCGTCAAAGCTGGTAGAGACTCTAGTGAAACCTTCGAAACCACCAGAGGGCTTAGACAAGGCGACGCACTGTCATGCAGCTGTTTTAACATTGTGCTTGAAAATGTAATACGTAGCACACATGCCAGTACATCAATAAATCAACACAATTACTTGGGTTTGCAGACGACATAGACGTGATAGGAAGAACAAAGCGAACAGTAACTGGTGCATTCACTACTATGGAGTCAGCAGCAAGCAAAATGGGGCTGAAAATAAACGAGGACAAGACGAAGTATATGCTCTCATCAACAAAAATCCAATCACTAACTTCGAGGTAGTAAGTGAATTTGTCTACTGCTGTAAACTCAACCAACAACATCAGCGCAGAAATCAAACACATATTAACTCTTGCTAATCGCTGTTTTTTTGGGCTAAATAAGCAATCGAGGAATAAAGCTCTATCGAGAAGATCAAAGGAGACACTATTCAAAACACTCATCATCCCGGTCCTGCTATATGGTGCAGAAGCATGGACCCTCTCCTAATCGGATGAAAAGTCACTTGGCGTCTTCGAGAGAAAAGTTCTGCGTACGATTTATGGTCCTGCTTGCGTGAATCGAAAAGACAACATTTGACGAAGAAGATACAACGACGAACTATACGAGCTGTACAGCGACATAAGCTTAGCCAGAAAAATTAGAGTCCAACGACTAAGATAGCTGGGCCATGTAGAGCGAATGGACATCAACGCTCCAGCGCGTAAAGTCTTCAACGCCAAACCAGAGGGAGTCAGAAGCCAAGGTAGACCTCATCTTCAATGGAGCGACCAGGTAGAAGGAGATCTCCGCCAACTTGTAGTGCGAAATTGGAGACTGCAGGCTATAGATCGAGCCGGCTGGAGGGGCATATTGGACAAGGCCTAGGTGCACCACGCTCTAGTCGAGCGTAAGTAAGTAAGTAGTTGGGGTAGATGGGGATGTGTTTTAGTTATTTTTTTTAGAATCTAGAACATAATTTAGAAAACAAAACCTGCGGATGTTTGTTACCTTCTATTGAAATATGTTTTAAATTGAATGATGTATGAAATTATAGAACACTTACAAACCTTATCCTACCTGCTAAACAACGTACTTGTTTGACATTGAAAAACAAAATTTAAACGTTGAATCAAAATTAATCAAAATACCTACTAATCTACCTTTTCTTATTCCATCACAAAAAATGTGAAAACATTCTCACACAGTTCATCATAGGTATTTCAAAAAAGTTTACCTATGAACATCTTATCTTCCCTTGTGATCTAGTATTTGACAAATTGATAAACTTCACAAAATTCCCTTCAACCATATACAAACCAAATCTCAAATCCAAAAAAAAAAAACGACCTGTGATATATTATATCTCGTCCAGGTGTGTTATTTGTCATCGGTTATAATAATGACAATGACGAATTTCAATTTTTGTGTCCTGTATTTTTTTTTACAGAGAAAACAAATATTTGTCATCTTAAAGTTGGATTTTACCGGAATTGAGGTGGAGAGAATCGAAGAATATCTTCAGAACAGTTATGGCTTAAATGGTTATTTTTGAATAACTGTTAATAAATTTGCAGTTATTTCGTAGTAACATTTTTTTTGTTTTTATTGAAACGACACGAAGTTTCATTTTTTCTTGCTGTACCCCGGAGCAAACTTGTCCCATATCATTCAAGGATCCAAAGGACTATTTCCATTAAAGGATGGGTTTATTCAATGTCGATGAAAGCATATTTTCTTAAATCATGTTAATGGATAAAGAACTTCTTATCTTCTTCTTCTAACGATGGTCAAGGTCCAGATCCTACTGTCTAGAAAACGGGAACCACAACTCTTCCCCTTCACTGCATCACTAAGGCTCACTTGTGAGGTCCGTGGAGTTGAACTCAGAAAATATCGACAGGTTTACTGGCATTGGATTGTTTCATGTCTGAGGCCAACTAAATAGAGTTGTCGTTGCATTGTCGGTATTGTTGGAACGATGCGTCGTGTTGCCTTTGGAACTCGGTTGTAACTCTCACAACATCTTCTTTTTAAATGACAGTACCAGCTTAGTGCAAGATGGTATTATTAGTAAGGGCTTTGTCACATTGCTTTCATGCGACGCATCTTCATTTCAGCTGATGTCAATGTACTCTAATACTTCTTGTACATTGTCTAACTCTGTGAGCTGTATTTAAACGCTGGAAGATCAATTGCCCTTGCCACTACATCCACCCTACGCTAAAGCGATTATGTTTGATGTCGCCGTCACCAGATTCTTCTCTATTGATCACATTTCCCAGATATTCAAGCATTTCGCACGTGGGAAGAACTGTTCCTATCAACTATGTAGATGTCTGGAATAGGTTTGGGTGGATCTGAAAATGAGCAGCATTAGCATTTTTAATGCGATATCTCTACGCTCGCTGAAAGCACACAGCAAATAGTTACTGTTGTAATAGGGTCCGTTACCATATACTCGAACAGAAAGCCAGGGACTGTAATAAAGAGTAAAGGACTCAACACACTTCCCTGGTGCACACCAACTCTAATTGGGAACTCTTCGGTGGTTCTGACATGGCATCTTTGTTTTAACTTGAACCTACATGTCCATGATAATCCGTAGGCTTCCAGAACTCCTCGTTGAAGAGGGGTGATTTAGTAGTAATTCCTAAAAATCGGTATTTTCCGTTTCACAGTCCCAAAAATTAAATCTTAATCTAATATTTTAATCCATTTAAATATTAAAAAACATATTAAGAACCCATCTAACTTTTTCTCATCCAACCAAAAACCACATCAAAATTAGCCCGCATCTAAATACGACCCCATAAATAAATTGTTCCTTACATATTTCGTCCTTAAAAGAGCTTTAATTGCATTTGAAAAAAAAATCATCACGACTGTGTGTATATCTAAATATAGTTGGTGCAAGAGCAATTTTCCTAATCGACCACCCATTTGCCAGCATTTAGCCTGCTCATAAATTATCCTTTTTGTCCTTAAAAAAAAAAAAACAAAAAAAAAATTCTCATTTCTTCGTTTAAACTTAAATATTTTTTAAACTATCAACAAAACAAAAAAGTAGAGACAAAAAATAGACCAAACAAGAAAGCAACAGTAAAAAAAAAAAAAACTAAAAAAAACAACAACAACAACAAATAAACATAAAAATAAAGGATATACAACAAAACAATAAATTGCCATCACTTAGAAGGTTCTTTTACCCTTCTAGTGGATAGGTATATGCCATCATAAAACAACTTCAGGGGTGTTATAAAAACCATCCTTCGTAATCGTCTTCGTCGTTGTCGTCGTCGTCGTCTTTTTATTCGTCGTAGCTCTTAGAGAAATCGTATACTCGTATATCTAAGTGTTGGTCGTCATAGTCGTTGTCATCATCATCTGACGCTTAACAAGGAGCAACTTTGATTATATATATGTACGTATAGTGTATCCCAAGCAAGCCTTCAGGGGCTACCCTTAAAAACCAAACTATACGACAAACTGGACCGCAAGAATTCTGCAGGACTCATCAAGTTTTTGATCATTAAATTGCAATTTACATGGTAAAACTTTGTTTTTAACAAAAACACACACACACCCACTAATATACATACATCCAACACATGTACAAAAACTGTCATATACATGAATACATGTATATAGAATAACGAAAAGGATTTATGCCACCGACTTAACTCATCTTGTTTTTCAAGCCAGAGCAAGGACAATGGGTGGAAAATCCATGCAAAAGAAAAGAAAACAAAACTTTTCCCAAGAAACATTGCAATAAGGATGTGGATATTTTTTGATGATGGAGTGATGGAGAAGGAGAATATTATAGGAAGAAAATCATCATCATCATCATCCTCATCAAAAATTTTAATTCCAGAAATGCCAACAGTGCTGATGGCGTTGGTGATGGTGGTGGTTCATTTGCCAACTGGAGAGTGATGAGTTTTCCTTTAAATACAAAACAAAACAAAACAAAAAAAATAATATAAACTATCACATCAGTATCCTTTTTTTTTTAACCCCAAAAGAAATAAAACATTGCTGATGCTGCTGGTTGTTTGAAGAATTTTATAATGACGGAACTAAATTTTAATCGCACAGAAGATATAGATACAAAAATGCAATAATATCCTGTTCGTAGAGAGGTATATCAGTTCCAAGACGAGATATCAAAATCATCAACCATCTCTCACACTCGTCCTTCTCACTCAACTCAAAGTTCAAAATTAGGAAAACCACAAATGCAACTTCAAGTTGTGTATTTTTATCTTTCTGTATATTCTGCTGAAGGGCATTTGACTTTCTTCTTCTACTGCTACAGTTATCATCAGCATCATCATCAACGTGCAAATATCCTTCGTTGCATTTAAAGAAGAGTAGAAGAAAAAAAACAAGGACCTGTCACAGATTCAAACCAACCTGTCACTATCAAAATTCTGAATCTCTTTCCGAAGACGTTTTACTTACCAATTTTTTTTTCTGATTTTTCTTGTTGCTGCAGAAATGAAGAAATGAGTGAGAAAGTGAGGGTGGATACGTGGATGGGGTGGAAGAGAAAAGTTTTTCAAAAACCAAACCGAACCCAAACCCAAACCAACCGACCAACACCTACCACAGATCAAGTCAACTTGCTTCACAAAACTATGTACAAGTTTGTAAGTTTGAATCTTTTTTTTTCTGCCTCAGTTTTCAGTTTTTTTTTTTTTTGAGAAAGAAAGAGAATTTGGTTTGTGTGTCCTTTTTTTTCGCTATGTTCCTTGTTGTATAACTGTGTTCATTCTCATGCTTTAGCTGTGTTTTTCAGGATGAAAGTTGAAGGATCCTTCAGTCTGTTTAACGGATTGTTCTTTTAGTTGTTCTCGCAGTTGCCATCATTTTCTGACACTGCCTCTTTCTCTACTTAACTACTGCCGCCATTGCCACCACCACCACCACAAAACCAAATGGCGGACTACCATCACCTTCCAATTTGAATATCAGTTGAAGGATTCAATGAATCTGCTAAATTGTTCTCTTTTCTGTGTTCTGTTCTGTTTTTTTTTTTTTTTTATTATTATTATTTTCTTCTGTGTTACTTTTTGAAGTAAAGTAGCCTATTTAGCATAAATCACGGAAGAAGAACTTTTTCCATTTAACCGACTTTTGTTCACTTCATTGTCCTTTTTGGTTGATTTGAAGGAACAGCGCTATAAAATATCGCTTGCTATGCCGCAGCATATCTTTGTTGTCTGAGGGAATTTTTCGCTATCGTTACATTTTTTTTTTTTTTTTTTTTGCGTGTTGCATGATTTTGTGGTGGAGTCTTTGACATAGAGATGGCAGGACTGTTAAGAATTATCGATTGTAAAATATAAAAATTCTATATCGCAAGGAAGAGATAGGACGTGGTGTAATAAACTGTTTTGTTTTTTTTTTTTTTGTTTTCCTTTCTTGCCACGAAATTATTGTTTGTCGGTGGTTGGTAAAAATGGGATGATCTATAGAGATAGAGTCATATTGGTTGATTTTTTTTTGTTTCTTGTTGGATAAAACTCGGTGGTATGGTAATGCATCAGCTTGTTATTCAAATTAGCTTTATTTTTTTTTTGGTTGTTGTCAGATAAGTATACAACAGTTGTTTGAATAATAATTATTCTTGGGGTGAAAATTATATAAGTAGTAGGTACCTGGTGTTGATTTTCAATTATAGAGTTCGATAAATGCATGGTGTATTTTTTTAATTGTTAAAACAGGTGGTTTCATTTTATTTTTTTGGTTAAAATAAAGTTAATTATCATCGGAAGTTAACTCGAGGAAAATTTTAATTGGTCTGAATTGTTGAAGGTAAATATTTAACACTAGTGGTCGCACTATAAAAACTGATGCTTTTTTCGTGAAGAAATTTCATTTTTATTTTTCATTATCGTTGGTCCATGAGTCTAGTTTATTCTATGCCTGATGATACCTGAGTACCCGGGTACCTGACTACCCAATTATTCGACTAACAGATTTCCCGGGAACAGCAAACAAAAAAGAAAGCAAAAATAGGAAATGGGTGCGAACCACAGCCATTTGTAAAATAAGTGAGTTAAACTTTATTAATTAACTTTATGTTTCAAGAAAACGTTGGAGACATTGATCAAACTCTACTAAATAAAATATATTACGGCTGATGACCGGTTACCCGGGTAGTACCCATTATACCAGAATACCCGTGTAATTTACTACTTAGTACAAGCAACCCAGGTAACCGGGTACCCGGGTAGATGATTACCCGGGTGGAATCATCGGAACTTGTTTATTCTTCAATGTGATTTGAAATCAAACTTTAAATTAATCATCAATAATTAAGATGTCACAAGGTTTCCTCCAAAATAATAGTTTTCGTCTTTCTCAGACCATTGCGATGCATTCGGCTACGAGACGAACAAACAACAATAACAACGCGTTGCTATGATTGACAATAACATGTTGTTGTTATTGTTTTTTGTCGTCACGACAGTTTCGCACTTTTATTCCAAAAAAAATATTTATTCCAAAAAGTTGAACTAATATTTAGTCTAGACAAAAAATTTTTTTCTTCATGTCATTTAGTTTTTGATAGTTTACCATCACACACCCGGCTAAAATGGGTACTACCCTATTGTTTTGTTTTGAATTTGTGAGCATCAAGAACAACTTAAAGGAGCACTAACAACAATTTCTAAAGCATTTGATAAAGTTTGGCATCCTGCTCTTTTATCAAAAATGCGTGCCATTGGTATCGATGAATTAGTAACTTTCTTTTGAATCGCTCTATACAAGTAGTATTAGACGGATTCAAGTCTGAAACCCACAATATAAATGCTGGTGTGCTACAGGGTTCCGTTTTGCGACCAACCATCTTTCTCATTTTCATTAATGATCACCTGTCTGCAACTACTAAAACATTAAATTGTTTTGCTGACGATAGCGCCCTTAGCTTTTCATACACGCTTCCAGATTCACATCCCTCCTCTTCGGACGTGGAACTGAAACGGCTAAATATGATAAGTACATTAAATTCTGGCTTAGACAGCATTGTACAATGGGGATTAAAAAATTGCGTAGAATTTAATGCTTCAAAAACTCAATGCTGCCTTCTATCGTCAAAGAGAGACGTCCCCCCCCCCCCCTGCCACTATCTATGAGTGGCACTTGCATCGAAGAAACTAATCAGCTTGCGATTTTAGGTATGTGTATCACAAACCATCTTTTGTGGAATGATCACATACTTAACGCCGCCAAAAATGCCGCAAGATGTTTAAGTTTCCTTTGTAGATGCAAGAAATTATTTTCCCCTTCTGACCTGGCTATTATCTATAAAAGTTATATACTTCCAAAGCTTGAGTAAGACTCCCATCTCTGGGCTGGTGCTCCAGCAACTTACTTAAGTCTCTCTTGGACAGCATACAAAGACGAGCCTTCAAAATGATCGGAGACAGGAACATCATCGATACTTTTGCCTTAACCTTTCCTGTCTCTCACTATATTATCGTTACTTTTACGGTAAGTGCTCTAAAAAAATATCCAGTTGCATTCCTTCCCTCAAACGATTCAACCGTAATACTCGCGCTTCCAGGAATGCTCATCAGTTTACTCTTGAACCCAATTTCGGTCTTACTGTGAAGTACAGGGATTCGTTCTTTAGCCGTACTACGCGAATGTGGAATACCCTTCCACGCTCTGTCTTTCCTTCTCATTGTAATTTACTGAAATTCAAGACTAATGTTCACCGACATCTCCTGTCACATCCCCTCCTACTTACCTAAAGCTCGCACTGCGTCTCTGACATATAAAGGGTACATAAAATCCCCTTGTGTGCGCGCTAATTATTAAAAAAAATTGTTTTTTTTACGAATTAATTTTTACTAAATAATTAAATAAAATTAGTTTCTTTTTTTCCTTGTGAAAAAATAATGAAATATAAAATAAAAAAATAATTTTTCTTTTAGAAAGTTGCCATTTTTCGGAATAATCAGTAAGATAATTCATGTTCTTGTTATAATATTTTTTAATCTTCTAATTAATATAAAAATTCCATATAACTGAATAAGAAATGATCAAGTTTAAGATCTAATTTCCAGTTTATTTTTTTATAAACGATGTTATCTGAAAACCCTATAAATATCGTAAAACTGTAATTTACGAGCCTAACTAATCTTTAAAAATTTCTTTTTAATCAAACTTCTTCCTCCATATATTTAAATTTTAAAACAATTTATAAAAAATATCTACATCTAATATTCCCAATCAATCTTCCTAATTTGTAACTTTTCCCTAAATACAACAAATCAAATAAAAAAAAAAAAACTCTTCAAAAATTCATTTAAAACAAATTTGTAGACAAGTCGCACTTCATCATTATTTGTAAACCCATTAGTTAGTTTAAAGTACAAGAAGACTCTACTTCTTTTTATTTCTGAAGTTAAGTCCTTGGCTGCCATGGGCCAAGTTCAGTTAATCAATGTCAATTCATTCAATTTGTTATCAGTCGCAATAAAATTTCGACTCTGAGGATATTCAGTAACGACTTTTTCTTCTTAAGATCTTTTTCAAAGGTCTTTTGACCTATCTCTTTGCCTCTTTGTCTCTCCCCCTTCATTTCAATAGATATACAAAGCAGTTAAAAATATTTGACTGACATCGACATGTAGATTTAGAAAAAAGGGTTAAAAAAAAGACCATTTGCATCTTTTAGTTTTAGTTTCAAAGTGATGTATCAAGTTGAATGCAAAGAGAAGGTTTTTTTGAAGAGAAAAAGGATATTCGTTTGTAGAGCACAGTGACTCTGGAGGAAGATAAAGTTTTAGGATGTGCTGTTGTCCATTTTATATTTTCAATACCATATCTGACTTGACTAATAAATATATGCAATATTTTTATTTTTCATTGAATGAAAGCTTTGGCAAACAAATTTAAAATAATACATTTGACTTTGGCATTTTTTTTTAAAGATTGATCGACTAAAGCCCTTGAAGGAATTATATGTTTTTGAGGGAGTATAGTTCGTTAACCTTTTCCTAAGAGCTTTTGAAAAATTTGTTTGGATAAGTCTTTAAGGAATTCTATAGGGTAATGATTCCTAAGTTTTAAATGAGAAATAAAAATAAATATTCACTCACAACACGCACTGGGCTGACTGACTCTGTAGGCGTTTCAAAAAAAAAATTTTGAAAATTTTTACAAAACCTTAAACTTGGGTTGATGGGCATCCATTTTTATCATTTTATTATTATTATTTTTTTTTTTTTTGAGGGCGAACTTTTCGACAAAACTTTTTTTACAATTTATTTCTAATTTTTTTGTAAGCAATCATTTTCGAAAAAAAAATCCACTTAGTTGTTCAATGTCAATTTTTTTTATCTTTATTTTTTTTTTGATAAAACTTTTTTTCAAAATTTATTTTTTGAACAATTATCTTGTTTTGAAAACGATTTTTTTTTTTGGAAAAACTACATACCGCGGTTTAAATGTTCCAATTATATTTACTATAGGACAATTTTTGGATTTATGCAAGAAATCGAACTAGAGATATTAATCAGACCTAACATTTCGATGATAAAGAACGCAAAAAAAGTGGGTCCCGCAATTCTGTCTGTCTATCAGTCAAGCGATTTTCTTCAAACTTTGGACATAAGGTGTTGGGGAGATTGCCTAGAGGGGACATCGAATTTTTTTTTTTTAGCTCCAAAAATAACTGTACCTGTCATAGTACCGTTTAGACAAAACATTTTTATCTCGAAAACGGCTCTAACAATTTGATAACACTTTTTAAAGTTTGTCAAGTAACTTTAATAATTCAATCAAAAAATATTTTTGAAAAAACCGATATTAACGGTACTTGCCATATAGAACCGGATTTTTGGTTTTCGGTTTTGTCGTAAGCTATTGGACGCATTTCGATGAAAATTTTTCTATAGGAGGTCCTTTATAATCTTATTTGCAAAAAAATATTTTTTTTATTTAAAAAAGGAAACAATTTTTTTTTGAAAACTCAATATTTTGAAAGCTGATAAATACTTTTTTTTTAAATTTGGATGAGATGTTATATATATACTTTTTAAATACTTAAAAAATTATATACCGTGGTGGCCACATAAAAAAGCTCATTTTTTTAACTTTAACCTTTAACCTCTTATTAAATTTAAACAAAAGGAACCTTTGAAGTTTCAATTTTAACTAACTCTGTTAAAAGATAAAAAATTACAAATATGTGTGCTATTGCAATGGCCACCACTGTATATAAAATGTATTTTTTTGGAAAAACAGCTCTAACGATTTTTGAATTTTTTTTTTCAAAAATTTGTATTTTTATGATACTGGCAGAAGATCTATCTTCAGTTTTAGAATAAACTTCTTTTTTAGCTTATTTTATCAATTCAAATAATGAATTTCAGTGTTTTTTATATTTTTAATTGTGACTATAATAATCCATAGTAGGATTTGACTTTAAAAACAAAATGTTATCGCTCATAGGAGCAAGTACGTGCGACCCAGCCGTGTATTTTATTTTTTATGAATTTTTTCAACAAAATTTTGTTTTTGGCTGTTCATGTTTTGATATTTTTCCATACCAATTTTACTGGGTTTTTGTTTGAAATTTTTAAGGCAACTTTTATTTTCAACAAAATTTATATTAAGTAAAATTTTATATGAAGATGAAAAATTTTATCGACAAAACTTTGTTTTGTAATTTTTAACTTCCCATATTGAGTTATTGTAATCGGTCCGATTTGTCAAATTGAAATTTTTGACATTTCTCAACGTTTCAAGGTCCCTAGAGCCTATATTTATCATTTTTAGAGAGATGTCTGTGTGTGCGTGTGTACGTACGTTCTGGTACCATTTTTCGTCGTCGATATCTCAAGAACGAGTAGAGATATTGACTTGAAATAAATTTTGTTTTACAGATAATAACTTCGAAAGAAGCTGAAAGGGCGTTTATTAATATTCAATCAGTTGTTTTTTTACTATAGCAAAAAAATCAAACTAGATAAGTTCACTCAATTTTCCCTCAAAATTGAAGCTGTTTTCACTTTGTTGTTATTATTAAAGGTTTAAAATCTTAATTTACCAGAATAACTCAGGTAGAAACAAAGACACACAGAATATAGAGCGAGAGCCCTTCTTTAATGTACCTCATAAACATACGCCTACATTTTATATCATATTGCTTTTCTGATGATGATGATGATGATGATGATGATGATGATGATGATGATGATGATGACTCTTTAACACTCTTCCAGTGTTTGCACTTGAAAGTGTTGATAATTCTCAAGGATCATAAATTAAACAGTAAGCCAAAAAGGAAACCTTACTCAATATTGATTTTAATTCATTACATTTTTTATTTTTTTTTTTGTTCTGTTTGTTCTTTGGATGGTGGATGGTGTTCTGTGCGAGAGTGATTTATTTGGGGATGCCTTGGAGCATAAAACAGCATGTGCCTTATGCCATCATGCTGTGTCACTTTTCAGAGAGACAGAGAAATCTCACTCAGTGCGTTCCTGCTGCTGCTTCCATGTTTAAAAAATGAAGGCAAAAAATAATGAAAATCAGAAGAAAAAAAAAGAAAAAAAAAATATGAAGGAAGAAACAAATCAGAAATAAAATAGATGATGGAGTCCCTTTTTTCCCATTTTGGAGAATTCAATTTGTCGACTAGTATACGAGGATGATGACGAAGACAAAGACGACGACGACGAAGAAATAATCAAAATGAAAAGTTTTACAAATTTATATTTGGATTTTATGATTTGGAAAATTAATTTCTTCTGCGAGTTATATTTTACTTACTATACGCTGCGCGACGCGACGCAACGCGCCAGGCGATTTTTATCCCTAGAATTTGTTAAATTTCTTCCATCCCTCTTTATTATTGTATTAAGGAATCAAGACCAACCCCAAGCTCGCTCGCTCAAGCTGTCCTCCCTCTTTAGCCTGATAACGAATGCCATTTGCAAACAAGTTCCGCTTGTTTGAGTCTGTTTCAAAATTAAAAATAATAATGCAAAAAAAAAAGAACAAAATAAACAAAACGCCTCCTTCAACCCACTATCGCCGCCACCGCCCCTCAACCCCCCTTATTCTTTCGAGTAAAACTTTTCCAATTTCATTTTAATATTATATTTCACTTCGTTTTCATAATATATCTACAATATGTACCTATACCTATGTGCCACCCAAAAAAAGGATCCGGATACGAATCTGGATCTTGTTTCGAATGCGGTCGTAACTGGGTAACAAATTGTTTCGGTTTTTACTGGCTGCTACTACCAGTTGTTGTTACTCCTACATATTTATAACGTAGCTATCATATGCTCTTATTTATATGCTTTAACGGAGAACCAAGCTGCAAAATGCTGTTTTCCAAAAAAAAATATTGCTTTTTTAAAATTCTTAATGAATTCAGGATGTAAAATATAAATACTACCAAACGTTATGAGGTTTCAATTTCATATTAAAAAAAAAAATATTCATAATAAAACCTTTATAACGAATGGTTGGTTATGAGGTTTTATTTTGTTCGGAATTCGGATCAATACCTCCATTCTGTAAAATTTCACTAATTGAAAGGGTAACAAAGAAGTGAATATTCAAAATTTAATAAAAAAAAAATAACGAGGACTTATTATTGGATATCATATTTTCATATTTCCTTTCCTTTGTAAGGATGATCACATTATTTTTTAAGAGTTACAGCTGAATTGTTATGTTGGGCATGATGCTTTGGATTTTTAAAGGGAAGTTTTTTAAAGTGAAATTTGAAATGGAGTGCAACAAAATGTAAACGCTTTTGAGATTTAGGTTTCCAGGAAAATGTGTAAATATTTCCAAACACAATTATGATAAAAAAGGGTTCGCTTCGAAAAAGCCATGTCTGGGTTCGCTTCCAAATAATATCATGTAAGCATAGGGACACACAATAACGTCTTAATACTCACCATGAAGCGTGCATGCAAGTCGTTGGTTTAGTGCGTCCTTAGATGATGTAACAGGAAACCCAAAAAAAAAAAAATAAAAACAGAAGCATCCGAACACATTTCGCAATTTTAAAACTTTTTACAAAATATAGAGCAGTCTGAAAGTACCTGCTAATACAAGTCAAGGAGTTTCAGTGATATGCATAGCAGTGATGCTGGATCAATCAGAAACGTTATGTTCAGAGCCATACGGATTTCGGGGGCTAGCAAAGTAATGCAATAAATTGGACACGGAAGTAGCTAATTGGAGCGAATAGACAATAGACATTTTTTAAGTTCAAGAAACAAAACGACGAAACACATGGAAAAGGGCGCATCTATTTTCAAAATCACCGTCAGAGGAAGAAAAAAACCTTCAAGAGATTCGTTAACTCATATTCATTAACAACGCTCAAGGCCGGTTCCTTGTGGATGATAAAAAAAATTCTTCACACATGGCAACAGTATTGTGAAGAACTTTTCAACGAACAGTTTCTGAGGATGTACCTTCGAACAGTTGCAGCTAACAACAAAGAAGTTACCGACATCACATTCGAAGAAGTTAGTGTTGCCGTGAAAAAAACTCCAAAAAAGGAAAAACGAGTGGACCAGAAAAGATACCCTCTGAGTTCTCGAAAAATTTTGGAGTCATGGTTCATGGTTCTCATCTCTAAGCTTTTTTGCTGTGACCAAATGCCAAATCAGTGAAGAGAAAGTTACATTCTACCAATCTAAAAAAGGGGAGAGTGATACACCAATCTGCCCCGCAGGAATCACTGAAAAGTTCCCAGGGAAGTTTCTTGAGTCTTTATAACAGTTGTTTTATATTATATGGTGTGAACTGTAGATTTAGAAAAACGTTGAATAAAAGAAGGGTTTTGTTCAATTATATAATCAAATTTGTTGAAATTTTATTTTTTATAAATTATAATAATGTGGGAAAATGATACTTAGGCTGGCTGCTGCTGCGACTGCTTGTGGTGATGGTTGGCTTCGAAAGAGAGTTGATAAGTGCAATAGCAAGCAGCAGCATAAAAGAATGTACCGACAAAGAAGAATTAAGAAAAATTTAAGTGACATTTCAATTGGTATAAGAAGAGAATTGGCTCAAATGTAATGTAAATTAACAAATGTTTGGTTGTAATTCAACAATATATAAATTCATAATTTAAGTTGTTTTTTTTTCATTTGAAGTCTTAAACATTCAGCCCCCCCTGGAAGATTCCGGTCTTTCAGCAAAAGGCAAGGCTGCCACTTTAACTACTGGTCGAACGTAGATTCCAGATTTGGTTCTGACCGTAACTACTCGACATCTTTTATCAGGTCCAAGATGGATATCAGCAATTTTTCCAAGGGCCCACATAGATGGGGGCAGGTTAGGTTCCTTCAATAGAACAATGTCGCCAATTTGAAAATCTCGTTGTATCCTTTGCCATTTTGGTCGGCTCTGCAGTGATGTTAGATACTCTTGATGCCAGCGTTTCCAGAAACCTTGCATAAGTGCCTGTAATAGAGACCAGTTATTTTTGATTGAAATATTTGTTGAAGAAACATTAGGTAAAGGGACAGCAGAATAAGATTCTCCAATCATAAAGTGTGATGGAGTAAGAGCTATAGGTTCAATGTCAGATGTTTGCCACATTGGGCGTGAGTTAAGGAGATTTTCGATTTTGGACAGAAGAGTATACATCTCTTCATAAGTAAGTCTATGATCACCAATGACGCGTTTAAGATGAGATTTCACCGATTTTACACCCGCCTCCCATAGTCCTCCGAAGTGGGGTGAGGATGGTGGTATAAAATTCCAATTGATTTGGATTTTTGAAAGATGGTCAAATATTATGCTGTTCTGTTGTTGACTCAGAAGAAGTTCGTATAGTTCCCCAAGTTTCCTTTTAGCACCATGGAAGTTAGTAGCGTTGTCACTCCATATTTCTGTCGGTTTACCACGACGAGCCACGAAACGGTCTAGAGCTAATAGGAAAGCATCTGTCGATAAGTCGCTAACTAATTCGATGTGAACTCCTTTGGTAACGAAACATACGAAAAGTGCGATGTATGCCTTAACGAATTTTGGATTTCGACCGCGAGCAAGGCGAAGTGTAATGGGGCCTGCGTAGTCGCAACCGACTTTGCTAAAAGGGCGTGAAAATCGTACACGCTCTATTGGTAGGTCACCCATAAGTTGATTAGATGTCGTTTGCCGTTGTCGAAAACAAGGTACACAAGCAAAAACTATTTTGCGTAATAAATTTCTGCCACCGAGAATATAAAATTTTTGTTTTAGTAAAGCCATCATTAACGTTACACCGGCATGTAAATATTGTTTATGGATATTATTAGCTATAAGTTCAGAAATTGGATGGGATTTACACAAAATTATAGGGTGTTTTTCATTGTATGACAAGTCCGATTGTTCTATACGTCCACCGACACGAAGGATACTAGATTTATCAAGAAACGGAGCGAGCGATACGAGTCTATTTTTTGAAGGAAGTTCCTTTCCTTTCCTTAAGAGGTTAATTTCAAAACCAAAAAGAGATAACTGTGCACTTTTTATTAGAAATGTTTTTGCCTCCTCGATTTCTTGAGCGAATAAAAAGTGAGAAGATTCTTTGTTTTTTGTAAAACGAGAGTTTCTATAAAACCGAAAAATGTATGCTACTACGCGAACTAATTTAAACCAATTTGAAGATTTAGAAATTAGATTGTCGAAAATGTTTTCTGAGTTCAAATTTGAAACGAATACCTGAGCTTTTGTACTTTTTCGTTCTTCCAATTCTTCGGTAGAAACATCTTCCATACTATACCGCGATACTGGCCATTCAGTAGGCTCCTTTTTTAGCCAAGATGGACCATTCCACCAGATGTCTGTAGATGATAAGAGTGATGGTTGAATTCCTCGCGATGCTACATCAGCTGGGTTTTGCGATGAGCGGACATGATTCCAGCATTTAAATGGAATTGATGACTGTATTTCAGATGTTCGATTGGCAACGAAAACAGACCATTTTTTGGGAGGGGCAGATATCCAATGCAAAACAATCGAGGAATCTGTCCAGGCGAATATACGGAGGTCTTTTTCCTGCAAAGATATTTTAATTTTGTTTACCAATCGAGTTAGTAGAAGAGCTCCGCAAAGCTCGAGTTTTGGAAGTGACAACACTTTAATTGGAGCAACTCTGCTCTTTGCTGCTACAATATTTATCACTATATTTCCGTTTTCGTTTACACTTCGACAGTAAACAATAGCTGCATAAGCATCCAGAGATGCATCACAAAATGCATGAAGTTCCCAGTTCTTCTTATTAGCCCACAGGACTCTCGGAATGGATATTGATTCCACAGATTGAAGTTCATCACGAATGTTGTTCCAGCGCTTAGCAAGCTCGTCAGGAACTTCTTCATCCCATCCCAATTTTTGTCGCCATAAATCCTGAAAGAATATTTTGATCGCAACCACTATTGGTGAAAGGAATCCCAATGGGTCAAACACACGGGAAGCATCGGAGAGAATACGGCGTTTAGTAGAAGTTGCTTTAGGAGGAAGAACGACCCTGTAGGAGAAGCAATCTTTGGAAGGACACCATCGAAGACCAAGGACCTTAACTACACATGATTCTTCAAATTCAACTGGGGACATCTCGCGTTGCTCCTCTGGTAGTGAAACCAATAGAGGCCAGCAATTTGTTGTCCACTTCCGTAAATTGAAACCGCCTAGATTCAGGAGTTGAACAAGTTCGTTCCGAAGGGACATGACGTCTTCTACTGTGTCAGCTCCAGAAAAAACATCATCGACGTAGAAGTCGTTAAGAATAACGTTTGAAGCTCGCGAATAAGTGCTTGCATAGTCAAGTGCTAGTTGTTTTAATGTACGTACCGATAAAAAGGGTGCTGCTGAAGTTCCATAAGTAACAGTCAATAAGTTATAATGTTTTATTGACTCTTCAGGAGAAGAACGCCATATGATTCGTTGATATTTTTTGTGGTTTGAAGCAACCCAAATCTGGCGGAACATCTTTTCTATATCCCCAGAAATAACGTAAGTATGACGGCGACTTCGAAGACAAATGGTGAAAATGTCGCGTTGAATGGTGGGACCAACAAGAAGAAGCTCGTTGAGAGAAGATGCTTCGGATTGATGAGGTTTAGCTGAACCGTCAAATACTACTCGCAGCTTAGTTGTAGTACTATCGCTTTTTATAACCGCATGATGAGGCAAGTAATAACAGTTGAATTGTTGTTGAGCAATTTCATGCTCCGGAACTTCCTCCATATGCCCTAATGCTAGATATTCGTTAAGAAAGTTATTATATTGAGCTTTTAATTCAGGATTTGATGAAAACTTGCGTTCCATTGAGCGCAATCGATTTAGAGCAATGCCAAAGGAATTACAAAGATTTGAATTGGAATTCCTTCTAAAAGGCAAACGTACTATGTAACGTCCATCAGAAGCACGACTATGAGTTAAAGCAAAATGTTCCTCGGCTTGTTGCTCTTCAACAGAAAGGATAGGTTCAGAATGAACCTCCTCTAGTCGCCAGAAACGTTCAAGGTCAAACTCCTGTGAAAAGTCAAGCTGCGTAGAAAAACTGTTAACTTCCTGATTGTTTGAAGCTCGAAGCTGTGGTGTACCGCCTGCGATAACCCACCCGAAGATAGTAGAAACACAATTAGGAATATCCTTAGCCTTTTGCTCTGATGATCCCGTGAAAATATTAAACACTTTGTCTGCCCCTATAAGAATGTCAATAGAACCTGGCTTATTGAAACTAGGATCAGCTAAATCAAGCGACAGGTAATCAAGAATATTCACTTGCGAAGTGGAGACTGGGGGAATCAAAGAAGTCAATTTGGAGATGACATAACAATTGATATCAATATTGTTCGTATCAAAACGTGAAGATAGGTTGAGCGATACCAAACCATTGGTGACACCAGCTGAGGTAGATCCAACGCCCATAATAGGGATTCGCGATGGTTTCCGTGTCATGCCCAAACGTTGAACGGTCTGCTCTGTTATGAAAGAGACTTGCGAACCGGTGTCTAGCAAAGCGCGAACGTCATGTTGAAATCCCTGTTTATCCCGAACTCTGACAACAGCTGTAGGAAGAAGAGTAGAAAAACAACGAGATGGATCTAGCGAATGACAATTAACGATTGAAGGATTACAAGTAGAGCTGCCCGACGACGACGACGACGACGACGACGCCAACGATTTGGTGTTAGATGATTGAGAATCAATAACACTGGATGGTTTTGGTGACCCAATTTCAGGAGGGTGGAGTAATGTATGGTGCCGTTTGTTGCATGTTTTGCACCTCGAATATGACCGACATTTATTTGAAGGATGTCCTATACGAAGACAATTGAAACAAAGCTTATTTTCCCTAGCATAATCACGACGAGCTTCACAACCTAGCGAAGTAAACAATTTGCAAGAGAAAAGCTGATGGTCCTCATGACACTTAGGACACCCTGCTTTAGTTTCAACCACGTGAGTATGGATTCCCTTTTGAACTTTTGAAGACCTGGTGGAATTAGATACTGAACAGCAAGCTTCAAGGCTATTACACCTTGTTTGTAAAAAGTCGAGGAACTGCTGGATGGTTGTATCAGTTTTAGATCCTACATCAAGAGCCCACGCTTGTTTAGTTTCGTAATCTAGTTTCTGCATCAAAATATAAATTAGCCAAGGGTCCCTAGACGTAGCCTGCAACGAGTTAAGACCTCTTAGCACTTCATCCGCATCGTCAGTTATTTTGCGAAGCAACGTAGGATTAGACTTTGAAGATGGTAGCGAAATAAAAGTTTCAATGAACGACTGAATAATTAAAACCGTCCTATCATAACGCTCTTCTAATTTGTCCCATGCCTCGACGTAGTTTTTGTCCGTACATGGAGTATTCTTAAACAAGTCACCAGGTTGTTTCCCGAGAAATGATTTTAAATACTGAAACTTCTGAGTTCCAGAAAGTGAGGAATTAGTATCTATTGTTCCGAGAAATATATCTTTGAAGCCGGGCCAATCTTTGTAATCACCGTTAAAAGTAGGCACTTGAAGTTTGGGCAGATGCACAGCTTTTGGTGATTTGTTGGCCTCGAGTTTTTGTAAAAACTCCTTTTGTTGAGTGGCAAGCGATTCGCTAATTGAAGCAACAGTAGAGCCCGGAGGAGATGGATTCGGAGCGGGTGTCTTAGCACGGATCGCGTCGGTTATCGCGGCATGTGAGGTCAAATATTTTTGCTCATATTCGGAGTATTCTGGCTCTGGGTCAACGAACCCGTCGTCATCGACAAATTCATAAAGCTGATCGGAATAAGAATTGAATTCTGACCAGGATTCCAAAAGCCTAGCTAAATGAATTTCTAAATTAGCAACTGTAGTGGAACCATCAATTGTTTCCGAAAACGCTAATTGATTTGTAAGAGAAGCCTTTGCGCGACCACGTTTTCCCTTAACGAATTGCATTCTTAACAAAGATTATAAAAATGTCCAGAAAAATGTCGAAAAAATGCTCTACGTATACACGCACAGAAAATTGTTCAATAAAAAAGTTAATTTCTCAATAAAAAACTGTTACACGTGTTTTGAGAAGCACCTATGTACATATGTATGTATATACCTCTATACGATGTGGTATATTTTCATATATTTTTCAGATCTGCACAATATTGCTAAATCTATTAACTCGCTTAGATTTCCATACGAAGTTCTTTAACTAAAACGGAGCACAACCTGAAAGCATTCATCAAAGTTAAAAGAATCGTGTTAATCGACTCTTAATTAATTAATCTTCTAGTCACGTTATTAATTTATTTCAATGTACCGCACAATTCACTTTTTAATCCGGCTCGAAGGACCAATGTTTTATATTATATGGTGTGAACTGTAGATTTAGAAAAACGTTGAATAAAAGAAGGGTTTTGTTCAATTATATAATCAAATTTGTTGAAATTTTATTTTTTATAAATTATAATAATGTGGGAAAATGATACTTAGGCTGGCTGCTGCTGCGACTGCTTGTGGTGATGGTTGGCTTCGAAAGAGAGTTGATAAGTGCAATAGCAAGCAGCAGCATAAAAGAATGTACCGACAAAGAAGAATTAAGAAAAATTTAAGTGACATTTCAATTGGTATAAGAAGAGAATTGGCTCAAATGTAATGTAAATTAACAAATGTTTGGTTGTAATTCAACAATATATAAATTCATAATTTAAGTTGTTTTTTTTTCATTTGAAGTCTTAAACAACAGTCATTGACTTTCTGTTTAAAGAGACGCCGAAGGACCCCCAAAGTGAATCAGTGAGTTCTTTGCTGACGATGCCATCAAAAGTGAAGATCATGTGCCCTTGGATGCTCTGGAAGAAAATGGATAGCGCATTAGTGTGAAACCACCGATTACCTTGCCCATTTTCTTACATTTCCACACAGGCCTATTGCTGACATCTGTTTCAATGGAACAGTGCTTTCCAAGTGGAAAAAGTTTGAATAAGTTGGATTTGTGATCAACGGCATCAAACATGGCATAAAGGCAGGGTGGATTTAGTGGCGCGAAAAGTCTATCATCTACTGTAATTGAAAAATGCCTCCTACTCTGAAAATAAAGCTGTACATTGCAGTTATTCATCCGCCGCTAACATTCGATTCACAATGTTCGATACAATCTTCAAGGAGTTTGATAGGAAATTCATTTCAACTGAACAGAGTGACATAGCGAGAATAAGAAGCAAGAAAATCAGAGGAAGACTTACCTCAAAAATCTTGCACAAAACCAAGTTAGATGGTACTGTCATACTCTGATAACCTAGTTTAAAAACCAAAAGCCTCGACGCTTCAACACAATCGCGGAACGGCGGAAGAAAGGCTGGCGTAAAAACTCTTGGATCAAACGACATCTGCATTTAGTTGAACTCAGACATGGCATAAAACCGGCGGCGTTTTGTGACGTCGACTGGTTTTACCCCACAAGTAGAGCCTTAGCGTAAAGCAGTAGAGTAGAAAGTTGTGGTCCCACTCGAGATATAATGGTGATCATTAGTAAAAGAAGAAGAAATGAAATGAATAGTGAAGTCATTTGAATTTATTAGAGAGTTTAAGTACAAACTTAACCCATAAAAACTGTGATATAGCTATCCTATCCTATCCTAGTGAATAATTGTAATAAAAGTGAAACCATCTTTGCTCACACCTTGAAATTTATAATAGATACTTTAGCTTTTATAGTATACATTATACAGTGTATAACAATTTAGTTGTTAACTCAATTTTATCATCGCGTTAATGCAAGCGTGCAATCTAATGCCCCTAGAGTTCCTCTTAAGCTCATCTTTCGCTTGGCGCCTAATCTTTTAAAAAAACTCTTGCAGTAGTCGTGCTGCCGCTGCTGTCGGCCGTCAGAAGGATGCACATTTAATTATGTAAATTCATTTTAACAAATTAACGAATAAAAAAAGAAAATAAAAAAATCAGTCCAAGGAAACACTCGTTTTGTGGCATGCCTCCTCTTGCAACAAGGAGCTATGTATCTTTGTTTTTTTTTCTCTTTTTTTTTAATTGAAAAAACAAGAAACTATTATTCATACAACAATATAGCCACGTTGCCACATTTCTGCTAAGGACATACGATGCAATCCTTAAAAAAAAACACGAACGAATGACCAAAAGACACAAATAATGAAAACATTACATCTAGACAAAATTAACATGTAAATGAGAAGCAGAAACGTGTTAGATTTTTTTTTTTATTTATTTTTTGCTGCAGCAAAACAAAGTAAACCCACCATTATCTGCCATTTCAGCGGTGTGGAACACAAATGGGGACAGAGTCTCCATGTTTTTTTTCTGCAAGCTTTTGACAAAAAAAAATGGAATTCCTTTGATGTTGCTTTACTTTCAAAAGAACAAGACGCGACTATAAGACTTGTGAAATGTACACCTTTTGATTTTATTTTTAAAGGCCATGGAAATAAGGAGGAAGATGGGAAGAAGGGGCGAAGTAGATTATTGTTTGAAACAGAAAAACATGTGTGTGCTTTTTAAGGTATGTAAAACATATCCTTTAGCAACACCATTATCATGGAATCTTTGATGTCAGCATAACATAAAAATAATGTTTTTTTTTTTTTTGAGTTTGGTTTTTTTTTTTTTGGTGGTAGGTAATGTACAAATGATGTTGAACATTTTGTTAATTATTTTTTTTATTTTTATTTTGTTGTTCGTGACGTTGATGGTGGTTGGGTGGAAAGTAGCCTGGCGGGTAGGATTGGAAAAAGAAATAGTTTTACTATTGGCTGATTTGTTTGCTTCATTTTACTGGATAGGAAATTTTTATTTTTTATAATATTAAACTTTAAAATAGAACAATTTTTTGTGTCCCTCAAGTTCAGCAGAACAAATTATTTTTGATGGCATTAATTAGGGCTTAGTTAATGCTTTTAAGTGCTCCAAAAATAAAATGTTGTGCTGATATAGTTTTGGAAAAAATTCATGTTCTGCTAACTTGAGTTCAAGTTAGATCAACAATTTTTGAAAAACTGTATAAACCAACAAAAAAAATATTAATCCTGTATTTATAAGCTATTTAAAAATGCTTCACGAATAAAAAAAAAATTCAAAATTAAAAAAAAAAAAATTTTGCAACATAAAAATTAATTTTTTCCATATTCTGCTAACTTTAATGCGATGTTTCTCAAAAATCATAAGAATTTTCGACTCAAATCTTTCTGATTAGTTAATAGATCACCTATCTCGAATTAAATGCTCCTTTTTCAGAACATGAATTTTTTCAGTTCTAGTAAAAAATGCTTCGATGGGGTTTACCAAAGAGGAACCAAAATTGTTTTTTAATTTAAACTGTCAAAATGCGGTTTAATTTTGAGAATATTAATTTTTTTTTTCATTATTTTTCAAAAACTATTTTAACGTATTAAAAAAATATATCAAAATTGTCGGTGCCGTTCTTGAAAAAAATTAAAATTTTTGTTTTTCTAAAATTTGTATGAGAAATATAATACCCTTGTTTTTGAAAATAAAATTAATTTTTGTTCAAATTATTATAGATAGTAATAGAAAAAAATATTTTTGTACAAAATATTAAAAACATGTATGAAGCCATTTTCAAAAAATAAATATATGTATTATTTTTTTAAAACTCAAAAACAAATTTTTAGATTTTTATAAATCTTAAATGCTTATGCATAAAAGTTTTTAGTATATACATATAAACTATTTTTGAGAAAATCAAAAATTGGTTCTATGGGATAATCTTACCTCCCAAAACTGATTTTCCAAAAAAGCCAAGAACATGTATGGCAGACGTTTTTCCTTCAAAATTTTATTGCACACTTGGGGAAAAAACATTTTGAACACTTTTTTTGACATTTTTTGGAAAAATTAATTTTGACAATTTTTTCACAATATTTTTTTTTGTAAAAACAGTTTTCGGTTAAATTAAGTGTCCTAGACCCCCCGAAGTTGACAATTTTTTTTTGTTTTCAAATGTGGCTTGTTGTGGAACGTAATTTCAATCAAGAACACATCGCACTTACCCCAAAACAAGGTACCTCACTTTTTGCAAATTCTAGAGCCAGTATTTTTATCTTTGAATGTGATTCCGGAATTTTGTGAATCGCAATTTTGAGATACGGGTTTTTGTGAAACGGGATTTTGTGATGCTTGATTCCATACCCAATCCCTTTTAAATGCTTTTAGATGTCAAGCTAATCCTCGTATTTATGAAACGATGACCAATCAATAAAAATATTTAAACGAAAACTTCACCAAAACAATTTTCCATAGCTTTAAATTTTGAACAAAAAATAATAAAATGTAACATTTTGAATACTTTTTTAAGATAGTGACAACTTATCCTAAAAAACGGACCCTAAAACTACATATTCACATTCTTACATCTATTTCATTGTAAAACCTTTCAAAAATATCCTGTCCTACTTAGAATATCCTTCTTTTTTCTTGTTGTTAAATTTATTCTTCAACCGGCAATACTTTAAACTTGATGTAACCTCAATTTCAAGCCATGAATTCAGTGCGTAAAGCAAAAATTTTATTTTTATCTCTTGATTATAGCCTGACTTCCAGCCATGGTGCGACAACATCTGTGCCACGATGTTTGCAAAATCCAAACCAAAAGCCCCTCTATATGATGAGTATAAAGTAGATATATACAAAAATATAAATTCAGAAGACAATACTATGAAAGAACCAAAGGATTCTGAGTGCATTATGACGGACATAAATCACAGAACATTAACATCTGCTTAAGCATTTCTATAATAATGGTTGAGCTTTCTCTGATGTTATATGAAAACATTCTGCATATATACTGTATATAATTATGTATGTATAATGGTAGAAGCTACATAGTCAAGTTAATGCGGTAGAAATATCCTTTTGGGATAGTCATGTCGTCACTTTTATGCACTTTATCTTTGTATTTGTGCGAGTTCATAGTTTTTTTGTTTTTAGTGCTTTATGCGGTTTAATGTTGGTATGGAGGAATGTGTGATATTCTGCTTAAGACAGATAAAACAAAACAAAAATTCATCAAATAAAACACAAGGGATCAGGATGTTGTGTGGATTGTCCTAAAGTCTGGTCGTATAATTTAAGACTTAAAAAGGGTTTTAGCTAAATTTAAAATTATTTTCATTTAATTATTTTTAAACCAATAAAAAAAGAGGATTTGATGGGAATTTGGATCTGTATTGACAGAAATTAGGTTCCAGAATTTAGAACAGTGAATTAAGGGAGAAAATCAGGGACGGTATATTCCAAAAAATTGAAACTGCCTGCAATATAAAACGATAACAAAGGAAATATACATGCAACAATTATTCAACTTAAAGTTTTGAGTATTTCATTTTACCTGGGGATTCGACGGTTTGAAATGCATTGCGTACTTAGTTTCCAAACCGTTGTTTTTTTTTTTTTGTATTTCAATATAAACAAAATTATGAAATCAATAAAATTTAAATCCAATACCAATTGTAGTAGTCGTTATGAAAAAAGTCTTATGGAACACATTTTAAAAAGAGTTTTATAAAAGAACAATTTTTCCTCACATAAAATTTAGTTTTCGACACATAGCGCATAAAATCAGGAAAAATTCAATTCAAATACTG
This sequence comes from Syrphus vitripennis, assembly GCA_958431115.1. NCBI lineage: Eukaryota > Metazoa > Arthropoda > Insecta > Diptera > Syrphidae > Syrphus > Syrphus vitripennis. Next base: position 137,352,647 of record OY288108.1, on the reverse strand, counting down.
GAAAAGTATTATAACAATTGGAAAATTAAGCTGATGGTAGGAAAATGTGAGTCATCTTTTCGCATGAAAATGAAAAGCTTGTTTGTTTTTTCTCCAGTTTTATGTTTTACTAGCTGCAGTCTTAAGCTGTGTTTACTCGGACTCCAAAATGCCCGGTTTTCTAAATTAAAAAAAAAAATACTTTTTTAATGATCAATTTTGACCACCACTTAACTTTTTTACAAAAGCAACAGTTTTCGAAAAAATTGATTTTGAAAATTTTGGGACCAAAAAAAAAACGCAACCGAAAATCGCTTTTTGAAAATTTATTTTATGTTTTCGATAGGCTTTTCATAATACATCATTGACCATCCCTTTAGTTTGTTTAACTTTCCCTAGAATTATTTTTTTTTAAGTCGGAAGCTCGGCTATTTGATTTAACTTATACATATTATAAAAATAAGATTCCCTTCAGAAAAAATTGAATTTTTGTTTGCCTCAGAAATAACGGTACCTTTCATATAAAATTAAAACAAAACAAATTTATCTCAAAAACGGCTCTAACGATTTTGATGACACTACCTAAGTGAGGTTTTGTATGTTATTATAGTTATTTTTCAAAAAACCGTTTTTCAACGTTACCTGCTATATAACCGGATTTTTGGTTTTCGATTTTCTCATAAACGGTTTGACGAACTGCCACCAAAAATCTTCATAATATTGCATATTAAAAGTTACAATTTTTTTTTTTTTGATTTTTGAAATCAAATCAAGATTTGTTTTTAGAAACTCGATATTTTGAAAACGGGAGACAATTTTTTTTTTTTGAAAATTTGTTTTAAATGTTCATTATTAAATGTTTTAAATTTACACATCAATTTATTTTACAAAAATATTTTAAGTATCTTGTAGAAAAACTATTATTTTTTTGTTTATTCTAAATTACTTTAACATTGGAACATGTTCGTGCGATTCACTCGTGAATTTTATTTGTTTTAATCTTTGTGATAAGACTTCAAGGAACAAAAAGGCTGTTATAAGTTTTACTGTACTAATTAGAAACATGGAAATTGAAGCATACATTTTGATGTTTCCGGTCGTATTTCGTATTTATTCAAAATAATCCTTGACCGTTTTTTTTTATATTTTTTGGTAAAATCATATTGGCGTCTTTAAAGAAATAACTCATCGACATAACCTTGTCTCCAGCAGTACACTTTATACCCATTCCGAACCTTTTCAACCAACTGTCCCTTTAAAAAGAGGCGGTGCAAAAAACCATAAAAATACATTTTTTTTCTGCATAATCAATTTCCATGTTGGCACCATTATAAACTGCTTAGGGACGACGACGACGATATAGTGACCTTGTATACATACATACGTACAGACACACATAGAATATTCAGTATAATGTTGTGGTGCACTCTAATCGCACACATTAGGAAGTGCGAAGCCTTGAAGGATCCTTGGTCTTATAAGTTTTATTTTTTTTTTTCGGCAACGCCTTTTATATTTACGACCATACCGACCCCCATTTCAATATTATAATAAAAACATGAAAATGTTTTATTAAGATGAATATTTTGCTATGCTTTCGTTTTGACTTAAGTCCCTTTTTCCGGGGTTTCGACTTGATTTTTTTTCCCTTCTATTTTGTCTGTTTGTTGGTTGAGGGATACGCAACTGATGGTGAAAAGGATGTTTTGTGTGTGTTTGAGTTTTATGCTTTTATTTTTGGTAGAAAATTTTCCTTTTTGGATTATTAATCAAAATAAAACAGTCTCAGTCGGCAATGATGTAAATATCTGGAGATATTTTACCAACTCATCAGAGAGGCAGAGTGTAGTTGGTTATGCCAAAAACAGAAATCAAAAATGGAAAGAACAGAAGGCATTCACATAACACCACTATAAAACTTGTTTATGTTTACTATACTCGTCTATATGTATAGTGGAATATGGAGTCAATGAGAAATTGCTGCTCTATAATTTAAAATCATAGCCATAAGGTTCTAGAATTCCAATTTTACAAAGTAAATAAATTCTTCAAGAAGGCGGCTGATCCTTGTTTTAGAGAGAAAGAAGTTAATATCTTTTTTAAAGGTTCATTTATTTGAGATAGTTAATATGCATTCAAATTTGTTCCCAGAATTCAGTAATTGGATAGGTTCGAAATTTATAATTTATGATAAAGAACTGGTCCTCGCACTTAATTTATGTCAGTGACATTCAAATTGCTTAAGGGTCTCCAATACTTCTACGCGCCATCAAGATGTTTCGCAGATATCTACTTAAGTAGGTTTGCAGCTCCCTTGTGAAAGTGGATATGACTTTCAAGTGCTGCTTCCATAAAGAAACATGCATTCAACATTGGACGGAACTGACAGACATCAGTTCAGACAGTACTTCTAAAACATTGATCAACTGGTAGTCGAGAAATATTTATTTGAGCAGTTGAGGAAGTTCCAAAGCTGATCCTCTTTGTATTTGCCACGCTGTCAAAGATGTTTCCTTCTCTCTATACAATTTTTGTGATTTGATGAAAGTCGAGGATCCTATGAGAGTGGAAGCACAGACTGCAAAATCCGATAAATTCATCCGTTTCCAGTCTAAGAAGCTGCTTACCGTACATCACTAAGCACTGATAGGAACAGTACAGGTGACAGTATACAACCTTGCTTAACCCCACTTTGGATTTGTTCGCCATGTTTGCTAGCGAACATTTTCATTTTTGCTGTGAACTTTGTTGTAACGCATCTTTGTCGCTCATGATGTTTATTTTTTATATAAAGAATCGGAACGAAATGAATGTCCGCAAAATGTGTTCACCGTGAAGGAAGAAACGCAAACGAACATGTTCGGCGAACATATTCGTAGTTTAGGGCCACCTTTATGCAGAACATGACATTTGGATTCATCATATGAAGACTTGATAATAGCAATCAATTTATCTGGGATGCCCCGCCAAACTCCTTTTTGAAGTCGATGAACAGCAGGTGAAGTAGTAATCGATATCCAACTCACTGTTTGATGATGATTCGCAAGGTTTTAAAATGGTCCACATAGAAAAGTCCAGTGGGAACTCTGGTTGATCGGTGTGAAGTGTGTCTCCGAGGAGGATTCTTGTTATTACCTTGGCTATTGATATTCTTTGAAAGCTTAACAGTAATTCCTTTTTTCCACTCTTCAGGACAGTTTTCTGTTTCTAAAGTTTCTCTCAATAAGTGGAAGTAGTAGATCACTTGTTGCTGTTGGCGCTGTTGTCGTGAGAGCTCTGCGCTTTGTTGTTCTTCAGTACTTTTATACCAGATTTCTTCTCTACTGGGGGGAACAGTTCGTGTTCGGGAAGTTGTTGCTTTGGACGGATCATTGGACGTTGGACTCACTGACGAGAACGCGATAAAAAAATTGCTCCTCCTAAATTTTAAGCTGGTACTAATTCGAAAATATCAGTGTTCCGTCTATGTCGTTTACCAGGTGTTGTTTAGAGCTGTGTACACATGTGAGATGGTCTTGCTGTCTCAACTGCTTTCCGTCTCTTCTATATTCTGTACCGCATAAGCGTTGATGTCGCTACGGTAGCTGCAACGCGAGCTTTGAGGTGTTTTCTTTCTTCGACTCTTAAACTATACGTTCAACACTGAAAATGAAAATATTTTTCACATCACATCAATGGTTTTCAATCCTTGTGAAAGATGGCCCAGCGGTATCCTTTAGTTTGAGGAAATCGTGGTCAACCCTTATAATTGAATTTTATTTTCTTAAATACCGCACCCAAAAACCTCACAGTTAAACTGTCATTTTAGCCATAAACTTAATTCAACCAAGACTAAAAACATATCTAGTTTCTTTTGCATTAGAAAAATAAACGATTATATAAAACCCCCAAAAATGGTTTGTCAAAAGCATATAGATGTCTATGTGTTGTGTGTACATATCCTAACCACATAAAATAATCCTCTTGTATTCTATCAAATATAAATCTAAAGATTTTGACCTTTTTACTCGAATTCCTTTTCATTTAGTCCAAACAACTATCACTGTGTAGAAACAGAGTTCTTTGGAATCGTCTGTCCAAATTTAGGAAAAACCACAAATATACAATCATTGTCGTTTTTAAGACCAAAAATATCTATGCTATGCATATCCTTTGAAAATGTTTAATTCCGTTTTGTTATTTGCACTTTAGTTTATATTCTTAATGAATAAAGAAGAAGTTTCCTTATATATAGATTCGTTGTCTATGTAATTATGCTTCAGAGGACAGGATTTTCGATTTGAAAAAAAAGACCAACAATAAGAGAAGAGAGTATGAATGTCTGTACGGCCTTGGATACAAAAACTCTTCACTACATTTTATATGAACAACTCTGATGGTAGAATTCAATTCAATTTCATTCAACAAAAACTTCAAGTTCTAGGCAAATACTCGTAATACTCAAAAATATTCAAATGTTCCCTTGTTTTTTTTTTTTATAAGTGCATAAATGTACATAAAACAGTCGGTGAGTATGTTTGCCAAATTCTTATGCACAGTTCCTAGACGAACGTACATACATATGTATATAGAGACGAACAGAAGACTCTATTATTCTAAGAGGCAGCATGCATTTAGGCATTTCACATTTTCAAAACGGAACCCAAGACCGAAAACAAATGACATTCGTATGCATTTCAATTGTTCATCGTATAGAGTTTTTTTTTTTTTGCCATCCATGTATGAGAGGAGTCTTATTTTGTATGACAAGACGAATATAATAGGTACCTCTATATATCGTGTATTTTGTACACTAAAGTCCTTGTTTGATGTAATCCTTGATGTATATGCATAGTTTTCTATAGACTTTGTCTATGCACAGGAAATTGATTTCCTTCTAACTAAAGTGACTTCAATCACTCTAAGAAGTGAACTGACTCACCATTCCACGCGCCCGCCATCAGGATTTTGTCTCTTCATCCTGCGATGCTGTGTAGTATAGGTACTCGTAGGTACACTTGACAACTCATTTGCCTTCGCGCTATGTGTACATTGCATTGCAGCGCACTTGTATCCTGTTCGTGTCCTGTTTTCTTGCTCTAAATGCACAATACCAAAGCCTACCATTCAATATGCGAGACGATGACGACAACGACGACGACGACGATGATGACTTTATACATAAGGACTCAATCATGCATAAGAAACTCTCAGATGGGTATTATATTGCCTTAAGCTCAGCACTTCTGTTCAACTTTGATAGGGACACCACCAATTCCAGTATACTATTTCAATTCAAATCCAAGGGTATAATAGGAGGGAGGAGACGGAGTTGGTTGGGTTGTGTATGGAAAAAAAGCATCAGCTTTTTGAAGAATAGAAATCCGGGTAATAACCCCTAAGGACAAGAAACCTTCGATATATATTGTATGGAGAATTGGTAGGTGGGTGGTTGTTCGGAAATCCTTACTTACAGAGAGCCAGTCATTGCTTCCATATTTGCCTTACCTCCGATGTCGATTACCACTTTAATATACTATAGACGTCGATGAATGAGTCCGTGATATTATATGTGTGTAGGAGAACGGGACCTTGTCAATTCAAGGAGATGACGCAGCCATAATATAGTCCTACGAAGCAGAGTCACAAAAAATATTAAACTATATAAACACATCATAAGCAGGTTGTATGTGATTGCGCGATCAGTCTCTTAGTCTTAGTTTTTATTTTATTCATATTATTTGAAAAACTTTTTGCCGCCACCAGGATTCGAACCGAGACTAAGCAATAGAACGCAATTCATAAACAAAGAAATTTAAATTAGGAAGCCGGGAAGATGGGTGCTTGCGTAGCGCAGCGAGTTGTTCTTTGACTCCATATGTTCAGTCTCGGTTCGATTCCTGGTGACGGTAAAAAGATTTTCAAAAGAATAGTGAGTAGGTTCCATATATTAATGAACCTAATGACTGTGGCACTTGTGAAACGTTTTATTCTGGCCTTTGTTGGTAGCAAAATCAAGTTATAGTTGTAATTTTCAAACCATAAAAATTTAACTTTTTTTTCATTTTGGTAAAACCAAAGTTACAATACCAAAACCACAAGTTGATAAAACATTTAATTTTTTGTTTTGTGGACCCAGTTAAGAATAATAATGGTTTATCGCTTTCGAGTTGAATTAAATTGAAAAAATGTCCAAAAACTTTACCTTATTCTTTTTTTTGAAATGGATAGGGACTTTTGTCGTGTCAAATGTTTTAGGTCGAAAAAATGATAATAGGGGAGTGGTTCACAATTTTTGTTTTCAAAGTTCTTACTTTTCTCTACCAGCTTTAATATTTATTGTATTATAGATTTCTGTTTTCAAAATTCTGTTTTTCAAATTTTGTAAATATGCGGAAAAATTATTTAACAAGAGTTTTGAATTATTCGATTTTGGTCACAAAATGTTGGCCAGCCAGATTTATGAAAATTGGAAATTTGAAACACACAATTTTGAAAATGGAATTATCCAGAAACAGAATTTGGACCTAAGCTCAAATAATTATGAGCCTTCTGTCAGATAGAACAAGTAGTATTCACGATAGCAATACTTGCCCTTTAAGAATAAATTAATACAAAACCTTTTTATGAAAAAGCAAAAAAATATATTTTGAATTGTTATTCTAACACTTTTCATCGATTTTGCACACACATCCACCATACCCTACCCACCATACTTTTTTTTCTCCATGATCCCTTAGGTCGTCAAAACCATGGTCGAGTTCTTATTTTTTTTTTTTTTTTTGTTGCCCAATACTGTTTTATAGTCATATATATATTTATGTATAGAATATATTGATTGAGTATGGAGATTGAGAGTCAGAACATTTCAGAATATTTTATTATAAAAGTAACCACAAAAAGTCCTTCAGGTTATGAATTTTTCATGAATTCCAGTTTGTGTGAGAATACAAGGTGAAAACTCTGGAGCTATACGAGTATACACCAACCTATTACATTTTCTATCACTTTATTTTTGCTTGCGTTGGTATATGGAAAGAATGAAATTTTCCAATCACCTTCTGGGATTTGACCTAAAACTATATGAACGTGACACTTTTGGTATAACTTTTTGACATTTACTATTTCCAGTTTATTGAAGTTTTCCATGGAAATTGTAATGTTTAAACATTAATTTCATATTTGATGTTTTGAAAATTGATTTTGGAAAATTTAAACTTTGGTTATATTGAGAAATTTGTGTTTACTTAAAAGTAAAATGGAGCTATTGAGGCATTAATTTATTGTTGGTTGTTGAAGCTTTGAAGGGTATGAGAAAATGTAATTATTTTATAGGTAAATGCAGACTTAAGGCATTTTAAGAATGTATAACTTTTATATTACTTTGTGTTGATTTTCGACTGATTTTTAGTTCCGAGAATGCAGGGTGGTCATTTTTTAACAAATTTCTTTCCGATTTCCAAGTTAAAATGTTTTTCACTTCCCTAAAGTGCTAGTATAGTCATTATGAATGAAATTATAAATGTTATTGGAGTAAATGATGGTATAATTAATTCCTTAGGTATTTTAGGTACTTTGAATCGACTTTACTGTAAGTGTGCTATATTAAACCTATAAAAAAACAGGGGTTACATTCTCTAATATTGAAGAAGCAAGGAGCATTTGCAACCAAAAATAACATTGTTATTGGATCAAGTGCTGATATAATGCTTTTCTTAGTTATTTACTGGAGTATTTGCTCCAATATTTAAGAAAAGCATGGAGTATTGTTTTTTAAATTACAAAGCAGTGAGTGTTTGCTCTAACCGTAAGCGCTGATATAATGGTTTTCTTATATCTTTAATAGAGCACTCACTTCAATTTGAAAAAGCGAGAATTTTTGCTCCAATAAGAACTGATTAAATCTAATCTGAGGCATTTATTGGAGTATCTGGTCCTGAATACAAAAAAACACTTGAAATATTTATTATGGTTATTTGTAGCTTCTTTGGAAGATTAATGGAGTCTAATTTGTAGGATAGGAGTAAATAAGCCGACAAAAGAACAGAAAACAGCACTGGCCCAACAATATTTTTTTTTCGCAATTAAAGAAGCAGTGAATATTTGGTCCAAAAAGAAAATCTTTATTGGAGTAAAGTAATGATGTTACGCTTTTCTTAGATATTTTATGAAGAACTCGCTAAGAAGGAACTATTTAATTTACTCCAATAACAAAATCGTCATTTAATTGAAACACTGATATAACTTTTACCTGAGATATTTATTGGAGAACTCTCTTCAATATTTAAGAAGCGGGAACTGTTGGCTCCAATAAGAAAATCGTCGACTAATGAACTGGTAAACACTTATCTGAAATATTTATAGGAGTAGTTGGTCCTGAATAAAAAAAAAACATGGAGTATTTGAAGTAATATAATAACAGTTATATCATGGTTATGTGAAGCTTTTTTGGAAGAATTTATTTTAATTTTTGAAATAGGAGTAAACGAGCCTGCAAAATAACTGAAAACAGCACTGAAATCAATCAGCAGAATCAACTATAGGTTTTTTTAAAAGTTGTTGGTTTCTTTGGTCCAAAAATAAAATTGTTATTGGAGTAAACTCTGATATAACGCTTACCTGAGATATTTATTGAAGTATTTGCTAATTTATAAAAAAAATGTAGGGTCACATTTACGATTGCGATAAATAATAATAAAATATCCCCTTTAGTGCGCGCTAAATATATAAAAAAAAAAGTGTGCACGGGGTCTTTACAAAAAAAAAACGTTTATAATTCTTATTCCCCTCTCTAAATAAAGCTAAGCCTTTTCAAATTAAAAATATATCGTAAAATCTATGTTGAAACACTTTTTTCACTTTCAACTAAATATAGCAAAATGCTCAACGACAAAAAAAAACTGCCTCCATGGCGTATGCGTAATATTTTATCACACATTTAAATGAAGGTCAACAATACTGGGGGCTCATCCTCTCTCAATTGCAACCCAAACAATTTAACCTTTCATAATTCCAATTTCTCATTTTCAAACACAATATTGCCGACGGCCCCTATTTATGTTTACTATACGCACTAACTGCAATTATTATTATCCTGCGAAGCTTTATAGAAGATTCCATCCAAAAGAGCCAAACATATATATTAAAAGAGTGCGGAATAGTGACCTAAATATTCGTTCACATATTGCTTTAACATGCACCCTCAATTAAGGAAGCTCAACAGAAAGTGCAGAAGCGGCCTCAGCATCATCATCAGAGATGTGTGTGCGAATTGCGAAACATTGTGTTTTGTTTGTGGGTGACACATGCAAAACGGGATCAGCGAGTTCTGTTGCTCGGTAAACAAAATACAGAAACGGGCGTTACCCAGATATCTTCCCCTATTCACATTAGAGACACACGGGAATAGGGGGTCATATGTATCATAGAGTCTGTATATGTATATGGAAGCCTATACCTTCTATGTACCTACCTAACAGATATGGAAACTGTATCAGTATCAACTTAAATTCAACGGAGTCCTGTGCAATATTTATGAATGCCGAACATGCTAAGCAATTAATCATCGTCCCCGACATGACACATCCTTACACAGGAATAACAGCTCACCAAAGCCGTTTGTATATCATCATCAGCATCATTATCATCATTCGGGTGATGATGGCGTGGCATTGCATGGCATGGCGTGGGTGCGGGAGATGGCAATGCTGAGGCGCGGCACGGCGCGGCGTGATTGTCAACGTGTCGTCGTTCTCTTATAGTCGTCCTCGTCAGTCGTCATTGCCATCAGCTAAGCTATCGCTTTATGGCAAATATAAATATTTCAAAATTTTCAATATATCCCATCTGCATCCTGCAAACATCCACATTTCCACATCCTCATCATGCATTGCACATATATCCTTGTGCATACATATTGTTTCGGATATATAAGCAAACTACAACATAACACACATCAGAACAGCGAGTGTGATTCGGACATGGACACAATTTCGAGATTCTGTATCATTTGGAGCACCAGTCATCGCACGAGATGTCAAATATATCAATTTGACAGCAATGTGAGTAGGTGGAGAGAATGAGTATAGGTATCGCATTTGCAATTCCTTGATGACATTATATATGGATAGTGATGGGAGGTAAATGCAAGTAAGGTCAAGTGATGGGGTGCAATTTGAATTGGTCAACATAAGTGACAAATAGCTTGGAAGGAATTTCGGAATGGTTGCGCCCTTTCGCGAGTTTGCGATCATTGTTGTTTGAGAGATCAAATTGCATTGGCGAATATTTTATGGAGGGCTTAACATTACATAGTACATAATGGTTTGAGACAGAAATCAATCATTAGACTGATTTAATTTTTTGGACTTTTGAGGTTTTTAGTATTCATTCCAAGTTTAAGTAAACGTATACCATATAAGCAGAGCAAGTTTTTATTCGCCAATTAAACGGACAGCTTCCAATGTCTGACTGTCTGTCTTACTGACTGTTTGTCTTACAGCAAGTTCCAACTAACAATTTTACTCATAATCACCTGCATTTAGTTGGCCTCAGGCATGGAACAATTCAAAGCCGGGAGGTCTGTCCCAATTTTCTGAGGACAAGTGGAGCCTTATAGAGTGAAGAAGTGGAGAGAGAGAGTTGTGTTCCCACTCGAGATCATGACAATCCCTTAAAAATGAAGAATAATGAAATTTTCAGTCTCGTTTCCGTATGAATCTTTTTGGTATTAAGTCTCTTCTCGGTCTCGTGCTAGTACCAACCCAGAATTTTTTTTTTGGTCTTTTTTTGTGAAGAAAATGAAAAAATTTTATCTGTGCTCGCAATTTAAAATAAAAAAAAAAACTATTTTTGTTCATAAAACCAAAACTAAAACTGAAAGGGTGTGTTCGTAGACCCAGCTTAAAGCCTGGTAGAAAAGTGAAAGGTATTTTGCGAAATTCAATAATTTTTTTTGTTGTTCAAATGTCAAAATGGGAAATTTAGATTTTTGCTCTGGAAATTCGAGTTTTTTTTCAAATGTAAATTTTTACGCAAGAAAAGGCCTTGGGATAGCATTTGAAACGACTATTTCCCTCAAAACTTAGTTTGCGACCCACATGTCACTCTGCATAGTGTCAAATTCCTTTGAATATTTATTAAGAAATTAAATTTTAAATTGTCTGAAATTTATTGCAATATATCCGAATTCCATAAGTTTAAGACGACAATGACGTCATAATATTTCAAATGATGACCCTACTCTGAAAGTGAAAGTCCTGAAAGTCAAAAACGTGTAATCTCTATCCATAGTATTATTTCATATTAAATCTTACTTTACTATGCATTGCTTTCCCAAAAAAACACGACTGTTATTTATATTAAGTTCGACCTTCATTTGCATTATTCGAAAAATTTTAATTGGAAATTAAGTAAATTATGTTATTTCCAAAAACCATCAAAGTTTTTAAAACTATTTTAGGTACATACATCACACATTTATGCAATTAAAAAAGAATGTGTTCAAAAAGAAACACTAAATCAACGTTCTCCATTAATTTTATTATTACTATTTCCCTACCTTCAGGAATCTCATCTTCTATGAGAAAATGTCCATCATGGCTTTTGTTAATAAAACTCTATTTTGTTCAACGACTCTCCCTTAACCCTAATGCCAACAAAAAAAAAAAATCTGATTTAAGCTTTTGAGTTTCTTGTGTAGTGTATTTCATTTGACCGTAACTCTATTTCACCATAGAATTGTTATCAGCACTGAGCTATTTATTGTCTAGTAGCATTTGGTATCCGTTTATTACGGTCCAGCAGAAACAACAGACCCTAAATTCCCAGTATACCCACACCCTTATGAAATGAAAGCATTCAGGCTATATAACATTTAACTAACAACAAACTATAGAAGACTATATCATCACAACTAAAATTCGTGTGTCACCACGGAATGTGAAATAGCCGCTTCTGTACTCATCTCTGCTTTTGAATTATCACATTGACCATAATTCAGATAACAACTACTATGTACTAGTCTAACTTGAGAATAGATATACCTCTAACAAGAGAGGGAGTGAGAAAGGGTGTGTTGGGGACTTTTTATCCTTTTGGTCCTTGTTTGCTGGTTAATCTAGTTCTACACTCGTACTTACATGGAAAAATAATATACAAAAAAAAAAAACGGTACAAAAAAACAGCAAAATAAAATAACACAACACAAAAACAGAAAGCAAGTAAGCAAATTTATTATGCTTGAACTGGGGGCTCAAGCCGGACGAGGAACAGCAACAGCAACAGCAGGAGCAGACATCGACATCCGCATACGAATATTAAGTGAATAAATTTTATGCAATTTATGACAAGTTTTGTTTTTGAGTGGTTCATGTGATTGGGTTGTATTTTAGGGGTGGCTTGGGAGGGGTTGTTACATGCACTAAAACCCACCGCACACAACATCAGTGTCCATAATCCCATATGTGGCGATTACTTGCTTGCTTCGTCCTTCGCATATTTCTTTCGTTTTTGTTTTTTTGTTCTTTGCTTTGTTTCCAATTCGAATCGTTAAATGGAACTTTATGTTCCTCGTTCGGTATTCAGTTGGTCGTGTCTCGTGTGTTGTCCACGACACACGCCGTCCTTGAGAACATAAGAGAGAGTTTTTGCAACCCATATACTTATTTTTGTGCTTGTACAACAGTAGAAATATTGTATTTTGTATTATTTCTGGGCCAAACCTTTTGTATAATGTTTAACAGACAATTTCTGGTGGAGGGCCTAAGCTTCCTTCCGCCACCAATCTTCAACTGGGTACACTTGGATAAGTGGAGACGCAGACGAGTAGTGCTAGTGGCACAACACAACAGCGACAGGGACAGCAAAGCGACACATATGGGTATGTATGGTGCGGTGGCTGCTATATTTGTTACATTTTTGTGGGAAACTTTTCATTGTTGGGTTTTTTTGAGAATCCCAACATGGTGCGGTTTTTGAATGGGTGGGGATTGAGAGAGGGCTTGGCGAGGCAACAACATTTTCGACAATAAAAGTTTTCCATTATTTGGCAGAGGATAACAGAAAAACAGAGGATGACATTTTTATGTTTCTAGGAAATGTACCTATATTTGCTATATGCATAGATACATTTTTTTTTTCTTTTACAGTTATTTTTTTTAGGTACATATATGAATGGGGCTTGTTTTTGTGTTTATCAGTTTTATACCTTACCTAGAGGTAGTGTTAGGATAGGTTTTGCTTGAGTGCATAACCTACCTGGATGTGGGGATATTTCTGAGGATATGTGCTGAATAGATATAGATACTTTTTTTTATTTTTGTCAAGTTTTGTATTTGTTTAGGTACATACATATTTTGTTTTCTTTTATTTTGAATAAAAACACTAGAGAGTGCAAACAGTTTTTTGTATATTTTATGTAAGTTTGCGGTTTCCATTAAGTCCATTACTTACATAGATTTCCTTAGGGATATTTATTTTCATAAGACTTTTGTTATGCTAACGTTCTTAGAAATATCATGTTTGCTTAGATGGAAGTTTTTTTCGCGGGTAAATGTAATTCAATTTGTTTATTAAATAATTTTTCCACCAAAAAAATAGAACAACAAATACCAGATCTATCACTTTAATGTATTGTTTAATGATAAATATTTAAGTTGTTTCAAAAAATAGTGCCTTAATTTGAACTCATAGACTTACATTTTTTTATTTTAAGTTAAATAATTATATTTAAGTGAGCTAAAGCAAGATTTAAAAACAAAAATGAAAGCTTTTTAAAAATTTTAATAACATAAAAAGTCCGTATTCGCCCAAGTGATCGTACAGTGGTATTATTTAAATGGAAAGTCTGCCTGAATTGAATATAATTTAAACCACAACTAATTGGTTCTGTTGAATCCTAAAGGAAAAATCAATTTATTTCAGAATCAGAATTATGTAAAAAAAAAATGCATTTTGTCCTAAAAATTAACCAAAGCTTTATGATCCCGAATTTTGCAGAAAGTTTGTCCGCTGAAGTTTGGAGAGCCACCAAAGCCATACAACTATTTCTATTTTGAAATGCTAGGTTAGGATAGGTTATAGGTAAGTTGTCAGTTGATCTTATTACCGTCACACTTAGATCAATTTAGATCCATTGTGATACCTTTATTGCGTAACCTATGACAAGTCATATGACAGAGCCTATTGTGTGTGTCTTATAAGGTTTCAGCGAGTTAAGCCCAAAAAGTCGAAAGGTGCCTACAAGTCAGTTGAATTGAGACTTACAGAAGCACTTGGTTAAGGAGAGTTAAACGCGTCAGGAGGCAGTGGCCCAATGCAACAATGCTAAATGGCAATCGCTTTGCATCTATATAATCTAGGAGTAATATTTTTTTATTTTTTTTAGTGACCTATAGAAAAAGTTATGGCCAAGGAATTCAAAAACCACCAACAAAGTGAACTAAAAAAAATTTGGCCTTCTGTCACCACTGTAATAATGTACCAATTAAAGCGATCGCTAAGTCTCCAATAATGTAGGAGTGGCATTTTTTAAGATTTTTTATTTAGCCCCCAAAAAAATTAAGGCTTGTCTGAAACTTCAAAAAAGGTGAATTTCGTGGAAAAAAATTGTTTCTCATATCTGTCTCAATATTCTTAAATAATGTAAGAAAATTATCTCGGAAAGATCTTTGAATTTTCTAAAACTTTTTTTGTTGCAGAAATCGCAAAAACGCAGTTCTCGCACAGCCTTCGTATTTGCAGTCATTTGAAACAATCCAAACGATTCTATCACACAAAGAAAATGACCTCGGATTTGGCACTGATTTTTGAAAATTAGAAAAAAACAGTTATTTTTATTCCTGCTATCTACTTACTTTTAATTAAATTCTACATAACCCAAACATTCGATATGCTCCTAAATTCAAGTCATTTTTGTAATAATTACGTTTTATATGATTTTCTATTAAAAAAAAAACTTCTTGAGGTTTCTACTTCCACTTCATTTTGCATTTGATGAAAACTTTGGTTAGATTCTCACATAAAACCGAATTACATTCAACTCAAAAACGACAATCATTCAATTTATTTCATCATCCTTCAACTCCTTTCTTAATTGGCACCTCTAGCTACGAGTACTTTCCTTTTTATACTCTATCAAAACACACTTATTAAATTGAAACTCAAAGGAAATTCTACAGGTACCTATGGAATATCTAGGATATCGTAGGTACTTACTAAATTTCTCTTAGATGTAGGTATCCTTAACAAAATAAAACACAAAAATTCATCATCATCCAGTAACTAACAACTTTATGTAGGTAAAAGAGTAAAACACGTATAAAAACACTATAGAACATAACTTTAGCAAGGAAATGTCTCTTCCTTAATTAACTTTGCCTTTATTTGTTCTGTTCCTTTGTTATTATACGAGTATATTTTTTTATTTCTTCTTCTTTGTGTGTGTGTGTGTGTGTGTAGAAAAGAAAATTCCATTTGTAAAAACAACAACACAAATGACAACAAAAATGTCATTTGAGGACTCTGAACACAACTCGTAACACCTTACCGCAAGGAAATTAAATCCTTAACAAAAGTTTTAAACGCACAGCTAAAGATGGAGTTGGGGATATACATTACAACGTTACACTTAACATACTAACAAAAATGCCGAAGGTAAACTTTCAAACGAGAAAGTAAAAGAGGAGCGAGGGATAAGTTTTGTTTTGTGTAACGTTGTAGGCTTGGCAGTTGTGGCAAACCTGTGCTATGCGTGTATTTAAAAAAAAAATCAAAACGTCAAACAGAAAAACTTCCTTTTCTCAGAAAAAAAATTTGTAAACTGCAAAACTGTTGAACTATCCGGAAATTTAAAATTATATTTATTCGACAGTTTTAATAGCCGATATTGATTGTGAAGCTCAGTTTGAGCCCAGTTTGCTCCCGGGAGTAGTGACAATTCCATTAAAAGCTCACTGGGAGTTAATTTTACTCCCGGTAGTAAACTGTTGACAATTCCAGTGTAAGCATACACATTTCAAAAATGTTCACCATCTACGTATGTTCTTGTCTTTGAAAACATATTTTTGTAATAGGAGTCAAAAATAACGTTTTTTTTTAAGTGTGTTAGTTGTAAGAACTAAAATAAAATAAAATTTTCACAGATAGTTACCTACCTAGGTTTGCAACAACTGCTTTAGAATGTACCTACGTAACAAAACCTCTCGTAGTCCTTTTCAATTTAGGTATTTGGGTAGACGCGTATTAAACGACAAGATCCTTATACTTTTGCATTTTATTCGTTGCCCCTAAAATGTCGTTAGTTTGTGAAGCTGAAAGTTTTTTTTTTTGTTATTTATTTATTTTTAGCAAAACAATCTTTACATAGCATATACCTACAACAGATGAAAGCATTGCATTTCTATATAGCTTTGTTATTCCGGTAAGATTAATTCATTGAAACGATTTCATTATTGCGTGACAGAGAAGGAACAAGATTTTGGCTTTTAGTTTTCTGTTAGTATAAAATTAGTGTGTACTATTTAAAAAAAAAACCTCGGCACAAAGTTTTTGAAGAGAAAACATTTTAGGTGTAATGTCTTGTTTTGGTTGTGATTGTAAACTTTATAAATTATGTTTAAGCAAAAATAGTTGTAATTATTAACCAAAATGCTGAATACTAAGAAAATATTTTTGAACTTACATAGGTAATTTAAAATGATATTTTGTAATTTCAATCATTTATTGAATAAATATATCAACTTACATTCCATAAGATAAGAGAATCTAAAATGTTGTAGTTACCTGAAAAGAAATTTAAAAATTGTCTTAAGTATATTAAAAGTCTTGAACATTTTTAAGGCATAAAAACTAAAAAAAAAAAATATTACTTAAAACAAAAAAATCGAAAATAATTGCATTGATATGGCAGTGTTTTGAGCCTTAATGGTGTAGGTACATATTGGTTGTACAAAAGCGGTTTAAAATCTGATTGATAGTTCAGCCATCAAACCAATACCTAAAAAATAATGCAACTTATCTTCACCATTAAAGACCAATGGCTTAAACAACCCTTCTCCCCAAGGTCATAGATATACTGATCAATCGGCATTGTAAAAATCATCTTGTAAAACCTAAGGTCCTTACTGAGCGATAGTTCGACATTCGTAGCAACTGGTTCACTTATGATTTGGCGGCTTTTCTTGCCAAAATATCGAATCAAACTTGACATCTTTTTGGCTAAATCAAATGTCTTCCACTTGATATTGCTAAGCCAAATGATAAATGATAAATTTTGAGATCAAGCAATCTTATCGGAAATAAATAAATTATGATTAATTTGCACGGTTTCTAGTGTACCCCAAGGCTCTGTTTTGCATCCAACATTATTTCATATCTTCATAAATGATTTCCAGTCTTGAAAGGACTCTTTGTTTTTCATACTTTTTTTCTATACATAAAGGGTGTCCCAACAAGAACGCAAGATTTAAATTTAAATAAAACGCAGATATTTAAAAAAATATTGTAAATTCTTTATTATATAGTAAAGTAGACAGGATGAGGTTATGTATGGAACAACACATCGGGCAGATGACCATCAATCGCTTTACAGTTGACTCTTTTGGAACATTATTGTAACCCCAAATTGATCGCAATTTGCGAACTGTAGCCGCAAAACTTTCACCATTTTGGTAAAACAATTTCATAATGAGAATGCGTTGTTCATTCTTGTAGCGCTCCAATTTTATTAACCTTATACCTTCAACTAACAAACAATAATAATTGTTCAAATGTCAAACAATGACACTTCGAATGGCGCCAAATTTAAATCTTGCGTTCTTGTTGGGACACCCTTTATATACCCGTGCTTTTGATTTTTTTCTGTTCAAAATTACAAAATTCTATGATATTGGGAAGTGTTCCATAATTAATTTTGATGATTTGTCAGTCTGTTACGGTTGCCGTTATTTTTAAAGACCTGCATCTTATGAACCACTAGTTCTTAAAAATTTTTAAAACTGGGCTAATAACTTCTGCAGTGCCTCTTGGTAGGAAAACCCAAATAGAAGAGATTGAACTTAAATTTTAGGCAACTAGTTTTTGACTTAAATTAACTGAAATATATCAATCGATTTCAACCAAGCACTATTTATCAATTTTTAAATTTTTTACGGTCCCGAAACACGTGACCATAGGTATTCTTTATTTTTCTGCAAAATAACTGTTAAGGTAATAGATTCTGTAAAACTACCTTTACTACTGTAAAACTAAACCTTTTTAATAATTAGTAGGTAACAACAAGGAATCTATAATTTAAAGGTTTACCCTGCTAACTTTTATATTCAGAATTTATTCAAAAATTCGATTTCCACCTACCTTTAATTATAAGCCAATTAATATATGTTAATATTTTTAAGTAAATATATCATAGGTAGGTACCAATATTAATATTTTTCAATTTCCTCAGTAATTTGAAATTATTGAAATATAATGTAACATAAATAACCATATAAAGTAATAATCAATTGAAAGTCACTCATATAAAATCATTGAAATTTATTAAATTAATATTAATATATACATTTCGAATTTATCGAGCATCACATATTAAATTCTTCTCTATATTATACATTATAACGCTTTGCCTTTTAATTTTTATTTTTTTTTTAAACTTAATAAAAAAATAATTTTCCATAAAGCTACCAGCTACTTAAAAAATAATAAATATATACAAAGCTTTTTCATTGCGCTCTATAATTATTAATAATAAACATAAAAGTTGATGGGTGATTCACAACCAAAAAAAAAAAAAACAACAAAAACTCTTTCTGGCTTGTTCTTTTCTGGCGGTTATTTTTTGCCATATATTTTTGTTAAATTTAATTATGCCACTCTTCATGTTTTCAACAACAAAAAAAAACCCTACAATTATTATAACAGAAAATTCCATTACAAAAAAAAAACTCGAAACATGTGCTGTGCATTGAACCTACCTACCTACGTATATAAGTTTATTTTTTTTTATTTTCCATTAGATTCCTAAAAGGAATTTCCGTGTTTCACTCATACTCTACCAAACCATACTCCAACCATAATATTTCATTATGCCTCGGTACAAAGAGAGCATGTGTTATGCTAAACATTTGTTACGATAGTTTTCACTCATAACGCAACATTACCCAGTTAATTTGCGACAACCTTCCATCCACCGTGAAATAACCCCATATATTCGACAAAAAGCTCTCCCACACATTTGGTACACAACAATCCCAGCATCCGCCCTTGTATGAGAGCCTATACTATTGCCCATGAACACCCTACACAATATTAAATAAATATCCTTGCCATATTTGACGGGAGACGACGACCAACGCAAGAGACGAGACAGAGAGAGAGGTGAATGGGCTTCGAATGCGTGTTATTTTTTTTTTTGTTTACTGTAAACGAATATTATATCAGAACATGTATTTGTGTAATTAATTTCAATATGACTGGCAGTGGTAATAAACATTAAAATAAAAATGTATATGCCAGCCTCATAACCGAGCATCCTAATTTTAATTAAATTTTTCATTACACACCGTTAACTCGTTTGGTGCGAGCTCAGACTCAAACCCAGGCTCAGGGACCTCAGTTTCACACAGAGCCTACACACCATTCCATCCCCTAAAATTCTCCTACACCACCTTTACTCTAAATTGAGATAGAAATGAAAAACAGGATACGAAGATATAGGTCCTTGGGGGGTAGTTTGGTATTGTAACAACCTTCGCACGCAATTGCTATATGCGTTGGATATACAAAACATAAAACAATAAAGTGTCGTTATAGACTGCCTACCATCAATTTCAACATCAAGGATATCACTATCCCAATAGTATAATTTTTAAATTCGATTCTGGATAAGGGGTTTTCAATATGTATCACCTATGTATGTATATCCATACACATTGAATGTTTGAGTCCCTCTTAAAGACAATCAAATAAATCCTTCAAGATCAACATTTTTATATAAAAACACACAAAAATGTGGTAAACGGAGCAAAAGTCAATTTACCTCCTATAAGGCTCGTGTAATAAACCTATAAAAAAAAAATACCAAGCAACAAGGCCTCCTTTCTTATACAACAGGATATTTCCATTGCCATTATATAGAATACACACACAGGACATGGCATTAGTCAGGGCGCTTATGTAACGTTTGTTCTTTGACAGCCTTTTCTAATGGCTTTTGTAGAAATATCCAGCAGAAAAAAAAAATAAAATACGGAAAGTATTTAAAGGCAAAAAGGACACACATTTGGCTTTAAAAAAAAAAAAAAATTATTCTACATCACATGCGTTTAACCATCACTGCACAAAATTGTACAGAAGTGGGGGTAAAAGCCTTAAGCCTAAGGCATATATAAAATATAGTTATACCGTTCGACCGTTCTGAGCATGTTTGGCTACAATTGAACATCCTTTTGCTGATGGTCAACCAACCGAGATATTCATCTTTTTCTCTATGAAGATGAACCGTAATTTATCTCTACGAGGACGAGAAGTATGTAGGTAGTTTGGGGGGGTATTAGTATTTTTGTGTTTTTTGTATCTATGATGGAAGTACAAAAGATTCTATAAGAGGTATATCCTTTTTGTGGAGTTCGAACTCTGGGAATCTCCTTTGGAACACAATAATCCTAAAACACTTTCAGTTGGCATGACATGAATAGACAACAGAAAAAAGGACAACCGGACAGGCAGCTAAGCGGACTTGATAGAGTGTAGTATGCATATTTTTTTATTTTTTTTGTTACAGACTAAAACCGGAGTAGGTATACAAAATATCTTCTTTTTTTTTTGAGTGCAGACTGAAAACTCTTTGGTGATGAAGTCAAAGTAAAAAAAAAGAAAGGAATGAAAGTTTCTTCAATAAAGCAGAAAAGATTCGTTTTAAATTAGAAAGGATTATTTTTGAATAGATATTCTGGATTCTGGGTTAAATTATTAACAAAAGGACATATGTACAGTACATAAGGCAAAAGCAAGTATTGAGCCCAACTCCGCAACTTTGTTTTTTTTTTGTTCAAATGTTATTACGTTTTCAAAAGTAAGGATTTTTTTTCTTTGAACTTGACTATTGAAATGTGAACACTTATATTGATTTGGTGGTTTGTTCAGATGGAAGCTTGAATTCGAATTTTCAAAAACCAATTTCTTAAAGGGTTGCCGAATGTTTTTTCACAAAAAACAACCGCATTTTTGACTAATTTAAAATATGAAATTACATATTTGAACAAAAGTTATGGATTCTGTAAAAATTCATACACATTTTTTATATATTTTGTGGAATGAGTATTATGTATTATTTTAGTAAAATTGGTCTATGACTTCTATATGAATTTAAAAAGTAAATAGGGAAGCAATTTTTGTCTTGATACTGCTAGGGAACTTTATATTCAGTATCCATGATTTAAATTTAAAGAGTCAACTGGTTATACACTTGATTTTTTGAATATAAAAATCTTTTACACATAACTGTAAAATTAATGTCAAAAATGCAATAAATCCAAGATTTTTTTCTTGGTAAATAATCCATTTTTCAATTATTTTTTACTTTTTATTTATTGGCAACTCTGTGAGGGGCCCCTCCTCCTCCTATCCTAGCGATGGCAAAAAAAAAGTGTTTATGACATAGGAGTCATAAACCAAGTTGACTAGGGCCTCTATTATAATAGCGAATCGAACATTCAATTCAAAGCGAACGTTTTTAAAATCAGTAATTTCGAGACTCCAATTTTGTATGCTTACCCCAAAAATTGAAGGTTTGGCGAGAGCAGATGTTAAAATATTAAAATACTTTTTTCTAACATTACGAAATATTTGATTTCCCAAATGTTCGCTTTGAGTCGAATTTTCGATTTACGTCAGGCTATTCAAATATTATCAATTTTTGTCTCAGATAATTGGTTCTTAAAATTTGTTATAAATAAACTTATATTTATTTATAATTGGATTCTTTCTTTTTATCAAATGTTTAGTTTTATTTTTCGATTTCGTCACGCTTGTTTTTTGTGAAAATTGATTAATTTTAGGTAAATCTGCGACGCTCCCAGGAAGCTTTTTAATTTATCCCCAAAAAGTATGCAATTTTTTTTTTTAATTTTTTGCTAAAAATTACAATTCAAATGGCCACTTTTCACCACTCAATTGGGGTTTGAAAGAATTATGTCCCCATAGAATTATTTTCAACTTTTTAATGCTTTCGGTAGACCTTTATTTATACTCATTAATTTTTTTTGAACACAGAAATATTTTTTTTTTTCATTTTTGAAAAATGAATTTCATATCAGACACCACAATATTACATAAAATATTTTGAGATGATAAAAAAATTAACAATTTATTTATTTATGTGGACCAAAAAAATTATGAAGTTAACCAATGTGGATAAATGGAAGTCTATCGAAAGAAATGAAAATTGTAAAAATCAAATTTTCGATGGCCGTGTTCTTTTGGTCCCCAATTTTTTTGAAATAGATTTTCTCGAAGACTGTAGGTAATCGAAAAAAAGTTATTGTGTGGTGAAAAGTAGTCGTTTGAATGGTTATTTTTTAATAAATGAAATTGCACACAAGAAGAAGTTATTTTTGAGTTCTAGAAAATAGGGTATTTAAAAAAAAAACTTGCCAAAAAATTAAAGTACGTTCAAATAAGTATTGACAAAAAAAATTGTTACAGTGAATTGTCGTAATGCAAAGATACTTTATTATATTAATTTAATGAATAGACGCAAATCAACTACGTAGTTCAATAATATTTATTTAAACTTTCAAACAAATATTCATAACAGTATCTTCTAAAATGTAGGTATATCTTCTTTAAGCTTAAAGTCTTTAAGAGATAAATTTTGTAAAATATTTGTTGCATTTTGTCTTAATACTTTTCAATTCTCACTCTCTCTCTCTTTTCTAAAAATAAAAAAAAGGAAAGAAAAAAAAAATAGAATGATTGTACCGACACTAAAACATGCACACAAAAAAGGCAAACAAAAATTATCCTTTCAACACCAAAAAAAAAATCCACACATACGAAAACAAACATTTTTTGTATCCTTTCTTCAATTCCAAATATTTCCTCTGCGATTTCCGGTATATTTTTGTTCCAGCATAGGTACATTTCTACCTTATTTTTTTTAGTATTTATTTATTTCTTTTTTTTCTATACGAACGTGCTTCGCATCAAGGACACCTTTAGTAGAACACGATAGGTGCTTAAATTTATATAGGCAACACCGCACGTATATTAACATAGGTATATTGGTAGCTAGGTATATATATGTTTGCATTTGGTGTCCCATATAAGCCCCGGATATTGTATGGGAATTTTGATAGAAAACCTGAAGATGGAAACGGATGGGATCAGATAAAAATGAAAAAAAAAAAAGAGAAAAACGAAATAAATATCAACCATCCCATCATTCGTGTTCCTGAAAATTGGTTTTCCAACTGAGATGAATTTCCTTCTTCAAAAATGTATATCATCATTTTTGTGACAATAAACTTTGCACATTATAGGAATACTATACATACTATTTTTTTTTTTTATATCAAAATGTCTTCGTTACGTACACAGAAAAAATATATTAACAAAATTTTGCTTACGTTATTATTTTATTTTAAAAAAAATTATAAAATATATAAGCACTTAATAAATAAATATTTTTAAGAGTTAAAAAATCAAACACTAATTGAATTTATTTTGAACTAAAATAAACAATTATCCTTTCAAACTTTTCTCTTCAGTTTTATCGTTAAAATATATTTAACGAAAAGATTACGGATTAATTATTATTACTATTACGAATCCTGCAAAAAAAAAAATAATTCAATTCCATCAAGGAAGTTATAAACACCATACCACCACAAGAATATTATAAACTTCAGATAAATACAAAACTTAATGAAATCATCTATCAATCTAATTTTCTTCAACAGAAATTCATTTCTACCCTCAAAAATAAATTAATTCAAATCTGACAGCTGACTGACATAAATGCTTTTTCAAGTGAAAACTTGTCTTGGAAATAATATTATATTATCTATAGATATGTATACAAATATGTGTATAGAGAATGTCCTTTCATTTAAAAATATTATAGTCAAAATTATTCTGTAAGGGAAGAAGAATAAGATAATATTTACAAATAACTACATTACAGTTGTAAGAGTATGAAAGGAAATTAATTTGAAATAATATACAAAATCCAGAAAAGATTTCAAGCATGTAAGTAAAAATCTTGGATTACTTTAAGCGTAAACTAAGCATAAATGCAAATATCTATATCAATAAATTGTCACATAATTACAGTTTATTGATGAAATTAATTTGTATTTAAAATTTACTCAAAATTAAATACACAAATTTATGATATCTATAGTAACCA
This sequence comes from Syrphus vitripennis, assembly GCA_958431115.1. Classification (NCBI taxonomy): domain Eukaryota; kingdom Metazoa; phylum Arthropoda; class Insecta; order Diptera; family Syrphidae; genus Syrphus; species Syrphus vitripennis. The sequence goes on along the minus strand of OY288108.1, from coordinate 137,328,283 downwards.
TTAAATCAAAACGTCTACCCATGTTGAAGTCTTCTAGTAATATATGAAAGTATGCATCAGTTGAAAATACTTGGTATTCACTTTAGACCAGTTTTATACCAATCATCGGATAAGTCAACAATTGAACGAAAACCAGTAGGAATTTGCTTTTTCTTGTTAATAATCTGACTGGTTAAAATCATTACCATTTAATATCTTTTAAAAAACTTTTGCTGACTGGTATAAACAAAATGATAATTTTTTCTTTTATTATTTTCTTATATTTCTTATCGGTATAAATTAAAAAAGCGAACTTCACTTACATATATCAAAGAGTTTTTTGTTCACTTTTATTTTATAAATAAAGATTGTTGGATTATTATTTTATTTTTACTATATTACGTATAAATGGCAAAGACGTGATTGGTATAAATTCAAAAGGTAATCAATAATTACATATGTAATTAAGGTAAATAATATAATGTAGGATATAAAGATATACAAAAATTTTAAATTTTAATGCATAGGTATTTGCAACATAGAAGATATAAGATTTTTTTTATTTAGACCAATCAGTAAACGTAGATGTTTACCCTTCAAAAATTGAAGTAGTTGTGAATATGTCATATGTCGTAAGAATTAATTGTAAATTAAAAAATTGATGCAACTATGGGCTTTTTTGCACGTTAAATTCATTCAATCGAATATGTGTTACTAATTGGTATAAATTTGAAAGAAAAAAACAAACCAGATTTAAAAATAAAAACTTTTGGAGCAGATAATTCTATGACTTTCAAATGCCAAAAAAAATTGTGGGCAAAAACATTAAACAGATCAGAATTTTACTGTCTGCTGATTGGTATAATTTGGTATAAAAACTGAATATAGATTCAAATTCAATATATTCTGTACAACAATATAGTTATTTGTAAATATACAAATATTTGTTTTCGATTTTATTAAAAAAGATCAGTTTCTTTTTTTTATACCAATCAGAAATTTCAATGCAAATAGACGGAGAACAAAAAGTTGCGTATAATTTTAAGCTCGTGTGCAAATCTATACAACAACATACACAACTGGTCGAATTTTAAATATGGTTACAATTTATAAGTTGCAATTAATTTCACGTTATTCAAATTATGCCATTTGCTACTTTAATATTCCAGTGACAATTTCAAATTTCAGTTACATAATGATGGTGACTTAGCCATTCCCAACAGTGGGGTGTGTCGTATTGCAATACAATGCATTCATTTATCATTCAAAATATTATTTTCCAGTTATCTAGAAACGGATTCAAATAAATTTCGTGATTCTCTTTAAAATGCTGCACAGCTAAATTATTAGGGTTCACCCATTTCATTTCCATGTAAAAAAAAAAAACATCCAAAAATACTCAAATTATTCCTTCCCTGAATGGAATAAAAAAAAAACAGTAAACCTCGCCCCATAAATCATCAACCAAATCCATTCCATTTGGGTCACCAATCTATGTGGTATTCGATGAAATGTTAGGTTAACCGCAGCCACAGTATGTAGTTTAGCTATTTTATATTTTATTTGATTTCAAAACACGTAGTGGTGAGTCGTGCCGTCATTGTCATCCTCAAATCAATTTGATTTCAAATATAGCATACAGCAGGAAAAAAAAATCTCATAGATGGATATAGCTTCCTTTAGGTCAATTAGTCTAATGCTTTATGGTTTTGATATAGCTGCTGTCGTTCATCACACTTATTTTAATATGCAAAATGTATTTTTTTTTTTTCTTAATTTCCCATAATAATTTTCAAATCCACAGCTGTATTTTTTCATCTCGCCAAGACACAAAAAAGGTGTACACCTATACATAATAGATATACGAAGCTAAAAGTGTTAGCAATTTAGGTTAATGGATCTAAAATTAGAAAACTCAGTTAAAACTGACAACGAGGTGTGAAAGATACGTCGAAAGACTGGATACCAGAGCGCAGAGAAAAATTAAGTCAAGGCAAGGAAACTTGTATATGCACGTCATCGTCGACGACGACCGACGACGTCGTCGTTGGTTGGTCGGAGAAAGCTTGTCCACCCCATCCTGCCTGAGTCGATTAAGCAGAATTGCACAAGTTCTAACGTACACATAACTAAACTATCTACAACTACTCTACAAAAGTGTGGTGGGCTAAAATTGAGTGGGTTGAACGTCCTTGAATGGGTTGGGTTTTTTTTTTTCTTTCTTTCTTTCTTTTTTCAACTTTAACTATGGAGAAAAAGAAAGAAAGTAAAGAAATAGGGTAGCAGACTGTAACGTTAGAATAATTGGCTTGCCTCCAAGCGTTGCAATTTCAACATAGGGATATAAAAATGGATGCCAGAGGTGTAGTGGAATTTGCTTTACCCTTTATTTAATACAATTACTGTCCAAAGGAATCGTTTCGGAGTTGAGCATTTTAGAATACATTTTGGTGGAGAATAATTAAACTAGAGTTTTTCTTATAAAATTTGCTGACTTTTAAAATATGATGAGATATCTTTCGGATTGATTTTGTTGACCAAAATCTAAATCTTAATCTATGCTATTGTCTGTTAAAAATGTTTTTTTTTTTAGTTCATAATTTGTTGCGCAAAAATCAATTTTTTTCTTTCACTGATTTTTTAAAAATAAAAATTCAAATTTGAAACACTACGCTAATTCTACTAAAAAAGTCTAAAAAATTTAAAAAATTTTGAGCTTTTTTTACGCCTTTTCATCCATCAGTTTTAAGTTCAAATTTCAAAATTGCGTCTTTTTCGCAAATTTGCTTTTGTAGCTCTCATCAAAGTTCTTTTTATAAAAGAGTTCTCGTATAAGGTGTTTGAACTAAAAAGAGTTGGAGGCAATTTTTTTTATGATAACAAATTGGCAGTAGACAATTTTTTTTTTTGAATTTTTTCATGTGATTCGATATTTTGTCATTTATTTACAGGCAGTAAAAAAACTTGGTATATATCCTAAGTTTCAAAAAAGTCCATACATCTAAACAAATGGATGTTTTTTTTTATCGACTAGTAGGAAGCGACCCAAATCAGACATTTCAATTGACCTAAGAAGTTTTGATCAAATGGATTAGTTTGTTCCGAATTTGTATTGACTGTTTTGAAAAATCTTTTGACAGGGTCTTTACGGAATTTATTTGGCTAACTCTGCATAGAAGTGATGTCCCGTAATTTTTATGGGTGCACCACTTGAAAAGTAACTTCCGCTGTCACAAAAAAATTTGTAAACGTTCGGAAATAGAAACATCATTTCTAGCCCAACCGTATCTCCAATTATGAGCTTCATAAGAAGTTTCGGGGTAAATTCAGTTTGCGGATCCTGTTAATCTTGAGTTGAAGAATGTTTAAAGTTTCTGCTAGCAGAACAATATCGTCTGCTTGCTTCAATATTTTTTATCGGAAAATATTTAAAAATTATTCCTCCAGATAAGGATTGAAATCGTATATAAGCACAATAAAGAGGAAAAATAATGTATTTGCAAAGGTTGCAATCTTTTACAATTCTGTTACATACTTCCAATTTGTTATGACCTGTTAATCCATTAAATTGTTTCGCTGACGATAGTACCCTTAGATTTTCATATTCGTTTCCAGATTCACATCCCCGCTCTTCGGATAAGTTCATTAAATTCTGACTAAGATGGCATTGTACAATAGGGATTAAAAAATCGCGTAGAATTTAATGTTTCGAAAACTCAATACTGCCTTCTGTCGTAAAAGCCTTCTGTATCACAAACCATCTTTGTGGAACGATCACATACTTAACATCGCTAAAAATTATTTTCCCCTTCTGACCTGGCTATTATTTATAAAAGTTATATACGTCCAAAGCTTGGGTATAGCTCCCATCTCTGGGCTGGTGCTCCAGCAACTTACTTAAGCCTCTTGGACAGTATACAAAGACGAGCCTTCAAAATGATCGGAGACAGGAACATCATCGATAATTTTACGTCACTCGAACACCGGCGTAACGTTTCCTGTCTTAGACTCTTTTATCGTTACTTTTACGGTAAGTGCTCTGATGAAATAGCCAGTTGCATTCCTCCCCTTAAACGTTTCACCCGTAATACTCGCGCTTCCAGGAATGATCATCAGTTTACTCTTGAACCCAATTTCGGTCGTACTGTGAAGTACAGGGATTCGTTTTTTAGCCGTACTACGCGAATATGGAATACCCTTCCACGCTCTGTCTTTCCCTTTCATCGCAATGAACTGAAATTAAAGACTAATGTTCACCGATATCTCCTTTAAAATCCCCTCCTACTTGCATAAAGCTTGTGTCTCTGACATAATAAAGGGTACATAAAATTCCCTTGAGTGTGAACTAAATATTAAAAAAAAAATGACCTATTAAAACAGTAGTTCATCTACTTATTTGAACATAAATTTCATAATAAAATAATTTCCTGACAGAATAATTTTAAGAAAAGAGTTCATTTATTGCAATTCGAAAATCATGTCGGTGCCGTAGCTGGAAAAAACAAAGTGTGATAGGTCGAAATTCTTAGGTTTTGAGTTGAGTATTCAAAACAATTCGGAATACTTAACTTCGGGTGGCCCCGGCACAGTGGAGGTATCCTGGATATTTGGGTTCGATCCCCAGTCTAGGCAGCAATTTATTCTATATTTCCTCAACTGAACACCACTCCTCGTATTTAATGAGATAATCAAAAAACCTTATTTCTCAATCCACTTTGCCAACAAATTCTTTCTAACATTGCCTAATTTTTTTTTTTGTTTATCATAAGGTGAGCCGTTTTGCATTCAATATAAAATACTGTACGACACTTTTACAGATGAATTCCTAATAATAAATTTTTTTTAACTTGTTTGGGATCTGAAATGATATAAAAAAAAATTTGTTTGAGAACCGCTTTTTGAATATCGTCCACCATTTGAAAGAAGGTTCTGATGACTTTGGTCTTCTAACGTGAGGGATATCATAAAATTTACCTTTTTAGATCTGTCTCGATAGTTCGGGTACAAGTTTTTAACTGAATAAAATAAACATGGATTTAATAACTCTCTCAGTTATAATATATATGCATTTAATTGTTGGATTAAAAGTTTATTTAAATCGAATATTAACAACTTGGCGGAAAATCTAAACTGATTTTCCAATTTACATTATTCAATTCTATTCTCAACCAAATACACACTCTTGTTTCAAAAGAAGACCACCTAAAAAAAAAGAAAAGAGAAAAATACGAATAAGAAAAATATATCACAACTACGTGATATGCTTACTGATCCTTGATGCAACCCCAACCATTGTCCGCATGTCCGTCTGATGGCGTTCGTTCGCCGACACTAACCAAATAAGTCGCTTCTCTACCGCCATTGAAAGGCAAAAAAAAAAAAGGATATCCTTTTAATTTCTTATTTATTTTCGGGTCCGCTCTTCTGCACCGATACCATTTACAAGGACTCGTTTCTTTCGTGGGGGGTGGTAGAGGATATATATACCCGCCATCATCATCAGGGTTTTATTGGAACAAGAGAATTGATACTCAAAATGGTTAGGAGTACGCGCTCAGTCAGGGGATATTATTATAATATATAAGGACGATACTCTCTAATTATTATTCCATTGAAATCAATAGAACCACATCCAGGCAGTGAATTTTATCCCCACTATTATAGCTCGCTGCTATACATAGCACCTCTAACCTCTCCATTTTAATAATAATACGCCACGCACATCCACTTCCACTTCCACACACCCCGCCTATTAAATTTCATTCCAATTTTCTTGGCTTTGTTTTTATTCACAAAATCGATTGATTGAATCTATGTAACGTTAACTTAGTAGGATATAATAAAGAAGGTTGTTTTTGTTTAGTATATGGTTGGGAGTAGAGGGAAGAAAGGAACAAGAGTGTTGTTTTGTTATTGTTGGCTGTACTGATTGCTTTTATAATATTGGCAAATTAAAAGGATATGAGAGAGTGTGGCATTGAATGGTTTATTGGATATAGAGTTGATGATTATTTGTGATGGAATCAGGAATGGGTGATGTTGGGTAATTCATGATTCTTGATAATAAATTTTGAAAAGAGGTTTCACAATCGCAGAGGGAATTGAATTTTGCGGTCAGACAATGACGTCAACGAGCGACGATGGAAGTTAATAAGGATGGTTTTGGCATTTAGTGAAACAATTTCAACTACATGCTGCTTTCAAAGGAATTTCAGTGGATGGACTGTTTAATAGACAGAGTCAAAGTGATTGAGTCAATTGTATACCAAGATGCATTACTACCCTGTGTTTAATTATTGTGGTGGAAGGTTTAAATGGTCAGTTGCATTTGGTTTCTCCAAGGCCATTTGCTGTGAACTGAGATCATTGGTGTTGATTGATGGATGAGAATACACAAAAGGTCAGACATTAGGTTTCTAAATTATCAAAGGATATATCACAAACTAATCAATTGCTTAAAACTAACCAGCAAGATGCCTTACATTGAAGTATGCGTTTAGACTTTTGCTTAAGATTTTTATTTTTTTTTTAATTTGGGATCGAGGATGCTAAAAACTCAACTAGAACGTTTAAAGTCCTCTTCAAGGATCGTGTAGGATTAAAATTAAAGAAAGCTGGCGTCTTCAATAAGGAAAGTGGTTGGAAGAATTTGAAATTTAAAGTGGGGCCAGGCAAGGCTGTATACTGTCACCAATACTGTTTCTTCTTTTAGATTAGTAATATACATACATCAGTTAGCTTTATGGACTGGTGATGAGGGAGTTCAGTGGACTCTGCAATCACACCTAAAACACCTGGAAAAAGTGGACGACGACGTAAGTTTATGCTCTCATACAATCATAGATCTCCTCACATATGAAGTGAAGTCAACGGCTGCTTTAAGAATTTTTTCAAAAATATGGAGAAACAAACTTATAATGAACATCAATTTGAAGGGAACATTGCTTTCGAAAAGTGTGAAAAGTTTTAATATCTGGGATTTATGATCAATAGCGAAAGATCCTGTGATCTATGAAGGTAAAGTCGACAAAGTGTCGGGAAAGTTCTGCCATCTTCTGTGATCGAAAAATGTCTTCTAAGCTAAAAGGAAAGTTCTGCACGGCAGTTTTTCGTCCAGGGCTTACAAACGATTCACAATGCTGTATAACAGCAGGAGTAAAAAAGCGTGATCGAACAAGAAGCAAGAAAATCCGAGAAAGCCTTCAAGTCAGAAATTTCATTTCGGGCAACTTAGTTAGGGCTGCCGTATAAGAAGAAGATGACCTGAGAACTCAGCTTAAGAAGCAAAACCACTAGATGCGCGTTTAACATTATAGCCGAAGAAATTCAGGTGCAAAATTTTTTGGAAAAACAAATCTGCATTTATTTGGCTTCAGTCATGGAAGAAACTAAGAATGGGAAGACAGTCGGAATTTTTCTGAGGTGGACGCCACAAGTAGCGCATTAGAGTAAAGCATTAAGGTGGGGGAATAGAATTGTGGTCTCCTTCGAGAAAATATCACCCAAAATAATTTCAATGTTGTTTTTGTATAATTTGGGCTTCATTTTTAGTTCTTCATTTTGGGCAAAATTTCCAAATTCTATCTATCGTATGCTAACACCAAACAAACGATGGGAAAGAACCCACGGTACCGCTTTCAAGGGCATCATTTAAAAAAATCTTTTTTTTTTATTTTCGACTTAACTTTCGGTAAAAATTAACTCAAGTAACGGTGTAACTGCTAAAAAATCGTTATTTCTGTATTTTAGACTTTCTCACCAAATGTTTTACTGCTTTTTCCATAAAATATGCAGTCTTCAGTTGTTCTTCTAAATTAACCTCAGCCAAAAACGCCTACTTCTTAATCTTAAAATTTTAAACTTTTACACATTTCACTATTTCGGATGTTTTCAAATTTTCTAAATTGAAACCATTAAATCTGATGACCATTAGGCAGGTACTTTATGAAAGAAAAATATTTATCTTTTATGGCTTTCTAAGTGTTAAAATAAATCTTCTATTCCATCTCCCTCTCCAATGTCTCCTCAAACATTATAAATTCTGTGGTTTCAGTCTCGAAAACGGTATAAGAGGCCAAGAAGAAATATTGGAAAAGTAATAAACCATCTAGAGTCACGTACAAACCTGAATGTTCTTATTATTTATTAAACTCAAAACCAAGCACCTTCTCTTGTTCTTTATGCCATCAAAAAAAAGAGATCCTGCAGGGACCGCACAAGAGACAAGACAAGAGACATGACCAGAACGCAATATTCATAGTCTCTTGAGCTACCTACACTACATCTAAAAGGAGCAATATACGTATAGAAGAAAGAAGAAGAAGAAGAAGCCGGAACATCTAACCATTGCCATTTTCACTTAAAAATAAAATTATTATTAGATAACTATCGAAGAAGGAGCAAGCCAAAAAAACAAGATGAAGGAGCAAGAAAAACAGGAATATAATAAAAACCATCAGGAACAGAATGCGACCATCCAGGGACATTATGCTTTCGAATAAAATTTATTGATATTACTGTTTGTGGGTTATTATTATTATTTCTTTTTTTTTACTTATTTTTTTTTTGCTGGGTTTGCTGTTCTTCTTATTCTACACGAAAGATGGCGTAGCAAGAGAACACAGATGGACACAGATAGTAAGTACCCAGGAAACATCATTTACCTTGGAATATAATACACGTGTCGGTTGGAGAAAGAAAAATTGAACCAAAAGGACGAGTAGAGAGTTTTGTAGCACAAGCAGCACAAAATCCACTCATACTTTTGTCCCTTTCCCCCCCCCCCCTCCAACTTTTTTTCTTGTGGTAATTTAAATAAACCTTGGAAATAGTGCTCGATAGCTGTGTTATGTTCTGGAGGTCGTGGACTGGTGATGGGGCGGTGTGGAAGTTTTGAAAGTGGAAGAGATGGAGAGAAGCTTTTTCACGTGCTTAAAATTTTCAACTATCACGTTCAATTGTTGGAAGATTTTAGATTTACGATAAATTGCTCCTATTTCTACTATGCTCTTGATGGTTTCTAGGATGACTCCTATCTTCCTTCCTCATATCGCCACCGCTGCCGCTACTGCTGCGGCTGCGACTGCCATAACACATCGGTATGATGGTGTGGCAAAAATTTCTCCACACAAGGCGACGTGATTTTAAATATTCACAATGCTTTTAACTTTTATCTTTTATAGCTTTAATGGAGTTTAATGCATTTGGTTTTTGGTTCAGTGTTTGAAAATTTCATTTTTCTCAATTTTTTTTTTTTTAGTTTCAAAATAGTTAGGTATTGGTTAATGCCCAAGTATTTGAAAGTGGATTTTTAACGATTCCTTGTTTGCTTGGAAAATCCCTGATATGATTATTGTTTTATTTTTTTGTGTCCTTAAACAGTAAAAGTTGGTAATGAGAGTAGAGTGTGTTATATTCAACAAACCGTATTTATTTTGGCTTAAGCATTATAGAAATTTGTTGAATTTTCCGTTGCGTTTGAATGAATTTATCCAAATATCAACTTGTTTTGTGCTTAGTTTTTTGAAGCACATTTTATAATTAGCACCGTTGATGTCCTCAGTTTAAATTCACGAAAGGAATTTGTTTAACGATGTGCATTAAGTTTAATCGTCGTGCTGGAAAATATCCAAGCTTGTTAAAAGTTATTCCCTTTGTTTAGAATGGATGGAGAACTTAGTATGTTTTAGTGGTTGCCTCCAGGGTTAAATGATTCTAATGAATTCATTTTTTAATACATAAAATTTATGGCTTGCGTTTTATCTATCAATTTGACAAAAATAGAAAAATTTAAGTTAACTTATTTCTTTCAAACAGTTGAATACATTGTTTTAAACATGCCTGCAGAAATATTACAGGATGCTGCGGTAGACGAATTCGATGAAATAAAAAAGTGCGTATACGCCCAAGTGTACTTTATTGTTTTATTGTTACAATTTTTGGTTTTGCTTTGCTTAAGCTACAAGTACAAGTTTTGTAGTATTTAATTGGTATCTCTTTTAAGGTGAATCTATTCATCGGGATAGATGGAGATACTTGTTGCAGGAGGCCAGGACTGGGCCCCGGTTGTCGAGCCGATGATGATGATGATGATTCATTGGGTTTACAGTTTTGAAACGGTTTTCACATAGGTACACATAATTTGAGTTTTTTCACAGTATGTACATATTTGAAAAAATTTCTTATTTCTTAGATTTTTCTTTTGACGCTAGATGGTGTCCTACAGCGGATGCAGCAGTTGAGTTTTCCTGTATAAAAAACATATTTCTTTTATCGGTCCAAGTTCGCAAAGACTATCTATACTATCTACTATAACCTCGCAAAATGAGGTCAGTGCAGAAATCAGGCGAAGAATTACACTTGCCAACCGCTCAGAAGCTGTTAAGTAGTAAGGCCCTCTATCATTCGAATGAAAACTTGCTTAGGCACTTTGAGAGAAGATTCGAGTGATTTTTCGTCCTGTTTGTATCAAATTCAGTGGAAGAAGATTCAACAGCTAGCTTTAATGTCGACGGCGATGTCGACCTGGTCAAAAATACAGCGGCTGAGATGACACCAACCAGCCCGACAAATCTAAGAATCCAACCCTGATTTTGTACGCAGCAGAGGAAGATCCCCAACAGATGGCGCACACAAGTAAAAAATGATATCAATCAACTTGTTATGCGTAACTGTAGGAGGCTAGCTGTTTATGATAAAGTCGAAAACCAAAAATCCTGTTCAATGGCAGATACCGTTAATACAGGTTTTTGAAAAATATTTTTTGATCAAATTCCATTTATTTACAAACATCACTGGAAAAAATTTCATCGAAATCGTTGCAGTTATTTTTGAGATAAATTTTTTTTTTAACGGTTAGAATTACAGGTACCGTTATTTTTGAAACTGCAAAAATTCAATTTTCTCCTAAGTAATCTCCTTAAACCTCAAGTCCAAGATTTGAAGAAAAACTAGACTATAGGTCGGGGAACAGACAGACAGAACGACAAATTGGCAAGCCGACAGATCAACAGGCAAAAATGCCGACTAACTATTTTCGCCTTCTCTATTATGTAATGTCAGGTTCGATTAATATCTCGAGTAATACAATTTCAAAATATAAAATTCGGTACGCAAATTTTGATTTAATAAAGTGTAAATCAACCGCAGATTTTTTTGAAACACTTATTTTCGGTTCAATTTGTTACTAAAAATCTCTCGGATGTTTGAAAATTTATCAGGAGGCTTGAAACAACCCATAATCTTGTGGCACTTGGGAAATTAAGTCAGTTCTTAAGATCGAAATAAGCACACAAAAGGTGAGTTCAGTTGGGTGAATTAAAAGACTTTATTTATTTCTTCTACTTGAATATTGAATAATAAATTAAATATTCGAGTTCATTTGCCTTTAAGCATTTCATAGAATCGAAAACAAAAATTGTAGACATTTCAAAGTATTTTCATGCCAATATTAAAATTATATGAAACAAAATCTATCATATATCAAATAGCAGTAAACTCCTACAGATGGTCACCGTACCCACCTTTAATCATCCTTATTGCCTTATATGCCCTAAGCTTTCATAACCTTTCTGTTCCTTCCTCTGGAGACTAGACACAAAGAACAAGCAAAGTAAATTATGATATTAACAATACAAAAGCTTTCCCTTATTTTCTTCATACCTCATAATCGTTGTTTTGTAAACACATTGCAAGTTGTACTAAATTATTCCTTACCTTCAACCAGTCACTTAGACTTATACAATACAATAAAGGTTTTATCTTGTTCTTCTACTTCGTACAGTTGGCGAACTTCCTATCTACTATAAGAGACAAGACTAAGCAAAGAGAAGAAAAAAAAGAGAACTTGCAAATATTATATATACTCGTACATATCTGATGCATATGAAATTCTTAATCCCAACAGGATGCGACTGACAGGACCGTAAACGAGCCGGAAGCTCTTAGGCAATTAACTTTCCCATTTAAATGCAAACACAAAAATCCCTTATTCAACTGTCATACTACGGTAAACATCTATTTATGTATGTAGTTGGGGGTATTGTTGGAACCCTAACCACCACAACAAAGAAGTTGCGCTTAGGCTTTTTGCTCCACTAAAAACCGTAGGACTTTGGCTTTGTCTATCATGCCACAAGAACACAACAGCAATGCTAAAGATCATTACATAAGTGCGGTGCGACAAGGTTAGGAAGGATTTCATCAGGTGAATGGTTGTTGAGCTGTTGATACTAAAATTTAAAAAAATCTAATTCTTGTTTTAGGTCGAATGGGAAGTAGGAAAGAATCCTGAAATGAAAAATCAAAAATTCAAAAGTAGGTTCCAAATCTGGAAAACAGAAAATCTATAAATCCAGAATCTGTAGGACTCAAAATACCCAAACTCTCATCATGACAACCCGAAATCCTGGAATTTTTCGAAAATATTAAATCACAAAAATTTAAGATTCCCAAAACCCAAGATCGAAAAAATTACATATTTAATTTTGGGTTTTTCGGATCATAGAATTCGGACCTAACCCTAAATTTTTAGAAAACCCAAAATTTATTAAACCCTAAATATTTAAAACTCTGAAAGTTCAAAATCACGAAAGTACAAATATTTCTGGATTTCTATATTTTGGGTTTTCTAAATTTTTGGTTTTAGATATTTTAAGTTTTGGGAATTTTGGGTTGGAATTTCGACTGTTGGTGTCTTTTGTTTTCGAAATTGATTGTTTTCATAAATTTGAACAGACAAGAATCGAACCCAAAATCTAGAAAACTCTAAATCCATGAAAATATAAATATCCAAATATTCGAAGATAATCTAAAAAGCTTTGAATCACGAAAAGTATGGAAGCCAAGTAAAGAACCCTAGCAATTTCGTTATATTTTCCGCAGTTTTGGGTTATTGGAATTTCCGGTTTTCGAGAGTTTGGTTTTCTTTGATTTGGATTTTTGGGATCCAGTGTTTTTGGACTGTCTGTTTAGAAATTGTACTTTTTTGGGACTGTTCATTTTCAGGATTTAGAATTGTGACCCCAACTTAAAATTTTGTGATTTTGGATTTTCGGGATCTTGTGTTTTCAGGATTGCACTTTTGTGTGTGTTTCAGGATTATGGATTTTAATATTCCAACCCCAAATCCCAGTTTTGGGTGTTTTTCGTTTTCAAGATAAAAATTTTTAAATCTTGGAGTTCTGACCGTAACCCCAGTTCATATGCTCCCAAAAAATCACGTTGCCTTTTGACAAAGTCATAAAGTAAAATTTCAACCTAACCATCATGAATCATGAAATTCACCTACAACAATGCCCTTCATCCCAGAACCCCACATACAAAGAGGGTACTTTAGAACTTTTTCTGCATACCCTTATTTGTACAAAACACAGGTTCCTATACTATAGACATTCTTGGATAGTTGTAGTAGTTTTGTAGTACATATGGTACGTGTGGGAAGACAAAAACCCTTAACCACCTGTGCCGCACATGGAGGGCATGGAGCACCAGCCAAAAAGAGAGAAGGGTTTTGTTGTTTTGAGTTCCACACCTGGTCCCCAATAGATAACAACATGTACCCATTATAAGTCCTCTAGTGAAGATTTCTGCAACGGGATGCATAATATTCTATTCGCAAAAGGAATAGCTCTGATGCTTCTTCCAAGGATAAAGTTATACCGAAGTGGAAGAAAAAAGACGACGACGACGACGACGTACGTCACATTTAAGAAAACAGCGAAACTGAATTAAGGTCGGCCGGGCCGGTGTTGTGTGCGGAAGAAGCAAAACTTTTTAATCGAAAACTTTCGTCTCGCTGAGATGTTCGTTTGTTCGCAGAGAGATTTTCTTATAGTGTGTGGATGTGGAGTGTGCGAAGATTCATCCTATTTTCGAATAGGAATACGACACGAGTAACCTCCAGCTGTTTGACTTCCCTAATCCTATTGGGTATGGGTTATGGTTATATGGGGTACCTATATCCTCATTCCATATGCCCAACCTGTCCTGTCTAGAAAAGCTGTTGTACCTCTAAAGGAAACTTGCTATAGGGAGAAGTTTTACCAATATCCATTTATGTGACAAAATGTGCAGACGTTGCAGAGAGAAGGTATCCTTTTTTTTTTTGCTGCTGCTGCTGCTGCTCCTGCTCTTGTTGGTGGTTCACATCCCGATGCACATGCACACGTATGTATGATAGGTTGACAGGTTTCTATTCTATTCTCTGATGGCAGCATAGTGGAGCATGGCGAGGGGTTAAGTTGAAAGGTTGCACTTTACTACAGGCACTTTAAGAAGCCATACAACATACAGCACCATGTAGTTGAGGTTATGAAGAGATTTTTTTTTTTAATGCGCGTTCGCATAATGGATGCGTTGTTATGGGTCTGTTTGTTTGGTTGGAATTTTAATATATTTTTTTTTTTTTTGGTTCATCAGATATACTATGTCACCAACAGTGAGTTGCAAGTTTTTTACTTTATATTGAAAATATTGTCGGGAATATTTTTTTTCAATTTTATGATTAATGCAGACTTTTTGATTGGTTAAGCATGTCATTTAATTTTGTTGTTTCTTTTTAAAGCGCGAAGAATAAATTGAATACCAGGATTAAGAAACTTTGAAATATACACTTTATTCTGGTGTGTTACTTTGAAGATTGAATGAATACAAACTTCAAAACTTTTCATGCATCTAGTGAGAATTTAAAGTTTTTCTTTAAAAAAAATTAATCTAAGTATCAAATATACAAACTTGACCTCTTACTTTTTTGAAAAAAGGATGGAATAATTCTAAAGTTTATAATTAAAAAGTGAACAATATTTACTTTAAATAATTTTAAATATTTGAGTTTCAAAAAAAATTAATTTTTGTTTTTTGAAAATTAAATATTTCAAAAAAGGCATTTTTGTATATATTTACCGCTCACTAAACGGCATTTTATGTACCTTTTATATATCAGAGACACAGTGTTAGCTATAGGTAAGTAGGAGTAGGAATCCCTGTACTTAACAGTACGACCGAAAATGCGTTCAAGAGTAAACTAATGAGCATTCCTGGAAGCGCGAGTATTACGGTTGAATTGTTTAAGGGGAGGAATGTAACTGGCTATTTCATTAGAGCACTTACCGTAAAAGCAACGAAACAAGAGAGAGAGACAGGAAACGTTACGACGGTGTTCAAGTGACGTAAAGTATCGATGATGTTCCTATCTTCGATCATTTTGAAGGCTCGTCTTTGTATACTGTCCTAGAGGATTAAGTAAGCCCAGAGATGGGAGCTATACACAAGCTTTGGACGTATATAACTTTTATAGATAATATCCAGATCAGAAGGGGAAAATAATTTCTTGCATCTCCAAAGGAAACCTAAACATCTTGTGCCATTTATTATGTGACCATTCTACAAAAGATGGTTTGTGATACACATACCTAGAATCGCAAGCTGATTCGATGCAATGGCTAGGGGGGTACAAATACATATTTTTAAAATTTTCTACCAAATCGTTTTTTAATATTATCTTTAGTTATTTGAATAAAAATTAATTTTACTTTCGAAAAAAATGACACATCCCATAAAAATCAAATTCTCGAAAACGGCATTGACTCGTGTTTTAAAATATTTCAAAGTCACCTCCCATAGAAAGGTAAAGAAATAAAAAGGTTGGCCAGCCAAAAGGCCCGGTCCTTTTACTATTCTGCCAAGTGTGAAACAGATTTGAAGGCACATTACCTAAAACATATCGAAAATTCAGCTGTGATAAAAAAAATCGTAATTTGGTATGCCACCGGGTACCCACCATCGCCTTATCAAGATTTTAAGGTAGGCAAATATTTGAGTACGTAGGAAGTTAAATCTTATTGTTCCCTCTTCAAAAAAGGTAATCAAATCATCGATTAATTTGTTAAGGTACATTAAATTTATAATTTAATTTTTGGTAATACTTAACCCTGAAAACGCAAAAAACGCACCTACGCAAAATTTAAAAACCCCTCTAACTTTTCCCCAAAAAACAAACATTTATGTCTCCATATCGAATACAACAACAAACAAAAAATGAAGAAATTAAAGATAATGTCTTGAACCCAATTTATTCACCAGATTCCTACCATAAAAGCAAATTTAAATTTTCCCAAAATAAAAACGACAAAACACACAAACTTTTGTAAAAACACAAGTCCCTTTTATTTTATTCAAATGACTTTAAGGAAAAACACATTTGCCATATAATAAAATTCCACTCGCACTTAAAACATTGATGGAATTTGTGTCCCATAAAAACAAAAAAAAAATAAAGAAGAAAACACCCCCCACCCTGGCCTCTTTGTACATTACACAATCTGTCCTTATGCCATACACATACGCTTATCACAGAGAAAATTACATATACTTACCTATCTAACAAGCTAACGCGCGCACACCTGTAAATTTCGAGACCATTAAATAAAATCTACCCAAGCATTAAACCCCTATTTCCAAGAGTGTCCGTTTTGCCAAAGCATCCAAGAATATAAAACGCATTAAGAAAGTTGAAAATGTAAGGGATGGGGATGGGGGTTAGGTGGTTATATATAATTGTGGGCAAAAGAGAGAGGCTGAATAACAATTTTCTTCACCCCATTACGTATAACGAAAGGATTATTCTTGTGTATTATGCCATCCTGAATGCGAAAATGTCCTCAATTCACATGGAAAATATATTTTGGGCTACAGGTAAAAGGATGCGTATTAGTGTATATGTTCGTGTGTGTATAATATTCCATCAATCTTCCAGTTATTATTATATTCCCTTGGTTATCCTTTGAATATAGGTCATCAGCTGAGAACAAAACTGATATTTTCACTCTAAAAGAAAGAAAGGACAGGAGAGAGGTTATGGCAAAGCAAAAGATGTCGCAAAACTGTTTCACAAAAAAAAAAACAAAGAGGAGAGGAGCAAGTAGAAGGATTTAGGTGGATGGAATTCAAGGAAAGCACTCAAGCCTATTAACCAACAACGAACAAACACCTTGCCCATTATTATGAAGCCCACAGATATATATTTTGCCACACAGAAAATAGAAAATGATTCCATCAAGGAACCTTGAAGGATTCACCTTACATTCTCATAAGCACAAGCAGCATCCTTTGCCGCAATCCTTGCATTCTACGAGTAAGTATAGGTAGGTAAAGTACATCATCATTTCATTCGACGAAGAAGAATCTTCATATTTTTACTGTTATTTTTTTTTTTTTTTTTGTGTTGCCATATTCAACAAGAAGGTGTGATATGTTGTCGTTTGTTGAGAAGGACAACAACCAAGAACAAAACAGGACTCTCTATATCTCTAACTCACTATAAGTTTCTATCTAAATCTTCAACACACATACGTTATACAAAAAGAAGAAGAAGAAGAAGAAATGTTATATAAAATGGCAATATTTATGCACGCAGTCGTATGAAATATTTAGGTTATGTCATCATACACCATATCAGGTGGATGGATGTTATCCTGTTTTATTTGTTTTGTACGTGTTTGATAATAAGTGTTGCACGACCTGAATAAATATACCAAACACTTTCTTTTTCGCACGGCACGTAGTAAAAATAACACAAACACAAAATATGTTTTATGCAACAAACAAGTTTTTGTTTTTTTTTTTATTTCTGTTTCTGTTTCTTCCCCTTCTTCAATTTTCCTGGTCTTAATACTCTCACACTATTTTTCTTTTTGTGAAAGAGTGGGTGGGTGGATCGGTGGAAAACACGTTATGGCCGTGGTAATATATTAAGGATGTTGTTTTGCGAGTTATATGGACTCGCAGGACTACAATAATATTATATAGGTATCTGGGCTTGTTGTTAAACTTGTGTGTCCATTGGCACACTTTAGTGCGGTACACTCGTAAAAAAAGTTTTTCATTCGGAAATATTAACATATATACTTTTGTTTTTCTTTTTTAGTTGAGGGTTTAATAAAATACATATTTTGTTTGGAGTTATGTCTTTTGTTAGAGGATTAAGAATTTTAGGAGTATATGGATATTGAATATGGATATTAAATATTTGATTTTCTTTCTTGTGTCTAATTAAATTGAGTAAGATTTTGTGACCTGTCCATCAATTCGATGAGTGATATTTCTAATAACTAAATATTACTTCGAAATGAGTTGATGTCAAACGTAATGTCAAAACACCAATCGCAGTCAATAAAAAAATTCAACTTTTTGATGGATTTTTTTCAAAAGAAATTCCAAAGCATTTTTAGAGGTTTAACTCAAATCTGGACTGGATGAGGTTTTTCATTTATAGTTTATCCTCCAGATTCGTTCCTTTGAGCATTTTAAGAATTTTTAGAGAGTGTTTTGATTTTTTGACCTCCTCTTCAAATTTAATTTTGTTTTTAATCATATTCTCCCCTATACCACAATAGGGCTCTGTTCCCGTTAGAGGTGCCATTGCTCCTATTTTTGTTAGGGAGTCAGCCTCTTCATTGATCTACACCCCGATGTGACCTGGTATCCAATGTAGCTTATATTCAGAAATTGCCATACTAGTATTGAAGTTATGGTGTGTGAATTCAGAGCTGTGGTGTGGCTTGACTATCAAACATGATGGAAATGTTTTCCAAGAAATCTCTGATTGGAAAAAAGTTCCGATCGGAACGTTTATTTTGTTCATGGTATATCCGAATCGTAACAATGAAATAGACGCATACGGAAATTATTCCACAACTATTTTGCTGTCAGAGACAATCGGAACTTATCGTCATGCATCGCCTACATTTCACTTGCGTTGCTCTGATTTTGGCATTTAATTGCTAGGCATCGATATACGTTATTTATATTTTAAAAGTTTCAACGCACATTTTAATTTCTTTCGTAGGAATGTTCGATTTTGGTTCAAGGCTTAAAAGTTTCTTTAGAAGTTCTCGATCCATCAGTGTATCATTTGATGGTGTTTGCTTTGAGGCTGTAGTTTTCCGCGTCACCTATCCAGTCTCTTTTGCAACTTAATTCCGTTCGAAAATGCTTTTCGAACTTATATTTTTTGATCATTCCATCCCGTGGAATGTCAAGAAGGTTTGTAACTGTGGACTTGAGGATCGTGTTTCTTTCTCTATAACTATAACTAATGATCTTTCCTGACTTAGTATCCTTCTCAGCAAATCTCATGATGGCTCCCTTAGCAGCGTCCATCCCATAGTTCGTCTAGCTATTTGGAGGTCTTGAAGAAGTTCAGTAAGCTCTTGCCTGAAAGTTCTGATAGTTCTTCTAATTCGTTAAAGAAGTAGTTGCCTAGGGTTTTCTTTCCTAGTGTGACAGAGTGATGGACAGTGGCAAAGAAAGTGAGCAGTGTCTTCATGTTCATCTTCGTCACCACAGCCTCTGCAGAGATCTTCGGTACTGAGCTCCATTTTCTATTTATGGTAGCCAAGAAGGTTATGTCCCGTTATTAGGCTTTTAAGGGATCTTAAGGAAGATTTATTAAGAATTAAAATTCTTTCGGAATTTCCTGGTAACACAAAGTTTCTAAGATTATGTTACCAACGACGTTTAGTTTCAGTTCGCATAGTGGGATTTCTATGTTGTGGTCTATGAGAGAAGGTTCAAGTGTTGAGCCTACCCTTGCTAGCTCAACTGCTTTTTCGTCAGCAGAGTCTTACATTATGCTGTATATCCAGAACCTATAGCTCTTTGCGACAGCTAGCAACAAGCTTCGACTTGATTTGAGTGGCAGAGAACGCTTTTATTGCTGCCTGGCTGTCAATGAAAAAAGTGATGTCCACGTGTGATATCGCCATCGTAGATATATGCCTAGCAGCGTTTTTCACTGCCAAGATCTCAGCTTGGAAGACGCTGCTGTGGTCAGGTAGCCTGAATGAATTGACAAAATTAAGATTTTTCGAGAAGAACCCTGCACCTACTCCAGGGTTTATTTTTGATCCATCACTGAAGATGGTAAAAGTCGACTCCCGATACTTGCCAGAGAACCAGATTTCCGATTTTCGATTTTGACATAAACACTGTGAGGTCTTATATAAACTCAAGATATGTAGATATTTTTTTATTTTTAAAAATAAAATCAATTTTTTTTTTGAAAACTTAATATTTTGAAAATGTCACCTATTTCTTTTGTCAGTAAAAAATACATATGTATATTATTTAAACTAGAAAGATTCTTTTTGGTTTTCATAATCATTTATTCAAAATCATTTCAATAAATCGCACACAAAATTGATACTCATCAAAATCAATAGATATTAATATCGTTTAATTTTCATATTGACACCAGGGATTATCTGAAATTAGTATATCTACCTTACCTTCGAATAAAAAAAAAAGTTGAAAAATTAATCATCCTAGAGCCTTAGGATATTACCAAGTCCCAGCTGTCTATCATATTAATGAGGGTTCGATCAGACCTTTTAGTAATATAATTATTAGATTTTGGGATATTTATAATAATTCCTTATAATTTTCACCTTCAAATATAGGTATACCCTAACCAAGTTGACTTGATGTGTAATCCTTTGTAATACGAAAACTCAAATAATAACTCCTTCCAATCACCAATTTTCTTATTCTATCTATTATAGATTGTGTTATTTGTTTGTTTGTCTTTTAGGTAGACAAACAACAATTTCTGAAAGCAATTTTGTTAATACAAACAAATCTTCATCAAGGTAAGCTCTATCTATGCGAATATTGTAGATTGAAATCAAATTTATATACATATATGTGTTTTTTTTTTATCAACACTCTAATCCAATTGTATATTTGCACAAATGTTTGCAATAATCGAAAAAGGTGGAAGAGAAAACAAAAATCTTCTTATTCAATTTTTCATAATTTCAGCAAATACACACTTCGGTTATGGATTTTATTGGAATAAATGGGGAAAATGCCATTTTCCAATAGGTATTCGTAATTCTTCGATTTGTTCCATTAGAAACCAAAAAAAAAAAAAAAACATATAAAAGCTACTTTGAAAAACAACAACAAAATAACATCCTATTATTGTTACATAACAATCCTTTATCTAGCAAGCTCTTCTGAATCCAACCACATCAAGTCCTTGGCTATATCACCATTTACCGCCGCCCGTATCCCCCCACAGCCGTGTTTCATTCCCAACACAACAACTTATGTAAGAAAATTGAATTTTGAATCCTTAAGCCTTCACTTCAATTTTGTCATTTTGTTGATGTTTCAACATTGTTTTTTCGTTTTTCGTTTTTTTTTTGTGTTTTTCTGTTTGTTTTTTTTTTTTACTGTCATCTTATTTGTGTTGATGTGATGTATGAATGCGTGTGTGAAAAATAAAAACAAAACAAAAAAGAAAAGAAAAAAACTTCATGTCCTTTTTTTTGTGTGTTAGCTATATCCTTTCAAGTTGGGAAAAATAGATTTGAGATAGAAAATTCAGAAAGGCTTCGTTCATTGTGTATCCAGTCAAATAATGAAATTCAAAAACTTCTATGCAAATGTAAAAAAAAAGGTACAAATTGAATGGAGCTACCTTTGGTCTTTTTGTTTTTGGATTTAGGTATATACTATACACCTAGGCTTAGAGCAAAATACTCCTCTGGATGAGAACGTGATGTGATTCTATATAATCAGAAAAAAAAGTATATTTATGATTACGACTGTGACTTTGTTGAATAAAAGTTACTCGTGCTTGGCCAATGTTTTGTCCCTAAGAGCTCAAAAATCAAATATCGCTTTGTTAAAAGAAGACTTAGGATATTGTATTCTAAACCAAAAAAAAGACAATTTTCGGAATTTTCAATTTTAAAAATTTAACTCAGGTTTTTACGTAATTTGTTTGAGGCGATATTGAATTTTTAAAACATATTCATTTTGAAAACGGTTCTTATGATTTTTTTAATAGAGTAATCAAAATTATTTAGTATAGAACCAGATTTTTGGTTTTCGATTTTTTTTGTGTTTTTAAATTTTGTATATCAATTTTAAATACACCAAATATTTTTTGAAAAAACGGCTCTAACGATTTTCGAAAATTCGCATTTTTACCTTACATCAGATGACATCTTCAATTTCGAAATGAAAGTTTGATGATTTTTTGTATCGCTTCATAATTGGTATTTTGAATTATAGCAAAACCTTTATTTTGTCTTCACTTAACTAGTTGCATCTCAAAAGCAAGGACAAAATTAAAGTCTTCCATTAAAATAATAAAAATAAGATTCACTTATTTAACTTTAAATACCACCGTGATTGAGGTATTGATTATTTATTTATTTAAGGTATATTAACTTAACAATATTCTATTCTTCTTTTTTTTTAATGCTTCATCAATATTCTGAGAGAAAATATTCCATTTTTCTTGATGTAACGTAACTTGCCTTACTTATACAGTTAACATCGCTTAGCTGATATATCAAGTATTAGACACCATAACCTTTCCTAGCTAGAAATGAGGTAAAAAGTTAAGCAAACGAATTTATTGCAAATGTGCTTCAATGCTCATTTAAAGTAAACAAATTAAGAATTGATTTTCTCTAGCAAGTGGCAGCATATTGACGTTTTTCTAGAATTTGACATAAATAAATGAATAAAATGCACGACTGGACAGCTCAAACTCGCTACTTTCTTAAAATACAATAGAATAAATAAAACGCACAAAACTCCTTATTTGAACCAAAAAAAAGTTTTATAGTTCAAAACTGAAGATGCTGTTTGATGTGTCGAAAAATGTGATATAGTTAAATCCTATTTTAAAAAAATAGTTTTCTAAAGGGTTCTAGGTATATAAAGTTTATTAAACAATTTCAGTAATATAAATTGTATCGAAGTTTTTAGTATTTATTAATAAACACCAAAAAAACAAATATTCACCATTTTTAAAACTAGTGGGTTTTCAAATAAAAAATTAATTTTTAAACAGTTTTTTTTTATAAGTTTTCCATATGACAAAACAAAGATTGTTGCATATGAAAATGTTTTTAATTTTTTAGCAGTAAAGGTGTTTTTTCATCTGGGCTAATAAATTGCACTTTTTGGTACGTATTTTTTTTCGAAAAACTATTATGAACGATAAAATTATTTAAAAAAAATATTTCTAAATGAATTCTGAATGAATAGCTTGAAAACGCAGTTTTGTTTTTTTTGAAATTCAGTTTTGATGTATGTAGATAGCTTTGCAAAGATTTAATATTTCCTTTCCGATTTTTTTTTTCTAAAAATAGTAGCGAGATACAAGAAATTATGTTTTTTTTTTAAACGTTGCAACGGTTTGTTTTTTGAAAATTCATATTTTTTTTTCAAAATACCAAATGGCATTTCGAAGCTACTCGTATGTACAAGCTACAAGTCAGAAGCAGGTAAGAGATTTAGTTTCTTCTACAGGTTGTTTTTTTTTAGGAATAGAACTTTAAGTTGTTAACCCATTTTTAAAATGGCGGCCATTTTTAACAGCTGTTAAGTGATTTGTGTTCAAAATTGCATCCCGATTTTCAGAAGAGAAGGTGACCCTAAACGAAGAACATGCTCGCCGAGGGGCTAGTTCACGAACGGCTGGTTGTTGGCGAAACATTTCGATTTTCTCGTGTTCCTTGGCTTCACTGTTTGCCATTTAGAGCCATGTTCGCGAGCAAACTTCATTTTTGCTGTGAACTTTGTTGTTGCGTTTCTTTGTCTCTTTAAAGAAATGGAACGAAATGAACGTTCGCAAAATATGTTCGCCGTGTAGGGGGAAATGTAAACGAGCATGCTAGGCGAGCATGTTCGTCGGTCAGGGCAACATTGAGCTTTATGGGCTGGCCAGAAAGTTATAGTCAATGGTGGCAGTTAGAGATCCATGATTACCGACTCCGCTCTTCAATTGAAGACCATGATGTGCAGGAGCTGTGGTTTCAACAAGATATGCAGTAACATGTCACAAAACTAGTTTCATGTTTCGGACCCGTGAATTGGTCTCCCAGAGCGTGCGATTTAACACCGCCGCTGGACTATTTTCTGTAGGGATATTTTAAGTCGCAACTTTACACCAAAAAGGCCGAAACGATCGTCCACTTGGAAGTCATATGCCAGAAATCGTATTTAAATTATAATCCCTAAAAACTATCTTTCGAATAAAGTCAAAAAAACACCCTTTATTTACTGTTTATCGCTATGGACTCAGCTAGTATATTATTGTATTTTTGTTAACATTTTTTAATTTAAAAAAAAAGTTCTTCAGATAAGCAGAATCGACTGTAGACTTTAAAGCACAAACGAGCAAAAGATTTCATATCAATTTCTCATAAATTTGTCTCCCACTCCTTCATCCCTACGTATATTGAAATACCATATACTTCCACCCAACAGAGCAACGTCAGCTATTCAAATCCTTACGCAATTGCTATCCATCCTTATCAGATCGTCAATCATAAAAGCTATATAGAAATGGTATTCCAATGAATCAATTGAGATGTGGGGGAGAGCAAAAAAAAAATTCAAGGACTTAATATGGTAATTTTTCTCTCCATCTCTTTTTTTTTGTATTTTGTTTTGTTTTCATATTTTTATTTTTATTTTAAGAGTTGATTTGTTCGCATTGTCCTTTTGCTGAGTTGAGTGGTGTGGCTGTGGCTGTGGTATCGGTGGAGGATCCGTTTGTCGTCGTCGGTCGTCGAATGCCTGCCAGCCTCTCATACCTACACGAGTACTTATATCTCAACGAGACAACATAATTTCCCATAAAATCAATCCGAACCTATTTGCATAAGAAAATGGCTTTGTTTTTTTGCGCTTTCTCTCTTCATTTGATTTAAATATTAAAATCAATTTTTCTACATTGCTTTTTTTTTTGTTTTGTTGTTTCCTGGTGGTGTTGTTTCCAGGAAGTGTGGAAAACACATCATCATCGTATAAGGATGTGCCTCTGTGATATTGTGTTCTACTTTGAGTATCCTTGCTATAATCTGGACCATATGGAGGCAACCATCAGGCGCTTTTCCCCTCTCGCACTCGATTACATTTTTCCTATTAGTTTGTGTGTGTTTGGTGTGGAGAGTGTGAACAAAAAAAAAAAGGTACAACTTTTTAAACTTTAAATAGTTTTGGCCTGTGTTTCACTGTTTTCATAGCGTATACCTACCCAGTATGCCGTTTTCGAAAAAGAAAATGGAAATGGAAAATTGGCGAAAGATATTTTCCTGTGTTTTGGTTTTTTTTTTTTTTTTTGAAACTTTTTTCTTATATTTTTTTGTGGATTTGGAAATTCGGGTCACAATCCGACATTGAGGCTGATGGTGAGGATAAAGATTGCCATGGCTTGGCTATATGAGAGCCGAGCGAGGACGCGAACGATGAAAATTTTAAGTGCACAATCCAAAGTGCTATACAAGTTGGCATTTTTTGAATAATTTATTCCACGATTTCGTGTAATGGCACTTGCTGTGTGTTCGTTTCTGTTTTATACAGTGTTTTTGTTCGGATTCGGTTTTTCTTGTAGATATTTCCAGTTAAGGGCTGGCTTGACTGGAAGAGGAGCCGATATGGAGGGCGCTGATGGGGCTGGCTGGTGTGTTTGAAATTGCCTCGAAAAATTTATATCAGCCTATGTGGAGGATATAATGTATCCCCAAGGACCACATCTTGGGGAGTGAGTGTGTGTGAGAAAAAAAAAAGCCAAACATTCAGGAAACTTGGAAAATTTCCATATGTCAAGTGAGAGAGAGAGAGGGATAGAGTTTTTTTTTTGTTTGGAGAGTGTGAGAAAACTCGCTAGGTATTTGGATCTTCCGAAAGGAAGGTCCTTTAACCGAAGGATGTTAATATTAATGTTGTATTTTGTGCAAATAAAAGAGATAGATTCTTATAACGGGTTTTCTTTCATGTATAATCTTCAATGTGGCATTAGGGTTCTCTTTTTTTTCGTTTTTTTTTTATAAATTGAAAGATAGCTTTATTTTGGGATAGTTGAAATATGTAAGGAGGCAATGTAAGAAGTTTGAGTTTTTTTTTCTCTCATCGTTTATTTTTTTTTTCTTCTTCTTCTTTTTAAATTTTCAATCAAGTAAAAAGAAGGGGATTGTTTTTTTTTTTGTTAGCAAAGCAAAGTTTGGAAAAAGTGAATATATGAAATATTTAAGAGTAAAGTACTCTATTTTGAAATGTGTTTGACGTGTTGAAATAAAAAAAGATTTAGAGTGTGCAAAGTTTCACTTAAAATCAGTGGTTTAATGGAAAGATGCGGATCTGATGGTTTTTAATGTTTTGAAAGGAAAGCCCATTATACTAACATGATGGTGATGGTCTTTGAAATGCTTTTTTCTTTTTTTTTTCTTATTTTAAAAATCATGCAATAAATCGTTTTTATTTATTACGAAGATAAATATTTTGAAAGGGAAAAAAATTTTATAAGATGTGTTAAGATGGCTTACATTACTTCAAATGTGTTAAAAAAATCCTATTTTCTGGTAAGAAATGTATTTTTTTTAGAAGGATTTGCTAAATGTATAGATTTTATGATTCACAAATTATTGAAAATGATGCTTTCAAACTTGATAAACAACATTGATAAATATCAATGTTGTTTTTTGTTTGCCATTAATAATGGAATACAACATCCGCCAGATGGCCGCCACGGCTACAGCCAAACAACAATATCCTTTTCATGAAATTTTCCATCACCAAATCGCAAAGTGGCTGCTATACGCTTATGCCTTCAATAGATTTATGAATTTCATCTTTGAGGTTGTGAATCGACAATGGGCTATTGGCGTTGACCTTATCTTTCACGTGGACCCAAAGGAAGAAGTCGCAAGGTGCTAAGTCACAAGACCTCGGTGACCTATTGTGATCACCACTTCGAGAGATAACGCGGTCTGGAAACTTTTCCCGTAAAAGATCGATGTGTTAACTGACGTTTGTGGAATGCCAAATTCCAAAAAACGATGAGGAATGGATAAACCTGGGTTTTCTTCAACGATTTGGGCTACAGCAGCAATATTCTCAGTTGTTCTTGAGCGACGTGTATTTTCCAAGAATTTCTGCATCGCGATCCGACAAAGTGCTTCACGACGACTAAAACATATTTTAGTTTTACGAACCGTCTCTACTAGTCAAATATGAAAAAATTACACCTTCAAAAATGACAAGTACCGAAATAGCGGACTATTCAAAATAACACCTCTTATTGGAAAACCCTTTATATTAAGAAATACAGTAAAATCTCGAAAAGATGAGCAGATATAAAACAGACCCCGCTCATCTTTTTGAACTGTTCATCTTTCCAAGCATCGGAGTTAGTTTAACAAAAACATATAACTATACATAAAAACATTGCATCTAACAAAATATCAATTCATTTTATTTTAAAAATAAAAAAATAACAAAGTTGTTCAAAGAGTTAAACAAAATATACACTCATCTATAACTTTTTCTTAAAAAACTGCTCCATAGTAGCCTGTCGCCCGGAACAAAGAAGTCTCGCCAAAGCGTTCATGTTTCCGAATTGTTCATGTTTCAGAACCGTTCATGTTTTCGAGATTCTACTGTAGTTATATTTTATTGGTGAGATTTGTCAAATTGAAAATTCCGACATGTCATCACCTTTCGAGGTCTCTAGAATTAGAATCCGTCGATTTTTTTATAAAAAAAGTACGATTGATTGAATTCAAACAAATTTTACTTATCTCTTAAAAACGCTATAAGGTGACGAAAATTTTTTTTGAAAAAATTGAATTAGTCGATTTTTTAATGCGGAAATTTGGAAAAAAAGTTTCAAAATGTCATTCGGCTTGAATATTTCGAAAAAAAAACCATAACGACTTATTCCATTTTATTTTATTTTATTTTATTTTATTTTATTTTATTTTATTTTATTTTATTTTATTTTATTTTATTTTATTTTATTTCATATTATTTTATTTTATTTTATTTTATTTTATTTTATTTTATTTTATTTTATTTTATTTTATTTTATTTTATTTTATTTTATTTTATTTTATTTTATTTTATTTTATTTTATTTTATTTTATTTTATTTTATTTTATTTTATTTTATTTTATTTTATTTTATTTTATTTTATTTTATTTTATTTTATTTTATTTTATTTTATTTTATTTTATTTTATTTTATTTTATTTTATTTTATTTTATTTTATTTTTGTGTACCCTTTATATGTTTTCAACACAGCGCGGGCGTGAAGGATATGTTAGGATGCGAAGGAAGGGAAGTCGTATGGAAAGGTGTGTGGCGCGAGCTACTGAGACTGAAGGTGGTGATTGTCTCAGATTTTATCTCCAGGGTTGGCGGCTGGGCTAAAGCGGAGAAATTGCCGTGTCTTATATCTATGTCCCTTTATAATTCACATTATTTTGTTCGTTGTCATTTTTGTTGGGCACACTAATACTACTCAATCACATGTTGTTAGTGTTATGGCTGAACAACATGTAATGAGTAAACCATCGGCCCAACAATGATCAATGATAATGGAATAAAACATGATATAGAACTACGGCAGGAATCGAACCTGTGACCATGAGGTTGACAGGCTACCACACAAACCATCGCGCCACGACCAACCCCAACAAATATTTTAGAATTGGTTCTTAGAACCTCTATTTATTATAAAAATATTAAATTTATAAAGCTTTTTTCCTTAGGCATTATAACACAATACCCATGTCAAGTTCAAATATCAAAATCTCGAATTTCACTCTTTACGAATGCATTGCTATTATAAATCCAATTGAATTCTGCAACTACACATGTTGCAAGTTTGAAAATGAATCCCAACAAAAAAGTGTTAACTAAAAACGGCTTAAACTAAATAGTAATCCTAAGGAAAAGCACACAACAAAAAAAAATAGCAAATTCTATTTTTTTAAAAGGATTTATCTGCCTGATATGAAACCCCGCCATGACTTTACATAATACATACAAGTTTATATAAAATTATAATATACAAGCACATCACAGAATGGCTTACTCACGCAGAGCATCAAACTGTAAAGACTCTTTAGCTCTAAAGTAAAGAAAATTTTTTCCATTTTTCCCACTGTACTTTTTCTATACACAGTGAATAGGATACACTGAGTTTTTTTTTTCTTTCTTTTCTTTTTGTTTAAAGAAAATAAGAAGAAAATGAAAGGAAGGAAAAGCATTTCCTGTTTACGAACTTAAACGTCGTCGTCCAGGACATTAGTTTTCATACACATTACTGTGTTATGCATTATCCCTTCAGGACATGAAAAGAAAATAACACCGATGCGATGCGATGTTGCTGCTGCTGCTGCTATTGCTTTTAGAAAGCCAAGTTTGCGGGTGAAATGTTCGGGAAAAGGATGGATGTTATCAAATGAACAAAAAAAAATCTTTAACCTGGATGCACTCATGGATGCATTTGGTAAATAAATAAAAAAAAAAATATGGTTAGAAAAATACGTTAAAAACTCAGTGACGGAGAGCATCACCGACAATTGAGAAAGAGAGAGATAGATATAGAGAGAGCCATTGAATGACAATAATCTTAGACGATTTGAAAACTGAACACGTCATTGAAGATATATGTTTCTAGACGTCTTGACTTACAACGGGGATATCTTATACATTCTGACAGCCTCCTTCCTCCCGCAACTCATGCAGCCTGCAGCTTATAGAATTACATCAACCAATATGATAGCTCTCCAATCTGAACGCTTTGGTTGTGTAGAGTGTTTTGTAGATATATAGCTCTTTGTATGCAATTTGCGTAAGCGCAACGTTTGACTGGAGGCGATATTCTTCTTTTGTTAGGTTTGATCCTTTTAATCCTTGTCATTTTTCTAAGTAGGATTTTACACTCAACCGCACCACACCGCACCGCACCAAGTTGAAATCCTTAGGCAAACGGATTTACAATATACATTTTCTTATTAGGGTCGAGGGGGGGAAGGGAGTAACCGGAGACGAGGGTGATGACGCCGGCGTGCTTATGAAATAAAGAAGGTTATTAACGTTGTGCCATGTTAACGCTATGCAAACACAAAAAAAAAACGTGTTGGTGAGGATAAACTTTTACAGTTTTGTTTTATTATTACATATTTTTTTTGTTCTTCTGTCTTTCTCCCATTTGCTTTATGTTTAAAGCAGTCCTTTTATTATATTTTGGTTTGATCCTTTTTTTCTTTAACTTCTACTTTCTTGCTGTGGTGAAGTTTATGTGGGGAATGAGAGAGGCCTTAAGATGTTTTTTTTTTTCTTTCTTGTGTTTCAGTTAATGACTACTAAATGACTTACAGAAAAAAATTTAGCGCATGCATGTGCTCCTCAGTATTTTTGCTGGGTGTGTGTTAGTTGTTTGTATTAGAAGAATATTGAAACGAGATATGAATAGAAATTCGTTTTAACTGATTTATGCAAGGATATAAATAAATTTGGGGATTTGACAGATTACGTGTGCGAAAATTGTGAACACAAAAAAAAATCGAAGCCTAAGAAACTCGAAGGGGTTCAAGCCATATATTATGACAACAACAAAAAAAAACGAATATGTGCCTTTTCATTTATTAGTTGTAAAAAAGCTGAATTTGAGCATTATTTATGGTTTTTTTTTTCTTCTCGTCTTTCTTTTTGTTAAAAGCATAAAAAGGATGACAAGCTTAACGCCAATGTAAGCATGAATCTAGAGATAAAAAGAAACAACATTGAAGGAAGTCAGGAAAAAAAATACACAAACATGAAGAGAAAGTCATATATAATAAATTTGGAAAAAAACTGTTAAACTTTATGTTGAACTTTAACAATCAGTGTTATATTAGCGTCACATTCTGTGTCACAAAAACAGTTGTAGGTCAAGTTAGAGTGCGTAAAACAGAATACTTTTTTATATTATTTTTTGTTTTATTTAACAATTACAATCCCATATTGTAGGCCGAGTATAAGAAGTTCGTGCCTAAATTCAAATTCATGATTTGTATGCAAGACATGTTTCTAATATTGGTGTTAAACAAATATCACTTTGTTTAGTATATACAGTTCGACCTCCTTAGTTTGAAAATATTTTTGTTCATTAAGGCTTTTATTTCAATTTTCAAATCAACAGAAAAATTTATCCAAAATTATCGTTTGCCTAATAAAATACTGCCAATTTAAAATGTTTGCTATTTGGTGGTTTCAAAAAAATTTGATTCATTAGCATAAGTGTCAACAGGATTTTTTCCAAGGGAGGGAAAAATAAAAATATTTTTTCCAAGCTGAAGCAAGACATTGTATCCAATAGAAAAGAGTCAAGAAAACAGTCGTATTAAACACAAAATTTGGGAAAAATTTTAATATTTTAGAAACGTTGTATTTTCTTTATTTTGTTGTTGTTTTAATGCTAAATACTTTTGTTGTTTGCAGAGCCAAAAGAATTTTCTTAAATATGTTGACGGGAAAGCCAACATATGGGAAAGAAACGTGTTCGTTTTAGTTTCTCAGGAATAAAGTCCAATTTATGAACCATGACCATAATAATTCTCGACCTACGACATTATATTATATAATTTTCACAATTCTACTTTTCTAAAAAGTGGGTACACTGTGGCGTATGTGCATTTTTTTTATTTTATTGATTTGTCTCAATTTTCATTTCATTTAAAAAAAAAAATAATTTAAGAATAGACCTCTGGCTGGAAAATAAGCTTTAGTATGCATTTTGTATTTTTTTTTTCCCGTTGTCAGTCAAAAGAACAAATTTCAAATTTCCTAAAAATTATTTTCGAATTTTCGATTATCGAAAAAACATTTATGTAAGTTTTTTTTATGTTGAAAATTTTTTAAATTTTCCATCACAAATAAAAATACGCTCAACCAAAAAAAAAGCACTTGTCTAATGTTCTGTTTGGGACTATTTTTTTTTTCCTTTCAGTTCTTAGAACAGTCGTAAGGTCTATAATAAGCCATTCTCTACTCATCCACTTCTTACGGACGACCGCCTGTATATTTATTTATTTAATATTTTAGTGTTTAATGCCAATCTATTATTTCGTTAGTTTTCTCTTTTAAACTTAAATTAGTTTTACCTACCTATGTATCATAAAAGTGATTTGGGATACCAATGAAACAGTTTCTGCCCTGGACCTTCAAAAAAAAATATAATACAAAAGATTATTTAAAAGTAAAAACTCTCAATGCTCATTATAAGTTCAACAAAAAGTATTTCTATAATATGTTTAATATAAACACTATAACTTCAATTATGCACATTTTCAGTACAGGCCTTTAAATTTGTATTAAAAATTTGCTTGACATTTTTAAAAATAATTTTATGATTTAATTTTAATTAAGTGATTTTATTGTACTAAATTCAAATAAAATCGGGTGGGAATTAAAGGCCATTTTATTAAAACTCAGAAGTTTTCAAGAATCACTTAATGTCTTTAATAACGGTGCCTTTGAACGCATATTTTCTACAATAAGATATATTTCGAAAATTTAAGCAGAGTTAAATCACATTTCTTCAAATTTTTTTTTACAACTTTTAATATGGTTTTATTTATTTTTTTAAATCTACTTATATTTTTATCAAAATATATATTATGCTATGTTCTTTAAAAAACAAGCAATACATTTTTGTAACAAAATAGAAAAATATTTTAACCCAAGGAACTAGACTAACAGACTTTTCAAAAACTAATTAACGTCGAAATTTAATTTTTTTAAAATAAGAATAAATGCAAGATCGTTTTTGTTTTACCGTCATTTATTTTGACTACATATATCCAATATACAAAAAAATCTTGATTTGTTTGCCTTAAATCGTCTGGAAAAATTGGATTTATTATGAACTAGATTCTTCTGCTCCCCCTCCACACTCCTTTGTAATTTGTTCATATTATGTTCATACAGGATGGATGCATTCTCCCAAAATAAAAAAAATGAGAAAAGTTATACTCTTGGAAGGATTCGTCAATTTCTCACCAGACCAGCAGCCCATGAAAAAAAACCTTTCCGTTTTTTAGATGTACGAGGCTGGGAATCGAACCGAGACCTCCGGCATGACAGTCCTACGCACTAACCAATTCGCCACGGGCTACTACTTTTTTGTTTTAATATTATTATTATTATTTATTTATCTCTACATAAATGTACAGAAAAATACTCAAAGCTAATAGCTACCAGGGCTTCTAGCTACTTTTTTCTTTTAATTTCATTGTTGATACAAAAATGTTGAAGCTGGACGTTTGCAACAATTTTTGTGAGTGGAAAGTTGTAACATTTTAAAATCACAAATGTTATAGCCATTCCATATTAGTTTTGATTAATATGGAAAACCCAGCATCTGGCTTAAATATCAAACTTTCCTTTACCATTATCAAAAATGTTACATCCGCAGTCACTTTCCCCTACAATCTCTCCATTTTTTTCAAAATCTCAGAACTCAGAAAATTTGCGAGTGTATATTTTCAACACATCCAAGGTCAACTGAAAATCTCCAATTTTATCCTTACTTAACAGAATTCAATAATTTATAAAAGTTATCCTTTACCAACTAACAACTACCATAACGATTCCCTTTTGACTTCCTGTTGTCCCTTTTTTTAAACTCGAAAATGGCTTTTTACTTACGTTTGGGAATTATCCTTTGTGTATTATTTTAAACATGTACGGTACCCATACTTACTACAAGATACACAAAGAATATTCAAAGATGACGTAAAGGGTATATTCTAAAGAAGAAGTATAAGTTCTGTGTGTCTATTGTCACGGGTAATCATTTCAGCACCGTATAATATTTTAAGGTGGGATCATTTATTTTTCCTAAAAACATGTTTGTAAAATTTATGAACCGTAAAGGGATGTGGTTGCTTGTTGTTGCTGATGCTTTTCTTTTCGAAAAAAGGAAAAGGAAGCCAAATAGCAATTTGTTTTCCATATTCATTCACGCACCGACTTAAGAAAACAACATGTATCATGATGGTAAGCAAAAACTTTTTACTTTTAATGGTTTTTTGGGGCTTGGATATGGGGTTCATTTTTGGGGAGAAGTAAATTACTTGTTACTTGCCACCATCCATGTTGACCTCGTAACTAATAACATTAAGGGTTTTTAGTATACTTGGGTTATATAGGGAGGGACCTCTAGGTACACAAGTTTCTTTTTTTTTTGTGTAAGGATGAAAAAGGGTGATGTTTTTGAAGAAAATTAGTTTGCAAAATTTATTTTGAAAGCATATTTACCTACACAAAACCTTAAAAGTTACTCATGTTTTTCTGTTGTTTTGTATTTTGGTACAGTTAGCATGAACTTGTGAAAGATCATAAAGATTATTTGAAACTTATATTTTCGTTACTTAAAAGCTTAAAATCGTGTTTTGTTTTTTTTTTGTATACCAAAATTTAAGTTATGTTTTTTTTTTTCATTCACGGTTGATGGCTTTTATTTCATGCCCAATTTGCCGGATCATTAAAAGCAAACTCACCTAATAACAAATTTTCATCTCGAATTAATCAAACTTACTTTTTCATGCCTGTTTAGTAGATAGTATCATTTAAATTGCTTTGCGAATCTAATGCCAAAAAGTAAATTTAGATGAAGCTAAAGAAAATTCCCCTTCAAGGTATACTCGTAGAAGTTGAAATCTAATGAAATAATTAACCTTTCTCGTTTGTCACAAATAATTATCCATCTGTCTGTGGCAGATTCACTTGAAGCCCTTTTAGTTGTGCTTTATAAATTTTTGGTATACTCATATATCTATATCTTTCTGGTACACTTTAAGTACTTAAGTTTTGTTCTTTTCAGTTAATTTTGAGAAATGATTTTGATTCTCTTGAGTTATTATGATAATGAAACATGAATTAATGTCGTAATTTATAATTTTTTGTTTTTGAAAAATGTATAAACCTTTTTCTGGGATTTATTTTGTTTTTTGGATTTTTTCTTCTTTGTTTTAATTTGGAAAATTTGTAAAAAGGATTAAGTCAGGTATTTAAAATGAAATCATTTGAAATATTGTTAAGGTGCAGATGAAATATTGAGGATTAAATTCAAATTTATCAAGTACCTAACTAATTTGAATAAGATTCTGCTTCTGAAAGCATAAGTAAGTGATATCTGATATTTTATTAAGAGTGTTTTATAAATCCGGAGCATTTCCTTTGATTACAGAATTGGATTAAGGTTTGAAAAATTGACACTTCATGTTAGTCAACAAACTGTTCGATGCGACGTATAATAATGCTTATGCAGACAGAAAATTATATGAAAATATTTTTGGAGGCGTTTTCATGAAATTTAAGGTTTGTTTGAAGAGTTTTTTAATATTTATATGATAGCTTAGTAAAAAGTTTATTTTAGTCTTAAATGAATTTTAATGTTATAAATACATAACATCATTAAAAAAACTGATAGATGTTGATATTTTACGGTTTTCAAAACTGAAAACTGTTGTAGTTTACAATTTTTACATGCTTTTAAAAAAATAAAAAAAAATGGAGGTAATAGCACTCCTCATTTTTTTTTTAAACAAGAATTTTACTAAAAGGTAGTCAACATCTTGGTTAAAAGATATTTTTTTTTCAATCTCCCAAGTCGTTTTTGAGAAAACTAAGATTTTCCAAATGTTCTAAAAAATTTGTATGGCACCTACAATCTTGGTAAATGAAAAAAAAACAACCGCTAGTCCAAAAATGATATAGAAAAAGTCTTAAGGAAATCCAGCAAAACTTGGAATGTATCCGAAATCCCAAAAACCCGAAATCCAGAAAATCCAAATCTTGAAACCCAAAATTCCTGAAACCCGTAGATTCAAAAATGTAAATTTGGCGGAAAGAAACCTACAATTTAATGCCAAATCCGAAGAACTAGAGAGGTCCTCTATTGTCGACAAGTTATACCGAAATTTGTCAATTTCTCGGAAGAGACAACAGTCCACGAAAAAAACATTGTTTTTATATGAACAAGGCTGAGGATCGAACCCAAACTTTCGGCATGCATACAATCCTACACACTAACCACTACTAAGATTAAAAAAGGGGAATTCAGGTGAGAGAGGAAATTTTATTTTAAAGTGAAAACGTATTATAAAAAAACAGCAGAAAGTTGTACAATACTTTGCAGTATGTTTTTGAAAAGCGAAGAAATCAGAATTTTGTGTTGTTCATGAATTTAATTGTTTTAATATTTTTCTTTGCATTTATTCTGTGAAATAAGTTACATTAGAAAAAAATAACAACAACAATTTAAACTGTATCAATAAATTCTTAAAAACCATTCATCCAGCAATAATCTCATTCAGGACATTTAAAACAAATCAAACTTAATTTTCTACCAAACATCTCATCAAAGCATAAGTTTCTAAATTCAATGAATTTCGCCTTTAGGAATGTCAATTTTTATTTTTTTCAATTTTACATAAACACAACTGACTATTATCAACAAAAAAAAATCAGTCTAATTTTTATCTAAATTATATTTCTCTTAGCTCGTTAGCATATTATAACAAAAAAAAAATACATTTCCATAAAATATAATATATACAGCGATACAAAAAAATAACACTGCCTTAAGACTAATTTAACGGTACTATTTATAGCCTTCCCAAAAGATTCTCCATAAACAACAACAACAACAAAAATATTCAAACTTCCGAGGCCAACAATCATCATTTATCATATACAACACTCGTTTGAATATTACACCTACCCACTAATACCTATCTACATTACGTATACACAAAGTCCAGTATAGAAGAAACGCCTTAGCTCCCTAAAAGTTAAAAATCTCATAAATATCCAACCAAATGGTCTAAGAGAGCAAATTGTTTTATTTAAAAAAATGGGCTTACTGTGCGTATACGTAATATTTTTTTTTTTTTTTTTTTTTTTCTTTGCAGATTTTCACTAATTTTCTTTGTGATTTTCGAATTTGGTGTTGGACTTTTGGATAAAATTTATGTTCGATCAAATTTTCATATCTTTAGGAAAGCACAGAAGAAAAAAAAAACAAAATGAATTATATTCACAAAAACTTCCTGTTAAAGTTGTGTAAAGTACCTAGTAAGCATAGGTACCTTCCTTCGTAGGATTCTTTGTAACAAATCATTTTTCATTATAGAACACGGGGGGTGCCTGCGCGTGTTTAGAGGGTTCTCTCCTTCTGAAAGTGTTTTATCATATATCTTCTTCTGTCTTTTTTTTTTGTTTTGCTTTCATTCCACCAGCAGGTACAACTAGACAATATTTTCATTCCTGGTGTGTTAAAATGAAGAAACAGAATAAAGGACTCTATGTGCCTTGTTGCTGAAAATATATGTATATAGGATAGGTATGGAAGTGGAAAATTATATTACATAAACTCTGCTTGACTACCGCTAGTTTTAATAAAGAGAAATTTATGAATAGCGTTGTTGAGAAGATGGCTACCAAACACATTTTTACACTATTCAAAAACAACGAAAAAACAATATTAGGCATGTTACCTGGGAGTGTAATTGTTGCAAACTGAGCTCAACTTATAATTTGGTCCTGTTAAAAAAAGTTTAGAAATACATAATAAATCTTGTATTGGAAAATAACTCAACAACTCTCACAATTTCAAAAAAAAAATAAAAGATTTTTAAAAGCTTTGAATTTTTAGTGTATTGTAAAGATAAAAGCCAACATTAAAAAAATATATTCAAATAGTTTGCAAATTTGCAAAGTTAAAAAAAAAAGTTTATGACACTCAGAAGAACTTTTTCTTTTGAGAACTAAAAACTGTGGTTCTAACTTTAAGTTAAGTCACTTCGAAAATTTAGGCTTGGTCGTAAAAGTTGGAAAACTAACAATTTGGTTTTTGTCTTTTTTTTCGGTGGTTAAATGAATTTTGCTCAGAAAAAAAAACAGAACAAGTAAGATTTTTTTGAAAAATCCTAAATTAAAAAATAAATTCCTTATGAAAATGGCTGTAGAAGAAGATTCAGCACATCACAGAACATACTTTTTGGTTCGAAAACCGAACTAGCCTAGAAGCCTAACTTCATTTCGCAAAACATGTTTTGAGTTGTCCAACTCGCAAACAAATTTTTTTTCTTATTGTGGTCCGCTTGTCAATTTAATCTTAAATTAAAAAATTCTTTTTCAAAAAAATTTGCAAATTTATGAAGTTTTTAGGAAAAAAAATGGAACATGATGCCAATCAGGAATTGATAATTTCACGCACTTTGCTAAATTTTATTATGTCATAGTTGTGAAAGCTCGATAGAGATTTAGATGGAAAGTAAGATTTTTTGAAAAATCTAAAATTTTAATTTTTCATTCAAAAGTTGCAAATTTGCGAAATTTTTAAAAATATTTCCGACACAAGGCAACAATATAAAATTTTCTTTTGGTGGTTGCTCAAACGCTAATTCGAATTTTATTTTTACGGCACTAGATAGCAAATAGATTTTTTGAAAATCAGAATTTTTGAAAAAACTTTCATTCCTAAAAAAAAAAAAATCTGCGAAATACAAAAATAATACCCCAAATTGCCGCACAAACTGGACACAACACATAAAATCAAAGTTTAAATTAAAAAAAATCTTCACTTAACTTCAAATGTTTTGCATCTCTTACCACTCGACCTCTTTATTAGGTATCTAGTCTCTTCCATTGCTATTGGGCTAAAGAATCTAATAGTTGGTTCTCAAAACCATACGGCCATAGCAACACTGCACTTTTACCTTGAGCCTCAGTAAGGATTTTAAGGTTATTCTCCCATCCAGAAAAGATTGGGAGGATGACATAGTGACGATAGGCTTCGACACAATCATCTTTACTGACGGCTCAAATATGGAGTATGGCGTTGGCTCAGGGATCTTTTCCGAGTTTTTAAGTGTCGCCAAATCCGTTTTTCAAGCTGAATTGCTGGCAATAAAGGAAGCATGTAAATTAATTAAACAAAACCCAAACTAAAACCGAAATACGGCTATCATTACAGACAGTCAGGCAGGTGTCAAAGTCATCAACTCGGCCACATCGTCATCTAAATTGTCGCGATGTGCTGGCGAGCCTGAACATTAACCTCGTTGTCACCCTGATGTGAGTTCCGGGCCATATTGGTATCGAGGGAAATGAACGGGCTGATGAGCTGGCCAGGCAAGGATCGGCCCTTCACAGCTCACTTGAGGAATTGGTTGACATTCCTCTTGGTGCTGTGAAGGGAAAATCCTTTACATTATCGAAAGGGAATCGAAACGTAGGTGGAGCAATTTAACCAACTGCATTATATCCAGGAAGATATGGCCCACCTACAATAAAAACCCGTTCTAAGGATCTTTGCAGGCCCAGGCAAGACATACCATGGTCGTTGCGGTATGTACCGGACGCTGGCCTATGGGAGAACATGCAGCGATTCCGCACAACACTTTTTGACGTAGTTGTGGTGACCAACGGTAAAGGGAAAAAGTAATCCATTTCATTCAGGGCATTCTTTATCGACCTCGCCGAGCTATCTGAACTGAAGATCAGAGATCTGATCTCTTTTCTCAATGCGACCTAGCAAACTCCGCTGTGAAGCTACTCTATAAATCTTTCCCTTCCTATCATAGGTCAAACGATTTATGGTATCAAAACGACGCATTACAGCGCCAATTGGGTCACAAGCTAAGTTGCTTGTGATCGCCATTTCTACCTCCTGCCTAACTTCAAATGTATGCCCTTCGCAAAAACTGATTTAGGTTTCCAAAGTGGCAAATGAAGAATTCGTATTTATATTTACAGAGGTTAGATTCATTTTCTGACCAAAAGACAGCAAAATGAATATTTTTTTTGTCTTATAAATCTGTAATTTGCGAAGTTTTAAAATAAATTTCTGCATCATAGCTTTTTTGTGACTATTCGCAAATACGACACATGACTCTAAGTGTGAAATTTTCAACGAATATTTTTCATTTGAGAACTTTAAATTTTGAAAAACTTCATACAACTCACAACTCAGTTGGCAATTGTATTTTAAGCCAACGCCATAGTAAGCAGCAGCAGCAACAACAACGACGACGGCGTCATACAATGGCAATAATAAAAGCGACACCGGCAACTACTTGGGAATTGTATTTTATTACATTTCCAGCCAGCAGAGCCCTCTCCATGCCAACGGTTTTCATCATCATGAATTGGTGAGAAACAGTCCTGCTGTTGCATGCAGTATAACCTAACAACCATCATACCAGGCATCCCAATGGCTCACATATATCACATGAAAATCCTTTGTTTTTATTGTCCGCGCCACAATGCTACCTTCTTCGTCAGACTGCATCCATTTTTTTTATTTTTCGTCATTAAGATGATACTATAGTAGATTTTCGCATCTCAATTCTAGGTGGTTATATAGCTCAGGAAAGTAGCAAAACCGCCCACTACGACTTAGGTAGAAAAAAAAATTGGTTAATAATAAAGTGGCTCAACGTTGAGTGATGTATGTCTAGCTATAGGCATCAGTGACATATCAGAAGCCGGAAGATTAATTATTATCTGAACCATCCACACTCATGGTATTATGTCCCTGTTGTGTGGTCCTTAGATAAGTTAGAATGTCCTTTGGTGACGACATTGAGGAGCAAACTTAAGGATATGACCTAGATATCCTTTATTTTATCTTGATTGTGTTAAAGCGACATGTCGAGTGAGTGAGAGGGAGAGAACGATTTTTAGAGCTGGCGCGATAAATTCTCGGGTATCCTAAGTTCACACTTAGTGTCCTTGGATTGTCCATTAAATGACGTCAATGGAGTTAGTAGTAGTTGCTATGATGCTATATTGCTTTTGCCGGAAAAACGGCAACATAAAACTGTACAACATTTTTCTGAAAATGGGTGGAAAAGATTAATGGCATACTTGAAGATGTGTTCCAACATTTTTTTTTTTTGTTGTGTTTTTAACTTTTCTTTTTTTTTTTGTATATTTATTTTTGTCCGAACAAGAACAAGACATGAATTGGATTGAGGATAGAATATAGAGTGATGGCGGTTGGTGGTATATGATGATGTCCTGGCAATGAAAAGAAACTTATTATGCAGTCTTTTCTCCGGCATAATG
The DNA here is from genome assembly GCA_958431115.1 of Syrphus vitripennis. Lineage (NCBI taxonomy): Eukaryota > Metazoa > Arthropoda > Insecta > Diptera > Syrphidae > Syrphus > Syrphus vitripennis. The sequence goes on along the minus strand of OY288108.1, from coordinate 137,287,369 downwards.
CGGAAGTTAAGATGAAAAGAATGGCGCTTAGGGATTTTGATGTTTTGCTCTAGCTCTACTACTTGTCTGGATGCGATTTTGCTGTATAGTACAGGAATAGGTGCAGAGCAGAGTAAGTAGGTCAAATTTATTTCTAATTTATGCATAAGGTGGATTCAACCATAATGTTTAAAGTTTTTTTTTCATTTTGTATAGTTTGTTTATTTAGTGAAGGATTTGTGTTTCTTGAATGACAGGATTAGAAGATTTAGTTGGGTTAAAGCGGGGGTTTAAAAAAAAGGCAAAAAAAAGGTTGATTGGATTATTGTTGGTAAAGAGGTACACAAGCAAAAGTGATCAATATAAATTGTTTTGGCACGTTGGCAATTTAAAATTGCTTCGAAACTGATACTAATTTTTTTTTTGTCTAATGCAAGGCTGGATCTTCTTTTAGTTTAATTAGTTAATTTTAAACGATTTGGGTTTTTAAAAAGAATTAAGAAAGAAACCTTTTAAATCTATATCCATTATGGATGGTTTTATAACAAAGTTGAACTAGAAAAAAAAAGAACGAACTTTGAAAGGGAAATTAAGTAAAGGTTTTCATTTCCAAGGATAATTAATTGTATTTTAAAGTTTTTTTTTTAATGATTAAGGTGGAGTTTATTTATTTTTGCAATTAGCCGGAAGAAAAATTATATATAAAGAATTAGCTTCTAATGTTACAGAAAAACTTCGTTGAGAAATGAAAAAAACCAGTAAAAATGAAACACGTTGGTGAAATATATTATTTTATACTTCGATTATGTTGTTAAACATAGATTAAGTTTATCAGCCTATTTCGGTAGTATATGCCGCTATATAACCAGACCTAACCCTTAGTGGAACAATTTCTAACGAAAGGTTTTTTGGCCGTTTTTAGTTCTATTACTCTTCCTAAAAAAACATTTTAAAATCGGACTACTGGAAATTACCCTTTTTTCAAAATGGCGATTAGTGAACGCTTTGAAAATCTCAATTTTTTCTAATTTTTGTTGCTAATCTACCCTCAAGACTGGCAAATTCATTTTCAATAATAAAATTTTCAAACTTGAAGTTTTGACTACACCTAAAATATTTTAACATAACACGCAAACATTGTGTAATATTTAATTTTTAATATATGAACACCATAATGATTAAAAGTTCTGTACCAAAATCAATGAACCAATAACTTAAAAATAATCAATTCATCATTTAGTAATCACTTAAGTCAAACAACCAAGTTAAATTTCTCAAAGACTGCAAAGAAATTTCCTTCCTTTCTCTCTATTTTAATCATAATTTAAAAAATGCCTATATTATATCTTTTATATATAATTAAGACTTTCCAAAGAGTTCAGGGAAAAAAAAATATTCTCAAAAAATTTTAATTATTTCGTAATTACTCCATTAAAACTACATTTCATACTTAAATTGAATTTAATTGCTTAATGTTATGCAACCAGAGAAATCCTCAGACATCGTAACGTCAAAGGCAAACTGCGAATCCTTTTTTTTTTTTTATTTAATACACAGCTGCTGCTCTGCTTGCTCACTGCTGTCGGCTGAAAAATGAGAAATATAAAAGAAAGAAATAAATCAGCGTTTTCTCTCAATGAATATAAGTTCATACATTTTTATAGGTTCAATTTTATAGGGTAAATTTGTTTTTATATTTGAGAAAATAAAAATGCATAACTCGATCACATCATTTTGTTAAAGTGCCTTAAAATGTATAACAAAATTATTATAAAAAGTGGAGGAGGCTGCAGGATAAAAATACCAAAATACATAAGTAATATTAAAATAAGCCAAAAAACGAAGTTTGATCTTAGAAAATAAGCATGCCATCTGACGTATTGAGAAACATGAATTTATAAGTAAACAATAAGAGCAACTGTATATAAAAATAGCACAAACTTGCTCATAAAATAAAAAAAAAATCATTTATTATTTGAATGACCGTAAATAACGATTTTTTTTGAAAAATTTCATATCTTAACGTCCGAGCCGTTTTCTTCACAAAATAATTTTCGAAAAGTATGGCATGTGAGTCTTAAGTAGGGTTATACATTCAATACAAAATTTAAAAAAAATATCCATCTGTTTTGAAAATATTTAATTTAAAAAAAAAATAATTTTTGTATTTCAAAAAAAAAACAGAAACTATTTTCTCACAGAAAAAATTTCATCAAAATCGTTAGAGCCGTTTTCGACATAGATAGAGTTTTGTATAGCCTTTATTTTCGAGAATAAAAAATAGGTGACTGGAAAATTCGATTTTTTAAGAATCCTATAATCGCAGGTAAAAAATTTAAAAACATTATAGTCATTTAAAAAAAAAGTTAATTTTAAAAGTTATAAATTATTTTTAGAAAAAAAAATTAAGTATGCAACTTTTAAGTAATTAATTAAATGCACATTAAAACAAAGTTTCCAAAAAATTTATTCACCCCTTTTCAAAATATTGCATTTTCAAAAAAAAAAAAAATACTGAACTATTTTGAAGAAATATTGGTCAATCCGTTTACGTTAAAACTAAAAAAAAAAAAACCATTATTCTCCTATAAGCCAACCAGACAAAAAATTATTAGGTGTCATTTTTCACACCAACCATTCTACTGCAGTTCCACTATATCGCTTTATTGCAATTAACCGCATTTAAATTAAGATGACTAGATAAATTAAAGTTGCATCAGCTATAAGCATGTCATCATCACTTTGCATCCTTTTTGCAAAATTTATACCCAGTTGCACAAAAGTGCATGCATTTTTCTCTGAAGCTTAAATAAGAAAAGAAAAGGACGACACACTTTGACAGCCCTACAAATCTACAAATAATATAGGTACACAGGTATACTGTGCGAGCATATACAGTAATTATGAAAATGCAAAAAGCATGGATATAAATCCTTTCAGCCATGTCATAGAGTCATCGTTCTTTTGGTATCCCTTTGAAAAAATATCCTGCTTTCATTTACTTTTTCATTATATTTTCAGTCTGGTGCAATGCATATCCTTATTTGAAAATTCATGTCTGTGCCCTACAAAGGTGAATAAATTAACCTTTTTTTTCTCTCTACCTCTCTTTCTCTCTCTTTCTATGTGGTGTTTTACATAAAAATAAAAGACTTCTTCATTAACCGGTGTTATGTGGAATGAAACACTACAAGGACCTCTTCCTGCTCCTATATATTTCCGCGCACCGCAGTGCACTTCCAATGAAACAAATGTTATTAGGTTTAAATATTGGTTTCAAACATTGTAACTTTTGCTTGAAACTTCAAATGGGACAGATAGTGACACAAAACAAAAACAACAACAACAAAATACTTTGACATGACACACTGGTATATCCTGTGTCCTGTCTATATACCATTTCCAAGTACCTACCTACCAATTGGCAGCAAAATGGAGTCAGTCAAAGTATTTGAATATTTTTTTTTTGTTCTTTGTATAAATTGGCCATCAAAAAAAAGAAAAAAGGACAAAAAAAAGTTCAAAATACCATAGACACGTGTACTACATGTCTCCTATGAGATTCCGGAATATTCTAAAACGAAGACTGACGTTTTTGTGAATCTGAGTTTTGCTGTCCTAAAACGAACAAAATTTTACCACACATTGACGACAACATTGACAACGATGACTTGTATAATTTTCCAGTACAACACCCCCAGCGAGAGGTGGTAATGGCAGGCAAAGCCAAATAGTGTATAGATATGTAGGTAACTGTACAAGGTTTCGTGTGAAATAACATTTTTCCTGGGAATTTCTTTGTGTGCCAAACTATTGATCCTTGAATAGACACCTAATGATTGCCAGGTTGAAATTGTTTGCGGTACACCAAATGTGTCGACCTTCTTTTGAAGTGTTCTGGAGCATGAATTACGTTTTTTTTTTCTTTCTTCTTTCTTTTATTTGTTTTTTTTTTTTTGGAAAGAATACAAATTTTATTTGAATTGTGTTCTAGAAAGAAATCGATCTAGTCTGATGTGAAGGACATCCCAGGCTATGGCAGGGCTTTATATAAAGCATTTGTCAATTGTCTGTGTCTTCGAAGTAGTTGTCAATTTTTTTCTTTTACATTGAAGGTATTGTTATGAAATAAGTTTTTTTTTTATTCGGCAATATTATTCTTTCGAGAGAAAATCATTGACTATAAATAAATTTTATATGAAAAAGTTGAGCTTTAAATGTTTTCAATATTTATCGTAAACGCCAAACCTTGAACATAAGTTGGTAAGCAGTGAACACCAAAAGTATCTTAAGCGCCAAAAACTTCAAAAAAATGCAAAGAGCAGTGTCTTTTTTACATTCATTAAATTACATTTACAAAATTATAACTGAGTACTGAAAATAAATTTGTTACATTTTGCAGCTCAGAAAAAAAATGTGTTTCCTGTAAAATTTACTTTTTGTTGGTTACGATAATTTGGTGGTTAGGGCTCAATATGTGATGCCGCTAGTCTTCCGCCGATAAGCCCGAAACGGTCGAGCACATGGAGGAGAACATTCACCGCCTTTATACCGATATACGCCCTCAAATGTTGGAAAAAGTGATTGAAAATTTCATGTCAATTTCAAAAACTCCTCTTAGTTTTATTCAATTTCAAAGTCCTTTACATCTCTAAAAAAACATCCTTTAAACGATAAAAATAAAAATAATTACATTTGTTTCTTCTTCATCTTTAAGAGAAAGTTTTCGTCTTAAGCATAATTTCCATGCTTGTCCTATATTTTTCTAATAAAGTGTCAAAATTTTTATATGGGTTTGGTAACCTACTTAATTTCTCAAACAGCTTGAAATATTAATAAAATGGAGTCGAAAGAGTTTTTGCAGTTTCAAAACTCTAATTTGCAGTTTCTCGAAAATTTGTTTTACAGAAATAAAAATTCCCCAAAAAAGCTGAAGGTATTGCCTTTCGATTGTTCAAAAACTATCGATAATTTCCTCAAATATATGTATGTTTGAATTATTTGAGACTTTTTCTCTATAAATTTGGACAAAGCTAACTGAAAAAATTTGGTCCAGATTTGGGAACAGCTCTATTTTCTTGGTTCCCCCATGGTAAAAAAAATTGAAAAGCATAATACATTTTGCAACCAAACTTAATGTTTTCAGTTTTTCGCCAATTTGTTTCTTAAGCTATCCGTCATCATCTCTTCCAGCACACAACTTTTGCCGGTCATAGTTAAACGTTCCGACTCTCCGCTTTTAAATTTCGTCGTTCTATGCTAGCCGCCGGAATTTGTATAACTCTGACCCGATCATTTCTGATCGACCCAGGATCAGTACCATTAATACCAATGAAACTGCCTGGCTTTTGGTTATTTGCCTAGATTTGATTTCTTCTTTTTTTTTTAATTACCTACATCTCAGAAATATATGTATGTTAATAATCCAAATCTGTGAAAAATGTGGCGCGCATGCATTAATTTTGCACATAGCTCAAATGCCCAAGGAGGGGGTTTGCAGAGGGCAACCATAACCTTCCTTTCTGTTTTTTGTTTGGTGTTGTTGTTTTACAATTTTTGTATTTTATTTAAGATTAAAAGTTTCACCCTAAACTGAAAAATGAAAAAAAGCATCAAAACTATGAAAAACTAAAATAATCCGATTATTCTTGTTGCCTTGCTGTCTATCTGCACAAGTATGCCTTTAAATAAAGAATAAGGCTGTTTAATTTTTAACAAAACATAATAAATTATTTAACTTCAAAAAACATAAAATAAGATTACTTTAGATTTTTACAAAAAAACAAAATATTTAATAATATTTTAAAAATTGATATTATTTTCTGTAAAAAAAAATAAGAGTATGAAGCATAAAATGTATCTAATTTTTTTTCTTAGTTTTACATTTTCAAATTTACTTTTGCCATTTCTAAAATTTATTTATAAATACTAATTAAAAAAAAAAGAAATTTTGTATTCATGTTTAAGAAAAAGATCCTTTTGAACCCTCTTTAATTTTCACAATACCCTTATCAACAAATAAATTTTAAATCCAAAACTTCAGCAATCAACATTGATTAAGAAAATATTGATCTAAGTATCTTCTTTATACATATTAAATAGATATTTTAGTCCTCTTTGCCTGCAGCACGTCGTCGACGGCGTCTTCGTCGTCCTCGTCGTTGTGGTAACTACCTTAAACTATATATCTTCTCATCAAATAAATTATTTCAATTCACTATCGAAAACCGAACACAAATAATAACCCTTTTTCGTTAGTTAGGTATACTTAAAACATATATAGTTAACTAGAAACCAAAATATATATACCTATAACGAAAAACAAACACCACCGCTGCCGCCGCCATACTTCCTTTTTCATTGCCACTTTCACCACCTTCTTCCGCAACCACCGCACCGTCATTTGTTTTAGAAAACATGTCAAAAACTTTTGTAACCCTCCAGTTAATTTACACTCTCCTTTTCCTAATTACGATCTACACGTAGTGTAAAAGACCTTAAGTGACTTTCCTTTCAACGCTCTCTCTCTTACTCTCTCTCTCTGGTAAAATTTCAATATCATTAAGTAAGCAGCTATAAAATTGGGGGTGAGTATATGTACTCTTTGCCTATAACCTAAAAATCCGCTCTGCTAGATGAAGAAAACAAAAACTTCTCCTACGGGAAGCCACACCTTGAAGAACAACTTCAAAGTTATCAAACTTAGATGAATTGCTAATTTTATACCCTTACCCCAGATGGAGCAAGCTCAAACAGGCACATAACCACACAGAGCAGCACATGGGACAACTTTAAGTCCTTTTCCGCCCTATTTAATTATGAAAAAAGTCTAGGTAGTGCTCTTTACTTAGTCCCGCTGTCCCTATTGTCATATCGTTCTAGATTGTCCCATCTTTGGCATCGTCGTCCTTGTGTCGGCATCTTCCATCATTATAGGTAGAAGGTAGGTATCTCGTCGTACCTATCTATGATGTCTATTTCACAAAGAAACCTCATTACATTGTTGACATAATGTTTTTAATAAAAAATAAAGAAAAGAAAAAACATCCAATGCATATCCTGTTTTATCCGTGAGGCGTGAAGCTGTAGGGGAAAACACGGCACACTCAAAAGCCATCCTGCATTCGCATCCTAGTTTTTATTTGTTAAGGAAACGGTCGAAGACTTTCACCACTTAGCCGTAGATTCATTCAAAATTACCGCCAAACACGAATGAAGATGGCGGCGGCGAAGGCGGCTATGCGATAAATGGATGTTGTGTAACGTTAAAGCTTAAAATCGTTCAAAACGGAAACCCGCCAACTGTGACTCATTTAATGCCTTTGTTTTTTTTTTCTCAAACTTTTATGTAAACTGTTGTTGGATATGAGATTTCTCCACAGAACCAAAGGTTTTTAAATTTTTCAAAATAAAAAAAAAAATATTGTCCTGTTCTTCAAAAAGGACACACAGTTTACCTCTGGCTGTATTAGATTCTAATATTGCAAAATAAAATCGAACAGACGATGAAGTAATTTTGTATAGAGCGAAAGGACATAGAACGCGAAATTGTGCTTACCTTACATGAAGACAGGATATAACCCTAAATTGAAAGCAGCAATATAATATACATATATGTTAGTTTTAGTTTTTGTTTTTATATTCTTTTAAAGATTAAATTTAGAAAAGAACAAAAATATAAATAAGTCTTACACTCAGAGAAAAACATCGTGTACAAGATTGACAAGGATAATCCAATTCAAATATAAACTTGATATTTTTTTTAAAAACGTTTTTAGATTTTTACTGGAATATTGTCACCTTTTTTAAATATTGTTATTAGATTTGAAAAAAAAAACATGATTAAAATTTCACTAAAATGACTTTTTCAAAATTTTGAAAAGCTTAAACAGATTTTAAAGGATTTAAAAAAAAAACCTGTTGATAAAAGATGAGGACAACTAAAATGTCAAGCAATTATCGAGTCCTAGAATGACCAGCTGTCAAATACTGCCTGCAAATGAGGGGAACTTTTGACAGCTGACTAATAAGTTATTTGAAACTTGCTTACCTTACAGTATCCTTGTTTCTTTCAGCTTGCTCAATTTATCTTGGTATTCAGGGTCAATTTGACAAAGGATCTAGTAGATTCAACAATTCTGTATTGATTTACCGAAGATTTTGTTGATATTTAACAGATAAGGCGTTGTTATCTTGTTTAAGTTCAATAAGCAAGATCAAGATCAATCCGAAAAAAGTTTTGACCCAACTTTTTTCATTTTTAGGATTTTTGAAAAAAAATTTTTTTTGAAAACTCAATATTTTGAACATAAGTCAACAATTTTGATTTTTTTTTCAACTTATATTAATAAATACTGTGAACTTGCATCTAAAAACAAAAAATCAGGAGAAGTCATTGACGCAAATTGCGATTTATGCTGAGAAGCAATCCCTCTTCAAAACTGAATTCAAACTTTGCTGACTTCAATTTCAGATTTTTCCCCTTTGCCTTTTTTATTATACGTTCAATAGCCAGTTAAACAGTTTTTGTTTGATTAAAAGTATTTTGAGGTTTCCAAGGAATTTTCAAACAAAATGTTTGCATAAAAAAATGGCAAAAAAAAAAATTTCAAAAAATAAAAAAGTGGTCAGAAAAAAATGCCAAAAAATTGGTTAAAAATTATTTATTTTAAGTTTTGACAAAAATAAAATTTTCGTCCTCAAAAAAAAACTTTCAAAAAAACTATGTCACAAAAATTGGAAACAAGAATGTTTGTAACAAACAAAATGTGAACAAATTTTAACGAAATATAATTCTCAAAAAAAAATTTCTAAAAAAAATTGAAAAATATTTGACACGCCCATAGCTTAAATCATCTCATGAGTCCACGGTACAGTCAGTCAATAAGTGGTTTGAGAAAATATGTTTATTATGATCAATCATGTTATTTTAACAACTGCTCGACATTAAAGAAATGTTTTAAGTCAAATCTTGTGTCTTGTTAAAGATCTAACAGCACAAATATTGTTGAAAAATAATAACATGGGAATTTTTAAAATTCTGTTTGACTTCACCTGATTTTTCTTTGAGTGTTTGTTTATTTGATCTTTTTTGCGAGGGAAATTTTTAAAATGCTTTTGGTTTTATATAGCAAAAAGACAACAATTTACTGTCATGTCCTTCCATTTCAATGAAATTCAACGAAACATATTTTGTGGGGTTTCGTTACTTCCAAACATGATGTAACTATAGATATAGATATGAACGCAGATTTGATTGGCAGAAAATTGTCTATGGTCAATGGACAAAGAGGATTGTACGATGAAATTATATTGAAATTGTTTTCTTTTTTCTTTTTTTTTTTTTGAGCGAAGGACACGACAACACATATTGATGTGGTTGTTCAAAAATTGAGGCAAAGAATATGAGTTTTTTTTATAAAGGATACTACTCGTATATACACTCTGGGGAATATTGATCAAAAGAAAATGATGTGGATGTGATTTGATTATGATGAAGAACGTATATAAAATACATTACCCACATTTGAACATACCTAAAAAAATCCATAAGAATATTTTTTTTTGGCATTTTGCTTTTGGAAAATAAAATTTTATTTCAAGACAATTCAACTGTGAAATAATGATAAATCTTTCAAATGGTTAATACATATTCAATCAGTAAAATAGAAATAAAAAGGAAATATGTTATTTTCAAGGCACTTTTCTGAAACAAAAAGTCTTTGAATTGAGTTTATTAAACGTCATGGTTGGCGATGTAGTCATTGATCCATTAATTTATTTTTGATTTCAAGCTTTAACCGTAAAATTATATCTAATTCACACACATATTTTCCACATAATAATCTTTAAAAACGACGATATATCGGATTGCATGAGTATTGGCAACTCTGCGACCGATGATTTAATATAGAAGGTAATTTACATAGAAAGATAACGAAAGCTTTTAACGAAAGATCGATAGTTGAAAGGAAGGATTGGATGGAGATGGTGTGAAATAAAGACAGCGGTTTTTGATATAATTTTCCATTAAAATATTTTGTGTTATTGATTTATTTGTACGGAAGGTTTCTATCGTTCACTGGTAAAAGGAAGGTTTGTAATGAGCTACGATGCTGTGGTTCACTGGGGCGTATACGCAATTTTCTTTCGAATTCAAATTAAGGGCCACCCTAAGCGTAAGTTGTAATTCGGCTCAGCAACGCTCACCAAATGTAGCACCATTTGAAACTGAAAAAAAACTTGTCGACGCGTTACATTAAATGTTTTTTTCTCAGAACATAAACTCCCAATATTATGTTGAAAAAAAAATAGTTTCATTTCATTTTGTCCAATAGCAATATACTATTAATGATTTTTTACCTTTTAAGATTTGTCTTGAAAAAATTGGTTCATTGAAGAGGTTATTTTTGAAGGAAAAATTTTATTTAATTTTTTTGACAAGAAAAGAACTATTTTAGGTCAATGTCTTGTGGTAATTGATTTATATCTTTTATATACAAAAAATAATCAAAATTAAAAAAAAAATTTAAAAATCGTCAAAAAAATTCTTTGGGTACAACCAAGTGAAATTTATTTTCAACAGCGAGAATAAAAATTAGTCAATGAATAAATTCAGGAAAACAAGTTTTGCAAATTCAAATTTTCATCCACAGTAAAAAAAAATGCAAGAAATAAATTAAGAAAAAGAAGACATCCAAGAAAAATTGTTAAAAAAATCAAAAAATCAAAAAAATCATCACAATAACCAGTAGAAGATGAACTTCCATGAGACCTTCTTTCCATCATCATATCAGTCTTGTGAGTAACATACTATTTATATATTAAAAAAACATGTATCAAAAAGGGCCAAATTCTTTTTTCTTCATTTGTTATTGTTATCCTTATTATAGCAATCATCCTTCAAAAGCATTATGCTTGTACAGTAAAAAATTTATCTGTTAACTTTTCTAGGTTTTTTTTGCTGCTCCAAATTTCTAATTTCAATATCAAAATAACTCAAATTTAAGAATATTTCTACTTATGTATATGATTTAAGAACCCTTGAGATTTAAACTTTTGCAATTACATTATTATTCTCTTGATGGAAAAGAAGACAAAAAAAAATCAGAAAAGAAAATTCTAGAAAATGCCAAGTAACTTCCAACAAACTAAAACCAATGTTGACGTAAAAAGAATATCCTCAACCAAAAAAAAATTAAATGAAACAAAGAAACAAAAAAAAATACAAACATCACTGCAAAATAAATACAATTCTGAAAACAAATCAAAATACCGAAAAAAAAAACAAAAAAAAAATATCCTGCCAATCCTAAACTAATTTAACTAAAACCTCAAGAGCAATAGACTCAAAACAAACAAAACTCTCTTTTCCACACACACACAGACATTCACAAACAGGACCCATCACATATATTTATATACAAATAAAAAATCATATACAAAGTAAAGCTAAGTTATATCATCCCCACTTTGGTGAAACTACTAACAAACAAAGCTAAATTGAAGAAAAGTAATTTTCAACTTGCAATTCACTGTAAGTGGATAGTGAAGGACTCTCTAGATTTCTACCATAGCTACCTATAGCCGAATATCCTGAATCATATACAAAAGTTCTTCTCATTCACCAACCAACATAATTTGTCTACCCAAAAAGACCATTAAATTTTCAGCTTACAGTTTAATTAGCCTTCTGGCATTTGGGATCAACTCAACACAATAAGAGCGAGAGAGAGAGAGAGAGAGAGATACTAGGTATACGATTATATGATCACAGAAGAATATATCAACACAAAAAAAGGAAAACATCTACAAAACACACAGTTTATCCTGCCTACAAATCAGATGGGGAGCCGCATTCCGCAGTAGCAAAGTTCTACCAAAATCAAAAAAAAAAAAAACAAAAAACAAATATGGAAAACAAGAGAGTAGAATGTCCTGCTCTATTTCGAACCCATCACCTTAAACCTTAAGCCAGAAGAATCACAGCCAAAGAGCCTATGGAGCCTCCATCATAGCTAGCGCTCCGAAACTCTACTTCTGGTGCCCATCTCGTACTCCGACCCTGAAAAAGGATACTTTCAAAATATATATATTTATTATGAAAATCGGCATCCTCCATCTTCGTGCAGCAGCAGCAGTAGCAGCAGCAGGAGCAGCATCAGCCATACTTTGTGCTTAGTGGGTAGTAATAAAACAAACTTTTCCACTCACAGGAAACGAGAAATTCTGTTGTAAATCTTTTATCCGTTTCCTTAACCTCGCCACCACCCACCGATGACGACGCCACTGACTCTATGCCACCATGCCCGTATCCTTATTATATATAGCAAAAGAGCTCACACCACATGCATACAGGATATTATTCTATATATACCGTCAGGGGGCTCAGTGTTAAGTTACGTATAAATATACTTGTTTGATGAATTTATCGTGTATCCTTGTGGATAACCATAGCCAGTGAGCCAGTGAGCCAGAGGAGGAGCGCACTCTGAATTTTTGGCAGATCTAGGATATTTGTATAGGTATACATCAAGGTCATTTGTATAATAACCTTCATAATAATGTAGATGCTGGGATAGAATGGGATGAGTTTAAAATGTAAGGTATGACTTTTAACTTTGAATTTATCATAATAGAGATTTTGAAAAAGAAAAAAAAAACCGATCCTAATCTCTGAAAGATTTAAGAGGATTTACTTGTTATTTTTGATTTAACTTTTAAAGCCTTTGGGTATTTAATTTAAAGAAGATCTAACAAAAAAAAAACAACAATATCAACAATAAGTTCTGTGACGGCAAAAAAGAAATTTTTTTTTTTTTGGAAAAAGATTAATCTTCAATGAAGAGAGATTCAAAATTGAATATGCTTTAAAATATGTTGTCAAATACAAACAAAAATACTGAACATGAGCATTTTAAAAGGGGAAGTGGTAGCAACTTGGGAATTATTTAAGGAATGATGCTAATCTGTGTTATTTATTCATAAAATTCAAATTTTGCGGAGCTGGATTTCCTAAAGAACTTTTTTGTCTTTTCTTAACTTAGCTTAAGAATTTATTTCATTTAGAATTATAAGGCATGGCAATGTCCATCCAAGTTCTGATACTACACCATTTTAACAGGAATAGGCCAAGGCGATTTCCAACGCCCTACGTGTGGGGTGGCCATTAATCTCTTGACCAGCCCTATAACTGACTTGCCTCATGATCACAATGGAAAAAACTTTTTTACCATTTTTATCAAAACCAGATCAACCATTTTTAAAATTGGTAGCAAATATGGTTTTTAGTTTGGTGCACCTTCCTTAATATGTGAATTGTACTCAAGTTTTGAAAAAGATCACAGATTGAATCAGAAGAGAAGACAAATTTCTTGCATCGAGTAAGAAAATCTAAACACCAGGCAACTATTTTGGGGACGTAGAACATGTTTGTGATGCAGAATAACCGAAAACTCAAACGACTCTTCCATAGCTTTACTTTGCGTTGACGACAGAAGACGGCTTTAGGGTTTAGACAATCCCTTCTAGCTCCACATTTGAAGAACAAAGATGTAGATCTAAAAACGAATACGAAAGGCTAAGGATATACATATTCATTAGCAAAACAATTTCTTTTATAAGAAATTTCAGATAAAATATTATTTATGAATATATTAACCTATAAGGAGGAGCCCTGGTGCACACCATCCAATAGAACTTGTATTGAGCAGCCCGCAAGGTGATTTCTAATTCAACAAAGAAGAGTTTCATCGATTCCAACTGCGTGAATTTTAAATAATGCAGCTTGATGCTAAACTCTATCAAATGCTTTTGAAATACAAAGAATTATAATCTCATTTTCTCCCAAACAATGTATAGATTTGTGCCACTGTTCTATCAACAAACCGTACTACGCGAGTCTTCAAGAAACTTTTTTTGACGAAATAGTTCTGGAACTGGCGTTTGTATGACCACAACTCATACAATCCACTGCTTCACCCTAAGGCTCCATTTGTGGGGTTTGCCGGATTAACTTCAGGGAACATCAACAGTCATAGCGTTTTTGGATTGTTTCAAGTCTGAGGCCAACTTAATCCAGTTGTCATTGCATTTGTTTCTTCCGCGATAGTGTTTGAACGTGCAAGATATGCAAGACGGTATTACTGTCGTGAAGGTTTCCTCGAATACTTGTTGTACATTATCCAAGAAAATTAAAAATGTAAAGTGGCTTTTATTTATTCTGAAAAATCCAAAATGCTGAAATTCATCTTCTTCGAAAAAGAGAAGTAGAATAGGAAGAACGCAAAATTTTACGCAGGAGTTTTGCCAGTGTGGAAAAAGACCTCACGGCGAAATACTATGTGTACGAGCGGATTTGTGTTTTCCGAGATTTGTAGGGAATCTGCCAATTTTAGAAAGAACGAAAGAATATTTGATTTGTCTCATAAAATCTAGTACAAGTGGATTCATATTACTCTGTGGTAGCGTTGAATTTGCGGCAAACTAGGTTAAGTGGTGTTCCTAGCGAGCTAACCACAAAAGTATTATTGGAAGATTGGAACCAAATTGTGCAATTTTTCTAATTTGTTGATCATGCAAAAATTCAACTTTTTATTATATGGACATGGACATTAGAGGCCCTTTTAGCTTATTTTAACCTTATTCAGTTGCTTTAGTGGGGCACTATCAGTATTGGAATCTACGTCGCTTTCAAGAAACGTTGTAACCGGTTAAAGATTCTAAGGAAATTACTGGGACCGTTGGCTTTCTTGTATACGGTTCAGCATTCTGATTTGCTTAGAGGTGATGGATTATTATTCCTACTAGTCTGGAGTAATATCGGAGTGGCTTCCGATGGCTAATATTAGGGTAAGCTTGTTAAACTGCAACTGGAGACGAAAATAAGTCCTTAACAAAAAATATATCGCCCTAAGCGTTAAAGGTGGAATCCTCAAAGCAGTTATAAGATCTCTTATGAGCTACGTAGTGTAAGTAGTTGAGGAGAATAAGTCACTAATTCGCTATATTCCCGTTGAATTCAGTCACTTAATTAATCACCTTGGTGAGGAGAGGTTTACGCGTCAAGAATATTTTTGGGCGTGTTCCCCTTCTTTACCCCTTTCAGGGTAAATCATACCTCCCCGCAGAGGCAGTGGCCATATTCAACGTCTGGAGGATGGGTTAGATAGACCCGTGGTTAGTGTATTGTTTGGTCAAAAACTTACAGATCCACCTGGTTGAGGAAAGTTCATCGCGTCAGGATGTTTTCCTTGGGCGTCTTCCCGTCCTTTTCCCCCACATGGTAGATCAAAACCTTATCCAAGCCCGTAGGGGCAGTGGCCTCATGCAACGACTAGTGGATGGGTTTGGTAGACCGGT
Organism: Syrphus vitripennis; assembly: GCA_958431115.1. Taxonomy (NCBI): domain Eukaryota; kingdom Metazoa; phylum Arthropoda; class Insecta; order Diptera; family Syrphidae; genus Syrphus; species Syrphus vitripennis. The sequence continues at coordinate 137,272,030 of OY288108.1, read as the reverse complement.
GGATTGTGTAAACTATTTCTATATTGTCTTGTTAAATCGGTATATCGAGACACAACCTTGGTGATAACTCAGTCAGTATTTTTATATAGACTTGGATTATTTGTTTGAAAGTTGTTGAAAAAGTTGTTTAAAAAATATTATCTTTTGTGTAAAAAAACAAGAAATATAAAAATGTTATGAAATTCTTTTACTTTCAAGAATACAACACAATCATTTTTGTATACCCCAAACTTTATTGCTCTTTCCATTATTAAAGTCAACAAACAAACAAATTGCAACACAAAACAAATAATGCAATCCAAGTCTAGACATATCAATCAGGAAAGCGCCACTCATGTGTAAATCGTGACACTCGCTCTCCATGCGACATTGTGTGGTAATGTCCTGTTGCGGGTAGAAAAAAGAATTTTTAATTTCAGTCTTCATTCTTCACCATTATATCCATTCGACACCCTTTTTGCATCGCATGGTCCTCCTCCAGGAGACGACGACGCGACGGTGCGGTAGATGTTATATATGGCAACCTCAACGTCGACGCGACGCGATGGTGAATTGCGGCCACTATCCTTGAATATCCAATTCAAGCATGATAGCAGACATGTTTTGGCTCAACATTTAACAAATGAGCAAAAGTCATTTTGAACTTTTTCGAAGTTATAGCAAAGCAAAGAGAGAGGCTTGCAAAAATACACAGCGAACACAAAAAAAAGAAAAAAAAATATTTCACACCAATCCTTAATGCCAACAACAAATACATTATGTAAGTATGTTTATTCCAGGATTCCCAAGCCAACAAAACTTCAAGTATACACAACATACCTTCCTTATATGTATGACAGGGCAAAGTCCTACATCACTACGAGTATATGTATGTCGCACAGGGATATTCAACTACAATGCTGTCATTTTGCTTTATGGAGCTTCATTTTTAGTTTGACATGTTTTGCCATTTGTTGCGGTAATTTGAAGGATCCATTGGGAGGTGTGCACGACGACGCGACAGTATAGTGTTGGCTATAACTGTAATATGGGAAAACTGTTTTTGTTTGTGTGCAACGCAGCACGCTTTTCCATTGGTGTTGGAGAGAAATTTGCATAATTAAGGAAGCAGTAATTGCAGCGTGTGTGCGCGGTAGGTAACAACATAAGTTCGAGTGTGTATATAATTACATACTTACATCATACAAGAAAAAAAATCCCTGAACACGCACATTAGGGTGTCCCGAGATTTTTTTTTTTCGATTTTCCGCACGTAAGACCTCTCAAAACTTGCGTAATTGGTCACAGATTACAAAAGTATTTAAAAAAAAAAAATTGAAATATATCTTGGGGGCGCTACGGGCCTTCAAAGTTTTGAAAAATATTCATTTTTTATGACTATATCTCGCTATCCCTAATATCTGCTCCTGATCTACTGTTTACTATAATTATTGACTATTTGATATTATTAGATGAAGAACATTTTTGTCGTTTCGTTTTTTTTGTAGCAACACATTCCAGTGGTTTCAAATTTATCACCTCTCAACCTGAAAATACCTCCAATATGGTGTCCCATATTATTTTTTTTTATCGCCATTTTCATCATTTTCTTGAGCCTTAAGCCACTTCTTAATAAATTTGACGTAATTTTGAAAACAAACTGAAAGGTTTTTTTGAGTTATCTGAGAAGCTTTTTAATGTTGCTGCTTGTAAATGCACTTCATTTGAAACTTGTTCGTGCTTAAAACCTAAGAAAGTTCCCATCAATGAGAGAAGTTTTTTGCTGGATCAAAGAAATGAGAGAAAAATGGTTATAAGCGGGATTGACAAGAAAGGAACTAATATCTTGAAGAAACGACATCAGAGGCAAATTGAAGAATCAAAGAGAGAAGCAAGAAGGTGTTCTACGCAAGAAACCGATTCTATGTCAGGAAACTGCGATGAAGATTCGGTGCATGAATCTTCCACACAAACGTATGCAATAACAGAGGCATCCCCAGCAAACGCACCTTTAACAGAGACACCATCGACTTCAAGGGCTAATCGGAACACAATGAGGTTGCCAACAGTTGCTAAGGTCTGTGACCGATACGGTTTATCGACGTGATCTGCTGCTGCTATTACTTCTGCTGTTTTGGCTGATGTCGGCTTGGTTTCTACCAAAGATTTAACTCTAGTTATTGACAAAAACAAAATCCACAGAGCTGTATCTAAATCACGTGAAAAAGCTTTAAAAGATATTGGAGGTATAGCTATAAAAAGCATTTACTTTGATGGACGAAAAGACAAGACACTGATAAATGAGAAAATAGGGGCGCGTTATCATCGCAAAGAAATTTTTGAAGAGCACATCTCAATTTTGGCAGAACCTGGATCAATTTATTTGGGACACACGACACCAGTTCGTGGCACCGCAAAGGAAATTTTTTCTTCGATCACAACATTATTAAAAGATCGAGGTTATAATTTAGATGACGTGGTTTGCGTTGGATGCGACGGAACTGCAACTAACACTGGTTGGAAGGGGGGCGTGATTCAATATTTAGAGGAGTTTTTGGAGAGACCGCTTCAATGGTGTATTTGTATGCTGCACGCCAATGAGTTACCTCTTCGTCATTTATTCTTGAAGTTAGATGGTTGCACTTCGGGTGCTAGAGAATATTCCGGACCTATTGGGAAACAATTAGCTAGTTGCGAAAATAAAACCACCGTGTCCTTTTGCTCTGTGGCTGGTAATATGCCTGACTTGCCGAAATATGTGGTTGATGAACTAAGTACAGATCAAAAATAACTTTATGAGATATGTCAAGCTGTATCAACTGGTTTCTGTACCCCTGAGCTGGAAAACCGCCAACCTGGAAAAATGGCTCACTCGAGATGGCTAACTTGTGCAAATCGTATACTCAGACTTTATGTTAGTACACTTAATCCATCAGAAAATTTGCTGTTGCTAGTCAATTACGTCGTTAAAGTATACGCTCCGATTTGGTTCCAAATCAAGCAAAAGATGTCTTTTAAGGATGGAGCTAAACATATTTTCCAACTAATTATGTACTCTCGATATTTACCCGAACATTTGAGATCAGTTGTGGATTCTGTTATAGAAAGAAATGCTTTTTTTGCGCACCCAGAAAACCTGCTTATCAGTATGTTGTTTGATGAAAGAGACCACATTCGAGAACTGGCATTGCGAAGAATAAAAAAAGCTAGAGAAGCTGAAATTATCACCAAACGCAGGATATACAAACCACCAAAAATTAACTTCTCTGCTAAAGACTATATCGAAATTATTTTGTGGAACGAGTGTCAGGTTACACCACCCCCGGTTCTTCGACATATTTCTTATGAAGACCTTCAAATCATGGCAAAAGGTAAAAGCTTGGAAATTGTTTACTTTCCTTGTCACACCCAATCTGTGGAAAGATGTGTTAAACTGGTAACTGAGGCCTCACAGAGTGTAACTGACCCTTATTCTAGAGATGGCTTTATTAGAAACAGATTGCAATCTCGAGCAGAAATGCCAAATTTTCGACACAAAAATAACTTTAAATTTTAAGTTTTTGTCATTGATTAATATTTTTTTTTGCTTATTTTGTTTTCACGTTCCTTGTATCAATAATATTTTTAATAAGATACCTTCAAAACTTAATTTTTTTGTAGTTTTATGCATACGATTAGAGTCTGTAAAAACGTGAAATTTACAAATCTTCAAGCCACGGTAGCGCCCCCAAGATGACATCTATTTTCATTTTTTTTACCGTTTTCTTTATCTGTGTTAAATTACGCAAATTTTGATACCTCTTACGATAGTGTAGCTCGAAAAAAAAAATGTCCCATACATCAACGGGACACCCTAACGCACATATCTACTATCCTAGGTAGTTGTTGCCTGCAAAGGACGACACACTAAGCGGAGGACATTAATATTACGCGCGATACGGATAAGGATGATGTATTCATTCTCGTCCCTTGAAATTAACACTGGAAACTCGAGTTGACAGACGAAATTAAATTGTTCACATTGCACATTCGTCGTGTGATGGAAAGCACAATTATTATTATTATCCAGTAGTTGAGAAATGAAAGCTAACGAAGGTGCGGCTGGTGTGGCATTTCGGCTCCCTCAACACTGGAACAGATGTCCTGAAAATGGATGGAGTGACATTGTTATTTTGGAATTCAAGAGACATCAGAGATTGCTATATGCGTTGTTTTGTGAATTAAAGGACGATCATTGCTTCAACTACTGCTGTAAGTACTGATGGAGACATTTTTCAGCTACTTGTGTTATTGAGTAATGAGATATTTATATTTCAATTTGCTTAAAATATGCTTCAGAAGTTTTTAAATATTCTTCCATATTAGCAGAACCCATCCTCGAAGTCCGAGTGCTCATGTATCATTATTATTTAGTATAGGATTAGACGATAGTGGAAACGCAATGAACACGGATATTGAAAGAATTTCAGTTTTGAATCGGTCTTTCAGACTATTTTACTATTATCAGCGAAATAGCTAATCATCAAGTTTTAAATTCGTTAATCAATGATTTCGGCAATTCAACAAATCAAGAAGATAGAAATGCTAAGTTCACTGTGGGGGAATTTTCTGGAACAACTATTAGACGTTAGACGTGTTAGAATAATCATGGATTAAAGATAACCTACAAAAAGGTGATTTTTTGTGTTAATCATGGAAATAACTTAAAGGTCGATTTCGATATAAGCGATAATCAAAGATAAGGACACCATTAGTAAAAAAAGGATTTTTCCATAGAAACTGTCGATAATACGTTTATAAATATCGTCCATAAAATAGATTTCTATTTGATGTAAGTGTAGATAAATGTTAATTATGGTTCAAGAGGGCATTAACGAATAAATAGCTGAAAAGATGACAGTAGAAATAAAAACATATCAACTTTGAATTCAACAAGTTTTAAATAATCAATATTTTTCAATAAAATCCTATTATTTAATGTAAACTTAACAGAAAAAATATGAATTTTCCGCTCAATTTATCGATTATATGTATTTTATGTATTTTAATTCTAAAAATTCCTTTAAAAATTATTAGTTAAGGATGTATTCGGGTTACATCAGATAGGTCCACAGGTAGAATTATGGCACCCACTTTTTTCACGTAATCAATTTAATTTACGAATCCAAAACTTTTCCTATTTTTCGTACTTATAATCACAAGTATAAAAATAATCATTAATTCATTTATAAATGAGCTTCTTTTAATTTAATAAAAATTTATTTTTTAAATTCATTATTTTTAAACTTTATTCAATTTGAATCAGTTAAAAATACTTTTCGTATACAGATAAGTTGGTAGGTACTTAACTTTATCTACTATTTTTGAAAGCCAAAGACAATATTAATGAGAAGAATAAGTGGATTAAAGGTCTAGACGTTGTCTTTTTCAGCATTAAAATGGAAAATCTAATAAAAAGGTGATATTAATCTGCTTGTTGCTTTATAAACAGTCTTTGAAATAATTCTCTTCAGTCAGACTTTGATAATTACTTTAAGATAAAATATCCAATTTATTTATTTTTGTTCTGATTTTACGTTTGAGACTTTTGAAATAAGTCATTTTCTTGATAAGTCTGTTATTGTTTTTTTTTTTAAATTCCTTTATTTTAAATCCTTGACGTACTTACTTAACGTAGACAAAGGCTTCAGATAAAATTGTTGTTTTTGTGATTGCGTAGCTGTCATAATATTATGTTTGTACACAGCTGTTGAAGATCTTTAATAAAATTACCTGAAAGAATTAGAAAAAAAACAAGGGTTATTACAAAATCAAAAATGTATATGTTTAAGCACATGATATTATATTTTCAAAATTCAAATTCATAAGTTTTAGCTATAAGTAGACTTGCGTGTGAAAATCAATTTTGTTAATATTCAATAGGAATCAAAGTTAATTGAAATAAACTAGTTTGAAATTATATATTTATCATTCAAGGAAGTTGTTCCTTTAGTTTCCTATCAACCAAATAAACAAATAATTGCCATCAAATCGATACTTTCCAACAAAAATCGTAGGTGCACTGTGACGTATATATATATATACTATTCATATTAACAAGAAAAACTAAAGAATTCTAATTTTTGTTTTTAATATAAAGTTGGGGAAGAAATTGTATTTCTGGATTCGTGAGGACATCAGGGAATGTTTTTTACTGTGGAAACTTAATATGAAGCTATGCTATTTATAAGAAGCTTAAATCCATGTTTTCCAAAACAACCCTAGATAGTTCCAATATTTTTCTGAACAGGATGAGATAGATATATTTTTTTTTAATTTTTACTACCCGTTCTATCTATCTCTTTCAAAACAGATTTCTTCTTCTTTTTAAAATCAAAAAAAAATCTATTTCATTCATTTGGGGCAGAATTAAGGAAAAAAGAATTTAAAAAAAAACTGAATTTCGGCTTTGGGTTATTTTAATCTAGATTTATGGGGAAAAATAATTTAAATAAATAGTTTTTTGATTTTTTTTGGAATTTTTGGAAAAAAATTATATTTTTTTGGGTCATTTATCAGTTTTTGATTTTTACTTTTTAAATTTTATTTTTATAAGCTTCAAATTCTTACACGAAATAAGTGATTTTTGTCTCTAATATTAGAAAAAAGAAATAGAATTTAGGAAAATTCAGTTTTTTATTGATTTTTGAAAAAAAAAAAACTGCTAGCTAAATTTTTATTTTTGATAGCTTTACTATTTTTCAATAATTTTTTCATTACCAAGTGTATATAGATGTATTTAATTATTTTGAATAAAAGTATTCAAAAACTAGTACATGTAATTCAAACATGTATTCAATGTAAGAAGAAAATTATGCTTCAAAAATGTGCATACCCCTTTCGAAAAGCGTTGCGAAAACGCTCTCGAAATTTTTGAAAAACCAATAGCTTTTTTTAAAATTTTCTCTAATTACACAAAAAATGGACTTGGTTGCCATCATAAATGGGTTAAAAAATATACTGAGGCATGAGGGGTAAGACTGTCTCTTTGACTGCCCAGTTACAGCATAAACAACTCAATGAATTTTCTTTGAACATTGTACTTTTTTTTATTAATTTGTACGTGTTTTTATCAAAAAAAAAATCAGTATTTTTCATTCACGGTCAATTTTTTATTTCTAAGAAATTAGAGGTGATATTAATTTTTTTTGTCATATTTTTTGAAAATTTAGAATTTTGAAAGCGGTTTTGTCGTTGATATTTGGTATTCAACGATTTTATTAAACTTTTTAAATCCGAAAACGACTGTACCTACATACAAACAAAATTTAAATTTCTCAAACACGCTTCCGAAAATTTCGATACAAATATGTGTTGGCAGTTTATTATTTAACACCAAATCAGGATATTAGTGGTATTTTTTTTTGTATATTCAATTATGAATTCGCGAGACATTTAGAAGTTGTAGAAATTTCAGCTCTAATAAAAAATAAAAATTAGCTGGGAATAATGTTTGCATATAATTTCTATCTCATTACAAAGTTTTTGGCCGAATCAAAATACACAACAAGATGCCTTGAGGATTTTCTAACTATAGAATTTTGATTTCCGACCCTAATGAACAACCCATCCACAAAATTCAAATTGTCTCAATTTGTTTATTCCAAAATCTCATCTCTATGTTATTATTCACATTCTAAGATTTTTTATCTTGGACTGTTTTTAACATTCAACACAACAAACGCCCCATAGTCAAATAGCCAACATTGTCAAAATTCTTCACACAAAGTCTTTAAAAAAGCAAAAAAAAAATAGGAAAAAGCAAAATAACACAATGCCTCTAGTCAAGGCACTTAAATCTTTGGAATTGTGTTTTCAATCTTAGAACACACAATTTGTGTTACACAAATAAACGCCAATTTATTTTCTTCAGGTTGTTGGTTTGGTTGTTTGGTTGGTGTGTGGTTTCAGTTTGAATCAAAAATTTTCCTCGTTTTACGAAAAAAAAAATTTTCATTCATTTGTTTTTTTTTTTAACTTTTCTTCTTTTACCCAAGATTTTTCCTAAAGGCATAGTCATACATATATACATAATATTATTCCCAGAGAAATGGTTCTCACAAGCGTTGTTTATATCAATGTTTAAGCCCCATTTCTCCAAAGCATACATACTCGTACATATAACAGAAAGATGGGAAGTTTTGTTTTGGGTGTTCCGGAAACGGAAGATGCTTTGCTCTGCTATGCTATGCTATTATAGGGGTGTGTAGAGCATTGGTATTTGGTGGTAAAGTTGGGTGAACAACGGGTAAAGAAAAGACATCATGACAAAAACATGTGTCACTGGGTTAACCCAGGAGATTTGAACTTCACAAAAACTTATTTTTCTTTCAAATATTAAATCCTTATACATTTTGAAAAAAAAAGAATTCCTTTTTCTTTCTGATGCTGTTTGTGTATACACATTCTCTGGTGGTAGTGGGGTGTGTGTATTCTTCCGGTTGGCTTTTTAAAAAGGAACTTTTAAGGTATCATTTCAAGGTGCAAGATTTTTTCTGTTTGCACTTGGAACCCTTGCAAGAGGGATTCTCTTTTGCACCACAAGAATGTAATTTTATCAAATATTTCAAAAAACAAGGTTCACTCCCAATTCAATTTGGGTTTCCTTTGCATATAAGTCGAAACGCTCGGTAGAATCTTCTTTTTTTTTTGTCCAAAAGTATCCCTTCTTACTATGTCAACATTTAACCTTGCGTTAGATCGATTGCTAGATTTTGGAAAATAATTTCTATTTGACTTTTCAACTCAAAGAATTTTTCAACTCTCTGCGTTCTGCTACTGCTGCTGCAAATACGGGGAGTGGCGATTGAGTAAGCAAACTCCATTAAGTTAAGAGAATATTCAAATGATTACATCTTGGTCGTATTATTATGTAGGTACATAAAGTTCTTGGTAAACAAGCTTCAGCCGGAAGTATCCTCCTTATTTGTTTGTACATTATGGTGTATATTTTTTTATGTGAACTCTGTCGGTGGATGGAACATGAATGGAATTTGATAAACCAAAAAGTATATTGTACGTTGAAAAATATTGTTTCAAAAAACAAGCAGAGCACATTTTTTCATCTTCTAACGCATATAAAAGCATCTCTCTCGTCACTATAAAGATTGATGACTTTGTTTGCACTGAGATTTGTTTAGATTCACCATAGAAGAAGAAGAAGAAGAAGAAAAAAAAGGAGCAGATCCTCCCAGAGTACTGCCAGATATGATGTTGTCAAAAGCATTATTTGATTGATGTTTGGCAATGGCAAAGACTTTTTACAAGTAATGGGATTTATTTTGTTGTTTACATAACAATTTCTTATTTTTTTTTTTGTTTTGTTTGTTGTGTTTCGTTTTTGTGGTGATATGTTTCGATTGGTTGCTTTGTGACGTAAAGTATGATTGATTTGGGTATGATGATTAGAATTGTGATATCTTATTTTGACCGGGGTTTGAATAAGTATGTGGGTTTTAGTTTTGGGGTTTTAGTAGAGTAGAGAGTGATGGACATTGGATATCAAAGGCGATTATTTTGTTCGTCTTTAAATAAAATTAATTAAGAAAATTTGTATTTAAAAGGTTGAAGCCATGTCCTTAGATACGAGTATATTCAATTTTCAAGTTCTTGGAAAAAATATCAATATCATCTCATTCTCTTGGAACTGAAAATGTAGAAATTCTGGGGACTCCTAATTACACCTCAAACAAATGGACTTTGTGAAATCTTCGGGCTAAGGATCAAGTGTTCACAAAGTGACATACAACTCCTGAAACTTTATGCATAATCCCAATGGATAGGACGAGAAGAAATATTTGTAGGGAATTTGTTAATTACGCGAAACAGGTGACGAATGTCCGTGAAAAAAAACCGTTCTGTATTTTAGATGGACGAGGCTAGGAATTGAACTGGCATGACAGTCCTACGCACTTACCATTATGCAAGCCCATTGGACTTTTGTAAGAATCAAAAGAATCAGCTCAGAAATTTCTCATCTATAGAAGTAAATATTTCTAGGTATCTGGATTGTCTTCCATAAAAGTGAAACTGAAGTAGATGTAAGCAACCGAATTAAGAAAGCAAAGACTTGTTTCGGATTGCAGTCCAAACTCTGAAGAAACAAGTCAATTAGCTTAGGGACCAAGCTAGACGAATGTCTACGAAAAATCTCAAAGATTTTCTGGCCCAATCCATATCTTCAATGATGAACTTCATGTGAGAGGTAAGGAAACCATTAACTAAAGCATACGAAGGCGTATGTAAGTGGCAGTGGGTAACCATGGGCTTATTAGAGTAAATGATGACCTAGTAAATATTTGTTCCAATGTTTTATGTAGCATATTATATCAGCGTTGAATAAAATTTTTCGTGAGAACATTACGTTCATATTATAAAAAAATTGGGATTATATGCTCCGATAACAAAAAGCAGGGAGTAATTGATCCAATAAGCAAATTGTTATTAAAGTAAACGCTAACTTTAGATATATTTTGGAGCATTTTCTCCAATACAAAAGTAGAACGAAGTAGTTGCACTTAAATGTTCATCATATGTTGGGCGCCATTTTTGTGAGTCAAGAGTATTGCGGGAATAGGTAATAGCAGATGGACATATGGGCTCTACTTCGGGTAAGCTTGTCCAGTTGGTATGATTCTTGATTTTTCCAAAATTGTTCCCACTCCACAAACAAAAAACATACTGAAGTTAAAAAACATGGACAAGAATAGGAAGCTGAAAAAATTGAAATCAAAAAATCCCATTGGATTAGTGTATGGGCCTTAGAAAAGTCTTGGAAGAACCAAAAATTAAAAGAAAATATTTATTATTCAAATTTTTCCATCACCGAATCGCAAAATGGATGCGTTCGTATACGCCTTTAATAGCTTCGTAATTTCCTTATATTTCAGTTGACCCTGAAGGAAGAAGTCGCAAGGTGCTAAGTCACAAAATCTCGGTGGCCAATTTTGATCAACATTTCCAGAGATAACGCACTCCGGAAACTTTTCCAGTAAAAGATTGATGGTATTATTGCTTGTGTGACATGTACTGTCGCGTCGTTTTGTTGAAATTAAACGTTGTCCAATCAGCAAAGACACGACATTGTTGATGATCGGCAGGCTTGAGTTCTTGTGTTAACTGAACTTTATAAGCCATAAGACCTAAGTCTTTATGCAAAATACGGAATAATAACGTTTGTGGAATGCCCAATTCCAAAAACGACGAGAAATCGACAAACCTGGGTTTTTTCAACCCTTTGGACTACAGCAGCAATATTCTCAATTGTTCTTCCACCAATTTCTGAATCGCGGTCCGACTAGGTCCTTCAAGTCAACCAAAAAATGTTTTACTTTTACGAACCGTCTCTGCCAAATTGTCGCCATTTTTATAGTGAATTTAAACAATTTCAATGCGTTGTTAAAGCGTGTATCGTTCCATTCTTATAAATGGCGTAATTTCTACTTGTCAAATGTGAAAAAATTACACCGAAATAGCAGCGGTTCAAAATAACACCCGTTATTGGAAAACAATCTATTACGATATTGTATTAAAATAACCCATAGTGATGAAAAAAAAAGAATCAAAACTTTCCTATACAAATTAAATCAGTCCATCGTTTTCAACATACAACCTTAAAGTGAAAGTGGATAACATTTCAATTATAAATTTGTGTTCGATAGATAAGATTATTATTACCTCTTGAATATCTCGAAAATCCCTAATTCTGAATTACACCTACATATATATTTTATGCTTCAACACTTTTCTGTTGCTGGATTAATTATATTATACGTTTATATATTTTATGAACAAACAAAATCAATGAAACAGAATCAGTAAAGTAAAAATTAATTGTGAAGAAAGAGAAAACTTCAAACAACACAAAACTATGTATGTGTATAGATATATAATTGTTGTAGGCTAAAGAATAGCTTTTGTTAATAAAGCGATTGTTTTAAGAAGATCCCAAACACCTTCGCTTCGGGCAGCTGTCCTTTATTTATCTTGAAAATTAAAAGGACTTCAAAGATATAAAGTTAGGTCAAATGGAAAACTTTTGAACAGCTTTGGGTTTTTGGAATATAATTATGATGTTCTTTCAATTTCATATTGTTTCAAAATATTTACAGGGTGGTTTGATTTGTGTTGGATTTATATTTTTGTTACAATGAGGCTTTTTTGTTTCAAATACGTTTTTCACCAGATATTTTTTTACAGATTTGTTTAGGCAGTTTTATTTTTGAAAATTTGACAGAAACTCATTTTTGTTTCGGTTTTTTAATAAACTTTTCTACAAATCGAACAGTACATATGAAAGGTTCTTTTAAAAAACATTTTTTGGAAAATTGAATATTTTAAATTACTGCTAAGCAATTATTTTGAATATGAGTTCTTAAGAGTACCTATTTACATAAATAAATTTTTTAAACTCAAAAACTAATTTCTATTTTTAAAATTTTAAAAATTCTTAAACTTGAATGGATTATTTCTCCGAATTCCTAAAAAATATTAAAGATTAAGGCTTTTTCACTATTATTATATTTTTCAAATATATAAGTTATGAACAATTAAAACTAAATATATTATTTTTTCGATCATTTGTTTGAAAGAAAATCTTATTTTCTAAAAAAAGTCTCTATTAATTTTTAAATTTCGCTTAATTTTTGAGTTTTTTTGTTTTAAATCATTGGGAAGTGGAAATTCAATCAGAAACACACGAAACACACCCTTGGTAGGAATTGTTTCTTTCTTATTGAATGTTCAAAAAATATTAAAAATATCCGAAATACTAAAAAATTGGCTTCAACACCTGAAAATTATAAGGATTGATCTCTATACGTTACAAAAAGATTATAAAAAAAGTTTTTAAAAGTCCCGTTAGAAGGTGAAAACTGGTATACAATGAAAAATATCATTTAATACGGACCACCCGTTACACAGTCTTACGATACAAGATAGATATTTAATCAAAAGAAACTCGACATCTTCTATATATTCATTAACCCAACCTTTTGTCCCATCCCTTTAATCATGGACAGGCGGCTAATCTATCTAATTTTATGAGAAAGGAGGACACCTAAACTTTTACCACCTAATAAAAAAAAAAAAACCTTTACAAAATTCCAGTTCCTTGTCATTTATATTATTATCAATGTTGATCTCTTCATCTCAATCAGAAGTTAAACTTTATTAGCTTTACCATTCTTGTATTCATCTGCTTTTCTTATTCTTCCTTATTTTCATTCTTCTATCGAACCTCAAAAATAAATTCAATTTAATCTTAAAGGTATTATAAAAAATCAATAGAACCAAATAAATCCCTTCTCAATAAAAAGATTTCTTTCAAACAAATCTTGAAACATTTTATGTGTAGGTACCTACCAAGGCCTATTTACCCTTGAAACAGCAAATCACACACAACAACAACAAAAAAGCTCAAGATATAGAACACAAAGGAACACAAAAAAAAATTGAAGAACAAAAATATATTTAAGCTTTAAATGAGTGTATATTTCATTCGGTACTCTTGTGTTCTATATTTTATATCTATCTACCTTTTATCCTTTTAGATATCCTTTGGCCATTCATGTTACTTTCAGAATCCACAAAATTCTTTAAATTTTCTGTCTTCTCTGTGGGTTTAAGTAAAATGAAAAAACTAATGAAACCGACAGCCAAACAATGTCTTCAAACGACCGTCGATGGATGGTTGATAAGCAAAGGTTACGGGACAAGAAATTCTTCGTATGAAAAGAAATGGATAACATCACCTTTCAGCAAAAAAAAAAAAAAAAATACAGAAAAGTAAAAATAAAATCAAGGATAAAAAACTTATTTGAAAGCAATGAAGCGTCGATGGCTTTTCTCTCCTTCGCTTCGACATTATGTGAAGGATGAAGCGCAAAGCTCGCTTATCGTTTCAAACCACCAATCGCTATCATTTGTATGTAGTAATATGAGTCTACATTTCCTCTGTTATTATTTTTTTTTTTTTTTGTGGTAAAGGTCTTGTAATGGATGCAGTGTAAGAAGATGTACTTTCTAAAGTCACTTTTTATACTCCGAAATTTATTCACACACCTAATAGAAATGTTTAATTTTTATAATTTATTTATAATATTAAAATACTATTATGATATTTACATTATTTCATATAATACATTTTATAATAAAAAGCATTCATTTTTATGAAAATAAATTTGCTATCCATTTTTTAGGCTGAAGTTGCAGGCTAACTGTTGAATTCGACGAAGAATTAAATGAGATATTTTGTTGAAAAAAATATGCTAAGTTAAATTCTGGGATGTGGAATTTTGAAAAATTCGTTTTGTTGATTTCAATTTTTTTTAAAGTTCTGTTCAACAATATCTTTAATTCATTTTCTTTTATATTTTTTAATCAGTTGATTGCAGGGCACCTAAGGGGAGTTTTTGGTATGTTAAGTCGCAAGGCAGGCGCCATTATAAAGATTTTTTTATTAAACGTCAAAAACAAGTGAAAAATTCTTTGAACCGCGAGAAGAAGCATTTGTCAAAAATTAAACTGTACAAACATTTTATCGAATAACAAATTTTAGTTATAAAAAAATTGTCATAAAAAATTCTGTCAGGGAACAGTCAAGAAGATATTTTTTTTTTAACCCCAAAATTAAAATTGGTCAAAATGTAAATTATGAAAAAAATCTCAAAAAAAACTGCTCCAAAAAAATTTGGTCAGGAAAAAAATTTGGAAAAAATATTTGTATCCTCAAAAAAAAAATGGTTCAAAAAAACACTGCCTAAAAAATAACACAGCAAAAAATCGTCAGAAAAAAAGTTTAAAAAATTATATTGTGTGTAGCTGTATGTATTAATGCTTTGTTTTTTTTTTTGGTTTAAACATTTAAATAAAAAACGTACACATTCAACAAAAATTATACAGTTCTAAATGTAAAACTCAAAAAACTTGCGAACCATCATATTTCATTTCAAACAACGCATTAGGTATGTAAATGACGGAAAAAGGTGGTACACTGTGTCGTATACCCACTTTTTTATTTTATTCTATTTAAAAAAAAACTCCATTTTCTATTCCTTATAAGATGACATTTATTGACAATTTAAATAATTTACGATAAAAGAACCACTTGTTATCCTTTATAATAAAAGTCTTTGAATGAGAACTTAGAGTTTCAAATTAAGGTACACAGCTAATACCCACTTTCAATTCAACTTTAAAAATTTGGAATTTCAAAAGTTAAATATATTTTTATTTTCAAATGGACATCTACTTAAGAGTTTTCAAAGTCTATGAACAAAGTCTATCATCAAGTTGAAAGCAAAAATTTAAAAAAAATTAAAATTTCTTTTTCCAATCATATTGTTTTAAACATTGGAATTTAATATTTCGGACTCCACAGAGACAGAGTACATAGGGTCCCTGGTTCAAACGTGAAGAAAAAGAAAAACTGACAAAAATTAAAGATTAAACATTTTCAAAGGCCAAGTAATCTGTATGTAATCTATAATTTTAATTTAATAATTTATTCTAGAACCGGATCTGTATATTTTGATATCAAAGTAAGTCTGCACAACCTTAATATGTCCTTAATTTTGCCCATTTTCATTTGCAAAGTAGCTTTTTTCTAAAGAAACCCAAAACCACACTTACAACATAGAAACTTCTTCTTTTTTTAAACCACCTTGAGCTTGCTAGGAAAAAAACTTTCCAGGATGGCATGGAATTTACTTGTAACAATATCCCACAAAGGAATTACACGCAAAAAGTGTATTTTTTTATTTAATTTTCTGAAGAATAAAAATCAACATTTTGAGAAATTTGCTGCATACAAAAGGTCTATGAATAAAATAAAAATGTTTAAAAATATATTGCGGAAGAAGCAAGTCATGTACATATTAAGCTTATAAGCAAAGCCAGACAAGACAGATAAATGTGGCTTTTAAAAAAGTAAACTTCTATTAAATTAAATAAATTAAACGTAAAATGGGATTTTATAGAAAATTTCGCTCACCTTAATTTTACAACATTTTTCCTTTTAAAGATTTTATTCTATTTTCGTGAGTTTTGCTATGTGATTTGATTTCGTTAAGTATTAGAACATTTGTCGAAGTAGGGAGAAGTGAAAAACACTTTTTCTTGAAATATTGAAGGCCTGTATTCGGAAAACCAACATGAAAAATGTTTTTAGAAAAAAATCTAAGAACCAGTCATCCAAGTTCTTGATGCGTTGGTCACCACTTTGAAAAACGTACGGGAAATTTGCAAATCACAAGATTGACTCTATGAACCCAAGTTTACAAAAACTTCGTCTTTGAAGAAGAATAACTTGCGAACTAAACTTCATTAAAGAAAAAGTTTGCGAAGTTTGTAGAGATTTCATCTTCTACAACTTTAACCTTAATTTATTTTTTAATAATATCTGCAATTAAGGAGATATGAGAAAAACTCTGAAAAAAGGAAGATATTAAAATTTTCTGTCCAAATTGTAGAAGTGCCTACTTAAAAAATTTCTTGTACAATGACCAGTTCATGAGATATTGGTTAAAAAAGAGTGTTTCAAAATGGTGGCCAACGCACAATGCCGCTCCAATTTACTTTGGTGGCTTTCAGTCAAAAACTTGACCTCGACTTTCCCAAAAAATAAAAAAATTTAAAATAGAAGTAAACAAAAGCCATAATTGGCGCCCAACGTGGAGGATTTTTTTTTTGTTTCAGATGGGTGTTTGAAAAATCTTCTTCTTAGCGAAAACTTCAAAACTCTATAAGTTTTTAGAACAAGATAAAATATATGAATACCAAAATAGATAGAATTGTTTCATTCCAAGACAAAACTTGATTAAAGGACAAACTTGGGTGTGAAAAAGAAAATTTGTCTTGAAGAAAACAACATTATCATCAATTCTGTCAATAAATTGCCTGAACCTACTTAGTTGAATTTGAAACCATTATCTAACTTCCCTAATCTTATATTCAGATTTGAAAATGGTGGGTTTTTTTTGTCCAAATCACCCATTATGCATTACTTCAAATTCAAATGCATGAAACATAAATCACGCAATAAACTCAATAGCAGTTATTTAGAATGTGAGTTAAAAGAGTCCTATCAATCTATATTGTCAATCTATATGTTATTGAACAAAATATACCAACGGAATATAGAATAACCATACAGCCTTGACCCCGTTTTGGATTGATTGGCTTATAAATGTTTACGCATGCTATCGATCTTCTTTCATTTTTTTGTTAGTTGAGTTAAATGTAAGTATAGCCAATCCACAGAGCACATCAAAAGAGAGTAGGTATACATAATTCCACAAGGACTATATGGGACTCTATATATGAAAAGAGGAAACTCTTTATAGGGAAGGGAGGAATAGATATTTTGTAAGCTTTATCATTCATCTGTTTTTCTGTATACGAGTGTCTGTCTATTCATGTTCAATTGACTATACAGTGGATGTGGTCGAAGAATATTCTCATTCATTTCATTTCATTCCTTTTGCTTATTTATACAAGATTGATTGGTCATGGGAGTTCCTTAAGGAACTTCACTAAATTACCTATGAGTAGGCAATAAAGCACTTAATGAATTGCTACTATCTATTATCTACTGAGTATCAAACAAATGGCCAACTAACTATTGTCATTGTTTGGATAAGAAAACAAAAAGAAAACCGGAATAGATAATTTGTCATGATTTCATCGATTTTGGAAAAGAAATATATACCTTGGTATGTGCCTATTAGACATGAAATGGATTTCTTTTTCTTTTGACAATTTGATTAATCCTTTCATAAGAAATTGAAGATTGGGTATACGAAATTCTAGAATTGGTATGAATCTTTTGAAAAAAAATATGAAATAAAGGAAACTGCCAGAGTATCGAAAGGCAACTTTACAAAAATAAACTTTCGAAAGACAAAGCTTTGAAAAAAAACAGTTATGAAATGTGAAATTTTCGAAAACACATAGTTCCGAAAATAAAATTATCGAAAATTCTAAGAGCCACTTTGGTACAATTTTAAGAGGTGCTGGTTAAATCGATTCGAAATAGTCTAATTAGCTTAAGCCATGACTAAAATGTTTGATATAGGAGAGAATTCAGTAAAAATGAATTTGACACAAATGCCAACTTGGTTCTTCCCTTGTCGTGCCTTTTCAAAGAACACAACCCAAGTTCTTGTTAAATTTCTCGAAATTTAATCATACCACTTTTAATCATTCTTGAAAGTTTCATCAAAATCGTAAAAGTGGTTTAATTTTACTTGAATTATGACGTATTGTGCATACTAATAAAACCACTATGTGCACTAGGGCGTATACGCACTTTTTATTTTATTTATTTTTTACTAAATCTTCGTTCAGTTTTTGTGTTTGCGTGTAATGCTAGCTTTTGTCAATTTAAATATAATTCTTTAAAGTAAAGTTGAGGAAGGCCTGGCAACAAGACTAATTGAAGTCTGATTTCAAGTAAATTGAACTTTTTGTTAAATAAAAATTAAAATAAAAAGATAAAAATCAAAAACTACTAAAAAGTTGAGGAAAAAGGAATATTTTATGTCAATAATTCAACCAAAAAATAAAAAAAACTGTTTTCAAATTTAAAGTTATTCGGAATATATCTATATCAAATTTGCGTCTTTGCTGTATATAAATTTGAGGTTTCTTAAATCCACCTATAACAAAAAAAAAAACAAAACAAAAACTGCACACAAATAAAAAAACTAAAAACAATATTCATCCTTTTTTTTGATATAAGGCAAGCAAAAGTTGAGTTTTACTTATAAACAAAGAAACAGAACTTCAATCTAATTTGAAACTTAATGAACGAATATAGAGTCCAAATGCTTCTACAATCAGCGAGCGTTGCCAAAGTGTAAAGTAGTAATTTCATCTCAGCATTCAGGCAACTCATATGTTTTAAGAGAAATATCCAAAAAACCAGAAGGTCTTCAATTAACTCGAAAAATCAGTATTTAGTACATGCAAATGTATCAGAAGTTGAGACGCAAGAGTTGGAAATTCAATCAATTACAAACAATTTTAGCTAAGGTAAAACATTCCTCTTGAATGATCATTGATCATTATGACTATGCAACGAAAGACAAGTTTTAGTTTTAAGCCAATTCCATCATCCTAATTTATTTGAAATTTAATTTCTTATAAAAAACTATGTTAACTTTATTTCTCATACAGATTTCATTTCGTAAAAGAAAAAAAAACATTACAACAACAAAAATAATAAAACTAAGTACCTATACATGTTCTATAAAAGTATCTTATATACAAAAGCAAAACAAAATTACCAACCAACAAAAGTATATAAGAAAACTTGAAGAAGAATGTTATCGCAATCTACAAACAGATGACAGAACGTCTATCATAACAAAGGTAATTTCCTAGAGCATCCTTCACTCGAACGGAAGCGATAATACTATACAACAAGCATCACACACACACAATACACATACACAATCAAACCCATCATAACCGCACAAAACATGAAAAATAACAATAACTCATTTTTCCTGATTGCATTTGAATTTAAAACGCCAACAGATAAGAGTCATAAGAACCAAGCAACAACAACAAAAGCAAAAAAAAAAGAAGAGGAAAAATATAATATCAAACACAAGGAACGAGATATAATATCTATATACAACAAAAAAAAAATAATATAAAATCTCAAAGAATAGAACGAAGAAGAAAATCACTGATTCCTTGTTTGAACAATAAACACAATCAGAGTGTTCAAGGACCTGCACAACGACAACGGTTTCGAAAGAGCGAGAATATTGAGGTAGACGAGGTATGGAGTAGGAGAGAAAGATGACAATCCGCACGGAGACAATATCGTGCTAATGGTAGCCAAGGACCATATCGAATGCCCGTGACAATCGTTAAGCGCTTCTCTTCCTTTCACTCTTTTTCATTCTGGGCAATTTTTCCATCCCCCCTTCCATAAGGACCGCCACACACAATCTTTTATATAAGAACCAAGGTCTGCTGATTTCGACCACCCACAACTTCAGAGCAGTTCGTCCATTCATTGCTTCAGTCATAATGGCGCTCAATCATACTTCGTTATAGCAAAACCCGAAGAGCCAGTGTCCTTAATAGTGGCAATGTTAGTTGTGGCGTTCGTGTACGAGACACCAGGACATGTAATTCAGATAAATGAAGGAAATTGCGTTGATAATTTCTGTGATCTCTAT
This sequence comes from Syrphus vitripennis, assembly GCA_958431115.1. NCBI lineage: Eukaryota > Metazoa > Arthropoda > Insecta > Diptera > Syrphidae > Syrphus > Syrphus vitripennis. The sequence continues at coordinate 137,251,817 of OY288108.1, read as the reverse complement.
ATACTTGACCTCATACTATGCGGTTGCCGTACAATTAAAGCGAAATATAAGTTGCCATAGGGCAACACAAATACATACATATAAGGAAACGAAAGACTGTCACGAAGAATGACGATGTTACATCAAAAAAAAAAAATCGAACGCAACAAAAAACATAAAAGGAACAAAAATGATGATGACAACAGAAACCCCATCAAAAGAGTCAAGCTAAAAATCGATGGTTATCTGTCATCGCTGCAAATAGCTTTCAAGTGTCCTGTGGTTATTGTCATCTAGGCGATTTTACAACTTCACTTATATTGGAGCGGACATTTTATGAAAAGGATCTATAGGGCACAATATCAGTAGCATTATGTTTTCAGAATTTTCCAAGCTTGCACTTTATTTAAATCGGTGATGCCACTTTATTAATACACTTCTTAGGTCCTGGAAGCTCCCCTTCTTCAACGTGCCATCGTGGACCGTTCCTGCAGATTTATTTCAACTCTTGCCAAGTTCAGCTGATTCCTCTTCGTGTTTTCTTTACTGAGTATTTCTTCACTAAAAGAGTTCAGCTGATTTCTCTTCCATCGTTCTTTACCAAGAATTTCCAAATCGGACCCGAGTTCCATTGCATCGCTTGATTCACAATGCACTGACCGTTCCTAAGATTATGGTAAATCAACTGCCACTCATGTCTTCGTCGTGTAGAGCTAATGTTGGGCCAGAAACTCCTAAAAATATTTCGCAGAACCTACTTAGGCATATGTGCAGCTTTTTGATAGTGGATGTGACTTTCCAAGTGCTGTACCCTTTATGAACTACGGATTCCAAATTTTAGGCAAACAGTCGAACGAAGTCTGCTTTAACGATTCGACTGTTAAAGTCTTGTTCGATTGAACCATCAGTAGACACCACTCCCAATATATTGAACACTTTCTTTCATCTCAACGAATTGTTCAGAAATATCAACTTGAACACATGAGAGAGTTCCAAGGCTGATCTTGTTTGTTTTTGCCGTATTGATCTGTAGCCCAAAGATTTCAGCTGCTTATGTACATCTCCATAGTCTAGCTGTTGTAGAGTCCACTGAATTCCTCCGTTTCCAGTCAACAAATATGCATGCAGAACATCACGATTCTTCCTATTACCTTGGTTATCAATTAATTGCTCTAATTTCTTCGGAATCTCAAGAATTATTCCTGTTTTCCACTATTAAGGAAACTTCCCCGTTTTCCAAGCTCTCTCATTGACCCGGTGCAGTAGCTCACTCGATGGTATTAAAGTTCGTAATAAGAGCTCTTATGAAAATACCGCCATTTTATTTTTAATAAACCATTTTATTGGTTGATATTTTAATTTTTTTTCAATACTTTCTTCACTTTGAATTTTAATTTGTTTTACAGAATATAGCTTTGAAGAAAATAACAAAAGTGTTATTCCAATAAAGTGTCATCACTGTAATCAATAAACCATACGTGCGGCTAAGTAACTCCTGTGGTAGAGTTTCGTGAGTGAAGTACTTAGTGGTTTGAAAGCGTGTTCAATGGCGACAAAAACCAAACCTCCTCCATCGCTCCCTTCTCTCGAGAATGTTCTTAAAATAATTATGTACCTACTCAACGATGTTGTGTGAAATAAAGGGATTTCTTGCCCTTCTTTACCCACCTTCTAAATGATTACAATTTAATTTCCATACAAGGACAACCCACACACACATACACATAAAGGAAGAATTAAATTGCAATAATAATGCAATCGAACTCTGCAATATCCAGAGATTATGTATATACATAAATATGTACTTGCGAATATTAATTAAGTAATCTCCGCCATTATGGCAGCGTAATTTGATGGCTGATTATTCCAATCCTTGCAGTTGATGCAGTGAACGTATACATATAAGAAGATAAAGGTGCCTGTTGGTAGTTATATGGGGGTGTTGCATGTTGTAGGTGTTTGACTCCATAAATATGTAGGTGCTTGTACATACTCAGAAGCCAACAATGGGATTACATTAATGTCGGGTAAACATCCACTTAAAATTGACCCCAACTATATGGTCGGGTAAAAGGTAATGAGGATAAACTGCGCGCGATGTGGATAAGTGGAGGTAGGTATGTATAATATTTTGAGGTCTACAGATTATGAGTTTAATGTTTATAAGAAGGTAATTATATACCTACATACAATATGCACATGATTTAAAGGCAAACCTCTGGAATAAATCAATTTGTTTTATGTAGGGTTAATATAAACTCGATGGTAAATTAATTGGTAAGATTTCAGAGGTATTTAAGGATAAAGATAAAATTAATTAATTTTAATGAAATAATGCAGCATTTAATTGGAATTATTTTAATTTTGTCTTAAAAATCCAAATCAATACTAAATCAAATCGTTTCTTTTATTTCTTTCAAGATTTTTACACTTTCAATTACAAAATTTACCAAATACTTAAATTACTGTACATATATTTTGACGCTCATTTTTTAATTTTAGTACGGTTGTATGTTAAAGAGAAGCACTAGATTCTGCCTTCAGATGGAGCAGTTTGAGAATCGATTACACTTTGGTGCTCGAATATAATGTTTACCATGTTTCCACAATATTTTTTTTATGGTACAAGTTTTAGATTCGTAAAAATATCAAAAATACGAAAAAAAGTGGATCTGGCAGTTCTGTCGGTATGTCTGTCTTTCTTTACCTCGACCCACAGCCTAAACTAATCATGCGATTTTTTTTTTTAAACTCGGACCTTAAGTTTTTTGAAAAAAAAAGAATGATGTAAAGGTTTTGAAAAAAACTAAAATTTAATTCATATTTTCTTTCGATAGGTATGTAGGTACATCAGCTTCTATTTTGGAATATTTTTTTATTTTAAATCAAGCTAAATCAGGAATTTAAATATGAAATTTCGTGATTTACATTTAAAAGATTTATACTTAAAAAAAAAAAAACTTAAACACGACATTTTTACGCTTGTTTCACACGCTTCGGTCTGTTTTCGGATTGTTTTCGATTTCCGTCTAGGACTCTTCACACACATTTTGAATATTTTCAAGATAATGTCTAGAAATTTTAATAAAATATTCTAATCAATGAAAAAAGTTACAGTTTTATCAGCCGAAAAAGTCCACAATGGCCCACTGTGCGTATGCGTACTTTTTTATTTTGAAAATGAATTCTTTATTTTTTTCAACCTCTGCTGGTGTCGGAAATGTAAATCTTTCTGAATATGGTAAATATTAAATTTACTTTTTGGCTTTGTCGTTTTATGCTGCCTCAGTCCAGGGCCAATAACTTAAGACGTCTCGGGTGAATCAAACACCAACACTTGTTCCATTAGGTATTATTGACACTTTGAAAAATATGAATGGTGAACGACTGTTATTACTCAATTTTAACGGAAAAAAAAACAAATGTACATATATTCAATATTCCGAGAGTTATACAAAATCAAATTTTGATTTCAAAAATTAAAAGTATTGAAGATGTAGGATTAAAACTAATCAATGACCTTTATAAGCGCTACCCTATAAGTATCTTCATATAAGGATATCTATAGAGGTGCTCCTGCTACAGCAGCTGGTAGTTTTACAAGTATTTAAAAAAAATCATAATTTTTGATTGAAAAAAGATAGACATAAAACATCTTCTCATAAAAAAGGAGATGCTTTGGTCCTTTAAAGTTTTCATTATGCATACTAGAATTTTTAACTCGGCTTTTAAGTATATTTTAATAAATACTTAAAACCAATACCAAATTTTGTTTTCAAAAATACTTAGAAAAGTAAAAAGAGGTTTAATAGTTTATGATAGAATGGATATATTTATGCCTGCCATTGTGTATGCCAACAATTTCTCGACCGGGTTTACAAAACGTCCAAGCCTTCTTTTTCCGAAATTAATATATAAGGCGTTTAGTAAAAAAAATAAAAATTTTTGTGTTTTTTTTTTAATTTTAAACATTACGTTGATTAATTGTTAATTTTTCCTACTTCATGTTTTTATGAAATTTCTTAAATAAACCTCCGATATTTTTTAAAAACCTATAAAGCCACAATGTTTTGGCCTAACTTGATGCATTTTGGTCCGACGGGTTGAGCTTCAGTGCACTAAAGGAACATGCCTTAAAATGATTATCAATATGTCACAACAAGCAACAAAAACTGTAACACTGGTTCATTTCCAAAAAAAAATAATTGAAAAAAACCATGATCAGAAACCAATCCAAATTTTTGGAAAAAACCTTGAAACTCTGAAAAAAAATTGGGGAAAAGTTTGGCTTATGTTAAGAAAGTGGTAGGCATAAATGGTTTCCTCAATGCACAGTTTTCCGATGCGGTTTGATTGCGATTGTCAAATTTTAAACTTTTGACAAACTAAATAATTAATTTCATTAATCCCCCACTAAAAAAAAATCTTTAGACTCCAGACTTAGGTCAGCACTGAAAAACTGGGCCTTAATGTATGTTAATATCGGAATCAATTTGAAAAAAAAAAGCCGTTTTCTTTCTTTTTTTTTAAATAAATTAGTTTACAAGTAAATTGTAAAAATATTCAAAAAAAAAAACATGTAATTTTATTTTCTTGTCACTTTCTTGTTCTTTCCAGTTTCAGTCGCATTATCTCCGTCAGTGTAAACATTCCAAAAATGGAAATTCCAGTTCTTTTCTTGCAATAATCTCATGAGTTGTAATTCCTGTCATGGTTATGTGTTATCGTTGCACATAACTTTGATAAATACGAACAAACACGCAAAAGTTGAATCGAAGTTTTTATATCATTTTTTTTTTATAACGCCAATAGTAGCTCCTGCTATACTAGTATCTCATGCTCCTTGCAGTCTCATGATTAAGGTGTTCCCACCTTCTCAATGTTCTTATGCTATGTACATACACTTTGCGTTGTTCCTTTGCGTGCTGTGGACGATATTAGAAACTTTTAGCAATTTTTCATTATATGGAAGTAAAGCCTTCGTTGCACACCTCCAGCAAGCAATCAAACATAAAAACAAAGACTTGTATAGTATCCGCAAGATTGCAAGCAATGTCAGAACAACCAACAACGTCTTGACAGACACTATACTTAACCATATCATGTTGGAATAAATCTTTTAGAGTTTTTAACAAGCAGGAGCTCTGATGGAATTCTCTCTCTGCCTTCTATGGTGGACTTTAGACTCTCCCGCTCCATTATAGTAGCTACTTGGTCCCTTCACAGAGCGCCGCCCGCGGCAACTAAATATTTATACGGGACTTCTTTGTCATAAATGAAAATTAATTTTCCCATTATGGTAGGAAGACTGGGTATGGGTATGGGTATGGGTATACCCCAACCAAGCCAACATTGAATCTTGTGATATCCCTTCGGGCTTCCTTCACCTGGACTTCTTTTGCTATCAAACAAATGACCACCATTATAACAGAACAACAACACTCACTGTAATCATCATCACCATCGTCATCATCAACGTGACTTCATTATATTCTATATGGCGATGGCGATGGCGGGAGACAAACTACTGAACAGGAGTGTGAACGAACTCTCCGGGTTATGATGACGATGATGATGATGATGTTGTGTTCTTGTGTTTAGATTCCATCATCCAGGAAATTTCTTTGCCAGGCATGTTCTCTTGTCCATCGTGTCGTGTCGTCGTAGTCCAATGGACTTTGTCTTGGAATTATGTAAGATAACTGTAAGTCAGGAAGATTAAAACTTTTTACTTAAGCAAGAACAAAATTAGTCCTTCGGTTAGCCAAGCACCCAGCTATGTTGGTATATGGGTTTTTGTTTTTGCATATTCATATTTTGCCTCGGGTCTTCAAATCTGATTCGTGTGTTTAGGATTTTGTGCAAGTTTAGGGGTAGATGTTTACATTAGAATTTAATTGGAAAATGTCATGCATTGAAATATTGATCTTCCTTTTTTTTCGTTGCAACGTATAGGAGAAATTTATATATATATATATAGGACGGGGCATTATTGAACTTTAATAAAAGTTTTGTTTTATATCACCAGGTACTTATGTACCTGTTTTGACGAACAGTTACTTAATGCTATGCTTCTCATGGATACTTTGATTTGAACTTTGACTGTTTTGAAAGCACTTGAATTGAATGTGTTCAATTTTTACTTTCACAGAATTCAGATGCTCTTTAAGAAAATTGAAAATGTTTTGTACCCAAATGACTTACTATTTGCATTCAGCCACTCCTTATAACCAAATTAAAACGGGACCAAACGCCCAGAGTTGGAATTATTCCCAAAAAAAAAGGAAAACACGTCCAACTTCGTTTTAGTTAAATAAACTTATTTTGCAGAAAATTTTTGAAAATTTTGGAAAATGTGAATTTTTCAAAAATCCATATTGTCAATAATAATAATAGACTCATCTGTTATCATTTTTGAAAATTTTGAAAAATCTGATAAGAAGTTACGCGATTTTCAGATTTCACGTTGACAAGCTAGAAGTTTTCAAATTTCTCAAAATTTCTATGAATTAGTTTAATATTGACGATGGTTTTTTTTTTTTGAAAAATGTGAGTACAAAACATGTGGACAGTAAGGGATCTTGAAAATTTTGAAAATACAAAAATTTTACGGTTACCAGTTTTTTAAATGTTTAAAAACTAACTTTTGACTGTTGAAATTTTATCAGAAAGTATTTGGCCAGAAGATTCATTAAAATTTCTCTTTCGAATTATTGCCCAAATCTTACAAAAGAGAAAAGTAACAAATATCCCCCAAAACTGAAGAATTATCACCCAAATTTAACAAAAACAATTTTCATTAAAAATATTCTGGCAATATTTCCATTCTATAATTTGGAGAAAATGTTAAGTTGTTACATATTTCAAATTTTGTTTTTGGACGATACAAAAAATTTGGAACACTTCATGTCCACACACTCTTTCATCGATCAATAGGAATTGAAATAAACTAAATTAAAAATAAAGGAGATGAAATAAAGGGGAAGTAGTTGGAAGGGAAACCCTTCAAATTTGTGGATATAGTTCAGACCTTCAACTTGCATAGCCCAAGCTGCTAAATTTTTTTTGATGTTACCTCGATTTGTTAACTAGATTTAAAAAAAAATTAATATTATTACCCGGAAAAAAACCCCTACATGTTCCAATGTACATTTTTTTAAACTACACTGGGTTACAAAAAAAGTGGCGCACCTTGAAATTTCGCAATAATTTCTAATACATAAAAAAAAAAGTTTTTTTTTAATGCAATACTGTTTATTAACATTTAACATAAGTAATCAAAAACGAGTTTTCGTTCCCTTAGTAGCGGGTATTGCTTCCCCTAACATCTATCAAAGCTACAATTCGCCTTGGCATACCTTGAATAAGGTTTTCTAGGGTTGCGTCGTGCAAATTATCAAACTCCTCGATCAGAGCAGATCTCATCCCACTGAGTACCTCGGGAAGGGCAGGCCGCTGTCTATTCATTTTTCAAAACAGGTCCTAAAAGTGTTCGATGGGATTGATGTCCGGGCTCATAGCTGGTCAAGCCATCACATCAATTTCCACTTCTTCCATGTAGTGCGTAACGCAACGTGAGGTCATGCTCATGCATCAGCAAGAAGTCTTCACCAATTAATGGTGCGAACGGAACCACGTAATCCTCCAGCATTTTGCTGATATAATAATTGGAATTTACCGATCCTTCCATGAATTAAAGTTTGTTAAATTTTAGAAATTGTTGAATTATCGAAATAAAATGTTCCAACTGTCTTTATTAAATGCGTTCACATGAACTGAATTTCAATAAGGAAATAATATTTTTTGTGAAATCGATACGCCTGCAATTCATGAGCACTATAAATTCTACACCTTGACCAATTTTAAGAGCTAGAAACAATGATATCAAAATCAGTTATCTAGAAAGTAGGAAGTAGCATCTTCTTAATGATTCTTCAATGTCATTCGATATCTGTTTCTTCTTCTCAAAAGATAACTTCGACACATTCTGCAAAAATTATTTTATGGTCAACCTTAAACAAATACAAAAGTATGTAGATTGTTGGTATCAAGTCTATGAATAACCGCTGCAGCAAAACGAACAATTTCTCACGTTCGTTCCACAATAATTCCGTTGTTATGCCATGCATACACAGCACACGAATCTGAGTCTGTTTCCATTCCAGAGAGATAGTAAATAGTCCTAAGGGCTGCGGGAAAATAAAATATTCAAGAGGAAGCAGCAATCGCAATTCGCAATGTCGCTCTTCAATTGTATGATCATCCATGAAGACTGTGAGGCGTATAGACAGATGACGACGACGTGGGAAATTCTTCCTGATGTTTCTCCATTCTCCACGCTCGTATAGACGGCCATGGCAGCAAAATAAAAATGTAAAACGGTCCAATCGTTGTATTTTAAACAATCCATTCTTCGTCGTCTGTGTCTGTCCGTCCGCCTACTTAATTTGCATTCTCTGCAAAAATAATAAGTTCCAGAGGTTTCGGATAGAAATATGAAAAGAATTTTTCACCATGTACGACTCACGAGCAAAACACTTCGGGTCGAAAAGCGCGGTCGACTATCTTATAATAGGAAAGTTTATCATAATATTTTTGCATGCGATATGAGAATGTAATTTTAGGGAAACTTATGGAATCGTTAATAATTTTGGGATCAATTTTCTGATCAAGCAAAGAACAGAAAAGCAAATGGTGGCAGTTATACATTTTTTTTATTCATTTGGAAAACATATTTAGGACGTGTTTTTGAAAGACTCTCAAGAATTAAAAGTTTATACTTTTAATAGAAACATTTTTTAGAGCAACTTGTTGCTGTTTAATAATTTCAATAGTTAGCAACTCCAGGCAACAAGATGGATGTTTTCTGCAATTATTCAGATATATTTTTCAAAATTACGCCATAAAAACAAGAACTTGCGACTCAGTCATAAACTTTATTTTTATATCCTCTTCGTCCTCTTCTATACTTACATATAACAGCACATATATCATATGTAAAATTACCTTCACCATTAAAGCATTACGTGATATCATTAAAATCATATCAAGGATAATTTGAATATATTTTTTTATTGCCTTTTTTTTCTGTGTTTCCTCTTCAATGTTACTGGGCGGATCGGAGGGGAGAGGAGAGGCGTACGCTGCTACGCATTGCTGATAAATGGCCATACAATCAAGGTAATTCTTCCACCTTGATGGAGCGCTGGTTTTGGTTTATTGGTACCGATGGTGGGAGAACAGGAAATAAATGGTGGACAATGGGCTTCGGGCATCTCTATGCTTACAGCTACAAGAGGCTTTTGCGCTGAGTTGTTAAATGAGGCGCATGTATATACATAGGTTATTTTGTGAATATTATATACGCATACAAAAAAGAAAATGGGTGACATAAAAATGTATTACAAATGAACATTTGAAGGACTTTTCGAAATTCTAGGTAAATTATGTTGAAATCATAAAAAAAAATATAAATTATATAAAAGAAAATTTATAAAATGAAAAATTCTTTTGAAAATTGAGTGGAAATTTTCTTAATATTGTCACAATAAAATTTGTTTTTTTTTTCTGCCAAAGTAATGATTTAAAAAAGTGGAAGGAGACATAAAATTAAGTCTGTGTTGAGTTAGCTATGCATACATTAGACTGGTTCTCAATAAAAAATTCTACTCCGCCCAAAAATATTTTTAAAGCTCTTTTAGAAAAATAAAGTTCAGCTTATTTTTTGTAAGGATTTAGGATTATTTCCTTTTTTTTTTACTGAAAAAAATTTTATGTCCTTAAAATTGAATTCTATTCTACAAAATTCTAGAAATAATAAGGATACAATTCTGAAAATGTTAAAAAGCGTGGGTTTATTTACATTTCGTAAACTTCTTTATTATGTTTCAAAAATTTTGTAAATAAGAAAAATTATGAAGCGGGTTTTCACAAAGAGAAATTTGAAAGACTTAATTGTATACAAAAGAATTGTGAAAAGATGAATTTTTTAATTAAACCAATTTAGTGACACTAAAAGTTAAGGTCATTATTTCCAACAACTCCCTAAATTGTTTCAAAAACTTAAAAAGATAATATTGTGTAAGCTTTTCGAAATTCAAATGTATAAAGTGAAATAGTTACTTTTTCCAGTTTTTGGACGGAATTATTAATTAAAGCAAGAAGAACGAAGACTGTTGTAGAACATTTTCATTGCTAACCGAAATTCTGTACTTCAAAATTGTGAAAATCTAAAGGTCTGTTTTCTAAAATTGTGAACTTTAATGTATAGGATTTCGATTTAAAGAATTTTTAAAAACTGAACTATTGGTTTACAAAATATTGGATTTTGAACTGAACTTTGGAAATAATAGAAAAGCAGAATAATAGAATAATGATTCTTGGTCATGTAGAATTTTTGGAAAACTAATAACGACCCGTTCTCCAAGAACTTTATTAGTACTAACTAAAAACGCTTATGAATTTTCGAAAAAAAAAACAAATTTGTTTTTAACTATTTTTTCATAGTTTTGAGTTTAAAATATATTTTTTTTAAAGATATTTAACTAAGAAATGTAGCTGTTTCTGCTTTCAAATATTAAGTTTTTCATAAAACTTAAAAAAGTGATACAATTAAATTTAGAGCGCACTCAAAGGGATTTTTTATACCCTTTATATGTCAGAAACACAGTGCGAGCTTTAGGTAAATAGGAGGGGATTTGAAAGGATATGTCGGTGAACATTAATTGAATTTTGTCACATCACAATGAGAGGGAAAGACAAAGCGTGGAAGGTTATTCCACATTCGCGTAGTACGGCTACAGAACAAATACCTGTACTTGACAGTACGACCGAAATTGAGTTCAAGAGTAAACTGATGAGCATTCCTGGAAGCGCTAGTATTACGGTTTAAACGTTCAAGGATTGCAATTGGCTATTTTATTATAGCACTTACCGTAAAAATAACGATAAAATAGTGACAGACAGGAAACGTTAAGCCGGTGTTCTAGTGACGTAAAAGTATCGATGATGTTCCCGTCTCCGACCATTTTGAAGCCTCGTCTTTGTATACTGTCCAAGAGGCTTAAGCAAGTTCCTGGAGCACCAGCCCAGATATGGGAGTTATACTCAAGCCTTGGACGTATATAACTTTTATAGGTAACAGTCAGATCATCAGAGGAAAATAATTTCTTGCATCTCCAAAGGAAACCTAAACATCTTGCAGCATTTTTGGCGAAGTTAAGTATGTGATCATTCCACAAAAGGTGGTTTGTGATACACATACCTAAAATCGCAAGCCGATTAGTTTTTTCGATGCAAATGCCATTCATAGATAATGGTAGGGGGGGGGGGTACGTCTCGCTTTAACGACAGAGGGCAGCATTGAGTTTTCGAAGCATTAAATTCTAAGCCCATTGTAAGTCAGAATTGAATGTACATACTTATTATATTTAGCCGTTTCAGTTCCACGTCCGAAGAGCAGCGATGTGAATCTGGAAACGAATATGAAAAGCTAAGGGTATCGTCAGCGAAACAATTTATTGGATTAGTAGTTACAGACGAGATCATTAATGAAAATGAGAGGCTTAAAATATATAAATTATGATTTTTTTCTGGGACCAGTTTTGAAGTAATAATCCTTTTTTTTCAAGTTAAATCAGTGCATTCCAATAAATGAATTTTTTCTTGTATCAATTATTGTAATTAAAAATGCTGAAAAATAAACTTTGTTTAACTTGTTGAGAGTACCTACCTTGTTCAATTTTACCAAAAGTTAATTGCATTAAAAAAAAATCTGAATAAACAAATTATACACCCAGCTTTTATGCCGCTTAGCTCATGAAGTAACAAAAAATCTCAACATTTATCTTAACAAGCACATATTTATACACAAAACACCAAGCAGGAAGAAATTAAAATATGCACACCAAAAACACAAACAAAAAATCTTTTCAAAACTCATATTTGTATGTACCTTAAAACTCTTACAGAAGCCTCTCTGAAACGCATGCCACGTTATTTCTCCATCTCATCCATATTCTTCAACATAGCTTGAATTTCATTCAGTAATAATAAACTTTCAACAATCAGCCTTCCGTCTAGCCACACACTTCAACTTCTACGGGAGATTAATTATACAGAAACCAAATTCAAGCAGTTAATTAATTTGATATTTGCTCGAATTCTATTGCTTTTGCTGCTGCTGCTCTTCTCTGCATATACTATAAGGAATGGCTCCTTTGCTGTCTCACTCTATCTCTCTCTGTTTGGAGCTTTTTTCCACATATATTTCATTAAATTTCACAAAACACCAAGTAGAGTGTCTTCCTGGCGCTTATCCTTGCAACTATACGCTTTGCAAACATCAAACCACAACCATCATAGCTCAAGACATCTATAATGGCAGCGGGGTTATAAGGTTAGAACAACCGCTCCTGATGCTAAGAGTACCTACCACCACCAACGACGCCGACGTATATACCACCTCTACCATCTACCACAATTTCTGGCTACCGCTTAGATGAATCTACTTGAAATCTTTGGAATGGTGGTATTGGCGGCAGCATCAGTGCAGGAAGCATAAAGAGAATACCAAGAAGCACTTGTGTGCCTGTGCCTTGAAAAAGCCATAACATTGAGCGTTAGGAATGGAATTTACAGCGCAGAGAAACAACTATGACTGTGTTAGCGTCGAGTATTATATCATTACTGACTACGACGACTGCGACTACGTCATCGACAACTCTCTGCAACGATGCTTTCTCGAGTTTTAACTTGAAAATCTTTGGAATTTCAATTTATCCTTTTTCAGCAAAGACGAATGAATAAACGATAAAATAATACAAAGCAAAACAGCGAACAAAAAAATGTTTTTAAAATAAAACAAAAGTGCGAGGGTAAATTTTGAAACGGAATGCACTTGAGTCAATATTGCACTTTACTTTCTCTCTCTCTCTCTCTTTCAAATAACTTTGTCAAAATAACAAAACTTCTTCTCATAATTTCCCTTGGATGGCGATAGCTTAAGGTTTTTGAAAATAATTTCAAAATTTTTTCACCCACCTGAATGGTAGAATGGGCGTGGTAGAGTCAAGGTTTTTTGTTTACACTATGCAACTGGAAGACTCTAAAGGTATTTATTAAAAGATTTTCGAACAATGACTGTGTTTATTTTGTGCGAAAATATAATTGAGAGGTGATTTCGGAAAGTTTCGAAAATAATTTCAAGAATCTTACTATTGCTATGTCAGAACGAAGGCTCTGCAGCTACAGGTAAGCAAAGTTGATTATTTAAGTTTGGTGATGAAGTTTGTTTTTGTAGATATTTCATGGAAATAGGGAAATTCATTTCTTATACTTGTTGCTTAAGTTTGTTGATTTAGAAAGACAAACCTAACTTTGAAGTTTTGGATTTTCTAAGAGAACAACTTTGACGAAATATTATAATAATTGATTACTTTTAAATAAAATGAGTTCTGGATTTGTTAATCGTTAATTCAATTAAATAAGTCGTGAGGTTTGTAAAAAAAACTAGAAATTAAAACATAATACATTTTTTCGTTGAATGCCCTTAAGCTTAAGGTCATAGGAACCAAAATTGTCAAAACAAATTAGAGAGAGAGTGTGGGAACCTGTCATAGGAATATTTAAGGATAGATAAGCCATAAGCAAAATCTTTTGTGCAATGTCTTGTTTTTTTTTGTGGTATAAAACTTTAAGTTGGCAACACTTTTTCAACTAGCGGTCATATTAACAGCTGTTAAGTGATTTGTGTTTAGTTTGGTTTAACGCTTCGTAGATTCGGTGAATAGACCCGAAACAAAATTGCCGTTGATTTCGAATTTTGTTTAGTGATGATTTACGAGTATGTTGACAATAGACAAACAGCCGTTTGGAGTTTAGTAAATGTTGAGCCACTGTTACATCCAGAAAAACTGACTGTTTGGCGTGCTTTATGGGCTGCTGTAATCACGATGCTGGCCAGACCGTTATAGAGCCATGTATATTGAATTGTTCGGTCCTCAATTAAACAACCATGATGTGCAAGATTTTGTGATAACAACAAGCCGGCGAGGGTAACATATCACAGAGTTCGTGTAACAATGGAAAATTTCTTTTTTGAACCTACAGAATGGTCTCTTTGACCTATGTAAAGCCTAGGGCTGCGCTTATGACACGGAAGTCTAAAGTTTTATGTCTGTGAAGTTAGCAGATCAAATTCAAGCTTATCAATTTTGTTTATTTTAAGAGTTCTGGTCACATGCACTTTAGTTTTAGGTATAGTTCTCCACAGTTTTACAAAATAGTTCTGTTCGATTTCACCAGAAAATCGGATTTTGAAAAATGGAATTCCAACTTCACTCTGCATATCAATTGTTGAACTTTCAAAGGAAAATATTTATTTGTTATGTAAGGAACCTTTCCAAATAGTTTCTTTTGCCTAAACCCAGTGAGTTCCTCTGACCTATCAGGTTCGTGAGTTTCCTTTTACGGGGCATAGACCATAGAGCCACCATTGCTCCTACGCGCCATAGTGCACGATTCCTGGATATGTATTTCAGCTCTATTTATCATTGGTGCTGATTGGTCTTCGACAGTTCATCGCAAAGAACTTCTTCACCGGCCCAGTCTTACACTGGTCCAGAAAATCCTCAAGATACTTACGAACGTTTGCAACTTTCATGAAGCACTCTGAAGCCAGCCTTGACAATATTTTTAAGATATTAAAAATTTTCTAAATTTCTTACACTTTGCTGCACCGCAATTAAATTGCATCTCCATAACTAATATTAGTAATAGAATAGACCTTAAAATATTGTGTACAGCTCCGACAAATTCATTGTTTTATGTATACTGAATATAGCTACATATATGAGTATCCATACTCTAACAGTACAAACCATTATTCCTCTTGAAATCCTTAGAAATGTGTTAATCTCAAGGACTCTGACAACACATCGATAGCACCACAAAGGCATCATGTCGTCTTCTTCAATGTCTGTGATGCAAAACGAAACCAATAACATCAACGACCGACGACTGACGACGACGACGACGACAGCAAAAGCGATAAGTATGCTTTCAATGAGCCTTCAAATTATTGTCATTCCTCTCAATTTGGCACCATGTACCTTTGCGGATGCGACTAATGCATCTTGAATGAGAACAAGGAAGCAGCTGGGTTTACCTTGTGCGGTTCTAATTCCTGAAGGACTATCAAATGTACACACATACGCATACTATATACCGTATACAGGGTTTAATGCATTAAGTAGATAGCTGTGCAAAGAGTCGAATCAGCAAAAAGGCAAGTTCATATATACCTACCTAGCTACCTTTTCATGCATTGGAAAAAGGACCCTCTAAACATACCGTTTAGTGTAATTGGTGTGCATGCAGAGAAGTTCCCGCTAACGCTCGTTCTCTAACTAACTCTAGTTCCCCCGCAACAATCATTACCATCACACAGCATCATTATCACATCTATCTGGCAGTAAGTTGTTGGAATCTTTTGCCAGCTATTATTGTGATAGGGTATAGTAGCACACGAAACTATGCTCTTCTCTTCTCAAAGCGTTTTAAGTTCAGTTCAGAATTTCCCGAATTAATTTCGAAGACGAAACGGAAAGGTGAAACCAATTTGGTTTTTACCATTTATGTGTATAGGTATGCGGTATAGCGTTGCTGTGGAATCAGCTCGTTGGGCTTCGCTTCGGTTTGGTTGGAAAATAATTTGAAGGATGCTTTTAAGACACCAACAGATAGAATGGGGGTTGTGGCTGCGATGCAATGGTACTGATGTACGAGATTCAATATGGGGATGGGTGGGTTGTGGGTGGCGAAGCGCAGCATCTGAAATGATAATTGCAGTCAAACATTAATCTCAATTAAGTGTACCTACCTACTACTCCTCTTTTCTAGAGAAGGCGGCGCGGCGGCGAATTATATAAATTTTTCCGTAATATCCATCCTCTGTTGGTTGAAAGAGTAGATAGGGGCGGATGAGAGGGAGGAATAGTGAAAATGCATTTTGTTGTGTTTATTCAGATTACGAGTAATTTATGGGGTTTTGTGCAGAATTTAATGCGTAATGAATTTTAATGCCTCTCAAAATGTTTTTTTTTTTTTGTTTTTGGTTATTAAAGATACAAGTTTGACCTAGTTCTTTGAAAATTCATAAATAATATAGTGATGGCAGGAGGCTGTATTTTTGTTTTTATTTGTTTTCAACTACTATTTCCAAGGCCGTAATCTTTGTAATTTCGGTTAACAATTTTGCTTTATTTTTTTTTATAGAACGTATATTTTAACTAAAAATATATTAATTTCTGTAAAGATGTTTTTTGCAAGTTTATTGGAAGGAATGTCTTCGATAAGCTTGATCTAGAGCTTGCGTAAGCATGTAAGAAATTAAAAGAAATTTTTCTTTTATTTTAATTTTTTGAAGAACTTTCCGAGATAGAAAAGAAGTTTTTTAAAGGGCTTCTAATGGAAGTAATTACTTCGATAAATATTCACTAAGCAATGCTTAATAGTCAAAACAAAAATTGAATTTATTTGGCAAAATTTGACAAACTTTATTTATTCATCTCAAAAACTTACATGCAATTTTAAAGAAACTATAACGATGTTCATTACGTGTTAAAACTTTAGCGAAGGCCATTGCGATATTAATTTAAAAAAAAAGCTAAAACTAAAAATAAAATGAAAACCAGAAAATAAAAGAAAAAAATTAAAGAAGAAAGAGAGAGAAAGTAAACGAGATCGAAAAAAAACTACGAGAAGTTAGTTAGAGGCGACGAAATGGGAATTTGAGACGAGGATGTGAGAAGTTAGACTGGAGGAGGAAGGAGGAGAATCAGAAAAGCAGATAGGGAAGAGGATAAAGAGAGGAAGGAAATGGAAAATGAGAGGATGGGATGAAGAATGTAGGGAGAAAAAAAGAGCAAAGGTAGCGGGACGAAAGAAAAATAAAAAGATGTAAGAAAGGATTAAGAAGGCTAGATAGCGGCTCGACAGCCACTCCGATCATAAGACTCTTATTTAGTTATGTTTGGTCTTTATCTGAGATGAACCTGATCACGTGACCTCGGTAGCCCATATGACTGAGGGAATTTGATTAAGGTTTAAGTCCCAGCTGGACAAAAAAGTTTATGAAAATTGAAAAAATTAAGACCACTATGAAATAGTTATAACTCCAGCCAATAAGTTATTGGTGGTAGATTTCTCAAGTGTTGATGTTTCATTCAAATTCTTTTTAAATGATGCGAAAACTTTGCAGCTCAACTGCAAGTGTGTTATCACACAAAAACACCTTGTATTTAAATATTTTTTTAATCTTCCACATATTTAAGTCTTGCCTCGAATCATCAGCTCAGAGTCTCTTTGCTGCGAACTTAAAACCGTCGTTAGTGTCACTGAAAACCCAGTTAAATCAGATTTGTTTTGAAATTTCACATTATTACAACATAAGAGTAGAGGGATCGGCAAAACCGCGCCCTTAGGACAGAATTGTTGTCGATCTATTTCTCCTATTCTTCCCCCAGAGATTATGAGCACCTTAAGACGTATTCTAAAACTTAATGTTGAATATACCCTCAGTTGCATATATTCTTATTCTAGCACCCGTTTGTCTGTACGATGCTTTAATCCAAAAACTATACATAAAGCAGCTACCATTACATTATTATTAAGCCTTTGGGGGTTGAACGGAGCCAAAGAGCTAACAAAAAGGAATGGGGGTGCTTGGCTGCTGCTGCTGCCAGAATTTTGCTATTGTGCCAGAAGCATCACAAGCCATTGTGACTCTTTGACCTTTGGTCTACTTTCTAGTATCAGTTGAAGAGACACAAGCCGTTGAGTGCTGATGGTGCTGCTAGGGTACTGCATGGAAATGGAAAAAGGAGTAAATAAAGCATATATACCGAGAGCATCCAGAGGAAGAAAAATCTTCCTTTTAACATTCACACAGTTGGCAGGTCACATCGTTTTTGTGTGGACAAAGCACAGCACCGCACTTCCCCATCCAACCTCCATCCAGAACTGTTTCCCTCCCTCCCATCATTCTTGCGTCTTCGTCCCTTGTTTCTTTCACATGCCCCGGAACCAAATCTTTTTTTGTGGCAACCCATCACATTGAAGATATCTATGCTCATTCGTAATTTGGATGTTGAGGTTGGTTGGCGTTATTGAAGCCAGCTTCATGCCTCTGCATACCATTTACCACTTAAAAACATTTGAAAAATTTAAGGGGTTTTTGAGGTTTTGTCTGTGTTCCGTGTTTTTCACATTTCTACCTTCTGTGTTGTTTGTTTCGTTTTTTTTTTTTTTTATATTCAGCTCAGTGATTCTATCTTGAATACATATATCTACCCCGTCCGGAGAGAGGACGAATCTCATCATGATGGCAATGTAAACGTGGCAAGAGTCATCTCAAAAAATCCCGAGGGCAAGTGGATGTATCATGGTGTTTTCTTTTTTCATTCTGTGCTTCCTTTTTCCGTTGGTTTTCTTTATTTATTTTTTTTTATTTGCACCACTGAGTCCACATGCCCATTCGTTTCCCTAATGAGAAAGATGGGTTTTCCACCAACACAGTGCGAGAGGAGGACGTATGAGACAGGACAACGGAAGTGGAAAAGATGCAAAGCCCGCCATAGTACCCTGGCAACCCCCTCCTGCCCACTTTCCAATTCCAACAGACAAATGAGAAAAACTCTTCTCGTCTATGGACATATATTCACAGTGAAAAGACGACTGGTGAAAATTAATACTTGGAAATTTTAATTGCTTTGCAGTCGACTTGTAAGGGGCTTAGAGACTGTACGTAAAAAAATTATCTGTTTCTGTTTTGTAGTGTGGAATGGGACCTAGGCTTTTCTTTAGGGGAAACATAAAAAAAAAAGATAGGCTGTAAAGAAAAACGAACATAAAACACACAAGGACCATGGATATGAGTGCGGGTTTTCATTTTTTTTTTTTGAAAAGCTTAAACGTTATGCACTCCAACCAAAAACATTCAAGGCTAACATGAGTTTTTTTTTTATTCTTTTACGAAAAACCTTCTCTTGTTTGTCGGAATGCCAGCATTAAGATTGCTTAGCTTATATACCACCAGTTAGTCATTCATATGTACGTACCAAGTTTGACGTTAGCTTGATCTGTGGGTAGAGATACTCAAAAGTTAAAAGAGTTCCCTGAGCAACAAAAGCTTAACAGAAGTAAACACACAAAAAAAAAGGGGATTTGGAAGAAGAAGCCTACATATAATGACTGACGAATTAACCATATCGTTAGGGTCGGTTATTCATTCTTTAGCAGTTAAACATGTGGATATAATGAGTTAAACAGTAAATTTTTGGCAGACAAATTAAAAACATTCACGGAGTTGGGAATTGATGTTTTTTAAATTTTTAAAAATATGGATGGTTATGGGGAAAACCAGGACTTCTTTAGATTTTGTTATTTTTAAAGAATAATTTTAAAAGTCAGTTGGTTTTTCTTACTTCAGAATATGCTTTAGATGTATAGACCTTTATTTTCTGTGGGTTTTCTTATAATTCAAAAAATCGTTAGTAACGGTACCTAGATAGGATTTTGGATTTCGATTTTACCATAAACGGTCTGACGGATCGAGATAAAAAAATTTTGAAGAGGTTCTCTATAATCTTAATAATATCAATATTTTCAAAAAATAAAAGACTTTTTTGTAGAAAACTCAATATTTAAAAAACGGGTAAATATTATTTTTTCGAAATATTGGTTCTAAGAGCATATAGAAAAAAACTTTTTTTTAATACATACTTCAAAAGATTTATATATAAAAAGTTATTTTTTGAAAAAACACCTCTAATCGCTTTCCAATTTTTTTTTTTTTTTAAATTCGATTTTTTATGATAAATAAGATGACCAGGTTTGAGATCAAACTTTCAGCTATTTAAGTAATGAATTTTATGTTTGTTTTTATATTACATATTTTTCTCAAAACAATTATGGAAAAAACTGTGAAGTGCCCGAAAAGCTCTTGGTACCAATATTATAGAAGGGTGTAGTGGAATAAAACTTGAGTGTTGACCCACTAGGAACTTTTCATAATTTCAGAAAAAGTTAAAGTTCCTCCAACATATAAGCAAATATCTACGAATATGAAAAAGGACTAGGTCTCTGTTCGTAAGAAGATTGGTCTCGATCGGCTTTTTGTGAAAAAATTAAACTATTCAAATTAAACTACATATTTGGTTTTCAAAAAAAAAATTTAAAAAAAAACACATATGACTATTTTTAAGGCGGTAATCTTTTTAATAAAAATAATAATATTAAGTACAAAACTTTATAAAAAAAAAAGTTTTTGAAAATTCAATTTTTACATACATTTTTAAGAAACATTTAAAATTTGCAAGTTAATGTTTTTCTAAAATTTTAGGAGTTTGAGAAAATATAATTGAAAAAAAAAACTAAAATACAAATATAATTAATAAATCTGTGGCAACAAGGAATAACAGCATAAGTCAACAACGAGCGATTCTACCTCAAATATGTTTTTCGTATTTGTATATATCTTATGGTTTCTGAATTATAGCCTAGAAAAAAAAAACATCATAAGTCGTTTTCTATGCTCAGTTTACACAAGCAAAAACAACACAAGTAGACATATGATCTTTTACAAAACTATACCAATTCCTTTTGAAAAAAAAGTCGACTTGTGTCGTCGCTTGTGTAGCTATTCCGAAAAAAAATAATTTTTTTGCGGAATACGCAATGCGGAAAAACGACATAAGTCGACTTAAGATCAGAACATTTACAAAACTGCATAAGACTGCATAAGGAAAAACAACACAAAAATTAAAACTGCTTTCCTGACAAACTAATTTTTTTTAAAAAACTTCCAACCAAGGAATTCAAATAATACATTTTATGCGTTTTGGAATATTGTTCTCTAATGAAATCCTTGTTTATATAACTAACAATAGGTTCCTTATAGCGCTACTTCTGTTGTCTCTCCATAATTTGGTAAACACGAATCTCCCCTAGGCCAAGATTTATTGTATTCAACTTTTTACAGGTATCAACAAAATAAAACTATGCGACCTCCAAAAATTGTTTCTCATACTTCACCCTATAGGTACTTTCGTTCAACCATAATGTTGCTTTTTATCTGCTTAAACAATCGAAAAAATTTCATTTGCATCATAAAGTAACAACTGCCAAATAAATCGCTATATGCACACCTTTTAATTAATAACAGGTAATTAAATGTCTACTAAATTTCCATCAAAAACCATATTATCAAAAATATAATAAACGAAATCTGTCCATATAAAACAAAATTTTATCTCTTGGCTCCTCGAAGTACAGATGTTGCAATTCTTAATTAGTACAGCTAATAAAACTGAAAAGCTTAACTCCATTAAAATTGAATTAAACTTTGAGTCAAGTCTTGATATCAAAATAAAAAAACCCAAAACCTTATATTCCTGCACAAACATTTGTACAACAACAGAATTTTGCTTTTGGGAAAAAAAAAAGGACCAACAAACAATATTATATGCTAGACAAAATCTACTTAAGTTGAAATCACCTCCTATTAATTCACTCCTCTGGCAGTTTTACAGTCGTGAAAATGTTCATTGCTTATCCTTTCCGGGTTTTTCTTTCTTTTGTTTTTTTTTTTTGGTGTGTTTTTGTAAGTTTTATATCTATTCTGTCTAGAATTGTTATCTTGTCATCATGATGGTGGCACAAATAGGATATCCATAAGAAGACTGCGAAAAGAGAAGCGAGTTTTTCACATCAATTTTGTTTGTGGATTTTCGAAACGCATTTGTTACATCGTAAACAACAAACCAACTAACTATATAGAGTGCGCAGTAGAAAACTAGGACGACCTGTTAAATGTGTTAACTTGAGTACTGTAAGTACCAAAGTTGTGCTATTTTGTCCTCTATATATTGAAAAAGAGGGCAATTTCGTTAGAAATCTACTCGCCCTACATATAGGAGTATATGTGCCAGAGGATACTTGAAGATATTTATCAACAATCCTATTCGACTTAATAAACAGCCAACAGACAACTTAAGCGTCAAAATGTAAGGATCACAGCACAGCATCTATTTACCCTCCTCCTCCTCATCCTCATCCTCATCCAAAAGGGATAATGGTTAACTTAGAAAATTCTCGTTGGAACAACGCCCCCGGCAAACTATGGACCATTCAGCTTGTTTAATAGACTATCTAAACAGTAGTTAGTGACTGGTTTTTGTTAAGAGAGTGAAAGAGAGAGAGAGAGAGTCCTCTCTGTGATAGTGATGGCAATGATGGCAGCAGAAGGAAGGATAGTGGAAAATATTTCTTAACAACTTAAGCTGCTGCTGGCAAATATCATCCTCAATCCTCATGTATCCACTATATCGTAACCATTGATCCTTCTTCCTTCCCAAAGCTATGTACATTCCCCTCTGTATTGTAGAAGTCCTTCCAAAAAGTATGGTAGATGTGTTTTTGCCTTACAGTCTCGACTCGAGAATCTTTTTCACTTCACTAGTGAGCATAGTATGCAAGCTGTTTATTTTTCGGAATGCAGATGGTTGTAAACATTAAATTGGTTCTACACAATGAATGCAAAAGGATGCCTAACGCCGGAATATAATACAACAAATAAGAACTTTTTTGGGATGAGGTCCATGTCCATGCCCTACGAGAAGCATCAGCGATTGTTTGGTTTCTCATCTTTTCTGTCGACAGACAAAGAATAGTGTATATGGAGTGCGGTGAAGTAGGTATGTGTCGACAAGTAAACTTGAATATAATAATATTCACAAGGCGAACACGAGAGATATGCATAGAATCCAATCTTCTTCTTCATTTTTTGTTGTTGTTGTTGTTGTAGTTGTTTGTCCTTTTGCTGATGTTGTTAGTTTGATGTGTTTTGTAGGAGGATACTACAATAGCATCAGAAGAACCAGAAGCAAGCTGTGTAATAGTTTTGGCCTCGATTGGAATTTTATAAGAGGACAACAATTTCAGTATTTATATATGTCTGTTTCCGGGTGTAGTTCTATGACTCTGATTGTAAACAGTACAGTACGAGTATAGTACAAGCCGATCCTATATTTCTCACTTTTCTTTTTTAATGGATCCTTCCGTTTTTCCATCATACATATACTCGTATATACATAGAACCAGAGAGAAATAAAATTGAAATGGCAAATGATGTGATGGCAAAGGACAATAGGAAATGTCTCCAAAAACGAACCATTGTTGTGTGTATACTATTGTCAGGACAAAATGATAGCAACAATAGACTGACTGTATAATGTAGGAGTAGTTTTTTTTTTTTTTTTTTTGGGTGTTAATCGTTACGGGTCAAGAAATCGTACTCATGCAATGAATTACAAATAAGAATGTTTAAATAGAATAAAGTCTATAAAAGTCGGTATGGTAGTGTGACAGTTTTGGAAAAAAGAAAGATTTTGATTAAGATTTGAGGTTATTTAGGAGATTCGTAATTGCTTGAGTCACAAAGGTGTTCATAAAATAAATTTGACAATTCAATTTGCTAGCTGTTTCTGAAACCTGTTCTATTTTGGTCAACCTTGATGCATGCATCAATTTATCTGGGATGCGCCCCCTCCTGCCAAAAACGATCTATCGTCTATTGTCACTGTAGAACGCCATTTTAAAGTCGATGAACAGCAGGTGAAGTGGAGAATGCACTCTTTGATGATGATGCGCAAGGAGTTAATGTGGTTCACACAGGAAGAACTAATGCAGAATCCTGCTTGTTAAGCGTCGAATATGCCTTTCAATTTTTTTTTTACCCTTTACATGTCAGAGACACAGTGCGAGATTTAGGTAAGTGGGAGGGGATTTGAAAGAAGATGTCGGTGAACTGAACATTAGTCTTGAATTTCAGTCCATCACAATGAGAGGAAAAGACAGAGCCTGGAAAGGTATTCCACATTCGCGTAGTACGGCTAAAGAACGAATCTCTGTACTTGACAGTACGACCGAAATTGGGCTCAAGAGTAAACTGACGAGCATTCCTGGAAGCGCGAGTATTACGGTTGAATCGTTTGAGGGAAGGAATGCAACTGTCTATTTCATTGAAGCACTTACCGTAAAAATAATGATAAAAGTGTGACAGACAGGAAACGTTACGTCGGTGTTCGAGTGATGTAAAAGTATCGATGATGTTCCTGTCTCCGATCATTTTGAAGGCTCGTCTTTGTATACTGTCCAAGAGGTACAAGTAAGTTGCTGGAGCACCAGCTCAGAGATGGGAGTTATACTCAAGCTTTGGACGTATATAACTTTTATTTTTATAGATAATAGCGAGATCAGAAGGGAAAAAGAATTTCTTGCATCTCCAAAGGAAACTTAAACATCTTGCGACATTTTTGGCGAAGTTCAGTATGTGTTCATTCCACAAAAGATGGTTTGTGATACACATACCTAGAATCCGAAGAGCAGGGATGTGAATCTGGAAACGAATATGAAAAGCTAAGGGTGCTATTGTCAGCGAAATAATTTATTGGATTAGTATTTGCAGACAGGAGATTATTAATGAAAATGAGAAAGAGGGTCGGAGACAAAACGGAACCCTGTGGCACACCAGCATTTATGTTGTGAGTTTCAGACTTGAATCCGTCTAATATTACTTGTGTATAGCGATTCGAAAGAAAGTTACTAATCCAACGAAGAAGGGTTTCATCGATAACAATAGCACGCATTTTCTATAAAAGAGCAGGATGCCAAACTTTATCAAATGCTTTGAAGATTGTCTATTCTTCAAGCTCTTTCAATGGATGGGTTAAGTAACTCACTTAATCTTTTTGACCTTATGCTCATAAGAGCTCTGCGGGAATACCGTCAAGTCCAACCGCTTTGTTGTTCTTCAGTGCTTCAGTTAAGATTTCTGCTCTACTGGGAGAACAGTGCGTATTCGGGAGATCGTTACTTCGGGCACATTTTGAGCTAGTCCTCATCCGAAATCAGCAGAGATCCGTCTATATGAAATTATTTTTCATAGGATAATAGAAGAGCTACTAATTGTTGTCAAACCTTGTGAAAGGTAGCCCCAGGTGTTGTTCATGTACTGCGGTATTCAAATGTTGTTATGAGACCTACGAACTCCAGCTGTACGTAATCTTGGCTCATTGCCTTGATCTTTTGTTCAGAAGTCCTGAAGACTGCTTCTAAATCGCGAAGTAATCAATTGGATTGGAAATTGCATGTCTGTCTGGTGACACCTAATTATTTTTGTGGTAGGCCCTATGGTCCCTACTATATCAAAAAAACGTTCGCATTATTGCTGCCAGTGCCAACACCATGTTTCCCCAGGTCAAGCATGAATCCATCATTGTCGTTCCAACCTTTGCATTCAAGTCTTCCATTACCATTATGATGTATCCAAGTGATTTGCTATCAGAAGTAATTAATCGGTTGTCAAAAGAGAGTTCGGTTCAGGCTTAACATCGTAGAATTGTGATGCGATGTACTTCAGTGTGAAACCTAACTTTCAGGATCCTGTGATCAGAAGGTTCCCGAGAAATCAGCAACGCCAAACTCCTTAAAGCCTTTCTAGAGTAATACAGAGTCACAAGTTTGGGGCTTGAACCTACCCAAGCGCAACCACCTAAATTAGCTAGCCTCTAAGATGTTCAATTATTAATATGGCATGAATGCTTTCTATATATTTAGAAACCTAGCATTTTGAGGCTTTATTTGCAAAATATGCAAAAAGTGAGTTGGTAACTCACTCACTCTTTTAGAGGAACTACAGCAATATACCACAGTTCATTCAATCCAGTTCCAATTATTCTCCACTTCAACATAAAAAGTCTACTCTACTAGAAGTAAATTAATTCAATTTGAAAC
This sequence comes from Syrphus vitripennis, assembly GCA_958431115.1. Taxonomy (NCBI): domain Eukaryota; kingdom Metazoa; phylum Arthropoda; class Insecta; order Diptera; family Syrphidae; genus Syrphus; species Syrphus vitripennis. The sequence continues at coordinate 137,225,984 of OY288108.1, read as the reverse complement.
AGTATCAGAAACCATACGAAATTCTTGACCGGAAACCAACTTATTCGCCGACTGTGAGATGGTTCTTGTAATTCCCTCTCAAGTATGAAATACTTAGAATTTTTTTCATTAATGGAAATTGAAAAGTTTCCTTTACATAACATTTTTGGTTTTCGAATAATATTGTTAGTTCTATTTGTAAAATTTTTTATTCTCGAAAAGCATTAGAACAATTTCAACCATAAAAGCGCACCGTTGCAGGAATATGGCAGATGGTATGTTCACTTTTATACAAAACGGATACTCAATGGTATCCCGAAATTTGGTATTGGTTTTGGCGTACAACTTTAATGTTCGCTCACAAACCAACAGAAAACACTATTAGGATCAATTTTCATTATAACCTACCTATACCTACCCCCGACGCTACTGTTCTGTAACTACCTCTACCTACTTTTGGCTTAGAGCTCCCATGCCATTACCAAAAAACACTCTTCCTGCAACGTTTCGAAATACATACTATCTTTTACCACATTCTGCAGTTATTTTATCCTGAAGCAAATGGGGACCATGCGGCATGATGGTGGTGTGGTGGGTGTAGAGTCGAGCACCAACATCAGCGTGTTGTCGTGTGCAAACAAATCTTTTTTTTCAGCAATAATTGCGCTGTTAGGTTTTAGAAATTTTCGCCAATTCACTCGGAGCCTCGGAGCCTGCGTTCCGTTCCGTTCGCTTGGTGTGTAACAAATATAGGTATAAGGATGTAATGTTGTTTCAGTAATCGCAAATAATTTTGTTATTGTATTGTATGAAGGTTTTCAGCCAGAATTTGATGTTAGCCACAATATGGAGAAAAGGCATACAGAACAGTTTGAGTTGGGCTACCCGAAAATATGTAGATACTGCAATACAGCAAAAGCGCTCACGTCAGAGAGTCAAAAAGGCTGTTTTTAGCGGCGGCGGCGGCGTATATATTAAGAGCTAAGGGTGGCACTTCCAGCATACAATTGCTAGAAGAGAAATTAATTAAGTTTGCAAATTATTGCAATTTGAGGTAATTGAAGATAAAGTGAGACAGAAAAGCAATGTCGGAAATAATAGCACGGCACTGGGAACCCCATACTGAAATTGATAGAATTGTAAATGAGATAGGTTGGCATTGCCTAAATGCGATAAACGATCCCCCATTGCTTGCATATTTGAATGTTTTAGATACAATTTATAGTAAATATATATTTTGTGTGTAGAGCTGAATGTATGTATGTATTTAGAATGTGCTGCGGACAGAATAATTAATAGATGCTTTCCTAACCCAAATATTATGTCCGATGTCCATACCATACAGTTTATGTTACTGTGAATTCCAGAAATGATTAAATTAGAATTTAGCGGTAAGATCTAGAATTTTTCGGTAACATTAGTAACTTCGCAACTATGTTGCTCTGCTAAGGGAGGGGAAAATTACATTAAAGGGACATTAGGTAGGAAACTTCGCAGTTTCCAACAAACTTTCAGTGAGTAAAGTATTTAAAAAATTTAAAAATATATATTTCTAAATTTTGCTAAATTCTAAAATTTCCATATATCGGGAATTTACAGTAACACATGCACGTCGTATGGCCGATGGAAAGAATAGAAAATTCTGCTAAGTATTCAAAATATAGATTCGTAAGCGTTATAACGTAAAAATGTGAGCTAAGACTTTTTTGTTGAAATTTTATCATGATTTGGAAAACTGATCTCTAATAAGGTGCAGTTAGGGTTGGAGATTAAATTCTGGAACGATGAAAAATGCTTAATAGCGTTAACAAGAAACATTTATCTACAATCGTGTCTAGCATGTGTTTTTTGAAAAGTATTGCTCTAGTTACTTACAAAACCCCACTTAAAAAAATTCATCAGAATCATTAGAACCGTTTTGAAGATAAATAAGATTTCTCTTTACGATCATTATGGCAAGTACCGTTATTTTTTGAGCTAAAAGTAATTTTCAATTTTCCCTCTAGACAATCTCCTTAAAACTTAAGTCCAAAGTTTGAAGAAAATCCCTCCAGTAGCCTGGAACCGTAGTTTAAGATGACAGATGGACAGAATTGCGGGACCATTTTTTTTCTTATTTTCTATCATCGTAATTCCAGGTCTGATTAATATCTCGAGTTCGATTTTTTTTTACAATAACAACTCATTCGCTGCGCTTCCGGCATTTAGTTACTTTCTAGATATTTGTTTCTGACTGAAGGTAAACAGGGATATATGAAAGCAAAGCAATCGTCAAAACATATGCTTCTACTTCAATCTTTCTGTGTAAATTCTATCTTTTAGCTCTGTTTTTTTTTATTGGTATTTTCAACATTATTTGGAAGGAAGCTCTTTCAACTTAAACAGTTAGCAGAAGCAATCGAGCCTTAACGTTTGATGTTCGTTACTTTTTTGAAATTGTATAACTTCGGATCCACGAATTGTATGTAAAAAAAAGTTTATGGAAGAATTTAAATCAAGAGCCGATGTTTTTTTTATTTTTAAAATCTCGTTCTTGATTCATTTATTTTTGCTTAGCAACAAATTAACCCCAAAAAGAAGAACTTTGTGACTTCCGATTCGCTACTTTCTAAAAGTGTTTATTAAGTCAACAAAATGTTTCCGGTCCTGGCCTCTTTCAGCAAGTTTCTCCACCTATTTCGGACTCGAGCCGACGGCGACGCCATCCAGTTGCACACCCTAAGACTTCGGGCATCCTGGTCTACGCCATCTCTCCAGCGCAAGCATGGTCTACCAAACTGTTACTACCACAAAAGGACTTTCCGAGCCGGTTCCTCTTCGCTGGAGCTAGGTACCCTGCCCACCGTAGTCTACCGAGCTTGTTTTTGCAACTATGTCTGCTTCAAGGTTGATTGCGTACAATATGATTGTACCGCCTCCGAAATCGTATTTTAATAATTCTTTTTGTAATAAATCTTTAATATGTTATTATTAGTACAAATGCAAGTTCTAAGAAGACCATTACAACAAAATTGGTTGATAACAAAACAAAAATAACAAAACAAAATTGGTGCACAAATATTTCCGCTAACTAACTCGGCCCGAAACTTTTTGACCCAAAATCTGGCCTTGTTGCCGCAAAATCAGCTTGAAACCATTTAAATCGATTCAAAACCTAGAATAAAGGCAGTTCTTGAAAATATTTAAGAAATTACAATTTACCAAAATAACATACTTATTTTTATAACTATAATTACAAGCACTTTAACGTCTCGCTTGAGTAATCTTGCTTTGACCTTGTCAAGGCAAACATTATAGATGGCTTATCGTTTTTCTTTCTCTTCAAAAACAAAGCCAAACAACAAAAACCCCCAACAGAAAAAAAAAACACCCATGTTTCCACCCATTTAATGGATCCAATCAATCCTATTGGGAGCAAAAACGGAACTAACTAAGTCCTTAAATCGACTGGAAGAATATAGCAGAACTGATATTTCCCTATAGACTCAGGAAACTTCCCCCCAAAGAAATACCCAATACACACATAGAATTATTTCTTAAAATATACAATTTCAACACAAATTGAGGATTGAATTTGGAAAAATATACCCATACAAAATTTGAAAAAAAAAGGAAAACCTTCACAGGAATATGTACCTACACTTCCTTGTTTAAGCCCGAACAAATTTATGCCTCATTAGATGGATGCCCTTGTGTTTTTTTTTTCTTCTTATTTTGATATTCGTGTGTGCTTTAAAGAAAACTTCGTTCAATGTACACTGTTTCAATATTCATTCAACAAAAAAAAAAAAGCCCAACTGGGTGACATTAGTCTTTAAATTTGCTAAGCCCCCACACAATCTTATCGATATTACACTTTGTCAGGGAATAAGTTAGGCAACGAAACGATATTGTATTTCGGTGTTGTTGAATGTTAAGTGGAGGAGGTGCGAGTCCTTTGTGGGTAGGTTTTCAAAACCACTGAATTTACTTTGGCTCTTTCTCTATTCGAGTGGTTGGGTTAACGATTTTTATTTTTTTTTTTTCAAAAAAGAAAAAAAAACGTACAAAAGGCCCTGTGAGAGTTCTGAAAGTTATGATTGGAAATGATTTTCTGATGATGTCCTGGTGTATAGAAAGGGTATATAGAAAGGAAAAAAAAAATGTAGAGAAGAACAGAATCCAATTGCTTGAAGTTGCTTTCTGCTTCTGTTGATTTTCTTGATTCTCTCGAAATTGAATGACTGTAATAAAAATAAATGACTCAAATGAAAGGGGTGGTATGGCACTGGGTGGATGGATATGTGGATGGTATATAGCCTCTATTATAAACATAGGTGTTCCCTTCTTGTTTCAAGGAGAGTAAATATGAACATATGAATAACCCTCGGAAATATGCGGTTAACGCTAAGATGTTGTTTTGAATTAAATTGCGTTCGCTTGAACTCTTCACTTTAAGCAGTTTATGTTTTTATTTTTCAGTAAGTACAGTATGCAGAGTATTTTGAGAGTGTGAAGAAAATTGGAGGTGGTTTTGAATTCTTGCAATATAATAATATTTTGATATTCTTTTTTTAAGGCAATTTGCAAATTGCATCAGGGATGGATTATGGCTGAAGAGGTCTTTTGAGGTTTATACAAAATTACTCCATTGAGAAAGTGCATTAAAAATTTACCTCATATATGTACAACTACCTAGAATGGGAATGTGCTGCAGTTTAAATATGCATTTGGAATTTATTCTGAGTAGCCTTAATGTTGCCTTTGGGACATGACATATACAAATTTGCAATATTGGTTTGTTTGTTCATATCCCAGACCTTATATTGCAGAGTATCCTTTTAGATTTCAAAATGAATTTTTTTCTTGAGTTATTGATAAAAAAAGGTGAGAAATTTTCTACACTGAAGGCATAAGAATTTTATTAGTTGAGATTAAATTTGAACGTAAAAATATGAGTATGTACAAAATGGGAGATTTACAAAACAATGATATAGCTAACTGTAAAGTCGAAGATCAGATCCGCAAACTATTCGATTTTTATAATAAATGGAGTATCCAGATCAACTCATCCAAATCGGGACTTGTCTGTTTCGGGAGACCAGGGGGCAAACGCTATTGTTCAGCAGGGAATCGCAGAGCCCCTCTCTTAGACGAAACCATATTTCCGACAAAAGCTGCACCAATTTTTTTTTTTTTTTTTTGACTGATTCATAGTTTTGTCACAAAATAGAAAAAATCGATTAAACTAAAAATTTAATTTTCGAAGACCTATATCTTACAAAAAAATGTGCCAGATTTTGAATAAACATAAGTTTATGGAGATTTGAACATATTTTGTCTTAATTTTTTAAATGCATTCAAGATGAGGAACATTCCCTTCTGGAATATGAAGGTGGAAAACTAAGTCAGACTCCACACTTGGTGATTTCCCCTAAATACAGTTCAAGTTCCGTTGGAGCCCTATTTGAAGCAAACCAAAACTACCATTTGACTTGACTATATAGGCCAGGGCCCAAAAATACCAACGTTGATTGCTTGAATTTACTGCCACCACTGAAAAATCCAATAATCGTAATTACGAATACTTTCGGTGATCTGATGTTCTAGAAGAGAAAATCCTTCGAAAATGGTTTGTTGGAAACACAAAGTTGAATATTTTAATGTAACTATTAGCTTGGGTTAGGCAGGCGTGCTGTCAGGAAAACGACTGATACACTTAAACCAACATTAAGTCCATTAGATCGTTGAAAAAGAGGTCTTCTAAATGGAGTCTTCGCCTCTTTGACATAGCAGGGCAAGTGAAGAGGAGGTGTAAAGTTGTTTCTTTCTCCTCTTCGTTCATGCAGCTTTTACAGAAGACATTTGATAGTACGCCAAGCCTTGTAGCGTGTCTACCCATTAGGCAGTGTCTTGTTGTAACATCTTATACGGAACTAATATGTGATCTAATCAGTGATAATAAACTTTTAGATCGCTTAGGATCTAGAGACGTCCAAATTCGTTCGGTAGCCAGACATGTGGTAAGATTATTCCATCTTAGGTTGTTCTCACCAGAGAGTCTTGTTTAATTATAAGATGACACGCAGCAATCGGTAAATCTATTTGTTGACTGTTAGGCGAGATGTCGCCCATATCGTTCCATTTCTGACAAGTTTATCAGCTTTGCAATTTCCCGGAATGTCTCTTAGACCCATCACCCACAAAAGGTGAACGTTAGTAGAGGCTGCTTTACTATTCTCTCAGACAAGTTAAAGCTTCTTTTATTGCCAGAATTTCCGCTTGAAATACGCTACAGTGATTAGGGAGGAGAGTCGGAAGGATTGACCATAGTTAAGTTTGTCGGAGGACGCTCAGCCACCAACAATATCTTGAGTTTTTGACCAATCCGTATAAAAGTGAACTGAATGGAGCATGTAAGTATTAGGCAACCAAAAAAAAAATACTGAGACGAGACTGAAGCGAGATTTACTTTTACAAGGCCGATTCTAGGCCAAGACAAGTTTGACATTTTTTTTTTAGTTTCGACGAGACCGAGGCAAGACTTCAGAAGTATCCTGAGTAACCATTACTCTTGCTCTATAGAAATCAATTATTACTTGCCTGTTCGTCAACTCACTTCGCTGACCTTGCAATAAACAGCTGCGTCTCAAAAAACTAAATACTAAATTATATCCCTTGATTCCAATCAGGCTCAAATATATATTGCTTTACACAAACATAAGCAGTATTAGTATACTAAAACCCTACTCAATTAACATAAGGACAAAATACTGAAAAAAAAATTTTTGTTAATCTCATAATAAAGAATGACATATTTTTAGTTTATGAAAATTAAAATAGAAACAAACAGATAAATTTGAAAATTCTCTACCCTCTGCTGTTTTTGACAGAAATCCTTTAGTTTACCCTCATTCTGCCAGGGCACATTAAACATAACTATTACAATGGCAAAATCTCTGCGTGAGGAGAACTTTCATGGGATGTAGAGAACACTTTAAATTTATAATTTATCAACTATAATTTCTCTAACTCAAAATACCTACACAACTACTTGTATTAACCAACAAAAAAGGACATTCATATATTTCACACAAAATGCCTTAACATAATGCCATATCCAATAACTTTACACATTGCATGGTCTTTTCTTAGGCAAAAAAGAAACATAAGGAATGTTAATGGGCTAAAAGGATATAGGTACACAGGGATATATGGATAGGAAAATTTAGGGATGTGTCCCTTTTTCGTTTTGAAAATATTGTTGTTTTTTTTTTTATTTTTTGTTTTGTTGCCTTTTTTACTCTTCAATATTGAAACTCCAAAATTTGCTACAAAAATTAACTAACCCTGACAACATCCATACAAAAGTATAGATATCCTGGGATGGGTTCGTCGTTCTTTGTTTGGTCCATTCAGTTCAGTTATGTTCGGTTCGAAGCACTTGATGCCATCTCCCTATGGCATTATACCATACCGTACCGTAGCGTAGCATAGTACCCACAATGAATTATTTCTGAACTTTTGAATATTGAAATTAAGTGAAATGGTTAATGTCCTTTTCTGAAAGATGCCTTTCACGTGTTTCACTTCGTTGGATTGATGAGTTCGCATTATTCATTAACAAATTCTGATATTTATGTAAGTTGTTTGCGTCGTTTATTATGGGGCTCCAACTTCCAACAACAACGGATGATGATGATGCTCGGAGGGGTTTATACTCGTATACAAAAAAAAAAAAAACATAAGATAAATTTGATGCTTTATGGGATCAAGGGAATATACTATAACAGACAGAGAACATTGGAAGAATTAACTTTTGCAAAGTGTTGGAGCTTTAATGGGGTTCTGCTTCTCTCTCACGTTGATAGCATATTTATAATGCTCTGATGGGATCAATGCCAAAGCCATTCAACTTAAGTGAGAGTGTGGGTTTGAATTGGGGGTGTTATGGAATGATTTGTTTTTTGTTTGTTTGATATTAGAAGCATAATCTTGATGCAATTAAATCAGATTTCAAAAATTCGTCACAGCTATTAAAATCTATCAGCAAAGTGTTTTGGGGACCTTTTTGAATATCAATTAAAATTCTTAACACTGCAAATTAAATATTCTGAAAATTAAAAATTTGTAGTTTCAAACTAATAATACTATTTTTCAAAACTATATTAATTCATAATTCTCTATTCCAGAAGTTGGATATCAAAATTTTTGAAAATTCCATAATCCATAAAAACTGGATTTTAAAAATCTGTTATATATTTCAAAACTCAGTAAGTTCATCGCTCTATTTTCTATAATTGTGTATTTTTCAATTCTGAAAATCTATAATTCAGTATTCCAAAATTATGGATTAAAAAGTAAGGTAAAGAAATTCTAAAGTAGCCAAAACTCTAAAAATTCAAAATTTTGTATTCCATTATTCTGTATTTCGGAATTCTTTAAATCCTTAATTCTGTGTTTTGAACTTCTGAATTCTAAATTTTGGCAACTCCAAGTTCTGTAAATCAATAAATGAATTCTATGAATTCAAAATTCTGTACATATCCACAAATTTGTAAATACATATTTTTGTATTACATAATTCTGTACTTAAAAATCCTGCTAATCCATACTTCTGTAATTCAAATTTCGGATTTCAAAACTCTGTAAATTAGAAATTTGATTCATCTCCATAATTCGGTTTTAGTTAAATACTCTACTATTCATAATCCATAATTAAGTATTCCAAAGCTCTGGATTACTCAATTCTCACAATCCGAAATTCTGTATTCCAAAATTCCACATATAATTTTAAAAAATTCTTAAAACATAATTCCCTTTGCTTGCTCTTCTCATAGTTATGTTAAGGACAAACCTTAAATAAATTTGTATTTTCAAATTCCTTTTAATTCAAGATGCTTCAACGAATAGTTTTCGAAAAATGAATTTTCAACTTCAAAATAAACGACGAACAAGGATTATATGCATAACAAAATCTTTTCAATTTATTCCCTAATCACACTTTACACTTACATATGTATGTATGTACTTGTACCTACCTGCACGATTTTAATTTTTTTTTTTCAAAAAGGTACCTACTGTAAAAAAATTAATGAAAAACTTTTTTAACAATCCCAGACATGAACACACTCCAACAAACATATCGTATCTACCAAAACAAATTCCACTATACCCCAGACAAAATGCTTAAAACATTTAAATCTGACAAAAGTTTTCCTTATATTCACATCTCTGAAGTAAAAAAAAAAAAAAAACCTAAACGAAGAAACATTTTTTCTGTTTTCAAAAACAGAAAATTTAACGCTTTTTCCGTAAAAGCAACAAATTTATATCATTGCTTTTTTTAAATACAATCCCGTGCAGGTCACAGTGGACATCAGTGCTACTGTTTTGTCAACTCTTTCAAAGGACTCTTTTTTTTTGTAACATTCTTTCATTTAAATGATTCAGCACTGGACAGTTTGTTTTTAAGAGTTAAAATAATAAAAATAAAAATAAAAAAAGAAACGAAATGAGAAAAAAGTATAAACAAACAAACTTAGTATAAGTTAAAACAACAACTGCAACAAACAACAACAAAAAAAACTGAGAAAAGTGTCCCTGCAGTGTAGCGATAAAAATAAAAAATATTCACGGGGACGACAAATTTTAATTTTACTCCATGACTTTTCCTCTTCGCTAAAGCTCGTCCTGCTGAGCTCAGGCAAGAGTTTCTCTTGTGATTCCATGCCGCACACTGTGTGTAAAAGTTACAATTTTTCTTTTTTTATTTCTTTTAGTTTTTTTTTTTATATTTATACAGTTCGACTCATGTGGTTAGGCTTGACCCAAAAACTACTGGATTTGTAATATTATCCAAATTTCGAATAAAGAAAATGTGGGTATAGAAGGTTGCCATAGCCAGGAATGAGGTTCGGAAGTTCTACCAAGAGGTGAAAGCAACATCCTCGGAGCTGAAACCTGCAAGGACTATCAAGGTGATAATCGTGGCAGAACAGCAGTCAATGTTGAGTACATGAAAAGACCACTGCTCCTAGCTCTATAATGGCGATGACCAACTCTGCAAAATAAAGTCGAATGAAAGCATGCCATTAATGGAACCTCAGCATTGTTTCCCAAGATCTTAAGAAAGGACACCCTCTGAACTGCACTTGCCATCTTTTCATCGATTTTAAGGCCACGCAAGAGAGCATTTATAGCGAGAAGCTGTCTATAGAGCCGGGTCTAGTTTATGGAATCCCTACAGATGTCTGTTTATGTAAGATGATGAGGCAGAACGCACGCGGCTCTATCAGTATCGGATAAGATTTCACCGATATCTCGTTTCGGCAACTCGGTGAGTCGGTGACATCGCATTAAAAAAAATATTTAAAGAAAATAGACCTAGAGCCGAGAAGCTTAGGCTAAAGCTGAGGTTTCAGACAGATGGCAGACAGAATTGCGAGACGTAGTAACAGGTAAGAATTCTGGTTTTCAAAATTCTGATTCTCATAATTTTGTTTATGAAAACTTAAATTCTGTCTGCTCAAAATTAAGTTTGATCAAAATACTGAAAACCGAACACTTTAAATAAATTCAAAAAAATTACCAAATTTATTGCTAAATGAATATTTAAACTCAATTGATTTACAGAGTTAAAAAAAAAACAGAAGGTCAATGAAAAACAAAATTAAATTAAAATAATTATGAAAAAATTCTGTTTTTGATTTTTCAAAAAAAAAAAACTTTGTCGATGCGAATGCGAAATTTTGAACAAATTAAATTTTGAACAGACAGAATCTGAACAATAGAGTTTTGATAAACAGAAGAATTTTGAATAGCCATCATTTTGAAAAAAAACATAGAACACGAAAGCTTCTGAATTCACAGAATTTATCGTTTTCCATAGGTAACGATATTTTTGGAACAAGAAAAAAACTTATTTCTTTTCCATCATCAGAATTTCTAGTTTTTAGCAAAATTCAATTTTTTTAAATCAAGTTTTCTAATTTGGACAAACAAACAAAAACAAATAGATCCATGGGTCTAACCTAGTTAACTGTACTGTTTACCTACAACATTAAGTTGAGAAATTATTCGTTGTTGTTGTTTTTTTTTTATACCTACCTATTTATAAAAAAAATGGTACCAACTGTCTGAAAAAAAAAATATAAAAACTCGAATTCTCTGTTTGTGTATTTTATATTCCTTCATTAAATTTTCTCTTTTTTCCTGAATTTCAATTTGTGCCTGGCTATCAAGACCCCGCGCTGATGTCGCTGTGTGGCACCTTTTGTGTTCAATCACTCAAAACGTTTAACACCTACTTCGTCTCAATTTGCGCGCCACCCAGGAAGTTCAGCGTCAACGAAACCATAAGAGGGGGTTGACTTGGATTATATTTAACAACAACGAACAAAAAAATTAAAAAAAAAAAAAATGGCGGCACAGCAATCAGCCATCGCTACCATCTGAAATTAATTTTTACACAGAAGTTATGATGAACGGAACCATTACCTCTCGCTCTCCAACGATGCTTGGTGGAAAAAACGAACCGAATTAAGGCACAGAGCTCTTAATCTCATTAATGAATATTTTCCAAAGCAAAATGTCGAAACCTTGCTTATGAGCTTTAAAGGAGGGAGTCACTTCTTATCGTCTTCGTCCGTATCCAGTTTCTATATAGTTAGTACAGTTAGTAGGTAGTTGGTTATCGACAAAGTAAAGTGTAAGCCAGGCAGCAAAAGGGTTGGTTGGATGAATGGATGGATGGATGTGGATAAAAATATCGATGGAGAGGAGCAGTAACGAGTATGGTTTAGTGTTAGCTCAGGTGGAAGTTCAATGTATGTGTATCCTGCGGGAACCCGTAGTGTTTTCTTTAGGATTATGCTAACAACACACCAATGCCGAAGAAGACGACGGCGACGTCCAGATATAGCTGAAGTCTGTAGAAATGATTTTTATCCTTGCTTCTAGCTTTTCTGTGCACTTTTCATCAATAAACCTTAGCGTTTCAAAAGAACAACAACAAAAGAAAGAAAGAAATAACCTAAACCCAGGGCAAAGAAGAAAGAAAAACATTCCAACCGGGAGCGGGAGGTTGGGAGATGTAATGTCAACTGGGATTATGATGGTTGAACTTTGTTAAATCCAGAGTTTTAGAAGAGATGTGACTAAACAGTTCACTTATGCCCTACAGTTGGATTTCTAGGAAATGTCCTTTTAGTCTATACATTTTAAGCTGTGTATCGGTCCAAGCAAGGCAGCTAACATCACGTCAAACCAAGGCTTGAGTTCAACGAAGCAAATGTATGAGCTGGCCCTGGCACTACCATCAGATGGATGCTGCTAGAATATTTTACGAAATTTATGTTATGCACATTTAATGAGATCTTTCCTTACGTTGAGTGCTTCTGCAATAGTTGGTCCTGTTCTGACGACAACGAAAACGACGACGTAGACTACTAAAACGACAGCAGCGCAATATAATGGTGATGGTGGAACCAGTGAACTTTGAAAACTTTTGCCATTGATTGGAGTTGGAGGCGCATACGACGGCATACCTTCTAGTTAAGTTTTCCAAATAGAAAAGGATGAAAGTTGAGTGGGTGTTGAAATTTCACTTGCTTTTTAAGTACCTTCTACACCTCTTATACGGTGGTGAATTCTTTTTGGAAAAATTATAACTTTCTTGTCAGTCTAAACGAAAACTTATTCAATACTGTTTTTTTTTTTTTTTTGTTCTGTTGAAATATTTTTGGACTAGGGGGACTATCTCTCTGTTCAGAGGCGTCGATTTGAAATTCTGTTAGTTTTGAAAGTTATTCAAAAGATTTGTGCGAATGCAAGTCTTTTTCAAGTTGCATGTTATAAATAAGTTATGAAAACAAGGATAGGTCAATGTGCTGCTGGTGGGATTGTTAGTGAATTTAATAAGAAATTAAGGAAAAACTTTATAAAATCCAAGAATTATGTTCTAGTTATAAATTTTAGTTGTATGAACTGAACGTATTGTTGCATTGAATATAATTTTTATAATTTTAAAATTTTTGTATAATTATTCAAAATTAATAGAGTAGACATGAACATCTTGTTGTCTTCAGGTTGATTTAAAACAAAAATTATTTCGTTTCCTACACGAAATTTGGAAATAATTCAAAACTCCAAATGTTATCACTCCGAACTCGAGAAGCAATTTTAAATTAGATATTGAAAATTATTGAAGTAATATTCTGGCTGATATATTAAAATTGTTTTTTTTTTATATAGCAAAATGCTAAAAACACGAAATGGAAAACTATAAATAGAGGAACAGAAATAATTTTAATTTTATTTTGCTTTCAAAACACCGTTTGAATCTTTTAAGTAATTATTGATACTTAAAGCCTTGTTTCAAGTTAATAATTAAAAACAAAGAGTTGAGGTAGAATGGGAAAGTTTGACACAAAGAGGATTTGTAGAGCGATTCACATTAAAGACAAAAAATCTAGGGGGTTAAACTTAAAACAAAAAAAAAAGAATCTACTCCAGAGGGGTTAAGAAAATAAGTTGGAAAAAATGTTGTAGGTATTATTTTTTAAAAATTCTACATAAAAAAGTACTGATTTTGCTTTAATAATTCAATGCTCCAATCAACTCTTAGTCGAATGTAAAAACTAGATGCTTTCATTTTTGAGGATGATATTCTTTAATTTTCTCAAAAACTTTCAGATAATTTTTTTATGGAAAAACTATAATAAAACAAAAGCAAACTGATGACGCCTGCACTGACTTTTAACTATCTATCATTCCCGATTCATATTCAAAATAATGAAATGATATTTTTGTTGCAAAATGAAAGGGCGTTTTTTGAACCCTTTAGACAAAGTTCTGAACAAATTTTTTCATTTAAGAAAAACCACACGAATATATTTATTACAGAATTGACGTCAGAATGTTAACTTTGTTGTTAAAATAGGTCAAAAACAGTTTAAAAATAAAAGCCAGTGTGGCACTCCTACCCTAAGCAGAGCAATTGAGTTACGTGAGTGGGGCAGTTCCTCCAAAAAAAAGTGTTGAAATTCTTTCGAAATGCCTTTTTTTGTTATTTATCAGTTAAATAAAAAATAATATTTATTAAATTTCAATGTTACTTACTAAGCTTCATTTGATTATTTGAAAAATTGTCCTTACCTGTGAATAATAAAAATAAAATAACATAAATAAAATTGACAATGAATTTAGAAAATTGAATAGATAATAGTTTTGTAAAATTAGGTTGTTTATAAATATCTAAAGAAAGTTACGAAAACTTAGTTTCGATTTCGTTAGAAAACCGTACATATAGCAATTAGGAAGCTTAGTTTAAATTTTTTTTTTAATTTTTAGTAAGATAGGACGCACAGAATTTCATCCACATTTTCTAAGCTCGTTCCATTAAAGCAAACATAAAACTCTCCAAGAATATCATTTATACGTTTTTTCGCTAGTTTGTGAAGAAAAGCAATGTTGGCATACTTAAATGTTAACTCTAAACTGAGTCAAATTAAAGCTGAATTTGTTCTGGCTATTCAATAGTGGGTCATGGTTTTCTTCTTTAAAACATACCTTCAGCATGAAACATTCCTTCAGCATTAAAAAAAATGCAGGACACTGTTTTGTGGAATTGAGAGTATCGATAGGGAGGATTTGTTCCTTAAAAATGCCAATAGCATTAATACTGAACCTATTTACAACAACAAACAATGAATATAGTTTTGTTTTTTGTACACTATTTAAAGTTTCTCGTACATTTATACCAAATCTTCTATCAACTTTTATAAATTTTTCGAAATTTCGTGAAAGTGTATGCATAACCTTTCCTTTTCAAATTTAAAATGAAAAACAATGAACTATTCCATTTTTTGTTTTTGCAATATTAACAAAGCAATATCTATTCATTTTTAAACTTTCTCTATTATTTTTACAAAACTTTGAAAAATAATACTTTTTCTTTGACTTGCATACCAAACAAAAAAATATTTCCTTAACTCTCAAATTATATATACAAACCTACAATACTAAAATGCATTCTAAACAGAATACCAAAAAAAATTTAGGATGCAATTTCTTCTAGAGCTCTCACTCAGTTTACTCTATTTATTTAATTCAAAAGGTAAAATGTCAAAGAGCCTTTTGAACGAGAAATTTATATTACTTAGATATAACATCATAGATATTCTGTGAAAGTTGACGAAATAAAAGAAGTTGTCTAAAGCTTAAGTGGATTTTATCTCACTTAAAGTATCTATGTACATTTTATATAGTTGTTTTTGTTTTTTTTTGTTTGTATCTGAGTAACTGAAAAGTCCTTTTGGTATTTTTAAAGGATAATACACTTTTCGGTTTATTGTTTTCTTTTTCTCTCTTTTCCTCTTTCTCTTGGTAAAAGCATTGGTCAATCTGGAATAGTTTGATTGTACCTTAAAGTTGTTGGTTTATTAAAACAGTACTGATAGAAAATAAAATAAAATATTTTTTTTATCCAGAATTTATTTTATACTTAAAACGAAGCGAAATTAGTTTAACCAAAAGTCGAAAAGAAGTGACTCCAACAAAAAAAAATACGATTTCCATTTTAATTTGAAATTCCTTTGTGCAACCAAAGCATTTTTATAAATATTTTTTTTTAAGCCCCAAAGTTTAACCGCAGAAAATAAAAACCAAACAAAAAAAAAATATAACTAAATGTGTACAAACAACTAATGAATGGCTTCGTTGGAAATAGTTGAGAGTCAATTAAATTGAAAGCTGTGAAATTCCAGGTAGAAAACAGTTTTTTTTTTTAATTGAAATAATTCAAATTCTAAAGTGATTTTTTTCATTCATACAAAGAATTTATTTTTTAATGCAATTGCTGGTGAAATTGCATAATTTCAATTCAAATCAGATTAGGAGGATAAGATTGAATATAAAGTATGGAAAATTGGATTTTAGAGTTTTCAAAGATTATTGGATTGGATTATATTTTTTTTCAATTATAATTTAAATTATATATAGGACTTTGGGTGTACCCATTATGCGTGGAGCTTTAAGCTTTAATTAAATCAAAGAAAAATTTGTTTGTTCATGTTACTGTAAATGTCACAATTCTGAAATTCTATTGCTAAATTTTTATTTCTTAATTTAAATTAAGATATAAGGTTTTAGAACTTCAAAATTTAACAAGTTGTTATAATAATAAGAAAAACTCGATACTCAGTGAAAAAAGAGAAGGAACTGGGCCATTAAAAAATTATAAAAACAAATGTCAAACCAATAAAATTTTCTCCATAGTTTTGATCCGACTTCCTCCTTGGATGAACACAATATAGTAATCATATTGCAGCTCTTCTATTCAATGCAATGTGGTGAAACATTACGAAGTTAATGCGGAAAATTTGGTTCCTTAATTCTCTCTGCAAAAAGTGTTGTTGTCTTAAAGAAAACGAGTTTAGAATTTTTAAATGATTTTTTTTTCTTTGGGTTTTGTAAGTAATTCAAATATGTTACTAAATTTTTGATTTTCAATGTTCTCAAAATCTGCATGAAAGAGGTCCTAAAAAGCTAGTTTTTGGATAACCCTCTCTTACAATGTTTAAAAAAAAAAAAAAACATTTAAAAATTAGTATTTTTTCATACATCAGATGACATCTACAGTTTTGAGCTCAACTTGTTTTTTGACTCATTTAAACACTACAAATAACGAATTTTATGCTTTTCGTATTTTTCTTTAATGACATTTTTTTATTTTATTCTTAAGTATTTTGACCTACTAGCAATTACATGCGATCCATCAGTCGTGCTTGTTTTTTTTACTTGCATCCACAAAAAAAAATGTTTTGGATTCATAAAAAAAATCGAAATCGAGTTATATAATCAGACCTTATAGTTTAAGATGATAGCTAAAGTGAAAAAGTGGTTCCCGCAATTGTATCTTTTTTTCGGTCTATTTGTCTGGCTGTATATATCTGTCTCCCTGTCAGTTTCTCTTTACCTCAACCTTTAGCTTAAGTATACCTTCAACTTGAAACTTAAAGTTTTAAGATGATTCCCTATAAGCGAAATTGATTCTGCCGATACCGCAAAACCTTTTTTTTTTCTTGAAAACAGGTCCAACAATTTTGATGAGTGAATTTTTGTAAGTAATTTATAATATTTCATCAAAAAACTTTTATAGACTGTTTTATTTTTATTGGATTATTTGTTTTATTCATAGACGGCTTAACGGATTGCAAACAAATTTTGTTTTAAAATTTTTATTTTTTCGGTGAATCAAATTGCGTCTAAATTTTTGAGACGTAGTTTTTTGTATTTCTTTGTTAATTCTAAAGTATTGCAATAAGGAAACAAGTTCGTGCGATTCAGAATTGTATTTTTTTCCGCGATGCTTCTTAAAAACAATCAATAAAAGTTTCTGCTGCTTAAATAGTTTTCTTTCAAAGCCTTTCACTTTCAAACATAAAAAAACCTTCGTAGGTTTTTATACAGCTTCAGTTTTTTGTTGACTCTGTGACCTACTCCCAACTAATATTATTATTATTAATAACACAAGTCCCCACTACTTTACTATTACCCACTCGAACAAATGATCTTCATACCCATCTATGGTTTGGTTATTTATAAGAGGATTGTTGTCATACAACCAACCTCTGACTTTAATTCCCACCTTTAGGTAGCTACTTCGCTCCTCAACACTATAATAGTGTTACATAATTATTTTGTCAGTTATGTCTTCAAGTGGTCAACGAAGGTACATAAATCTCATTAAAGTTCTATTCACGATACATGTAAAGTAGTAACGAACAAAAAAAAATATCAAAAGACCTAATACCCTTCTGAATTACTTAGCTATATAGGTCGTTGAAGCTTTGTATAAACTTATCTTCACCTCCTATTCATACATAATATTTTGAATGAAAACCCCAAAGTCCCAAAAGTGATTCACTCCAAATTATTACTCGAATGCGTATAAAGACAAAGCGTTCATTTTCACCTTCTCACTTAAACCATCATCGTTGCACTTTAGTACACTTGATTATTTAAACCTGAATATAATGTAGGAGAGGGTGCGTAGCGTTCTGTCCGTCCGATGGTCATAATGCGTAAAACAAAAGACATAAAATCGATCAGAATTTCGCATTAATTCAGAAATAGAACCAGTGAAAACAGCCGCTATTGTTCTAAATGTTATTATCCTGTCGGATCAATGAGATTGCGACATTCATTCGGAAGTGGATGGGATAGATGATGCAAGTCTCTTTGGGAGTAGCTGTTCTGCTGTTGGTGATGCAGCAGGTACATGAGCTACATACAATGACGGGCATCCACTAAAGGATGACGTTGATGTACATTTAGGAACAGGAACACACCGAACAATATTAGCCTTAGCTTAGCAAAGCATGCATGTGTGAGTTTTGTTCACTAATATATTTTGCTTTCAATTTATTATAGTACAGTAACAATAAAAGGATAAAGCTTTACCATCGAAGTGTTCATAGAAGGCCCACAAAGACGACTTCTGGATTTAATGTTTAGGATGCACACAGAGATTGTACTTTACATACAGGAAGCAAGAGTTTTTGAAAATAATTAATTTTTCTTTAGTGTTGATCAAATTTTTCAAGTAAAACTTACAAAAGCATCGACAGTTTCAATATTTTCATTTTTTAAAACAATCCAGTACTAGAAAAAAAAACAGACTACAACAGGAACAGAAGAATGTCTATTTCCATCAAAAAAAAAATCCACCCTTCGCAGCCAAACGAACGCAAAAATAAAGAAGAACATGTTTTTAATCGTTTATCACAACGCATTGTACTGATTTGAGTTCCGGTTCCGGAGTTGCTTTCATTCAGTTTATTTCAAACCATTAATCTTCTGACGATGCAAGTGATTTCTGTTTTTTTTTTTTTTAACATTGTTCGTTCATTCAGTCTTTGCATCTTCCTTTAATGCTGTCCATCAAAATTTCAGAATAATAAATTGGATGTTGACTTACGGTTACGTGTCAGTTCAGCGATATGCTACTTTGTTTGCTGTGCGTCGTCGTCAATCCAAAACAGCAATTTCTTAATTTAATTTTGTTGTAGGTAAGGATGTGAAGTGTAATGGTGCATACTTATGGTGGAAACGGCAACAGTGAAAGTTCTGATTAAGTAGTTACAGTAGTAGGGTACAGAGAAAAATAGGTTAATAATGCAGATGAATGTTAAAAATAGTTAAAAGTTTTTTTATTTATGGAGTCTTTCAGATGATTTGTTCTCTAATCAATGTAGCTGTAGTTCAAAACTATAAATCAACTAATAATCCAATCAAATGATAGATAAGATTTGTATTAACCAAATGAACAGAAAGCGATCCAAATGACAGATTTTACATAATGGAATGTTGACAGCAAAATTTGAAGTGGGGTTAGACAGGGCATGCTTGCTCTCTCATCGGAACATGGATCTCCATTAAATGACAACAAGGGTGGAGAGAGAAGCCAAAATCGTCGGCCTAAAGATCAATTCGGCAAAAACCAAAATGATAAACCTTGGAACTTCCTCTTCTGCTCAAGTAAATATTTCTAAACAACCAGTAGAAATGGTTGAAAATTTTCAATATCTTGGAAGAATTGTCTCTATTGACGGACGGTGGAACTGAACTAAAAATTAACAGACGAATTGGAAAAGCAGAGGATGCGTTTGGTATGCTGTCCAAAATTTTCTTAACGGGTGCAGCACTTGGAATGTCATAAGCATAACCGTTGTCACTACAAAGCTGCAAACGTTCGTAAATAGAGGTCTAAGAAAAATCATAAGCATTTTCAGGCGAAATCGAATCTCGAATGATGAACTTCATGCGAGAACAGGACAGAAAGCCATTGACTCTATCATACGAAGACGTAAGTGGATTGGGTATACGCTTCGAAAGGGTAGCTAAAGCATTGCTAGTCAAGCAATGCAGTGGAACCTTTCACTCAGACAGGCAGACGACCAGGCTGACCTAGAAAAACTTGATGAAAAAAAGTCGAAGAGGAATTAGCTCATCTAGGGAAGAGTTGGGGAGAACCGTACACAATGGCGCGTAGGAGTAGTAGAGGCCCTGCGGCCCGTAAGGGGAAACCAACGGACGTTTGATATATAAAGTTCTAGATATTTATACAATCATCGCCAACATCAAACAATCTGAAAGTGTTATAATTTTGCGAATATCATTTACGAAAAAAATTGAAAAAAAAGTGGTCCTAAATGACTACCTTGAGGGAGACCTGCTTCAACCTGTTTTTGGTTTTTTTTTTTTATATTTTTCCTTGTATTTTTAGAAAAGTCTGTCATACTACCTTATTAAAAATTATATGATTTGCAAGTCTTGCATAAAATACCTTTCAGTCGAATCTACCGTTCAACAGATATGCTTGAATAACAAATTTCGCTATTTTTCCGGAGTCAAAAACTCACACAACGATACATTTTTGTTGAAAATTTCGTTTTATTACAAAGTTTGGACATAGCAATTAAGATTGGAAAATAATGTCATTTGCCTCGGAAAGATTTGCAGCATGCTTCTAGAGTTCGAGAATTTTCGCGTGAGCACTATCTTTTGCCTTCTATTGCTTGTCAAAGCTCTTCAAATCCAGACATCTCACCATAACTTCAAAACTGCTGCTGTACAGGACTATGGTCCTGCTAGTACTCACGTATGGATCCGAGACGACTTGGGTTCTTAGCAAAAGACACTCCAACCTTTTAGTAGCGTTCGAGAGAAAAGTCTTAAGAAGAATTGTTGGCCCCATATGTGAGGAAGGACGATTCCGATCATGAATTGTACGCAATCTACCTTGAAGCAGACATATGTAGTCACACAAATAAAGCTCGGTAGACACCGGTGGGCAGGGTACCTAGCTCGGATGAGCGAAGACGAACCGGCTCGGAAAGTCTTTTGTGGTACATTCTACGGTAGACCACGCTGGCGTCAAGACCATGGAAAATCAATCGACTTGTTTTGTAGTAGAAACTCTTTTGAACCTCTCCTTCATGTTAATATTGAATTTGAATAATATATATGCAGGTAAGAAAACAGCAAGGAAAAATGATCTAGCAATGCATTTTCATCCAAATCATTCTCATGAATTTTTTCCATATCAAATTTGCTTACTTAAATTACAGACGTAAGGTCCTTGGCACGATATACCTAAAATTTGCATGACTTCCTTAAAAAAAAACTCTCCACGATTTAGAACAATAAGCTAAATTTTTTACATTTCAATTTAGTGCACAATAATTGTGAGTTATTTTGAAGGCTCGGCATATGAAACAACAACTTATACGAAAGCTAAAAATATCCTCAGTTCATTCATGTAAATTATTAGCAAGTATACAGAGGTAAAATTATTACTGAAGTCACATGAGAGAAGAAGTTTTTAGCCATAGTTCCTTTTTTTTCTCTTTCGTTCAAAAGTTTTGAATGATTACATAGTATAGGTACTTACTCTAGTGTAGCTCACTTTGGATATAAACTGCTAAAAGCACTCTCCTGGAGTTCTATAATAATGGTGACGCTGACAAGGAGTTCCTTTCTTTTCTTTATCATGCAATGCAGAAAAAGTTCATTCTTTCTGCTACAATAGCTACATAATTTAAGACTTGTACAAACAAAAAAATTAAAAGAAAAGAAAAATGCAAATTATGAATTCATAATTAGAACCTTTACCTACATTATTTGTTAGCAAGTCTAATGTTAAATTTTAAAATAGAGTTTCCATTGTCATATGACGTAGTCTACTGGCGCGACGAGGCGAGGCAGCTGGTCTGTGGATATGGACGGACTTTGGACTTCGAAAAGGGTTCAACTGAGTTATGTTTAACTCTCTATAAGCTTGAGAATGAATTTCAGCATATCATTATTATTCGCTCATTTCTTGGAATTGGGTCACTTATTTATGTTCACTTTCTTCGTTGCTTGTGTTTCTTATAAAACATGGAAGTAGCGCTTTTAAGCTAATTGCAGCAGCAGAGAAGTTTTAAAAAAGTATTTTTTTTAAGCAATAAAAGAACCATGCAAATGTAAGAAAAAAAAAAGACACTTTTACAATGGAAACTTTTTGAGAGCAAAAGTTAAATAGCGTGCGTTTAAATGTTTCTTTAAAAAGCAGTTAATGCACACAAAAAAAATGAAAGACAGAAACAAATTACCTATGCCAACCTATCTGGCAACGATAATGGGGGGGAAATTATATTGTAGCCCTACCTATTATATCTACGAAACCCACCTTGCGAAAGTTTTGTTTATCTGAGTTCTGAGAGCGAATATCTGATGCTTCTGCGATATCCTGCAGATTGCAATGAAACTTTAATGAATGGGTTTCAAGTACGATGGAGTAAAAAAAAGAGGTTTTGCTGAAAATGAAACGAAAAATTCATACAGGTATAATAGAGTAAAAGAGCAATTATTTATTCTGGGAAGGCAGCACTTAGTATTTTATTCACGCAAAAGAAGGAAATGATTCACAGAATTTGTGCATAGTTCTAGTAGCAATTGCACTTGGCATTCAATATGCAGTGGCGATGGCGGTCAGTTCAATAACGAAACGAAAATCTCTGAGGACTGCCATAAAAACCTATTTGAATAAGGCTTTTGAGAAAGTGATACTCTGGTTTTAAGTGTTTTATTGAGGTTTTATTTGAGGTTTTAATTAAATATATAAGAATGAAGCCTAATTAGAGTTTTAAATAAAACTTTTTCCAAGTGGTTAGGGAATTTAAAACTGTAGCTACAACATTTGAACTCGGATTACCGCCAGAGTTGATCTGTATCAAATATCAGCTGTGTTTGTTTGGCCCCAAAAATGGTTAATTTTAAAAGTTTGTGCTTAAATATGAGCATTGAAATGTTTACTTTTGACCAAAAGAAGAAAAGAAAAACGATTTTGAAAAAAATTGATTTTTTTTAAATTGTTAATGGTTTTTATAGGCTTTTATTTATAAATCATTGATGGCCCTACTTTTCTTAATCACACTTTTGTTTTTGTTTGAAAAAATGGGTTAAATTATTTTGTCAGCATATTTGTCGGTCTGTCTGTCAATCTGTCAGTACTTCGACCTACTTACATTCTAAACTACTTTAGCGATTTTCCTAAAACTTTAAGGTCAAAAAACTTTTTTAACTTTTTTTTAATTTAAAAAAAAAAAAAATTTATAAGCTATGTAGACCGATAGCCAATATTTGAAAACAAAAACATAACTTTATTTTAGGGGTTACAAGTAAATAGAGGCCTATCAAAAGCGTTTAAAGAAATTGATCAGCAATGTTCTTTCGGCCCCAATTTTAAATATTTTGTATCTACGAAAAAAAAAACGAATGTTTTTGTAGTGATGACATAAAGATTTGCGTGGATTTTAATTTTAAAAATACATTTCTTCTTGAAAATTTTGTTCATCCTGTGAAACGTACTGGGAGAGATAATTTTGATCAAATAGTTTTTTGAAAATGGAAGTTTTCCTCAAAACAAGATGGTGAGGATGGACGAGGTGAATATGACAGTATGAGATTTTGAACGTTATCGTAAATCCTGAAAATTTTCAAAGACGCATTTTGTTGTTGTGTTTTAAATCTGCAAAGTGAGTCAAACAAGGCAATTTTAATTTAAAAAAAACAACATTTTTACCATGTTGCTGATAAAATTCTATGTAAGTCCTACCGCAATTAATGCTAGAATTCTAATATTTCGAAATTTTACAGTAACAAACACGTGCATCAGAACATATATCGTATTTGTACATCCATCACTAACTTTTATTAATAAAAAAAAGAACACGAAGTTCTATTTTTGATTAAAGTAAATTCATAAATTTTAAAATAGTATTAAACATAAAACAAAAAAAACACAAGTAGAAATACATATCTATATTTGCCTTTTATATAGTAAATATCTACTCAATAAGTAGTATATCCTTAAAATGTATTCAATCGAAAACAAAAGTATATCTAATGATTTGATTGTGTATCTGTTCGGAACAAAGATTCAATGCAAAATAAATGAATAATTTAATATCATATCGATAGGCCGAAAATTAATTTATCGAATTCATTAATTAGCAAAATTGTGAAGCACTTCATACCAATTTGATATTGAATAAATTTTCTCTTAAAATGCCTTTTCGGCAAAAGAAAAGAATATGGTTATTTGCATAAACATTAATATTTATAATAATTTCCTCTTTATTTATTATTTTTGATCTTTGATATATTTTTACATTTTGTGCAAATTAAGATATTGTTGAAGTATATTTTAATTAAAATTGGGTCCGTCAAATGAAGTGATATTATGTTGAAAGGTAAAACTGATGAGAGTTTGATTTTTGAAGTATGTACATAGGTAGTCTTTGGAATTTGGTTGCTGAATATACATAAATAAGATCGGAAACTGTTGAAGTTTAGTTTTATTAAAATGGTAAAAGATGTCATAATTTATCAAAATAAAAAAAAACATGAAGTATAGTTGATCAACAAAGCAAACAAATGTTTTTTCCAAAATAATGCATAATATAATAATTCAAACTATGACCGAAAAAAAATCACACTGGGGCGTATACGCACTTTTCTCAATCAAGCTATTGCATTCCTTAATTTTTTTTTTGTTCATGAAAAGTTGATATATCTCAATTTGAACCAAACAGACAAAATTTTAATACATAATGTGACAAGAATAACTGGTAAATGTATTTTCATTTTTTTAAAATAAAAACACGTGGGCATAAAACAAATTTTAAAATAAATATAATCAGATAAATTTAATGGAAACTGACAACTAACAAACTGATACAACGAAAAATCCTTTGCCGATAACAATTGCTAAAGCAGAATGTACATATATCCAAAATTCCAAAAAAGAGAGAAGAAAGTGGTTTTAAATTGACATGACAAATGCACAACATCCACCAAGCTTATATTTGAGACGAGACAAGATACAAATATCAAAAAAGGGGAGGTCTATATCTTCCATTGAAGTGAATTGAAACAAGAAAAAAAAACAAAGACCAAATACAAACCTATAAAAAACCAAAGACCAAAAAACATAATAATCTTTCATTTTTTTTATCAAAAGAAAGTTGTTTATGTAAATAGCTTTTGATTTATGAATTCTAGTTTTTTTTGAAAATTAATTTTTATTAAATTAAAAAGTTATAAATATCTTAAAACTAGACAAAAATTCATGAAAAACTAGCCTACTTATCAATAACTTACATCTAACTTATTAACTCTTGGCGGGCGCTCTAAGTTATACTTAATAAAATCGTAAAATGCCTTTCGGAATTCTAATTAATTAATTCAAACTAAGTTAATTTTACCCAAAGTGGGGCAAAACATGGACCTCAACAGAAAAAAATTCAAGAAACAATCGTATTTTTCGAAAGCCAATAGTACAAAAAACGTAATATTTTTCAGAACGAAAAGAGTGTAACTGACCCTCTTGCCCTTACCTTACCTTACCTTACGGGTACCTATGTGTTAGGAAAATGTTGTTTTTTAACTAAAACTTGGGGAAATGTCATTGAAATTCCTAAATTTTTAATATCTCCCAAACAAAATGTAAAACATGTCAAAATATTCCAAAGTACAAAATTTTAATCTTATTTAACCATAACAAAAACCTTGAAATTTCTTCGAAATAAAACAATCTCAAATTTATCCATCATGAGAACTATATCCCCTCTCTGACACAAAACAAAAATAAAAAAAAGTTTAAAAATGATTTATGACATGACACTAAAACGCTTATTTCCATATGAAGCTATTAATATCAACGTCAATTAGCATGGGAAAAAAAAGTGAAACCACAATCTTATACGAATATCTGTATAGATAACTAACTAACAATAATATTGTCTGAATCATTTTTACCAGAGAGTCTCATCTTCTCTTGTATAGAGCCGACATTACATAACTTCAACATCAACATAAAATAAGATCTAAAAGCGCGCCTCTTAAGGTGCTGTAAGCAACTTCTTCGTCAAAAAAAAACAAAACGAAAAGCGAAAAAATAAACTCGTTACACTACTGGTAGTATGGCAGAGCGAAGAACCTCGGTTTATATTTTTTTCGTTTTTTTTTCATCCATCAGCTTGGCCACGGACTCAAGCCATCATCAGAGCTATACTATGAAGTTCATTCAACTTGTACCAAAGGCTTACAAGAGTTACAAGTTTGATGCCAGAAAAACAAAGGCACACGCAGATTGATGGGAATTCAGCTTTAGCACAATGGAGTGAAAGGCTTTCTACATGCGAGCTGCTGTTACCACAGCGAGTTACGACACTCATGTCATCATTCTGCATCGTTTTCGTCGTCGTCGTGTTTTTATGACCCTGACTTTGAATCTCCGGACATTGCATCGTCTTCGGCAGCTGAAGTTGTTTTCAAAGCCGCCAAACCAATAAATGAGCCGCCCCACCAATATCGCAATGGGAAGCATGTGCATTTTAAATAGCTTTTCGCATAAATAGTTGTTTGCACACAAATATTTGTTTACTAACTTACAGATAGATAGATAGATACTTTTTGTATCTAGAACTGGTTTTCTTTGTGAACAACTTTGAGACCTATCCGCCCAATAGAGATAGATACTCTCTGGTGCTGGTATGATTGGTATGTGATAGATGGCGCTTTAGTACATTTTCCGGTTAATCCTCTGAATTCGTGGGCGCGCGTCCATCTATAGTTATGTGTTGTTGTTGTTGTGTGGTGCGTCAAGTTGAATTAGGATAAGGAAGCTAACGTGACCCAATAATTGTTTACTTAACGACTTTCACTTCGTTGCTTAGCGATAGCACTGCTACTTCTACTGCTGGGAGTTCTATCATAGAGCTTTGTTTGAGCATCTTTCTTCGCTATGTGGACACAAAAAAAAAAAAAGATGCTGGAGGAGTTGATTGAAGTTTGGATTTTACTTCCTCAAGTTGCTGTCCTATGGCTAAAGCAGGTTTATACGTTTATGTAGTGTTGCATGGGTGTACTTGTTGTATTTGTGTTTACTCAAAGTTGATTCTGGTTTTTCTTTAGTTTGAGATAAGTACCTTACGTACCAACAATTGAAGGTATCCGTAGAATATTGTAGATACATATACAAGAGAATAATATATCTTGAATTGGAAGCTTCTTGTTGTCTTAAGATGATATTTGCTTTTCCCTTTTTTGTATTTGTATGTGTGTGTGTTAGCTTATATGTCATCTAAAAGTAACCATCAGCATCAGCACTTCAGCAGTAATATCAAGAGGATTGGAAAATCGAAGAAGGTTTGTCTTTGGATAATGACAATTACAATTGAAGCTATGAGCATTGTTCCTTTTAATAACATTGACTTTGTGCTGTCAGTGTTGATATAACAATATGTATTATTATATAGAAATGTTTGTAATATTAAGGACTTGAAATTAAGATTACAGAGTACCTACCTAACTGAGGAGCTGATGGAAGGCTTTAGGCGAAATGGTTTTCATATGGTTTAACAATGACAACTTAATGAGAATGAGCAAATAGTTTGATGAAAAGATGCGGAAATTCTAGTTGAGAAGGTTTACCGACGTATGTATAGGTACTCAATCATCAAATCAAATTGTTGAAAATAACTAAGTGTGAATAAGGAAATGGAGTATACTCAAATAATCTTCATAAAATGAAATGAAATTAAATCAAAAGAACATCTTAAACACTTCAATATAATTCATCTTTTCTGGGATTACAATGTATTCATATTGAGAATAAAATTGAGATTCTATTTTAACAAAGTTAATAAATGAGATGCATTATTGTTATTACTTTTATGGTAGATCGTAACAAAATTGCTAAGAATTTCAAAATAAATGTTTAAAATGCTTTAGAACTCCTATAACCCATCTATAAAAGATAAGAAATTTGTTTATAGGAGTTCAAGCTGATATAATTTATCCATTAAATATTATATGAAGCACATTATATCAGCTTTAAAGGTGCAATGAGTCAGTTAAATTTTAGCTCTAATAGTCGTCTTTAGAAAACTATGCAATGAAACTGCTTGACTAATCAACAAGAATAGAATAGAATAGAATGCTTGCTTAAGGCATCGACTCTTTGAATGGCTGAACCGATTTGGCTAAAAATTAGTGAGAAGGCAGCTTATTATCAGTAGACGGACATAGGAAAATCATCATCTGGGACGAATGCACAATAGCGCATAAATGTGCATTGGAAGCAGTTAAGGGAACATTGAAAGATTCACGCAATGACTTGAGATGTTTTGGGGAAATTTCCACTGCCAGTAATTCCAAGATCAACAGCTGCCAAAGAAATAAACGCTTGCCAATCATTAGGCTGATAACAATGCATTCATTCAAATTTACCACAAACTATCCAATTGAATTTTTAAACTCCTTGGATGTGCCTGGCTTACCACCGCACAATTTACGACTAAAAGTAGGGATGATTACTTCATGCTTCGAAATAAAAACCAACCAAAACTATGCAACAGAACGCGTGCGTTATTTGTTCTTGTGCCTAATAATAAAACAAAAAATGTTGTCTATCACAAGGTGCTTCACTGAAGAGTGCAACCCATGCACCGAAATTCCTTTTAAAAAATTTTACTTAATAATATCCAAAATCTGCTGATTTAAAATCTGTAAGGAGAAACAAAGTTCGCCGGGTCAGCTAGTTAAATTTAAAAAAAAAAAAACATTTTATATCTTAACATTTATATAAGTCGAGTGTACTGAGTGGAACAAGTTGTTTTTATTTCTGTACGAATATTCCTTACCGTGGTGCCAACATTCAGACTAAATAATTTTTAGATTTCTGAAACCAAAAACGAAACGATATGAAAAAGTTTTAAACAACACCTCGCTTTTTTAAAGCGAAAGTATTGATTCGGAAAAATTCGGATTTGCAAGGAAAAACTTTTTTCAACATATTAATACTTCGGAATCAAATCCGTACGAATTTAAACAAAATTGTTGCCTAACGCCATTTTGTTTTAAATTCGTACGAGGTCAATATGTATACATATGTACCGGCCCTGCCGACCCCTTCCCTATATCATAAAATATTAGATATCATTATTGCTTTCATAGTTTCGAAACAATCAAGTTATATTGTTTCCAAATAAATATACATATTTCTTTTATTCGTAGTAAAATGCGTCTACCATAAAGTTTGGTTAGATTATAATAGGCCATTGATTTTTTTAAAAACTAAATTATTTTATTCAGAAATTAAAAAAAAAAATTGAAGCTAATGATATACTAATTTTAAATAACCGAATGAGCCATAGAAAATCCCTATTCCATTTGTATTCTCTTTCAATATCATTTATTCATCTAATTAACTTTGAATTAATTAATTGGATATCATAAAAAAAATAACTCAATAGCACTTAAATTGAGATGAATATTGTTTTTGGAATTGTTTTTTTTTTTTCAATTTTGCGTTTATTCAAGCATCCTCGTAATAATTGAAGTTTTTTTTGAAATAAGTTATTTTAAGCATTATTATAGTTTTTTTTTCTGAATCCATTGTATATTGAATTATTATGCTTAATTGTATTCAAAATATATATGTTTATTAATTATGATGGTTTTTGTTTGAATTCAATAATATTAATGTTAATTTTGGAATAATACAGAATGTGGTGAAAAAGGTTCTTCTGAAAAAAATATTTTAATGTTTCATGTTATTATGTTTTGGGAATTAGCAGATGGCTATAAAACAATGGCCTCCATATAGAAAACAATAATTTAATAATGTGTACTATCTATTTATTTAAATTCTCTACCTATACCTTATTCGATTAATTATATGTGCACACATTCATGAGGCACAAAGTCCGAAGACATTCTGGGGATCGTCTCCAACACCTGTAGCTAGAACAATAAACGTGAATGGATGCTTTTTCTGCTCCTGCATTTTGTGCATCGAAACTTGTTCCTTTTGGTTATATTATGCTGGAGACCGACCAACTGACCAAACAAAACATATGTCTTTTTGGTCATTGCTAACATTGTATTTTCAGTTTGAACAAGAGGGACTTGTGGTCTTTTTGTGTCTCTCACCTGCTTCCTTTTGATTATATACAACATCAAGCAGACGTATGTATGTATAGAAGAGAAAATAAAAAAAAAAATAGGATAGAAACAGGAACGAGAACAAACGACATTTACCATGTCTAAAAAAAAAAAGCTGACTTTGCAAAAAAAACACTAAGAAATCCTGCGAAACATTAATTAAAAAATGACATTTTATCCACCACACGAGTGGTCGGCATGCACTTAAAATGCTAATTGCATTTACGACTTGGCGGCGGTGACGACGCTACGGTCGGTGGTGACAAAAACCAAGAAGGAAAAACAATTTTCACACGAATTATAGGGTAGAAAGCTGTTTTCCCTTTGCTTTTGCCGGAAGGATATATACGGAAGGAACTTTAACTTGCAGCTGATGCGTTTTGAATTTTTTTTTTTAAGGGTTAAATGGCGTGTGGTTATTTATGTGAAAGGGTTTGCCTTTAGAAAATGCTGTTAAGAGTTTCAAACACGCATTATATATTTTTTTTTTAATTGATTTAAATAAAAAGTGCGCATTCAAGTTATAATCTTATATTGAAGTCGGAAATGTACTTCATTGTATACATATTGGGGCAGCTTAATATTCAAACTTT
This sequence comes from Syrphus vitripennis, assembly GCA_958431115.1. NCBI lineage: Eukaryota > Metazoa > Arthropoda > Insecta > Diptera > Syrphidae > Syrphus > Syrphus vitripennis. The sequence goes on along the minus strand of OY288108.1, from coordinate 137,195,373 downwards.
AGAACCGAGTTCAACTGGCCTCGAGTCTAAAGTTAAAACACAGGTTAGAAACAGCTGCTATTCGTAAAGAATTTGGCAGCTCTGTTTAGTAAAAAACAGAATTCTACTACAATTTTAGTACTATTGCCTGCCAATTCATTGAAATCCAATAAATTTTTTTACCGTTTTTAAAAACTCAAATGGTATTTCTAAATGCTTCTAAAAAGAAATAGAATTGATTTAATAAAGAAAAACGTATTGAAAGGAATGACACTTTTAGGGCAATCACGTATATGATCAAAAGTGGTATCAAAAGTTAGTGCTAGAAAACTAAAACTGGTATTTTAGAAATATCATACTCGGCAAAATTTTGAGATATTCTCATTTAAAGTTTATATAGCTCGGATACAAAATTTGTTTGATTTTTATCAGTTTATAAGCAAAACAAAATCATATACTCGTACTCGTCTGTATCGTCTGTCTGTCTTCAACAATTACCACAGCAGAAAAAAACCCATAAGGTCTTGGAGGTTATTTTAAGTCGAAAAACTTTTGAGATAGTGTTTTTGTTTTCGCTTCTTTAAAAAAAAACTATGGCAGGACCAAATAATTTTGCTTTCTTACAAAAACGCATATAAAAAATTTCATCAAAATCAGTTGAGCCGTTTTTTAGATTAATAAGTTTTGTTGTAACGGTTATATATGAACCCTGTTGGAAAGATGCAAGGAGGAAAAATGAAAAAATAAGAGACCGAAAACAGAGGGTGAGAAATAAATTATAGAAAAAGAAAGAAGATGAAGACGATGGAGAAAAGGATTGAGGAAGAGGAATGGAAAATAAATATTGTGAGACTTTTTAAATGGGCGGAGGAAAAACTGAGAATGGGAGTAGAGAAAACAAGAAGAGTGGGAGACGAGGCTTAAATTAGCAAAGAGGAGATCAGAGAGCAGTTAAAAAAACTCAAAGAAGGAAAAATAATTAGAATAGATAGTATAACGAATAAGGCGTGGAGACATGGAGGAGAATAAGCGATAGAGGTAGCATGGGGGATCTGCAGAAAAGTGTGGATAGCTGACAGATGGCCGGAGGGATGGGTGGGGATGGCTGATCACGTCTATAGTAAAAAAGGGACAGGAACGAGGGTAGAAGAATACAGACAAGTAACGCTCGTGTCATGACTATATAAAACATAAACGAAGATTTAAGCGCAGAGGTTAGAAGAAGAATCGAAGAAGAATGGTAGAAAAAAGGGATGATACTACTAAAGCAAGTATTTAAACTCCTTTTTCTGAGGCGAAAATCTAAAATTTATAAAAGTGTGGCCTTAAAAATTTGAAAAGAATTATAAAAACAAAATATTTTTAACTGTTACCAATGCTGCCCAAAAATTCTAAGTCTTTCCGTTGAATTCTGGAACTCCTCCGTTTCGGGAATTCACAGTAAAATATAAAAAATGGATGAAAAGGAAATTTTCCAAACTAATTTTTTAACTTAAACATAAATAACTATGTATTGGAGCTTGCTAAAAAGTACCGTTTTATAGGATTGGTTGAGCATATCTTTCAATATCTATATCAACTTCTTCAGAAATGGCAGTTTTTCTATTAAACGTTTCAATTTCATTTATGATATTTAAAACAGAGATATAAGTAGTTTACATTTCATCATCATCATCGGCTCGACAACCGGGGTCCGGTCCTGGCCTCCTTCAACAAGTCTCTCCACCTATCCCGGTCTTGAGCCGACGCCATCCAGTTGCGCACCCCAAGGCTTCGGGCGTCCTGGTCTACGCCATCTCTCCAGCGCAAGCATGGTCTACCACGCTGCCGTCTACCATAGAATGTACCACAAAGGACTTTCCGAGCAGGTTCCTCTTCGCTCATGCGAGCTAGGTGCCCTGCCCACCGGAGTCTACCGAGCTTAATTTTTGTCACTTTGTCTGCTTCAAGGTAGATTGCGTACAATTCATGATTGTACCGTCTCCGGACTCGTCCTTCCTCACATATGGGGCCAACGATTCTCCTTAAGACTTTTCTCTCGAACGCGGCTATGAGGTCGGAGTGTCTTTTGCTAAGCACCCAAGTCTCGGATCCATACGTGAGTACTGGCAGGACCATGGTCCTGTACAGCAGCAGTTTTGAAGTTATGGTGAGATTTCTGGATTTGAAGAGCTTTGACAGACTATAGTAGGCTTTGTTGGAATTGAGCAGCCGCCCGCGTATTTCTTCTTCTATATTATTATCGGCTGCTACTATTGACCCAAGGTATTTAAAGGATTGCACCACTTCAAATTCGTGCTCCGCTACCTTGATTGTTTGACCAACTGTTCTTCTCGCATTCGACGCCACCATGTACTTTGTTTTACCTTCACTAATGTGCAGCCCCAGATTTTGTGCCGCCTGCTCGATCTGGATGAAGGAATCGTGTACAGCTTATTCGGTTCTTCCGATGATGTCAATGTCGTCTGCGTAAGCCAGTATCTGGCTGGACCTGTTGACGATGGTCCCTCTTGTTGCCGTGCCAGAGTCACGGATTGCTTTCTCCAACGCCAGGTTGAAGAGTTTACATTTCACATAATATTATAATCTTCTTATATGTACTCCTTAAATTTTTTGTTCTTGTATTTTGAACTTAGAAAAGAACAGAAATTGTTTCTTTTTGTTGAAAAAATTTAAAAGCGCTTGAGTGGACGTTAGATTTATTTAACTCAAACACAAATATTCCATCAAATAAAACCTTAAGCCTACTTAAGGAATTCAATATTTCCATGGCAGCAGAAGATTTGTAAATCAGTTAATTGATATTTTGGTACCTAATGGATTTCTTCTTTTTTTTAAGTTCATTAATAAAAACACCAGGACTGGAGTCCTATTTTCATTTTCATAAAAATGTATGTAGGTAGGTACCTTTCAAAAAAAAATACCAATTCAATTAAATTAATTTTAAATGCAAATATGTAGGAACAAATAACTGTCCTTTAATATCTACAAAACACCAATTCGTGGGATGAATGAAAACAAGATAAAAATCCCATTCCCCAACAACAACGAAAAAAAAATAACATTACCAAAAATATACACGAACAAAACAAATCGAGTACATAATTTGCCTAAAACCTATTAAAATGCCAATACTAGTTAGAAATGAGAACAGCAGAGAGCGAGAGAGGTTCAAATCGATTCATGTCCAGCAAATAACAATTACAATACACTTAATTTTGTACATCCTCATTGGGACATCAAAAGCTCCGATCGGTCGTCTATAAAAGCATCTCTGATGAGAATCATTGTCTTCTTCATCTTCTGCATTAATATCTGATTTGTTCTCAATGACCAAGAGTGTATTCTGTTTCTACTATTTGTTGTAGTTAATTCCTGAGTCTGGGATGTCCATTAAGAGAAAAACCAGTAGACACCCGCAAACGAATGAACCGAATACAAAATCTACCATTGAACCGGAAATAAATGGAGTAATGCTCCAGTAAAAATCAATTACCTATACCTATAGGTTTATATAGATAGCTTTTTTTTTTGGAAGAAATCAATGGACATAATGGTCCAGGCAGAGGGAGGAATTTTATTTTACTAAGTCAACTTATAGAGATAGTCGCCCTTGGCGACCAAATAAGCCGACTTCTTCAAATCAAACAAGGACTATTATACCTTCCTAAATCCTACATCACCGAGTAAGACACCCCTCTGCCTCTACTGTTCTCTCTACTGTGTCTCTGCTGTGTATATGAGACATAGGATGGCCTCATTGAACCAAAATAAAATTCAACTTGAATTAGGCCTTAATGGAATATTTGATTTCAGAGAATTGATATCGGCAAATCTAGGTTTTGAGAAGAGTTTTAAGAGGGTGAGAGAGAGACAGAGAGATATGAGGTACTTGTTATTTGCAATCATACTTGAAAAGAGCTCCCTTTAGCAGCCAAACGAAAATCCATCCCCCATATAGACTATTTGGCAAACAGAAATACAGGGGCTACCCCAAAATAAATGGTTGGCTTGTCCTACAACGTTTGTGAAGAGGGATACTAAAAAAAAATAAAGTTCAAAAATATGGGTCAGTTTTGATAATAATTATTCAGGTCACATTTCATGGGTATAACGCCTCTCTGCTTAGGGACACTGCGGCGAATACTTAATATTTTTTTTTGAATGTTTTTTTTTTTCATTTCACAAATGGATACAATTTTGAAGGTTACTATTTGAATTAAGAAACACATATTTGAATTTTAAGGCTTGGTTGGTTCTCTTTAAAAAAAAGGGTAACGTGGTTCTTTTTGAATTTTTGAAACAAGGTATCAAATTTTGGAATAATAATAATATTAAATAAAGGAGTGAATGGTTTTTATGAATTTAAAGTAGATTTTTTGAACAACGCTTCTAAATTGTTCGAAATAAGTTTCGTGCACTTCGTCCAGTTTATGGTCGACGATTATGTTGACCGTTAACTGGACGAATCGAACCATATGTTTAATCTATGTGAGATCATTCTTGCTGTAGAACGTAGAGTAGATGAAGATCCAAATCGGTCTATCCGCCATCGTGCACAAGAATTGTGCCAATCCACTTTTTGGAAGATTTTGCGGAAAAAAGAGTGCAAGAATTGAAGCCACGTCTTCATCTAGCAAGGACCCAAAACAAGATTGCTGTTGATTCCGATTAACATAATAATTTTGATTACCGATGAAGACCACTTTTGGTTGAATGGCTACACCAATAAGCAAAACTGCCTTATAGCCTATAATCATTGGTCCATATTTATTGCTGTCCAGAACGTTACAGTCAATGGTGACCGTTATAGGTAGGTAGGTAGAGATGGCAGCCGCTAGCCCTGGCCTTGCGACTCAATTAGCGCTGGGAAGCGCCGTTTTGATACCATTTACTCGTGTCAACCTAAGGATTTATAATGAATTATATGGTTTTTTAGACTTTAACGAACTTTTATTAAAGCCATTTCGTCGCATTCAGAAAGATAATCAGATCTTTGATTTTCTTCCCAGAAAGCTCACTTGGGTCGTCGAGGAATGCCTTCCCAAAGGAAGTCAATCTAGAATGGGCTAGAGCGGGGCAGTTGCAGAGAAAATGAGTGACCGTTTCTTTTTCTTGTGGGTCTCCACAGCTCCTACAGTGGGAGTTATAGGGGATTCCCAGCTTTCTTGCATGCTCCCCTATGGGCCAGTGCCCAGTACAAATTGCTGTTACCCTGGCTATGTCGTGCCTGGGTCTACATAACAGATCTTTAGAACGAGATTGGTTATAGGTAGGCCAAATCTTTCTTGATATGATACAGTTTGTAAGACTGCTCCACCTAAGTTTGGATTGATTGAGAAAAATCGAGAAAATCCTTCCCTTCACAACACCAAGAGGGATATTAACATTAACCGCTAGTGAGCTGTGAAGGGCTGAACCTTGTCGAGCCAACTCATCGGCCCGTTCGTTACCCTCTATGTCACTATGACCTGGAACCCAGATAAGAGTGACCCGGCGTTCAATGCCTAGACTCGACAGTTCGTCTCGACATTGCTGGGCAAGTAATGAGGTTGATGTAGTTGATTTGATGGCCTTAATGGCCGCCTGGCTGTCGGAGCAGATTGCTATGTTTCCAGGTTGATTTTGATTTAATTTGAGCAATTTGCATGCTTCTCTAATTGCTAGTAGTTCAGCTTGAAATACACTTGCAAAGTCTGGTAGTCTGAAAGACTTAGAGATGTTCAGTGCCTCGGAAAAAATTCCTGAACCAACCCCGCACTGCATCTTAGACCCATCAGTAAAGATTGTGGTGTCAAAGTCTTTCGTCACACTATCGTTTTCCCAATCAACTCTTGTAGGAAAAGCAATTTTCAAATCTTCGATGAGTCTGAGAGGGGGTATACGGTAGTCGGTGCTAGCCAGGAAAATATCCGAAGGAATCAATTTTGTGATATTTCCATGGCCATAGGGCTTGGAAGACCAGCAGTTAGATTCTTTTAATCTTAAGGCACTGCATGCCGATAGATATTTAATGTGAAGATCAAGTGGTAGAAGGTGCAGGATAACGTTAAGGGCATCTGTGGGGCAGGATCGAATAGCTCCCGTAGTGCCAACGCTAGCCGTTCTTTGAACCTTCTTAAGTTTATTGATGTTATATTGTTTGCTAAGTGCAGGCCACCACACAATAGATCCGTATGACAAAATTGGTCGAACCACAGCAGTGTACGTCCATAGAATCATCTTAGATTGGAGGCCCCACTTCTTACCAAATGTCTTTCTGCAGGCATAGAAAGCTATGCAGGCTTTCTTGACCCGTTCTTCTATATTTGCCTTCCAATTCAATTTGGGGTCAAGAATGACTCCTAGGTATTTAGCTTTGGAAGATAGAGATAGAGCTTGGCCGTTAAGCCGAGGTGGGTTGAAGGTAGGTATTTTAGTTTTGGTAGTAAAGAGCATCAGTTCCGTTTTACTCTGATTAACACCAAGTCCACTACTTGCGGCCCAGTTGCTAACTTTTTTCAGAGCTGACTCAGTGATTTCACTAATCACTGTTGGAAACTTTCCTGAGACCAATAGAACCAAATCGTCAGCATACGCTACTGCTTTAACACCGCTACCTCTTAACTTGACGAGTATTTTGTCCATGACTAGAAGCCATAGAAGAGGGGAGAGAACACCACCTTGAGGTGTTCCTCTACTAACATATTTAGTAGCAGTAGTGTTTCCTAATGAAGCCTGAATCTTTCTGTCACTTAGCATAGAAATGATCCATTTTGATATGAAGTCATCTACGCCGAAGTGAGTAAGTGATTCCCGAATGGGTTCAGTTAGGACGTTATTGAACGCACCTTCCACGTCTAGGAAGGTTGCGAGAGTATATTCTTTGTAGTGAATTGTTCTCTCGACTGTACTCACAACTTCATGTAGGGCAGTCTCAGTAGACTTGCCTTTGAGGTATGCATGTTGCGATACATCAAGAGGATGACCCTCCAGTAAAACTCTTATATGAGTATCCAGGATGCGCTCTAGTGTCTTTAAAACGAAGGATGTCAAGCTAATAGGTCTGAAATCCTTCGCGGTTTCGTGACCTCGCCTACCAACCTTCGGAATAAAGACCACTCGAACATGTCTCCATGACTCGGGTACGTGATTGAGATAGAGGCAACCTTTGAAGATCATTTCAAGCCAGGGCACTGCTGTGTCTTGCAGTTTCTGCAGCATAATTGGTATTATGCCATCAAGGCCTGGTGATTTATAAGGGGAGAAAGTATTGATGGCCCGTGAAATACTATCTCCTGTAATAACTGAATTGATTAGCTCCTTCTGAGCTGGATCGGTGCTTATGGTACTCCACATTTCGGGGTTGCTGTTCTCGCAACCCGGAAAGTGTGCTGTCATTAACACTTCCAAGGACTCAGCAGGAGAGGCTGTCCAGAGACCGTCAGATTTTTTTAGGAACGAGGGATTGCAATGTTCCCTCGATAACACTTTACTTAGTCTGGCAGAATCCTTAATGTCTTCTATGGAGTGACAGTATTCTCTCCAGCCAAGCTTCTTGGACAATGCTATGGCTTTCTTGTACTCTTTAAGACAATCTTTATAAGGTTGAAAGAATTTCTCCTTCTGACAGATATTGAAGATCTTTCTGGTCATTTTTCTTAATGCCGAGAGATCTTCGTTCCACCAAGGAGGAAATTTTTTACGGCTATATTTAACTGGACAAGAGACCCTAAAGGCAGTTTTAATGGCTGCCTCGAAGGTCTTTACCTTAGATTCAAGAACTTCCACAGTTTCTACTCTAGTAATTGGTACTTTGCCTAGTTTGGATTTAGTGATCTGACTGAATTTCTTCCAGTCAGTTCTTTTAGGGTTTCTATAAGGGGGAGGAGTTTCAAACTTGAAACCTATGTCAAAAAGGATCCATCTGTGATCCGAGAAGGAGTTTAAAGAGGATACTCTCCAGTTTTCTACCATCAATTCACAGTTGTTTGTAACAGTGATGTCAAGTACATCTTCCCAACCGTCGTAATTTTCCGAACTTGGAAAAACGAAGGTGGGTGTATCACCTCTGTTACAGACAATTAAGTTGTTATTAATAATAAAATGAAAAAGAGACTCACCTCGTTCGTTGATTTCAGAGCTACCCCAGAGAGAATGCCGTGCGTTCGCATCACATCCAATCAGGAGATTCGTTTTCTGCAGTTTTGCTGCATCCACCAGGGTCTTCACCTCCTCAGGCGGTGATTGTTGGTTGTGGTCACAGTAGCCAGATGCCACCAGTAGTCCAATTGTTTCTTTGCCTTCCAGCCTGACAACTGTCAAATCGGGAGTACTAAAATTGGGACACAAAAAAGCTTTTAAGTGTTTTTTAGCTGGTGACCGTTATAGAGCCATGATTACTGACCATCGACAACTTAGAGGACAACATTCACCACGTTATTGCCGATATACGGCCACAAATGTCGGAAAAAGTGATAGAAAATTAGACCTCAAGATTGAATTACGTCCGAGCCAGCCGTGGCGGCCATATGCCAGAAATCATATTTAAATTATAATGCCAAAAGAATATCCTTCGTGTCACATAAAAAGCTTTATGAAAAATTGAAGCAAATTTTTTCAATCGTCTACAATTTATTAGGGCTGATGATACCCGGGTACCCGTGGATTACCCGAATTACTTGGGTACTTGGATATTACGCGTGTACCCGACTGACCGATTAACCCGAGATTAACAGATTACCCAAGTACATCAAAAAAAAAAAGAAAGCAAAAATAGGAACTGGGTGCGAACCACAGCCATTTGTAAAATAAGTAAGTTTGAACTAATTAACTTTGTGTCACGATGTTGGAGACACATATTGATCAAACTCTATTAAATAAAATGTATTAGGGCTGATGATACCCGGGTAATATCCATTATACCCGAATATCCGAGTAATTTACTTCCCGGGTACAAGCAACCCAGGTAACCGGGTACCCGGGTAAATGATTACCCGGATGGAATTATCAGCTTGAAATATCATTTTGAGGGACATGGTCATGGACATGGACATGGTGTAAATCACTAATTAAAAAAAGAAACCGCCAAAAAATCTTCCATATCCTCAATCCTATACCGCAATGACATTGAAATGAAAAGAAAATTGAAAATGAAACTAAACCACACCATGCATCGATTTTATTAATTAAACGTTTTTTTTTTTTAATATACGAAACCAATAAAAGAGTTCTACATTTTATATTTTGTAAGAAAATTGAAATCCGAAACCACATGCGAACAAACAAAGTGTCACTTCGCATTCGCACTAAACGATGTAGAAACATTCTGTTCATTTTCATGTACGAGTATTACTCGTACTCTCCTCCCTCACCATTTAGCTAGAAAACTGATTTCCAATTAACTAAAAGCTCCTTCTATTGCTTCATTTGTTCTTAATTGCATCTGGGTCTGTGGTTAATCCAATTTAGGGGTACGAAGAACGACAACCACCGCATGCCCGAGGGAAGACGATGGGTTATATATACTCGTAGTATAGGGGGTATATATGCAATTCAACTCCGTCAGCATTCAGCACGTAGCAAGCAATTCCGTGTTACATTTTAATTTCTTTTTATATATAGCAACGACGACTATACAAGTCAAAAATTAGGTTTGCGGGGAGATGGGAGGGGAAAGGGGTGGTGGGTAAAATTCTGTAAGATTCACCACCATCTGTGTATAGTAAGTAACTTGAGGTAGGAAGACAATTGCCCCTAATCCTATGAGAAGGGAAAAAAAAATATGGAGGCAAATTGGATGGCATGGCTTTGGCTTGGCACTCACCTGATTAACACCGTTTCGCTGCACACGTCCTTGCTGGCTCTGACGATCTTGATCCCTGCTAATGATGTCTGCTACTGGCTGGTAGAACTGAGTGGTATGTTTTATGTTCCTATAGGTTGTATCTGGAGTATGAACTGGATTCTTCTTTTTTCAACTTTGTTTTTTATTTTCTTGGGTGTAATGCTCTTAATCCAATTTAACGGTTTTTTTCATAATATTTTTTTTTTTGTATTTTTCTTTATTTACCGAGTAAAATTTAGAACATCTAGTTGAAAGAATGGGGATAGTTGGGGATTTTGCTTTTAACTTATGTGGCCTTATTCAGTTGATTTTTCTACGTAGTTTTTTTTTTATCTTTGAACACAAAACTTTGCAAACAATTAAAAAATAGAAGCCAGATGGATTATTATTTTTTTTTTTTAACTAAGAGAACGTGAACGTGATATCCCGCGGCAACTCGCGTATGGGCAGGTTAGGTTATATTTCAATTAGATTGCATAATAATGATGAATGAATTCATTCGAGAAGATACATTTCTGAAATTAAAGAATGAAAGTTTCGAATGAGTTATTAGAAAAATTAACAATTGCTTGTTAAAGATTATATAAGAAGTAATAAAATCGATTTAAGAGGCAGATAGTAGGCAACATAAAATGCATGAAACCCCAGAGTAATGAGATCGGGACCAAAGCATATTAAATATGTGGCATGGTATTTCGCATGTCGTTCTCTCTTTTGCGCATTTTATCACAGACGTAATTCGCTGCACATTTGTTTTTGTTCTTGAATTTTTTCTGTATGCGTTACCATGGATCGATGCACTCTAAGTCCCCCAAAAATCTAGAATTCCAAAATATCGAAATCAATTGAAAATCTCTAATTGACAAATAACTCGAATACTTTCGAGATTTTAATGCTTTCAATACATTTTAAACAATTTTTTTTAAGATTTTAGATCATGTCCTCTAATGATTTCGCCATTCGTGTTGTTGGCATTTGAGATTTCATACGTAACCTGGCATAAATAACTTGGAATAAATAACATTTAATACCATAGAACTCAAAAAAAGTTCAAAAAATCAGTTTTATTTAAATCAAAAATCGAGGGTTCAATGCGTTTAGAGCTGGTTCGTGATTAAATGGTTCAAAACTTGATAAATATATTTTTGGGAACTTCTCCACTCGGTTTTTTGTTTTGAAATAGATAGGATATGAAGGGTTGAAAATTTGTAAGGTCTTGATAAACTTTTAAAGCAAACAAATGTTGTAGTAGGTATAAAATTTTATAAAAATCGTTAGATCCATTTCAGAGGCACCAAACATTGTGCAAATATGGAGGGGCATTAGGTGGATTTTAGCAAAATTATTTATGAAAATTTCGTTTAAATCATTGGAGTACTTAATTATTATTTTAAAGTGTCTATCTATACTCACATATTTGTCATTGATATCCGCTGTACCTATTCACACAAAAAGCCAGTGCTTTAAACTTAAAACCGGTGAATTAAACAAGATTCACTCTGTAAGAACACTCACTACCAAAACACAAAAAAAAAAAACACTCCCGAATAATTCGATCTATTCGTAAGGTAATCACATTAATTCACTCGTATCTTGTCTTGGTGCCAAAACAAGAAACAACATAAAAAAAATATCGTAGGTGGATACAGGGGTGTCACTTTACTGCAATTGCAGTAGGTCTACTGATTTTTTTGCTAAAAACAAGTTTTCTGCCTTTAAATAAGATCTACTCTCAAAGTAAATAATAATACTAAACTGGACGATAACTTAATTTAATTAATTTAATATGTTGACAAAAAATGTTGTGGGAAGTCACAATGCTGATAAGGAGCCAAAAGTTGCCGTAATAATAATAATTTTTTTTCAATTAAAAAATAAGTCTACTGCAAAAATATTTAAAATAAAATGTGGAAATAAATGGTGGAGTTTGCAAAGAAATGTGTGCTGACTAGGAGTATATTAGCATAGTTCAGCGAAAATAAATAATACGATATTAACACCAAACCCAAACTCGGTTTTTACTTAAAATTATTGATTTTGGATGATAATTTCATCCGAAGACACAAATTTTTGATCCCACGAGTTTTCGTAAAAAACGCTGTCGAAAAAATGTTTTTCTATTTTGCTCTTAAATTAATTTTAACTGCAAAAAGTTTTGTGGAAAGTGGCAACCCTGGGTAGACATAAACTTACACACACCAGCGCCCTCTTTTGCATTTATATGTACATAAGCTATCTTCAGAGGCTTTTTAACTTAATTTTGTTTACTTTTTTTTATTTGAAAACTAAATTTTTTTTCGTTTCTAGAGCAAATAATCCGTTTATTATGCTCCACATTTATAGCATAACGCCCTTGGGAGTTGTCCTTTTTTTGTCGCTTCGGATGACTTCCTTTATTTTTGCTTATTCTTTTTTATTTTATTATTATAACTTCACTTCTTTGCACCACATGGTATAAAAATAACTTTTGCAATTCCAACAAAAAAAAAAAGAGGACAAACAGGAAGCTTGTCCATATAAAAAGAATTGTGTATAAATATAGCCCAATAATATAGGTATATAAAACCAATCCAGAATATAATCAAAAGGACACTTCCTTATTAAGATATTCAACAATAACAAATAATATAGGATATCACACACAAAGATACAAATACGAAAAATCGCATCTATAAAACTGCAAAGCAGGAGCGAGACAACCCGAATAGATTGCTTTTTTTTATTATATCAAATAAAAAGGCATAAGAGCACACACAAAATATACGTTAAAATCCAAATATCAAACAAGTTGGCCTACAGATGGCCTTATTGTACGGCCATTACAGTATGTTTAAGTGCGACCGCTGGAATGTGGATTATTGAGCATAATAATAGAGCTACCACAACACGAAATTCACGAAATTTAATTTCATCAATATTTCAATTGGGCGCCATTTAAAATAGAAACATCAAAACACGTTAGAGGGCTTCGCCGTCGCTCGTCGCGTCGTTCCCTTTAATTTAAACTACCAAAAAATACAACAACATTGACTAAAACATAATTCTACATATACGCACTCATAACCAGGTTTATTATTGTGTTATGCGTTTTTCTTTGTATCTTTTTAGACACCAAACTCCACACACTCCCTTCTAAAACACAGTTTTACAAGCGCCCACAAGGCAGAAAACTTGATTTTTGGCGATAAACAAACAAACAAAAAAGCAAAACAAACTTCTGTTTACAAATCTCGGGCCCAATCCGGCATTGCACCTATTAAATATACCGCGATAAAGCCAAATAGAAAGAGACAGAGAGAGAGAGAACTTTAAGACAGAGTATTATAAATACGGTTATCAATTAAGTAACGCAAAAAGATTCAAATATTTTGGGATTTTTGTTTTGCGTTGGTTGTTGTCAAAATATTTCACACGGAATTCGGGTTTTCGTGCAGGTTGCAGCGCGTAGCGCGAACAGCGTCCGCGCCGCGGTATGCTTAAAAGACAGAGAAAGAGAATTTTCTCAAGAGAGAAGCACTTTATTTAGTTCAGCAGGAGAGCTTAGAGATAGAGAGAGAGCGAGAGAGAGAGAGATTGAAACTTCGAGTTTTAAAGGTATCTTAAAGATAGCTTAAACAATTTGGTGTTGGTGTGTAGATATAATTGGGGGACACCTTGAGTGGTTTTATTCAAAACCAAAACACGAACGAAAAAAACAAACACTTTGTAGACACTTGTTTGGGCTTTAAACCTACGCGATATAATCTCTATCTCTGTCCAACGCGAGCAACAACGATCCAACGAGTTGAACAGTCACCGAACGTCTGTTTGAGTCTGGCTATGGTCGATATTCGAACCCAACCGTCGTCGCTCGTCGTCATCGTCTTTGCCATCGTCGTTGTCGTTGTCGTCGTCGTCGTTGGTCGTTGAAGTGGAGTTGCTGTGGTAAGAGCACTGGAGGAATCTTCTATATATCTCTGAGGCTACAACATGGTCTTTTAGTTTTTTTTTTTTTCATCCCATCTATAATGCCAAAGAACAACGAAAACCCAACGAAGAAGAAAACAACTACAAAGGTATAGGAATTATAAAAATACAAAAATAACAACAACAAAATAACTTTTAAAAAATAAAAAAAAAAAACTACATACCTAGGTACCAAAGCCAATCCGCTTTATTGGATTCTGGAATTGGATGCAGTTCAAACCAGGGCACGAGGTGAGGCGCGGATCGGATGCCTGCCTGCCCTGTGATGGGATGGTGTATCAGCAAAAAGAGCCTACTCAGGTTACGTTCAACGACTATGATGATGATGGTGGATGGTTATATTGGGCTACCAGCCTCAGCCAGCACTTCTCCCTTTTTCGATTTACAATCCCTTTGTGGTTTAATTTGGTAAAGAAATTGGCAAGAACCGCATTGTGCACAGAGAGTGCCTTTTTTGTGGGATTCCTGACCTGGCATATGCGGCATGGCGCGTTGGTTTTGGATGTTTTTTTTTTGCTGTTGCTGTTGTTGTTTTGTGTTGTTCTTGTTGGTTGTTTCATGTTTGTTATACCTACGCGCGCAAACGAGTTGTGTACCTACATTTTTGGCCCGCAATGGAAGCACGAATCTCATAAATTTCGAATTCCAGTTGAGGTTCACATCATGGCTCCTATTTATTTTGTTTTAAGTTGTTGTTTTTGTGTGTTTCTGTTTATGCCCACCAGCGGCAGCGACGGCGGTGCCAGCGACAGCGACAGCTTCAAGCTAAACTCAGCTTAAGGGGCTGATACTCTCAGAACCGGATTTGTAGATTGTTTATCAAAGATATTCAAAGTGGGGTTGCTGGGGAGTCAGTAAACGGGTGCAAGCAAACGAAAAGGAATTCTCTCTTAGATGGGTAACTCTTACCTCTTTCAAATATTGGCTCTTTTGAAAGTATTTATCTTACAGATGCGTAGGAAACAAGAAAAATGGTTTTGAACTCTTACGAGTATATATCTACCTATAAATTATTCCTAAGAAGTGGAAGCTGTGTAGATGGTATAAACTAAGATGAAACAATTTTTTTTTTCTTGTTAATTTTGGTTTGGATATATGGTTGGTGTCTTTATTTAACTTATGGAATGTATAAAAAAAGCTTTAAAGCCTTTTTAATTTTAAATTCAAATGTCTCTTCAAAGCTTCAGGATAACTGCTCCATGGATAAGAAATGCAAGAATGGACCTTGCAAAAAACAGATTTTGCTTGCATCATATCGTCGGTGAAGCGAGAAATGTGTGTACCTCCATTGTACCAAATTTAGCATGAATATGAATCCGTTCCTTGGAACTTAAGCTTTATTCTCTCTAAAAATAATGATTGTACACGAAGGCGTATACGCACTCTTATTTTAATTTAAAATGTGTATTATTAAAGTCTCTTCGAATCCAAATCAAAAAAATCACTTGTGACGACGAGACAATCACAACAGCGTGTTATTTTTTTATTACCAGGAACGTATTGTTTTATAAAACTTTGTATTTCTACCAATTGGTCAAATGCAGAAGTATTATTGTACAAACTAAAAACCAGTTTTGTAAAAGTAACTAATTAAATACCGTTTCTATAAGAAATTGACTGTCAAAAATGCATGTTTTCAAAATCTTATACATTTTTATTTTTTGTTCATAATATTTGTATTGAGTTCAGAATTAAACATTTGCTTCAACAATTTTTTTTTAAAAAAATGTTATGGCATTAAAAAAATTTGGCAAATAATTTTATAGTTCAAGCTACATTTGCTTTGCAAAATAGCCATTTTTCGCTATTTTCTCGCTTTTCAAAATCCAAATAATTTTTGTTCCAATTTTTATTTTTGATTTCTTCTTCTTTTTTCTTCTTCTTTTTCGATCAGACATTATTCCTTTCAAAATCTTTTTTTATAAAAAAGCGAATTCGACAATAACAACAATGTATGATTGCCAATTATAGTCCTCTCCGAATGTTTCGCATTGGTTTTGGAAAAGCCTTAACTCGCATTCTTCTTTTTCCTATGGAGTAATTTTACCTATTTTAAACTATTTTAAGTTAACTTATGGTTAGGCTTATAACTTCAAAATTAAGCAGAATACTGTCTGCAATAATACTGAGGGCAATAAGAACCAAGTAAAAGACTAAAAAAATTAAAAAAAAACGTCTTAGAAAAAATCATTGGTTGCTTCACATGATGGATGACTTGCAAAAACTACACTTTTTGTAGATCCACAAATAAAATCATTATCAAAAGCTTTTTTGCCAAAAAAAAACACGAAATTGACGCATTATTTTCAAATGGTTTTGAGTTTACTGAGCATAGGCACCGTTAAAATTATTTGAAAAATATTTTCCATTTCAGAATTTTCTCCAAAACAACGAACGGTGTAATGAACACATTGTTTGAAACATAATAGTTCACTTAATTAGTGTGTGAATAAAATTTAAAAAAAAAATCTAAAAACTGTTTTATATTTATATCCCACACAAAATTGAGTTTCTTTCATTTTCGACTTCGTTTATCTGAGTACAAGTCAAAAGTAATTCATTGGGGAAAATATCCGTTATCCGTTAATATTCGCAATGCCTCACTGTTAGACTTTTCTCACTGTTGAGTATATTTCCCTACCTCCTCTTTTTGAATTATAGTAAACCATTTTTCCCTTTTCTTGTCTTTTCTGTTCACACCTTTTCAAATAAGAAAGTATTCAAAAATGATTAAAAGCCGTTGCGAAAACTAATTTTAAAAATTAACCCAGATAGCAGGACTCCAACTTAAATTTATAAATTGATGGCAACTTAAATATCTTGTGTGTATACTGAGATAAAACACAGCTGCTAAAAAATCCGGGAAAGTAAACGGATCAGAATCTCTACTTTAAGCTTTGTAGAATTTTATATGAAGTGATTTTGAGGCACACAATTTGAAAACGAGGAGTACAAGTTCTATTTAAAGAGCTGCTTCACAAGGTCAGCTAACATCTTTAAGAATAGAGGGCTGAATGAGGTAAAAAAAAAAACAATATTTGTAAATATTTATTCAGGTTTGTAATGAATTTTATCAGGAAGCTTATTGTTCCTATTACTGAAAAAAAATCAAGGTATGTAGTAGCACTTTGAATACTTACTCTATCTTCCAATTTACATTTTGACTTGGTCGTTGGTTTTGCTAGGTGCATCAAGTCCATTTCATTTTTTAAGTAAAGGATGACTAGAATCCTTTTTTTTCAATTACATATATAAGTAGGAGAGATACAGGATACAGCCCTATTCTGCTATCCGATCCAATCGAATCTTTCGATTCATGTGAATATTTCACTTAATTGTTCACTCTTTATTTTCAAAAGTCTTCTATCTTTTAAGTTCTAAGCTTGACCAATATTTCTTTTTAAGATTCGTAAGAGAATCTAATTCTTAAAATTTATTTGGGATCGAAATTTATATGCTTTTTGGAACAATCCGTTTTTTCCTTCGGATAGCAGAATACAAATATTCACGTGAACGTTTAACAGAATAGGGCTGATAATGTTAAGAACATTCAGCACAACTAGGGAAGAGTTGGAGAGACCTGAAATACATCTCCAGGAACCATACACCAAGGCGCGTAAGAGTAGTAGGGGCTCTGTGCCCCAACGGACGTAATAAGTCTGAGGACCTAAGTAGTAACAATCCAATTTTGTCAACATAATTGAGGACTTATTCCAAATTAAGCAACAAATTAAAATGTTCACAAATGCTTTATTCATCCACTTGCTATTCTTGAATATCAAAATTCTATGCATTCAGCTTCAAGTCCTTAAATCCATTCCATTTCAAAAGCCATGCTCACTTAAACATTAAGACTTCTTTCATCGGTTCATGGTTGCATTCTCTTCCAATCAAAATGCAACTGTCGAAACTTACCAATAAGAATAATTTGACTTCTCAAATCTGCATTTCCTAAATAAAACCAATGTTTCTATGAGTCAACTCAAGCGACACAATTTATTTTACAAAAAGAATCTATGCAACTCCACATGGAAGAAGCATTTCCAGAAGTCGTTCTTTCCAGGGAAAGACCATAGAAAAAAATAAAAAAAAAGCAGGCAGATACTAGTCGTCTACTTCAACTTCTTCTTGGGGCGGAGATTGTTGGTGTGTCCGCACTTCTTCTTGCGGCAATTTGTGGCTCTTGGATGCAACCTGGCGTAGCACTTGCGGCAAATCATTTTGTCGCAGTTGTACTTTTGGGCCAAGATACGTAGGGATGGTTCAATAATACCACCACGCAGACGGAGCACCAAGTGAAGGGTAGACTCCTTTTGGATGTTGTAGTCGGACAAAGTACGACCATCTTCCAATTGCTTTCCGGCAAAGATCAAACGCTGTTGGTCTGGGGGGATTCCCTCCTTGTCTTGAATTTTAGCTTTGACATTTTCGATTGTGTCAGAGGGTTCAACCTCCAAGGTAATCGTTTTTCCAGTAAGTGTCTTGACGAAGATCTGCATTTTGGATGTGTTTCTGTAATTTAATGAGAAATAGTTAAAATTTTACTTGGAGAAGCACAATTTCACAAAGAAAGTGACGTGTTTCACACGACTTGTGAGGTTAGAAAAAATGCGTTTACACAATTTTCGGCAAAAATTTACAAATTTCACGTGAAAATTATCAATCAAATGTTAGAGCAAGTTTTTGAACTATGTAAAATTGATAAATTGAAGCATATTTTGTGTTTTTTCGCACTTTTTTAACAATTTTTCTTAAGCTCACCTTTAAAACGTGCACCAAATGCCAATCACAAATTGAAAAGAAGTTTTCCAAGATGGCGGGAAATTTTAATCAACGAACTGCCATGTTTTTTTTCGAAAGGCGCTGCCAACGTTGAACTTTTTATTGTGGTGTTATCGATAGGAACGGGAAATTTATTTTTAGTCGATGTGTTCAAATGTGAGTCAGGGTTTTTTTAAGCACCGAGAGAATATCACAAAAAAACTACGACGGCTGGAAACTGTTTGCATTTAAAATCCAAGAAAAAGTACCCCCCGGTTAATTTAGCAAAACTTAAAGTATTCTCAGGTTTTAGTTCAACCACAATCGATAATTTGTATGGACGCTCCAATTTTCTTCTGTCATGCCGTCATTAAACCCATTCCTTCAGGGTTTAAAAAAGTGAAAATTCATCAATTGGCTTTTCCTTGTCTTAGGTCATATTTTTTTCTACACAAATAATATGTATGTTAAGTCCAACAGCAATTTAACCCTGCTGAGGTTTTAGCTAATTCCCTGGGTTTCGCTTATACATTGACCAATTATGGGTCACAAGTAATAATTGCATGTATGTTATCGATAGCCTTATAGGAAATTGCATTTTTATTCTGTCATGGAATATTTAATACCATGAATTGTGTTTCGTCAAATGCCCCGGTGTTTTTGTGTGCCAATTTCTAAAAAAGTTCAAAAACCAATGCGAAACCAGTACGAAACATTCGTGACGATAAAGAAACAATAATAACAAAACGTTTCTATGATTTACAAGAGCTCTTTGAATTATTGTTTTTTTTTTTATTCAAGTAGACGTCAAGCTACATCATTTGCTTGACCACTTCAAAATAGTACTGATCACGTTAATACGTTTTATTTGATTAAACTCAAACAAAATAGCTACTCATAAATTGAAATAAATCGGCGGGTTCTCAAACATTTATTTTTTTTGTTCGATTTTGGCACATATTGTGCTTTGCATAATTTATTGAAAAAAATAACTCGGAAGAAGTAACCTTCAATCTGTACTGTGGAGCTCTTATGGCAATCAGATGTGATAGTGGACTTTCGAATGTCTAATGAAAAACGAAATCAAAATCCTTTTGGTAATCTGGATGTTATCGCAAATTTCTTTCAAAACTCATCTCTAACTTAAATTTCCCTTCGTCTCCAAAACCACAACCAACTTCACATCACTTCTTTAACATGTGATTTGACATTTAACTACAGCCTGCTATCTCCCTCTGACTTGTGACGCTTCAATTCTTCATTAATTTTCTTTTTTCTTCATATCGTTCTAAAGTGTAGAAGATTCGTAAAGTGGTTCTACACGAAAGAAAAAATATATAAAAGTTCATAGAATAAATTAAAACAATTGGAATACAAAACTTAATTCATTCCCATTTTAAGTTAAATCCATAGGTCAAATTAAGTTTCTTTCGCAAAAAATGTTCAGAAACTAAAAACTCAAAGAACCACACACGAATTTATAATTTTTTTTCTCGCAAGAACCTTTCGCGATAAAAAAAATAAGAATGCCGCAGGCAGAAGAAAATAAAACACTAAACCAGGTAAAGTTAAAAATTAGAACAATTTTTCAAATTCGATAGAGTACAAAATTTGTGTTTTGAATTTTCAAATAGGTTGCCGCACCTGCAGCAACAGCCGATGGCGATGTCCAACCCGCAGCAGCAGAAGAGGGAGCAGAAAACCCTCGTGCGCCCTCAAAATTGGAATCGTTTTTCGCTGTAACCAAGTCATTGATATTGCGTGCCCTCATTATTTACTTCATTACGTCATTCTTTCGGCGACCCGCACCGACTAATGAAGCTACGGACAAGGCAACTACTGCTGCCGCAGCTGGGCCAAAAATCAATGCCTGGAATTTATTTGAAAATGGAACTCTGTTCGATCTACACGTCTATCTGTCTGAGAGTTTCGACGAAGTGAATTTTGGTAACCCCGCCAATTTGGTGTGGCTCCAGGAAGGCCTAACCTACGGCGACTGGAGCACAGGACCAAACAACGATGGAACGTACACGCACAGTCTGAAAATAAAAGCCACGGAGAGCCTGATGAACAACGGTTCCCTTTATCTTCATTCCTATGTGACTCGTGCCGGACAAAGTCCGAATCCCAAGAGTCAGTACTATGCCAAGAAATACATGGGCTACACCCGCAAGATGCTCAATAAGTACAAAAAAATCCGCGTCAATCGCAACTACAATCTACTGGCTGGCGAGAAAGAGAAGCCTTCCACTCACATTGAACTGTTAAAGGACACGATTGTGTCCCACTGGCATCCAAACCTAACCCTGAACCTGGTCACCGATCAGACTAACTGGGCTCAGGGCTCAATTCCACCTCCACTCGATGAATACGTTCAATTCATCGAAAACGGTCGCACCTACCTCCCTATTCTCTTCATCAATGACTACTGGAATCTCCAGAGAGAGTATACCCCAATAAATGAAACTACTCCCGAGCTAGAGCTTCATCTGACTTATCAGCCGCTAAGCATGTTCAAGTGGCAACTGTATGCCGCCCAATCGATGAAGAACAAGTGGGCCGGTGGTATGTTTGGCGAGATCATGAATGCCGGAGGAGCTGTGGCCGATGAGAATGACGAGGACCAGGACTCCATCAAAGAAACACTCCTCGAGACAAACATTTACCTACTCGGTCTGACTATTGCCATATCGATCCTGCATTCCGTATTTGAATTGCTCGCATTTAAAAATGACATTCAGTTCTGGAACAACAGGCAATCCCTCGAGGGACTCTCAGTGCGTTCGGTCTTCTTCGGGGTATTCCAATCGCTCATAGTGTTGCTCTATGTGCTAGACAACGAGACAAACATCATGATTCGTCTGTCGTGCTTCGTTGGTCTAGGCATAGAAGTCTGGAAGATCCACAAAGTCGTGGACGTCAAGTATGACGGCACAGACAAGATAATGGGAATCCTACCACGAGTTTCGTTCAAAGATAAGAGTTCCTACGAGGAGAGCGCGACCAAAGAATACGACAATCTAGCTTTTAAGTATCTCAGCTGGGCATGCTTCCCACTCCTTATCGGCTATTTCGGTTACTCGCTGTTCTACAACGAGCACAAGGGCTGGTATTCCTTCGTGCTGAACATGCTCTACGGTTATCTTCTGACGTTCGGATTCATCATGATGACTCCGCAACTCTTCATCAACTACAAAATGAAGTCAGTGGCGCATATGCCATGGCGTATGATGACCTACAAATTCCTCAACACCTTCATCGATGATATCTTCGCATTTGTGATTAAGATGCCGACAATGTATCGGCTGGGATGCTTCCGAGACGATATTGTCTTCTTTGTTTTCTTGTACCAGCGATGGATGTACAAGGTCGATCATAAGCGTATGAACGAATTCGGTTTCTCCAAGGAAATGGAAGAGGAGGCAGCTTTGCGGAAGGCAGCCGGAGCTGGTGGAGCGATAAAACCAGCCGAAGAAAAGAAGAAGGACTAAGTCTATGAAAATGGTGGGACAGATAAAATATCACATTTAGTTTTGTTTCTTCACTATTTTATGTACACACCTTTTTTTTTGTTATGATAAAACTATTTTATTATAATAATACACAAGGTGTTTCGTTTATATATTATACTGTTTATAACAGTAGCAGTAGAACTATTTAGTAATCATTTTTGTAATATTTATTTCCTCCTCTGTTTTGCGATTGTTTCTTTTTGCTCCACTTGTTCTTTATTTGTAGTTCAATTGATGCATTTTTTTTTTTTGTTTAATTAAAACAATAAATAGAACAAACATTTTGTTCTAAACGCATAACTTACGAGTATATATATAAAATAAAAATTATCTTGTAAATCTCATATTTTCTTCTCTCATTCGGTGGTAGAATATACATAAATAATTGTGTGTTTCTTGTAAAATTGTTGTGTAAACCTCTTGAAGTAATAATAAAAAGCAGAAAAAAGGAGATTAAAAATAAACTAAGAACATTCATAAAATATAGACAAATTATCATAACGAAAATTAATTTTCTTGTTTTTCTTTTCATTTATTGAATTCAGTTGGAAATTACATGATTTTTTTTTTTTGTTTGCAAGTAAAAATGATAATCGTGTGATTATCTTTTCGTCAAGATAAGTGGTTGGTTTGTTTACTGACGTGGCTTTTGAAATGAGTTAAATTTGTTTTTGTCTTTAAAATTTGTGACGATAGAAGAGCGGGGATGTTGAGTCATCTTTTTCGCACGATGCTGATAAAATAAAACCCACGTAGCTCGACTTTGGAAAAGATAATTTCTTTTGATTTTTCCACCAGGTGGGAAATAATGTACGTATTTAAAATTTTATTGCTGAGTAGGTATTAATAACTTTAACAATAGAAAAAATTGTTACAGGATGATTTTTTTAATACAAATTCGAGTTTCAATTATATTTGTTGCTGAGTAGTTGATAAATTGTTATTGGGTAGTTAATAAATAAAAGAGATCACAGGTTATATCCTAAGGATTGATTCAACTATCGGAGTTTCTGGTAAAATGTAACTACTAACCCGAAATTGTTGGGTTAACTATATTCATGATTAATAACTGAAACCGATTTGAATAAAAAGAAATTGATAATTACAAGTTTATATATGTATAGTAAATGATTTTATTTGAGTTGAGTTGCTGAAACCTTGAATTAAAGTGTGAATTGTACATGATTCAATTTTAAGAACTTGTGTAAATCTTATGTTTGCTTTTATAGAAAACATATTGAGGGTCTTTTATCAATTTCATAGCCACCATTTGAATAACCTGGATATCGCATCGATACATGGGTAAATTTCTTGTAATTTTTTCCTTGTTAACATATGAATTTGGTTTAAAATAAAATGCATGGCTGTATGAACTTCTCATTTGTTAAAGTAGGTACTTACTTAGAAAAAAACAAAAAAAAATACGAATGACATTAGAGAACAAAATAAAGAAGCTTAAAATTAATTATTTAAATTTTTAAAACAAGTTAAACCAGAAGTTTGAGCTCAAAACTGAAGATGTCATCTAATATATCATGAAAATACAAATTTACGAAACTAAATTTTCAAAAAATTTAGTTTTTTTTTCAAAAACAATTTGTTTTTGGAAATTATTATATTATAATTATATATACAGGACCTTCTACAAAAAATTTGTAACGCAATCCTTCAAGCCTTTTATTAGAAAATCGAAAACCGAATATCCGGTTCTATTACGGGCAGCGTCTTACAAAAGCCCACAAAAAATATCAGTGCCGTTTTCGAGATATATATATGTTTTCTTCTTAACGGTTATATTACAGGTTTCGTTATTTTTGGAGCTAAAAAAAAGTTTGTATTCCCTTCTAGATAATCTCCCTTTTTCGAAAAATTTAGAAAAAATTTTTTTTTACAAATTTTCTGCTCACAATATCAAGAGTTTGTGAAGATAACAATCTTAAGCCTACAGACTTTGTGAAGCCTCTGTGAATAATGCCTAGTAGAAAAATAATTTTGAATTGCTTGTGAATTAAAACTCTGCACACCTTCTTCATGATCACTTTTTCAGTGAACAAAAAATTCAAATTAGCTGTTAATCACGACATTAATTACAAACATGTACTAGATTTTAAAGCGACAGAAGTTCTGTTTTTTGATTAAAAAAAAAGTTAGTTTCAAAAAACTTTTACAAAACTTTTTTAAAGCTTCAAACAGCTTGTTTTCGCTCAAATCAGATCAAATGGAGGGGATAGTTTCTGATTACTAAAGGGACACAGGTTTTGGAAAAAAAGTAGTGTTATCTCGTAGTTTGAAATTAATTTATTTATTTATTTATTTAAATCACAGGAAACAATACAAATAAATTTGTATCGTCCGGAATACATTACGCTGGGGAACTAGCCCATATGGCTGTTATAATAGCTTGAATATATAAATTTAATATAATTTTATAAATTAATTATTGAATTAATTATTGTGTAATCAGTTAGAGGTTTTCAAATATTCCCATTTGAAAAAAATCGTTCTTCGCAATGTTCAAGACTAATTTTATTATCATGACGTACTTAAGTTTCTACAGCCGAAATACAAACCTTTCTTAATTAAACATTTCTACTATTTTTTTTTTATTACAATCGAGTGTGAAAAAACGAAATTTAAACACACACTACCTCAGATTTCTATTTTACAAAAGTGCTTCTTCAAGCATATTTCACTTTGAAAAATAATCTTACGAAATAGTTTATTTGTTTGGTGTTTTCCGAGTCTATACTCTTTTTATAATTTTGGGAACAGAAAAACATTATGAAAACAATACTCACAACAGCCAATTGAAGATTTTTAGAGTAAAGGTTTTCCCAGCTAAACACCTTGTTGTTATTATTATTTTTCATCGTCACGACTGATTCGCACCGGTTTCGCATTGTGTTAGGGAAGGCTTAATGCAGGAGTTATACAAAACAGTCGGTTCGACTGATGTTCATCGTTGTTTCCGGATGTTTCGCATTGGTTCGGCAAAGTCTTAACTAAAAAATTATCTTACGAATAATATTTTGCGGTGCAGTTTCGCTGAAGTGCAGTTCAACTATCCCAATATTCTTTGTATATGAAAACTAGTTTTCATATACAAAGAAAGCACCTTTGTATATGAAAACTATAGTACTCTCATGGCGAGTTTTTTTTAGGGTTGCAGAGGTCCTGGTGGTGGCGCTGCAAAATGTGAGGTGTAAAATTCGATTTGGGGAGTCTTTAAGCGTCGAAAATTGGTGGTAGGAGCAAGAGGAGACTATCTTTTTGGATAATTGCATCCAAAAAATATCAATAAATATCATTTAAAACCTCCATAAGCTCTCCACAAAAAAAAAGAGTAAGGGTTGCATAGGTAAATTAGATGTCGCCCCATTCGACTTCCACCATGATAGTACTATAGTTTTCATATACAAAGGTGGTAGGGGCAAGAGTAGACTATTTTTTGGATTATTGCATCCAAAAAATATCAATAAATATCATTTAAAACCTCCATAAGCTCTCCGCAAAAAAAAAGAGTAAGGGTTGCATAGGTAAACTAGATGTCGCCCCATTCGACTTCCACCTAGATAGTACTATAGTTTTCATATACAAAGAAAGCACGAAGATCTTCTTCGAATTCGAAAATTACATCAACAAACAACAACCAAAATTTTACAATATTACCCTATAATACACACACTACATCCCTGTACAAGAAAATTTCTCCTCAAATGTCAAAAAACCCAAATGTCAGTTGTTGAAAAAAGGTGAAAAAGTTGTACGCAAATTTTTTCAAGGAAATAATTTTTGTTTATTTCCTTAAATAAGTTAAATATAAGCTTCTATAATTTATACATAAACCCATAAAAAACATTTATACCTAATTCTTGTCAAATAAATAATCAGAATCAACTTCAAATGAGCTTTTTGAGGTTTTCTGAATGAAAACAAAAAAGTGTGTCCACAAGACAAAAAAGAAATACTCCAATTGGAAAATGTTCACGTAGATTGATTTCCTGTTTTCATTTAGATTGCATATATGAATATTTTCTTTTTACCAACTTATCCACCATGTATTCCGAGTGGGCTTCGCTATCCTCGACCATAGCATCAAATAGCGCCGAAGCACAATCGTCTAGTGTGCTAAATAAATTTCCAGCATCGGCCGGTAAAGAAGTAGCTGTTTCGGTTGTTAAGCAGCTGGCATCGAATTTGGGAATAACACAAAATGCTGAACCAAGTCATTTGGTCAAAGATGAAGAGGTTGAATTTTATATTCTTTAAAACGCAAATCTTGAAAGGTATTAAGTATTTTTTTTTTTTTGTCTTAGGTGGTTTGGTGTATGGACGTCATTTGTTTTGGTCTATCACTGCCACTGCAAGAGCATGAAACTATTAAGGATTGTGTTAATGTATACTGCGAGTGGCTGACTGCACTACATCCGAATCCAAGAATAAGTGTTCCAAAACCGATCTGTGACGATCCAAATATGTACTGTAGAAAAGTCATAAGTCACTTTCATAATCTATTTGTTCCACGACAAGGCGAAAGTAAGTATAGAAGTGTTAATTTAGTTTACTATTATACGTTTGAGTAGAATTAATTAGAAAACAGCTTAAAATTGCTATTTGGAAATTTCCCATTTGTGTAATAATTAAAGGCGAAAGCTATTCATATACATATTTGGTATCATTGCAAAAACATTAATAAAACTCAACTAAAGGCAAAAAATGATATTATGGGCTCCATCACGAATTGTTGAAATGGTTTTGTGACCCCTGTAGAGATCGCTTATATAAACAGTAGCTCAATTAAAGCTCAAGATGGTATCCATTAAAATTTTGAATGTACACTAAAAACTCAGAACAAAATATGTATGGGAATTTGTCGTGGATAAGAATAATGTAGCGATGTCGTTAATGCCATCATCCGTAGAATTGGCGTTGGTGTTATTTGATGAAAAATCACCGTCCTGAACACAATCCGGAATTAAACAAAAGAGGTGTGCCAAAACCTTTCGTAGAAAAACATTTTCTCGATGACCATAAAGAGCTCCTTTAGATCAGTAACCACTTAAAATGGCTTTCAACGATTCAAAAAACCGAGGATCATTTCCTATTGTTAATTCATTTGAGTATTACCCCTGAAACAAATATTTTTAAAAAATCGCTACCTACCCCTGTAGAACAACCTGAGAAAAGAGCTGTTCTAAATCACGACATTTGTATTTATATCCATACTCACATATCGGTTATACATCCACTACAAAAAAATTGCTATGTGCTTTTAGATAATAAGGTTTCTTTGGAACTCTTCTGACAATTTATATGTAATTTTTTTTTTAATTTTTTGCAAGTCTTACCATTTTTGTATCAAACCTTGGGTATGTGTTAATTTATGAAAAGAAAATCTCTGGTTCCCAATAATTTAGCTCATTTGATTTTGATCTTATTTAGGTGCGGATAAAATCAATCGACAAGCAGTTCTCTGTCATAGAGTTCTGCGAACACTTCAACAAACTGCACAAATATCACAAACAATGAACCGTGACACATGGGAAGCTCTCTTGTTGTTTCTGCTGGCAATCAATGAAATTCTTTTGGCTCCGCCAACAGTCAAAGACGATGTAGGTGATCAGCTTTGTGAACGTGTGTTAAGTGTGCTTTTTGAAGTTTGGCTGTTGGCATGTGTCCGGTGCTTTCCATCGCCATCATTGTGGAAGACTCTTCAAGAATCCTGTGCACTATGGAGACATCGTATAGCTTTAATCGAACAGTGGAATCGAGTTAATTTGGCACTAACTTCACGATTGCTACAATTTATGTATGGGCCAACATTTCCAGAGCTCAAAATCTGTAATAGAACAAAAAATGTCTTTTTTGTTGAATATGTAACGAAAATTTCAATATCACTTTTACAGCCGATGAAGATGCACAACTGATTCCAAGTGGAATAACAAATGACTGCATTGCACAAACATGGTATCGCTTCCTACGGACAATTGGAAATCCAACAGCTCTTTGCTATCCCCATATTATAAGTAAATCTTCACATTTCATGCAATGGGCTCTTACTCGTGACAAAGGTGCAGAGCCCTATCAACATCCCTGCTTGCTGTTGCTTCCTCAAATATTCCTAAAGGCGATCAAAGGAATCTCATCGCAGGTTGATGCGTTCTTGGGTAAGCTTAAAGTTATTTGGGCTACTAACACACATCTTTGTTGTATAAAATTAACTTTTATTTAATATAACTTACCTAACTTTCGCTTACTCAACAACAGGTATCTATCAGCCATCGCAAAGTCACGATGAAAATATCACAAATCTAATGGACATACGTTCATCATTGAGCGATGCCATTCACGGTAGCGGTTCTGGTTTAAATCATAATACTCATCATTTGTTTGGTTTTAGTACTGGTGCAGGTGGTAGTAGTAGTAAATCAGGAGGAGCTACTGAAAATAGTGGCTCTTCGTTTCTTAGTGGCTTAAGTGGCAATACGGCCACACATGCACTTAACGCTATTATTGGCCATCACCATCATCCGTCGTCTAGTGGTAGCAATAGCTCTTCGTCGTATGGAACTCCATTAACATCAACAACTTCCGGTTTAGGTAGTAGTGTTGGAACGGGAGAACATTTACCACATTCACCAACGCCACCGTTGCAAAGGCGTTTGGCAAAATCTTTTAGTGTGGCGCCATCTATATCACAACAAAAGGGTGTGGTTTTTAATTTATTTCCTTTTTTTTCTGCATTATTGCTCTTAAGGCAGAATTAATAATATAATTTGTGGCGTTCGTTTGTAGTTCAGCTTTTGTGCTTGGTCTTAATGCCATAGATGATTTGTTCGTCAATTTTTTATAAATGTTCTTTGTCCATTGTCCAATGCTTGTTTTGAGTAGTTTCTTTTTTTTTGTGGTTTGTATTCATTCTTTTCTTATGATTATTTTCCTGTTTGATCATTTAAAGAAGTTTGTTTATCATCCATTAAACCTACTTTTTCATTTCTTCTCTCTGCTACTTTACTACAAATCATGAAATTTAATTTTGTGTGTAACACTAAAGCGACATTTTTTTTTTATTAACTTTACTTACAAAATGTTAAAAGCCGATATTTTAATAGTCTTATTATATCATAATGAAAAGATTTGTTCCTGTTTTATTTATTCCTCTGAAACCTTAAATTCTGATTGAAAAACTTGGTTAGTTTGGTTAAGGTTTAGCTCTGGTTCAAAATTCTATTGTGAGATATAGCATAATGATATACTTAAACTCAGCTATTTCGCCGAATACTTGGTATTACTCTGATGCATCTACCAACCAAGTTGGACTCAGAGGACTGACCACCCATCACAGCAACTGAATTTTCAGATATTTATCTAATCGAGGATAATATGTATTTTCCAGAAAAATTTTGTGTCGCTGAAGACGAAAAAGGTTATAACTTTACTTTTGAAAAACTGTTTTAATCATGTGCCTCAAAACATTTTTTTGTCCATTTTTATAAAACTAACTATTTATTTAATAGTAGAATAGCATATATTTTAATAAAGCTATAATCTTTTGTTTCCAACAGTTTATTTCTTACTCCATTATGGTTTTTGTGCAATATTTCGGCTAAACCGTAGAGATGTATCAGATTTCTGAAAATTTCGTTTTTAAATTATTCTTTTTAGTATCACTCCAATGCGAACTAAACACAAACATTTTGTTCATTTTGAACGAATAAATTCAATGGGTGGATAGCTCAAAACGTCGCAACAAAAAATAATATTGAATGTTTCATTTTCTGAACAAGCAAAGACACATTTAAATGAAAATTTCTATACATTTTCAATCTACCCTGCTTGCTAGTTAGCAATCCAAAATAAATAACAATTGCAGATAGAATAAAAACACGAACAAACACATATCATTCAAGATTAATAAATCTATTCATCAACTGACCTATCCATCTTCCCTTGAAATGTATTCCCTCTTTATCTCGATAATAAATGGCTGGTGCACATTTAAAATAATTCGAAAAAAAAATTACTATGTTTTATTTAATTTTTTTAACTTAGACTGAATGCGTCAAATTTTTTAAATGATGGTGCAATATCAAAAAATTCCAAGCAACTTAAGATGTGCTGTTCTGTTAAAATATGTGATAGTTGTCCATTAATTTTCTGTTTTGGGTTTATGATAGCGTCCAACAATTGCCAAGCCACTTAAGCTTTTGTTTCATAGACATGCGTTTTTGTTGCAGTATGTTTTAGTTTGTATTGTTCTTTTAGTTCCATTTATATTCGTTTAAAATATTTATATTAAATAATTTATTTTCGCGTTATATGTTGTAGATTTCTTTTGAATATCTATACCTCCTGGCACCATTTTGTGAATTTAAATTGGTAGTTTTGAAAAATAAATACATGAACTTATAATATGTATTAATTTCTAATATAATGAATCTAATTAATGCATGCAAAGTAAAAGTGAAGAACAACAGCGATTTATAACACGGGTAGAGCTTTAAAAAAATTATCACTTCAGTCACTTGTAATGTACTATTTTTTAACAAAAAAAAAATCTTAATTTTTACTTTTATTCGAAAGCTCATTAGTCTTAGATTAAAAATAATTTGAGTAAAGTTGGTGTATCAATAGTTTTTTGTTTTTATTTTAATTAGATTCTTTTTTGTAGGTTACTCAATTTTTGCAGATAACAATTGGAAAATAAAAAAAAAAATGAGGGGCGTAAATGCTCTTTTAGTTAGACAAGTGTTTGTTGATTTCTTTTAGATACTTACTTGTTTTTTTTTGTTTTGTTGGTTGGAAATGAAGTGTTTTCTTGTTTTAATAAAATATTTATTGTTCTTGTTAAGGTTTAAGTAAAGCCGCTTTGATTGGATTGACAAATTCTCGTTCACAAAGTAACCAACCGCCGCTCACACCTACATCTGGACCTCCATCATCGAGTAGTTTAAATTGTAATATAAAATCTCATCCCATAAACTTGGTTTTTTTTATAAAAGTTTGTTTTTTGTTAAAGCTCTTCCATCCATGGGCTCAGAGCCTCGACCACCATTGGCGCCAAATCGTCCAATGTGCAATAGTGTTCTTCATCTATTTGGTGAATGGTTATTTGAAGCTGCTTACATTGGTGGTGATTCATGGTTGGTGAATGCAAAGCGTCAGGCTTCAGAGGCTAGCAAAAGACCATCGTCAATGGTAATGGAGAATCGTAAGGGGAGCATTTCCTTGTCACATCCGAATTCTAATAATGATCCCACAAATCTACCCCGAGGACTTACAATAGATAAATTCGAATCAGGACGTGCCGAAGCTATTGGAGCTCTGTGTAAGATATTCTGCTCGAAGAAGACCGGCGAAGAGATCCTGCCGGTTTATTTGGCCCGTTTCTATATGGCTCTGCAACAATGCATGAAGATAACCGAAACCAAAGAATGTGACGAGACTTTGGCATCGATTCTCTTGAATTCTTCAGATTTGTTTCGTTTGGATTTGGATGGAATACATGTTCTATTACCTGCATTTATATCCGCTCTAGAGGTGGTTTTACCTGATAAGGACTTAAAAATCAAATCCTTAGCAATAAATTACAACAAAATAGAACTACGAAGAGCATCGATTAATATTCTGCTTTCGATGTTGGCACTGCCATTGCATTTCCAGACGTTACAAATTCGTGATTTAAATAATGAACATCCAGAGAGGTGAGTTACCTAAGAGATTTTCAAAAACACATAAAACTATTTTTTATTTGTTTCAGATCGATTACATTTATTCAACTTAAACCGCGTCTAATAAACGTTTTGATGAATGCTCTACAAGTAGAAACCGATGCACAAAACACCCATATGCTGCTGGGTGGGCTTCTACTTACAGTTCAGGACTCGGTAAATTTTGAAGAAATTGAAATGAGGTCGGATAATATGCCCTCATCATCGCCTCAGCCCGGTGAAGCAAATATTTTTAGCTCAGGTTTGAAATTATTTTACTTGAACTTTTGCGTTTGCCTCTTTTCGCTCTGTTTTTTTCTCTTCAGCTTTCTCACTCGTGATTCAGCTTTTGCGCGCTCACATCTATTCTCTTTTTAGATTCATTTTAGTTTGTGTTGTTTCCCCTTTGTGTTATTCTTTCTTCTTAATTTTTTTTTTCAATTTTTTATTTTCATTATTTATGTTGTTCCTTTCTTTTTTATGTTGTATTCTGTGTTTTTAAACAACAACAAAAAAAAAAAAAAACAAAATATATAATAACGTGTAGCCTGTTCAGAGAGATCAGCGTCGATAGCAAGTGGTGGAAATATAAGTTTGGGTGCCCATAGTACAACAACCATAGGAGGCGGTAGTGCAACAGGAGGAGGAGGATATGGAAGTGCTGCAACTGTTACCGGTGGTAAAGGTTCCATTGGGCGTGATAATTCATCACAACATGATTATCCCAGTTTAACTGTCTCTGATGATTTCCCAGTGGAATTATTACAAGAATTTGAGACAGCTTCGGTCTATGGTAAATTTATTTTGTTTTGTTGATTTTTATTTTATTTATTTTTTATTTGATTTTTGTTTTAATAATTTATTGCTTTCCGTTTTTTTTCATTTATAGCTTTTTTTTACTTTAATTGCACACCACATGAAATTTAATTTTTGTATCTGATTTTTTACCAAAATTTTTAATTAACATTTTTATTTTATTATTTTTATTTCAATACACTAATAATATGCAAAAAGAAAGCTCTATGAACCACAATGTCGTGACTAATGCTTTATAAGCGAATTTGTTTGGACTAACTGAAACAACTCAATTGCTTTTCATACACATTTTCATTATAAATAGGATCACTCTCTGGCCGAAATTCGACCATTTTTTTGTCTTTATTCTGCACATCTGCTCGAAATTACCTTTTAATTAATATTGATTTTTCTTTGATAATGTTGCGTTTAAGTGAGAAAAAAGTGTAAGGCAAAGTTTTCGTCAATAATGTATAAAATTTCCTATATAATAGATTTACGCCTCAAATTATTATCTACATTCAAATTTTTTAAGGTTTTGAAAATTTGTTTTGGATATTTAATATTTTTTTATTGCGTAAAGGTATTTATTTGTTTTTAAAATGTAATGATCTTATCCCATAATTTTGGTAGCTGAATCCAAATTTGACCTCCAAGATTCCATCATGTCAAATTTTTGAGATATTTTCATTAGAACAATGAAAAACACTTAAAAAAACGTCTTTTCGGTATATTTAATATTATGTAACAATGCAAGAGAATTTTTTGAACACATTTTCTTAAGCTTTCGAACATGATTAACACGAATTCAAGCTCAGAATTATTACATCCGGTCGAGTTTTCAAGATATGTGAATTTGTAATTTTTTTTTGACTTTATGCTAAGAGGTAACATTTTTCAAAACAAATATGAATACTAAAAACATTTAAAGCCTTCTTTAAAAATCATTAGTAATCTTTTAAATATAATATGTATCATGCTTTCTAAAAAAAACTGTGGTTTGGATTATAGATCTAAGTACAGACTGGCTGACGGACAGACAGGGTTGCGAGCTAATATTTTTTTTAAAAGAATCAAAGACCCTACATTCGTAGTAGGTACCTAAAGTCACTGATAAAATGTTTTATTATTCCTTTATCGTGACCTTTTTAAATTATAAAATTTTGACTCCTAATAAGACTTACAGCCTACTCAGGAGTCAACTGATTCTTTTACATAATATTTTGAATGGTCCTCATAAAACAAATAATCTTCTCTGTCTCTCAAAAATTTCTAAATTGTCCAAATGCATAAGGCCAAAAATGGTTTTTAATAAAATACAACTTATATTACATTGCATTTCTTCTATTTAGGTACAAACATAAACATAAAATACTAAAAACACTTCCAAATAAATACAGATCTCATACTTTTTATACCATTAAATTGCATTCATTCATTTTGAAAACCATAATTTATGCATTATTTCAGTATAAGAAGTCATGTTTTTCAAATCCAACCTATTGATACACTTTTGCAGATAATGCACATGCTCTGTTCGTACGGGCCACATACCTTGTATGTCACCGTTTGATTTCATCATGGAAGACTGATCTTAATGTATCACTAGCAGCGCTCGAGCTCCTTTCGGGGCTTGCGCGTCTACAGATCCGGGATTCAGGTAAGTCTTTTTGAATCTGTTAAAAAAAAAAATACAAGAAAAAAAAATCAAAAAATCTAACCTTTGTAAATATTTAAAAATGTTGTATAAATTCCAATTCGAAATAAGATTAAAGTTTTAGTCTAATATTTAAATGGTTCTAACCCTCTACCAACCTCTTTCTGTTTCTCTTTAACAAAAAAAAAACACCTTTCCACTGCCCCATATAATCCTCGTCCAAATATTCAAAAAAAAATCAAAAAAAAAATTACAAAAAAAACTGCAGCCAGGAAACTAACAAACGGTAATAGACACTCACTCATTTTACTAACACAAGCACTTTTTGTTTTCGTTTCAAAAAAAAAAAAAAAAAACAAACAAACATCTCTTTCGTTCGTTCACATATCGTTCGAACACCATTGTATAGAACAATTAGTAGCAATTGAAGAACCAAGTCAAAATCTAACGATCATTTCCACAGACGCTCTAGAATGCAAGCGAGCGGTGAAGTGGATATGTGACTACATCTGTTATCAATGCTCGAGACCACCGCCTGCTCATAGCAAGGATCTGCATAGTACTATTGTTGCTGCATTTCAATGCACATCGGCATGGCTAATGCAACACCCATATCTGCTGCAGGATCAAGATTGCTTTAAGACGGTTATAGAAGTTGTCGAATTGGGTATATCGGGATCGAAAAGTGTTGGCAAGCCCGGTGAGCTTCCAAAATACAAAGATCAAAAAGAATTGAAACCAGTATCGATGAGGGTGCGAGATGCTGCAGATATTCTTCTGACAATTATAATGGAACAAGTTGGATATTTTCCCAAAGAATATGGGGCAGCAGAAACAATTTCGTCATTATTGGACGAAGTTAATTTGGTGAAATATTGTAATTCAGTTGATGCTAAAACCGTAACGAAAGAACAAGCTATACAAAAGTTCAAGTATTTTGTGACGGAAAATTCATCGATTCTCGCTTTGCTAGAGGAACCGCTGGGAAATGTCGAGGATCCACAACCTACTCTAACGTGTAAGTATTTTTTTTGTTTTTTTGTTTTAGGTCCTCGGTGTATCTCCATCTACCAAACATCATGAAGAAATTCAACACGCTAAGATTCCAGGAAATTGCTGTTTTAATTTAATTTTATTATTCTTTACGATCTTGTTTAATTGCATTTCTCTAAATTTAGTGCTGCTTCGGAGTCCTTTTGGTCGACATGTATGGAATTTACAAATGCGTTATCTGCCACGTAGTAAATCCGG
Organism: Syrphus vitripennis; assembly: GCA_958431115.1. Taxonomy (NCBI): domain Eukaryota; kingdom Metazoa; phylum Arthropoda; class Insecta; order Diptera; family Syrphidae; genus Syrphus; species Syrphus vitripennis. The sequence continues at coordinate 137,159,916 of OY288108.1, read as the reverse complement.
CAAAAAACACACCCCTGTCAATCCAGGACGTCCGGTGCCAATGAACGATCCTCCCAAACGGGTGGAAGTGGTTCAAAAGTTTTTCCCCGATGGAGTGGAGAAGGCAAAACCATGTGCTGCAGATTACTCTATTCCAACGTTGGATAAAATTCGAGAGCAATTTGGTGCGGACGTAATGAATCGTTGGGACAAGTTAATTGAAAATCAGACGATCCTAGAAAAAATGGCTTGGGCAGAAACTGCCAAATCGGGCGAAGTATTGGGTCATGCCCAAGAGTGTGTTCCACCAACACCAGTTGATGATAATCAAACTGCACGTTTGTTTCTTTCTCAATTTGGATTTGTTTCGTATGAGCCAGAAGACAAAACTAACGAAACTCCAGGCTATAGGCCACTTATAGCTTTGGATTCAACGCGCAAAAATTTTGTCCATGATATTGATTATTTGGATAAGCTGAGTGTAAGGAGTCACGATACAGTTCATGTATTCTATATGAAATCTGGACAAACAACGACTGAAGAAATCATTGGCAATATGAATGCGGAGAATATAAAATCGCTGAATCATAATTTCGGGAAGATGTTACTAACTCTAGGTTGGCCAGTGGACATAGAAGACCATTGCGGTTGGACTGGGTCTGTTTCTACAAGCTGGATACTGAGAAATACAGACGAAAAGCCACGCGAAAAGTCCGATGATTTTCGATTTAATGGAAAGTCCAGTGTGTTGTATTGGGCTGATGTAGGATCAGAGATAGCTTTTGTTGTTCCATCTGAATGGAACCGGCAGTTCTATACTCAGACATTGAACACAACCACAGATGGAAGTTGTTTATCACATTCTGCTAGTGACAAGAGCGTTTGGAATGAAAAAAATGTATCAGCAGATTCGACAACAAGTCGATCATCAGGTGCCAAGCCCAGAACCTTATCACTCGAATTAGACCACTCGAAAGAGCCAGTTCCACCGACAAGGCGAAAAAATGCCACCAAACCTTTATTGCTGCCCCAGCCACCTGCAAAAATTTTTGTTGTATGGATAGAGAGTTTTGAGGATCATTTCAATTTTCCAATTGGTAGTCATACAATAACTTTTTTTTCATATCTAGATTTTAAAACACATTAATTTTAATAGACGACCTCCTTTGTTACACTTGCACTGGCGAGGAATCTCAAATATCACAAACCCCAAAGGCCAGTGATTGTCATGTGATATTCCTGCATGCTCTACAATCTGGATTACTGAGGGTGAAACTACAAGGTCCAAGTGGTCGTATGAGCTTTGCGACTCCTCTGGTCGATGGTATGGTGCTAAGTCGACGTGTTGTTGGTAATCTAGTGAGACAGACTGCACATAATATGGGCAAACGAAGAAGACTAGATCATGATGGGTACATGCTTTCTTTTTAATTAGTGTCAAACTTGTTAATTTTTGTTTTTTTTAGTTTCCAACCTCCTCACGTGCGTCGCCGCCTCAAAGTGGAAGATATAGCCCAGAAATATAAATATAATTTTACGCAACCGGAACTGATAGCACATCTTTTCAAGAAAACAGCGTAATATAGTTTTAAACAGTATTAATACAAAACAAAACAAAAAAAGTTACAAATTCGTATTTTTTCACTCCTTCCTTCCTTTCTAATTATTAATATGTATAATTATTATTGTTAAAGCATTTATATTTGTTTTTTTTTTTTTTTAATTTTATTTAATTCATTGTGGTGTATGGTCAATCATAACAAATTATATTTTAACTATAAGAAAAAAATATTTAATTTTAATAAAATATTTAAAAATCAATTCAACAAAATGATTTTTATTTTTTGTTTTCATCAAAAAAAAATTCAGCTTTAAGAAATGGGTAATGTTTATAATAAATTAGTTAACAGTATATTTCTTTGTTTCTAATATTTTTTCTTTGGGTATAGCAGTTTTCCCATAGTTGATTATCAAACAAATTGTTTTTGATTTTTTTTTTGAACGACCATAGTATTAACTGTTCACAAGACTTTATTTTTTATTTATTCTTTGAAGAATTTATTCAAGAACAAATACAAATTTAAAACAAATTCTTTCTTTGCTACAATTTTACGAATTTATCGTTGTTTTTACGATAATCGTATTTCGTAATAAGCCCCTCAGTAAATTCTATATGAAACAATAAATCAATGAATTTATATAAAAAAAAAATGTTTTAAAGAATTTCAGTCTTGTATGAATTTTTTCTGCACTATAAATCTTTTTCGATAAAAGTTCAGTTCTGTCTTTTCAAAAATGTTTGTTTCATTTCATTTAAGAGGTTCTTCATTTTAAAATTTTCGACATTTTAGCCGTTTGCATGCCTTTGTAAATATTGGAATGCAATATTCAGCCTTATCACAGGCCCCGTCGTAATAGATTCGTAGTACGAACCCCGAAAAAAAGTATCATTGGTCCCGTCGTACTAAAAACATTTGCTACGAAATTCGGAGTTCGTGTGGAAATACTTTTTGGATTTCATTCGGGGCCTATGATGTAAATATATTCGTATTCGTAGCGTAGAAAAATTTTCGGGGACTTGTTACGAGGGACTCTGTGATAGGGGTGATTACTTTGAAATTGGAAAATATTTACCTTTTCTGTCTCAAGGAATTCTATTCAAATTATCAAAAATTTGTCCACCTGTTGCATTCTTAAATTTAATTAAAAGATAAGTTTTAAGTTCACCTACGGCTTTTACACACTAAGTTAAATTTTATTGTTCTTTTGGCTTCTTAACAAAAATAATATAAATAGTTAAAACATAAAAAAACTTAACTTCAACAATTTGTGAAACACTTATTTACGAACAAATTAATGTTAAAAAATAATTTTGTTAAATAACAAGAGTACTTTTATCCACCCGATGTTCTTGCTATGTAGAGGTCCATAATATCTTCGAATTGCTGAACAGCTGGTTGTTTGCGTCCTATAGTAAGAAAAAAAAAAACTTAGAAATTAGCTTCCAATTATCCAAAATTATTAGCAAAAATATTTACTTTTTACGATTGGCCGCACATGAGCCAAGTTATTTGGACTCAATGAAGAAGCTAAGTCTTCATCTTGCGAAGATTCCTCGTCGACAATATCCAGTGCTCTGCGTCCAACGGATGGAGTTCTCGGTGGTGTTGTGTCCGAGCGCGAAATTCTTATCCGTGGACGCTTCGACGTGGGTGGTACTGCTGCTTCTGCTTCTTGTCTTGCAATGTTGATCTCCGGATTTCTCGTGGTTTTGCGGGACGAGTCTCTGAGGGTAATAAAATTCGGTTCCATTTGGACAATTTTGTCAATCGTGTCATTTGTAATTGACGAATTCATTGACCCAGATTCAAAATTAATCAAGGGAGGAGAACCATCATTAGAACTAGGAGGTGTGGTTTCTGGCTGTTCTGTTTGGTGTAATGCCCCGATTTCCACTGCACCCTCAGCTTGTTCTCGAGCTACATTAAGACTAGGATTCTTAGTGGTTTTCCGGGTGGAATCTCTAATCGAGAGGAATTTGTGGGAAAGTTGAACAATTCTGTCTGTGGAGTCAATAGAACTCGGTGTATCCATTGAACGGGAATCAATATGAATTAACGAAACTTCCGATGTATTATCAGAATTGTTATTATTGTTTTCAGGCGATTTTTGTGGGACTGTGGCACTGACGGTGCTCCTATCGTTTGAAGAACTTTTGCTTTGATGAGAATTTGAAGAAACTGATTTGAGGGAAGCATTGGAAATAGAAGGTCGACTGGAGTTGCTATCGTTTCTAGATTTGGATTTAGATTTGTAGATTGTTTCAAATTGTTTGAAACATTTTGGGCACAAGTACGAATCATCCTGTTTGGGAAAGATAGTTTATGATATTTCTTTTAAATTGTAATAAATAAAATCTTACCCTAAATAGTGGTTGCGCTTTACGAATAAAGCGAAGTCTTGATATTTCCAGTCTTTGAAAAGGCCCTGTCTTTGATTTGCACATGTAGCACGGCATTATTGAATAAATTTTGTATTAAAAAATATTATTGGAACAAATTTACAGCCAATGTTTTGTTATTATTTTATATTTTTCTTTTTAATAAACGCTGAAGTGAAAACCCAAACAAAATATTGCGGCAAAATTCAAATAACTTTACAGGATAACAGGACATTCCAGACAAGCTTCCAATTTCGAATAAACAGAAACTTTTTTCCACAATTCAGTCATTTAATGTTGGTACTTCTGTTTTAACACCACAAACAGAATGGTGAATCAGCCGTTGTATGTTAAAGTTCATGTGTCGACTACAATTAAATTTTTCCCCAGGCGTCACATTAAAAAAAAAAATATTGACAACTCTCTTGTTGGAAAAGTAATCAAAGAGGCGCGAATTGATTGAAAAAAGGTGTAAATTTATAATGATAAAATTAGGATATTATTTGGAAAATCAAACAAAAAAATATAATATAAAACTACAAATTTGATTTTTGTTTCTAGAATATATCATTTAACAGCACGTAAAACTATTATTTAGTTTTCGCTTTTATTGCATCCGATTTCGATTACTCTTCCAACAAGGTTTGACGTTTGCCTTTTTTAACGGTAAAAATAGACAGAGAAACGACAAGGACAAAAAAAAGCCTACCTTAAAGGTAGAACTATAATAATTGGAAGTGGTAGGAAGCTAATGTCAAAACCGAGCGAAAATTAGCTTTACAAACACTCAAATGGAGAAGTCAGCCATATTATGTGCTTCCACCATTTTGATTTTTGTATCTATCTGTCAATTCACTTTCTCAGGAGCGGTCGATGAGCGCTCTTGCTATCGATAGCGAAAGTTAACGAAACCTAACGAAAGGCACCCATATCATATAAATTCCTCGTCTTTGCTTCGTTTCTTACGCCCACTTCAGCTGACGTCCGTTGATTATAGTTCTTGTTCTACGCGGTTAAGAAAAAAAAAGTTACGAAAATAAACTGACCCGTAAATTGGGAAGCAGAATGACATTTCAAAAAAGGATTCGAAAAAAGGCAGAACTCATAAAGTCAGGCGCAAACCACAGTACACATAAAGAAGGTATTATCTTGCGCAGGTTTTCGCAAACGAGAAGTGTCAGAAGGAAATCCAAGATGGCTGAAATGGTGGTCTCAAGTTTAAGTGACAGTCATTTGTTGTGTGTCTTCCACAGTACACATAAGGAAACGAAACAAAAACGACCGAAACAAATGTTTACAAGAACACCATTGACGCCATTTTTTCTCTGATTTGACAGATGCGCACAAACGAACGAAAATTAAAACTCTAATGATATTACCTTCTTTATGTGTACTGTGGGCGCAAACCATAGCAACGGCAGTGGCGGCTTTTTACGTTTTTTTATGAATATAACTCCTAGAGAAATGGTGCATACTCTTATTGTAGAATGTTTTGAATCGTGTAAAAAATGTGCCTTTCTAAGTTATCTATAATTATATATATTAAAGTATATAATTAATTGTACTTAAATATTATCAAATTGTACTCAAATTGTACTCAACTGTTGGGTTTTTGACAGTTCATTGTCAGCCATTTTGTTTTAAAAGTTGGAAATCAAAGTGAGTGGCCATACAATAAAAAATAAGTCATATTGAAGTTCTTCTTTATGTATTAATAAATTAAATAAAAAAAAAGTGTGTTTCTGTTTTCATTTAATTCATAATATTGTTTCAGAAATCTTGAAACCGGTTGTATCCCATTCACTTAAATAATTGAATAACCAAAAAAAAAAACAATATTATATACATACCTTTTAATTTATTAATTAGTAACAAAATTTGTTGGAAAAATTAAAATTAAGTAGGTATATACATATTTATCAAAGACCGTCCTAACGCGAGGCTGGAATTTGGCCTTAAGAGCGACAATTAGCAACGTTCTTAACTTTGAATTTATTTTTTCTCAAATTTTTTTCAATTCCTGTTGTTCGAAAAGAAAAAGTTCCTTTCACCTTCCACCTTTTACCCTTTATTTATTTTGTTTCGTCTTCTATCGTCGTAAAGAGAAGGTATGCACTATGCAGGCAAAGTATCAAATATTTCGAACATTTTCAAACCTTCTTTAGTTTATGATTACAAAAATAGAGGGCGACAGTTTCCAACAACTGTTTTGTCATGCTTTGAACTGTGTTGCCTTCTTTCTCTTGAGATCATCAAAATTGGATTAATGAGTGAATAATAAGGAGTTAGATTATATACATCCGGATTAAAGGACTGAATAGTATGGGGTTCCAGATGAGCTGCAAAGACTTTGACTATTTAAAAGTTCTAAACCATTTTATAAATCTATTCACGCTTATTCTCGTCTTACAAACCCCCATGTTGGCATATTGGATTTAAAATAACGAAAAAAAAAGAAAATAAGTGAATAATATGGAATTGGATTAATGTTTTAAGGTAGAACTATAATCGTCCAACGTCAGCTGAAGTGGTCGTAAGAAACGAAGCAAATACGAGGAATTTATATAACGCACCCATTATTGCGATTAGGTGGCTTTCGTTAGGCTTCGTTAACTTTCGCTATCGATAGCAAGAGCGCTCATCGACCGCTCCTGAGAAGGTGAATTGACAGATAGATACAAAAATCAAAATGGTGGAAGCACATAATATAGCTGACTTCTCCATTTGAGTGTTCGGAAAGCTAATTTTCGTCCGGTTTTGACATTAGCTTCCTAACACGTTCGACGATTATAGTTCTACCATTAATTTGGATTAAATGACTGAATAATATGGGGGGCGGAAAGCAGTGGCTTAAACAATTTGAACCAACCAGACAGAAAATAAAGCAATAAATAAAAAGAAATAAAAAAATATTGGAATGACATTCAATTCGCAATATTATTCGTACTCTTCATAACCATTGATAAACATAAAAGTTTAGAAATTTATAGTTCTGTTAAATTCTTTGAAATCTTTTCAAATCAAAATGAAAAATTCACAATACCTATTTAATTCGATTTTTGTGTTATTATAAAAAAAAAAACAAGATCTTCATGTCCCTTTTTGAATATATTTGTTGCATCTGTCAACTTAGTTCTAATCAAAACAACATTTTAACATGTCTGCATCATCTCTAAGCCTACATTATATTCATATCTCCTCTTTTGCGAACACCACATTTATGATATTTGATATGTTCATTCCATGTTTCGGTGGACCCCCTTAAGCTAAGCTGCAAACTCTGTTGGGTGCCTTCTCATATTTGACATGTATTCAAAATTTTAATTTTTTTCGCATCTAAAAGAGGAAGCATGGAATTAACAAAATAAAAAAAAAAAACCAGAATATAATTCCCAAAAAAAAGATCTATAAAATGTGTCCTCCTCCTCACCTTCACTTACGTGCTTTGCCATATAATATCCTTAGAGGGACATGAGATATGCGTCTGTGGGGGAGATGAAATGATGTTCATTCAACACCTTTATTCTCTCCCCGTTTTATGATTTAAATTTTTCTTTTTCAATTTATGTTACATTTTGATATCTACATAGTATGGCGGGATGGTGTTGGAAATTAGAAAATCATTCTAAAATTAGACTGGAACACGCGAATTTAGTTTTAATGTTTGACACTTTGAGGACAAAAAGCGCAAAGTCCAGTCTGTCACGAATTTTTCAGATGTCAAATCCTATAGATTGTGTGTGCTAGTTAGGGTCGAAAACCTAAGAAGTTGGATGGACTTCCCTAAAACTTGTTTTTTAGTCATTTTTCCAAACGTTATATCCAAAAGAATAAACAATATGCCATTCAAACTACCAAATTCCTTTGAATAAATAATAAGCAATTAAATTCGATAATTTCTTGAAATTTATTGGAATATCAGAGTTCCATAAGTTTTAGGCGACAATGACGTCATAGTCTTCCACATGATGACTCTATTTTATGAACATAGCCATCGAGACTCGTAATAACATTCAAACCTACGAAAACGTCAAATCTCTATTCATGTTATGATTTTACTTTATTCTTTAACTTTTATCGCTAGTATTTATCCATACTGACGATGTTGTAGTTGTATTTCATATAAATCTTATAATGCCATGAATAGCTTTCCCAAAAAAACACATTTACATATAAAAATGAATGTTTGTATGTCATCAAAAACTATGAACTCAAAAACTACTGAACCGATTATTATGAAAATTGGTATAAACTTATACGTATTTTTGTACGGAGTAAGGTTTGTATAATATGCTCAATGATACCACTCGCCACTAGGTGGCGTAGCAACGCGCGCGTGCCGTGTGCAGCTAGTGACTTATAAAATATTATGCCCAGTATCTGAATTAACTAAATTGTTTTCAAAATCTATCGCTTAAAACATGTGTACTTCAAGGCAATTTTAGCCCAAATACAGCACTACATACCGAACTATTAACATGGAAAAGACGATCATAAGCATCAAAAACACCAAAAAAAAAGGAATAAAAATGGTGAAATAGGTCACGCCTTCTTGTATCCTTTTGGTAATAAGTTTGGACACGGTTCATTCGAGTGTACCGAAAAATTTGTTCCTTTGGCCTAAATGGATTTTTGTTGTTGTTAGCACTTGCTATACACATTGCATTGCATATTATAGTGTGGCAGTAGCGTGTGAGGAATTTTTTCAGTTTTTTGGATATTTAAGCGTCAATCAAAAACAAAAAAAAAATTAAATTTTTTTTTTCAGATATAAAAGATGTGTGTAATTTTTTTTTTTAACATTAGGTAGATTCTTATAATATTATTCAGGGGCGGATTAAAGGCTACATGTGATGGTGGCAAGTTAATTAAAGCATTTGGATCACCAAGAGGTGTTCGTTTGAGGTGGGAGGCTTCAAATGTTCAACTTGTAATATTTTTTTAAATAAATTTTGACACTGAAAAATAAGAATGATGAAGGAATGTTAATATATGTATGTATGCATTTTTGTATGCACGTAGTTTGAATTTTTAATTCATGCAATATGTAGGTACACCATGTAACCAAGTTTCAACAATTTGCTCTGACTTTATTTTTTTCTTCTTTATTTCAAAAATGAATAGTTATCTATTAAGCGAAAAAAAAACGAAATACTTTTGGTGAAAACATTTATGGAACTGTCTCTTCTAATTAAAAAAAAAATCCAAATCATTGTTCTCCACCAATTCCATTATTCTTAACATATACCTATGTTTTTATATGTACATACCTGCAATGTTCGCCAATTAATAAATTATTTACATATTTATTATGAAAATACGTAGATAATTGCCGTTTACGGTTTACCCTATCCCAAAACCAAAAGTAAGTATGTATAAGTTGAAAAACAATGTGGGTACCTACATACCTATGTACTTAAGTGGTGAGAAAAGAAATATAGGTATATTTCGTAAAAAAAAACACAAAAAAAGTATCTGTCAAACTTCACTTTTTTGCACAGAACAATGGAAGTGACATTGATTTGCGAGATAGAAGTCGTGGTGAATAATATTTTTGTTCTCTTCTGGTCGGTATACAGTTCATTAAAAAATGTTTACGTCAAAAATGTTCATTTACAAAAAAAATTACAGAAAAGTATACGTCATAGGTAGGTACAAACAAGAAAAAAGTTGTTGATCACCTCTCCCCGACGGGGAATTGAACCCCGGTCTCCCGCGTGACAGGCGGGGATACTGACCACTATACTATCGAGGATGTTAAACAATAATCAAGACCATTCAAAAACAAAATTTTTTAATAGGACTATTTATTTGATATTGATTTTCTCTTTTAAAAAAATCTAAAGTTAATTTTATTTTTATCGCATGATAGTAAAATATCAAATGTTATACCGAATTTAGATACATAGCACGGGTATACAGTTGCCAATATTTGTAAATTTATAATGAAATGCGTTTGGGCTTATTTGAAGATTTATACTAGAAATTCTGCTTTTTCAATATAGCGAACAAACAGAGGAGCTTTCAACCCCAAGATCCAATAAAAAATATTGTCCTTCCCGAAATTCAAGGAAAAAGTGAAATTTTGGTGGTTGAACCACACGACCATAACATTTTTCCATATTTTTTTCAAAAAGTGTCTTACCACAGTCCGCAATAGTTCTGCATTTAAAGTTTCGTTTATTTTTGGTAAAATTATACATTTTGTGCTCTCGTCTAAAAAACTATGTTTTTGGTACTTTTACAGCCATATCTTTCAATCGAATTGATTTGCACCATCCTGGTCATTTAATCGCAATTTAATCGAAAACGGTAACGTTCATGACAGCAATTTTTTTTAATTCAGAAAGCTTCAAAACTTTTTTTGTAAACTATAGTGTTTTTTTTTATTCAAGATGTAGAGGCCATAAGAGTCTTCCTGCCTGCATTCCATAATGCGTTACGATTTCCTTCAAAGTACTACGTATTTCCTCTTCTTGAGTCAAATGGAAAATTAACAAAACAAAAAAAAAAATACATAACAAATCTCTCTGCGCCATTTACATAATTCCTTCGATTGACTCAATCCGCCATAGTTACTCCCGGATTATAAACTCCCACTCGAGACACTATAAAACCTGTACCATGGCATTAGGAACACAAAAAAAAAAAAAAAACCATCCATGCAACGTTGATCGTCTCCCACAATCGCATATCCAATCTCTAGGCGACCAGAGAGCTCATATCAATCTGTTCTAGCGCAATGTTTTTGCACCGTGGGCACATAAACAGCCCCGAATGCTCAACACAAGGGCCCTAATCCGTGCGCACATATGACAACATTCTGAATGTCAAATTCTGAAACCTGAAATTGTTTGCTTTGCTTGCGTGTCTCATGGAGCAGATCACTATAGAGCAAGCCAGAGTAGTCCCAATCCCAATCGCCTTCGCCATACATACAATTCTGTTCCAGCCTTCGAATCTAATGTACACATATCAAAAGGACACCTCGACATGCGGAGCGGGACACCTACGACAATTATGTGGGTGGGTGGGGCAAGATATTTCCATCCATACTCGCCTCTATCCCCTCTGTGTGCTGGGCTTGTTCATGACACTTGATAGGTATTAATGTTAGGCAAGACCTGATATATTGCCTAGTGGAACAAATTATGTTTCGTACTCTATTCGAGGCGAGTGTCTGACAATATGTCATTGAGTTTCTTAAGACGAAGACGCATGGCACAGAACACTGATGAAAAAACGGGATCTTACATCTGAGAGTAACTACAGCGCCGCGCCGCACCTCCGCGCTCCAAAGTCAATAATTGCAATTCTTTCGTGGTTTTAGCCTGAAACAATTGGCTTTATGATGGGATGGCGATGGGAACTATCTTTGTATATGAAAACTATAGTACTATCATGGTGGAAGTCGAATGGGGCGACATCTAATTTACCTATGCAACCCTTACTCTTTTTTTTTTGCGGAGAGCTTATGAAGGTTTTAAATGATATTTATTGATATTTTTTGGATGCAATAATCCAAAAAATAGTCTACTCTTGCCCCTACCACCAATTTTCGACGCTTAAAGACTCCCCAAATCGAATTTTACACCTCACATTTTGCAGCGCCACCACCAGGACCTCTGCAACCCTAAAAAAAACTCGCCATGATAGTACTATAGTTTTCATATACAAAGGAACTATTCCTTGATGTGATGGTGATCATCGCACGATAGAGACCTCGTCGTCGTCTTGGCCGTTGTCGTGAGACATCATCGTTGTCATTGAGAGGGCCTAAACTCACCTCTTATATAGTCTTACAAACAGGTAGCAAGAATTTGCCCTAAGGATATTGTTTTTCCACTCAATATGAAAAGACTAATAAAAGGAACAAGTGAGGGACACACAAAAACCGAGATCAGCCATTTGCCTGTATGGAATTTGCATTTGATGGCCTTTTGCAGGACATAAATAATGCTCAGCACAAGTTATTAAAAATCGAGGCTGCGGGAAGAGAAGACGACACACAGAACACAGAAGTTGTATAGCAAGAGACTCTTCAGACAGAATATCATAGGTTTTACATTTGAGCCGAGAAATGAGTGCCAGCATGTGGAATTTTTCATCACTATACAGCTTTAAGTTTATAGGAAAATGCAGCTTGCTGCTAGAAAATGTTAACTTGTTGGTTTGGGTTATCGCCTTTGAGAGGCTCATATATGCTACATGGATGTCGGATTTGTCTTTAATAATATATAAAACAAAATGGACATTTTGAATTAGTTTAAAATTACCCAATCATCATTGTTTCCAGAGTCTTAGACTTTCGACAATCAGAAAAAATTGTATCAAACCTTACTAGATTTGTAGTTCAATTAAAAAAAATTGTTTTCAAAAAAAATTTCATTTAGAAGCTTTAAAAACGATAATAAATGTTCATGACTAAAATTAATTTTTTTTCCTTGTTGTAATAAGCCGCAAAATCCGGTTTCAAAGATTCTGTGATTCAAAATTCTGTATTTAAGAACTCTGTATTTCAGAATTCTGTGAACTCAGCTCAAGAAACATAAATATTGCTCCATATGCAAACAAATTAACAGTTCGTATAGGTTTGATACTAGAACAAAGCAAAAGAGGAAAAAACAAAACGTAATTTGTAATTTGTTAAGTACTTTTTACTTTTTCAAGCCAAGGAAAAAATCTATTCCTACTATTCCTTTGCCAAAGATAGCATTCCTCTCATTCATTTTCTTTTCCTTGTTTCTCGAAAACGGTTTCGACTATTTAAAAAAAAAAAACTAATAAACTTGAATATTATGTTGGATCACTTTATATGAAAAAATTTGATTTTTTATTTTCAGTTTTCTCAAAAAAAGTATCCAAAATTTATTAAAAGTTTTCAATACTTAAATTTTCAAAACAAATTTTTTAAACAAAACAAAATTGAAACCAATACATTTTTATTGTTTGCCGAATGTAAATTAAAAATAAGATATCTTCTTAAAAATATGTGTTTATCTTATAGAATGGTGAGTAAGATTTTTTGACATGTTTTGTTAGGAACTGGATTTCGGATAGGTTTTTTTTGGGAGTTTCAATTTTATTTCGTTACTTATTGTTTGCATTTCCCTATACTTTATTAGCAGCTTGAATTTTTGGCCAAATACCTAATATAAACCTAAATAAATTAATTAAAAATATTTGTTCAAACTAAACTTACCATACTCATAGACCTTTTGCCTATACTACGTACTACCAAAAGCACCTCTATCACACTTCAACTTTTTATGAGATATGAAAAGCTATCAGACTCAGACAGAGCAGAGGGTCCCTTTGCATCTACATCCTTAAAGCGTCTCCTTCATCCACATTTGTGTATTTTGCAAAATAACCTCGCGTTCGTTAAATGCGTCCCATTTCGTGCGCCTTAAAAATGTTACCGCTGCTATACCCTGTTTATAGCGCACAAGATTCTGTCTATCCATTCAGGCGTTATTTGAGGCATTAAGTGCGTGTGTGATGTCAAAATTTACATACGAAGAGGGCATACAACAACAAAAAATAGCAATCCTCGTCCCCCGAACAGTGTCCTCTTTACGCCAGCATGCCCCAAAATAATCTTTCTTTTTCCCCCCCTGGGGGGATGGAAATAAATTAACACAAAAACCTCGGAGGATAAGAAACGCGACAAATGCCATCATGTGCTGTAGCACACAGCACAGCGCACAGGAATACATACAACGGCAACGTGCACAGAGTCACCTCACCATCAGCAGCCAAGAGGGACTCAGGGACATTGTAGACCCGGCCAAAAAACATACGTACAAACATAAATGCATCATAGGCTGCATAGCTGGCCGGAACGGGACGAGACGAGTGACTACGACGACGACGACGGTTTTGTATGTGAGATTCCTGTGCGACCAAGCAGCCATTAGCCCCGCCGAGCTCCTCGAGCGGCTCAAAAGTGAAGAACATTATAAATCAGACTTTGCAGGCTATCTCTGCGCGCCGTACTCGAGCGCTGTGCAAATGACTAATGTATGTAGCGCGCGATTCGCCATGAGGGAATCTACTACGGCCCGGGCGTCCAACTGACAACGATGACGATGGTCATGAATATGGCGGCGGGATAATATAATATTTCCAGGCTGTATGGCAGGACGGAGACGATTGCTCCTCATGATAGTGTGCGGTGGCGTGGATGATGACTTTCAAGGTAAGTACATGTAATACCAGCGATTGACAAAATTATGTTTTGGTGAGTTTGTTGCTCGCGCGTCCGTCCGTTCCGCGCACCCAATGCCCTTCCTGTTTTACCGATCTCCAAGCAATGACTATATACCTACCTATAATATGATATGTTTAGCTGATGGTGTGGATCAGAGATGTTCGGAGCGTTTTTCTCTTCTTGTGGTGTGCAAGTGTATGGCGTTTTGGGTGGTAATTGATGTGCTACTATACAAACGAATTTCTATATTTTGATTGAGCCAAAGCCAAATGATAGGCTAGGTATAATAGTGAATCTATTTGCGTTTTTAAGAAGCGAATAATTATAAAAAGCTGTCATTGCAGATATGTAGACTTGGAAACGTTAGTTTAAAAATAAAAATATTAAATCTCATAGAAGAAGCTTCAGTGAATGATGAAGTGTCTGAGAAAGCTTTCCAGTAATACGGGTATCATAGTAAAAACAACCAAATTCCTACAAAAACAATATGTGGTTTATGGCCTAAATAGGCTTGGTAAAAAACCGAAGTCTGGGCTGAACGATATGCCATCGTGGTAAAAAAATGGAGTTTCTATACAAACTATCGATAACAAATATACAAATGGAGTTTCTATACAAACTATCGATAACAAATATACAAATGTCGATGTTGACTCGTCTTACAGCATGAATCTAGTAAACCTGAGTGATACCTTACATGTCACGACAGCCATTAAAATTTTTGATCTCCTTCAAAGCAGGTCACAACTAGTTTTTTTCGAGCTTATCTCAAATTAAACTTATTATAACCCCCCCACTGCACAATATACCATGGTTGTAAAAGATTGCAATATAAGCGAATGTACTCTTTAACAATCTTTGATTGAATTCATTTTGAAGTTTGAAATCATTCAATTAAGATTGCAAAAGATTGCGATCGCCAGGACCTTGAACAGATTCCGATCAACTTATTGCAATCTTTGCAATCCTCTAATTGAAATCACTCAAGATTGCATTTCCAAACGATCCATCCAGTAATTTTTCCTAATACATATCTATATTTATCATCGGAGGTCCTGGGCTCTGAAGCTGGATCCGACCATGACTTGGAAGCTACGTGTTTCACCATTTTGACCCAAATTGGCATCAAAATCAGAGAAAGATATTAAAATATAGCTAAAATTTAGAAAACAATGCACTTTTAAATTCTTTCCGTTATAATAAATAAGAAAATTCTTTGCTCACTATAACTCTTACATTTTTGAAATCACCCCAAGGCACATATAATTCTTCATCAATTCTGAAATTGGAAAAGATATCTAGCCGATAATTACGTGTGTGTATACCAAAATTTTTATTTTCCTTGCTGAAGAACTGAGTCACGAAGCCCTTGAAGAGAAAATTTATGTATGTACATATTTCTGAAAATAGGTACTTGCACGAAAATTCTCTTCTCTGGGATCAAACTTGAACTGCCAACTCCAAATTTGAATGCTAATTCACGATACAATTTTCAATTAGTGATATTTTGCTCGGTTCTCCCCTGACACCTCGCGTCTCTACACCAACCGACCACCGCACTGCACCATTATATGCACTGCACAATGCACATCGCCCGCGTTGCCAGCACAAATCATCCAGCACATTGCAGCCGGCACGTAGTTAAATTAATTAAACGAACGGTTCTCCAGTTTCGGTTTTTATGGTTTCCCCATAACAAATTTGGAGCTCGCATCCCAGGCTCAGACTTAAGCTCAGGCCTGAGTTAAGTTGATGCCAAAAAGGCGGCTGATGCACTTTGGTGCAAAAACGTGTGCTCCTATGGAAATTCGAACAAATTTTTATTACCAGAACTTGAAACCAGAGAAAAATAAATAAAATCAAATAAAACAAAACAAAAATAAACAAAAACAAAAACACTCAAATTTGTGTTTGGTTTTTTGTCTTTTGGTCAAATCTCGCTCAAAGATGAGCGTTCTCCTTCATCAGATCGTGCATACTCTTTTATTTGCAATTATCATGCAAGATTGTCGTCTTCGTCGTCGCGTCGTTGTTTTAGTTTTAGCAGCAGCAGCAGCAGCAGGCTAAAAGCCCAGTCGCAGAGGTTCCAAACTTCAGATATTCGAAGGAGATGGTTGCTCATCCAACTCCTCAGGAAGGAGGAGTGTCTTGAATTTGAAAATTTGAATTCATTCGTTTCCGTACACATCACAGGAGGGCATGAAACTGCTAATGAGTTTCATCACGATTTTTGATTTCCATACAGAAATTTTTGCCAAAAGAAATTGTTTTTGAAAGAGATATCGACATCGAATGGAAAAACACATCACAGAGAAAGATTGAGCAAAGTGAGATAGAGAGAGAAAGAAAGAGGTGAATTTGAATTTTCAAGACATTTCAACAGTCGAGTGCAGCTTTCCGCCAGTCGATCATCAAGCACCCTCTCCATGCCTGTCCTTTTTTCTTATCCATAAAGTGACTCGCATTCCTTTTCTCATGACAACCACGAAGACGAAGTAGACTACCACGGATATATGGGAATGGAAATGGCAATAGCAACGGCAACGGCGCGCTGGCGTATTCCCTTTGTGCACAGACATTGCGTGTTTTTGTAATATTCCTCAAAAGATAAAAATGTGACCAGGCACCATGGGCAATAACTTGACTAATGCTACATGCTATAGTTATAGGTACCATGCAGTGCAATCTCATAGCCGAGTTGAGAAGATGAACCAGCCCAGCATCCAGCAGAAGCAGTACCAAAAGACCAAACGAAGCACCATTACACCGACCGCGACCGCACCATCAGCAACGCTGCCAGAGCGGTATTCACAGTCAAGTTGGGATAAAAATACGTGTGTACTGGGGGACTGGCTGCATTCGATGAAGCGAGAACTGAGTGGACCGTGTTGGATGTATCTCTAGTGCCAACGAACGTAAGAGAGACGATGACGATGAAGACCATGGACGAGGACGACTATGGTGATGATGACGACGAAGACCAAAAGCATCTCAACAACAATAATAATAATAACAAATGAAATCAAGAAACAGAAAAAAATAATCCGAGCCCTATGGTCTTGAGTTATTTTATGGGGATTTTGTGAATGATAGAGGTAGTGGTGAGTCGCTGTCGAATCTCGAAAGTAACCTAAGACTCGCTGTGTCAGCAACTTGGTACCTGTGTGAAGAGAAGGAACACTTGTATGGAATTCACAGATGAGTATGGCTTAGAAAATTTGTACTGCGCAATGCTGTCGGATCATAAAGTTCCTTTTGATTTAAAAAAAAAATTCCTCAGAAAGATGAAGCCGCACTTACACAAAACTGTTTCAACGTTAAAATCATAGAACTCAGCAACACCTGTTTTAGAACTAATTAAGAATTGTTTAGGTATTTCGATTCTTTGGCAATTTTAATTTTAAAACATTGTTGAAAATAAGAATATTAAAAGTTGTAGGAAAACATCAACAAAATGCGGTTTTGCTAGGCGCCTAGGAAGATTAAGACAAGCAGGCGCTCAAAACGCACAAGACGCTCAATTCACTCAAGACGTCAAAGATGGTCAAGACACCCAAGATACCCAGAGCACTCAAGACGACTAAGATGCTGAAAGTAACTCAAAATGCCCAACATACTCAAGACGCACAAGACGGCCAAGATGTCCAAGACATCGGACACGCTCAAGATACTCAAGACGTCAAACCCCAGCAGTGGAGCTTTAATGTGAAGCAGTAGAAAACAAGCCGAGCAACACATACCTATTAGGTTGCGAAAGTAAATTAAAAATCGCAAGATTTCCAGCTAGCCCATGAAAAACAGCCCCTGCATTTCAGATGGTTATCAAATCATATAACGTACTTAAAAGTTGAATTCCAAACTATAGTTAAACTTCAGCTCTGATGGTTTGAGTGAAATTCAACAGTACTTCATGTTTTGCACAACTGGCTTTCATAATCTGTCAAAATTTTCCAGTATGGGTATTTTTCGGTGGTGTGAAAGGGGCCTTAAAAGAAGATTAACTCTTAAATCATCTTCAAAATCAAACTACTAAATTTTCCCGATGGTTATGGTTAGTTCGATTTGTTCAAATTTTTTTAAATTTTAATTTTTAATTTAACCCCAACAAGCATTTTATGCAAATTAAATAAGATTATATTTTGGCCTACAAAATATCAATATTCCCTTTTAGGATTCTGTAGAGAAAACAAAAAAAAAAATACATTGAAGCACCGAACCCTGAAAATTTTTCGAAATCATTGAAAATGCATGCTGTTGCCTAATTTTGTTGTATTTATTTTTCCAATAGCCATGTACCTACGTTCAACAAGAATTTTGTTTCCTTCTTTATACTTCTTCTCAATCTATTTTGTCGCCAACGTAGTGTTTTTATTCGTTTCTAAAACTTTGAACACACTCGTACTTAAAAAAAAAAAAAAAATTAAATACCTGTCTTCTGTGTATTTTGTTGTTGTTCTTATGCGCCTTCTATGTTTCCTTACCAAAATTATGGATGCAAACAAAAACAAACCAACCGGCTTTTTTTTAGGTGTATAGAAAAAACATCGAAATGGTTGCCCAGAGCCGCCATTCCAATAGTTTTATTGTGTATGCGTGAATTTACGTACAGAGCAAAGAGAGACTTAAATGTAAAACAACATTTATAACAAAAAAAAAAAAAACCAAACGCTCAGAGGATCACAATGGAACGAGAGAGAATGGAAAGAAAAACCTGCTTTTAAACAGCCGTAAATAAGCGAAAGAACAATAAAACGTCAGAGACCCTAGTTCAATTACCTACAATCAAAGTCGCCACCTCAATGAAACAGGTATTTGTTGCTTCTAAAAAGAGACAAACCATACACATACATATACGAATAAGTTGAGAGCGGGAGCCCCCAAGATTTAGCTGTTTACACTTGTGTTGGAGTTAAGATTGAAGAATACAAAAAGAGAGCGCAACCAATAGTTTTATGAAGGTGTTAAACTAAAAAATGTTGTTTCAAAAACCTGAAACCTGATCATTGATTGTTGGGAGAGAATTATTTCTGTTGGCACACTTGGTAAAGATAGGGTTTGCTTATTTCTCGTAAGTAACTATATCTAAGTTTTCCAATAACCGATATTAGATAAGTGACTTTAGAAAAAAAGAAGTCAAAAAACTATTCAAAAATGGAAATTATTCAAACCTCATTTTTAACAGGGAACATGGTGAAATTTTCACCAAGTTTGCCAGGCTTAGCCTTTTCCTATTCGTTCTGAGAGAAAGCACGTCTGATTGCAATACCGAAAAAATAAGCTCGTGATTGATTTTGAGTGGCGTTTTTGAAAATCAAATAAGTAAGTTCGTGATTGAAGAATGACATAAGAGAATTTCACTTTAAAACCAGGCCCTTTCATAATAAAAAAATCCCTTTTTAATATCTCGATCGTGGCCTAATTTTAGGCGGTCTAACTTCTATCCCGCCACTAAGTTGGCAATTTTAGGATTTTTTAGACAACAAATTGTGAAATTAGTACAAATTCGCAGAAAATTTCATTATCCCAAACCCACCTAAAATGATAAGTCATATCGAAGTGCTGTCAAAGTTTGAAATTGACACCTGTCAATCGCAATTTATATGAAGTAGGATTATCGAATATTTTAGGATTCCATTAGTTTCGTTTTAATAATAAAACAAACATGTTGGTAGCCCTATTCGGTATATTTATTCTGTATAACAAGTAGATACAAAATAGAGAATTTCCAACAGGTAAGCAGAAGCACGCATATGTTCTTGTGCATGTATGCACTAAATATGAATACGCTTTGGAAGAGAGAATTTTCATGGTTTCGCATACCTACCTGTATTCTGTTGAATAGTATCAGGTGAGTGGGAGAACTAAAAATTTACGCAAACGCAACAAACAAAGTTATAATTTTCTTCGCTTGTAATTTTCCTCTCTCTCTCTCTCTCTCTTTCTCTCTCTCACACATCTTTACTATGATTAAAATTCGATCTTGTCGATCCTCTTTCGGTGGCCATCATCATATTCTCCAGTTTTTAAATGACCGCGATTTTGAGAGGTATCGTTTCGCGGATTTAATAATTTTCCTGTACAAATTATCTCTCTTTTTTTTTCTGAATTTTTTTTTTTATTTGGTTTGAATTTACAATAAATAAATGGCTAACGATTGAAAATATTGTTTTCGAATATGTATTCAACTAAGAAGCGTAAAAAAAATAATAAATAAATATTTTTAAATCGGATATAATTTTAATTTCTAATAAAAGTGCAATTTTGTGAAAACAAGAAAAAGAAAAGAAAATTTTAAAGCGATTTTCTTTTAAATTTGTATGTTATAAAAAAAATAAGGAGATAATAAATTTAAGTGAAGTGTAAAAAGGATAAGTGAGAAATATAATACAGAAATTATTTCAGAAGATAATGCTGAAATAAATTTGAAAAAGGTAAAGAAAGTGCTTATAATGTTTAAAAGTGTTGCTCTTTTTTTTAATAAAAATAAAGTATTAATGAAAAAAGTGTACCTATTTCCTTCCTGGTAATTTTGTTGTTATACCAGCGGCAGTGCATGTGAAGCATATAACTTCTTTTTTGGATAACCTACCTATTTTGTAGTTTTATTTGACAACTCTACATTCGCCCAATCAACTTTCAGATTAAATTGGATTAAATTACAAGTTTTTGGATTAATTATGGACTAAGTATAAGAACATTTTTTTAAAATATTTA
Organism: Syrphus vitripennis; assembly: GCA_958431115.1. NCBI lineage: Eukaryota > Metazoa > Arthropoda > Insecta > Diptera > Syrphidae > Syrphus > Syrphus vitripennis. The sequence continues at coordinate 137,139,070 of OY288108.1, read as the reverse complement.
TGAATAAATGGTTTTCTTTGTTTTAGGTATACTATACAAATAAGAAATATTTTGTTAACTAAAGAATAAGCTGTAAGATTATTTTTAAGTTGAACTCTGTGTTTGCCAATTGTGTAATACAATTGCAATATAAAAATTAAATATGTAAAGGCGTTTTGATGAAATCGTTAGCACATTTTTCTGTGAGCGGTTGTAAGTTTTTTTCGACACATCAGGCAGTTTCAACTTATCCTTCTTGTATGTTAAAATAAAATAAGGCGTTTTAGTTTAATATTCTTTTCTTAATCAGGAAGTTAGGTAGTATAACCAACATTTAAGATTCACAGAATATATCATTGTTTTTAACTAATTTTATTTGAAAAAAATGGGTAGGGTTTTAAGACTTAATTGAATCAATGTGATGATAAAAGAAATATGTCAGCAAACAAATAAAAAAAAACAAGGGTTCTCTTATGAAAACATTAATTTTTTAAACAAAAATATCGACCACCATCCTTGTCTCCTTTTCCTTTTATTTAACTTAATGATTTTCCAATAAGATTTTTTGAAATTCACTGTATTTAAACTTTTTTTTTATTAATGTATTGTGAAATTTTATGAAAAAAATCAAACTTCTTTTTTTTTTTGTAATTCAAAATCACCAGTTAAATTTCAGTAGCTTCAAAAAAAGTATGGTTCTAAGAGTTAAATTTTTATATTTTTTAAATGAATATGAAATTAGTTCAGAACGTTGTTAAAAAATAGGAAAGATTAATTTGGTGGTAAGTTTGTTTGATCTTTCGCAATCAGTTTGGTTTGCAGGTACCTACATACATAAGTATGTATTAAAAAACGCAATTGGTTTCGAGCGTATGTCAAATGATGCAAATGATTCATAAGAGAAGGACAAAATGCTCATTTTAAGCAAAAACTTGCTCACCAAGAATTATTATCTAATGACAAAATATTTTTTTTGTTACCTAAACTAAAATAGCTTGCCTCCTAAAACTGCAATTACAACTTTTATTGTGTTCAAAATAAAAAAAAAATCGTAAAAACATTTTTTTTGTATATTTGAGATAAGATATCAGCACCAGGTTTTTAAAACATTTGTAATGTTGGCTAACTCGAAATTTCTCCTTCGGATTCGGTTTTCGAGATATATCCGTTTAAAGAAATGTCGAAAAATTATTCAAAGTATTGCCATCAGGTAAAGGTTTTTGCTTCTTTCTAACAAACTTATATTTCTAGGTCACTTTTTAACAATCACCGCTAACTTGATTCAAAACCACTAAAAATTTATACATTTAGCTGTATGGAGTTTTTTGCAAAGATGATTATTTGTTGCATATGTTCGTTTATAAAAATACTTCGCGATGCAGACCGTAGTCCGCTAATTTCCAAACCCCGCGGCACCCCGCTTTAAAAAATGAAAAATTTAGTAATATCGGGCAAATTCTTAAACGCAAAACTTGCGCAAATTATGCTAAGCAAACAATTCCAAAATGCAAACGTAAACATCCCTGCTAAGCAGATTGTCCCTAAATGTATAGTTGATTTTATTTTCATTCGCAAATGCAAATGTATTTCGGCAAATGTCAAAAATATCTTGCGCACTTAACTTGCTTTGCCTTTTCAACTGCATTCTTCATTTGCTTTGCATGTGGTTTGCTTTGCAAATGTTGCGTTTAAGAATTTGCCCATCTTTTGGGTTAGATAAATGCATTTTAAGTGGATTTTAAATATTAGAGTAGCACTAGAGTGGAACATTGAAATTTATTAAGAATTGATTTAAAGCCACGATCACGGTTGACACCAATAATCTACTTACGTTTATACCATATATATGCAGCAGTTACAGCTTGAACTAAAATTATCACTTATAATAAGGCACAGTGTAAAGGATTAAGTTCTAAGATTCACTTAGTTTTTACTCAAAAGGTTTTGAAAAAAGATTCCAGAAACGATTTTCAAAATACATATTACTAAATAGCCTCCTTTTTCTATGCCCATCTGTTTTAATCAGCTATACATACTTCTATTGCGTTCGGGCTTATGTTTTCGGACTAAAATACGTAAAATAATAACATTGTTAAAATGTAGAACATTCGGTTGAAGCCAAATATTTTTAGAGATATGTGTTAAAAATTTACAGTTCAAAGTCTTATATTTTCTTAAATTTTAAAATTCAATTCAAACATTGCCAAATTTAAGGAGCATCCTAGTAAATTGCGTGACCAGGCCTTGTTGTGATGATTAGTGGGTAGGAATGTCAGCCAAGGTGCTAGGGTTCGACTCCTGCTTATACCACGTACGCAGAAATGCTTTTTTTTTGGGATTGGATTCTTTTAGACTCGGCATGTAGTTCTCACCTATTCATACAATATTAAGCACATGGGAATTGTTGAGAGTTGTGGGTCACTTAGGCACTTAGGGTTTGCACCACCAAAATACACTTTGTGAGATCCTTTTTTTTTTGGGAAAATGTCCTTCTAATTCGAATTCGTTTACCTTCTCGGGAAATAGTTGGTCCAGACAGGTGCCAATAACCGAACACACTGGCGCATAAAAGTAGTCTAGGCAGTTTACCCCGTAAGGGGAAACTACAGGACACACAATTTAGGACCTAAGTTGTAAGTAAGTAGGTGCCAATGCAAACATTTTTTAAGGGTTCCTTGCTTGGCTTCTAGAATTCTTCCAGCGTGTACTCCAATAAAAATTTCTTATAAGAATGATTATATCAGATCCACTAAACAAATCTTATGGGAAATGAGTTATATCAGTGTTAACTCCACTCTGATATAATATGCTCCAGAAAATATATAAAAGGAATTCCTTATATCTGCATTTACTCCAATAACGATTTGTCTTCCATTCAGATGGGCTATATAAGCACTATAGCATAAAAAACCTCTTTAATTTGCAATCGAAATCGATAGATTTCAAATATTTCAGGATCTTACGGTATTATAACAATACATATATACGTTATACAAGCACAAATGCTTTGATTTTAGCCAAACTCCATAAGCAAACCACATATTTTCCAATGAATTGTGTTATAATTCGTTCTTTTATTTGTAACACATTGAAAAATCAGAAAAACTTTCTTTCAAATTTAAAATAAAATTACGAAAATCCGTTTTCAAAAAGTGAATGCTTTTCTTAACTAAAATAATAGAAAAATTAGAAGGGTTCCTTTCTCCTAAATGGAAACTAGGTTATAAATTGGCAGTGTCAAAGAAAACAGTTAACTGATAAAATACAAAAAAATAAAAAAAAAAAAAACATATCAGACACACCAATTCACTCGCGCCGTTCAACATCGAACCGAAAAGCATTAACATAATCCTAAAATGACATTTTTTCATCTTATACAAATGTATAGATATAGATATATGTTCATTGTCATTGTCATTGCCATTGTCTGTCTGATATTCCTTAACTTTTTTTTCTCACTACTTTGAATTAAAAATTCCTATTTTATGGATATGTGGCTATATGGCTAAGATAAATAAAGATACAATAGCTCTCGCTTGGCTGAGTGTATATTCAAGGTGAGATGGGTTATCTTTACCTTACCTCTTTAATAAACTGCTTAAAATGATTTAATTTTTTTTTTTGGTGACCGTGTCTTTCTTAGATTATAGGATCCCATTTTTTTTTCTTTACTTTAAAGATGAAATGTCTCTAACAAAAAAAAAAAACTACCCATAAATATATGTGAATTGGATTGGAATGTTTTTTTTATTTTTTGAAAGCAAATACTTTAAATGAAGAGATGCGACTTAAATGACTGAGCTATTAATTTTCTTGTCTGAAAGGTAACTGGATGGTTATGTTTCTTTTGTATTGACACAATATCGTCCCGTAGAGATTTTTTTTTTGTCAAAATGAGAATCCATTAACAATATCGGAAAAAAATATTTGTTGGTAATTTAAAAAAAAACGCACAATTTATTGCAACAAAAGCTTTTAAATATCAAATTTAAATTTATTGAGAACAAATTTTTTTTTCTTTCTTGAAAATTTGTATTGATTTCATGGGAAAAAATAAAATTTAATTAGAACCAAAAATAAAAAAAAACGAGCAAAAGATATTGGGAGGATTCGTTTTTAAAGTATATAAACAGATTAATCATTTGTTATGGTTGAATTTTTGAAAATAGAACACATAAAAACTTCTTCTACCAAAAATAAAATTCAAAAAAGAAAAAAAAATGTTAATGGAAGAAATAGTTAAGCGCCTTCAGTTGAATATACCATCAACAATCAAAGCAGAATACCACAACACAATCTTCTTTATTTTTTTTATTTTCTTCTTCATATTCACCTTTTTCTGCAACAAAACTGCTAGATCACGCACAACCATAAACAATCTTAATTAAATAATATTCTCATTAATTTTAATTTAAAGCAATTGTCTGTTATTGTTGCTCCAATCCATCTATAGAGAGGTGTTGCTACAATTAGACTCTCTGCCATAATAGTATTCTCTGTATAAATCGTTCCAATCGCTTGATCGATCTGTTTGATTAAGTTTTACCTTTGAGAATTGTGTAGGCGTTTTGTACAGTTGATTATAATAATATTAAAAACGAAAGAGTTGACGCAAAAACTTGTTAATTTATGAAGTCAGTTCTAGCTTGTTAAATTAATGACAGTTCCACCAGCTTAAAAAGCATATAAAATACACATTTTTTTCTAGAAATGTTTTCTTTTGTTTGTTTGGTCGTTCAACAAATTTTTTTGATTTCATTAATTAATACAACAGCAAGACGAAAAAACTTTTTTTTTTAAATTTGTTACTTTGTTGCACATTCACTAATTTATTTTCTACTGTTGATGAACATCATCATTACATTCTCATAAAAAAAAAATAGCTTTGGAATTCTTAAGAAAACAAAATACCAAAACAAGGGAAATCAAAGAGGTAATAAATTAAGTTGATTAGAAGTGTTTTGTGTTAGAGATTGTGTCTAAGTCTTCTCTTTTTTTTTGTATTCTTTCTTTTTTTCTGTGGGTTAAATTTTTTGTTATATGATGGTTTGTTGATGGAATGTTACTCAAGTGTGGTAGATTTATATATTTTTTGTTTGCTTATAAGAAACGCATATTTCATATTTTTTTTTAATATGGTGCTACCAAATATGAATTTTTATTTGATCTTTAGTGGCTTTAAAAAGTCGAATATCTGTCATCTTAAAATCCAATAATGCTTGCATCTGGGTTTTTTTTGTATTGAGTGGGCTTTAGTTAAAATTTACGATGTAATTTTTATTTTATTTCGAAAATTATGTTCATTCATTTCGGATTAAGTTACAATAATTGGCGTGTTTGTATTTTTATGTATTCCTGCTATGGGTAGCTTAAAATCAAATAATATGACAGTTATATGTAAAAATTATTTTTTCTCTATTTTAATACAAATATAAGAGGCAAAAAAAACTGACGACTTTTTTTTCATTGACCATTCAACTTAACACTTCACTTGACACTTACTGTTATAACTTTTTTATCGTCACCATATAGGTGACATAATATTCATTCATCAGCTTATTACTTAAGTGGATGAACATATGTAATACTAATCTACGTAGCTCTAGACATGTCCCTTAATTTCGCTTCCCTATTCACCGTACCAACTAAGGCCATTTTAGCCCAATGCTTCGACTTGTCATATAGCATAAGATATCTTCGATTTCTTCCTTAGTTCCCCTTGCCTAAAAAGAATATTTTATAAGTTCATAGGTCATGCACATAATATTAGCTTATGAGTTTATGAATCAGCTTGTAGTAAAAATAAATAAATAAATTAATAAACGATAGGCCCAGTATTGAGGTATGAATAAGTGTGCCACCTAAGGACTAATATGGCGGACTTGGATACCACTTGCCTTTGAGAATGTGAACTGTTAGACTAAGCCCAAAGACTAAGTTAACGTAAACACTCAAGAAAAATATTCTTATTAAAAAAAAGAATTTTTTTTATTTTCAATTTTTTCGAAACTAGAGATAACATTATTTAGCTATGAGCAATTAATTAAAAATAGAGCTAACTCGATTGATATTTTATTTGAGTTTGATAGAAATATCGAAAACTTTTGACATAAATATTTTTCTTCAAAAATCAGTTAAAAGAATAAATTCTCATGGATAACAAAAAAGACAAAAAATAATTTTTGTTATAGTTTTTGTTTTTTGAAAATAATAGTTCGTTTAATATTAAAATCGTCGTAAGACAATTTTATGCACTCAAAAACATGTTTTTGTATTTTTCAATTCGTAAACCTAGGAAAAACAAAAGTTTATGCTTTTCATCTTACGGTAAACATTTCAAAAGTTCGATGTGAACACTTAGTTTTTCCAAAACGATTTAGTCGATACTTTTAAAACCTTACAAAAAAAATCCAATGGAAAACTAAATATGGACGTTATAGGAAAATCTCTAAGAATTTTTTTTTTCAATGCAAGTTTAAACAGTTTTCTTAATAATCTATCATTTATTCGAGACTTTAGTGCGTATTGCAAATCAGACAACATTTTTGAAAAATGCTTACTAATTTATTTTGTTTGGTGAATAAAAAACTGTAACTGAATCATATTAAGGAAGTTATAATCACTTAGGCTCGTGCAAAATATAATAATTATGATTTTCAAAATAGTCTTAACCCCTAGTAGGCCTTTCTGTGTAAACTTAATTTTCTATTTTAGAAAATGTTGTCTGTTGAATAGGAATAATTAATAACTATTTTCTCTTTATATTTTTAATCAAATTTCTGCTTTCAAGTTAAAACAATACAAATTTTGATATGAAAAAAAAACCAAATAATTTTCAGACCTGTTGTTCTAATAAATGTTATGAAGGAATATTTTTACTTCTGAATATTGAAATTGAACCTGTGGTTTTCCAATCTTATTTTATTGTAAATTATGCGACTTTTTGAATATTGTTCTTGAGAATTTTCGAAAAAAAGTAATTTCAATTTTTTATAATCTAAATTAACCAGAGCAAAAATATCCTTTAAAAAAAATTATTAATTATATAAAAAAAATATATACAAAAAAAAGGATTTCGACATTTTGAAAAGCGTTTATATATTTTTTTAATTTTGTTTTTTAAGATCTGCCAAAGCTAAACAAAATTTTTTGAGTTAAGAGAATTGTAGAATCGAAATAAATTATATCATTTTTCTTAAAAAGGATAATGAGGTGAACAACTCTTTGACTTCTGAAAAATTCCAACAATTCTGTATTACGGTGTATTATAGTCCAATAAAATTTGTTGTCATTTTTGACCAGCCCCACTTCTTTTTGTTTTGCCTTTATAAAAAGTGTTATCAGTACATCTTTTTCAGTTCGTCTGTAAAATGTCTCATACCATATTTTATAAAAAGATTTTGCAAGCCATATGAGATAAATAGATTTAGATTCAATGCAAGACCGTTCACTGCTTTTTCTGCATTTAACCATCACCTATTCTAATGCACCAGTATTTATAGAGTCATTTAACATATTTTAGTATAAATTTCAAAAATAATACTGTTGCTGTAACAATGTTATTTTCAGTTAAAAGTCTTAAGAATATTCCTAAAAATACAAAAAATTAAAATCACTCATTTCGATTCTATGAACTGAAAGAAGAAAAATTCAGTTAATACAAAAAAAGTAATTACCAAAAAAAGCAATTATTCTAATTTAACTAAAAACTCAAAACACTGTTTAAAACTGCAGCTTACTATGAATTTATGAATTAAATATGTAGCCTCTAACTATAAAATTAACTCAGAAGCTTATAAAGCTATGTATCTAATTAACACATTGATCTTATCTTTTTGCCGACAATAAAAATTACCCGAGTAAAAGTACTCACTATTTAACACCAATGTTCTGCCTGTTAGACCATAAACCCCTCATCACATCAATTATCAAACTCCTGCTTAAGCATTAAAACCCAACCAACCAAAACTTCTGCATTATTATGTTGCACCATTTTCCATAACATCCCTTTTCTCACGTGTGTCTTGCCAGCTTGCCACAGGTGAAATTTTCAACACCAACGATTTCGAAACATAAATATCACTACTCAGTGTACTCTATGGCGTGTGGCAGTGGCGGTGGCGGTATAACATTTTTTTTTTTTCAAGCTTAGCTAAGCATGACATATGGTCTCGAAGTTGAAGTATATATTTTGAACATGACTCGCAGTGATTGTTGTTTTTTTTTTTTCACTCCAGAGTAACTATATCTACTATTTTAATTTAATTCTCCTTCAAAACCATATTGGGTTGTTACCACACACAAAGGTGATTGAGAGTAATAAGTAATAACCAAAGTCATCGAAACTACTGCGCTGTACTTCTGCATTGAGCCACCGCCGCCGACGGTTTTTGTTTAGTGATGGCCCAGTGACAAGTTTGCCACTGTCAGCTACCATATTGATGGCAAACTGAAAAACAAAGAATCAACTGACAAAGTGGTAGAAAAATCTATGCAACTGGGGATAAGTTGATTATGACCATATCTACCATCAGAATTAGGAATACACATAGACCAAATGTTATGGTTCATTGCAGAGACATTGTTGCTGGCCAAGGATGGAATTGGGTTTACATTTTTTATCGTTGCTTCTTATTGTTATAGTGTTTATGGCTTTTTCATATGAAAACATAACCAAATTAAGTTGGTAGCCAATTAGTTAGATATCTGATGTACGCATATTTTTTAGAAATCAAGAGTAGGTCATCTGGTTACAAAATATTTGAAGAACAAGTAGAACAGCGAAAATTTGTAAAGACAAATTCGGGTTTACAAAGGTTTTGGAATTAAAAAAACCCAAATTTGAATGTAGCAACGAAATATTTAAGCCTAATTAGCTAAATTTTGTCAATTAATTCATCTCAAGCTATAGAGTAGCAATTACGAGTTTTCATTTCATTCATTTCTCTTTGTGTGGAACTTAAGAATACTGAAGGCAAAAATTTTTACAGATTTTTTTTATGGATACTTAAAAATATTTTAAAGAATTTTATCTTATACCAAAATTAATATTTAAAAAAAAAAAATTTTGAAAAATTAAAAAAAAAAATTCAACGAAACTTTAATCAATCAAACAAAAATCGAAGCCGGAGAACAAAGTTTTTGCATAACACATTTTGGTTTGAAGGAAATAAAAGTCATTGAAAATAACGCTACAGATAGGAAATATAAATTCATTTTTTAAAGAATTTAATTTAATTTAATTTAAAAAAAAATTCATTTAAAATGGAATATTTTTAAGAATATTTAAAAACTTCAAAATTTAGTTAAAATCGGTAGAGGCACAGTTATTTTGTTTCAAAATATTAAATTTCTTTTAATGTCTGGTGACTTTTAATGCAAGATTTATGAAAATCACAGCAGTCCAGTATTTCGGTGAGGAAGCTTATAAATAGAAGTTTGGACAAAAATATAAATTGCGTAACTAAATATTTATAGGCTTTTGTCATCATAATGTTTTAAATGATTAAAACCTTTAATTTGAGTGTTCTGACAACGCTAGCAACCTTTAGCTTTTTTATGAAAAATTAAATTAAAGTTTTAAAAAGAAAGGTTATTCAATTATGTTAGCCTGTACATCGAAACTAAAACCCTTACCAATGAAAAAATTTTCTTCTAATTTAGCATAATTCAAAAATATTTCTGACTAAGTTGATATAAAGTGCTGCAGACACTTGTGATTCTCAAAATTCTTTGTTCCAACGTTAGACTTATTGACGATATAGTCAGTTTGGGAGTAAAAGTCCATAGAATATTTTTAATATATATCGTACTGGGTCGGTCCCCTGAAGAAAATAGGATCAAAGTGGTTCAGGTTGGCGTTTTCTGGAAAGTTATAATTTTGAATTTTCTAGTTCAAATTATGGCAATAGAGAAAAAACCTTTCAAGGTCTTGCAGATAACTAGAGTTATTGTGCGATGATATACAGTTAAATATTTGCATATCGTCAGTATCGTATCAAAAAACCACATTCGAAATTGTTGGAACATCATTGATTGCTTAAATCAGGAAAAGTAGCGGTCGTTTTTGTAAGGATTGGAATTACGAATGACACTTTGCAGCATGTATTAAAAATACAAATTCTATAAGATTTTACCAATTTTTTCACATTTAGTAATGAGGACTTTGCATTTATTCAGACATTAAAAATACTTAATTTTTTAAGGTAGTTCAATACGCGAAATTTGGGTTAGCAGTTTTCACTCAAAAACCAACGATATACGCATGTTTTTTAAAACTTTATGAAAGAATTTTGAATTTCTTTTGATAAACCTGTACACTATTTTCTGTTTTCTTTAGATGTACCAAAATGTAATTTAATTTTAAATTCATCACCTTACTGGCCAAAAATAAGTTTTATTTCCTATATATTGGAATTCGAATGCATCAATGTACTTTAACTTCGAAAAAAATTAGCTTTCAAAATATTTAAACCTAAAAAGGCGTATAGACCTCATAACACCGTTCCAAAAATTGTTGTTGGCTTTCACAATATTTACTCTCTAGTATTAAAAACATACTTAGTTTTATTTTATTATTGCAGACCAAGAACATTATGAAATTTAAATATTTTGAAATAGTGAACCCAATTTGTAAGTTATTGTTATCAGGTATTAAAAAGGTAATTTTTCAATCAAACATAATTGCATCTATAGTTTACGAAAACAATTTCAAAACCCTAACCCATCATGACCCAGTGGAACTCCATAAAAAATGCACATTTTTCATTTGCATAATTTAATAATTCTCATGAATTTATAAAAAGTAATTACAATTTTGTACAAATTAAGAAAATCCAATAATATTTTCGATTAAATTTTGCCGACAACTCATTTTATTTAAAATGCAGATAATTATCAATAAATCAACACACATCATACCGTTTGCTATGAACAAGCTGCTAATCATCTAAATTATGTAGTAAAACAAAAGAGCTGACGTACTAACTTGAAAAAAAAATGGAAAATATTTTTTTGCTTAGAGTATGTATCAAAATTTTTCTGTATCAAATAACACACAAATAGATACAAACTTATATGCAATTCAAAGCCTACCATCAAATAAACAAACAAAAATTCAAAAATATCACGTTGTTGTCGTCGGTCATCAGACATCGAAGCCAGCGAGCCACTATATAGAACCCTCGAACAACTTTAGCACGTTTTTAACAATCTTGGCTACCGCTGTGCATCTCTTTTCATCACTTTAAAGCTGTCTCAACTTTGTTTTTCTACAGAGTTCAAATATTGAATTGAAGTAATTTTTTTCCGATTTGTTTTGATTCTATTCTTTAGTTTGTTTGATTTGATTTTTCATTTCATTGGTAATAATGATCGAAAAAATATACAGGAAAAATAAATAAAATAAAGAGTTTGAGAGAAGGAGAACGATGATAGTATTAGTGAGAATCTCTCAAATATCAACACTCGAAAAAAAAAATACCAACACAATTGTAAGCCTCTCTTTGCTTATTGTTTGTGCTTTGAATTTCTTCTCCCTGAGAGCGTTACCATACTTTTTTTGTTGATATTTTTTTCTTCTCTAAACACATAGCAGGGAAAAGTAAATATTTTTTTTTCGCTGATCGCAGTCCTCGTCATTGACTCACGGAGAAATCCCTGCGTATACCAAACATCAAATACAGACTATCTAATGCTCTCTTTATGCTTGAAATTTCTAAGTTGTGTTTGTGAACGGTCTTGAGCATGAATACTTTAAGTTATACACCAAATACCAACATACCCATAATAGAATGGAATAGATGAGTCAATCGAAATAGGCTTATTTTTTTTATTTTATGTTTTTCTTTAAAAATTCTACTCTTTGAATGTTTCACAGCTCTAGGCAACTTTGAAAAAAAGATCGCTTTTGTGAATTGTGAAACTCGATGAAATATGTTTGTCATCATCTTTGGAACTTGATATAGTTGTAAGTATAATTTTGACAGATAAAAATGAGCTTAAGAATATTTCGAGGTTCCTTTAAAACTCGCTCGAACTTAATCTATTAATAAAATGTTTCTCTTCGAATTTTGTTTGTTCATTGATTTAAACCTTTTCTTTGCTTTGATTTCATCTTCTACTTTATGTTGTTTTTTCTCTCGTTTTTGGTTAATGTGTGTGAAACAAATTTTATTTTTTTTTTTCACTTTTTCACTGCATTCAATTCTGCAGTGTGTTATTCCAAAGGATTTCGTTTTATTGGAACATTCCGCGTGCGAAATGTGAATGTTATACGAAAAATTTTTTACGTTTTGTATTTGCCTTTTTTTAATGTTTTCTTTTAAAATATTTGTTTTTTTTTTTCATCTTCAGCTTTAAAAGGATGCTGTTTGGAAAAAATCAAAACCAAACAAACAAAAAAAAGAGCAAAATCTTTTGAAAATTAATAATTTTTGTGTGTTATGAAATGAAGAGGTGTGTTAAGGCAAAAGAATATACAAAAGAGAGAAAGAGATTCAGAGAACGCATGCCGGCTGCAACCCTTTTTGATAAATACACTTTTAATGAGTTTTTTGTTGTTGTTTTGGTTGTTGTTGTTGTTATTATTATTGCACTGGAATTGCTGGTCATTTTAAAACAAGCTGATGTGAATTTTTAATTCTCCCTACACTCGCTCTTGGCTGAAGCTGCAGTTGTTGAATTTTTAAAGGCATATTTTTCATCTTATACCTACCTACTGTGGAAGAAAAAGAATAAATATTTTATGAGAGTATAGTTTAGTTATTTTCCTGGAACATTTTTATTTAATGGAATAAAAGACAAGTTATAAAACAAAAACTTATATAGCTATGCTTGGTTGGTTGTGATGATGGTTGGTTTAAGGGAATTTTAAAGCAGTTGGTAGCAATGTTAATGGTTTTAAATTATAATTGACTTTTAAGATCAAAATTGATTTATGATTTGGAGGAATGTCTTCTTTGGCTCGAAAATGTTTTCTTGTATACCTAATTGTGTCATATATTTATTTGGTTTTTCTTTAATGTTCCGATGTTTTTTTTTTAAACCAAGCATTTATATTTCACAAGTTATTATTGTATTTGGTTGATTTGTGTATGATAATAATTATCATTATAAAAGTAGTACAAGACATGTCCCATTCACGCACTTAAAGTTAGATGCTTATTCCAACATAAAAGTACTTGGATTTTTCTGTGCGTGAACGTGGAATGATAATTAAAATGTATTTATTTGTAAAATAAAAGTTTACGTACCTACGTTTTTTTTAGAAATATTTGTTTTTTCATGCACAAAATTTGTTACTTATTTTTAGAAAAAAATTGGTATGCATGGTTTAGTATTTACGATTATTTACGTACTTAAAAACAAAATTTCAAAATTTTGAGTTTAAAAAAAAATTGTTTTTTTTTCCCCCAAAATCAAACAAATATTTTTTTTTTAATTTTGATATGCAAAATTATTAAAATATATACATATGACCTCTTAGTAAAAATTTTGATTCGTTAAATCTTGTATGACAAAAAGAAAAATTTTAAAAACCGTTACCGTTTTTTTGAAAATCTGTTTTAATTATTTACGAAAGCCCATTTGCCCATTTTGCCAGAACGATCTTTGTATAAGAGTGCCACCTCTACCTTATAAGTTTATATTTTCAAAGTTTTTGAAGGTTTGCATTATTTACAAATGCTTAATCATGTAAATTTACACAAAATTTTAGTACTGTAGGAGTACATTACAAATGTTGGAAAAAATGTAAAGATATTCAAATTTGAGAAATTTCTATGGGTCTATAGTTTTATGCTCTAACTCAGTATTAGTAAGCATTCGTATTGAAGTCGAAGTTAATTTCATCAAAGAAAAAGATTTTCTTTGAAATATCATCTTAAAATCTAATAAGAAGTTTGTCAAAAAAAATCTAAGTAAACTCCTCGTTTTCTTTGTGCTAAGTTTCTTGTTGGGGAAAGTCGTAGGTAAGTTCACAAAATACAAAAACGATAAAAACAAAACTTAATCAAATCAATATCAATTGAATTGAAGCTGATTAATTTTTCAAAAAAAAATGTTTTTTAAAAATCATAAAATATTATAATGTAGATATTTACTTATTAGATAATATATGTCATAAAACAAAAATTGGTCAATTTTCCTATTCTCTGTTTAAACTTTTAAGTCATTAACAAATCATAAGTTATAAACCAAATACATATATATGTATGTGTACCCTACTATGAATAGTAATTTTATGTGTTTACTTAAATTAATATCACCATTTAATATTCTGCTTATCGAATTATAAGCGGTCGTTAAACAGTAGCTCCATGATGACTGTAACTCTAATGTTTATTCATGATCTTTCATGCTTTCTTTCAACTATATACATATCTGTATATTCTATACTAAAAGCCACACAAATTTTCATCCAAACAAACCACATTTAAAAAAATACCTTTAAAAAATATGACTCATAAAAAAAAATCAATTAATCTCTTCATTTCATTAACGAAATACAAAAAAAAAATAATAAAGAATCCATTTTGCTTTATACGTAAAATTTGCACTTCCATAAGACATTTTGTCAGTTTAACAGCTAAAAAAGTGTCTGACATAAGAAAAAAAAATTAAAGAAGAACAAATTAAAAGCTGAAAACAAAATCCATCAAGGATACCCAAATTCCTTGAATCGAATTTAGTCAAACATAATTCCTTTGTTGATTCCTGGAATCTTCCAACTACCAACCGCCGCGCCGCACAGGTAGATACCCTTTCTGTCTATCTATATAGTTCTTTACCACTAAAAAATACACCATCGGTTGTCGTTTTAGATTCCATTCCTATAACGAAATTCCATTTTTTTTTCTGTTGTTGTTTTTTTTTTTTTTTGAAAATCCTGTTTTTTGACCTAAAGAAATATTCAAAAACGAATGAGAAGATAAAATAGAGATGGATTAGAAACAAAAAATAAATAAAAGTAGAAAAAAAATCCCTGATGACGATGCGACGGACGGACGGGCGATCGGACTCGAAGAACACAACAACTTCGACAAACGACGAAGACGGCGGTGATGACGATGGAGAAAAAGAACACAGGTAGCACAGAGCACAATATTTTAACTTGAATTTTCACCTGTATGTGAGGTTATCTTGATTCTATTCCATCTCTGTCATTTCAATCTTTTCATCTCTTTCCTTTAAGTTAGAATTTTCACTTTGGATTGGAGTTCGAATGAGGCAGAAAAATCCTCGTGAGCATGGCACACACACATACACTAAACGTGTTTTTCCCTTTCGTTGTCATAAATGTATCTTCAACTAGTAGTTGTTGTTGTTGTTGTTTATTTTTGTAACTATTTTTTTAAATTTGTATTTGAAATATATCAATATATAAAATGTTTATCTTCCTTAGAAATTGTCCGACTTAATATCAAAACTGAAGAAGGATATTCCTCCAATGAAATAGCAAGCCAGTTTGTCAGTCGGTGCATCTTGATCTTCTATTTTTCTAGTATGTTCGAATTTAACTAGCCCGTGCGCATGTTCTGCATAGGCTATTAAAGTGTTGGCCATTACAACCAAATTTTCTTGTTTGTCTTGCACACACAAACAATCTACATATATCTATGTTCCTGCGTGATGTGCACGTTTCTTCTTTCTTAACTATTACTTTTTTTTTGTTGGTTTGCTAAGCAAGTTCAATAGTTGCTCACGCGCTAAAGAAGTTAGAAGAAGAAAAACGAAATTTGTCTGCCTTTAGTTTTTGTTGTTATTCTTGTGGTCCTTTAACTTCTCAAATTATACACACGTTTTAAAGTCGAATTAGAGTTAGAGGATTTCCTCGTAGTCTCTTGGGAAAAATAGACGTATTACTTGTTACATATTTGTTGGTAAATTCTTTCTAACAAATATTTGAAACGAAAACATATTGGGATAATGAAGAAATTCGGAAATGTACTGGTTATACAACTAGGCTATAGTTTATTCACTCACAAATAAATTTCAATCTTTAATTGAAAACAGTTTCTTTTTAATAAAAATTCTATAAATTAAACGTTTATTTTTTTTCTCAAAGAATGCATCATTCACCTCATGCATCAATTTTAATTTCTTAAAAAAAAAAACTTATGAACCTTAACATTTTGATTAAATCCACAGTTTTTTTTAACTGTTCTTTGTAATAAAAAAGCTAAGGGTAAATGTATACATATTTTTCAAAAAGTAGTGCTCATTTGATAGATGTCATCTTGTATCAATAAAAATCTCGAGTGTAATTAGAAGATCATTTACGAGTATACTTGGTCCCGCAATCAAAGCTTTCTAACTTCTTATAGTTCATTATAAATAAAAAAAGTAAGTAAATATTCAACCAAATTTTAAACAACGACTAAACATTGTTTTAATTCGCCGTCCTCATGTGAACTGAAACATATTTTTGTTTATTTTCGAGTTCGAAAATCAACTCTTTCGTTTAATATTATGAAATTTATGATATGCAAATTCTGTTATTTTTTTTAACTTCTGTGTAATGTACTTAGGTGCTGCAGGTCTCACTTATAGCCCACAAAACAACCACAGGTGTTTTTTCATTTCAAAAATTGCTTGCATCTTGTGTGTTATTTTATTGAAAATAAGATTGACACTTTAAACTGTTACCCAATATGTTTTCTTGTGTGTAACGGTTCTTCCTTCTATTTTTTTATATGGTTACAATTTAATGTTATGTGCTTAAAAAGTATTCAAGTAGGTATTTTTCGAAAAAATTATTTTTTTTTGAAAAGTCAATATTTTGAAAACGGATGGATAATTATTTTTGAAATTTTGATTTTAAGAGTACTTATATTTCCGAATACTAAAAACTGACGTTCCAACGTTTTAAATTTTTAAGGAATCTTTAAAATAAAAAAAAAAAACTGGTAGCCACCGGAAAAAGGAAAACTAGTGATTTTTAACTTTTTTGAATTCAACTTAAAATACTCAATAATAATTGATTTCGGGTACAAACTTGTATGTAGCTCACATAATATGTATGTTATAATTTTTTATAATTTTGGAGACCCATGAACAATGGTGTTGGATATGTTAAAATTCCACAAGCCAAAATTGCAAAATGTTCTTTTGGCCTAACTATTAAATCAAATGCTTCAGAGAATAAATTTTGTGATCTTTTGACTCAGGCTTAAAAAGTTAACTGTGATTAAATAACCTCTATAGACATATTGAATCAAGCGTTTTATAATATTATATACCTTTGATTTCAAGCCGTTAAAAGCTCTATGCGATTAATTTAATTTTTGAAATACCTTTTTACATTATGTTCCAGAGAGATGATGAGGCCTAAAGACACATTTTTGATGAACTAACTAATTTTTCAGGATTTTTTTGATTCGTAGTGGGTTGTGATAAATTTTTATAAAAACACCTTTTTAATGGTTTTTAAGAATTTGAATTTCATATTAATTAATCATTGTATGCCTACTTATGAAAATTATTTTCTATCCAAACGAAGATGAAAAAAAATGTTATTTTAATTTGCTATAAATTATTTGATTTGATTCAAATTAGATTAAGCAAAAAATTGGAAATATCCAAAATTTAAAAGCCGCAAACAAATTATTGGAATCAATAATTATATACACACATTTAACGTTTCTATTTAAAAGACTTTTAATAAAATACCTTCTCAACATTTTTATTCGAGCATATGCAAATATTTTTAGCCACCTGTGCATTCATAGTCAATTATGTAATTATAAAAGAAGTAAAATATAAATAAAAAAATACATAACCATTGAAAAAGATATGACAACAAATTAATGGATTTATTAAAGGGTTATAAGCGGTTCATTTGCAAGTCCATAACTATAAGTTATTTTTCAAAATCCCAAAACGATACTAGTTTTTGAGCAGACCCTTTTAGCTACCTAAACATTCATCATTTAAATATAAATATTTCAAAAAATTATACTCAAGCCGTTACACACAAAAAGGCCTAAACCGGAAGTTACAAAATCTTTTTTTTTTGTACCGATTATAAATCCCAATTTACAATACAACTTAATCTAAGATAAGTCTATAAATCTTTTCTATTATGTAGACAAATAAACATAACGCTATTTAACAAGGAATAACTTCGAACATAGATCAATGTCATACTGCTGCGGCACCATACTGTTGGATATATCAATTTACTAATTCTTTTAAAAATTTAAAAAAAAATTTGGTATATTTTTTGGAAATAAATCATTGGATCCTAATTTATAGTAATTTATGGTGTGATATTCTTTCTCAGCCTTAAAATGCAAATTAAAATATTTTGTTTGTTTGTTTGCCTTTTTTCACTGGTGTTTATTTTTTAGGCTTTTTTTTGGTTTTTTTCTCCATTCAAAGTGGAGTAACAAATCACTCTTTTTTTTGGGGGATTTTTATTTAACTTGTTTGAGTTA
The DNA here is from genome assembly GCA_958431115.1 of Syrphus vitripennis. Lineage (NCBI taxonomy): Eukaryota > Metazoa > Arthropoda > Insecta > Diptera > Syrphidae > Syrphus > Syrphus vitripennis. Next base: position 137,120,654 of record OY288108.1, on the reverse strand, counting down.
TTAGGTATTGCGGTGAAGAGGTGGTCGTGCACGGACGGGAATTGAATTTTGTTCTGACAATTATTTATTAATATTTCTTTTGTTTGATTTAAATCTTATGAAGATGAAACATTTTAATTTACTTCATTAGTTGGTGTTTTAAATTAATTTCGCTGAGAGAAATATCACTTTCATAAAATAAATATTTTATTTTTGTTCTGTTATAAATTGAACAAAGGTTATTTTGTTCAAATAGTTTTATTTACAAAAAGGAACTAAGCGAGGATTTTAAACAATAGTATTATTTTATCTACCTTGGTTTTTTTTATAAATCATTTGTTTTAAACTTTACAAATAATTTGTAAAAAAAGCCCATTTTTCAATAATTTACTGGACTAAGCCATAATATCTTTCTGCTCGTCGATGCTACAAAGCAAAAATAAATGAAAAGGATCAAGAACTTCTTCATCTGCTCAAGTTCATATTTCTGGACAACCTGTTAAGGTGGGGAAGTACTGTCTGTACTAGCAGAACCGAACTAGATACTTACAGTGGAATCGGGAAATCAAGAGCTGCGTTTGGAATATTGTCCAAAATATGGGTAAACGACTCTAAAAGCTTGGAAAGCTTCCTCCACTTCCACCCCTTTGCCTCTATACGATACGAAGACGTAAGTGGCAGTGGATTGTATGCGAGCGTAGGAATAGTGAGGCCTTATGCAATTATGAAGAAATTCTTAAACAAGGCATTAGGCGCCGAAAAGGGTACGGAATGAAGAGTCAGTTCTCTAATTCCATTTATTTCAAAAATCTATCTCTCGCCTTTTTGGAAATGTGTGCTGAAAATGTGCAGAAAATCTAAAAATATAACTGCTTCTTTGACTTAAGGGTTCTTTCACGAGCAACTAGTCAAGTACATGCTTTCATTTTTACAAATGGTGGCAAATAGTAATTTAAATTTGACATTTCCGAAGTAGACAGATACGGAATACAATGTCAACAACACATCAAATCTGTTTTTATCATCTCCCTGTATGATGACGACTTTTCCGCCATTTTGTAAATTAATTTTAGGAATAAGAAAAGAAGACCATTTATTCATAAGTATTTAACAATGGGTGTTATAGAGAAAACTTATGCAAAGAAGTACATACTCCTATATAAAAGAACAAGTACTTAAGCATTTCATTCATGAAAAACGTTGATACTATCATCATTATTAATTTTAAGCACAAATTAATTACTAGCATTAGCTTATAGAAGCCTTATAGAAGAACAAATTTTTATTATTTAACTATTTTTTTTTCTTTTTTTTTCTTTTCAGATAATTTGTGTGTGATTGTGTACTCCATAATACATCAGTGAAACATAAAGTGCTCCTATATTTCTTATTAATCCAAAAAAAGTTTCTTTTCGAGTGAATCTTATAAAAAAAAAATTATAGTCTCCCCATATTGATAGTTTGCTGCGCAAAATGGCGCGGTTTCGTGGTTACGTCGTCACCGTCGCGAACATGTTCAAAGAATAAGTGTTACCGTCGCACACACTTAACGCAATAATATTCCAAAAGTCCGTACATTTTTGGAATAAACATAAAAAAAAAAAAAAAAAATTGTGCTCATCGCCTGATGGATCAATGTTTAATTCAAAAGTACAAAAACCAAAACCAACAAAATTTATCTAAAAATTTCGCTCACAAGCAATTATGACGTTCTGCAGCCGATTGGTGAACGAATCGGTGCCCAGAATGTGTGTCATATCTACAAAAGTAGTCCAAACAAAATCATCATCATTTTTATCATCAAGGAGTATAAGATCCAAAACAATAAACACGACATACTACACCAGCAAATGGCTGCTTGCGATATTAATCGGGTTCTTAAGTCTTTCGTGCGTTGTTGTTGTGGTCAATGGGGTTCATGTGCCCGGCCCGGGTCCGGGAAGTCTATCATCGTCTGCACAGTATACAGCATTTCCGCGACGGCGATCATCGGCCGACGGAAGTGGCCAAATGCAGTCGCGAGCAGTTGATAAAACAGTTTATCTAAATGTGGACGAAGGTAAACCAAGAGGCACAGTGGTGGGCTCGATAACAACCGAACCGGGATTTACTTATCGATTCAACGAACCGCCCCGAGAGTTTACCCTCGATCAGAATACGGGGGAAATTAAGACTAATATGGTCCTGGACCGCGAGGGAATGCGGGACCGCTATGACCTGGTGGTGCTATCCAGTCAGCCAACTTATCCCATCGAAGTTCGCATCACAGTGAATGATGTGAATGACAACCCGCCAGAGTTCCCTGAGCCCAGTATAGCGGTGTCTTTTCCAGAGAGTGCTGCATCAGGAACTCGCATACTGCTCGACGCAGCAACGGATCGCGATACCGGTGTGAACAGCGTCACCAATGACTATCGCATCGTGGATGGTGATCATGACAACAAGTTCAGCTTGGCTGTGACGACTAATCCCAGCCGTGATGTGTCATACCTGCACCTGGTTACAACCAAAACTCTGGATCGCGAATCCTGCGGATTCTATTCGTTGAATATCTCGGCACGTGATGGTGGATATCCACCGCTATTTGGATATCTGCAGGTAAATGTGACCATTGTCGATGTGAATGACAATCCTCCAATTTTCGACCACAGTGACTATAATGCCTCATTGATTGAATCCGTGCTACCAGGGTCACCAGTTCTGAATGTGACGGCGACCGATAATGATTTGGGTGATAACAGTAAGATCACATACTACTTGTCGGACACAGAAACTCGATTTACAGTAGATCCAGAGACAGGTCTCATCTCGACGACGCAGCGACTATCATGTAAAGACCCAAATTGCCAGACCGACTCGTGTTCAAAAAGTTGCGTGTTCACTGTATATGCCCGCGATCATGGTTCTCCTCGTCAAGATGGACGAACTTATGTCACCGTAAGCCTAGTTGATACGAATGATCATGATCCAGTGATAAGATTCCAGTACTTTCCGCCAACGGGCAGTTTTGCCACTGTCGATGAAAATGCACCAAATGGAAGTGTGGTAGCTGCGGTATCTGTGGTCGACATGGACGAGGGACTCAATGGGGATACGAGTATAAGGATTGTATCTGGCAATGAGATGCAACACTTCCGCCTCGAAAAGACGCCCAGTTTTGATATTGTGCGTGTGAATGGGGCACTTGATCGTGAGGAGATTGGCAAGTATAATCTGACAGTGGTGGCTATCGACAAAGGAACTCCACAGCGGACCGCAACCGCATATCTCATCATTCATGTGAATGATGTAAATGATCATGAACCGGTGTTTGAGAAATCAGAATATACAGCGGTGCTAAGTGAATTGGCTCCACCAGGGACATATGTAGCCAGCATCACAGCCACCGATGAGGATACCGGGGTCAATGCACAAATTTCCTACACCTTCGTCTCAGGTAACGACAAACAATGGTTCAATATCGATGCAGCCTCTGGATTGATAACAACGCGCGCCGCACTAGATCGTGAAATCCAGGGCACCGTCGAGTTAAATATATCTGCAAGGGATGGTGGTCCCAATCCTAAATGGGCACACACTGAACTTAAGGTAACCATACTCGATGAGAACGATGAAGCGCCACAATTTTCCCAACCACACATTAATGTTAGTCTAAGCGAAAATACCCCAGCACAGGCATTGGTTGCTATGCTTACAGCCGCCGATCACGATCAGGGAACGAATGGCAGTGTCACCTATACATTACCCGCGATCGTTCAACAAAAATACCCCGACCAATTCGCCCTTGACTCGTTGACTGGTCAATTAACCACAAAGCATCAGCTCGATCGTGAGACGATCGCACATTATGAGATTTTTGTGGTGGCTCGCGATCAGGGTGCACCGCCGCAATCGTCAACTGCTACTGTATACCTAACCGTCGAGGATATCAACGATAATAGCCCGGAATTTTATCCGAAACAATATTTCCAAACGATCGCCGATGATACACCGATCGGGACATCCATACTCAAGGTAACTGCTACGGATCGTGACTTCGGTGATAATGCTTTAATTACCTACAAGCTGGAGAGCAGCAACGTTGATAATCTATTTGCTATTGATGCTCATTCGGGGGTGATCAGCTTGCTTGACGATTTGCGTCAGTCGAAGAGTGGTGGTAGTGGCAACAAAGCACTTTACGAACTGATCATATCGTCGAAGGATCATGGTGATCGTCATTCGGAACGCAATGCCGTCGTCGAGATTCTTAAACAATCAAGAATGGAAAGTTTAGAATTTGATTCTTCTACTGGATATGAATTCCAGATTGTCGAGGATCATGGGAGCAGTCCAAATCCCGACATAGGCCGTGAGGTAGGCAAGGTGCAGGTGAAGCCAACCAGCAAGCAGCAACAACAAACAATCGAGTATGCCATTGTGTTCGGGGATCCTGATGAAAACTTTGAAATAAATCCTCGCACCGGGGTCATAACAACATCGAAGCGGATCGATCGTGAATCGATGATTCAATACAGCCTAACGATAGTTGCCCGCGCCGGATTGGCGTACGGTCGTACAACAGTGAACATATCGATTCTAGATCTAAACGATAATGCACCAATTTTTGCCCACGATCGTGATGAGATCCTGCTCGCTGAGAACTCTGCCGTTGGTCAAGAGGTGTACTTGTCACGGGCTCGTGATAGAGACTCGGGAATTAATAGTCATGTCTCCTATAGTCTTACATACAATCCCGATGAACAATTTCGCATCAGCACAGCAACCGGTGTGCTATACCTAAATCGACCGATCCGTGCCGAACCGGGGACAGTTTTGCACGTTGAGCTGACAGCAACCGATGGTGGCACACCGATGGCGCTCTCCTCCAAGAATACCATCACCATCCAGATAGCCGATGTTAACGATCATACACCTGTCTTCGATCATACCTCCTACGAGACGTCTCTGTTGGAGTCGACACCGGTGAATGCTCGCTTCTTTGCATTGGCCGCCTCTGACGCCGATCTGGGAGCCAACGGCAGGATATCCTATGAGATAATTGAGGGCAATGTTGAGGGAAAATTTGGAATTTTTCCCGATGGCTATTTGTTCGTGAAGTCTCAGCTGGATAGGGAAGAAAAGGATTATTACTCATTGACAATTGCCTGCAAGGATGCTGGCCAACCGTCGCGTTCATCGGTGGTGCCGGTGATCATTCATGTCATCGATGAGAATGACAATGCCCCGCAGTTTACCAATCAAACGTTCACCTTTAGCATACCAGAGAACGAGCCGGTGGACTCATTTGTTGGTAAGCTAACCGCATACGATCGTGACATTGGTCGCAATGCAGAGTTGATATTCTCTTTGTCATCGCAAGAGGCTGACTTTACGATTGATTCGCGCAACGGTTTCATTAAGACACTGCATCCATTCGATCGTGAGGAACTGGTGCAGAATCAAAATCAGAACTTCCTTCAATTGGAGGCGATCGTCAGTGATAATGGGCTGCAGAGATTGCGCGATAAAGTCAAAGTGAGGATCTTCATTACAGACGTTAATGATAATGCACCGCAATTCCTGCGGGCGCCATACAAAGTGCAGATATCAGAGGGATCTGGTGTTGGGACACAGGTCATTCGGGTATACACGATCGATGCAGATGAGGGTCTCAATGGCGATGTGTATTATTCGTTAATCGATGGCAATCAGGATGGACGGTTTGCCATTGATGATGCAACGGGTCAGGTTTCGCTGGCCAAGCAATTGGATCGCGAGACAAAGGCGGCTTACAAATTGACAGTGGTTGCTCGGGATGCAGCTTTGAAGGGACAGCTGTCAGCGAGTACGACAATTAGTGTGGAAGTGTTGGACGAGAACGATGATGCGCCAGAGTTCACACAGACAGACACTCAAATTTCGGTAAAGGAAACTAGTCCCATTGGAACAGAATTGATGAAATTCAGGGCTAGTGATTCAGATCTGGGTATGAATAGCCAGGTGACGTTTTCGATATCGGCGGGGAATCGAAAGGATACGTTCCACATTGATCCGATCAGTGGTTCATTGTATTTGCATAAATTTCTCGACTATGAAGATACAACGATGTATATTTTGAATATTACTGCCTCTGATGGGGGCACTCCACGGCTTTCCACTACCATCATGTTCACGGTGAATGTTGTGGATGAAAATGACAATCCACCAAATTTTCCAAATACGGCCATTGTTCGGCAGATTAAGGAAGGAATCGCCATTAAAACTCCTATTGTCACAGTGACAGCTGAAGATCCTGATTCGGGAGCGAACGGAAAGGTGACATATGCTATTTCAAAACAAGAGCCTGAAGTTTCTGGTGGCAGACATTTTGGAATAAATCAAACTACCGGGGTGATTCACACGTTGCGGCAAATCGATCGGGAGACAATTGATACCTTCCGATTGACAGTTGTTGCTACAGATCAAGCTGATCCACCAGCAAAGAGGCTATCGGCTGAGAAGATCGTTACAGTTATTGTCGAGGACGTCAATGACAATGCTCCTGTTTTTGTGTCGATGAATGCTGCAATACTTCCGCTGCATAGCAAGAATCACGTGAAACCGGGTCGAGATGGATCAGTGATCATGTACGTCAATGCTCGTGACGCAGATTCTAGTACTAACGGCTTGGTTACCTACGAAATGGTCAATGGAAATACGGATTTGTTCAAACTGCACCGTAACACGGGGGCAATTTCCCTTCAACGTTCAATCGCAAATCCCGAAGTTCGTTATCAAATGGCGTTGAAAGCGACCGACGAAGCGGTCCAATCCGAACGAAAAAGCTCCGATGCATATATTACGATCATTGCAACTTCGGAAATTAATAACGGTCCGGTATTCGAGATTCAGAAAGAAATCGGTAAAGTTTTGGAAAACGAACCAACGGGAGCGTATATTCTAACGGTTAATGCTACCCTCAATTCGGCCGAAATTGAGTATTACGTGACAAACGTGACAAGTGTTGGTATAAATGGCGGCTCGAATAAACAAGTTGATCGTCTCTTCGACATTGACATGAAGATGGGAATACTATCAACTGCCAAAGAATTGGATCGTGAGTCTGGAGTTGATACGTACGAGGTTGAAGTCTATGCAATTGCATTGGGCGGTGCACTAAGGACCACAAGTACTAAGGTGAGTGATTGGAACAACTTTTTATTTTTTACTTTTTCGAGTTTTTCTACATAAAAACAAATTTTAAGTGAAGAAAAATCGTAGGAATAGATATTTGCATGCGTTGCACTCTGCCGCACACCACCATGCCGCTGAGCTGCCGCCGCCGCCGCCGCCGTTGCAGCGTTTAAAGTTGATTATGCAGAACTTCTGGAATGCATAACACGCAGGCCAGATATTCATATTTAAGGTGCAATTTATTCCTGGAAAGATTGCCTTTTTTATTTTATATGAGAAAATTTGCCATGAATTTTATATATTATGTACAGAAAGACAGGTATAGGGTTTATGTATGTGGATAAGACAGATGGCTTGATTGTTGCCCATCCAATGGATTTGATGTCTTTTCATCCTTTAGGCAGATTGCACAAGATCACAAATAGATATATTTTGCCCTTTTCGACCATGGCAAATTTTTAACAGAACGTGACTTTTTAGCAGGAAAAGATGAAGTTTTGTTCGATTTTATATGCCATCCAGTTTTGGTATGACGTTTTGTGGCATGAGATTTTGATAAACATTTTGCATAATTCAGCTTTGTTGCGGGTTAATTTTAAACCCCCTCTTTTTTTTTGATTTCTTTAAGAAATCACATAAAACAATAAGTTTAGAAATATAAGATTATTTTTTCAATTAATAAAGCTTAATAGAATGTAACTAAATGAAAAGTTGAGTTCATACTTCTGTTCATACAAAAAGTGTCATATTATATGGAAAAATGTGAAGTATTCTTTTAAAAATGCATTTTTCATACAAATTATCGATAACAAAATTATATTCCATTGACCGATAAATTCTCTTAGTTCAGAGGTGTATACAGATACACTCAACGTGATCTTTGTAATTGTAACCCAAGCTTTATCTAATTCAATTCATTTGAAGCTTGAAAAATACAAATTTTATAATAATCTAGAAAATTTAGAACAAAAAAAGTATAAAATATAAACGTCAAACTATGCGGTTACCAAACGTTTCCTTCAATAAATCAATTGTGGCACGAGTCAAGTGACATTTTGCAGGGTCTTGTTGAAACCACAGCTCCTGCACATTATGGTTGTTCAATTGAGGAACAAAAGGTCATATAACGGTAATTATTGAATGTAACGTTCTGGCCAGCATCATTTTTAAATGAGGACGGACCAATGATTCCAACACCCCTTGAGGCAGTTTTGTTTATTGACGTATCCATATCCATTCAACCAAAAGTGAGCTTTGGAAGCGTTGTTCAGGTGTCAGCCTACTCATGTTGAAATGTCAAACTAAACTTAACAAAAATCACACTGTTAAAATGGCCGCCAATTAAAAAAGTGTTACCAACTTAAAGTTTTATACCTCTGTCCTCAAATTAAGTCAAATTAATTTTTTTATAAATTTTGTTGGAAGTTGATTTATTGAATTAAGAGAAAGCCTAAGTCTTTAAAGATTTTTATAAAAAATGTTTATAACACAAAAGGAAATTGAAGAATTGAAATTTATGAGGATTTCGAACGAATTTATTTCTTCCTCAAAACATTATGAATATCCTCAATTAGTTCTGTTAATCAACTTACTGAAGAAAAATATATATATACACAATTAACAACTCACATAAAATGTAAGCCCACACGTACTTACGGAGAATATAAAATATGGCATAAATCGTACAAGGATATTTTTTAACACTCTCTATAGGTATTCAAGCAATGTTGTTTCATCACAGGATTGCTTGAACCTATACTGCGACTGTTCCAAGTACCAAGTGCCAAGAAGTCATCCAAGCATTTATTCAGATTTTTTCTTCGATATACTCGTATATCGACCTTCATAACTCAGTTCATCTTTTTGTGCCAATTTCATGGCTACACGATTTTCACAGTGTGTGGCATTTTTTTTTAATACGCCAACCAGTATGTAGGGCGAGATGTAAAAATTTCTGCATGTACAATTACCTACACACAAGTTTGAAGTTAATTTTTACCACATGCAGTGAAGTTCTTAATGAATAGACACTTAATTATTTTACTATTTAATAAAAATATCTTAAATTATATTCAAAAGGGTGATTTTAATAACATTGTTAACAAAAACTAGATATTCAGTAATTTATTAAAAATAATTTCCTGTTGTTAAACTTTGAAGATTTCTGACTCTTCGTTTCTGCAGCTTCTAGTTAGAACTAAATTTATAGCCCTTATAAGTGAATTCCTTTAGCAAAACTTAAAGTTATCCAACCCTATCGAAACTTTATACCGAATTGTTTATTTTTTTTTCAATTTGTTTCTTTTCTCTCGCTCAGCAACTTAATACCAACCTTTCATTAACACCTTTTGAATTGTAAATTATTGCTTAGTCAGTTGGCAGATAAAATCGTCTATCTTTCAGTTCGTAAATTAGTGCGGGAGATCTGTGAAAAGGAATATAATCATGGCCATGGTAAATAGCATAGGCATGTTTAAATGTGTTGTTTTTTTTTTTTATTTTATTCTGTTGAGATTTTAAAATTATCATGGGCCCTAAATTAAATCCATGGGAGAGTAGTTTAAGTATGTTTTTTTTTTTTGTTGTTGAAATTTATTTTAAGAAACAAAATAATTGTCAGTTGTGGAGTTGTGCACAGAGTACTGTCCCTAGAGTGTTGTATTTATTTTTAATTTATCTGAACATTTTCACAGACAAGTGATAAGTGATTAACTTAGCTAGATAAAAGATTAAATGATTGAGAAGAGAGCAAAAAAATATAGGGCTTATAATACAACCTTGTGGAACTCCCGTTGACGTGTTGAATGAGTATGGTGTCTGCTTTCTACCATGTATAGTTGCAATTGTTTTCTATAATTCTGCGTACATTCTTAAATATTTCATTCACAATGACCTGGTTATTAAACGTAGTTTTGGAATATTTTCTAAGAAGTGTTTTGGGTTATACATATATTGGGTTTCTAACCTATTTCTCCTGCAAAATATTCTTTCAATAGTAATTTTCAATCCATTTAAAATAGTTCATTTCTATTTTTAGTATTGTGAAACAATATGCCATGATGTTTATAAACATATTAATTTGTTTGTTTTTTGCAAAAGTGAAGTCTTGCAATATCAGATCCACGAAACGTGCGCCAAAAATAGATAGACCCTATTTCCTATTTTGTCAATAAATTAATTATAAAGTTAAACACCTTCGCCATATTAATAATATTCCCTTGTCATTTTTCTCAGTTCTTATCTTCATATACATATACTATATAAAGAACGTGTTATGCAGACTTAATTTTATTTTCCAAAGAAAACAAAAAAAAAAAAAGATGCAGAGACCATGCAAGACCATTGGTTTGGATAACAAATTGCATTTCTATCTACATAACTATGTATAGCCAAACGCAACATAAGAGTTTGAACAGAAAATGTCCTACGACACGACGGACGACAACGAATGAAGGTGCTTCTGTAGTTTTGCAGCAAGTTGCCCATCAAGAACCGTTTTATTTCCATTCCACTTCACTATCCCTCCTGATGGAGTTTGAGTTTGATGATGGTGTGGAGTGAAGTGGTGAGTATAATGTGGAAGAGACTTTGACTTAACTTAAAGTGATATGCTCCTCGAACGTCTAAGAAGTCCCAGAGACGACACTGTGCACATATATATATAGCTTTCAATGGAAAAGTGCGAATTATTTTTATATTTTTAGTTTTTTTTTTTGTTTTTTTAAGAAGTGGTTTCTCGTGTTTCACTTTTTGTGGCACTTGTGCTGTTTTTTCTCTTCTTCTTCTTCTTCAATTCATTTCGATGAGCCTCCCGTGTGTATGACGACGACGACGAGCGACGAAGATGATGATAATGATGATGGTGGAATGGAATATGGCGGCCATGATGTTAATAATGGGGGAACCAAGACGGGTGATCATAAAAATCGAGAAGCAAAAGAGGCTATAGAAAAATAAAATTTCATAAATCAAATAATGGATTAACATTTATTATTGCTCTGGTAATGGTGGACAAGTCACACCACTAGGGCTAGGCTTTTATCGTATAAAGACATTTGAATCGATACTGTGGATTACCTCTTGTGAATATTGCAAAAGATAGACCATCAAGAAAACTCAAGTAGAGAAGACCCAACCTTATAATAGGTCCTGCTGTGGACTTTGCCGAGCCGAACCGAGCAACTTGAAAGTTGGTTGGGCTATTGGTTGGTTTGCTAGTTAAGTCGTCGCAGCAATTTATTTTGTTTGGTAATTAGGTGTGTATAGTGGTGTTCTTTGGAGACTCATTCTAGTTATGCAGTATTATGATAAGAGGGTTTTAGCAGCAAAGGGGATTCAAAGAACTTCTTTTGCTTCTTTTTTTTTTTGTATATAACTTCTTGGGTCGTCATAATGTAGAATGAGGTTTTATGGTGGTAAAGAAAATTGCAAGTGATTATAGAAATGTCTACCGATGAGTGACTTTATTGCTGAGGACGTTATTTTTATGGGATAGATTTAGGAAGCTTATACGAGTACCTACTTGCTTTTGTGGGATTTTTATTTAACAATTTTTATTCTTTTTGATTTAATTTTTATTTACCATCTATATTATAGAGATGGGAGTGATTTGAATACGATAACTTTTTTGTATAAAATTGCATACAACATTTATGAATGTACGCAAATAGGCATCTATATTAGATGGTATTAGAAAATAAGGAAACAATTTATTTCATAATAAATGCGTTGATTGCTTTGTTTATTTCATTTTGCATGCTTGGTTAGGAAATAAAAATTCAAAACATATCTTTGGTCCCAACTAACAATTAAGTTTTAAAAAATCTATTTAGTTCAAATTGTTGATTAATCCGAGACAACTTAGCAAGTCAATGAAATAAAACCAATTAATAAATTGATAATTTCGAGCTTTGAGAAAACATTTTGGATCTATTTAAATTGGGTACTTTAATATTATTCTCGAGTGAAAACAATTTACTCCCATTATTGACTTAAAGCAAGTGTAGGTTTATTCTGCTATCCAAAAATGTTTGCTTTGAATTTAAACGACTCAGACACACGTCAAAAACTTTTATCCCCCAAGGCATATAAGCTTTCAATCTATTCACAAAAAAAATATGTTATTTCCTTCTCAAGAACTATATCTGTCAAAATTGTCAACTCTGATCGATTACCAAAATGATGGCAGGAGACAACTTTTGTCTTTGCTTGTGTGTTAACAAACAGTATTAGATGGTTTGGCAATGTCTTGAACTGTCAAATAATATAAATATGCCATTAATCAATATTATATTACTCCAATTTTCTTACACACCACACCATTCGCCTACTTATGACTATAAATTTTAGAAACCATTAAAAAATATTGGACAGTCAAAGAAAAAAAAAAAAGTAACAAACATTTAAAGCTCTTTTGACGACAATTCTAAATCAATCCCATAAAATGGTCACCTGAAACTTCGACTTGAATGTTAACTTTGAGAGTGGTCATGGGGTTTCAATTTTTTTCTATGATAAATGAACAACAAGTGACCAACATTCACCACACTAATGACATTATACACATTATGTTTCTTCTGTAAGAAAAAGAAAAAAAAAATATTTCATTTTAAATGATTGTGAATGACTCAAAATAAATAAAAAATAGGAATGAAAATTGTGACAGCTTGAGACCGCCCGCAGAGATTTATACGATTATAAGAGGTTTCAAGCTTTACACTTTACACAAACAAAGGATACCGCGTGTATTTTGGCAATTGTAAAAAAAAAGTTAAATGAAGAAAAAACTTAAAAATTTAAAGAATCATTCATTCAGTGATAAAATTATTTCTTAGAATTTCTTCATTGAATTTGTTAAATCATAAACGATCATCAAAAACCATTTTAATAATAAATATAATTCCTAGAAAAGTGGTGATGATAGTTGAAAGATGAAAAGACATTTGAAGTGTTGTCTACTTTCAGTCAAATAGAAGAGTGATGAAGTGACACTTGAATATGAATGAATAGAAATCATATAAAGAGTTCTCGAAATTGTTTCAGTTTAAATAGACTGTGAGTACATATATGGAGAGAAAATATTCATACACATTTATCGGTCTTTTGATAGAAGTTTTCTTTCAAAATTGCTTAGTAACGCATATTTAGTGTGTTTCCTTTGGAATGCTCCGTAAGTAATATGATTTATATTTCAGTAAAATGCATGCCATATTAGTCAAGCTGAATTCTCACAATATAAAATTGCTGTTTAGTTGTTAGTGTTGAATTATTATCATTAGTTTAAATAAACTTATACCGGCATAAAGGTATGATGATAAAAATGTGAACACATTTTTTGATTATTGATTTTTGAGTGATTGCTATTGATTTTCTGAGTGATAGTATTGAAGTTTAAAAATTAACTCAAGTGTTAATTTTTTTCAAAATTGGAACTATTTAGTTTGTATCTACTCTTTTGAATTTCCCTTGAAAATAAAATTGTTTTCAAAACATTAAAAGTCTATGTAGGTATCGTATTGAACAATTAGCATAAATGTGTTATTTTCCAGCCAGGTAAAAACTTAGTACAAAAAAAATGTTTATCTTAATCGTATTGAAAAACAGAAAATTAATTCTTACACAGTAGTGTCCATTAGTTACTTCTAAAACAAAAGAGCTGAGTAGCGAGCTTTATTTAGACTTCGTACTAAAAAAGTTATTATGCGATTTATGTTAGAGCAGTCAGTCATATTATAAAACCTAGTTCAGAAAATATAGTTTCTACACACAGACCGTAAAAAAAATATTATTAGCACTTTGATATAGTTTGTATCTTGAAATTAGCTAAGCTGGTTAAGCAATTCAGGAAGAAACACGCCTAATACAAATTATATTATAATATATACTCCTATTTGATTAGTTCAAATTAAACCCCAATAAATCATATGGTTTCACATTGTTTGCATAATATTAACATTATTAATATCTTCCATTAGCACCACATCGAGTTGTTTTTTATTGGCATTAAGTGTTTCCTAAAAGCGAAGCTGTCATAGTTATTTGTGTTTTCTTTGAAAAAAAAGAATATTAATAACACCATTAGTTTATCTACACTTTGTGAACAAAAGACCTAGCCTATAACCTACAAAGTTTAATATTATGATTCCGTTAAGGCAGAATATACAATCCAGTGCAACATAATGTTTGACAAATTTTAAAATTATACAAGTAAATCTTTTTGAAATTAATATGATGTAAATGTTTAGTTATAAAATAAATGATATCACTTAACATTCTAATAAAAAGAAAAAAAAGATTTAAAATGATATCACTTAAAATTTCCCACAGACATATTCAAACTATCAAATTTATATGAAATTAATATTGCTCAATTTGACTATCAAACAACATTTAATTCAAACAAAATTGTATGTATTTGAATGAAATGTTAATTTTTTTATAAATTATGGCTATTAAGATTGTCTAGGGTGTGACAAATAAACATTTATGTATTTTAGCCGATTTATTAGTTTTCTTTAAAAGATAAAATTATTTTCTCTCAATAATAACGTTTTATTTTGTTTTTTAACAGAAGAAGGCTTTTTTCCTCGAGGTAAATTCATTCAGCAACTTTTTGTTTTGCAGAAGCCACTCACCGTTTAGTTGTAAAATATGTAACAACACACGCCGGATGGAAAAATAATAGTACTAAAATAGCATAATCATAATCATAATTTAATAATAAGAACAAAAATTTATATGAAGGAAGAAGATGCATCTGAAGAAAAAAGTTTGCAACTCAGCTCTTTTGTTTTGGTAAAACTATGAAAAACGTTTATTATTTTCTCTCTATACATATATATACGCATTAAAGAAATTTACATGAAAAATGCGTACACAATGATATGTCGAAACTAACATTTTTCGTAAATTCCTCAGATCAACAAAATTCAATAAAAAAAAAAATAATGTCAATCCTCAATATTTCAGAACTTAGCAGAGTATTTTTAAACCACAGAAGGCAAAACCAAAAACATCTCAGCTGAGCTTTATTGCTATCATTTACCATTAACATATGGTCTTTGTAAAGAAAAATAAAAGACGATTACGACATGTCATTACATCTGCGTTGTAACAAATTTGACTTTTCAATGAAAACAACCACAACCAACTGTTTCCTGGATTTTCATGTTTTGTGTCATTTAAAAAAAATAATAATAAAAAAAAAAAATAAAACGAATACAGCTCAACAAGATTATACTCAAAAAAGGTTCTTCACATTTTCCACGAAATATGTATGTTCACTTCTGGCTTAAACTTGAGCCGCCCTGTGTTCCATTGCCAAATAATATAATGATAAAGTTCCAAACATTGGTTTTGTGAAGAAGGGCTATCTTTATATGGATTACACGCACAATCTACAATGGCACAATAAAATTCAATTCATCGCTGCCTGATTCTTTTATTACAACACACAACAGCCGATCAGGGAAAATATACCAAAAGGACTAAATGAAATTAAAAATTAAAAAAAAAAAAAAATAATAACAAAAAAGAAAACAAGGAAAACAGTGATACGCGAAGCAGAGTGGTTGATAAAAATTGAAGCGATTGAGGTAGATTCAAAAGCATGCAAGAAAGTTCCTCTTGTGCAGCAAAGAACAACATCAAACTTTTGAAAGACAGAGCGTATAAGATAGCAAACGCATTAAGATTGAGGGTCCTCGTCCTCAGCGGTGGTGTTCGGGTGGCAGAGTGAATAAGCAGCAGCGGCGTCCCCATTTATAACATACAACCTCCGCAAAAAAAAAAAAATAACAACAACAACAACAACAAACAGAAACAGAAAAAAAAAATTAAAAAAAGACGAGACGAATGCGATAAAGGAACAAATGCACAAAGAAATAAATGAATCAATGGACCAGATGAAATAAATTTCCTCAAATCCTGATTACGAGATGAAGAACCCAAAGTCACAACCATCAGAATCTACCTACCAGCTACAACCTCCTGCTTTAGATGCTGCCTCGATTTATGCACACACAGGAATTCCTCTCTGCACTCAAAAGAGCAAATAAGTCCTTTATGTACTTCCTTATCGGTAATGTCTTTCCGAATCCATTCAAATTGTGAAAAGTAGAATAAAGAAGTGCAACATACGCTACGCACAACGCACCATCTCTTAATACTTCCAGGTACAACTTCAAGCCCAAGACATGCAATTCTTTCAAAGATCAGTGCTAAAACCCGAGCGGGTTGGTTTTGGTTTCGATATTTTTTTTTTTTTTTTAGTTCGAAAATCTGCATGTTGCATGGAATCCTTCTCTTCCTTATACTTTTAGTCTCCATAAAGTAAATTTATTATAATTTTTTTTTCTCCTGAGTCAGCTCTTTATCCTTGTTGTGTTTTTTTAACTTTTCTTTCATTTGCCTTATTACTGGATATACTGATGATGAAAAGGAAGGAGAGGAGTGGTTGGTTTTTATCGCTTTTAATCAGAATTGGTATCAGCAACTAACATTAAAAGCGCATTAGTGCTCTTTCAGATTTTGATAAAGAGGCGACTTTGGACTTCATTGCTTGTGCTGGAGCTGAAGCTGGAACCTGGAATTGATGTTTGTTTTCTTTTTTGTGACTTTGGCTTTGCCAAAGAAGAAATAGTGTAAAAGGGACCAAATTTTACAGTGCACTCTATTCATAGAGTGAAGACAAGACAAGAGAAGGGCGTTTTTTTTTTGATATCTAGATGAGTAGGAGAAATGGGTCTGTTATTTATTTTGTGTACATCGAATGAAATACTTTGAGTTTTTTTTTTTTGGAATACCGTGAAAGTGTTGGCGGTGCTCTTCTATGATAACAAACAGAGAAAGTGAGGCATATTAAAGTGTTCTTTTTTGATAAAGTTAAATTATTTGAGGAACATACAATGTTGTAACTGGTGAATTGAAAAGTTTGAATTAAACAAGCACAACTTTTATGTACTACCACCAAGTTCATAGCCTAGGGTTATAGCTATTTGGAACTACGAAAACATCAGACTTATACAAAGTAAAACTCTCTTGCTTTTAAATTCTTTTTATTTAAAAAAGGTGTACCGTAGAGGGATAGAACAAGCGATGTTAAGTTTGGGAGTCTTACCAACCTCATGACCAATCCTACCCAGTCCGGGTTTAGTGGCTAGAACAGATTTTACTTTTTTACATGCAAAACATTTTTGTTGTTATTTACTTCGGTTTCTTTCTTATTTTCTTCTAAGTCATGAGTAAGCCAACATTTAGTAAGGATTCTGACGAATAATAAGACTGTTTCCGTTAATTTGGGGAGAGTACGATAACTTGGGCGCCGAAAATTGATAACGGTTTTTTGTAGAGGGGTCCAAAACAAGCATTTTTTACTATAGGAGGGGGGGGTCTATCTTGCCCCGTTTGGGCGGGAGGGGCAATTTTATGAAAAGTGTACTAAAAGTAAAAAAAAAATCATTAAAAAATAACGGTAATACTTACAGTTAAGTTTAATATTGTTTTTTACAGCCAGTATTTAGTACTATAAGCCACTTTTTAAATCAGGCAAAATGTATGCACAGTTTTCGAAAAATTGAGTTTCAAACACAAAATTCGGGGAAAAAAACACAAAAAAAGAAGTTTGAAGTGTAATTTATCAAAACCATAAGATTTAATATAAATTTTTTTTATAGAATTCGGTGCTCTTATTGATTCCTTATCAAAAACTGAAAACTAGATCATTTTATGACTTCTAGTTTTCGAGAAAATTGAAAATTATTGATTACTTTTTTATGAGATTTTAGCTTTTTGACTGCATGCCTCTCATACATATCTCAACTGTTTATACTTTACTACTGTTTAAATATCAAATTTTGCATACATCGAACCTCGCACATACCCCAAATCCTATAGTGAGGCCAAGCAGGGGGGTTGCAGGGGGGTTACATACCTCAACTGTTTATACGCCGTAATGCTGGGTGCAAGCATTGTTTTCATGTAAGAAAGCCTACATGGACAAGAAATCTTATATAAACAACAACAAAAATAAAAATCTCACAAAAAAGTAATTAGTAATTTTCAATTTTCTCGAAAACTAGAAGACATAAAATAATCTAGTTTTCAGTTTTTGATAAGGAATCAATAAGAGCACCGAATTCTATAAAAAAAATGTATGTGAAATCTTATGGTTTTGAGAAATTACACTTCAAACTTCTTTTTTTGTGTTTTTTTTCCCGAATTTTGTGTTTGAAACTCATTTTTTCGAAAACTGTGTATAATTTTTGATTGATTCAAAAAGTGGCTTATAGTACAAAATACTGGCTGTAAAAAACAATATTAAACTTAACTATAAGTATTACCGTTATTTTTTAATGATTTTTTTTCCACTTTTAGTACTCTTTTCATAAAATTGCCCCTCCCGCCCAAACGGGGCAAGATAGACCCCCCCCTCCCATAGTAAAAAATGCTTGTTTTGGACCCCTCTACAAAAAACCGTTATCAATTTTCGGCGCCCAAGTTATCGTACTCGTGCCGTTAATTTAAATTGAAAAGTTTGAATTAATTAATTATTAGGGTAAATTTTTCGGGTCTTTTATTTGTTTTGTTGAATTATTTCCAGGATTTTTTCAAATCATGGTAGCAACCTTCATAAGAAACAATAAATCTTTACTTGAAAAGTGACTGATTGTAAAAGAACTATGAACATTAAAATATTTCTTTCATTGTGAATTAAACAAAAAACAAACAATACTAAAAATAAAATGAAATCTTTTTAAAAACAACAAATAAATAGCATTCCTTAGACTTGTTTCTCTGCTCATGAAGTTTTTCTCCATTGTTTTAATAAAAATTTCTGCTTCGGTGGAAACTTCAGATAAATATTATTATGTTTTTTTTTTATTTTATGTGATTCATTTTCAACATGGAATTTTCAGATTTTTCATATAAACAAAACTGCAGGTGGAATATTATTTTAAATTAAATTCAAGTTGTTGAAAATTTTTTTTTTATAATATTATTTTTCAATTCTGTTTAAATAACATAAATATTGTAAAAGCTGTGTATTTATACGAATGAGTCAAAGCTTTGTTGAAAAATAAAATATTAAAAAAAGGTACAGCAAATATATCTAAAGAACAGTAGTATTATTTTTTTCACAATCAAAAAATACTGGTTAAGTAGTCAAAGAACTTAAGACTCGCACAGCAGACCATGAGTCAACTTGTTTTGCATACCGGCTGCATTTCATAAAAAAATTCCATATAATAACCTTGTGTAACACTCAACATAATAAGAACCATTATTCCACTTCATTATCAGACATATCCATCAATGTTTGATTAAATGTTCGATTGCATCACATACTCGTCGTAACTATATTCAGATGCACATCATCAGGCACACAATTTTATATATACCTCTAAATAATACATGCAGCAAGTCATACTGCTTAACCATAAGATAAAACCCAAAGTACCATCTTAACTGTCAATTTATGTTGGCAATTTAAACCTGAGTTCTTCTCTTCTTCTGATGATGATGCTCAGTTCCTGGATGTCCATCTTGAAGTTTTGATTTTTTTTTTGTTTCGTTGTTCAAGCTTAAGATGAAGAAAAAAAAAAAGTAAAAAATTATGATCAACTGTCATATGTAAATAGCAGTCAATTAGTCATTTCTGTCTTGAGACAGGCCAGTTCCGTTCCGTTTCTGCTGTGCGTCGACCATCGAACATCGTTGGTCGATCGCTCTTCTGCCCGTTTGGCGTTTACGTATCGAAAATCTTGTTGGGCATTGTAAAACAATAAAAGCAAAACTTCGAAAATTCATGCATGTGTGGCTGTTGTGCAGCAATGAACCAGAGTGATAGCCTCGAAGCGATTTTTCGAAAGAATTTTCGTTGTTTTCCCCCGCTCATCACAATGATTTAACGATTTTTATCGACCTCCCTGTAGATAAGCAGCAGCAAGCAGAGGCCTCACTGGCACTGAACTGAACACTGGGACGTGGAACAGGACTCTGAGCTGAGAATCAAATGCATATCATCCTTCATTCAGTTTCGATGTCGATGCTAAGTTTAGGCATTCTTCTCACCGAAGAATGGCCAATGGTTTTGAAGGTTTTTCGACGAACTACCATCGAACAGAATTAACATGATGAAGATGAGCCATATTCGTCGCGGAACTCGAGTGAATCCTCTCGCTCTCGCTCTCGCCCTTCAAATGAAAAATGTCGACCATCCTTCCGCCCGCACTGTCTTCCACCAGTCAATAAGTAGGTATGTTCGAGTGTCCAACCCGCAGTCAGTATATGAGTACCACTCTTCAGTTTCAGCTCCTGCTGCTGTGGCTTACATTTCGTTTTTTTTCTTTTTTTTCTTTAAACTTAGCTGCCGCCAATCAATTTGTAGCCGTTTGTGCGGCAAGAGCGCGGTCGGAGCCGACTAGTGTCTGGACTGACCGAGCAAATGTTTTCTTTTCGATTATTATTTATGAGCGGTCATTATTTATTGAGATATTGTCCGGTCGAATGCAATTTCTAGCGCCCTGGGCATCAATATACAAAACAAAAAGTTTACACAGTTGCTTTATGTTTTTGCTTTTTATTTTTATGTTTTTTGGTGTTTTCTTGGAAGGAAAAAAAAATGTATACATATATATGTAAAAATATGGCCTCAGTTGGTGACTGCGCGGTAAATGTGTTCCATGTTCCGACAGACCATCTTCAGACTTCATCTCTCAAGGTGTATGGAGATTTCCTTCCTTCAATTTTTTATTTTTTTTTTTTTTTTTGTAACTTTGCTAAACCACTTACTTATGCAAAAATATTTACCACTTCTTTTTGGTTTGGTATTTCGTCTCTTTTTTTTACCCTATGGACAGCGATGGACCAGAGAAAGATGGAATATTGGTTGGAATGCCTCTGTTCAATGCCTATAATCAGAGAGTTTGACTTGGTAGGTTTCGTGACTTTAAACTCTTGAGGCATCGATGAAGACGAAGACGAAAACTACTATATACGACGACAACAACGATGACTAGGTACTACCATGATGCTATAAGATGTGTTATGAAAAGTCTAAGAAAATATATGTTATCTTAAAAAATATATCGATAGATGGATGACGAGACGAAAACTAACCAACAAACGAACTAAAAAAAAAAAATGTTTTTATTTTTTTTTTGTGTTGTTGTTTTATATTTTTATCATATCATGATGGTAGCAATAATTTTCATTGAAGAGGGTCTTTGGGAGTAACCTAAGATTAGGTTAAAGAGTTTCAAAAAAAAAAAAAAACCACAACGAGTTCTAAATGCAAATTAGAGAATGTTCTTTGATGGAATTTTGTTACTGATGTTCTGATGATATGGTGTTTGCGGTGCTCTATCGGATCAACTTGGATAGTTTGGTTCCCCACGTAATTTGATTTTTTTTTTAAATATGTTAAAGAGAGTTATTTAAAGAGTATAGAGGTAATGATTGTGGTGATGTATTTTATTAGTTAAATATGTTTTTGAAAAACACAATTTCATTATGCGTTGGGCGTGAGACTTAGATCAGGCGGGGTTCCACTTTGGAGTGTTATACATAAATATTAAGTAATAGTTTTTGAAATGAGTTTTGCCAAAAGGTTCGTTGAGAATTGCTATAGGTAGAACGATTCATAAAAATTTTAGTTCAGACAACTTATAACGCAGAATTTTTATTCCTGATTTGGTTTTAGAATTTATGAATACAAAATATGTCTTCGAAAAAAAGGACTTTTCAAAAATACATTCAGTATTGAAATAGTTTTTGTTAAGTTTTTTTTTTTTAAATTAAAGACTGATACGTTTAAACTTTTGGAGATTTTTTGAATTGTGTTAGTCAGCAGATATGAGACAATTTTAGTAGTGTTAAACTGACAGATCACTTAAAAAATTATGTAAAAAGTACTGGACCTAAATGATTGCCCTGGGGAACACCAGTTAGGTTAGGTTAAGTTATGTAACAGTGGCTGTTGGTTGGGAAATCCAACACAATTTGACCAAAGTTTGGTCCGTTGTGATAACACATGGATCAGTTGATCAAACTCAATCGTTGAACCAGTTAAAGCTTCGAATGAAGCGTAGGAGACAAGTGATGTCAGAATTTACTAGATCGCTGGGATCATTGAAGAAGTGGTCTCCAAGGTGTAGTTTTTTTCTTTGTGACAGGCGGGACAAGTGCAAAGAAGATGAGAGACTGCCTCTTCTTCCTCTTTGTCCCTGCAACTCCTGCAAAAATCATTTGCAAGGGCTTCAACCTTCAAGTCGAAGTGTATGTCTAATGTCTACCTATTAAGCAGTGTCCAGTCAGGACACCAATTCAGATTAGTTGGGAACCTCGGAATCCCGAGCCGAGAATTTAGCTGAGTTGTATCAATGGCCTTCACTGTTTGTAAACCATCCCTGTTTCTAATAATCTGTTTTAAGAACTGAACGAAAAAGTTTCACCGGTGCGAGTGAGATAGCAAAATGAGAGATGTCAAACTTTATTGGAAAGCCCTTCCACACCGTTCTACCGAGTACTTATACAATATAAAAAAAACGATAAGAAAATTGTATTATGTGTTAATACTCAGTGGGGTGGTGTATTTTCGTTAAAACTTGCGTTTTAAATGTATCTAGTGGAAAATGGCATTTTTGTTTATTGGCTTTCAACATAAATTGTTTGGTGTATTTTAAATGATTAATCCAAATAAATATAGACTCGAATTACTACCAGAAGGTCAAATGTGCAGATTATTTTTTAAGAGTTAATTCTAAAATAAAATAAAATGCCCACAATTTTTGTTTGTTTTGCTCCCAATCTTATAATCTTTTTTATTGATTTTTTTTCTAACAAAATCAATAATATAAAATAAAGAAATTAGCATAACCAAAAAAAATTATTTCTTATCAACAAAATAATAAAAATAAA
This sequence comes from Syrphus vitripennis, assembly GCA_958431115.1. Classification (NCBI taxonomy): domain Eukaryota; kingdom Metazoa; phylum Arthropoda; class Insecta; order Diptera; family Syrphidae; genus Syrphus; species Syrphus vitripennis. The sequence goes on along the minus strand of OY288108.1, from coordinate 137,097,602 downwards.
ATGTATATCCCTTTTTATATCATTTTCTTCTAATTTACATAAATTTACTTTTATGATAAAAAATGTTTTCATCCAAACACACAGACAGAGCACATCAAATGCCTTAATTTATTGAAATAAACAAAAAAAAATATTCCCAAAGAGGTTAATAGGATCTTTTTGTATTTTATGCATTATGTTGAGATTCTATTTTTTAATTTACATTTTATTACTTTATTTAATATCCCAAACGAAATAAATGTATTTATAAGTAAATTTTTTTTTAAGAAATACAAAAACACAAACAAACTCAGAAAAACACCATTGACAGCTTCTTAAGTGAATTTTTGTTTGGATTTAGAAAACGAATCTGAAAAATGACACAAAAATTTAATGTATTTCGATTTGCATTTAACTTTTAACTTCAAATTCAATTTCTTGTTCATCAAATTCACGATCCAATAAATTTTCTGATAATTAATCTGATCAAATTTCAATTAACTACAATGTGTGTGTCACCAAAGGAATAATCGTAAATTATTTGTTTATGGTTTTTTTTGTTTGTTTTTTTTTTCTTTCGTTAGGGGCTCGTTTTTTTGGTGGAAATATACATTTGGAAACGAAAAAAAAATAAAAATAAAGAAAAACAACAATAAAAATAAAAGCAATTTTATTACTCGTGTAGGTGTACCTCCTGGCGGCAGTATAAGATATTTTTGTATGTTTTTTTTTTTTTGGTGAATTGATTGAGAAATTAAATTGAAGAAGAAGGAAAAAAACACAATGAATGACCACATTTACGATGACCTGATGTTTTCGTTGTTTGTTATTTTTTTTTTAATTTCTTTTCCTAGGTAGCCAGGATTTTTGAATGAGGAATAGATTTTTGGAAATTCTTTATCAAACATTACAGTGGGGCAGGGAAGCATACAAATTTGGAATAAAAAAAAAAATTGGAAATAAAAATGAAATTATACTCTTCAAGTTAAAAAGGTGATTTAATTTTGTAAAAAAGATTTTAAGGACGGTATTCACCGAGTGGTGATAAGCTTATGCTTATGCTCCTTGATAAGTCTTCTCATGTGAAGAAGATATTAGAGTATTAAAGAAATGGCATTGACGGAGTACCATTTAATTTTTTTTATGTTAAGTTCAATCTTATTTAAAAAATATTTTCTTTTAATAAAAATACAAATAATTTAAAGGAAAACATTTCTAAAACTTTTATTATTCGAAATAATTTTTTATTTTGTTTCTCTTTACTAAAACAATGTGTTCCACTGTACATTTTTACATTAATCGAATAAATAAATCTCTGAAAAAGGCTATAAAATTTCGTTAATTTGGTTTATTTTATTTATTTTTTTTTTGTTGTTGGTTGGTTGGTATTCAGTAAAAGCACATTAAATTCATTAATATGGCTTTTGATTGATTGTTGATAGCATGCCGATATTTTCTGCTTTGGTTTTTCAAAAAAAAATACGTCTCTAGACTGATAGGATCGGTTAGTTGGTATATAAAAATGTTGAAGTTGTAATTATATGCAAATGGTGACATAAAACATCAATCAAAATGAAAGAACATGGCGTTAATAAAACTCACAGTTAATGTACCTATAGTCGGAGTTTTTAAGATAATCTTGTCTTTTTTTTTAATTATTTTTGAGTGCGTTTGATAAATATGATTTTGTTTTATTGGTATTCAGAAATAAGAAAAAAAATTCTAAGCAAACAAAATAATCTCAAGAATTAAAATCTAGAATAGTTGATTTTTTTTTTTTTGTTTTTTTTTTTTTCTTTATTCGACGTGATCTACTTCAGTAAAACAAAGTTATAATTTTCAGAATGTGGGGTACATCATCCTGAAAAAAATTCCAAAATTATTTTCAGAAAAAGCTTTCGCTTTTCTAATTGGAAGTTTTACTGCGGTGAAAATTTAATTTTTTTTTTGCATAAATTTTTGCTTTAAGTGTAGGTTGCATCGAAAGATGCAGAATGCCCAACTTTCTCAGAAATATACGTTAATTCGAAACTTGCCCGTGGTCATTTTAAATGTCTTAGAAATCAATTTATTTTTCTTAACAGCTTTTCAAACCTCAAAATGCACTTTCATGTATAAAGTAAAGTCTTAATTACAAGTTCAACAGTAATGAAATACAAAAAGTTGAACGTTTTATTGCATTAGCATTATACTCTATCAAAATAATTAATCTTATTCAGTTATTATTAACTCCTATAAAAGAATTGAAATTAATCAATTTTAACTTAATCTAGCAAATGCTATACTATGAAGCTAACTTCATTAAACTTCCTTACCTACATCACAAAAGCAACTAACCAACAAACTTTTACAAACCTGATTCCATTTTGGTCTATAGGTAAGAAACATATGCGTGCATTTTTTTAGTCCAATAATTAATCACAAAATATTTACCCTATCAAACATCTACATACATATAGGTATGTATTTGTAAATTTTTCGATCTAATCTACATTTATGTATGTATTTATAAGTGCAATAACAATTCCATTAAAAATAAAGCAATATCGATAAAAAAATATGTAATCAATTATGGTGACCATTTGTCCTTTTTTTCATACAGCTGGTGATTACGTAGAGTCATAAGTAAAAATTAAGCTCAAGCCAATACGGGTGCAATAAAAGAACTTAAATATCAGTTTTGGAACGTCTAACCCTCTTAGAATGCCACGAATAATTTAAAAAAAAAATTTAATCTTGCAAACGGTCAAACAACTCAAAATTTTCAGAAATCAACAAAAAAAAGTATGAAAAATTGCTTCAGTAAAATCCGCCAACTGCCACATCCATTTTCTTATTATATTTTTTTTAAGGAAACTGTTCCTATAATTTGGATGAAATTTTGGGAATATGCTCTTCGACAGAAATAAGATCACTACGACACGAAAAATTGTCGTTTTGAGCCGAGTGATCATCAAAGATCTTAGTGACAATTTGTACAAATAACGTTGAAATGTCTTGGATAACATTGTCAATTTACATGTGTCAACGTACACGTACGTGAAGAAGTGAGATTTTCGTCATCAAGGTGTTTTGAAATGGCTGTAAAATGAAATGTAGAATTTACTATTTAATAGTTCTACATATGTAGAAACACTATTTTCGGGAACCTTTTATCTCCCGTAATGCGGTGCTAATATCAGTGGGGAACAAGAAAATGCAAAATCCAGAGGCCCATTTCACAAAACCTAATTTGACTGAAAGATAAAAATGTGTAGATGGTCACCGTACGCATAGCTAATGACAAGCAACAAATACAACCACATACCAAAATGATATGACATTTATTTATAAATTTCATTTTCAGATTCTGTCTATTAATCACACCGTGACCATGCACCCTGTCACATTTCCATTCCCGCAAAAAGAACCCTCCTTTGTTTTTTTTTTATTAATTCTTTTTTTATTCTGTGTAAAAAAAAAAAACAAAAAAAAAAAATTGTAAAATTACTACGTAAGGTGTAGTAGGTATGCATCTGCATCTGCAACGAGTGCAGCAGTGCAACATGTTGTGTGTGGTGCTGTGTGCGGTGCAGTGCAGTGTGCCCACACTATCATCTATCTTTATCCACTTTTGTGTATGCCATATGTAATCCCACCACCTTGACATTAAATCTACCCATTTAAATTCGTTAAACAAGTCAAATAGAACACCTCCGTGGTTTGTCTTTAGCAACAACCAACAACCCGAAGGGAGAGAGCCAAAAAGAGATCTTTGAAATCAATGGTGCGGGGAGAACCGCGATGATGCGGTCCATCCAAGCGAGAGTCCAAGAAGAAGAAAATGTCCTTCCGATGTGATGGTGGCCATTGAGGCATCGTCTTCGTCATCTGCAGCAGCAGCAGCAGCGGCGGGCAGTGAAGAATAACAAACATGAAAATTCTATGTCACAATGTACCCCCACGTTGGCTTATAGGTATTAGGGGCCGCAGCTGCTTAGGAGGCGCATCAGTACAGGGCTGGGTTGGATCAAGAATCTCCTAAACACCCAGATACAGATGCAAAATCTATTGAAATTTGTTTGGTCGTCTTGTCTCATCGTCTTAGCCCGTTTAACAGCCCTCAACAAAAACGAACAAAATAATTATTTCGAATAAAATAAATTATCCTTGTGCACTTGGCTGGTGTGGTGAGCTGTGCAATTTTTTTTAACAACCTCACCAAGAGTGAGAGCGACTAAACTCAAACTAAAAAAAAAGATTTATTATCCCTTCAGTCATTCAAAATTGCACAGCACTGCTGCACAGTGGTGCTGAACAACTGAACCACCGAACAAACTATAAAGGTACAAAACAGAGCAGCCAGCAGCGTAGCGCTAAGAAAGCAACAAATTCATTCCAAAAAGGAGTCAAAGGAGAAGCTGATGTTATTCTTTTCCTACCAAAGTTTATACTTTTGGTTCAGTAGAATTCGCCTAAAAATAGAGAGCCGGAGAGAAGAAGGTAATTAACATATTAGAGTTACACATATATATAAAATGTAGTGTGGTAGGAATTTTTCGTCCCACACACTGAATGATCCTAGAAAATAACGACAAGCGTAACGTTGCTGCTGGCAGTGGTGATGGTGGTTCAAATATTTTTGTTTGGTTCTCAATTTTATTTTGGAGGCTTTGAAGATTGGCTTTATTTTATTCTCATTCATATACATTCATTGGCCCGAAAAAAAAACAATACAGTCTTACTAGAAGTGTTTTGAGAAAAAGTGTGTAGTACCTTCCCTATTTTATTATTATTTAAGATTTGTCAATTCCTCCTTGGAGGCAGTATTCTTGAAATTGTTTTGCTCGTTCCCTACAAAAAAAAAACATTTCCTCTTTTCCTTATGAGTTAGGATTTATTAAAAAATTAATTTAAAAATATTATATTTAAAGATCATAATATTTTTATACGCTTTCTTCGGCCTTTATAACAGAAAAGATACTATGATTTTAAAATGGCAAAATTTTGAAATTATAGTTAGTCAGCTAAATATTAGAATAAAAGATATAAAAATGCTAAAATGAAAAACAAGCAAAAATTAGCTCAAAAAATTTTGGAATTTTCGTTTTTTTGTTAAACTTTTTATTCAAAAAATTCAGGATCCGCCAATGATATTTAAATAGAGATGGTCCAACTATTGATCCTAGTGGAACCTCACAAGAGAAGTGTTTAGAAATGAGCTTTATAATTTCTAGATCAGAGTTTAACATTGTCACAATATCTAGTGAGACATAAAGTTGTGTTTAGAAGTTTCAAATGCATCACTAACGCTCCTCATTTGACTCATCAGTTAATAGTGAGGTGCTTTTGTTAATACAAGATTTCTGTTATAGTCAGATCATCTTAAGATTGCTGTGAACTTTATGAAATTCCATAAACAAAGTTCTAGTTCTTAGCGGCTAAAAGCAACATATAATTATTACAATACCCTATGTAAAAGGAAAGACAAAAATCTTTTTGAAGCGAGGAGAAAAAATATTCTTTGGGGCATACTGCATATACTCTTATACATTTTCATTATATTTGTCTATTAAGTAACTATTCGCGGGTTGTTGCTTGTGGAACGCTGTTGCCTTTGGATGGGGAGTTGGAGAGTTAAATTTATTTTAATTTTATTGCTTATTCACATTCATTTCTTTGTGTAGGTAGACTATGCACTGGATGTGTGTAAATGGAGAATGTTGCCATCTCTTAAAAATGTATAGGTACTCAAAATGTTTACACATCAGTGTTGCAAATATTTCAATTATGAAACTTTACTAGATTTCTACTTTTATAATTTTTTTTTTGCCTCTTAAAGCCTACAGTAAGCGGCTAATGCAAAACAAAAATTGTGAGAACGTAAACATTAAAAAAAAAATTCAAATTAAAAAAATCACAGATAGACAAGTAATGATGAAAAAAAAACAGTACACAAAAAATATCACCATTTTTCCGAATGTGGGCAAATATTTTTAATTTAGCTCATAGGATTGCGTATTGCAGAATTTAATATATTTGATTTTTTGTTTCAAAAATGTAAAAAAAAACAACTCATAAACTCTGAAAAAAGTTCTATTTTAGTTCTGATTTATTATTTTTGTACTACTCAGCAAAATATTCCTTATTCATGTTCAAAAATATGAAACTTCAAAAAAAGAATACAAGGCAACCCTTTTTTATTTCTTCCATGTTACAAGAAAAAAAAAACAAAAAGAAAAACTAAAAAAATACCTGTGTGAGCCTATTTTGAAAGCCTATAGAACTTAATTCCGGATCGGACCAGGTTGATTCGATTGTAAAGATATTGAGAAAGTTAAATGGGTCCAATGGTCTGTCTCTAGCTTCTATATCTTACCTATATATATTATTTTGTATATAGTTGTACAAACTAGGCATTGTGGAAAAATAATAGAAACAGATTCAAGGAAATGAATTTCCATTCCAAAGATTTCTTAGGCTTTTGGGTTGAATAGATGTGAATTTATTTATAAGTTCTTTTTTCCTCTCTCTCTCTCTATCTTAACTTCCTAAGGCTAAAAAAGACACGTGTTTTCATCTTCTGTGATGTTCGAAAAGGAATAGGATGATGTCAATGGGTGGGTGGATTAAATTACAGTGAATTTAGAAGTAACGAATTATGTTAGTTTTTTCTTGTTAAGTACAACAAAAAAAAAATAAAATAACATAAAACGGATACAAATTCCTATCTTTACAAATTAATATGTTTTTCTTTTTTTTTTTTGTTTGGATTGGAACATGTTGAAGGAATGTTTTAAGCTTGTATTTGTAAATTTTTTTTAAAAGAGCTTAAATTGTATAAAACATCTAAATTAGTTTGTTTCTGAACCCTATTTCATAAACATTGTTAAATGGGGCAGGCGAACATTTCTTAGTTACAAATTAACAATTAATAAAATATATCCAATAAGTAAAGAAGATGGGACATGGACCCTGGGCCCAGTGGGATATGTATATGAGTTTAAAGTTAGAAAGTTCAGAAACAGAATTTCACTTGTTTTGGAAAAAGACGTAAAAAATGAAAAGTAAATAAAACGTCGCCCAAATTTATAATTTCTCCAAATTATTAAATAAAAATATTTCTCAAAATTTTTGTTAAAGTAAATTGTTTTTGAAAAATTCGGATGTACGTTTTTTTCTAACAATAATTTTTTTTCCTACAATTTGGGATATATATCCAAAGTGAAATTCCAATGAAAATGTAAACAGTACGATATATATTATAAATTTTTTTGTACTTTTTATAAATTTGAGGAAATTCCGTGAATTTTATATTTTTTGTTTAAATCTAATAAGATTTTTTAAAATGTTTAAGATCATATTAATGATTTCTTTTTTTTTTTAATCACTGGTATCAGGATTATGGTTACTTTGAAACTATTCATAATAGTAATAAGATAATCGTACTGAGATCATCTTTTTTGATTTTTCAAAATTTTCAAAATCTCTGTCAATTTTATTTAAAAAAATCTTAAGTAGGTACTTAACTTTGAAGTGAAATGAATCCAAAAATAACGGTACCTGCCATATAACCTGTACGAAAAATCTTATTTATTTCGAAAATGTCTCTTACGATTTTGATTAAATTTTATTAAATTAAAAATTTTTTTTTTTTCAAAAAAACGCTTCTTAAACGTTTTGATGGTTTAGGATCTTGTGAAGAAGGTCCTATATAAAATCCTAATTATATTGCTCACACAAATTCTTAAATTTTTTTTGAGTTTTGAAAAAAAATCAATTTTTCTTGAAAACTTAATATTTTGAAATCTATTTCTAACAATGTTTAAGAAATTTTATTTGTACAAAAAAATAGTTTTCTAAGAAAACGATCTGACGATTTTTGAAAAATAATCTTTAATTCGAATTTTTCGACATTTTCAGTTTGGAGCTCAAACTTCTTTTATGGATTTTATTTTTCATATTTTTTTCCAATGACAAATCAATTTGGGTGCTTTTACCTTGGTCCTTGGGTTAAGCTATTCTCAACCTTTGGCGAAAGACACATAACCATGTTCCCATTCTTGTCCTCTCAGGTCTCAGCGCCTTTTAAATAAACTATATTTTTTAGTTGGAAAAGAAAATTAAAAATTATAACAATATGGCAATTATATCCGGATGATAAAAGATCATTTAGACGAACAATTCATTTCTTTAAATTAACTGCTTTTTTAAAATTCCCAATTCAATAATTAAAGTCGCCTTAAGACAGACATATAATTAACACACTGGGTGACTATTACTATATTTACCAACGGATATATACGGATGTGCATTCCTACAGCATGATGACCAACAGACAGTCAGACTGGGGGAGGGGGGATATCGGAGATAGGACACAAACGATTGGAATCACAGTCACAGCTCACAGCATGCGTTGTGTTCTAATCACACGCACTCTAAGCGCACACTGGACTTCCTGTTTGCGTAGGCAGGTGACATGGGATGGGCAGTTAAACACTCATATGAGTGTCACTTGGCGAATTCAGCCATTTTCTTTTCGCTAAAAATCGCTGCTCGAGTCATGGTTGCATTTGTATTGCCGCGCGCAATGACATCCAACACGACAACAACGACCAACGACGACGACGACGAATTGTACAACGCAATGTGACGCTACGATTGCATTGCACGATTGCGGCCACCAGCCACCATCATCATTACCAAACCAAACACCGTCATCGTCATCATCATCATTGGCATGATGAACGGAACATGATTTTCGGACAGTTCTTGTGGGCATTTAACATTCGAATTATTCGATTCTAACGTTTTTCTCACTCACTATCTATCGCCAAAATGGCCGAGGCCAGGAAAAGCGATAAAGTGTAATTGCAACTTTTATAGAATGAGAAAAAAAAAAAATACTTATTGATTTCGTGGTGATTCTGGAATTTGATAGCTTACATGATTCAAACGCCAAACGCCAAGCCATTGTGAATTGCGCATTAATCCTTCACACACTCGTGTGGAGCATGCTCGCTTGCTCCATGCACTGCATAATATAAAGATGAGAAATGTTCGCGTGGGCGTATAAGCACGCTGCAACTCGCTGCGCTCTGGCTGCTTGGCACCGTGTGGAGGGTCATTTACGAATTATTATGATGTGTGCTCGTGGTTGTTGTTCTTGTTGTTGGTAGTTTTTTTTTTTTGGTTCTCATCAGAGTGTTGCTGAACGTGCTCGAGAAATATTTTTTTTTTTCGGAAATAAACTTTTTTAAAAGTTTGTTCTATCTATTCTGGTGGCTGATGCGAGGAGCATCAGGAAGAGAAGATGCGAAGATTTGCGTGGATGTTTGGGATTGGGACCATGTTTGGAATCTCACCTAAGATGAATAGAGTAACTTTTTTTTTAGTTGCGTTTTTTTTTTGTGTTCAAAAGTAATAACGTCTTGGGATTTAAAATTTATGTCTTGGATGCTATCATGAGAGAGACTGCAAATTTTTAGAATTATAGCCGGGAAATGTATTTTGTTAAAATTTTATTAGTTTTTCTATGTGGAGATATATTTTATGTTCGGCTATTAACACGCCCCGCATTAAAATAAAAGAATGAAAAAAGTTTATTTTAGAAAAATCATGAGAGAAAAACAAATTTTACTAAAGGCCGTTTAAATCAATTTAAAAAAAAAATCATTACAAGCATTTTGCAGAAGCCTTAAAGTACAGACAGTAATACAACAAAATATTTTAAGGAATTCAATTTTAAGTGCTTAACGATTTGTCAGAATTGTATTTATTAGCTATATAGTTAAGTACCTGTAGATCATGTTATGTGATGGGTTCATAAAATTTAAGCTTCATCCAGGACTTGTAATAAATCAACCGAATAATATGCAGATAGAATCATTATTTAGGGAATTGCCATTAGAAAGGAATACTTCTTCGTATAATAAATTTCTTTATTTTTGAAACCAAACACCACAGCCCTTAAAAGGAAAACCTAAAATTTCCATCCACCACAAGACCTACAGTTGTGCAAAATTGCATGAGACCAAGTTGCCCGGAAATGGTCCATAATTTCGTTATCTTTCAGTTTGAATTTGAATTTTGAATTCCTATTTCTCAGGAACCACTAATGCGAAATAGTATAGAAGTAAGACGGGAGTTGAAAACTACCTCAATTTGTTCCTGTCAAAAGGATGTAGAGCTAGAATTTGGCTGGGCACTACCTCGAGTTGAGAATTTTGAAGTTTAGTCTCGTTTCGGTTTCTTATCGGCGCCTTTGGCTCTGAGCCTCTTTTCGTTCTCGTCCTCGTACCAAGTCAGATTTTCACCGTTTTAGTTTTTTTTGTGAGTAAAAGTTATAAAACCCAATAAATATTAAAAATTTATGCCAAAAGTTTTGAAATTTTATAATTTAAGCTTTGCCAGATATTCATTTTCGCCATTTTTCTTTTTTTAAGACAGTCTTATTTGAAAAATCGCCATATCACTCTAGAACACTCATTTCCTAGGTAACTTCAAAAATGTTTATAAAACCCATGCATTAGCTGTATCACATTAGGTCAAATAGTAAGTTTACGCAAACAGAATTTTTTGAGTGGTTGATACAAAAATAAATTCCCATTTTTATATTAGTTTGAGTTCAACGCACGGAAAAGCTGTGGACTAAGGCCAACTTTACAATCACAAAAGTGCAACTTTTTCACATTTGTGGATTTGAGTATAGAGCATCACTATTGTGAATGTCCTTCTTTCCATTTCTTGGATATACAAATATTTATTTTCCTTATGTCCAAGCATTGACTTATTATCACTTAAGTTAATATCTATTTCTGTTCCAAAATGACTCAATACTATCTTTGATTTGGTTAAAGCATTAAATTTTCTAAGTGCTAATTGAAGCGACCTGCATTAAATCACAACATGTGTTCTAATACTTTATTGACTCAAATTAAGATTCAACACCTTTTTCTTTTTTTTTACCGATTCACACTTTATGACTAAAACATGTTGACCATTTCATAAAACCAGAAATTTAATCAAATTTCAGATGATTTATGATAATTGATAAGTGCAAATTGGTGAAACCTAAAACCGATTGTGTTAATGAGATACAATCTAAATCTGAGGAAAAAAAAAACAAATAAAGTTAATTTCTTAATAAACACAAAATATATGCTCGTTTGTTTTATAAAATATAAGCCTACATATATTCTTATGTCGTATGTTTAGTTTGGGAGCCATCTTGAATTATAAATTCTCAATATACTGGTGTAAGGGGTTTTTTGTGTGATAACAACCTGCTGCCAAACTTTCGCAACATCATTTATGAATATTGAATGTTTGTGAATGAAACAAGAATACTTGGGTGATAGAAGTTTTAGTAATAAATATACACTGGTTTTTAATCAGTTAAAGTTAAGGAATTTAAAATGCTTTTTTCTGGTGGGAGTTAAGGTTTTTCATCTATAGCATATTTTAGTTATGGGCCTTTCACAGTTCTTTTTCTAGTCGACTTCTAGTCTAAGTTAGTAGCTTTAGGTGTCAACCCATTAACACCTCTGACTATCTGAGATAAATAAGGTTAAAGAATTTGTTGGTATTATTTAATGAACTGCGTCGGGGAGGGTTTTCTTTCTAATTAACAATTCTTTTGACATTTATTGTTTCTTTAATGAAATGGAAGTCGGAATTGAAGGAACATCAGTAAATGCTGAAGAAACCTTGAGGTGTAGGTAATATATATTTCCAGACTATGGAACCAGTGAAGCCGCCAAGCCGGTAGCCTAACTTACTTTCTACATGTTTGTACGTTCTCGACCCTATTACATTTAAGAGGTTCCTCTTGCAGGGGCTTATTTTCTTCGACTGATACTGAGAATACTTAAGTATTTCTGGGACAATTCACCCCTGTGCCTGCCGTGTGCCGTGAGAGGTCTTTGCGTTGATTAACTCGTCATATGCTAGTTACTGTTTTCGAAGCACATGGACACTATTCTAACATGAAGTTCATCAGTGGAGATATATAGTTTGTGATAGCGGACGTGACATTTCAAGTGTTGAACACAAAAATAAGAACAGTGGTTACATTACATTACATTAGAGCGGAACAGTCGTAGCCCGGTCCTCAAGCTTCCGAAAGCAGCATGTGCTTCCCGATTCGACTGTTTCTGATGTAGTTCAATTTCCCCATCAAGAAATAGTTCTCCCAAGACTTTGAACATTTTCTAACAACTCACCTGATTGTCCAGCAATGTCTACTTGAACAGATTCTTCTTCTTCATCTTCTTCTTCTTCTCGACTGGGACAACAAATCTAACTCTCCCACTCCAGTGCTTCACTTCAAGGCTCCCCTTGTGGAATACGTCGTCATATTGATTTTTATCCTAACGGTTTCAGTTTTTCCATCCACCCTTATTGATATTTGATTGGCAACTTTCGTAAACTAACAACTTACTGAGAAGGAGCTGAATAAGTCTAGAAGGCTTTCGGACACTTTTTGACATTTGATGATGATGATATTATGTTTGACTAAAGACACTTGTAACTTGTCATGTGGCTTAGAACGATTCGACAGAATGATGTGTTTTTCTTCTTAAATTAAAGTTCATTCAGAAATAGTATTACATTGCATTGTTGTTTATGATTGGCGATCAAAGAAAAACATGATACCTTCCTACATACTCTGGCCGTTCTCTGATATCAGAGAACCAAATTTGGATAGAGATGTACGGTGCCCACTATCACACACCATCACCATAGGGGTAACGTCAATCGTAAGGAAACTAAAACACATAACAATTTTTTGTTGCATTCAACTCTCGTCACATTTCTCAAACTGAATACTGAACAACAATGTTGCAACTACTATACAAACTATACACCCAACAACTGGTTGCTGAAGATACTTAAGAAAAACAGCAAGTGGTCTGGAGTAATTTGTTCTTGTTTCTAAAAAAGATGGTTCACGGCGGGAATTTTTATTTAGTCTTTCTTTCTGTTGCAAACAACAGCGAGGTGTTGCAGTCAAACACTCTTGAAAAATCTCTCTCTCTGCTTCCCCAAACCAGAGGGTCAAGACAACAAGGGTAAGGTTACTGGAAGTTGTCCAAGTGCATAAACGCATTCTTATATATAGATATGCTGCATCTGTAGAATTTGAGATCACATTTTTAATGTTTCTCTCTGTCCATTTCCATATTTACTCGTAGATAAAGCCATAAAAGATGGAGTGATGTACATTTGAAGTGAATGCTTGGAATTATATTTTTGGCCTTTCACTGATGCAACCAAATCTGGTTCATATATAAATACCTACAACGATACCATCACAATAAACCGTCTCTGAGATTTGTTAAGATCGCAGTAGATCGGCCGGCGCGGCGATGTTATCGTTATTTTTTTTTTGTGACCTTACAGCATAAATTAACAAATTAATTCCTTTTCAACCTCTCTTGGGACACCACCGGGACGACCGTGTTTCATTTGACATAAATAAATTTTCTTTTATAGCTGCGCGTATAAACAAACTAGGTGGTGCGTGGTGGTATGGTGTTGGTGGTTGTGGTTGGTTGGTTGACTGCTAAAGCTGGTATCAGGATGGTGCTGGACTTCTTGTGGTTTTAAAATGCGCACACTTTGTAGTTTCAGTGTCTCCAGTAGAAGATGAAGAAGAAGATGTGGCATTGCGTCGTGGTTGTTGATGGTGGATCTTTAGAGAAAAAAAGAAAAATGGAAACCGTTCTCGGAGCGTGTGGATATGCATACTTTGTAGTTGCAGGACATTATTTACCATTTTTGTTTGCTCAGAATGCAGAACTTACGCTTCAAGATACATTTAATCGTTTTTTTTTCGTTTTTTTTTGTTACTTTAAGTTTTTCTTTGAATTGCAGTCATTTATTATAAAGTTTTAAACTTAAACTCAGTCCAGTAGATTAATTACTTTTATTCGGAGGACGAACAATATATAGCTGTGAATGTATATTGAGAGCATTTAGCTGCAGTGCGCCAGAGTATCATGACTTTTTTTTTCTCATTTTAATGAAGTAGATATACATTATTGCTCTATTTTTATGCGATGGTTTGTTGCAAAAAAAGTTGTTTTTGTTGTAGTTGGCCGTTTTGAAAAAAAAAAGTTGCATGCATGGCTAGAATGAAGAATACTGCTTCTTCTTCATCTTCTTCTTCTTCGTCTTCTTCTTCTTCGTGTTGCTCTAAATGTAAGATAGTGTCATAATTGCATGCAAAAGATAATGTATTTGTGTTTATTTTAATTCCAAATGCGTAAATAGCTTTTAAAGAATTATGTTTACAGATCACAAGGATCATTAAAAATGTTTCTGTAAATGCTTAGGTTGACAAAAGGATGTATAAATTCTGTATCATCAAAGAATTCTCTTTCAAAATTCATTTGATTTGATGATGGATTCTTTTCTTCTTGAAAAATGAATTGCAAAATGTTGCAAGAATAAAATCATTCTATCAATAGAAAATGGAACAAAAACTAGCAAATTATAATTTTCACCCAATGGCACTATGGCCAAAACCACCTCCTCATTCTCCAACATTCAACATGCAGTAAAAGAAACACCGTAACCGTGTCACATTTCTCAGCTTCTTTCTTTGAAATGGAAACAAATAAAATAAAAGAATTGCCCTAAGGCTTCTTCTATATCGGAACTGCACTGCACATACCTATGTGATATGTAAAGCGATAAGCATTCTCTAATGCTCGATGCTATAATTACTTTGAATTCTTCGTTAGTCCCTCAGCTATTGCATATCATCTGCAGTTTTGAGTAAAGGCAGCACAAAAAAAATACACAAACCGTTTGAAATAAAATTAAAATAAATTCTTTGATGGAACGATATTCGAAAGAAAATCATCAGAAGTTTTAAAATGAATCTTTTATGAATATATCTGCACGAGCATTAATAGAAAGAAATTAAAACGATACTAAACGATTGCAAATTTAAAATAGTATTGATTTTTTTAAAAATGATTTAGAATGTGCTTAACACAAGTAGGTACACCAAAAAAATTTTACCAAAATGTTCGGAACCGTTTTCGAGAAATTTAAGATTTTTGAGAAATGATTTTTTAACATTTGTATTGGAGGTACAGTTATCTATTTTCGAAAATAAATTTAATTTTTTTAATTATTAAACTTAGTATTATTTAAATTTAACGTAGTTTTAAAATACTATTTTGTACCAAATTTTAAAAGTATAATATTGAGTTGTTTTTGAAACATTTAAAACTCAACAAATAATTTTTTTTTGAAAGTTGAAATATTGAAGATTTTTTGTAAATTTTGGAAGTATGTACTGTATGTATGATGACAGTGTGACGAAAAACTTCGACACAACAATCTTTACCGATGGGTCTAAGATGGAGTGCGGTGTTGGTTCAGGAATTTTTTCCGAAACCCTTATTATCTCCAAGTCTTTCAGACTACCAGACTTTGCAAGTGTATTTCAAGCTGAACTACTAGCAATCAGAGAAGCATGCAAACTGCTCAAATTAAACCAAAATCAAGCCAGAAATACAGCAATCTGCTCTGACAGCCAGGCGGCCATTAAGGCCATCAAATCATCCGCATCTACCTCATTACTTGTCCAGCAATGTCGGGACGAACTATCGAGTCTGAACACTAACCTCCGAGTCACTCTCATTTGGGTTCCAGGTCATAGTGAGATAGAGGGAAATGAACGGGATGACGAGTTGGCTCGACAAGGCTCGGCCCTTCATAGCTCATTAGCGGTTAATGTAAACATCCCTCTTGGTGCTGTGAAGAGACAAGTCTTCTCGATTTTTCTCAATGAATCCAACCGTAGGTGGAACAGTCTCACAAACTGTGTCCTATCAAGAAAGATATGGCCAACCTACAACAACACACGTTCTAACGATCTTTTATGCAGACCCAGGCATGATATAGCCAGGATCATAGCAATCTGCTTGGGGCACTGGCCCATAGGAGAGCATGCAAGAAAGCTGGGAATCCCCTACAACTCTCATTTTCGTAGCTGTGGAGACCCACAAGAAAAAGAAACTGTGGTTCATTTTCTCTGCAATTGCCCCGCTTTAGCCTATTTTAGAATGACTTCCTTTGGGAAAGCATTCCTCGATGACCCAAGTGAGCTTTCCGAGAAGAAAATCAAGGATATGATTATCTTTCTGAATGCGACGAAATGGCTTTAACAATGGTTCGTTAAAGTCTATAAAAATCCACATCATTCCGTTTTAAATCCCTATTAGGTTGACACGAGTTAATGGTATCAAAACGGCGCTCTCCAGCGCTAATTGAGTCGCAAGGCCAGAGCTAGCGACCACCATCTCTATCTATCTATGTACTGTATTCATCGGAACCGTTTTCGAGAAGAATCTGACTATCCAAAAAGAGCAAAAACAGGCAGCGGTATTTTTGTAAGTACGGCCCAAAAAACAATATGTACCAAGTCTTATGAAAATCCATCTACCCGTTTAAAATGTAGCTCAACAGGCAGAAATACGAGGCCCACTATTTTGGACTTCACTATCATATTAATGTCAAGTTTATTCAGTACCCATAGTCGCAAGAAAAAAGCGTGCCTGAGAAATTTGTAGGACTGACCACGAAAATCGATAGGTACCTAGAGTGTTGAGGATTCTGCAATATACCCCTTCTTGTCTTAATAAACTTTAAGCATATAATGACATTTTTGGCCAGAACAATAATTATTAAGTTACGGAACCATACAATACAAAATTCTTTCATAAGTACTATAATTGCCCCTTATTTTAATTTCAAGTAATTTCACTGGACTACGTCCCTGCCTCAAGCAATAATTGTGTTCATTACCACCGTCCACTATACCACAGTCAACAGAAAGAATTTCCCTTCATTTTTATGATTCAAAAAACATTTCTCTCACCCAGAAAAAAAACCATATATCTCCGATAGAAAGAACGATAGTATTTTTCCCGCTCATTTTCTCAGCCAATTGTTATAGGTGTTTGAAATTACCGTAAATCAACAATGATGAACACTTCTAGGTAAAGAAACAAAACCAAACAGACAAAAAAATAAAAAAAAAAACTTAAACAAAAATAATAGCTTTCAACAAATGCAAACACCTATGTGAACATGCTCATTTCCTTGTGCAAACACTGATGGCGCTGGCACGTCCATCCGTCTGTTGGTTTTTTTTTTTCGGGATCCCCATATTCAAAGATTTGCACACTCAGCCAGTCAGCAGCGACCATTGAAGATTCAACCCAAAACTTATTCACTGCTAGGACTATATGGAGAACCATCAGCAACTCCCGTGGTGGTGCCAAAGATGCTGGTATCATCAGATGCAATTACCTCAAAGATTTTTGCGGTTATTCTAAAGATATTTTTGTTTTCTAGTTCTCTAGATATACGAGTACCTATACCTACGTTTGGTCTCTCTCGCCTGGATCGTCAGCGTCACTGAATTTACTCTTGTGATAAAGGTGTGCATGACTACAGAGCAATGTATAATGCCTCCTTTTGGGCATCATCATCATCCTCGCCGTCGCGTAGTCGTTGTCGTTGTCTTTGTCGACAAAAGACGATCGTCCTCATGAACATGTCTAGAGCTCGAGAGCTAGAACTGATGATGGTAGGTAAAGGTAGTTCACCTAGAGGAGCGACCTCTCTACAGCCGCCGCGCCGCCGCCGCAGCCGCCGCAGCCGATTGTCATTATGGATTTTCTCTAATCGTTCTCAAACATCAAATCATTTCTGGTTCCGTTAGGAACTCCAACTCTCTATGCGCAGCAGCAACATCAGCATCATCAGCGGGTCTTTCGAACTTTTTGAATATACAATATTCTTCCTCCTGGGCGCTGAATGCGCTGTTATTGTTATTATTACTTTTGTGCTGTTGTTGTTGCTGTTATTTTTATGATGGCTCCTCGGGTGCCCATCCCTTTTTTGCGCTCACTTGGCTTGGATACAGGCGCTGCTGTTGCTGCTGCAGTGTCCTGCTTTCTCCGGAAAATTTCTTCTTTTCCTATGGGGCGGGGTAGAAAGAGTTATAATAATTGCATTTCTATGCTAACAACTTGCATCAGCCACAATGTCGTCGTCGTCGTCGTCGTAGTCGCAGTTGACGGTAATGTCGGTCGTCTAGATGTCAGTCGGTCGGTCGTTTACTTCTGCCATCGGGAGAACATATCATTTGCCAATACCGTGCTCTTTAATTTTGTATGCACTGTTGCCAGAGATTGAGAGAGAGAGAGAGAGACCGGGAGGGGGGGAACCGATCCCATGCCTGCCCCAAGCTATTACCGCGAATAGAACGTTTTCTTTGCCTCGCGCCATTTGGTGTTAAAGCAACAAACCCCAACCATCATTCAAAGACATAATATGGAAACTGCATTCATACAATTTTTCACAAAGAGACTTCTTCACTATCAAGGCGAACGGCTCGGGGCGGCGGCGTAGCGAGGGGATTGGAATTTGATGTCACCAGGGTCCAACGTGGTAAATATTATTATTGCTATGATGGGATAATATCATGACATATTGACATGATATTTGCCTTTGGTTTAGCTCCGCAGGTTCTATATCTGTTTCTTGTTTTTATTTTTTTTTTTTAGTATTTTTATTTCTGCCATTGAATGCAGTTCAGCTGATGGGAGCATAAAACGTGTGTGTTTGGATAGCTGGAGGATGAATGCTGTGCGCAAGTTGAATGTTGAGGCTCATTCAGTTGTCTAAAGTGAGAGAAGACAAAACGAGTCTGTGGTTTTGGTATTCAATTGGGATTGGATTGGATTGGAATGGATGGGTTTCATCGGCTTCAGTTTGGGTTTTTAGATATGATGCTGAATTTGACGTCTTAGAATGTGAAGAGGTTGATGCGGCGTGTTTTTGTTTTGCTTCCTCTGCATTTCTATGGGCTCTCAAAATAGAGATCCATTTGTGAAAAAAGTTTGTTGCAAACGAATGCAATTAATGGGATCATTCTATTTTTATTTCTGTAATTTGCTTTTTTTCTACTGTTAGTGCTGTCATTTGTTTAAAATTTAAGTTTAATGTTTAAAGGCTGATTAATGGTTAATCCTCATTTTATTCATTCAGGAGCCTTCTCGTGTTGTGCATTTAGTACTTTTAGTAGAGTTCAGAATGTTTCTAGATGCCCAATGGAAAATGACTTACAAGTTTTTAAATTGTTAAAATAAGCTAATTTCAAACTCTTATAAGATTGTTAAATTTTTAAAAATAACACAGATGTCTGAAACTCGAATGATTTTCGGTAATTAGTCGTCTTGGGTACCAGCCCTAATCTTAGCGAGACCGTTCTGGTAAGTATGAAAAATCGATGCCAGTTGACAGCCTTGACAAACAACCTGAACTTACGAGAAGGCAAGTTTTAGCTTATAACTAACAGATAAGAGATTACATTTCTTCTTAACAGATCTAACTTTTTGATTGCCATTGATGGGCCATCCCTGGAGTTTTTTTTTAAGAAATGAGGTGTTTGGAAGTCCGTGCTTAATCCTCTGGTACTACTTCATAAAACCGTTATTGTTATAAAATGCCGATGTATTTAATTCCTTCGATAATTTCGGCAACATCAAATCAGCATTATGCATAGTTTTAAAGTGGCATGTGGTATTTGCTGCAATAGTAAACCGGTATCGAACTATTTCTTTCAACAGCCAATTTTTATCGGAGTATTTGCTCCAATAGTGAATCGATAATGGACGTTTTGCTCCAATAACGAATCTTTATTGAAGTTAGACTTCCAATTATGAATTGGAGTATTCATTTCGATGATTTGTAGATGTTGGATTATTTGCTCCAACAATAAATTATTATTGGAGTATTTGCTTCAATATTCAATCGTTAAAGGAGTATTTTCTCCAATAGCCATCTTAAATCATTCTAGTTTTCTGTATTGCTTTTATTCCATGCCATTTCAGTTTCAGGTTTTTCCAATACTCATTCCTGAATTCTACAATCGTACATGAAAACAGTTCGTCGATTTTAGTTGACTTCCGTAAGATCTAAATAACTGAGTCACTATCCAAACTTTATGAATTGCAAGACATTTTAGAGAGTTCCAATTTCTTTGGACCCAGAGTCTATACCTACTCAATTTGTATTTTCAATGAGTTTGAAATTATAGATTAACATCTATAGAAATATAATTGTAAGGAATTGTGACAAGATTTAAAAGAAAACATAATCTTTTTTTTTCACAGTGTTTTCTAATATATCTTGAAGTTAAAAACCTATTGCCCTCGTAACATCTCGATACCCAAACTTGCAAAACTTAAACAAATTACCCATCTGCATTTGACTTAGCCCGTTAGGAGGGCAAATCAAAAGTCATATAGCTCTTAACCCTTATAGCTATATATGAATTTCCATATATGTAGGTGAGCCACAAAATCTATTTATGCTGTACATCTATTCCAAAAGTGGGTTCCATCGCAAGACACCCGCCATTATTGCCTCTACATTCAGTTGTTATGGTGGTTTAGTTGCGGATTGGCGGTATAAAAATCGCCTGCAGGTTATGCGTACATCTATCATCAAGTCTTTGAAAGCTGCTTAAAGGAATTTCCATTCTAACCAAATCGAGGTCAAAACAAAACCTCACCTCTTGAGCCTTGCTTTGAGGCTATACACATATAACATGCTCATGTTATATACGGCTAGGCTATATCAATGAAAATTCCTTCAATGAGAGGGGAATAAGCCAAAGTACTTTTCTTAAAAAAAAAAAAACACAACAAAAAATTGGGAAAAAAACAATGAACCAATCCGGACTTTCTGGCTGGGAATAGATAATAACATCACCACCGCACCACATCGCCTCAGCGACCATAAGCCAACCTTCCAGTATATCCTCGATTGAGCGTGTGCATATATCTACCGCCAGACCATAAATGGCCGACATCTCACATTACCTACTGTGCTTAGATTTACCCAATTTGCGCAGCAATAAATTATCCTTACTGTTACAAACGCTCTGTGCTGCGAGCTGCAGAAAAACACAACAACAAAAACCCGTCGAAGAATCGCGGTATATATGGGATATATGGGAATGGGATTTGTACAGAGTGTGAATTTAGATGTGCTTTGATTTGCTCCCAGGTTCAAGCAGGTTCCGCATAAGTTTTTTTTTCATTGGAAAACTTCTGTAAAAGTTCTCAGAGGCTGTGAAATTATATATTTCCCAAAAAAAAGCTGCATAGAAAATCTCATTTCCAAAAGAGTAATTGAAATTTTTCACTTTCAAATATCATAATGGTCCACTGACTTCAAGTCGCCGCCACCAGCACCAACGCCAGTCCTGAGATGATATCACGGCTCAGTCATTGAGTTCATATCAGGAAAAAGAAGTTAAACAAAAAATGAAAGGTAATTGCCAAACGGTCCAGTCGCAGTCGGTGCAACAGCAGCAGCTTAATGAGACTTCTTCATTGACTGAGAGGCCAAAGTGCCAAAAGTCTCCCCCTGAGGTGTAATTATGTGCTGCCTCAGTTTTATCTTTGTGCAAATACTTTCGCCAGATCAAAATTCAACTAAACCACTCCACCACCATCACTCCCCCCCCCCCCTCTTCCCATCCTCACTGCCATATTAAATGCGTGATATATTGCTCAAGGCGATGGTTATATTATTTTTATTTTTATCTAGATCACAATGGAGTTGGATTTTGTAAATTTTTTTTTTGAGAAAATTTTCTCAAATTGAGTCTTAAATTTTCACCATGATTATTATAGAAAGGTTGAATCGAGTTCATCTTTTAGGGTCAAACTAATATTTAAGTAATAAATTGTTTTCATATCTGTTTTGGAAAATCTCTTTTCTTAAAAGAGTGTGTACTGTTGTGCTGAGTTTTGGAATTTTGAGGAAATTGATAAAAGGTTACAGCATTGTTTGTTGGACTTGTTGCAAAATTATCTAGTATTTGGATAACACTTAAATAATAAATATGAAAGAAATTTATTATTAATTCAAAAAGTGTGTGTTTGAAAGGAAGTAATGAAATAATGCCAAGCTTGCATGCGATTTTATTCACATTGTTATGTTTTGGAGTGTTTCTCTTTTTTTAAGTTATATTTTATGAAATTTTATTTTATTGTTTAAATGTTTAATGTGTGTTTTTTTATTTTCAGGTATGTGCACATTTTTTGATAAAATCTTCTTAATCGTAAGTAATTTAGTTTTAATTTTTATTTGTTAAAGTTTTGATTTTTAATCCAATTTTAATTTGGAAAATCATTATTCCCTAAGTCTATCGAATACAGGAGGAATATATCAAGAAATAACTTGAGGAAAGGTGTTCAACAACGTATTTTACTTCATGATTAATTGCGTTGTAACATTAACAATTTTAACATTAAGCTTAAGGTTATATTTTCTTGAAAACCTATTTGCTCGTCTTATTTTGAATGGGGAGGACTTTTTATGAGTTTAGTTAAAAATATAGTAGTTTTGAATTGTGAACTCAAAAAAAAAAATTAAAAGTTATTTTTATCTGTAGTAGGTATGCATTAGTTACTTCCAAAACAAAAGAGTTGAGTAGAAAACTTTTTTTTTTGTGGAAAGTATTATTTAATTTAAAATTTATTGGAAAACAATTTCCGTAAAGAGTTTTATATTATCCTGACATTTGGAGAAAACGTTAGTGACCTTAAGACATATGTCATGATGTCAGCATCATGTTTTCCAGAAAGACATTGAATGTACCTTTTATCAGAGAACAATGTTGTGCAAAGGTTTTTATTATTTTTAGTTTCAACCTAAGCACTCCCATAATCATATCATAAAATCATTTCCTTGAATATAAACAAAATGGCTTCAGAATAGATTTGTTTAGTTCCATTCATTTAATTACTCCATTCATACCACAAACAAAAATATGTGTTTTTTTTAATGTTAAAAACTTCTCTTCCGTATTAAAACTATGTTTTTTTTTATTTTCTTTTTGATTTGAAAGTACCTAAAGTTTTATTGTAGCATGTTTCTTAACTTTTCGATCACACCATCACGAATTCAATATAAAATTTAAAAAAAACACAATTTTAATGATATTTTCCAAGCTTGATATCGAATTGAATGTCTGTCTGTTTGAATAAAGCAATAAAATATCTCCCGACTTTTTTTTGTTTGTCATAATAATCTCTTAAACACCTCACCCAGTTAATGCGCTTTGGGTTTCCATTGAAAAAAAAATAAAAATAGTAAAGTTACTCTATGTCTATACCAATCGCTTGATAGAGTGGCTTAACACATTAACCAAAAACGAAAAATAAAAACCAAGACACTATCTTCCTCTTTCGTGGTAATAACAATCATTTAAATCAAATAAACATCCACACCAAAGTGCAAAGTACCAACACCCACAGCAGTACTAATTTACATTTTTTACCATTGCGCTGTCAAGATGTGTTGTGGAAAAGGAACTATGCTTTTGACTCATGCTACATCTCATCGTCGGTAGTCCCTATGGATGGTATTCCTTGTAGATTTTTTTTGTCTGTTCGTCACTCCTCTACCTCTCTGTAGATGCCTACTAACTCGTGTTGGTTGTTGGTAATGAAGATATCAAATTCGAACCGACTGGAAGTAATAACCAATATTACTGCACCTATAAAAGGTTATTCCATCAAACAACAACATAACACTTTATTTTCTTAACTCTTTCTCTCTGATGATGGCTGTTTTTTCGGATTTTTTTTAAACATTTTTTTTATTAAATCTTCATCATCTCTCACTTCAGAAAATAGAGAGACCCCCTTTCTTTGTGTGATTGCATGCTCTAGGGCTCGTCACCAGAGCCAGCACCACGCGGGTAGAATAAATATCTTAGTGGTACAACAAAAGAGACAGGCAGGTATAAAACTAACTAGAGAAACAGATGAAATCAATGACCTAACAAGAGGTTCCACAATACGACAACAGCACAAAAAAAAAAATATCTAGAAGATACAAAAAAAAAAATAAAAATAACACAAAAGATATCCAAGAACAAGTGCAAGAAAAATTCCAACTTCGACTTGGACTCTCGAACTCGAACTTGGGATACTCATTTTTTTTTTTTTTTTGGTGTGTCTTCTTCTCGTTCTATTATGTCTGGTGTGGAATAAGATCCGCCTCCTCCATCTGCCGGGACAAACCATCACCATCATCATCATCATCATCATTGAGATTCGAAACCATGGGCCAAGATGAAGAGTAAGCGCGGTCCATGATCGGTCTACGACGACGACGAAACAAAACAGAGTGAGCAAAAACTCCCCCCATAAATCCTTAACTATACTACAATTAAGTTTATCAATTTATCCATTTTGATATCTTTCCCTCATTTATTACTCGCATTGCTGCTTTTTTTTTATTGAAATAGATGTGCGGATTTTTATTTTTGTATTTTTTTTTTTGTGTTCAATAGCATATCCGTAGCTTCTGTATGTTGGATGTGCGTCGCGTCGCATCGGTCGTTTCAAGATATACATTTTGTTAAGGGACGATGGGGAGTAGGTAGGGGTTAGAAGTTGAAGATACATACACTATTCATAGAGGAGATGCGTTTCGTTTTGAGTATATCTTAAAGATACTCTCAGAATACGCAGAATAAAACCGTTTCTTTGATTGGGATAATTGTGTGTAGATACTTTGGCATCGTTCATATCTATAAACTTTTTTTTTTCTGTTTTGATTGTTGTTAGTAATTCGTGTTGGTATGTTGTTGTTGGTGGTGTGGTTATATAGGAAAAGCATGTTTGACCATAGTTAGGAGATGTGATAGAGAAGAATATCTGGAATCTTTCATATACCTACCATCAACGAGCGCAGCGCAGCGCAGAAGCATCATAGTCCTGCAAAACAAGCCAGCCACATCAAAGTGATGGAAAACTTGATAATTTTATGTGATTGTTGCTAGAAGAAGAAAAAGAAGAAAGATGAAGGAGAGCGGGTGGGGTCGTGTCGTAGATTTTTAGTCATTTGTCGCCAAAGATGGCTTTTGCCATTTAACTTGATTGGGTTATAGCGAGTTAAAGCTTGAAATAAGAATGAAGGAGTATCTATATACATATGAATTTTGTAAAAGAAATGAAATAGCAAGATAGAAGAAAAAAAAAAAAAAGGAAATGATAGATCCTTAAGTTTAATTACTTTAGTAAATGATGTTGAAAAATTGTTTTGTAACAATGTGTACGCCGAGATACTTAAAGGCCTTAAAAGCAAAAGAACTGCTGATGATGCGCTGCAAGGCAATTTATTGTGACAAGCTGATTATATTTAACTTGTATGTAGCATGTTGTATAATTAAAGTGACAAGTAAGTATGGTTATGGTCGAATAATTCATGGGTTTTCATCATCATAAGCTGGATTTTTATTAGCAATCTTTGTATATAGTTACTGCCATACCTCTCGCTCCTTGATTTCACAAAATTACGTGCTTCTATAATAAAAGAGAGGTTTATTGACATCTTCTGTGAGATTGACAAAAGAAACTGGAATTTTTAGAGCACTCGTTAATTGCTACAGCTAATTTCAAAATTACGTGAGATTGTATTCTTGTATTCTGTAGACCTCAAAAAAACTTGAGATTGAGTTTTTTTTGTTAAAATTCAAATGTAATTATTGATGGATTTTGATTTTTCTTAAACCGCCTTATAATAAAGAAGATTTCTCTCAACATATGGATTTTTTAACCGAACCATACAGAAAGATAAATAAAACTCAAAACATAACATTTTCTTTCTTTCAAAATGTCTTATTATATATATTAGTGAAAAATGCATTTCCCTATAATATTAAGAATGCACTTACATCAGTTCTTGAGATTAAAGATGATAATTGTAAAGAGTAACATCACCAAGCTTTGTGTAAACATAACTTTTGTAATCATTACATGTTTTAAATCAATTTAATATTCGCAAAATATCAAATGAATAATTTTTTGCATTTATTACATTAATAAGTGTCTGTGATGAGTTTAAACCAAAGTATTGATTACATATTAAAATGTACTAAGCACTATCAATGTTGCTTGTTATATGCTGTGATGTAATGACTACCAACCGATAATATTTTAATTAATGGAATGTTTGTATTCAATACACATCAACATAGATTCAATGCAAGGTGTTTGTACTCAACAACTTTTAATAGATAAATTACAAATGACTAATTGTGTGTATTGATTACAAGTCAATATCAACTTTGATTGTATTGTTCTCAGTTCTAACTTTCTTAAAACACTAGCTGTCCCATAGATGATACATGTCATCTCTATTTAATACAAGTCACTTGATATATTTTTTTAATCCAATCAGTTTTTGTGATGAATTTATGGGGGTTTAAAATATTGAATTAGTTATTAAATATGTCAACGTAGTCTATTAATTTCTATTATAAACCAGCATTTTAATATTTATAAAATAAATGTTTTTGTTTCTTAACAAATTGAAGGCTTATTTGGATGTGAGTTCGAAGTTTTTATCTTGAAAATTTTAAAAATAAAAAAAAACATATTTTATTCTTGATTTGTAAATATTTCCTTTAAAATAATCCCATTTATCTACCTTCCAATAAACTTTAAATAATTTTCTTTCTTTTTTAAAAATATCAAAATTCACCATCTTAAACTTCATATCAACCACAATCCTTAAATAATAATAAAAAAATATATATTCTAATTACTTCCCGCATAATCTTATTAACCGTGATAAGTCTAAATCGGCTTAGTCGTTAAGCCTGCTTTACGAGGTCGTTAGAAAGGTTTCCTTGTTGTTTTTTTTGTCACAGTGAAAAAAGTCAAAACCATTTCATCCAACCACAACTTAAAGATATGACAAAAAAGTTATTGTTAACATATATTTTTTTCTGTTAAAGAGAGACAAAAAAAAACACACTCAAATCCCCAAGACCGACCAAAACCACTTAACTAATTTAATGATTTTCTTAACTTGGTGATTCTTTTTCCTTCGAAGAAAAATCAGTAAATAATTAAGAAATTACCACCAAATAAACTTCACTCACGACCTGTCACATAAAAAATAGGATAAAAAAATACAATATTCGAAAAAGAAGAAAAAAATATACAACAACAAAAAAAATAACCTTCAACCAATGAATAAATGTTGTCGCCTTCCCAAAATACCCATATCCATGTGCGTGATTTGGTTAGGTCACCGCTTAAAAGCCCTTATCTCATCTTTTGTTATTTTTTTTTCTTTCTTATTCTTCGGTCTTTTTTGTCTGCCGATTTTTTTTTTTTTGAAAAGAATAATAAAAAAAAACAACCAATGTAACTTCGTCGTCGTCGATCGTCGTCGTTCAACGTACGTGTCAGCCTTTAAGAGTTGAAAAGGGCGATAGTAAGCACAACAAAAACAACAAAAAAAAAAATCAAATAAAAATGAAAGGAAAATACAATTCAACACAACCCACTTCAAACCAAAAAAAAAAAAGTAAAACAAGAGAAAAAAAAGACAACAACGAATATTCAAAAACAAAATAAAAAAAAAAAAATACAGAAAGAATTTATAATCTTTCCTGAGGTAATGCACCACAAATAATCTCGATATCTCATCAACAGAAAAATGAATCTCACGTGAAGTCTTTTAGGAGTAAAATCTCTTCCAGAATCGCCACCACAAACAGGCACTTCCACAACCATCACCATCTTTCTCATCATCATCATCATCGTCATCATCTCGAGTAGCTTCGCTTCGCTTTTTTTCGTCATTATCAGCGTCTTCATCATCAACATCCCGAAAGAGTTAACAAGGTCGGATTAATTATATTTCCGTTTGGAAAATGAAAAACTTTAGAAGTTGGGTTTGGATTTTATGGAAAAATTGGTAAAAATCAAAAAAAAAAATTGCGAAATTTTATATTGCAAATAAAAATTTTCAAAAATTATATTTTATTTTTTGAAGAAAAACTATTTTTGAAAAATCAATATTTTGAATATTTTTTTTGAACTTGGTAGAACTTGCATTTTATGTTTTTTTTATTTAAAAATAATAAAGAAATTGTTTAAGTACTAGTAAAACATTATTTTTGGAAAAAACCGCTAAAAACTGAAAATATTATTGGAATTCGAAAATTATTTTTTTAATTTTCAAAAACCGATATGTTCCAAAATTTGTAGGATTACAATGAATTTTTGAAAATTTTGAAAAACTAATTTTTTCACAAATGCCTTATAACAAATTTTAGTTTAACAGTTCTGATAGTTTAGCAAAGAATGCTCAAATTTTTACAAAAACAACATTTTGATCCTAATTTTATGTGAAAATGTTAATTTGAAAAAAAAATATATCCCGGCCAATCATGTCCAAAACAATAAATCCAGCCCTGCAGAATGAAAATACTTTTCTTCCAGATTGCCGCGTGGCTAGTTTGCACCGTACTTTCAGCTCATGATTCCTGTTCGAGGGGAATCCGGTTTTTTAAAAAAGTCTTCTGGAACACACAGTTCTCTGGTTTGTGTTTTATTTCTGTATTTTTACACTTTTTTTTTTGTTGTTGTTTTCTTTTTTTTTTTGTTGGCTATAGTCTTTTTTTTTGTCTTTTGCTTATTTTGCTTCGGTTCGATTCGTAACACCTTCCTCCTACTTCTTGTACAGCTAAAGAATTGAAAACATGTGTGTATCTTCGCATGACTCTATACTAGGTACTTGCGTTAAGATGAGTTTTTGGTCCATGGACAAGATGGTATTTATTTATTCTACAATCTTCTCTTATAGCTTAGTTTTTATTTTCACTCCTCGTTCTTTTGGTATTTCTTCTTTTGAATTGCTTCTTGTAGTAAAGGTACTTCTTATACATTATAGAGACGGCCATCGAACAGCAGATTTTGAGTGTTCTTCTTTTGCCGCGCCTTCCGTGTTAGTCATGTTTTGAAGTTGCTCTCTGTGTATAGTTGAGAAGATGTTTTTTTTTGTTTTTTTTTTTTGTTCCGCAGCTCAAGCATTGAGGAACTTGTATTATTATTTTTATTGTTATTGTTGTTGTTGTTACTGCTGCTGTTATCGTTGTAATGTTTTTCTGTACTTTATTTTGGCGTTATACCAACTACCGCTTCACTGCTGAGATGTTATTTTCCATCAGCATCATCATAGACGAAATGCGATCGAAGACACGTTGGTTATGGTATAACTTCATGCTGGACTCTGGTTTTGTATATGGTAACCACAAAATGCGTATATTTATATTGAAGATACAAACAATAAAGTGCGTCCCACAATGTTTCCTATTTTTCTTGACCTTATCTTTTAGCTACGACTAATAACACGATCGTTGACTTTTCTGACACCTTGGAGTTTTTTTTCGGTTTTTGTCTGTGTCAGAGTTTGTGTTTTGTATGTTTGTTTAATTTTTTGTTTGTTCAGTTTTAATGCTGGAAAGAAAATTATTGGCTGTCTATTTATGTATTTTTATTTTTAAAAGTAGAAATTTATTTTTGAAACTTAATTTTTGTTAATTTAAAATATGACAGATGGATATTAAAATAAAATTCAATGTATTTAATTTTACTTTAAAACAAATAAAATAGATTAAAATAAAATAAAATAAAATAAAATAAAATAAAATAAAATAAAATAAAATAAAATAAAATAAAATAAAATAAAATAAAATAAAATAAAATAAAATAAAATAAAATAAAATAAAATAAAATAAAATAAAATAAAATAAAATAAAATAAAATAAAATAAAATAAAATAAAAAAAAAGAGGCTGGGTGCGACCCACACTAATAACTTCCCATTTGTGATCTTGAAAACTTTACCACTTTTTAGTTAATTTTTTTTTTATATTTTTTGCAAAAACTGTCAATTAGATATTTGTCAAAATTTAACCTTTCATAAAAAATTGTACTATATGTAAAATAAAATATTTAAGAAGGCACAATCGTTGTTCGTTCTCAGGATATTCGAGCTAAAATACAATTGTAACTACTTTTCTTTAGAATTTTTAACAGATTTTGATTTTTTGTTAAAAAAAACTGCCCATTCAATATTTGTCAAAATTGTATCAGTTGCTAACAATTATGTTATGTAGAAAATAAAATAAACAAGAAGTCAATATCGTTACCCCTTTTTTGAGAAATTTGAGTCGAAAGACAATTTATACCAATTTTTGGTAGAATTTTTTGTAGTTTTTAATTTTTTGTAAAAAAACTGTCCATTGAATTTTTTTGAAATTTTTACCAGTAGTCAAAAACCACATTTTTCGTAAAATAAAATTATTTTAAAATTAATATCGTTTTTCCATCTAAGGATAGGTACTCGAGTTATAAAATTTTTTTTTTTAGTTTTTTTGATTTTAAAAAATAACGCTATATTGATTTTTTTCCAAATTCATATCAAATTTGTATGACGTCATAATGTGTCGAATAAAATTTATTTCAAGTCAATAGCATTATTTGTTCGTGAGATATTTGAGCCCAACCAAAATTTTGACTTCTTTTTTAAACTGCTATAGTAAAAAAACAACTGATTGAATATTAATAAACGCCCTTTCAGCTTCTTTCGAAGTTATTATCTGTAAAACAAAATTTATTTCAAGTCGATATCTCTACTCGTTATTGAGATATCGACGACGAAAAATGGTACCAGAACGTACGGACGTACGGACGTACGTACACACGCACACACAGAAATCTTTCTAAAAATGATTGAAATAGGCTCTAGGGACCTTGAAACGTCGAGAAATGTCAAAAATTTCAATTTGACAAATCGGAGCGATTACAATAACTCCCTATGGGAAGTTAATAAATGAAAACAAAATAAAATCAAATATATTTGAATTATGAAAAAAAATAAATTAAATATAAAAAAATTAAACATAAAATAACGAAATTAATCTTTCTTGTCCCTCGTTCTCAAGAATGACTCTTTTAAAATCCAATGTGGAATTTTGGGGAAACTTTTTGGGAAAAACATTCCAAACACTTTCGTTACAATCGAAGTTAATTTGCATTTTACAAAAAGCTTAACAAACAATTTTTTTTTACATTTTACACAAAATCATCTATCATCATCATGTAAGACATCATCCGGCACATATATAACAGGAACATGATTTAATTAAAATAAATTTAAAATGTTAATAAACATTGATTTCATCGATTAGATTTTTCGGTCTAATAAATATTCATAAATCATGATTTTATTTTAATTAAAAAAAAAAATATCTTACTAATTTTTTGATTGTAAAACCATAACGAAAGTTTGCATTATCTGAAATTGAAATCTATGTGAAACAAAAAACCTTTTAGTTTCCACTTAATGATTCAAATGTAAATACACAGTTGAAGTGATTTTCGGTTGACAAAACAAACTAATTGGGTTTTTTTTCGTTGTTACAGAGTAAAGGTTGGCGATCATATAGAGATCTTATGAAAAATAAAAGAAAGTGAGAGAATTTAAAATTGGCTTTATAAAATTTTGAATTTTGTGAAATTGTTTAAAAAATAAATAAAACCTAAGCTGGTTAATTTTTTTTCTCAAGTAATAAAAAAAAATAAAACCCCTTAATGAAATATAATCCTAAAAAATAACTAAAACTCACACTTTTTAGTGGTCTACTAATTTCTAAGCATAAAGAAAACAAATTTTTATATTCACACCCGATGGAACAATTTTACGATTCATAAAACCTTTTTACTATCTAATAAAAAATAAAAACTACATTATTATTTTTTTTTAATACGAAAATCAGCTTACTGTAGTTCTTTCAGTTATGTCGGCAAATAAGGTAATATTTTTGATGAATACATTTTTATAATTCTACCGAAGATTTGTAAAAATACAATTTTTATTATTATATGAAAATTTATGATGTAATAAGTTTTGCTTTGGTTTGAAGTTTTAATCTACTCTCTAAAAGGGTTTCCAAAAAAAAGGATTATTTTTTTTTAAAAGCCTTTGATCTAAGACCGTCATTTTTAATTGTTAATTTTATTAGCTGATTGTTTGTATCATGGCAGTAAAATCTTAGAACTCCAGATTGTTTTTTCAATAGGTTTGTGAATTCATATTTAAAAATTTAAACAAAAGAGCTGAGAGTCAAACTTGATTATCAAATGTTTTCTCCCTTTTTTAGTTTAAAGGACCAAAATATACAGAAAAAAAGAATAGCCACTTAGGAAATTGGCTCTGATACAAAAATAAAATTAAAAACTTTTAAGTATGTAGAATAAAATTGAAGAAAATATAAAAATTAAAGAAACTAAAATAGGAACATCAAATGAAATAAATTAAGCAAATTTCAATATAAAAACTTTTACTTCTTGAAATAAGACTAATGAAGTAAACAAAATAAGTAAAAAAAATAAATGAAATAAAATATTCTAACAAGATACCTAAATAATAAATAAGATAAAAATAGTAAAATAAAAGAAAACAAAATAATGCAAAACAAAGGAGCTGACCACCAAACTACATTTGCATTTATATTAAGTTTCACAGAGATTTATTCTAGGCTCACATTCTTAGCAACAATAATTTATTACCTCAGACATGACAAACAATTCCATCAGTAAACGCAAAAAAAAAAAAATTAAGGAATATATTAATTTTATTGCACTTTTAACACTTTTTTTTGCATAATTAAGGTATTTTTTTTTGTTCTTTCTTAAATCAACTCTTTTATTTTTATATTTTGTGTCCCTTAATTCGAATCACGACAAGGTAATAATTTTCAATTTACTTATCAACAGCGGCATCTGCATGCAAATAAAGGATGGAGTCAAGTAAAATAAGGAAGACAAAATTAAACAACAAAAAAAAAATGTTAAAAATTAACTTAAATCCCAACAACACTTTGTTGCCTGACCCATCATGGATATATGCTATGCGTTTACTGTTTGCCTCTCAAGTGTTTCTTTAATTTTGTTTTTTTTTGTCGTTTTATGGTTCCCCTTTTTTCTTCTGCTGATCTAGAGATGGATGATGTTAAAGAGGCAAAAACAAAAACAAAAAAAACCAAGTGGAAAAATCGCAGACAAAATCAAATGGAATGCACTTAAAAACAGAACAACCGTGAAGCCACTATCATTTTCCAATGTCACTTAAAATGGAAAGTCATTCATCTAAAGGGAGTTACACTACAACACAACAACAACAACAACAACATCACATCAGTTAAAATTACCAATGCACAAGTCAGCCATTACCATTAGCAATTGCTGATGCTGATGCTGATGCTATAGCGCATCATCAGCACTAGCAGCCAACAACAGCAACATCACCAGTGCAGTGTTGCATCGGTCGTCCATCTCTTCAATGTGGTGTGTTGGTTGCACCTCAATGCACCGAAATAAAAAAATTCTTAATCCTTAATCCTATCCGCACTATACGTGCTGCAACAACTCTAAACCATCACACACCACATAAGACTCGCGGCTGTTCATTCGACATGAAAAGATTAAGCAGTAAACAAGTAGAAAATCTGCATCTGCATGTGAGAGAGTTTTAGCAACGCGCGTTCTTGATCACCAACAACTATAGCAACTACCATCATCCAATCGAGGACACAATCCAACATCCAGCAGCAGCAATGCTGCGCAACTCATTAAGAGTGTAACTGAATGTTTTTTTTTTGTATTATTTTATTAATGTCGTTTTTTTTTTGTTGTTGTGTCCTAAGTTCCAAGTGCCAATGATAAGATGGGGGTTAACTAGTAAAGTGGTGGAGTGCAGACCAGAAATTGATTTATTGTATCAATAAATGGTAATTGAAAAACTCTGTTTAATTAATCACTTAAATGCATTCTTCACGGGACAGACACACTAAGCGAGAGAGAAAGACCATGGCCATGACCATCGTCAAACAAATCTGCAAGCAGAAATATTTAACTCGCTGCGTGTGCACTATTCATTGTCACACAACTGCATCCATGAGTTTGATGATCTTTTAACTCACATTAAAACTTTTAAACAATATTTTCACTTAAATTAAATTAAAATTCAAAAACAAATATGTAAGCACGAAACTATGAATATTAAAGTGCAAGAGCGTGATACCATTGCTGTATACCATTTTTGATATGTTTGAGAGGTTGACATTGTTGATATTACAGTTTTATGTAAATGCATCTCAGCTTAACGTCATCGCAAGTTATTTTCCCCCTATAGAGACACCTCAACACCACCCATACAACATCTTTACATATTATTATTTTCACGCCACAAACTAGACTTTTCATTCAATCAACATTCTATA
The DNA here is from genome assembly GCA_958431115.1 of Syrphus vitripennis. NCBI lineage: Eukaryota > Metazoa > Arthropoda > Insecta > Diptera > Syrphidae > Syrphus > Syrphus vitripennis. The sequence continues at coordinate 137,063,441 of OY288108.1, read as the reverse complement.
TTTTTAAGAATAATAATATATAAGAGATAGTCTGGCGCCGCATAGCCGGCTTACCCAGAGGTCTTGATTTATAATTATAAACTAGGTAACTATAAAATATATGCACTCGGGGGTAGATTGCTTGGCAATTATAAATATTCCTTCACAAATTCACTTCGTTATAGAAAACGAAGAAAAAAAAAAAATTATATTCAAAATGTCTCATTAATTTGAATGTGCATTAAGAACAAAGCAAGAGCGTGGGAATATGAAGCCTTGAAAGACAATGTGACTTTAAACAATTGGTATATAGTTGCTATTAAAATTGTTTAGAGAGAGAGAAAAAAATGCATTGCTAAGTATGTATGGTCAAACCATATTTATATGCAAATATTTTAAAGGAAAAAAATAAATTGTGTGTTTTTTTATTTTACTCAAATGACATGAAAGGCATTTAATATACATAACTTTGAATTGATTTTCTTGTATATATTTATTTTGTTCGGGCGTCACGAACTAGGTTACTTTAAAAGAAAAATTTAAATTTTTTATAAAAGACAATTCATTAAACACCCCCATTTGGTAAAAAGAATTGTAATGTTTACATTTCGGTTGAATTAAACAATAATATGGTTTGGAGCTCGACTCTTTTGTATTTAAACGAGATTGTGTTTTGATTTGGGTTTATGTAATTTTTCATCATACACACATGTTATTTTTTATCTTAGAATATAGTTTTGATTCAATATCTTCAGTGTAAACATTCAAACTTGAATTTTTATTAATTTTGATGATTTTCTAAAACGTTGATCATATGAACTATGTAAACACAAACATTTGTTTGTAAATCGGTGAACTATGGACATAAATTGTTATTTTTTGAAATGTCTTCTAAATGCTTTTGATGTTTTTGAAAAGAGCAGTTTTTTAAGACATTTATCTTACCTAAGTTGTGAAAACTAAAAAAAAATTATTTGACTTATTTTTTTTTTTCAAATAATTTAAATCAATTTTTGCAAAATATATGTTTCAAAAATATACACAGCTTCTTTACACAAATTTTGAAATTTGCAAGCCAACCATTAATATCAAAACACGAAGAAATTGAAAAAATGGCTTATTCCTTTTTTCAAAAATAATAATACTCATTTAAAAAGTTAAAACTAGCTCTACGCTAAGGCCAGACTTTTAAAACAAAAACATCAGAAAACTGTGCAATTAATTGATTTACAAAAGCCAAAAAAAAAAATAGGGAACTAGATTTAAAATAAAAATTTAATTCTCTTGCGAATAAGTAGAATACCTACTCATTCTTAATAAATTTAAAGTTACCGAAACCAACCCTTGAAAAGATAAAAATCAAAATTTGTTTAATTCATTAACTGCAAAGAACTGCTATTAGCTACATCAGCATTATTTTGGATTATAATTTGAACCTTGATTTATTTGAGACTATTCTGAAAAATTTTAATATCTTATTCTTTAATAATAAAAGTAAAAATGATTTCAAAAAGCTTTAAAACGATTTAGATACAAAAATTACCCTGACCAAAAATTAGAACTTTAAACGATTTCTTAACAAAATTCTACAATTTAAATCAAAAATTATTTTTTTTTTAATTTCATTCGTTACTTCAAAGTAACAACTGTCCACTTAAAATTAGCGATGTTAAATTTGAAATCTTAAAAAAAAATAATAATAAACCTTTGAAGGAAATTTATACTTTTACAAATTGTTTCATCCGTAAGGACAACACTTCCTTTAATTACCCAGAAAATCTTCCTTAAAAAAATTCAAAAAACAAAACACTCTTGCTTTAAATTAAAAAAGAGTCTGGATAAAGTAACTCAAATTTCTTAATCAAAAGCAGAACTTGGCCAAAAAACAAAACCAAAAAACAATCAACACTGCATTCAATATTATCATTGCGCCAAAAAAAAATTCGCACACAAAAATCCAAAGATGATGGGGTTCAACATTTGAAATATTTCTCCACTCAAAACTTACAGAAGCTCTTCGAAATGATCATTTATATTTATCTTTGAAGACTCAAAACCCAGCAGCTCCTTCAATTACACCAACAAAAACAAACACACGCATCTTTAGCAGTTCGTTAAAATTATTTATCAGTTATTCTTTTAATAATTTTTTCTTTTATAGGTAGAGAGGCATATTATTTTTTTTTTCCTTTTCTCTTGATTTTTTTGCATCCTGCCATCAGAGTCGATTGTTTTTTATTTTTCATTTTCCAAAAAAAAAAACAATTAAAGTAAACAAAAAATAAATTTTAAAAGCCTTTCAAGTTTTTTTTCGAAGACAGAAATCCTCGCACGCCGAGAAGAGAACACATTGCAAACGACAAAAATTCACTCATTATGGCCAATTTATCAAAATTCAGGTAGCACCACCATTGATTCCACGGCAAGGAATGGTCAAAAAGGAAGCTCAACAGTGAGTGTGTTTTTTTTTAGTTTGAATGCTGAAAAAGAAAAATAATCAAAAATAAACCAAAACACGACGAATATACGAATGAATATGTGTTTGCAGTTGTGCATATACATATGCCTACATATTAATGCAGTTTTCGCTAACCATAAACATTTAAATAGCCATGCGTAACGTTGTTGTGAACAAAACGGTTTTTCAAAAACGACAACATCAAATTCAAATGGCCTCACTAAACGTTGCCCATAATGGTGAGGACCAACGAAGAAAAAATAAAATAAAATGGAAAGGATTTACCACCATCGCCACCATCAGAAAGAGAGACACAACAGCAGTTCGCGTCTTTTTTGAAAAGGAAGCCTTGTTTGAAGAAGTTCGGCTGGAAAGAGCCTTTTTTTACGATTTTTTGTCTGGACTTTTTGTAGCCAGAACTCTCTCCTTTGAGGATTCTTATAATTATGCTTTATGTTGTTTATGTGTCCATTATCATAAAATATCGAAGACCAAAAACGAATAAAATAAAACAAAGGTGGACGACGACCAAGGACCCGACGACGGAGAGGAACACATCAAAAAACATGGAAAGGCTGAAGAGGTGTATCAGCACTGAATGCATTTTTCCGGAGAGCGAGAGAACACCAAGTAATCCTCTGGAACATCAATGGATAGTAAAACAACGACGCACGATGATGACGAACGACGACGACACACTACCACCAAGAGTTGGCCAAGGCACGCAAACACTTAGTAAAAATTCGCGCAAACAAAATTTCGTGCGAAGACGATCGATCGATGATGTAGGCAGACACACAAATCTTAAGGAATTTTTTTGTTTTCGGCAAATGTTGCTTAGGACACATAAAATTAAAAAAAGAAGCAAAACTCAACTCGAAATCCTGTGTGAGGATGTGCTCTGGAATCAACAAAAAAAAAGTAACCGATAAAAATAATAATCGATGGTTAAATGCGTAGCTACTGCAACTTGCATACAAAATGTCGAAATGAAACTACAAGAGTCAAGAGTGTATCTCTGGGATTGAGAAATCGTGATGGAAGATCGGAGGTGTTGTTGTTGTGTTTTATTTTTGTTTGCTTTGTATTTTTCTGCTTGAAGCAGATCAAACTGAATATTTAATGGTTTTGTTAAATTTAAGACATTGTTGCAGTTCTTTATTTAAATTACTCATAAGAACCTTTAGGATGAATTTTATTACGACTTTAATATGCTGCTTACGTCTTTTTTTTTTCTTCCAATATGCATAATGCCTATCGTATGGTTACTATAAAATTATTTTTATCTGCAATATGCATTTAGACCACATATGAAGAAGATGGTCATTTATATAAAAGGTTGAGCCTTGGGGAGCACTGAATAGCTAAAAACATAAATCCATCGTGGATAAGGTAATTGACTTCCTTTTTTTTTTAGTAATTTTTCAAGATATTCCTGAATTTTTACATTTTTTAGAAGAGCTGTATCTGATTCGAATTGAAATGTTAACAATATATCATTACATTGTTGAAGCCTGAAAACATTAGACAATAAAACTGTTTTTTGAGATTTTAAGGGTCAATGCATTTTTTTAAGTGGTAGGAAACGATGTAATCAGGCATCCCTAAAACCCTTACCAGGTCAAAATTAAAAAAGTTGAATTTTATAGCACAAACGATTTTATTTAAAAAATGAATTGAAAAATGAGACGGCTTTAAAAAAAGCTATGGCATTAAATGGTGAGTGTTGAAGTCATGTCATGTTTCCATTTTTTTTTTTGATAACTGTTACCCTTATTTAAACGGCAGGAAAAATGTACCCTTTCCTTGGTTCAATTCAATTCAAAAGCTCCAGCCAAACCTCATGCAAAACACCCTGTATTAACTCTAAAAACAAGTTCAAGGAATCCAGATTTTTATTGATTTTTTTATCAAGCTTTTTCAAACATAACTAAGTAGTTTAAAAAAAAAATTACATTTAACAATCTTGAAAGAAAAAAAGTTTGAAATACGAAATGTTACGCAAACTTACAAATATGCCACACCAACAGTCTGCTGCAAAATATCTCAATCCATCAATGTCGTCGATATAATGTCACCAGAAAACCATTACCACAGTACCACCCGCTTAAAAAAAAAAAAAAACGATACTATCACCAGCTTGACGATAAAAAAAACTAGTACTATACCAGCTCTATCCGCAATAACAATTTCGTAATTATCATAAATTTATGAATGCAATTTTACTTTTCATATCTTTTTCTTCTAAAGTCATATACGATATATGTATATACGATACGATAAAATTAAATTATGATCTTACCATGGCTATTAAAAAACCAACCATACTTTAAGATTGATTTGATAACCAGACCTATATTGCGAGAAAGCAATACTTTTACAGTGCGGTAATTTTTTATTGAGATTCATTAAGTAAAAATATTTTTCAAACTCAAAATGGTTAAGTTAAGAAATCCCTAATTCCGCAAGCTATTTTATGTGGTGGATAAAGCAGAAGCGCTTAAGCTAGTCCAGAGTTTTCTTAACAAATTTGGAGATTTAATTGAAATTTGAAATATTTGAAAAATAATTGATTTGAAAAATTGGGTCTATTCAATTGAACCAAGCTGTACATCGCCACCAACACCGCAAATTCTACCACATGGTCATGGAGATATGGAGAAACCCCATCAACAACCCAGAGACTTCATATTATAACTCTCACTTTCCATCAGACTTTGTTCATAGATTATCGCCACAATTTGACGACGACACAACAAGAGCTACGACGACCGCCATCGCTGACGATGATGACGACGACGACGACGAAGCCAAGCTTAACAACTTAACACTCAAAGATACTGGATACCCAGGAGTATCTAATGCAAGCATAATATCTATTCCTGCTGCCATATTCATATATGCACATGATGGGGCTATAAATAAACTCACTTTTCATAAAAAGATTGACTGGCTTGGCTGGGAAACGCACAGAGGAAAAGCCTATACTCCACCCTGTCTTGGTATTTCGATACCAACTCACTGCTATCTCTCTTTCTTGGCCGATAGAGATAGGAAAAAAGATATTTTTCAACGCGTTCATCGTGCGGAACATTGAAGCAGAAATCGAACGACGACGTACGACCCCACATATCTTTGACTGACTTAAAGTATCTAATGCGAACAACTTGTTGAAATCGCACTTTGATAACCACTATCTCAAACGGATTAGTTTTCAGTTTCAATTTCAGTTTAGTGCAGAGATTGAGTAGGGTTATACTTTATTTTTCTTTGAAAGATATTTTTTTCAAAAACTTGTTGTTTTTTCAAAAGATATTCAAAACACCACATTAAAAGATCAAGAGAAGAAAGAAGGAAGAGGAGATCATGCGGCAAACGCATATTAATAAATTCAACAACAAAATATGATTAATGACACCATAAACAATATTTGTTTCAAATATATTCATGGATTTTATATATGTCTGCATACATATGTGTGTTTTTATTAAGTAGCTAAAGAGGTTGAATCTATTTAAAAGCGACAAAACCGTGGGCGATTAAACTGGACACTTTATATTCGTCGTTCGTTGTGATGCGGGGGACATTATATACACTGAGAGATATTAAAATTTTATAAATATGACAGACAACTTTTAATTTTATCTTAAGCTTGGGTAACACACATTTTGTGAATTTGGTCGTAAATTAATTGAATTATTAAATTAATTTTTGCGTAAGACTTTAATGGACCGCCAGAGAGTATACCAAGTGGAAAATATATGTTTTTGAATTATGACTATTGGGTTAGTTTTAAACGAGTTTTGGTTTTTTTTTTTTAATTACTAAGTAGGTAATGTAGATGAAATTTTTGATGGCTACTTTAAATTTTTGCTGTTGCTGATTTAAATTTTCAAACTGATTTTTTGAAGTAGTCAAATCAGGTATCACTAGTGCGAACGCACACTGATTGTTTCTTTTGTAACAATATTTTATTACATCGGGACTCTATCTCAAACGGCGCTTGGATGTAAATTAGGCTTAAGTTTTTCTTGTTTTGATTTGGTATCATTCTTCCAGTAGAATCGCAATCAAAAATAATTTGACTGTTAGATACAATTCAAGTTCCACAGTTTCGTGAAATTTTACGCAATATTAAAAGAACCCTATAGGATTTGTGTATAGATGCATTTAAAGATGTTTAGACTTGGGGGGGGGGGCACTGCCCCGCTCTCGCAACTAAGTTCTTCCACCTAGGGTATGCTAGACTTTAGTTAGGCGCATGTAAACAGTTTTTTTTAATTGTAAATGTCTTTGAGGAGTTTCAAATATGTATGTATGTAATAGAAAAAAAAGAGCGGTGCTAAAAATATGGAAATAAAAATTTAAAAAAAGTCGTTGTCGATGAATAATTTTGTCCATAACGAATTTTATTTCCAAAAATAAATTTTGTCAAAAAACAGCAGAAAAAAATTTGATAAAAAAAAACAGAATTGGCTAAAAAAAACTGTCAGTATAAAAATCGGTAAAAAATAATGACTTAAGAAAAAGTTTATATATAAAAAAAACTTCTTCGAAAAACGTAATAGCGAAAAAAAAAAATTGGATGGACCACATTCCATTCAGATTTAATTAATCAAAAAAAAATTATTAAAAACAATACATTTTAAATTTGAGAAAAAATTCTGACAAATTTTTTTTTCCGAGCACAAAAATGGAATAAAAGAAATTGACAAACTCTTCCAAAGTATCAACATTTAAAAAATAGAGTTCTCCTCACCCTAGCCGTTCGGTTTCAGAATGTTTGAATTGAGTTGTAAGTCACATATGCCCTGGTTGTTTATGGATTGTCGCATCCACCAAGTTTATTCAAAAGATTGTTAAAAGATTAAATTTAAGTTAGTGGAAAAATACTTCAACAATAAACCACTTAATAGAAATCTTGGTTGTCAAAAATGAAAAGATGTAGGTGAAAACTAGTTTCTGTTGATTGTTCAATTAAGGATAATTTTTCATATCACCCCAATTACTTTTGCACAAAATTAAAAAAAAAAATTCCCAAAAAACGCTAGCTTAATGCGTCTCAAGGACTGTACAAAATCTTATTTGTCTGATTGTCTTATGCGATTGGGTGTAGGCAAAAAAAAAAAAAAAACTTCTAACGAACTCCTTTCGAAAAATCTTATTAATTTTTATATCATTTCCTCCAGGTTTGATAGCTGCTGTCTCAATTGCCCGTCACACAAATAAAAACAATTTAAAATGTTGCTATTTTGAAAAAAAACCCTAAGGCCATCATCATTGCTGCGCATAGCTGCCACCACACAAAGTCAGAGTCACCATATAACGTATCTGAACCGCTATATTCATGTGCGCCGCGCCGGTTGTCTTTGGTTGCCGCCATGATGATCGTTTGAATTATGTTTATGCGTTGTGTGTGCTGTTTTAAATGAAATGCCACAAAGTACCAAGATTGGTCTAAAAATCAACAACAACAACAAAATCGCTAACTCGAGTATCATTATTATTGGCAAAAAACGTTTTACCTCTCTTATGCTTTAAACAATTCTCAATTGTTTTTCAAATGTCTTTCAATTTCAATCGATTGAGAGTATATCGACAAAAGACGTAGACGAGGTTATAACGATGACGCTGAGTAACCGGCCGACACGACCGACGACGGCGACGATAAACGGCAACTCAACATAGCATAGTGTTTGAACAAAAAATTATTATTATTTTGGGGGGAGATTTTCTATTTCGTCTACCCCCATTTCGTGGCCCAGAGTGTATCTGTTGGTTTTTTCTTTTTGACTTAAAATAAAGCTCCATCTTGGGCAAGGAATCTAGGGTGCATACATTTCGGGTTATGCCATTTCATTAAGTTGCCATGCTGCAGTAACCACTGCCACTGCTGCTGCCACTGCAACATTTTGTTTCTCCCTTATAGCCTAGCGCACTCTGGCCGAATAATGCAACCAATACTCTCTTGAAGCAGTCAATTCTTATTATGGTCTCTTTGGATGGTTGGATCGCGGTTGTTTTATTTATTTTTGTCTTTGTCTATGAATATACCTACCTACCACAAAATGGTTCATTTTTTTTTTTTTGGTTTTGAACGAATTTAGTAAGCGGTTGTGGCTGTGCTGCAGCTGCGGAATATTATTGATATTCTTTAATCTCGTTTTGAATTTTGTTTACCTACTGCAGATTTTACTGCAGCGAGGGTTTAACAAAAGCTAACCGCGAAAACCTACTAATATTGGATAAACTTTTTTTTAAGTACAAGCTCCCCCTACACAAAAATATTGACTTAACCCCAGAACAGTGGTCTAAGTTGTATGCTGACAATGATTTAATTTTTTTTAAATCCCTTAAATCTAGGTTTTGAACTATACCGCCCATTACCACGCCCTTTTTTTTTAGTTATTAAAGGCAAACTATTTTTTCGAAAAAATGTGTTGATGAAAAAGTTTTTATATTTTGATAAAATTAAGTGATTCTATTTTATTTTTCAAATAATTGAAAATTTGACTTCAATTGATGCAACTCGAACCACTGTTCCCGATAAATATCAGATTTATTTTGAATTATTCGTAGGGATATGAAGATATAACAGATATGAATAAGCCTCGCGTCGTCAAATCTATAACAGCGCAATGGAAGAAAATTGAAGAAAATCTAAGTGGACGCGTTTAGAGATGAAGAGAGAATCGATCGATTGGAATGAATGAAATCATGCGATCAATTAAAATTGCAAATGGTTAGGAAGGAAGTTGACAAAAAAAAAATGGCATCAAGCTGCTGCGCTGTGACTTTAGGTCTGGCTTTGGACCGAAGGAGTCCATGAGAAATGTTCGTCTGACATTATACAGTTTTTTTTTTTTTTGTATTTTAATCTATCCCAGTGGAGTCTGCTCTGCAGTGCTACCTATACCTACCTACAATTGACTAAGAGTCTCCTGTGTCCCATTCGGATAAGAATGTTCATGATGTGGAGGAGGAGGTAAATCTATCTATACATACCTATGACAACCCACAAAGAATTGCTAAGTCTGTCTGTCTGTCTGCCTGTCTGCATTTATAATATACATTTATAGATAGAAAAAAAAACTTTTTGCTATTATTAAATTGTAAGTTGATTGATGGATTTCAGGTAATTGTGCCACTGCTGCAAAATGAATATGGAAAATGCTTTTGGCATTTTCTTGTGGCTTACATTATTATGCATCAATATATGCAATGCAGCATGCATGATGCATGCCATGTGGTATAATATTCAGCATGACTGATGTGCCACCAATGATTAGATGCTATATATATATAAATATATATCTATGTATCATTATGATTTGAAGTATTATATAGTGTCGATGGATTTTTTTCGAAATTTTTTGATTGATTACTTATATTGCGAAAGCAGTTTTTGGTTAAATGGTAAAAAAAAGACAGATCTGATGGAGTTATTAAGAAATAGCAATTTTTGATTCTTTTTGTTTTTTTATGGAGGAGGACAATGCAAGTTATTTAGGACAAGTTTAACGTGACTTGTTTAGTTTTATTTGTAAAAAAATTCTCACTCATGATTTAGAAATAGAACACTGTATGTAAATGATATCAACTCTGTATTGAAAAGAGTCCGAAGTATCAATGAAATAAAGTTGTGATGGGGTTAGTACATAATACAAACTTGGTTACCAATTAAAAACTTGAACTAGGACCTGGAACCATCTGATATACGATTTCGGACAGAAAAAATATTAAATTGATGCATCGATTGTATTTAATAATAGTTCTTCAGGTGCTTACAACTTAGTGTATAATCAATACTTAGCACCCTTTTTATTAAAAACTTTAAACCTTATCAACTCAAATCAGCTGGACTAATCAAAATTGGAAATAGCTTCAAAAAGCTTTTTTATTTGAGAAATATTTACAATTATGTATGTTTTAATAATTTCCAAAAATTGATAAGACATCCGAAAAAAAAATCGCTTAATGTTTTAGCAATTTAGATCAAATCAGATTTTTCAAAATGTTAAGAATTCCATAGCCAATTGTTCACAACTTCTAAATTATGTTTGCCAATAAATTTCACTTCGCTCACAAAATAAATTGTTTAAAAATATCACCCAAAATTAAGGATTTTTCAATGGCAGTTTACATTGAAAGCATATTTGTAATATTTTCAACCTTTATTTAAAGAAAATATAAATTAAGGCCTTCTTTTTCCAAAAAACCCTATTGGAAAATTATAACATTAGTTAGTTGTTCACAAAACGAAAAAGATTCTGTGAAAAAGCAACGCAGTGCTCCTAAACTTTGCCTTTAGCATGTCTTATTCAAATAAAATATTGAACTATTCCGATACATATTTTCGAAAATAACATGCTCACAAGTAAACAGTAGAGTAAACAGTAGAGGTCTCTGAAATAGGTGTACAAGTACAGTTGGGTTTCCTTTATTTCTGAAACTCAAATTTGGAAACTCATATTTTGACGGAAAACAATTTCAGCCCTACAAATTCTTTATAGGAATTTTAAGTTTCTTTTCTTTCGAAATTACCTTCCTTTTCACTTTATAAACAGTTCCTTAAGTAGAAAAAAAACACACTTATTGTTCTTATTGGATTGATTTTTGGAAAAAAATATTAGAAAAGTTTAGAAATATCGCTGCCATTGTTTTGGACAGTTTTGGAGTTACTAATTAATATATTTTGAGTGATATCAATTTTTTCATAATGCTTGTATTTTTTTTCGAAAAAGGACTTAGAATTAAAATAACGGTATTTATGTTCAAACGTTCAGTTTTTTGTTTTAATTTTCTTTTTGAAACATAACCAAATTTTATCTGTGATGTCAAAAAAAAAATGGAAATTAGTAAAAAAAAAGTTCAAGGCACAAATTAAAGTGCACTCAAATTTGACTTTCAGTTAAATAAATAAAAATTCCAAAATATCTGAATTTTGAAAGAGAGTTTCATTTTTTAAAACAAATGTGGCAGTTTGGATGAATGATCTTAACGTAACTTATGATTGTTCTCATTTTTGGGTTAGAGCCATAATTCACCACCAGAGTTACTGGATGTCCATTGAGTAATTTTTTTTTGGAACATCTCTATCTAAAAGTTTTATTTGGTTAAAAATTAAAATATAAACTCGCAAAACTTTTCGTTCCTAAGCTAAGAAACTGATTATTAGTTTGTTTTTTTCCATCTCTATCCTTTTACCAACATCAATTTAAACTATCTTAAACAAAAATCAAAAAAAGCAAAACAATGACCATACGATTACAATAATTCTTGCAAAACAAACACCACATTATTTATTGTAAAATCAAATTCGTCACTGTATATTTCAAAAACTGACTGTTTACGCTTCGAGCTGTGACAAGTTCCATTTATAAACCATTATCTATGCTTAAAGAATTATGAATAATATCCATTCAACTAGGTTAATATCGTAAACATATCACGACACAACCAAGACTCGCGATCGCTATCATCATCTGATTTAAATATTTATGACTTTTATGCTAAGAAAGTAACAAATACAAATCACAGTGAGTATAGAGTATATATTTATGTCGGTACAACAGTGCACAAGACCAATTTGAATGATTTAATATGTGATTTTCGTAAAAGAAAAAAAAAAACATAATAAACGAGTGCCAATTGCGCATGGTTGCGCACCAACACAACATGATGGACAGATATTATTTTTTTTTTGTTGTTTTATTATAATTTTGACTGACCGATGGAAAATATATTTTTATACATTGCTAAGTGGCTATATTTATTTTTGCTTTTCTTGCACATCAGAGATACCTACTGCACTAAACAGCACACGTTCAAGGCCGTTCATTACTACGAATTTGAGGATCGGCAACCAAGTAGCAATGGTAAATAAATTTAAAACCAATTAGCGAATTTACAACTGAGTGGAAATACAGATAAACTACACTGGGGGTTAGTTGATTTAAGTCATTTTGGTTTTTTTTTTTTTACGGTAGATTAAAGATGTTAATTAGATTTTAATTGTTGAAGATTTGTTGCACCAATTAAAAGGCAGGGTGATACTAAGGGATAGGCGGTGTGGCGGAAGCATTTTAAAGACAAAACTTATAAATGTTGACAATTTGCATTAAGAAATGGCTTTGAATATTTATTTATGTTCGTCAGTTTCCCCTTGTGGTACATAGAGCTTCTACTACTTCGGCACGGCAACCTGTACGCTTCCTGGAGATATATATCCCTACAGAGACTTAGACGCAGATTAAAGTTAAGCCCTAGTCAACTCACCAAAACTGTTTAGTAAACGTTGGATTAACTTCAATTTGTTATTGTCTCTTTATCTCATGAGTTTTTTAGATCCTTATTTACCACTAAAAAGCTTGTGGAGTTAGATTTTGATCATTTAACTAGCTGGACTAACTTTGGTTTAACTAAGCACTAATAAACTGAACTTTTAAAAAAAATTCATGCTTTGGTAGATAAGACGAAATCACGACGACAATCAGATGGTTCAGAGTGTATACGAGATTATTCTGTCATCTAATCGAAGACTCTATGCGATCAATGGTGATGTATCTTCTCATTTCCCAAGCACTAACAAAAAGAGAAAAAAAAAACATAAGATACATTTTGGTTATTCTCTGTGTCCATCGATCATAGTGATGGTGATCGTGTGCAAAATCGACTCGTTCTGCCACAGATACACGTGTAATTGTCAGAAAGATATGAATTGTGATTGTGAAGATTTGTGTCGGTTTGGTTGTACCTATATTATTCTCCAAATGCACGACACAAAACACGATGTTCTGTTGCAATTGAATTGCAATGAATAAGAAATATTATTTCTTCAGGCGAAACACGCGGTATTATATCGACAACGACCGACGACGCGACGACGATGACGACGATGACGGTTACCGACGACCACCACCGAACTTTTTTCAATTAAAGAACTGACCTTCAATTTTTCATCGCAAATTGCTAACGGGCGGAGGGTACCTAAATAATGAAATCTTAGAAGAATAACAACTCTCTACCTCACACACAGAAAATTCCTTCCTTTTCTCGGACTTCAAATTATATTGTTTTGTGAGTCAGAAAAGGAGGAAATCCAAAGAGTCTCATATAGTAATTTATTACAAACTTTTCGTCCCACAATTATTGTGCGTCTCGTGCTTACTTTTTGGAGAGCAGAAAGAATCAGAAACAAGATTTAGCCGAAAATCTTTTACCTTTTTGGAAACAAAAATAACAAAATGTATAGGTAGGTATATTTCAGAGGAAAGACCCAAACTAATGTGAAATGCTTGTCATGTATATTGGAAGGATTAAGAGGAATGCATCAAAGACAGAAAGGTAGGCAGAGTAGTGAGGAGTACTTTTTTTTTTTTTTTTTTTTGGTAGGTGGTGCTTATAGCGCGGTAGAGAGTAATGCAGGGGTTGTTCCTGAACGAATTCTTTTGAATTGTAATCGATGTTGGTATAGTGGGACTGAAAAATTATTGTTTTGGAAAGAATTAATATTGTAAGATGGATAGTTTTTTTGTATGCAGCTAAAGCTTTTTATAAAAAAAGCGAGCATTTAATCCGAAGAATGTAATGAAAATATATGTCTAAGGAATGTTTTAAATCAGCGTTTAGCCCGATAAAGATATTATAATAAAACTGATTATAATTGCATTCACTCCAGTTAAAATAACTGACAAATGTGTTATATCAGCGTTTACTTCAATAAAGATATCTGAGGGATGATTATATAACCATTTACTAAATTTGCTTCTGGGTTTGCTACAATAAATGTATGCTAAGAATGGTCAATGGCGTTTATTCCAAGAACAACATCTGAGGAATGTGTTAGATCACCTTTTACTCCAATTATGATATTCTTATTGGAGCAAATAAATATTTCTTTGAATTTCTTTAATAAATTAAAGCTAAGAAAAACTCTATGAGAGGGGGCTGTTTTTAATCGTTGAGGTGGGACAGAGAAATTTCTTCCCAAATGAATCAAATAGCATTAAAAAATAACGAAGGTTGTAGTACTGTTTTGTAAAGTCGGCAACCCAGTGCTTAGTGTTGTTCCTAAATCAAGTTATTTCCATTAATAGCACGCTCGCACTGTGTTGAACAACATTAAAGGGTAAACCATCCCCTTGAGGGCGCGCAAATTATAAAAAAAAAAAATATTTTAAAATTAAACATTAAAAAAAAGTAGATACATTACTTGCTGTTTTAAAAAAAAATATTTTTGTCCAAACTTAATTCCTCACTAGTCCATGGTTCTTGAGCTGTAAATATTTCATATGAAAAAAATAAAAATGAACCACAATACGATTGCTATAGGTATACAAATGTATGCACATTTTTGAGCCAATGTTTCAATTTGATATTTTTTTTTTCGTTTTGTTTTATTTGGTTCTTTCACTTAAAATTGTATATTATGTAAGTATAAGTGTGGTTTTACCGCCAAAAATTTCTGCATTTTTACCTTACCGCACAGAGATTTAATTTGTCGTCTTCTGCACGCATTTCACTCAAATATCGCAGTTCTTGTTGCATTGGCAGGCAGCCAAAGCCCAGCTCAGAAGTAGCGGTGTGGCAACGCGCATGCTCTTAATCACTGACATTATTTTGACATTTGTGCTGGTAATTAAGTAGATAACTTTTTTTTTTGTTTCGTTATGTTGTTTGGTTGCTTGTTGCATCAGTTACTTAAAAAAGTTATCTTTCCAAAATTAATGTTTCCACTGCAGAAAGGGAGATATACTTTTCACTTAACAAAAAAAAAAAAAAAAAATAGAGTGAGTATGGCGATGGCGGTACGGAAGAGAAATATATTATGTTGACTGATGCACCAATTCTGTATTATCTGGTGCTATTGAAAGCATAAATAAATTACAATCATGATAGCACAGGGTGATTGGAAAATACTTTTGATTTTTAATTTTTAGAATTTATTGATTTTTTGTTGATTTCAAGAAGAAAATTTAAAAAAATCATAGCATCATAATCAATATTTATTATAAAAAGAATATTGAAAAAAAATTATATACAATTTAAAAAATTTTCAATTTTTATAACTCATTTTTAACTTTAACTAATTAGAATTCCATAGTTAATATTTGAAGATATAAATCCCTCTAATCACAATTTATTGATGAATGGTTAGAAAATAGTTATTTACTTCCAAATATGTATGCCTATTTATATATTTTATTTTATTTATTTTAATATTGTTTGATGTCACCCTGTAAATACCTAAATGAGTACATTTTTTTTTCTTAATGTTCCCAAGACCAACAGAAACCAACTCAAGGAGGTCTTGAAAATGAAGATTAAGTGTTTCTTCTTTTTTTTTATTTATGTTTTTTTTTTGTGAGGATCCTTTTTGGATTTACGTTGTTTTACGTTATCTTTCCTTGATGAGGGTAATATACAATTTTCATATCAGATGTTGCAAACATTTCAGTTAGATCGTATTCTCATGGTCAAGTGATTTAAATTAATTGAATGGATATGACTCAACAAGAAAGTTACTTTGTTGTTTGGTTGTACAGGTGCAATATTTATGTTTTATTCATGATATAGATATGGCTCTTGAGTTTTGTTTAATTTAAAACTTGCTTTTTAAGGTACAGTGAAATAGGTAGTTTCAAGTTAAGAACAATACGGTTTCCCTATGGTGTATTAAAGGAATGGAGAAAATCTTATTGACCATTCTATAAAAATGATCGCCCGCAAAAAACAATTTTCAATATTTACTAGTTTCATTATTTTTCTAAGTGTCAGGTTTTATTTTTTCTCTTAGTGTTGAACCTGAAACCTTGCGCTTACTAGCAGAGCTTTCTGCCTCTTACCCAATTCGAAATAGAAAATTGAACGTGAATAGTAAATCACGTTCAACCATATGGAAATGAAACATTTCTCTCTCTCTGTCTGAGAAATGCATTTGACTTTTAAGAATTTAATTATCATAAAAGTAAACTTTTTAAAACAATAAGTTTTTCTTATTATTTATTTACATTTAAAACAAAATTCTGGTTTATTGCTTATAAAAATATTCATCAAATACTAAACCGTTCAACACAATTACTTATTTCACAATTTTATAATAATACTGATAATTAATATTTTTTTTCTTCTTTCCATTACAGGTAAGACTGGATTTTTTTAATAACCCAATAGAAAATGTAAGTTTCAAATAAAATTCGACTTGCACTATATTACAATTATCTTCTGCACTCTGTGGATTTCATCTCTGATCTAATTCCAAAGCTCAAATAAAAATTAACAACACTACGCCTTCCTCTTTTTGTTATGATTTATCAATCAAACCCAATTTTTATTTTGGCCTAAAAATAAAATTGAGTCTTTACCTTATAATTGCCAGTTTCATTTTTGTTCAAAATCAATACTTGCCACACTACATACAAAAAAATTATTAATTCTTTTTCGAGATATAAAGAAAAAATCGAAAAAAATCGTGACATGACTAACCTCCATCATCTCCCTCTTTGCCCTTCCAAATTATTATTTTTCTTCGATTTTTAATAAATATAGGGTAACGTTGTATGTATGTTCAATCAACATCGAGTAAAAATCAGTAACAAATTGAAAATATAAAAAAAAAAATTGATAAACGAAAACAACAATTGCCAAAGACTTAACCAATTACCACTTAATACCGCACCATACCACCACCTTAACCACCGATCGTTCTTTCAAAATTACCATTACCACTCTGCCACCAACACAAATCATAGATTATTATAATTCAACACCAACAGTAAATTTGTAAACGAAATCGCAACTGAACATAACTGAATAAACTATACCAGAAAAACAACCCAACAACCAAACTGAACAGACTTTTTGGTTATCCTAAGGCCATCATCACCATCGCACTTTTCTGAGTCTTTTTTTTTATTATTGGTGTGCTGTTGCTTTACCTATGCTAGTTAAGTAAACTATTTGGTGTTTTTTTGGTTGTCGACTGTCGACACCAATTTTCGGAGCTCTATTACAGACGTAGGAGGAGTAAACTCATTATTGACATTCCAGTTGGGCAAAATAATATATTTTTTTTTTAATTCGTGATAGACAGAAGTTATTGAGAAAATTGATGATTAAATATTTGTGAGAGATAAACATAAAAAAAAATATTAAATTGTTAATCAGCTTTTTTTGAAGAGTGCATTAATTTATAACTGCAGCTTTTATGGACCAGCAGCTACAGTTTGTAGTTTTATTATTTATCAGGTTTATGCTTTTGTAATTTTTTACATATTCAAAAAGTTTTTTCCTTGCAATTAAATTATAATAATATAACTTCAAAGAAAAAAATACTAAAATGTTCTTTTATGATCGAATTTGTGCTGCCATTTTTGTGATCTACATTCTTCAAGTGAATGTTATTGAGTTCAATTAAAACAAAAGAGTTGACAAACAAACTTAATTTAAAGTATAGCATTTGTGAGAACACAATTACTTTTATATCTAATTAAGATGTTTTTAAATCGAAACGAAAAAGTTGAAGAGAAAACTTAATGTTGGAAAGAAACAAATCTTCAGACATAATCGATATTCTATGTCTGCTGGCCTAAACCATCGCCTTATCTGAATTTGTTTTTATGACAAACATTTGCGGAATTGAATTAATTCAACTGAACTCTAATCCAAGCTCAATAATGCATCATTAGATCGATTGTTTTATATAACCTCACATAATTAAATAGAAAAAAATTCTTTAAAAAAAAAATATGCCTGATCGTTTATAGGGAAGGACCTGTTCTATAAAAAAAAAAGTTCAAACTGAAAAAAAGGACTTCCAACATTTTTTTGCTTCAACTTGGCGAAGTGAAACCTTGGAGTGATGCAGTAGAGTGAAATAGTTGTGGTTCCACGCTATATCGTTACAATCACCGGTAAATAAAGAAGAAGATGCTTATACATATACCGATTTCTTAGGTCAGTTTTCCTTGAGTTATCTAACAACTAACAGCCAAGAGCCAGTCCTGAAAAATTCTACTTCTAAAATGTTAAAATTGGGAACAACCATGCCGCCAAGCCAAACAAAATCTCCAAACATATCAAAATTATATGTAGCTATCTTTTGAATAGTATTGTGTTTAGTACAAACAAAGTACAACCTATTTCTATTTAACCTAAAACCCATGAGTTCAAGACCTTTGAAAGTCAACCAAACAACAATTCTATACCAAAAAAGGCAATAAGTAATCTGCAGCAACTTAATTAATGAAGAAAAAAAAAACTCTCTAGTAAATAATGACTCCTTATCATTTGTGTTCAATCGAAAGTGAAACTTAGGTAGGTAAACTACAACAACTACACCACACATTCAGTAGTAACCCTATTTGCTAATCAATTTGTTTCAATCACATTTTTTAAATACAAAATAAAAAGTTACAATTACAACAAAAAAAAAACCTTCCGAAAAGGAGAAACTATTAAAACCAAGTTAAACAAAAAACACCACAAAAATACCAAAACCATGTCTCAAATGAGTCAAAAGTTTTTCTTTGCAAACAAAAACAACTAAGCTCTGGCAACTGGAAATATGATCGCACTTACAAGGATGGATTTCGTATACATAAAAATTCCCCTCATTGCCCCGCAACATACTTATCTAACAACAGTTTCAGAAATAGGGTCTCCATGGAAATTCCGAAAATATTATTCCTCTAGACCTCACATGCATTGCACATACACAAGAGAGCCAACCACGTTAACAATACCATACCTAAGACTCTTCGACAACACACAAAGTCTTTCCTCATCTCAAGACTCAAGCTCAAGACGACCGTATACATTGTCAACCTGAGTCAAATTGTTTACCCATTTCAAGTAAATGACTTAATTAAATGGCATCTAAGCTATTAATTATTTATTTCCATGGTAACACTAGGACTCGACGACTAAGACTAGGATTTGTATGGCTTCTCAGTTGGAATAGTCACATAAATAGGTAGGTTGAAGTGATCACCAGAGACTCATATAAGACGAACCAACAAAACAGCCAGCAACATGTTGTTAAAGATTTATCTAGAGCGTACTGCTGTTATGGCGTTGTGTGGCCATACCATTCGCTGAAGTTAAGAGGAAAAAAAAAATTATTTCAATTGCACCACACACAATGAAACCGTTCAGCGAATACGCCATAATCTTGATCGATGGACGACCTAACTCTAAATTTGTTTTAAAACGCGCGCCACAATACATATATAGCTTCGCGATGGCGGCACGGCGAAGGCGATGAATAGCGGGTATGTTCATTTTGGTTTTGTAGGAGTATTGCATATGGAAGCCTTAAGAACCACTCCTGAATTTTTTGCCTATTTCTGGGAGTGAACACACCTCGTTCGATATTTAAAGCTGTTTAGATTTTTTTTTTGTTTCTTAGTGACTTGACTTGCGCTCGTTTCATATTTTCCTAATTGTTATTGAAATTTTTATATTAAATTAAAAAACAAAAAAAAAATTATAATAAAAAATTCAAAGCCACATGATATTGTGCTGAAATATTATTATGGCGGAATGGCATTAAATGTTTGTTCAATGTCTTGTCGAACAACTCTTCCGCACGGTCGGTCGTTCGGTATATAAAGGTGCAGCAGCATTTCCTATTTAGTGTTTGTTTTATTTTTTTTTATAAACTGCCGTTATTTTTGTTCATTTTAATTTGTATGAAGAATGGAACTGTGCAAGTAATTTGCTGCAAATTAGCTCACGCAAAGGTTATATTCATAATCTAGAAGTTAAGAATAAATCTCACAGTTCGTTCTTTTGAGGGTAACCAAGCACTAATTCTCATGTATACCATAGCATTTAAAGTTTGTGTTCTTTTTGAAATTTTAGAGATTTTTTGTTATTCCTGCAAAAATTTAATTTTTTATATATTTTGCTTATATATCTTAGAAAGTATAAATCCCATCCAATCACCATGCAGTTTTCAGTGTTTAACTTGAACTTATGAAGAGCACTACTGGAATGAAATATTTCACTTAATAAGGTTAACTTTTGAAAAAAGGGCATTTTTTTAGTGGTAAAAAATTTTGAACAAAGATGAATTTTTAAAATCGACATGAATT
This sequence comes from Syrphus vitripennis, assembly GCA_958431115.1. Taxonomy (NCBI): domain Eukaryota; kingdom Metazoa; phylum Arthropoda; class Insecta; order Diptera; family Syrphidae; genus Syrphus; species Syrphus vitripennis. Next base: position 137,042,906 of record OY288108.1, on the reverse strand, counting down.
GCTTTATTCGATTGATAATCTTTTGGGATTATAATTTAAATATGATTTCTGGCATATGACCGCCATGGCTGACTTGGATGTAATTTAATCAAGAGGTCCAATTTTCGATAATTTTTTCCAACACTTGTAGGCGTATATCGGCAATAACGTGGCTAATGTTGTCCTCCACGTGGTGGATCGTTTTGGACTTATCGACGTAGACTAGTGACTACCGGGCGCGTTAAATCGCACGATATTGGAGACCAATTCACAGGTCCGAAAGTAGAAACTATGAGGTTACCAGACGTTTCCTATAATAAATACATTGTAAAACGAGTTGTGTGGCATGTTGGGCCGTCTTGTTGAAACCATAGCTCCTGCAGTAATCAAGTATCTATAGCGGTCGCAATTGACTGTAACGTTCTGGCCAGCATCGTTTTTAAAGAAGTTCGAACCAGTGATTCCAACAGCCCTTAAGACAATTTTGTTTATTGACGTAGCCATTCAACCAAAAATGAGCTTCATCGCTTGGGATAAATTAGCCAATTTGGAAGCGTTGCTCAGGCTTTAGTCTGTTTAGGTTGAAAGGCCAAACCATACTTTACACAAACCACTTAAAAGCTGGTAAAATGACAGCCATTTAAAAAAGTGTTGGCAACCTATAGTTTTATATCTCTTAAAAAAACAGCCTTTATTTTTTGACTTATAATTGTAAGTGTTTTAGTGTTGACCAATTTTTTTAGAGTATCTGTAGAGTTGTGGCACTTAATTCTTTGAAAATGTGGCAAAAAACCTTTTCAATTTGCATTTTTTAAATGCCAAAATTTCAAAATAAAAACTCAATTCAATTTTCAAAGTATGTATTGAATTTTCGAAAAAAAATAAAGTAAATTTTTTAGAAATATTTTTATACTACTAAGTACTTTTCAGATCTCTGAAATCGCTTATTTAAAATTACATAGAGTAGTTAACATAAGAGGGTTCAGGCACACTTTCTTAAATGTTTTAAATGAGTCTTATAAAATCATTATAAGTACAAATATTGGAGCCTGGTACGGAGTACAATTGCCTATTTGAAGCACTTACTCCAAGCTACTGTGTTTTGTATGTGTTTTGCTTGGGTGTAATGTGCTTTCTAGTACTTTTTTTGCCTACAACCTCGGATATACTTCCCTGAAATTATTATTATTATTTTGTGTCTGTTCCATTTCGATTTTCTTTAAACCAAATATACTCAGAGGGCTAAATAGAGCGGAGACTTTTTGAAAAGTACCACATTAAAATTTTAATTTAGGTCATGTACTATGTACTGATTAAAATCCTCGCTAACAACTATCTTACATTTTAACTTGTTCTGCTTCAAAAAGAAACACTAACATAATAATACAATTCATGTAAAATTCCGGAAATTGTCTTTTATTTATTATTTTTAAAACCCAAACAAAGTGTTGCTATTATTCTTAAATGATACTAACTATACTCGTATATAGTTATGTGTAGTTCTTTTTTCAAATACATTCTTTCCAATTCTTTTTGTTCGTTTTTTAATTCTAAAACCTTGAGCCAAAATAAATATTCCAAACAACGTTAACACATTCCAAAAATAGCATAAACACGTACAAAGCTGCCAAATAGCAATGTTTAAACACACTTAACGAACAACAAAAAATAAAATGAATAAAAATCAACAACAACTACTTAGGTAGGTATTGAAAAATTATTTAAAAGCCAAATCACTTGCTAATTTTCCAGCATAAACATGGTGCATATAAAGAAGAAAACATTGAGATAACAAGACAACCATAAAGCAAATTTTGGATGCTTGTCAAACGATGTCGCACCTTGAAATGTCACAACAACAAAAAATATTTTTGTCTCCACATATGTTTTGTCTGTTGTATTATTTTTTTTGTTTTTTTTTTTTTTTTTTTGAGTTCATTATTTTCCTTATAGTTTCTATGTTTACTCGCATAAAAATCAACGTTTAAGACCAATTATATGAACAAACTACAAGCTATACAAAAATTGTCTTCACCTTTTGCAGATTTAATATACATATATGTAATGTATGTACACTGGCATCAGAGATACTGACCCAGATATACAAAACTTTGGATATTTTTGAAATTCTCCGGTGTGTCTTACAACTCATACCAATAACTGAAATACCTTTTTTTCCCATCGGGGATATTCTCGATACTTACCCGACACTCGATTCGACTCTTGGATTCCAAAAAGAACTTAAAAATTAAAACACACACCTATTTTGTGGTAATTTAACACACCACAGCCCATAATAATAGTTGCAGCAGCAGAAGCAGCGGTGATGGAAATGGTGATGGCGGTCGGTCCAACTAGCAAGCTAGCAAGATACTTGACTTGACTTGATGTTGCTCAACAACTCAAACATAGCTTATATTCTATCAGAAGCCAAACGGGCGGCTCTTTAATTCATTTGTCTGCTTCTGCTTCTTCATCTCTCCATCATCACACGCCATCAAGAATATGGTTGCCTATTTTGTTTTTCTCCACAATTCGACCCAAGTATTATCTGCAATACAACACTTTACTAACTACCACCAACTGAGGCAACAAGGGGCAAGATATCTCAAATCAAAAACAACACATCGCGCCGTGCCGGTCGGTTAGAACTTACGAGCATTCGAGTATTATAAAGAGAAGATTGACTAATTGAAAATTAAATCGAGTTGCGATTTAATTACCTATTGAAGTAAAAGAAGCTGATCACATTTTATGTACATATAACTTCTGAGATGGTTCAACTGGGGATTAATTGAACACACACTATATACATATTCTATGATACCTCTATGTCTACAGATCACTGGGTCTCACCGCCGCTGCACTGTACCACAGTAAACGTTTTTTTTTGTTATGTTATGAAATAAAATAATACAACAAATGTGTACATAAATGATGAATGTGCAAGCCCAAGATACATTGAAATTCAACACAAGAATTTTATTATCTTTTTTGAACAAAGCTCTAAGCTTTAATTGAATCTCATGATTGTGGGACTTTATGGAGGACATGTGTAACATTTGCTGTTTTAGCTCAAGTACTGATATGTTGTTGATAAAATATACCAGCACTCGGTACACCACTGCGCGTTTCTTACCTCCGTGTGTTCAAATCATTTCATGAACAGACAGTTCTGTTGCATTCGACACAGGTTGACTGCATCTTGAGCGGTAGGAAATTGGAAATGCAACGCCCGGCTTTGACATACTGATGCACAAATGATATAGTCTAAAAGTTAGGGTATTTTTTTAAGGAACTTTGGATATTCGTAAAATATTTTTGAATAGAAGAGGTGTGATGTGGATATATCTGTATAAATCTGTGACACTGGAAATTTACCACCTTACTGGACGTCATTGTAGTGGATATGAGCATTAAAAAAAAAATTGAAAAAAATTATTGTCCATACTAAAGACGATACATTTTTCTGCTAAATTTTACTATTGACAAGAAAAATAATTAAAATAATGAATGAGAGTAACCGTCTGCGCTTTGTTTCATTTACTGTCCTTAGTAATGCTTTCAAATTTAAATTATACAATTTTTTTTATTTGTTCCTTTTCATAAAAAGCAAATAATAAATTAAAAACATCCAGTTCGTTGCTCAGCTCTTTCGTTTTATTTATTTTTGTCTAAGATTGCTAGATTTTTGGTATTAAAATTACACTTTATTTACTATTGATAAGAATTTATGCATACAAATAGATTTTTATTTTTTATTTTCAAGTAAATAAATTATTTAAGAAAAATTAACTTTTCACTATAGGTCGACAATATTATGTATTTAAGTAAATTTTGCCCTTAGAAACTAATTTATAATTTTTTTTTAAATTGAAGGTATTTTTTTTGTTCCATAAATGATAGAAAAATTACAATAATGTATCAATTGCAACATTAACTCTCAAACTACAAGTGCAGTTATCTGCCCCAACGTATGTACGTGATGATTGTAAAAATAGGTCCACAACACATAATATACCTTACCTACATACCTACTACATGTAGATTAAGAAAGAATTGAGATACATATAAGGCCATTAATTAAATAATTATGGTGTACGAGGAAAGTGGGTGTGGCAAGCACCACCAGATAGCACATATTGCGGTTCATGCAGGTGACTACTGGTCTTTTGTGGACCGTCGCTCGTCGTCGCTGTCGGTCGGTCATTGGTCGTATAGTCGTTGCTTGTTATATTACTCTAAAGCTGATCTGCTTTTGTTTGATTAAATGCAATTCTCGATTAATTAGCTGCACATAGAATTTGTTCATTGTGTTTTGTTAATATACACAAGTGTATAGTTAGGTGGTGGTTATGGTTCATTGACACATGATTATCATTTGGGGCGTAATTAAAGGGGCTATAACATGACTATATGCAACACATTAGGTGCATTTTTTTTATTGCAAACTATACTTTTTGTGTGTTGAACACAATTGATTGTGCTGGGAAAAACTTATGCTTGGTGGTAGTTAGAGGTAATTAGAACTTTAAAGTGAGATTTAATGAATGATAGAAAAGTTTTATAGAAATATTGGAAACATATTGGGCCTTGAATATAAATTAGAATTAAGATAGTTTCTATAGAATTTTAGAAAAGATATAAATGCAACAAGAAATATCAAAAATATTTCATTAAAAAAATTATTCTACCTACTTAGAAATAATTTAAATTAAATTTTGTCTGAACCATTAAGACAATTTTTGATAATTTAATTAAAAATTCACTATTAAATTCATTATTTTGCAGAATGAATGAGAATTTTTGTGTATTTAATGATTTTTTTCGCAAATTAAATTAAACCTTTTGCCAAGAGTAAAATTTCATTTGTAGAAAGGTAGCTTATTTGTAAACGGATTCGTTTTCATTTTGTATAACGATCAATTTTATGTGAAAAGACTGCTAGCATTTTCTACATCTACCAAATCGAGTTCAATGCTCAATTCTTTCGTTTTATTCATTTTCATAAGATTGATGAATCTTTCTAGTAATCGTCTTAAGTTCAAAAATGACTATAATCTTGTATTTTTTCATAGTAATGGTTTGATGTTTTTTAAATCTTTTCAGATCATGTGCACTGCACATTTTTTTTTTACTTGATAAAAATCAAAAATGATTCATTTCAAAAAACCTACATAAATAGTACAGCAGATAGTAATTAAAAACAATTTTTTCTTGTGTACTATGAGTATATGTTTTTTTTCTGATGAAAGACAAAAATGAATAAAGTTAAATCGATGATAAGAATTATAATTACTTAACTAAAAATTGAAGTTCGATGCTCAGCTCTTTTGTTTCATTTAATTTACTTCATGAGATTGATATTTTTTTTTTAAATTTAAAGTGCAAAAATTTCCATAATCGTCTGGTTAAATAGATTTTGGCTCATTTTTAATGAAAAATAAATTCCAAAACTCGTAACGGTACCTGTTACCTTCCAAAAAATCATGTGTTCAATTTCGATTTTCTCAAAATAATAAAAATTCCCCCTTTCTATATTACTATACAAAATAATTGTATGAGATATAAATCTCAATTACAACATACTAGAGTACAACACACTTTTTAAATTTGTTGATTTAGAAAATGTATATAGGTACCTTGACGAAAAAACTACTTCGTCAACACCTACAATCTTAAAAATGTATTTCCATAATATTCCCGATGCATTTAAATTGACCTACTTACTATATCAACAAAACAATCAACCTATCTTGTTGAATATCATTTGTGTCTTTTTTCCATAATCTGATCTTGAATTGATGTCACAACATAACTTTTTTTTCCACAAAAAATCAGTTACAATCGGTGTTCTAGTTAAAAATAACCACACGCTTAAATTGAAGCCTTTCTTTCCTGACTTTGCTATATGTTCAAGTAACAAGCTCTATGGCAAAGTCCAGTTACACCCATATTTTTTCTTAAACTAACAACATATCTTAAAGAAAAGAAAAAAAAAACACAACTAGGATGCTTAATATTCACCAATGATAATCACATATGTGGTAGATAGAAAAAAGGCTCTCCCATATGCATTTTGCTCAGAGAGCTTGTGTGTGGTTCCTCTGATCTATTTGGACTATGCAATTCCAAATTATTTCGGATCTACTTACTTGAATCTGAGGAAAGAACATGAGCATTGAGCACACGAGAGGTGAAATCACACATCATGGGTGAGAATGCTAGGACTGATGCGAGGATGAATATCAAAGCAGAAGTAGTGTATCTATAAATTTTGCTTACGGATGTAGTAGTTCTAGAGGATTACAAAAGAAGATTGGTTCGCACATCCTACGCAACATGCAGCAAAAAAAAACAGTAGCCAACGAGGATTAACAGATTTGCATGGAATGCGTTTGGTTTTTGATTTTTAAATTTCGCACGATCTAGTATAAAAATATATATGCAAGTGGGCAGAGGAACACTATCTTTGCCATGGCAACATCACAGGTTTATATTGAATAATATGACAAGAAACTTTTTAGAAATTTCAAAACTGATTTCAGGAAATGCTCACCGAAAAGGCGTAATTTATAAGAACTTTCGCAGTCATGTTATGTCGAAGTCGATGCAAATCATTTGATTCAATATTCTCTGATACATTTTTCCTTAATGATGTCCATGCAATGGTGTAGCAGAATAAAGACTTGGCATTCAATTCACGTAGTTAATGATTTTGAATTCCAGTTTAACTTCCCTTTAAAGTACTCTGTCACTTTATTTTAAAAAGGAAACATTTCGCACTGTTTTTTATCAATTAAAACAGAAAAAAAATGATTGCACTCTTTTTGAAAAAATGCTATTGTCATGCCAAAATATAAAACCAATTTAACCCCTTGTGTCAACAAATCAAAGTCTGATACAAAAAAAAAAAAACTGAATTCTAGAGAAAAGTCCATTTAATACGAAATTCATCAGCTTGGGGTTACTTTTATTTATCTATATAAATTTTTAAAATACTTAACTTTTATTGGTGCCGTCGTCGTCGTCGTCAAGTGACGCAAAAGTCATTTTCTCTTTATATAGTTCGACAGTATGGAATTCGTATACTGTCACCATTCCTCATGGTCATATGAACTTAAAATTGGATCTGACAACTTAACGTATAGAATTTTTGTTAAATACACAATGAAAATTGAAAAAATGAAAAATAGTTATCTTCACCCATAAGGACCTTTTGTCAATATTCAGAGGCTTTTGCGACTCATTTGCAGCAGCTATTTTTAGAGATAAAACTTTTCTTATACAAACAAGAAACTTAACAAACAAAAAAAAATAAAATATCCATCAGATTTAAAAGAAGAAGACATAGGGCAGGAAAAAAAAAATCAGCCGCCAGATAAGACTGCGAAGCATGCTTCATCAGCAGAGCGGAATTATTGTTGAATCTTGGCTTGCTACTGCGTGGTGGTGCCTTTGGTTAGGATAGTTCAATAAATTCTTGAAATATTTTCCAAAAACGTACCAAAGGTGGCATTGTATAGCGAGAGAGCGCTATAGGTATGGTCTAGGTCCTTTCCAGACAAACGAAAAAAAAGTCGCGAAATGGAAAAATAATAATAGCAATAGTAATGCCGGGCTCGTTATTGGGATTTATATATAAATACATTTTTTTTTCTTACTCCTTATTGCAGTTTTATACATTTGGCTGTGTAAGTTGAGGAAATATTTTGTATTATAGAACAAAACCGATTCCACCATTGGAAACGTGACAATATTAAACGCACAATTATTGTGGTGCTACTATAAAGCAGCATTCAGTGAAGTTTTCCTGCAGGAGATATGTTCGAGAGTGCAGCAAAAAAAAAAAAGAAAACTAAAATTGTGGTGGTGGTATATCTGCAAAATGCATGTTGCAGCGCACATGGTGAATATTATATGGTAGCGCGCATCATCATCATCATCGTCATCAGATGTATCTTCTTCTTTTTATCGATTGTGGCATCGCAACGAGAAGAATCCAAAAAGAAACAATAAAATTTGTTGATGGAAGCGATGGTCACTGTATCCACAAAGATGACCGAAGACGCGGTGTAGAAAAGAGCTGCGGTATTCTCCATCAGGATTTTTAGTTTTTTTTTTTGTTGTTGCTATTTCAAATGCAACTATTGCTCACGCGTTCAATGTGGGTTCCTTTTGTTCTATTCCCGATTTTTTTCTTAAATTTCTGCAATTACGTGCAAGTTGATTTAACTTTTTTTTGATAATGATAAATATTTTCCAAAAATAGAAAAAAATCAAAAAAAATTCGAAGCTTACACTTTAAAGATGTTGCATTCCATGGTTAAAATTATAATGCAGCATTTCTCATACTTACTTAATTTGCATTTAACAAATAAACAATTTGTTAATCTACTAATAGTACAAGAAATAAAAACTACCTTTAATCCATTAAGACAGATTTGTCTAGTTCAAAGAGAACTAATTCCCTAGAGTCACGCTATATTGCAATATCAAAGTTGTTATGGGCTAATAATCGCGTCTACGTAATAAATGCATTAAAATAGATAAAAAAGTAGGGAGCGTTATTTTTTTTGTTGTTCCAAGTAAGATTCTTTTCATAATTACTTGTTTCGACTAACGAGGTAGGTGTCTCTCAATTAAACTAATGAAAAACAGTTATTGTTACCTTGAAATAGTTGGTATTTATATTTTTTCCACAAAATAGAAATATTCTACACACTGATTTTATGAGCTGAAAAAAAATTAAATAATTGAATCTCATAATTTTTACGGTAATTTCAAGCCCAAAATATTACTATACCTACTTGACAATCACACACATAAGTTATTTATAGTTGAATCCATTATAACAATAGTTTTCAAGTTGACTCATATCCGTGGGTGGAAAATGTCAAAGAAGTTTCCATATAAAAGGTGCATAAAATTACGTTATTTAAGATAAATCTTATGTCTCAGCCTTCACACACGTATCAACATGAGAAGAAAAAATAAAAACACAACAACAACAACAGTAAATCGTGTAACAAAACGTTACAATGCATTTAAGCCAAATAAAAATGTGAGCCAGATACAATTGATTTGGAGGTAACAAAACAAAATTTCAAAAAAAAAAAAAAATAGCAGACAAAACTTTCTGAAGATTTATTACAAGCATTTTACTGATTTTATGGTATGTTGTGCACCTCCGCCTGACCAAACCAAACCAGCTAACCAACAACAACTATTGGTAGCTGAATGGTGGTTCACATCTCATTCATGCATCCAGGTGTTATCGACTAAAACCTACTTGTTGCCGTATTGCTATATAATATTGCTGCTGTCTGGCTGATTACGAAAATTGTTAATAATGACAATAATGAGAGGGAAAAGTTGTTACCTAAACAAGAGTCAGGGCTTTATATATATTTTGCGATGAGAAGGCAACTTGCATGTGATACTACCAACTATAATATAAACCAACAACTTTGCATCATAAGCGAGACATGATATCTCTTGAGCTGACGACGACGATGCGACGATCGACGACGACGACGACGGTGTGGTTTGGCATACCTACCTAACTTTTGGCGGGGTAACTAACTACTTCTTTTTTTTTTCTTCTTATAACACAATAAAGTTTGTTCGTTTTTATTAATAACAGTAAGATTAGATTACAATGCAACCAGCAGTAGCAAATGTAGTTAGATGACAATTTTGTGCAGTGAAGAACTAATTTTTCAGTGAAAGTTATATTAGTTAACTCATGTAGAAGAGAGGTTTGCGGTGGTAGTTTATATTTCATGAATTAGAGAATTTCCTATAAAATTATGACTTTCTATTTTTTTTAGATGCATTTGAAGGGTTGGAGTTATAAAAAATTAATGATTCAAAATTAAACCTTTTAAATTCTGAAAGTTGATTTATGAGTTCGCATGTCAGCTCTTTCGTTTCTTTGGACTAATTTTGACATTCTAAAAGTCTGCCCAATCAAAATAACTTCTTTCATTTTTAGGGAAAACTTTAGCTATAATTTTCTATTTATCTCTGGAAGTCTGTTCAATTATTGATTTTCAAAATCAAGTTTGTATGTCAGCTCTTTTGTTTTCCAAGACTAATTTGGAGGTTGAAATTAAAGCATTCCCTTTAATTTATACTGCGTATCTCTTTACCTTAAGTATTTTCTTTATATCAAGTTCGCATGTCAGCTCTTTTATTTAATATATTTTCCTTAAACAAAAATAATTTATCTTGTTCAAGCAATCACTGAACTAACTAATTTCATCTCTTTCTCATTACAGGTAAGCTCATATCAAACTGTCAACTTAATCGTACTTAAACAACACCAAAAACAAGTCGTTAAAAAAACTAATAAAATCTCCACAAACAAAAACAAACAAAATAAAATAAAATTCAAAACCCGGTAAGTTGTTGTAATACATTGGCTACTCGACGTGGTGACGATAATTACGCGCTTGTAAAAAACCCTACTTTCAACAGTTTTTTTTTTGTTCAAAAAGTCCAGTGTTACAAATTAACACGGCCAATACTTAAATATCTGCCTCGCTTAGCCAGCCAAACCAAAATCCAAATTTCGGACTCATTTTGAATTGGTTTTTGAATTAATTTTCTTAATTGACTAACTTGGACAAAAACACAACGATCACAACTAATTTGAATATAAAAATAATTCTGCACCTATATGTCTTAAGCTTAGCCCACTGCTCTCGCTGCTCTATCTAATCCGCCGCCCGTCCAAATACCGCATATGTGATATTTTTAGCTATGCACAGTAAATGGGATAGTTATTTTTTGTTTGTTATTTTTATTTTTATTCCAATTGTTGATTTATTCCAACTCTTTGGGTATAGAATTTATTATAGCCGTGGTATTAATTTTTCTTTTTTGTTAGATTTTTTGCTGCTCCAGTTACAGTTTTTGAAAATGGTTCGTTACCATTTATAAATCGAAATTCAATGCGTTGCTCTGGATAGCGCGCGAGGTCTCGTTGTGCTCGCTGAGACCAAAACAAGACAGAAAAAAAAAATAGTGTCTTGTAAATTCCGAAATGGTATTTTATTACTTTCAACACAACACTCGATCAGTCTTCGCGCTATAGAGAGCTCAAGAGACATTTGACATGACTTGATACATACTTTTTGTTGATTCGCGAATAGAAATTTCCTTTTCATGCAGAAAAATGTTGCTGATAGACCGTTTTTCAATAAATTAAAGAAAAAAAAACAGAAAAAAACTTAGCCCAAGTTGTCCGTCGTCATCGGCAACCATCTAGCTCCAGATTGTAGAGTGCATTCATCATCTAAGACCTACGTTTTGGTTTGCAAGTCAATTCATTAGGAAGACTTGTGGTGTATCTATGTGAAACCAGGATACTTACTCTACTTATCGAGTTGAGTGGCAAATATGTGACAGTCAAACACACAACATCGTTATGCGTTTCAGGTTTAAAAATATAACAAAACCGATGATGAAGAGATAGATATCTTCTTTCCTCAAGATAAAGCACACACAAATTCCGACGATCAGGAAGTACTAAGAGATCTATGGATTCTAATTTGAGATTAAACGGAGATGGACATTTCACTCATCAATCTCTCTTTTGGACTTAAGTGGCATGCCATTGGAGAATGATGCGCGGTCGGTGTTATCTTAACATATTCATCACGGAAATCTTTCCTGTCCCATATTATGTGTGTGCAATGTTATGCGATGCAATCATTGGCGGTTGTGTGTGACTTAAGGATTTCATCAAAAAGCAAGTTGCAACACCAGTTTGGTAAGGTACCGCTCTATACCAACTGCACCCACTTGGATTTATTTTCAACCATGTAATTAATATAAAATGCATGAGTTTGTGGTTTTGAGATCGCGTTCAGGTGCACTACATCATTTTCATCATGTTTTCGTGTTACTTTGAGGTTGTTTTTTTTTTTCTTTAAATACAATTTTGTCTCCTTTGAAGCTAAACAATCACATCTCTCTATACATACCTACATAACTTTCATGTCGCTTTGAGTGGTGGTTTTAAAAGGTGATAAGCGGCAGTCACCCAGTGGCAATTGCCACAATTTAAGAGCTTCTGGTTCAGTTACCAGGCTCAGTTAATTTTTTTTATTTTTTTTTTTAACTTCTTAATTCCTTATAATCGCTGTGAGTTTTCATGTCAACATTGTGAAAAATTACTTTGGCAATGTGTGAATGATGTAGTTTTAGGAATTTGGTTAAGCCTTTAAGTTATTTGACAGCTATTATAGTGGACATATAGGAGGGTAGTGTGAGCTGTGGTTTTGTTCAACTCATTAAACTTTTATAGTCAAAGTGCTTATACCGACATAACGTAGTCAATGATATGGATTAAGAGTCTCTAATTTGATAGATAATCCTAAAAAAAAATCAAGTCTTTAATGAACTAGCATGTTTTGGATTGTGTATTCTGAAATTTGTCAAATGTTACATTTTTAGGATTTTATTATTTTTTTTAGTTTTGCTTTTATAAGGTATATGTGGGACAATAGTTTTGGTTTGGAATATTTGGTTTTTAATTTGAAGGATGTCGTACTTTTGCTTCCTGCAGGATGATTTAATTAAGCGAATAAGTGGGATTTTATATATTTCCCACTGATTCAAACAAACAATTCTTGCAAAAAGGAGTGATTAATTAAATTGCTACAACCAGTTGACCAAAAATTTCAAATATTTCTGTTACAGCTCTTTCCACGTATAAAAACTAACGAGAAAAAAAATGTTAGACCTTCAAAAAAAAACCAAACCCTTAAAAAAAAAACAAAAAAAGGAAGAAACAACAAAACAAAATACCTCCCCAAAACCAAAGTGTGGCATTAAGACATAGGTAGCAATAAAACTGCCAAATTCAGGCATGATAATCTGTCAATCCTTTTCAAAAGTAACTCGTCGTCGTCGTTGTTGCCACCGCCATTGCCATTGCCATCCTCGATGTTTTGTTGGTTTTTGTAATCGTTTTTCGTACATATATGGTCCCCAGCTTGAGCATATAGTGACCATGTTTTATTTCCTTTTTTTTATTTTATTTAAATTATTTTATTCTTTTCCTTTTTTTCAGTGGTAGGCAGAAAGACAAAATACCTTTTGTTCTTATTCGCATATTAATATTAGGCAGTTTGTTTGCCCTGATGGGGAAAAAAAAAGAAAGACAAATCTTATCCCTTTAAGAAGATTTATTTGGGTTTCGGTGAATATTCATATATCAGTGAAAATATTTGAATTGAATGAACAGGAAATTGAAGAAAAGAACTATTCATTTCAACGTGTGAACTTATTATTTTTATTTGTAAAACCTGTCATTTATTTTTTTTGGAAATGTTTTTTAATGTTTACGGATTTGCTAAAAAAATCTTCGATCAACATTAAAGAAATAACCTTATTACTTGGACTTCTCGAAATTATATATCTGGGCACACAACATTGTCAAAATATTTCCTTCCAGTCTCTTAACAATTTTCGGTAAATCTCTTTTAAAAATACATTTCTATCTGAAAGTCAAAGTTTATAATTGGAAACTATTAACTGATTATTCTTCATTTGAACGCATGTCCTTTTTGTATATATTCCCTTATCGAAATATATATAAAAGTCTACAACAACAAATAAACATAAAAAAGACATTATTATGTTTCAATTTAATTAAAGTTCTCCACTCAGCTCTTTTATTTCAAAAATTTATTGAGTCATCACTCACTGATAAAATATAATGTTTATCAGTTTAAAGCTCTACACTTTTGGTTAACAATTCAAAAATAAAAGTTTGTTTATCAGCTCTTTTGTTTAAATTAATGACGAATTTTATTCTTATCAGATTGAATCAAATTACCAAAAAAAAAATTAACAACTTGATATTTCGGTAAGAAACAGCGTTAAATAGAAACAAATAGGTATTCTTAATAGTAAAGATAAAAATTTCAAATTCTTCCTCCTTATACCTGCTGTATCAAAGCCTATATTTAATAGAGCCTCTGAAACTAACAATCACTATATGTGCGCGAGATAGTGAGCTAGAGGTTCAAATGTTAAAATATATCGATGGCAATTTATATAAAAACTTTTGAAGATAGTTGGCCGGCTGCGTGTATTTTTATATCAACTACCATTTGCCAATGTCGAAAATTGAAAAGACTACTATTTACCACATCGGATCTAAATGAATGAAATCATTAAATAGACAAATGACACCTTCAGGCCATGTGATTAGTAAGATGTTTTCTTAAGTTTTTTTTTTCTTAAATTGTTTTTTTTTTCCAAGATAATATTCTTTTTATATTCTCTCCTCTCTGGATAATCTCTTTTTCTTTTGGTTTTAGTTTTTTTTTTAACATCCAATGTAACATATGTGTGTGATTTAAAAAAAGATAGCTTCACACAAATACTTTCATAGTGTTTATAGAAAAATAAAATCGAAAAGGTTGAAACAAATAAAAAAAGAATTCACTTCGATTGTAACAATAAGTCTTTGTCGCCGAGGGACAATTCAAGTCTTTCTTATATCTATTACCTAATACTCTTCTTGTGGTAATACTATATGTGTTCCTATTCCCGGCACAACATTCTTGTGATGTGTTTTTTTTTGTTCGCTTTTATTTCAAACGAATGTGTTTTTTTTAGAAGGAAGTAATTTTATATGACAATGAATCAATGACTCCGGAAAGAGTATAGGGTTATAGGATTTTGTTATGTTTGAAATCAATTGAATTATCTTAATTTTGTATCAATTTGTTATGAAAGTTGCCTGGGGGAATATGTGGTTATCAAATTAATTAGTTAAAGTAATATGAATTAAAGTTTATTGAGATCAAATAGTATTATGTTGTTTGTTGTCTTATGAAATATAAAATATTAAAAAAAATAAAATCAAATAATAAAAACTTTTAGGAAAAAAGAATACGAACATAAAATAATAAAAATTCAAATTTTGCTTATATCAATTGAAATTCTCGTGTCTTTTCATCTCAAAATATACCAATCAATACAAGACAAATTCCCATTGTTTAACGTTCAGTGAATGAGATAGAAGCCATCCTTACAGAAATAAAGTCCTTTGGTTTTTTCAATTTTTTACTCATTGACAACTTATTCAAACATTAATCAAATTTTAAAAAAGGAAATAATTTTGCTCTTATCTAATTTTTTTGTTTGAATATTGCAAAATGATTTGATAACATTGTTTTTGAAAAATTTAAATTTTGTTTTTGTAATTTGTATACTTAAGCTATTTTTTAAAACTTTGTGAGTATTTTTAAAATAACGTTATGTCTACAAATTTCCAAAATAAAAATTTATTTTTCGAAGTTAATTCTTTAAAAATAATTATTAACACCTCGAAATGTATTGATACACATTTTGAAAAAGTACTTTGAAACAATATCGAATTCAAAGAGCAATGGAATGTGAGAATGTGGCCTAATGGAATAGACCTACTACCACTGGATAAAATCACAATGAAAAGCGAAATTTTGAAAATAAAAATAATTTCACTCTAAAAGCGAAATAGTTTCCCACTTTCCCATTTCTAGTGAGAAACAACTTCACACATCATAACATCATACTCTGATTACCTTAGATGTACACAGAATTTCACTCTTGAATCATCCACGAGCAGGTTTATCATTCTTTTTTAAATATTTTTATCTCTGTACATCATTAGAAGACCTAGTAACACCTATATTTTTTGCTTCAATGAGGATTTTCCTCATCATTTCATCAAGTAAACTCCACATTTCCTTATCTATTTCTCCAACGTTAAGTGGGCTACTAGATATACCTTCAACTAATTAGAAAAGACATCAGCCATCTTTATTTTTTTTTTTTTTGTATTTCTTTAATTATTTTTTCCATTTATATTTTTTCCTGTCAATGGAAAATCCAATCCAATTGGTGCGACAGCCAAAAGGAAAAATTTAAATAGAAATCGAAAGCGATTTCTCCCTCGGAATTGTTTTGCTCGTTAGCAGCAAGCACTACCTACGACGCGACGACGACGACGGTTACAACATTCCTCGACGCCGTCATCATACAATCACACTGAAAATAATATAAAATGTTTAATCCAGACACTTAAACAGTAGCAGTAACAAAAAAAAAAAAACGAAAAACATCTGGTGCTGGTTTAAAAATGAAAAAAAAAACAATCCTAAAAAAGTATTACCATTCCTTCGTCGCGTCGTCGGTCGTCGGTAACCCAACTCAGAGCGTAGGTGTTTTTTTTTTAAATATAATTTTTGACTTTATCCATTTTATTCTCCGCCTTTTGTTCCCCCCACTGTGTGTGTGTGTGTCGAAATCAGGATTTAATTTCCGAGCACCACAAACCCTATCGTGAGCTTTAAATTGTTTTCCATCCAAAAAAATAAAAAAAAACAATAATAATAATAATCAAATTGCATAGCTGCGCTTGCGTTTTATAGTTTGTCTCATTGTTAGCGGGGGCAAATCTAAGCTCGGTTGAGATACTCTTTTCAATTTAAAAGTCATTTACTGGAGCCACTGTTTGGATTTAATGCCGAAAAGGGGCAGTATTTATGCAAAAAAAAAGAAGACAAAACATTTTTTTTTTCAAGAGGTGTCGAAATGAATTTCTCAGTTTGGTGTAGAACGTCTGCATCTGGATGCGAGAGGATGCTGCAAGGAGCAACCAAAGACGTTAAGAAAAAAAAAATGTATCTGAATGGCGCGAATATAGTAAAATAACACCGAAATAAAAGTGAATAAATAAAAAACAAAAAAAAAAAACAACCTGCCCCGACACTCTGCTTGCTTTTGTTTTGGCTTCGTCTTCTCGGATCTTGTATAGATTGCTATAGAGACACCGAAGACATCGAAGACACTCTGGTGTCTGTCTATTCGAAACCTAAGCAAAATGGAGTAGCAACAGCAGGGACTGACGACAGAAGCAGCATCTCAGCATTAACAACAGCCCCCCATTATCTACTTCACTCAGCAGCAGCTTCTCAGCCCAGAAAAGGAAATTTGATATGTTATCTTCGCTTTTCATGCTTTATATCAATTCTTTGGCTTATTTTTATTTGATGTTGAGTTGAGGTGTTTTTCGTTTTTGTTTTTTTTTTTGCATTTTCAAATATATGGGTCACTATATTAGTTTGTTTTTTTTTTGCTATAGTATGTGTGGATGGTAGATGATTTTTTTTTTCAAATTTCATATTGGAGGTCTTTGTTTCGAGATATAAAAAGTGTGGATTTTTGGTATAAGCGCTAACGATTGAGGTGGCATGTATCTCATGTTTGTTTGGTTAGATAGACTAGTTGCAATTTTTTTTTGTTTGTAGATTGTTGTTGTTTACTTCAAGCGAAAGGATGAAATTTGATATGCCTACACATTTTTCTTGTTGCGTTGAATATATGTTGCGTTGTAGATATTATGAAGGTGAGAAAATTGAAACTTGATTTGAGCGTTTGAATAAAAAAAAAAATACTTGATGAGACAATCCAGTTTTTAGGGTAAAAATTTCTATTGAAAGGTCTTGATAGGTGTAGATACTATTGCGTTGTTGCTAAGGAAGACTTTTTGATTTGTAGTTGGTTGATGGGAATATTTTCAGTGAAAGTGAATTTTGAAATGTTCTTATGTTTATCAACAACATCAAAATAATATTACTAGTATATATATTTTTTTTTTATTACATATATTTGTACAATTTAGGAACGCATCGTCTATCTTTAAACGGAACGAAATCTGCATTCCAAGCAGAACGAAATATATGCGCATTTTGGAATTTGAAGAACTTTGTATGTTTATGAAACGTATATGATTCATTAGACGCGGCAGACACGATAGAAATCTTATGAATCAGTCATGTGATTCATGGAACGTGGGATTTCAAACGCAAAATTTTAGAAAAACATTTTTTTTTTTTTTCAAATTTTTAATGTTATTTTACAATTTTTATTTTTACTATCCAATACACTTTTTAAAATGTAAGGACTCCACTCTACTAGTAGCTGAATTGATCATAACAGTTAAATTTTTTCGTCTTTGAATAACCAAATAGTTTTTATATTTTATTTTAAAAAATTTTTTTTTTAGAAAATTGCCCCTCCCACCTAAAGATGCGAATATATTCGCCCTCCCAAGTTTTTTTCACTTACTGGCGCACTATTAACACCCTCTAGCTCCTTTTGTCAAATTTTTTGCAAATCACCATCCCTTAAATTCCTGCATAAATATTTTTTAAGGTTTGTACCTCAGCTCTTTTGTTTTTCATTATATAATTTTTTTTCTAATTCTATTACGCAGATCGCACAAAATTATAGATTGCATATGGATTTTTCAAATGAAACGCCATGTTGAGATTTACAATCTACTGTTCCACATCGATGATCAATGATATTTTGAGTATTTTAAAGTTTGTCATTTAAGACAAAATGAAATGATTTCCAAGTTAATGATAAGAAGTCACATGTATGCTTCAAAATACTTTGATACTTATATATTTATTTTTGGGTTAATTTCCAATGTTTCTTGCCTCTTTTACTATACAGTAAACGCATGGGGCTGATAAATGATTGAATTCCAGTTTCAATCAAAAACAATATCAAAATGAAATGCCCTCCCTTGGGAAAATTTTTCTAA
Organism: Syrphus vitripennis; assembly: GCA_958431115.1. Lineage (NCBI taxonomy): Eukaryota > Metazoa > Arthropoda > Insecta > Diptera > Syrphidae > Syrphus > Syrphus vitripennis. The sequence goes on along the minus strand of OY288108.1, from coordinate 137,024,305 downwards.
CTTCTAAGCAACACATTATGTTTATAAATCGAATGCCCCTGGGCCCCAATATTGATTCATTAGAAAAAAAAATTTCCGAAGATTGATCTTATATGAAATGTTTACAGTTGTTACCCCACAGATTCCAAAGACGAACAAATAAAAAAGGAAGCCTCTCTTTATGAATTAATTTATTTTTGTTTCGAATATTTATTTTTTCTTTCCATCAATCGAAGATATAAAGATTGTCTTGTTTTCTTTATACCATTAATGTCCTATCACCAGACATAATTAACACCTAAGTGTAAATTTATATTTTTCAATTTTACTCACGTTTCTTTAACTTCAAACACTTCTTTTGACATAAAAAAATCCCGTGCAATGACTAACAAAAGTAACTAAATCCAAACAATTATTACATTACATTGAATAAGAATAAAAAAAAATTCATAAAACTAGAATCTTTTAAGAAAACAAGCAACTGGATTGTCAAACTACTCGCTTACCACCGTTCAACAAAATATATTATATAAAAAAAAGAAAGAATAAAAATTGCACACAAAGTCCCAGAGAATCTGTCAACATTGTCAGTTTGTTACAATGAGCGGTAAAGTTAGAAAATTTATCCTCCAATTAGCAACGAAGAGAATCCGCGCAATCGCTCACCTTATATACGTAGTAGTAGTCACATCTGATGGATTGGCTTAAAGTCTAAAGAGTCTATACTTGAAACTATACTTGGCCAACAGCCAACCTTTTTCTGGTTTTGTCGGCAAACAAACAACTTTACAGAAGAGATGAAACTTAACTGATGCGCAGTATAATACACCGCATCACTATAATGTATCTGCGATTAGAAATCAATCAAATTTCTTCATACAAATCAATTAGATAAATCGTAACGGTAAAAATCATCATTATGTTTAATTTAAACTTTTTTTTTTCTTCTTCTTCTTCTTATTTAGTTTGGATAGATAGTTCGTGGAGTAGATTGAGGAAGAAAGTCGGATGTGCCGTCAGTGTTCCTCTTCCACCGCACGGATAGTCAAAGGAAAATTATTATTGTTGGAGCAGTTGGTATATAGCAAACAAAACGATGGAATTAACCAAAGTTATGGGGGAATTTCAGTCCATTTATTATTATTTAGAAAAAAAATAGAAAAAATATGTTTGAATGTAATTTATCTTCATATCGATTTCCTTGAAGTTTTGTTTGGGAAAGTTCATGAACTATTTTGCAAACAAAGATAAATGTGGAAGTTGTTGTTTATTTATGTGGGATACTTACTGGACTTGTATTATGTATTTTTTTTTAATTTGTTGTGATGGGTTCTTATTGATAACGCAACTCTTATACATGGTGTTATTTTGGAGGTATAATTGGCAAAACTTTTTTAACTGGCGGCCATTTTAATAGCTGCTAAGGGATCAATGTAGATGAATGCACCCACAGCAATATTGCCGATTTTTATAGGAGGAATTTTGTTTAGCGATGAAACTCACTTTTGGTTGAATGGCTACGTCAAAATAAATAAAACTGCCTTATAGCCTATAATCATTGCTCCGTATTTCTTGAAAAACTATGCTGGCTAGAATGTTACAGTCAATGGTAACCGTTGATTACTGACGTGATTACTGACTTTTTCGTACCTCAGTTGAAATGTGAAGGACCTGTGGTTTAAACAAGACGGCGCTCATGCCACAATTGATTTATTGAAGGAAACTTTTGGTAACCGTATAGTTTCACGCTTCGAGTCCATAAATTCGCCTGCAAGATTGAGGCCGCTAGACTATTTTCTGTGGGGATAAAGGAAGTCACTAGCCTACGCTGATAAGGCCGGAACGATCGACCACTAAGAGGACAAAATATGACAGGTCATATGACAGAAATCAATTTGCAAAATATCGGCTATTCCTAAACTATTTGAAAAAATAATTTATGGAAAGCTAGTTTTTCTTTTAAAAGAAGTTATATCTCCCTTGCAACATGGTTTTATTAGTGGTAGATCTACTACAACCAACCTATCCCTTTTTAGCAATTATGTGCTTGGGGCACTCGAACAGGGGTTACAATGTGACGTTGTGTATACCGACTTCTCAAAAGCTTTTGACAAAGTGAATCATTCAATTTTATTTGCCAAACTAAAGGCCCTAGGATTTCATTCAAATTTATTAATGTGGTTCTATTCATACCTTTCAGGTAGAGTTCAATACGTACGTATTAATAATATCCTTTCGGATCCAGTGGAAGTCACTTCTGGCGTTCCCCAAGGAAGCCATTTGGGACCTCTTCTGTTTCTAATTTTTATAAATGACATCCCAAAACTTCTTAAAAATTGTCTTTGTCTCATGTATGCAGATGATTTAAAATTGTTCTTAAGCATAAAAAACATTTCCGACTGCATTAATCTGCAGAATGATTTGTCCAAGTTATCCACTTGGTGTAATAACAATGATCTTTTTCTTAACGTTTCTAAATGTCAATGTATGACGTTTTATAGAGGTATCTCATCGATTAACTATTCATATAATATTCAAGGCAGCTCTTTATCAAGAGTTACTGAAAAAAAGGATCTAGGAGTAATTTTTGATCAAAAATTTTCTTTCGCTAGTCATGTGGATTATGTTGTTGCTAAAGCCAGCTCAATGCTTGGGTTTATTTCCAGAAATTCGAAAGAATTCTCTGACCCTTTTACCCTAAGATCACTTTATTTTTGTTATGTTAGATCAGTTTTAGAGTATTGTTGTACCATATGGAATCCAATATATGCAGTTTACACTCTGAGAATTGAAAGAATCCAGAAACGTTTTACAAGGATAGCCATAAGGATCTTGCGTTGGAATATCGATATGCCTTCTTATAAAACAAGGTGTTTATTATTTGGCATACAAACTTTGGAATCGCGGCGAAAATATTTTGATATAATGTTTGTGAGAGATATCTTCAATTACAAAATCAGTTGCCCCGGTTTGCTCTCATTAATAAATTTATATACATCTTTCCATGGACTAAGAGAGTATCGCCTCTTTTTTGTCCCTTTTCATAGGGTAAATTACGGAAATAATGAACCCATAACACGTTGCTTAAAACAGGCAAATTCTGTTTGTAATGTTCTAGATTTTAATATGCACTTAAGCAGGGAATGTTTTAAGAAAAAACTATTATTATTTATGAACACTGGTGGATAATCTTTAGGTATGTTATCTATTGATTGTTAGTATTTTTCTTTAAGTAGTCTATAAGATGAAAATCTGCTTGATGAAATAAATGAAATAAATAAATAAATTATGTTAAGAATTATTAGGCCAAAAGATTATCGGTCGAATAAATTCAATTTTATGCCAATTTAAAAAAAAAATCTAAAAAAAAATACTATTTATTTGAAAAATGCACTTTCGGATAATATTTATATCATTTTGAATTCTTGATAACGGTTTTCATTTTTTTGTGGGAGGAAAAATATTTCAAATTCTTTTTTAGCGTAGATAGTTGTGTAACTATGAATATTTTTAAACGCCGTCTTTCAAAGGAAGTAACAAAACAAAATTCAAAAATATTTCATTTCAAAAGAACTCCTCAGTACTATAAAATATCCATTTGATATTATTAAATGTCTTAAAATCCAGTTCAATTTAGAACAGCCCTTTTATTTTTTTTTTTTATTGTATCGCTTAGGTTTTACGTAGGCTCTCTTTAAATACCCATGTCGCTTTTATTTTTGCATCAAATTTAATCTTAAAATTTTTTTTTAATCCTTCACACTGTTTCCCAGATAACTTCATCGTAATAATATAAATATTCCGAATAGGTGGCCTTGCTTGTCATAAATGTTTTCCTCACCACCAATTTTGTTGTTGCATTGCATTTGCACATTTCATTTCCATTTCCAAAACCAAGGATATTAAATCAACAACCTTAAGACCTTCCACTACAAAGGTTTTTAGCAAATCTCTTAACTACCGTAGATTATTATCTCCATCTCACTTTTAATAATAAAGACTTACAGCAACAACAACAAAATTATAAACGCATGCAAAAATATGCACTTAAGCTCTCTCCCTCTAGTTGGAGTACAATCCCAACAACCAGATTCTATGTCATTTCAGTTGTCAGATAAAATATCTTTAACACTTTGCCTATCACTTGAAATCACTTTTGATGAGTTAATTGAGTAATGTCCATCTTTACACAGTCTTGAACTCGTCCAACTTAGGGGATTACGAAAATCGTTTCGTTTGTAGTTGTTGCGTGATGTGTTGTGCGTATCTGGGGTATGGCCAACAATGTCTGTAAAGGGGTTTTGCATTCATCCGCGCGCACTCAAAGATATATACAGTCATACTCGATCAATCCTTGTGATTACTGTCTGTGCCGTGTCTATCAGTGATGGTCTGTTGTGGGGAAAAATAAATAGTTGAACGACGAATAAACGACGACGACTAACGACGACGATGACGACGACTTTGTTGTTGGTTGCTGGTTGGTTGGACTAATCCGGAGACCGTGCTAACTAACTAACTTCTTGCGGACGTTGGACGTGCAGTGTGTATACTTCTAGGGCTGGACTTTCCACACTCTGATGAGAGCTATAAGGTATAACTTTATAAAATCATGATTTCAGCATCTCGTTCAAATGCTAACCGACCGTCCGACAACACGACGAAGAAGACGAACACCGCAACGGTCAAATGGAGAAAATGGAGAAGCATATGTGGGCATTAAATGCTTTTACGGCAAGGATCAGTGTCATGATGGAAGATGTCATTTTGTTGTCTAGCTGTTGGGCTGGTCTAGGAATGAATTTCAAGATTCATTCCTTGTTATTTTTTTTTTGTGGTATTTTCTAAAGGCCCTCGAATGCACGATCAAGACAAAATGAAGAAAACAAAAATTGATGACCTAAAAGTTTATGAACTTAATAGAAAAACCTCCTGGCCCCATCATCTATCTGTACTCTCTTTGTTCTTTGTGAAAATTCAAATTGCTTTTTGATCAGTGATAATATGGGCAATGTTGTTTGTTCCGCTTGGATGAAAGATGAAAATTCTAAATTTAATGGAAATCGATTTGTAGCGGTGCGGTGGTGGTGGTAGTAGTGTTGGTGGTGTTGGGATGGTGTTTCAGTGGTTATGGTGGTTCAGTTGGGTGCTACTTTCGCGTGATCTAATTTATTAGGTGCAGCAGCAGCAAACAACAGCAGCGAATTCTTGAATTATTGTGTGGTTGCAGAACGATCAGAGATGAATGAATGGTATATCTCACCTCGTCATGCGGTCATATACAAGTCTATTTATATATATGATGATACTTTGGGGTCGAAATAAATTGCCTTCGAGGTTATAAGGGCTTCTAACGGGAATCTGTGGATTATTACATAATATAGGTAGATTCGGAGATGATATATTTGGACTTGGTCAAAATTTTACATTGAATTCTTTTAAGTTTCATTGGTTATATATAAAATTTTTGTATTTTTCTTCTTTTCAAAATATTGTCAATCATGCAGTTTCTATAACATTTCAAAAAAAAAAAATTAGTTGAAAAAGTTACCTTCTTCTTCTTCTACTATTGACTACGAATAAAGTTTTTTTTTAACACTTGCACTTATTTGACGCCCCATAAGTAAAAAAAAATATTGCACAAACCTGAAAACAAAAGAGATGACGTCCAAACTTTTTTTTTTAATTGCTTTTTTAAATTTTAAATGTTCACCTATTTTACCCTGATTTGTAGTTGAAAGGAATCTATTAGACAAAAAACATTAACAACCAATGGCTTCACATGACAATCTTAAGTCGATTTCAATAAATAAATACCTACCACTTACGTATGTGTGCGTCTTTCAATTTAAAAATGGTATAAGATATACGCGAATAATGATGTTGCGTGCAAATGTTTGGTGTCCATAACTGACTTGATATGTTTATGTTTATAGCCACCCACTTTCTAGTCGTGTGGAATTCCATTAATTTGTAAATTGAAACGAGAAAAGTGTGTTGCAAAAAAAAAATCAATATCGTTACATAAAATGTGTCAGATCTATTTTTTTTTGTCTTTGATTTTTTTTGTATTTAAGTTGTATTTTTTTCCTCGTTTCGTTATTTTCCAGTTGCATTTTATTTCACAATTCAATGCGTTGAAAAGTTTTTGATTAACCACATGTTGATATAATATTATAAAGTGTGGATATATTTTAAAGAAAAAAACAGTAAAATATGAAAAAAAAGTAATAACATATTTTAGGAACTTGAAAATTCTTTTTTCAGAAGAGAAAAATGGTGACTAAAATGTGTAAGCCTATAGATAATCCAGCAAAGTTCCCTCCTCTTGTCTTTGGAGTAGAATTTTTAACAGTTCAAATAAAAAAAAACGTTTTCTATTCCTAAATGGAATTTAAATTAATTTTCTTTAAAAAATTCATATCTCAACTATGAACAAAAAAATGGTTTTTCTTAATGACCCCGCAAAGATTAGAAGAGTCAAACACACTGTATGATTTTTCTAGGTCATTAACTTAACCGCTTCTGATCAAAATATAAACCAACAATTTTTTCGTGAGCAATTAAAAAAATATGACTAAATTTGAACTTCTCAATAATAAATCTGTACCACGAAAATGATATTAAAACTTTTAAATATTAAGGTCAGTACATGATTTTTTCGATCACATGCCATTCAATCGTGCTGCACTTAACAACATTGTTGTATTAATCTGCATCTCTATCAGAATGCGGGATAATATAAGTAACTTCACCTACTTCTTAATAGTTGCCTTGAGTGAAAGCATCATCATCATCAACAACAACATCAACATCACCCACAAATCATTTAACAGGAGCGCTTGCAACAATTAACGACTTCATGACGTCGCGTTTTTCTTTGTTGGTTGGCGGCATTTGTTTTTTTTTTTTTTTTTCTTGTAGCAGTATAGTGATGGCTTTTATTATTCCCATAAAAATCCGTTCAATTTTATCATCACTCAAAAATCACCAAAACACGATTAACCCAATTTTCCTCGCAGATATCTCCGGTTTAAGTTTTTTCCTTGTTATAGGTTTCTAAACCTATAAACTCCACGAAAGTGGAAGCTTCATTTTCATGCAAACTAACGATTTTCCTGTTTCTGAAGTACGTACATATAAATTGCCAATGAATTATTTTTTTATTTCTTTTTTCTCTTCAACGGAAAATAGAAGCCAATTCACTCAATTTAAATTCGACACATAATTCAAATAGAAATTGATTTTCTGGATGTGTGGGCTATATGGAGAGTAAGTGAATATACAAACACTCTGTAAAGTCCTTCTGATTATTTCACTCTTTTTCTGTTTTCGGATGATAGCAAACAAAAGACAAAACAGTTCATCAAGGTAAAATCATGTTAACTTAATTAACATCGTGGTTTGTTTTCGATTTTCTCTCTTGAATTTCTAATCTTTTTTTTTTGTTTAGTTTTTCTTATTTATTTTTATTTTATTTAACAAGAAAATGGCTTCTTCTATTTGGAAGATATGATGATGATTTCCCTCAAACGGATATGGTTTGATTTGAAAACTGGTGGTGGTAGATTTAATGAATCAATTCAATTCGTCTTGATGTCATAACAAAACTAACGACAGAAAATATTGTTGAGTATATAACTCGATGATGATGATGATGATGCCAATGGCAACGATGTGCTGCGCTTGCTGTAACAATATCAATGAATACTTGACAAGATTTTACTTTTTCGTTTGCATTGTTGAATTTCAATTACAGGAAGATTTCGTTTTCAATTTAACTAGATTTTGTAGCACATTTTAAATTCAGCAACAAAGTGGTTTATTAAAAAGATGTCTATTGAAAGTGATCTTAAATTATGCCAAAATTTTCGAAAGACTTGGTTTTACTTTACAAAATCAAAAAACAAATGCAACAGAGCAACACTTATACATCCCGCTTAGGAATAAACTAGAGCTTTTTTAAGCCGAAAGTGTGCTTTATCAGGAAGTTATTTCAGTTGATAAATGATTCTCAACCTTAATATTTAGAGAACACCAACTTTAAATATAATCTTTTTTTTTGATTTTCACAAAGACGGTTCATCTGATTGTTCACAAAATTTTTGCTCAAAATCATCTAAGAAAAAAAAATTTTTTTTTAATATACCCGATATGTTAAATGAATTTTGAAATGAAATACTTACTTTTTCCCAGTTCAGCCTAGGCCCTAGTAAAAAAATAAACAAAAGAGCTGATGTGCAAACTTTATTTTAAAAGACTCAAAAATAATATCATGTGAAAATTCAGTCCCTGTTATTATATGTACAAATTTCTTTCTATGTCTAACGATTCTATTTAATTAATTTAATAAAAAAATTATTGCCTTTTAAGACTTTATAAATAAAATCATTTAAAAATATAAATTTACAAAAAAGTGTTTAAAAATTTCCATTAGATTTTTTTTTCATAATCAATTATTAGATACTATTTAAAATTTGTAATCTGTAAAACAATTTAAAATATTTAAATGCGCCTCAATTAAATCTCTAGATCCTTATTCAAGATCAAAAACCATTACAATACACCCACAAGATAAAAATATAAAACTATTATACCAATACTCTCCTCGATGAAGACTCTCTATTTATTGTGCCCCAAACACAGCTTTATACATTATACCCTCATTCAATTTGCCAGGATTTAATGATATGAACATTTCAAAACAACATATCTATAGATACAATATTTCAAGTAGCTCTTTTGGCATACAGTAGAGTAGCCAGCATCTAACTTAGTTTGAATTTTTTTTTTTGGTTTATTTTTCTTAATTTCATTTGCTTTAAATAAAAACTGAAAGTAAAACCGTTTCGTTGAAAATTTAATGCACTTTAATCAAAAGACCGACCGATTTTGTTTTGTTGTCGATTGTGGTTTGTGTGCACTTTTTTTTTGTTCCTCCTCACGTTTTAGCAATATACCATCAGTATCACATATAACATCCGATTGTGTGTCTTTGTCATGAATGTCTGTTTGTCTATTTGTCTGTCTGTCTGGAAGCGGCTAGATATTTTTTAACTATCTGCCACTAAAATACACGGCGTGTATGTGAGACATACCTCCATACGTACCATCATGAGTTAAGATTAAAAAAAAAAAACACGATGAGTGAAAATAACTCTCTCGCAAAAATAGATACAAGACGAATTTATAGGACTTCAAAAGTTTTAAAAATAAAATCTCGTTACTCAAAAAACCAAATTCAATTTACATAAAACAAAATTGAAATAAGGAAGCTCTGTCAGCTTAAAGTTTTTTTTTTTTTTTTTGGTTGGATATATTGCGCGCTTAACATCGTCGTCGTGGATATATTGTCTCTTCGGGGGTAGACAGCGAAATCTAGTTCATCGAAGTCACAGTTTTGTGTGGGATTGTGCAGCATAATATATTGTGTCTACGAATTATAGGCACATATGTAAGCACATACATAAGAAGAAAGTAAGCTCAGTGCCAATTTTGTCTGCATCCATATGGAAAATTTTGTCTGTCAGTTGAATGCATTTCACTTCAATTTGGAGTCAACCTTTTGGCTAGTCCATCAAAGTCAGTAGATAAGGTCAAAACAGAGAGGAATATTGACAAGATCCTGTTGATGGTTTACACTTGAAAAAAAAAAATTGTAATAAAAAAGGGTAAGACTATCTAATGCATGTCTTGATATGGCCAAAGGTCAAATAAAATTTTTTATTTATTTTTTTAAAATTTACTTTAGATTGTGCAGGGCCTAAGTATTGGCAGGCCTTCAATTGATCAATAATTTTTATGGGAAAACACAATATAAAGAAAACCGTGTTTGAGGCCTAAGATTTTTCTGGATTTTTGATTTTCGAGTTTTGAGGATTTGCGAGTTTTTGAACGTTCGGTTTTTTTCGCATTTTTAGAATTTGAGTTTTCTGGATATTGGGATTTCCCAAATTTTGGAACATTCGGTTTTCTAGAATATAAGTTTTCAGGTTTTCCGGTGTTCGGAATGATGAGTTTTCCCGAGGATTTTTCACGATCTTCAGAAATTTTGTCTGTTTTTTGGATTCGTTCGGTATTTCGGTTTTCATAATTTTTGAAGTTTAGGTTTATGGTTATGGTATTTTTCAGGGCTTAGATTTTTCTGGTCACTTGATTTTCATATTTTGGGGCAGTTTTTGAGATTTTAAATTTTTAGAATTTTTTCACATCAATGGGATTTCGGAATTTCAGAATATTTTGTTTTCTAAAATAAGGGTTTTCCAGTTCTTTGATTTTTGGAATGATAATTGCTTAGGATTATGAGTTTTCGGGATCTTGGGTTTGCGGAATTATACGTGTGTTTTGGTTCCCAAGATTTTTCGTATTTATAATAGCCTGCCAATAAATAAACTTACAATGTCGTCAAGCTTCAAGACATGAAAAAAAGCTCGATAGGTTAAAAGGAAGGGTTCAGAGTTACCCTTATACCATAAAAACTCTTAAAATTTCAAATCACCAATTTACAAAATTGCTCTTTCTGTGTCAACAAAATCCAACAAAAGAGTTTTCAATAATCTCAAAGAATTCACAAAAACTTTATAAAAAAATTAACAAAACTATTGTGAAATAAATTGCCTTCCAGTGTAGATATTCAAAATAAACACCACACATGTCTATCAATCAACGATTTCCTTTCTATATTTTCATGCAAATTGATTCATGTTACTGTGGCCCAAAGAGCAAAAGAAGCAACACATTTTTCTAGAGTAGGTATATTCTCCACCATAAACACAATCTCTGCCAGAAAAACAAACCAAAATGATTTGTTATACAAAAAAAAAAAAACAAAAAAACAGATTTTCATATATCTCAAGACGGGCGGCGCGATGATGACTGGGGGCAAAAGAGAAACCTCTCGGATACGCCTCCATATATGTCAGAGAATATAATACAATCTATATAAAGTTGCAATATTATTCAAACAAACATTCAGGCTAATCATATGCGGTCAGAAGACAAAAAAACACAAAGATAATGGAAAACTATTGCACCAGCATCACAGGCATCAGGACCCCCGTACTGTTCCACCCGACACACCACACCTGAGACTTGAACTTCTTGCGTCTCGTCATGGAAATTGACAGATCTATAAAAAAGACTTTCACTTTTGAATGCGTGTGCGGCCGGTAACAAACCAAAAATTGAAGGCACCCTTTTACCCCTTTAAGTCTCTCTGCAACCCACCGCCCTCCCACCCTCGTTTCAGTGACATACTATTATACAAATTGTGTGCTTTAGATGGACTCGATTTTTTTTTTTTTCATTTTTGGGCCATGTTTTCGTTTGTTTTATTTTGAAGGTTTGTCTTGTGCGCTTTGGGGTTTTTAGCTTGGTTTATATTTTTTTGTCTCGAAAAACCTCAAGACATGACTTTTATAAATGAATTTGTATGTTTTTCCGATGGTATGGAATTTTGAGTGGAAGCAAATGAGAAAGACCACGACCACAAAACCACGGCAGCGGCGGTGCGGTGCGGCTATGCTGACTATATGGACTCGCACAGAAGAGCACATTGACATGTGTGGCAGAGTAGAGGCAGAAATGAATGCAGCAAAGTATGGAGCATATGGAGCTATGACAAATGGTCATAGTGTTCATCAGCCAAAGTAAAGGCAGGAGAACGAAAAAAAAAATGCCGGTTGTAGATACCTCTTTTTTTTCTATGGAAGTTTGATTTAACACCGATTGTTGCTTGGATTTAAGGCTTGTATGAAGCTTGCTCTTTTATATGTTTGCAATTATTTGAAAGAACAAAAGCAGAGACAAATGCTCAATGGGCGAGTAAAATGTTTTTTTTTTTTTTTTTTTTGAGGAAATATAAATAATGAAAGTAATATGTGGCGATTTATTGTCATGTGTGTTATTGTTATTCTTTTTGTTGTTGCGTTTGTAGTTGTTAGTTGGATTTTACAAAATTTGTTTTGTATGTAAATTCAGACTCCATGGGGTTTTTGGAATTTGACTTATGAGATTGAAGTAGGTCTGTAAGAGATGCTTGAACAAATCATATTTTATAAAATGGTTGCTGGTAAGGTGATTCACATGGGGAATTTGTTTTCATTGAAAGGGACTTTGGGACTTTCTGGAGCTGCATTTGATTGAAGTCATTTTTAGATGAAGGGAGTTAAACTGGCTTCATGGTGATTCATGCGATTCGAAATAATTCTTACGTCAAAAGGTTGGCAGAACAAAAATGTTTGTCAAGAAAAAGTACTGTAATACAGTACTTACCTAATAGAATTGTGAAGAATAATGTAACGCCTACAAAATGTCTATTTTTCAAACGTTTTTAAGAAGTGATTTAAGCAAAGCCTTCATTTTGTGGGGTGAAAAAGCCAAAACAGGAGTAGAAGTTCTTAATTTGTGAAGTTTCAAGAAAGTCACTGTGCATCTACTAAAATCTACAAATCGCCTTAATTCATTTTTTAAAAATTGTCTCACAAAATACACAAATATAATGTAGTCTGTTGGCTATTTTTGATTCCTTTCCTCCCTTCTTTTTAATAAAATGTACATAAGATAATAAAAATCATTGAAAAATGAGATTTCAAGCAAAAAAAAAGTTCGGAGGCCAACTCTTTTGTTTCAACATAATATAATAATTTTTTTTAAACAATTCAAATTAAATTCAAAAGCAATCTTAGATTTCCTTAAAAATAAAAACTCAAAAGCAATATGTGTACATTCATTTTGGCTTGTAAGAAAATCCAATAAAAGCCATTAGCACTGCAATTATGCTGAAACTCTTGTAACACAAGTGCTACTTTAATATAGTATAGTATACGCTTCGAACACGATTCTTTTTTTTTTTAAGTTTGTAACATTTATCTTTTATGACTAACACGAATTCCCCCTGGGGATTTTGTTAACTTTTGCCAAAGTACACAAAACCCATTGGAAAAAGGCACTGAGAAACAACAAATCGCAGAGAACTGTGCTGTGTGTGGTACTTGGTGTATTTTTATATACAAAACGTTACTTCTTTGTTTTTTGCAGATAATTTATGTAAAGTTATTGTTTAAAACATCAACATGTCGCAAATCTGAGGAGAAGAGTAAAAGAAAGAGAGAGAGAACAAAAAACATGTGGTAGCATATTTATTTTATGGCTGCTGAATTATGTCACTCACATTGGCGCTTAAACAAAACAAAAAAAAAATATAATCAAACCCATGTTGAGAGTCGTGAAGACAGGTTGATAACACAAAAACTAAAGAAACAAGAATAAATAAAAATCGAATAAAAAAATTCACTTACAACATTTTGCCACTAATTACAACATTTTTATTTCTAAGAAAATGCGCCACACATTTTTATTGGATATATCTTTTGGTGTACATATTCGATTTACTGCATCGTATATCGTATTAGATTGTAATTCTGCAAGCAGATTATTCCTTTACCGCTGCGCGAAATTAGTTTTCTCTTGCAATGGTGAATAGCTGCGAATCACTGCGCTGCTGCGCGCATAAAAAGACCACCAAATGGTAGTACGTAGTTTTTTTTTCTTTTGTTTTTTGTAGTTTTTTTTTTCATCGTTTTCGGCAATAGATACAATATCTAAAAAAGGCGACAAACAAGAGTCACAAATTAGATTTAAGATATAAATCTCATTTTGTGCAATTTTACAAAACACACACAGTGAAGCTAAAGATATAGTTATACCAAAATGCTAGTTGGCACACTGCCGCGCCAACGCCACCGTCATACCACCAACATGGCTGCATTCGGCATCCACCAACGCCATACCTTGCTGCCGCATCTACTAAAAGGCCCAGCCATTAGAGTACCTAGTGCAGATTTTTTTCCTATTTTCTTGTTTATATTATTATTTAACATTTAGGCATAGGCCTCTATTAGCAGCATTTTGGTTTGCAAACTATTGGGCTTTGGCTTCTGCTGCCACACTGAGTTTGCGCTCTTTTGCAATTATCACCAAAAACTTTTTTAAGTTAAGACTCGGAATGTTTTCGCACCGCAGCAAACATAGTAATTGCTGAAACACCAAAAAGGTGCGAGAGTGCGAACTGTGTACAATGCCGCACATAGCCAACACCAACGCGACAACCAAACGACGACCGACGCGACGCTTAACGGCCGCACAGAGATCATAGCAAAAGACTTTTGCAAGTGATGGACTTTTGGCCTTAAATAAGTGGGGAGGGGGGGGTGTAAAAGCCGAGATCGCGCGAAAAATCAACAGATTTTCACAATCTGATTTTCATCATCGATCGCATAGATCCCGAACTATGGGCACGAATTAACACTTCGATTTGAAAAACTACACAAACTACAAAATAAAGCAAAAAAGTCTTAGTTGGAAGGCAGTTTACTTTCCATCATCGGTGACAAAATATGTTGATGATGTGATTTAAAAAAAAGAGGCACCGCCCTGTGAGGTAATTTTTTATTTTGTCTTCGTTTTTTAATAAATAAAAAAAAACTTGAAAAAATAAAAGGAAAGAAGACATTCTCTATTGTTTTTGGACACAATAGAAAATTCACTGCTCAAAAATGAATCCTAGGAATGGTTTTGGTTTCGTCTAAATGCGACTCCTTTTTAAAGATACTCTTGCAAATTTAGAAGATGTAAGATTTAATTTTTTCTACAATTTTTTTTGTCATATTCCGTTGCAAAAAGTTATAAAAAATTTTATTTTTAAAATATAATAATATTCAACATATTAAATTAAATACTTTAAATAAATTTTTACTAAATTTTCTTCTTTTTTCTTTTACTTCCAGGTATGTACCAAAACTGAACAAATAACCCAATCTCGCTGATTGTGTAATATGTATGTAAGAAAAATCCAATTGGTTAAACTTTGTTAAGCATTTCGTGATTGTCTTTTTTTCATAAATAAAGTCATTAGATTGTAAGTTTATATTAGCAATTATCCACTAACATCATAAAATTAAATTTCAACATTAAGTGGTGTTTTCTTCGTTTTTATTTTTCTTACTTGTCCGAAAATAAAACTCAATGAGATGACCGCAAACACCTTTACCATAATTTTTTTTGTTTTTTTAATTCTTAAAACCAAACGTTGTCTACAACATTTGCATTTAACTTCAGTCAACTTTGAAAACCAATAAAAATGCTTACTTAAGGATATGAAATGTAATAAAAAAAAAACACAATCTCCAAATGAAGATAAACTATGAAACATTTTATGATCACACAAAGGTATCTCTTTCTGTTCTTTGGACTTTGATTGTGTGTGTGTGTGTTTTTTTTTTTTTTTTGATTTCACAAGATACAGATTCGCAAATTAAACAAAATGAAAAAATAAGGGAAATCATGATACCATAAAGTAATAAAATTATTTTTGAAAGATGAAGTGTAATACTAACATGACGTGTTGTGTATGTAGTTCTTTAATCCTTTTGAAAATATTTACACGTTTTACTTTGGACAAACTTAAACTATAATCGTGTTTGCAGTATAATAAAATTGATACCAATGTTGCAAGTTCGTTGGGAATTATCTAAGAAAGATGTACTCGTAATTTGGTTTAAGTTGGCAAATGGGATATCCTTTAATGAATTTATAATTTAGTGCTTGATAAATTTTAAAACACTTTTTAAAATATTTTTATTATAATTGAGATCTTAATTAAAATAATGAATTTTGATAAGAAGAGGAATGAAATTGTTAAAAGGTTACTTACTTACTTACTTTGTATTAATTTGTTCATGTTAAAATAGTTCCATTATTTTACAATTTACCCTATGGAAAACATAACAACACCTGTTTAAGGATTTCAATGGTTGTATCACTAATATACTATCTAAAGCCATTTTTACTGCGTATACTTGTCCCATTGTATAATTTCTAAAGAAACGCAAACGGTTCAATTGCTGTGAATTTTATTTCAGTTGAATTAAACTTAAGAGGTAGATTGAGTAACATGATTAAGTAGCTGGTAAATATTTTGTACCATCACATATATTGAGCTTAACAACCAAATGCAGTTTCCAATCAATAATAAATATTTGCATAACACATTTTAAGTTTAATATGTACATTAGAACAGACATTCATCTTAAAATTAAATTTGATGCCAAATGTCAAGACCAAACGAATATTGTCTTCTTTCAGTGACTTTTTCATAAATGTAGGAGATATTTTTTTTTTCTTTGCTATATAATGTTTCTTGTGAGGCTTTTGTTGCATATTAAGTGTGAAGTAGATATATATGCAACAGAAATATTATATCGTTCACGTCTTCGTTCAGGCATGTTAATGAGATGGACATGACTTGATTATTTGTTTAATATTTTCAAGCGATGCATAATTTCAGATGAAATCATAAAGCGAAAGAGTTATGAAATTTAGAAAAATAAAAATTGTTAGCAATAAAAATAAAACATGCATGTAGGAAAAAAAACTGAAATAGTGGTTTTTCAGTTTTGAATTTAGTTTTGCATTTCTTTAATGAAAATAAATTAAAATTTGAAGTTAAAATTTAAAAATTGTTATCGCTAAAATATAATAATGTTACATTAAGTATTTTTAAAATTCAAAATACTTTAAACCTGCTAATATTTTTTTTGCATTGCATTTTTCTTTTTGTCATGCAAAATGCAGATTTTTGCGTTATTGATCTGTTTTACTACTTGAAGAAAAAATTCAGGTTATTTTTTCACCATAATACGAAGTTTTCAAAATTTTCAGTTAGCATTTTTGAAATACTAAATATTATATTAAAACATATTCTAAAATACTGTATGAAAGGAGATAAAAGCAATACGTTGCATTTTAACACTCCCCTAATGGAATAGCATTCAAACTTAAAAAAAAAAATCATAAATATAGTTTTGGCTTTGTTATATCGAAACCAAGTTCAATAAAAAAGCTTTTTTTAGTATTTAGAAAAATAAAAAATTAAGGGCAATATTGCACTGAGCTCCTCAGTGCAACTACAAATACAAATCCGTTTTTATTTCTTTAAGATATTTACACACTTCTTGTTTTTTTTTAACGGATTTTTTTAAACTAATCTTTTTCTTAGTCTTGAACTTCAAGAAGAAGTTCGTGCAATCTGGCCGGTCGTGCATTTTAATTTTCATCTATATCTATATGTTTATTATGGTCACTAACTGTCCTTCCATGACTATAAAAATTCCAACATAAAAATGTCCCAAGAGTAATATTTTATTGAATTCTCAAAAATCATATGCATTGCTACAAAAAAACCAAAAAAAAAAAAACATGAGTCATAAAACATCATGCAGATTGCAGAAGGTTCATTTTTTAGTAATTTATGACCTTAAAATAACCTCATCTAGAAACATTGTAATATTTATTTATAAAAAAAAATAATATCTTACCGCACACAAAATATATTTACCAAGTAATAATTCTTACTGGCCATGAAAATTTTTGCATCGTTTTTTTTTATTATTATTATTTTTGTAACTAAACATATCATAATATGAGAGATGTATACCTTCTACAAAGTCACATCTTAGGGAACCTTAAAAGACCAACTCATCATCCTCTATGCACTATACTGTATGTATGTTGTTGTAAAGATCATTCTGAACTTCCCGCATCTTGGATGAGAAATAAAAAATAAAAAAAAATAATAATAGTAAAAAAAAAAATGAAACCCTTAAACTTCAAAAAGTCTCTTTAAGTATATATCCAAACCACACAATATGTTTAACTATCTCAGAGGATAGATATCTATGGGGTACGATCTCGTTTTTTTTCTATAGCTTTAAGACTATGAGGCCGTCCATTGCGGCAGCACACGGGCTCGGGCACGGGCATGGGCATGGGCACGGGCTCGGGCACATTTCATCTTTTCAACAGCATTTTTAGATACGGACATGGTATTATTTTAATGTAGAACCATTTTAACATAATTTTGTCGTGACATTGCATGCCGTGCATTTTTCGCACGTAAACATGTCGTTCTATGTGGGGTACAAATTTTTCTACTTCATAATCGAACAAGCCAGACTTTTATAAAGAGAGTGTAGATACATCTATCTATATAGCTATAGACCCTCTATAGAGCTTGCAAGTCTTGATGTTAGAGAGGCAACTGGCCACAGATCTTGTCATATACTTACATATACACATACTGTATATGAATATAAGTTTATCTTAAACTGTACAAAAGTACTTAACTAGCGAAAGACGAATTTTCAAAGTTGGGTTTGTGTGTCTCGCTAAGCCAACATTGAATTATGGCTACGGAGCTAGAGATATTTTTTTTTTTGTTTTGTGAAAATCGCTAGAGGCAATACTTTGATTGCAAACAACAACTAATTCATTAAAGAAATAGTTTAACAACAATTTAAGACTTTGGGCTATAATGAGGTCAGATAGATTAATACTTTTTTGCTGTTCAAATGCATCAAAAATAAGTCGTGATTTTAATTTAAGAAAAAAATGAAGCAAAAACAACCATTAGATCTTCTGCAGTTTTTGAGTAAAACATTTTTATTCTCCATGTTTATTTTAATTTAAACTAAATCCGCCATCATTGTCAAAATGATTTAATTTCCTTATTTCTCTCACACATTGAACTAAAATGTCTAAAACCAAGGAAAATTACTAAAAATAAAAAAAAATGCATCTTCATTTTATTGTCCACAAGAAACGACGAAACCATGACACTCTGTGTCATGATGGCATGATGACATGAGATACTCAAAAGCCTTAGTTTGGTGTTTTGCAAGTGTGTGTATCTGTGTTGATGCTCAGATGTGTATAATTTAGACATCCCATAGGTTTAATGTATGAAGTTCAAGTTCTCGCACTTGAAGAAAAGGTTGTCCCTTTTGTATCATTGGTAGAGAGGGACGACGATGATGGTGAAAAATATTTATTTTTTTATGGCAGCCATGTGACGATGATGATGATGGCGGCAAAAACTACCCATATGTTGATTTGCTTTTTTTCTTTATATTCTTTTTTTTTGTTAATATCATGAAGACACATAATTTATGCATTAACCAACTCTTCTGATTATGCAAAAAAGTCCGAAGCAAACGAAAAAAAAAAACACAACGAATAACTTGAAAGCTAATTAGCCGTAATGGGAGGGCGTTGCTTTTATTAACCAATCGTGGCGAATCTTAACTTCATTTTGAATTTTTTTTTTTTATTGTAAGTATATGTATGGAATTAGATACCCAAACAAAAGAGTTGAGTACCAAACTTGTAAATGATATTCAACCAGAAAAAATTAAATTAATTCTTTATTTTTATTGATATTTATTTTTTTTTATTCTGTTGTGATGGTAATAAAATCAATCAAACAATAATTTTAATCAAATTAATTTTATTTAAATTAAAATTTGGTAGAGACATAATACCAATTTTATAAGATGATATTAAGTTTTGAAAATATATACGAGTAGGTATGTATGTAAATTGTTTTTGGTAATCGTAGGGCTTAATTTAAATTTTAATTTGTTTGTTTGTTTTTGTTTTACTAGCAGAAAATTTATCGCAGTTTTACGTTTCTGGAACATAATTTAATTTTATCTTAAAATTATACATTTACTTTCACTATATAGTTGCTATTTTATATGTAAAATGAACACCTACATTAGTTTGGTACACGGTATAAGGCAAAACAAAAAACACATTAAAGCATCATAGCTATGCCAACATATGTATGATAAAAAAAATTCTCTTAAAAACAATGGAAAGAGCAAAATAAATTTTGGAAAGATTTTAACTGATTTTAGAGGAAAGTACTTAAGACCGCAGGTTGAATTTTAATTTGAAAAAAATCAGCCTTCAAACCAAAAAACGGTGTTATTTCATTTGCTCGATTTTCACAAATTTCTTCAATTTCCAGCAACTTATTTCCCCACAAGCCACAACCCATTTAAATCAATAAACTCATTTTTATTTTGTTTAACATAAGCTTCAGCCACCACCATAATGCAGCAGCAGCTCGACTTTGACCTCTGCCAACTCATTTCAATTCTATTAATTGTGAACTTTTAAACAATAACCAAACAAAAAAAAAAAACAAAAACAAACAATATGAAATACAAAAATCAACAAAAAAATTATAAAAATCATGCTAAAGCAATTCGCTTTCCATGCAACATTATTGATTTATTGGTAATATAGCGTGCAGATTCGCCTTTTGAGTGTGCGCCCGTTCAAAAGGGTTTGTTGCTTTACAAAAAAAAAAAAACTCTTGCAACTTTTATTATTGTGTGTATACAGAGTAGTACATACATATATACCTCTAGCAAATTTGTTCAATGTACATTGTACAGATAGAGTCCTCTAAAGGTATTAAACAAAAAAAGTGCACTGCTCCGTGAATTTATTGAAAATTGAAAAGAAACAGAAAAAAAACATTTTACAATAAATCACGATTTCCGATAAAAAGCAAATGAAAATACCAGGGCTTCAAAGTTTGAACCCTAATATGAAGAAAAAAAAATAACATTGCAATCCAAAAAGACTCTCGACTATTCTTGTTTTGTGAAGAATATTTTTTTTTTATTTTTGGAAGCACTTGATGCTAGAAGACATTCAAGACACAATAAGAAGGTCTTTGGCCGGAACAAAAATAATCTCATTTCAATTCGATGTAATGATTTTGAGATTTTGTATTCTTCTTACTCCTCCGTAATGAAATGATTCGATTAATTTAATCAAATGGAATACTAACGAGGAGGTATAAGCCTAGACTTGCGTCTCATGGAAAAAAATAGTCTTTTACTTAGGAAGTTTTAGATTAATTCTGCTTATGATGAAGATTGTTTGATCGCTTAGATGACATTGCAATAAAATATATATTTATCCTTATCAGTCATCACTCATTCCGTTTTGTACACAAGCTGCTTCCACTGCGCAGTGCCTCTTAGATGCCTTAAAAATATAAAGTCAACTGTCAAAAATGATCTGTTAGATAGGTTATGTATAAAATTCTGTATGGGTCAAAGTTCTTCCTTAAAAATTTTTTTTTTAAATGAAGCTTTTCTAAAATCTTCCTTTTTAACTTTGCTATTCAAAATGCTTTTTACAAATTCTACTCTAAGTAGTTTTTTTTAAAGCGTCTGGACCTAATACAACTTAACTTTCGAAACTGATCAAACACTAAGACTTTTTAAATAATCTTGCATTTCAAAAATCAAATTTTTCTACTTTTAAAATTTCCATAATTCCAAAAACTTTATTTCATTATACATTTCTTAGCGAAAACGAATTAAATTTGTTTCAAGTGAATCACTGGTAAAATAAAAAAAAAAACCACTCTCATGCAAATTCAATAATGTAACATCTTAATCTACTAAAGTGTCAACGGAACATTCTTTGATCAATAAATTGTATCATTTTACTGCAATTATCTCAAACACTCCCTGGCAATCGTAAAACGATACCTAAAAACAAGCCTTTAAATATATTCTCATGCGCCCAATGGTGTGGAATTTGCAATTTGTAATAAAAATTCTTAAATTATTACATTCCCAGTTTAGAGTTTGTCATCAAGTGACTATTTGAAATCCGTGTGTGAATGGTACCTATTCAGAGAAAACGATTTAAACATTTTTTTTTCGTTTTCGATTGGTTAACAATAAAAATGTATTTGTGGATAGCCACAACAAGGAAAAATTGTTAACTTGTTTATTTTTTATGGGGACAAATAAGTATTCAGATAAACAGATTTTTTAAGAGTTTTTGTCAAAGCAGTGTATTGGTTTAGAAAAACAAAACGAGTGTTTTGACCTCTGTCTTGTTGAGCTTGAGCTTAGAAACCAGTGTTCCAATTTTTTGAAGTTATTTTTTTATTCAAATCGTCTGGATGCTGCTCAGAAACAGGGACATGTCATTGTTTTAAAAATATTAAACTTATAATTTTCAAAATATTGAGTTAAAAGAAAATTGTTAAGAAAAAACCGCTTCGATTTTGATGATTTTTAAATATTTAAATACAAAATTAACAATTGTAAAGGGTGTTTTTTTGTTTGGGACATAAAACTTTAACTTTAAGCAACCATTTTAATAGCTGTTAAGTGATTTGTGTTTGGTTTGGTTTGGCATTTCAAAATTAATAAACGGACGCATGAACAACGCTTCTGGACTGTGCAAATTTATTTTGAAAATTATGGTTCCGTTCAAAATACATATCGCGCACTAGGTCCATTTTATGGTCAACAGCGATGAAGCTCAATTTTGGTTGAATAGCTACGGCAATAATTGGTCCGTATTTCTTTAAAACCAATGCTGGCCAGAATGTCACAGCCAATGGTGACCGCCATAGAGTAATGGTTACTGACTTTTTCGTTCTCAGTTGAAAAACCTTGACGTGCAGGAGCTTAGGTTTCAACGAGATGGCGCCACATGTCACACAGCTTGGCCTAGTGAGGTCGCTAGTCTACGCCAATAAGCAAGAAACAATCGAAAACTTGTAGGTCAACATTCGCCGCGTTATTGCCGATTTACAGCCTCAAATGTTGGAAAAAATGATCGAAAATGATCGAAATCTCCAGATTATTACGTTTGAGCTAGCCGTGGCGGCCATATTGCCAAAACATTATATTTTTTCAAATAAACCCGATTTCATGTAAATTTTAAAAATTCATCTTTGTTGTATACTATTTCAAAGTTTTATACCTCTGAAAAAAAAATACAATACATATCAATTAATGGTTATGAATATTTTATTCAAAATAAAAGATTGTAGGTACATAAGGCGTACGATGTTTACTTATGAAAATTTCTAACATATATGTAGCTCCAAAAGAAGAATTTGCAGTTAAACCACAAATCAAACAGAATTAAGACGAAAAGAGTCTTCAAGAAAAAAAAAACACCACCAACAACAATGTTCAGATGTTCACCCCAAACGAACGATGATAATTAATTCTGCGATTTCTGATCTTGTTCGGCAACATTGTATCTGAAGTTTGTTTGTAATAGTCTCACCATATCTATACATAAAGACACCAAAATTGGCAGACACACACGAAGCAAAGCAACAGGTAGCTCACAGGTAGTGATGGGTAAACTCCTTCTTCTCCTTCCCATACTCCTGATCCTCTTCCGCAAACTCTAAAATTCCTGTATTCCTTTATATTTCAGCCAATATGTCGGTCAGCCCTACCTTACCATTACATCGATTTTGAAAAAAAAAAAAATGTATCTTCTTTTGCATTTTTTAAGACAAACTTAAAAAGAGATCAAGTTTATTTTTTTTTTTAACTTTTAATTTTCTTATTGGACTGACTGATACTTTTTTTTTCTTAACTCACTTTACCTCCCGAAAACAAGGAGATCAAATAAGAAAAAAAAAAACACAACAAAATCCCCAAAGGAGTAAAGTCATCCTTTGGGCATCATCTCTCTATGCCTTCTCTGGGAAATGGATGCGGATTGGGATAAGATTGTTCTTGCTCTTGCTCTTCCAGTGCGCACTTATGAATGGTGTGACTATGTCAAATCGGTGTGAAACATCTTATACGTGACTACCAACAACAACACAATAATGGGTGCTTTAAAAATACCCATGAAAACTAAACAACAAAATTGACTGAAGCAATAAAATAATATTCCACTTCTTTCCAACTGCCATCGCCAAGTCAAACAGGTGAAAATATTCTACCAACAACTAGAAAATCTTCTTTGTGTTGAAAAATAAAGTAAAGTCTCGCATAGTCTTCAACCTTCTTCATCCTTGCGAGCGTTGCGCAGGTAAATTATTCAAATAAAAAGGAATATTTATGCCATTCTTGTAAAATTCTTACATCTCGTACAAATTAAAATGAAAACACCTTAGTGTCGCAACCAAGACCATATCAGCGAACTTACATCTTAATTTATATTTTGCTGCTGATGTCTAATAATATACCTACATATGTAGCTACTTTTAGTTCTTCTTCTTATTATATGGTCCTTGGAATAAAGAGACCTAACCTAATGTAGTTGTCACAATATTTTATTTTATTTGCTGGCGCAGATTCTTTTCATTAGTGCGCGCGCGAGACTCTTTATAAGAA
Source organism: Syrphus vitripennis (assembly GCA_958431115.1). Taxonomy (NCBI): domain Eukaryota; kingdom Metazoa; phylum Arthropoda; class Insecta; order Diptera; family Syrphidae; genus Syrphus; species Syrphus vitripennis. Next base: position 137,000,297 of record OY288108.1, on the reverse strand, counting down.
TTTTGTTGAGCGATAAACTTTTCAATTTTATTACACATGCAACCGAAGGATGACAATAGTTGTTTAGGTAGGTATGTATAATAGCTACAAAGAAGGTATATGTTGAAGATGAGACATTCTTTGTAGTTAATGAACTCATAGTGATATTGCACTAAAAATGTAGTAGAAATTCCAAAGAGAAGAGTTATCTTAATTATTTTTTCTAGAAATCTTCAAAATATTAGTTTTAATTTTATAGGTTTTAGAGTTATGCAATTTTTGTTTGGTTTTATGAGGGGAGGTGGCAAAATAATAACTCTAAATAGGCAAATGGATTTGGCTTCCAAAACGGTACTGTTGACAAAGTGTTACCAAAGTGAATATGATGATGGAAAAGAAAATGAACGACAGCGAGGAAAGGGTACCATATGAAATTTTTGGTAGTTCTACCCGGAATCCAGAAATATGCAATTAACTAAATAAACTTTAGCCAATATTTCAGATATATTTTTTGTTTTGCTTTCGTTAGTTAAAATAAAAAAATAGCTGTGAATACTTAAATATAATTAATAATAACTTCGGTTCTATCTATTCAAGTTTCAATGTTCAACATAATAAAGAAAAAAGAAAGTGAGGGTAGAGCAAACTAAGGAGAAAAAATTCAAATCGTTCAAAAGTCCATAATAAATAATAAATAAAAAAATTTAAGCATTTTGGAAAAATGATAATTTACAGAACCAGAAGGGGCAACTCACCAAATTTGCCTCACCCTACGGGCGCCTATGGTTAACCCCTACTCAATTCTATTTTCATCATTAAAAAATCATAAATTAAAGAAAAATTCAAGAAAGCGAACTGTTTGGTTTTGATGATTTCTTCAGGAACGTTAACTGGTCACTATGCTTCCTCGAAAGTGTCATAGAGATTCCAATGCAGATTTAAATTAGGATGAAATCTATCAATACCAAAGAGAATTCCCGATTTTATTCGAGCTGTAAAGAGTAATAGGGAAGTTTCCGTTGTTATAAAGCCAAACCTACTGAGGAAACAGGAACAAGTTCAAAGAAGCTAGAAAGACCTGCAATAGTCATATCTGACGAACTAAAATTTTGCATGCCCAAAAATTACTCCAAAAATTCTAGTCTAGTCACAGTTTGCTATTAATTCGACGCTGAAGATATCGTTATGACTCCTCCTGTACTTGAGAGCTTAAATGATTTTATGGGACAAATGTTCTTCCGCACTCGTGCAGTCGCAACAATTTTGAAAGACCTCAACATACACAAATCCACTGGCCCGGATAGTACCCCCCCCCCCTATTGTTCTGAAGTAATGGCAAAGCCTGCGTAGGGTTTTCTATTTATCCTACTCTACTGGTATCTTTTCGAGCGAATGGAAAACTGGAGACTGTCACTAACACAGATCAATCTTCCTCATCCTCGAATAACCGACCAATTACGTTCACAGAAGAAAGTCAAATTAAATCAACGAAGAAAAACTTAGTGACCAAATGAAAACAAAAACAATTTTTTGTTATCAGTTTGCCATTCAGTTTTATTATTTGTTTCTGTAAGTATTGAACCTTAAAACATTCCGAATTCCGGTCAAACACTCTACTTCGTCTCGTTCTTGACTCTTGATTGAGTCTCGTCAAACTCCATGCGACAAGATAGACGGCTATGAATCGAGGCTTTTCTCGTCTCTCTCGGCAAGTTCTACAGTCCTCTACGTTTTTGACAAATTTATTTCAGAGGAGTAAATAGAATTTGAATTATAAAAAAAGGTAGTATTCGACCCGCTCAATCTTTATCTACATTATTTTCTTCTTCATTTTCAATGAGAAATTTGTGTTGCAAACGTGTTCTAAGAACTGCCCTGCGCTCCAACCATCAGTTAAACGTCAAACTTGAACTCTGTATTGCTCTCACGTTTCACATCACACAAGGTGCGATTCAAGTCTCGACCAACCTCATTTCGTAATCAAGAATCAATTTCAAACCATCTGTAATGTCAACTTAATTAACACAGCAAAAAAAAAATCAAGCAAATACTAGGTTTTTCAAATAGAAGACAACCTTGACACCATACTGACATCTTACTTCAATCATTCTCTCTCATTGGAACACCAATTTTATTTTGATGTATTGCAATTGAGGTGTGAGTTTGATCAATACTTCACACCAATTATAATCTACCTCAAAGAAAAACCTGCTACACATTGCTCAATTTTTTTTTATCCAACTTAATTAAGAAACAATAGAATTGATTTACCTTTCACAAAAAAAAAATAAAAAAATTCTTAAGTAACATTCCATAACCTAATCGTGATTTGATGTCACTGGAAAGCAGTGTTACCGATTCAAAAAAAAATTTATCATGATTTTTTATCATGAGATCCTCAAAAAAATCATGAGATTGCTTATTCTTTAATGGGCCCGTAATAATCAATATTAGCTTATAATTCATCACAGAAATTTTAAATAAAAAAATACATACGAGATTTCATTTCATTTTATTAAGTTTTAAAATAACATTTAGTGATATTTTAGAGAAAAATATAAATAAATTACATAATATTATATACATTATATAAATGTACATTACTATTGGTTATAAACTTTACTAAAATATTTGTCGATTAATGGTTTTGTGACTTTGAAATCAAAACAACTTTGATTTTTAGTAAGGTCATTGGAATGAATAAGTCCAATTATTGCATCCTCTTCAAGTCTGTTCCTGATTTTCGTTTTGAGTAATGTTACTTTTGAAAATATTCTTTCAGTGTTGGCTGAAGAATGTGGCAGTGAGAATACCTCAAAAACAAATTTAGACAAGAGTGGATATGCCAAGCTATCATCGGCCAGTTTGATTTGGGCAACATACTTCCAAAATTCTTCAATGTCGTTTTCGATTGATTGGTCATTTGTTTTAATGTTTGAATTCACAAGCATTCTCCATTCATTATCTATCTCTTGATAACAATCTTCAGCCACTAGATTTGGAAAATGTTTAATAAGAGGAAAAATTGACTGAACATTTTTGTTTACAACATTTGTTATTGACAAAGATTCCATATCTATGAAGACACTGTTGTTGAAGTTGAATCTGGAATATATTTGCTTAGTACCTTCAACTAAGAAGGATAAACAACGGCATTGAAAGCCTTGAACAATTTGTTTGTCAATCGAAAATTTTTCCAAAAAAAGCGCTACTTTTACGCCGTAATACATATCTCCATACGAAAGTTGATTTCTGGGGTTTATATAATCTATATTTTTAATATTTGTAGTGTCGACATAACTTTTTTTGATATAGCAACTCAACAGTGACTTCAAGGCTGTAGTCACTTCCTTATACATTGCCTGAATTTTGGGCTTTTCGGATTGCATGCATTTGTTAAGTTTAGTAAAAAACGGTAGCACAAAACTAAGAAAACATAAATACATATAATGAACAGGGTCATTGAGCATATTTAGAATAGTTTTGCTTGACAGTAAGTTGTCACTTTTTGTTACGTCGTTAAAATATGCTTTTAAGGCATCATATTGCACAAGAATACAATTAACTACTTCTAACCTCGAAAGCCACCGTGTCTGTGAATAATGTAAAATTTTATTTGGCTTTATCTCCAAAAAAGCTTGAAAAGTTTTAAATGCTGCAATTCTCTTAGGACTGTTCTGAATATAATTATAAACATCTCGACATAAGTCTTCAATACTTGAGGGTAAATTGGAACATGCATACGAAGCGCAGAGATGAAAGGAGTGACAAATACACTTCATTATAAATAAGTTTGAGACATCAGCTTGTAAATAAGTGCGAACTGATGAGTTCACTCCCATCATCACTGCAGCTCCATCGGCACCAAAACCTATTAAATTGGATTTATAATCAATTTCGTTTTTATTGAAACTAGTAACTAAAATATCATAAATTGATTTAGCATCAGCTTTCTCCAGCGTAAATAGACTATAAAAGAAATCTTGAATCTTAAAATTGTTAGACATTCTTACAACAACACATAAATATTTTGTGCAACTTATGTCCGTAGACTCATCAATAATAATAGAGAACTTATTTATTTTCATTAATGAACAAAGGTTTTCAAAATTTTGTGCACCAGTTACGTGTTTTATAATCGCAGTGGATTTAGTGCGGCTGCAGTGGATGTTTTTCGAGACTTCGGAGTCATTACAAATAGTTTTTATGAGACATGGCAAGTGTTCCATCAGGTTGAATGCTAAATTATGTTCAGCGAGAAAAAGGCAAAGTTTTATCTCAGCTTCGGCAACCTTCCTCTTCAAAGATATTTTGAATCTGTCATTCTCCAAGACGCTTTGATTCACGACGGTTCTTGAATAGCTTGTATGTTTTTTTGATTCTGAGTGACGTTTAAGGCTTTTTACACCCATACTTGTCTTTAAATCAGTGCGACAAATCTTGCAGTATGTGAATCTTTTACCTATAGGTATAATAAGAGAAAATGTTCATAACAACAATTTATGTAACGGGCACCTAAATATAAATATAATTTCCAAATAATGTTATTGCTGATTAAGGTCTATGGGTTGATTAAGGTCTATGGGTGATGCAAAACATTGCGAACTTGAATTTTTCATTTTGAGGCATTTTGAAAGCTGAATCAATTGTAGGTAGTAATTAATGTTAAGGCCATTAATGAAAAAAAAAGTTGTTTATGTGAAATGCTGTACCAAAATGGATTTTTGATTTGCAGAAATAATCGAGTAAGCTCATTCTTGCATTCAGGAGACTATGGATAATGCGTATGGATTTTAAATCATACCTCTCTCACTAGGCTGAATCCAGTTCTTACAAAAAGAAAGCTCTTCCCACTTCTTGGTATAAATTTGTTCGTACCTCAACTTCTGTTTTTTTCGAGGGGTAGTTTCACAATTGTCTTGAATTTCATGTTGTGACACAGATGAAACAGCAGCGCTTGTTTCATTAATTTCGCTTGCCCTTGATGTTGAAGCGATTGACGGACCTTGCTGACCGTTTCCAGATATTGGGATTTCGGTGACTTTTTTATTCTTTTTAACAAGAAATTTGTCCATTGTTGAAAACTAAATTATATTAGAAGATATGAGACAATGTTATTAAACATAAATTTGCAATATGTAGCTTACCTCATTTAATAAAAGCTTGAATTTGAGACAATAAATAGATTTTTATTTCTTAAATTGAATTCTCTTCTCACCGAAAATTTTTGAGTTCAAGACAAAAAATAACTGTTTAATGTTTACCTTTGGTTTTTATTTTGGTTTCTTTGTGTGCGTTTGTATTTGATTCTTTTTCATTCTCTTTTGTTGTAAATTGTCATTTGATTTGTCATTATTTATATAGAGGCTAGATGGTTCATTTTCTGAATCTTTTAAAATTATAACAAGGAAGTTGCATGTGCTGATTATAATGGGCAAATAGGTATGTTTGTTTTAAAATTAAGTTTTCAACAAATTATTGGTTTTCTTATTCTTTTTTGAAGGAAGATTTGAAAAATCATGAGATTTTCAATAAATTCATGAAATCATGAGATGGGGGTGAAAAATCATGAGAATCATGATAAATCATGAGATTCGGCAACACTGCTGGAAAGAGCCACAATTCGAGTGATTCTAACACCATTGAGTTAGGTAGGTATCTTATCCAGGTGTCAATAAGACTCCGAATCGATTGTATTATTATTATGATGTGATATTGATGCAATCTTTCAATATACAACTAGTGAAACCTTTCAAAATTGGTTTTTTTTCGATGCATCTATCCCCATATGATGATTATAGTAAAGCGAAAGCCCCTCTGATTTGATCAAGCAAACCAATCCAAACCAAAAGGTTTTAAAATATTCCAACGATTTCAATCTTCAACAAAAAAAAAAGGATTCAAATATAATATAATCAGCATTTTTTATAATCGAAAGCTGCTGCTGCTGCTGCTGCTGTGACCGAATAGCTTCACACTTTTTCTCCGATTTCCACGCTTTTCCAAAATAAAAGACCCAGGGAGACACCAATAAATGTTTTGTATAGCGCGCATATAGGCGCATACACCATCTAAGCTTAGATAACATCTCTTTTCTCATATTGGACATGGGTAATGTATCGCATTGTTTTTATCTTGTTTTCATCCACATTGAATAGATTATGAAGAAAAGATACTCGTATACCTACATAATTTCCAAAAATGGTGGATTATCAACTGTTGAATTCATGATAGTGTTGCCAGATTCACAATTTATTTTTTTTATAAATATTTGAAAAAAAATAACGTAAGGTGAAGTTGAATGAGTTCGGATCCAACTTCCACAGTTACAGCAGAATTAAGTTCTCCACAATTATTGAAGGTGGATTTTTACCATTTGTAACATATTATGAATGCCAAAAAGGTGGAACTAAGGTAGCATGCTTAAATGGAAGAAATAAAGCTTAAAAGCTAAATGGAGACAAATGCTTCTTGTTTGAGACTAAGATCCACTCGGTAGACATCATCATCATCGGCTCGGCAACCAGGGTCCGGTCCTGGCCTCTTTCAACAAGTCGGTAATAAGTCAGTTATAAGATCCGGTAGAACGAAATCTCATGTAACGAATTCCCGCACCTTGGAGAACATCATCGAACAGTGTTCATCGACTTTGAAAAGATTGTTGGTGATTAGTGATGTACTGCACGCAGCTTTTTTGACGGAAAACGGAGGAATTAAGTTGATTCTGCAATCATACCGCAATGGGGTATAAGTACTTACGATGTATGTATGTATGTGTGTTTGTACGATGGATCTCCATCAAATGATAACAATTGTAGATAGTAGATCAACACTGCAAGAACAAAAAGAGTCACTCTTGGAACTTCCTCATCTCCCCAAGGAAATATTTCTAGACAACCAGTTGAGATTGTAGAAAATTTGCAATATCTTGAGAGTACTGTTTCTACTCATGGTGAAACTGAACTAAAAATCAATCAAAAGCAGTGTTCGGAGTGCTGTCAAAAATATGGAGAAACAGCTCCATAAGCGTAGTGACCAAACTATAAATGTTCCGCTTCAATATTGAATCAGTGCTTCTTTATGGGTGAAACACTTGGAAAGTAACATCCGCTGTCAAAAGAAAGCTGGAAACGTTTGTAGTTTTGCTAAACATCTTGGGGATTTTCTAACCAAAACTTCATACCAGAACAGGTCAGGAACCCTTTGACTCTATCATGGGAATACGTAAGTGGCAGTGGATTGGCCATACACTTTGGGAGGGTAACGAGTGTATTGCGAGTCAAGCGATGCAATGGAAACTTGTCAAGCAGGCAGGCAGACGAAAGGGCCGACCTAAAAGCAGTTGAACGGTCGAACAGGAATCACCACACTGAGGAAGAGTTGGAGAGCGCTAAAACGTAAAGCTAAAGCGTAGAAGTAATGAGGGCCTATGCCTCGAAAGGAGAAAGTCAAAGGTTAATGTGATTTCTGCTGCAGTTAAAAAAAAATAATTTGTTATTTCTACCTGAGATAGAAAATTTAATTTTTTACGACAATTTTTTAGTTGTTTGAGAGAATTTTTTATTTTTTTTTTCAAAGTTATTTTCAATATTTTTTATTTTGTTGAAAATTATTTTTTTGGCAAAAAATTAAACCATGCACAGTTTTTTTTTTAAGGACTAAAAAATTTTTTGAAGAAATATGGAATCATGAAAATGTTTCCCAGTTTTTCACTTCTAATCAAAAAATTGCTCAAGTTGAGGCCTGCCTCTCGACTGAACATACCTTAAATGGACAAACGGAGTTGCATGAGTGGGTGTACCCGCTGATGTTTGATTTTGTAGCCAATTCATCGGCTGCATAGTATAAACTTATGATCATGGTATTTTAAACATCCTTGGCAACTCTAGCCCTCGCGCTGACAAATCATAATCGCCTGCAGCCCAATGATGACGATGACGATATGTGTATCTATGATGCATAATGTCATCGCATATAAAAACTACATTTGGCAAAACTTCCTTGAGACTTAGTTTTGGCACAATCTTTTCGGTTGCCCATAAATTCTTTAACTATATTGTGTTGCATGATGGAAAATCTTAGATCAAAAGATATGAGCTTCAGTTGATAAGTATAAGTTTGGTGCCTTTCGATTTTTTTTAGTGAGATTTTGTTTTTTCTTATTTTTTACTTAAAACTGTTGAATTTTTTCACTGTTTTTATTTTTTGACCAGTTCATGAACGTTGTTAGTATTTTTTTTTTATTAGTGCTATGATTTATAACACCGATTAAGAGTGTATCATCTGTGTAGCGCACGCTTAGGATGGTTTTAAAGGTTCCTCCATTGGGTTGTATCAACGTCGTCGTGTCGGTCGGTAGCCGTCCAGAAAGCCAGACAGTCTTAGTTTATATAGATGAAGATGGTTTTGATGCCCCGACGACGGACGTTGTAGTGTAGTTGTCGGTAGCCATAAAAAGAATTGTTAACTTTGAGGAGGACGCGACTTATCTTTTTTTTTCCGTTGTTGTAGTTGTTGTTGTAGTTGTTGTTGTAGCTGTTGAAAGAGAAGCACCACATGATGTGCACAGATTATGGCAGAGATTTAGGAGTAAACCAATTTCGTTTTGAAACAATATCTTCTCCATGATGCACTTACATATAACCATATTTTTTTTTTGGTCTAAAGATGGAGAAAGTTTTTTTTTTTTGTTTGAATTTTTTTCGATCATCATACATAGAAAGATATTCCATTTTTGGTAGAAAATTGGCCAAACCAAAGGAAGATTATGATGATGATTGCAGTTATGTGCAGAATTGAGAAAAGAGGAAGTTATGTATAGAGCTAAGTTATGTAGGTGAGAAATTGTTTTGAGCTTGTTATGTTTAGGTTAGGTTATCGCGATTGTGAAGTGGAGTGTATCTTTTATTATATAGGGACGATTTATATGTTTAGTTAAACCAAATTTAATGGTTTAAGTTTTTTTTTTTTGAGAGAGAGATATGTATTGTGATGTAAGAAGAGAAGGTTTAAAAAACCGTTAGATAACTTGGAAACTGATGTTTATTATTTTATCAGACTAATGGCCATATGTGCATATATGGGAAGGATCAGACATATTGCGAGGATATAATCTGAGACTTCAAGTTTGAAGTAGAGTAATTTAACCCTTTAGACGTTTGAAAGAAGCCCTTTTGAATGTACAACCATAATTGGAATTTAGGTGTCTTCAAAGTTATAACAAAGTCACGATCCATTCGCTTATTATAGTCTTTTTTGTAATTTAAAGACGCTTTCTCGAGATTGATTCCGAATCGATTCTCAACAAAGTAGTTCTTCAAAGCACTCCTCAGCACAAACGCTTGAAGTAGAAATTTTCATCCGTTCACTTTCTTCGTCTTTATCTCGCTTTTTTAATGTTTCAGCTACTGTACTGATGACAGTTTCCGCGCATTCTGGTTGATCTTCCTAAGCTTAATTTTTTTTGGTATCAATTCAAATATTTTCCAGTTCATAAGATCGTACTTTATAGTACCCCCGGAGAAGTAAGGCTCAACAATAAACTGCTAGGCATTCATAGCGGTGCGAGTATTACGGTGGAATTGTTTTGGGGGAACATGCAGTTGGCTATTTCACTAGAACACTAATTAAGGAAATAGCTATAGAATAGTGACAGGAAACCCAGACACTTAGCAGCATTTTTGTCAACGAAGAAAGCTTCATCAAATGCACGCATCGATAATAGACCGCCATTCCAAACTCTTTCAAACGCTTTTGAAATATCAAGTGCAATAACCATACTTCCTCCAGATGTAAAAGATATACCTACCATCGGATCACCAGTGAACCTATTGCTACGAAAGCCGTACTGCCGGTCATTAAAAAGCTTTCGTTCTTCGAGATATTTCTTAAGCTGGCGATTAACCAGCGTTTCCATGCACTGCAAAGAATGGATGCAAATGCAATTGGACGATAGTTGGAGGGGAAGAAGATTCGTCTTTTTTTTAGAAATGGGCTAGACAAAATGCTGTTTTCCATCCACTTGGAAAGAGATAGTACGAACAGATGGAAAAGCCTTATGTAGAACCTATGCAAGCGTGGAACAACACCTCTTCAGAACGATTCATGGTTGAGATATTATCTGGTCCAGCAGATTTGTATATCTCGAGATATTTAAGAACTCTGGCAACTGATTTGGAATATATGTAATTAGTAAGAACTTTAATTATTAATTGAATTTTAGGTACAAAAGAAATGTCAATCAAGTTTTCAGGAATAGAATATTTTCTTTAAATAGATAATTTTTAAAACATAAAGGTCATTAATTACTCCTCTGATTGGTTTCATACGTCTGTCATTATTTTCTACGATTAAATTTATTTAATTGCATAATAAGTCATTTCATATCTCTGATACTGAGAGCTTCATTGAAATTAATAAAAAAAGCAACCTTCAATACGACAAACGACGGACGCGTCAAATGGAAAACGCCACCACACTTCTTAAAAATTTTTAAAAACCAATCTACATAATAGTAATAAAACCAGAGTGCTGCGCAATGCATATCGCGATTCTCGCCGAAGAGCTAAAAATATAATGAAATAACAACCAAACTTCTATTTGGCTATTTGGCTGATTGGTTTCATACGTCTGTCATTATTTTCTACGATTAAATTTATTTAATTGCATAATAAGTCATTTCATATCTCTGATACTGAGAGCTTCATTGAAATTAATAAAAAAAGCAACCTTCAATACGACAAACGACAGACGCGTCAAATGGAAAACGCCACCACACTTCTTAAAATTTTTTTAAAAAACCAATCTACATAATAGTAATAAACCAGAGTGCTGCGCAATGCATATCGCGATTCTCGCCAAAGAGCAAAAAATATAATGAAATAACAACCAAACTTCTATTTGGCTATTTATCATTTAGATACATCATTTATCTTTTGAGAGGAATATAGCAATTTCCTGCCCCCTGGACATACAAACCTATAGCTTAGAACAAAAACCTGATGACGAGATGAGGAGAATCCCCTGGCGGTTATATATACATATTTCTCATTTTGGATTTGAATTCGTAGGCTGATGGTCTCACTGATGACGACGACGACGGACGGACGGACGGACGCTATAGCTGATTCAGTTCGCTCTGCAAAATTGAAAAATGACTGATAATGATGAATGAGGACGACGAAGCTGGCGGATGCTATTGCTCTCAAAAAACAAACACGTTGCATGAATGTATCTAATGGATATATGCATGCAGTGTAGTTAGTTGCAGTGCAGCTCTTCATCGCGATATATGTATGTATAAGCGGTATGTGTGCCTTAATGCGCAAGCTTACCAAATGATTTGAAAATCGAATGTGCACTGCACTGCTGTGTTTTGCTGCACTGCACTCTCTCTCTTCGTTTTCTTTGCAAATATTGCCGCATGCATGCGCATTGCGGGCATCTCAAATCCATCGACTTGCGAGTCAAGTTGGTTTAGTTAGTCCATGCGTCTGTCTGTCCGTCTGTATGTCTGTCTATCTGTCCAGATGTCACTTTTGAAAAATTAATGTGAGTTCTGTTGTGTATGTGCTGCACAGAAGATTCATTCCGGGATTACACTCTCTTAATGTAAATGATTTTTAGTTTCGGATTTGCGGGACCTCAAGTTTTAGAATGCATCCGCAGCCACAACATCAGCCTGCCCCAAAGTATGTATAAGTATATCTTTGGGGATACGAGACGCCAACTTAAGAATTGGCCTTTTAAGATTAAGCAGATAATTGAATGGCATCAGAGCTCTTTTACTATATAACAGGACGACCATTGGCAGTTCGGCTTTCTTGCTTACTTGCTTACTTCGGAAGGTGGAACGGAACAGTGAGAGGTGTGCAAACGTAGATATATTAAACAAAAAAACGGAGAAGAAAGCCTTTTGTGCGTAAGTTAGTGTGTCTATGGGGCTTAATATCGAGCGTTGGAAGCATCAGTTAGAAGTCTGTTAAATCTATATAAAATGTTCTACCCAGAAGTTGCTCCTGCGCACACAGATCAGCGTTATTAATCAAAATGTTTTTATTTTCGTAGATATATCGATTTATTTTTTATTTTTTTCTGTGAGTTCGAAGAAATGAGAAATCTATCTCTGGAGGCGCTACTTAAATATACCTTCCTTTTTACATACCTTCCAAAAGTTCTTCTATACTGATATCATTGAGTTCTTCTGTGATGTTGAGTTGTGAAAATGGGAAGAACGATTACTTCAAGCGCACAACTACTCCTTGCGTGTGAATATACAATTCTATTTAAGAGGTCATGATACTCTGTATGATGGCAGTGATTTGTTTGAGAACGAGTTTTTATTTTTCGGAATTGTGGATTATTCCATGCCGAAGACCGAAGATTACGTTTAAGTTTTGGTTATAGAAAATATATCTACAACTTGGGTTTGAACTTGACCTGCATCAGTTTGTTTGATTTGATGGGATTTTAAGATATCTATTGAAAGAACGATTTAAATGTTCATGTCAATTTCATGTTATTGAGGAAATGATGCAAGTTTTTGGAACTTGAATAGAAACTACAAAATTGAACTAGCAACTTCGTGGAAGAAGTTGCTGAGTCGACTGAGAAGATTTGTTTTGGAATTATTCAATCACGCCTAGATGCTTGGTATTAATTAGCTTACTAAATGACTATCCTTCTCATACCAATCTCTCTCACATTCAGCAGAAGCCACCACAAAATGACCGTTGATCCCAACAATGGCGGCCTTTCAGTGGTTGTTGCAGAAGCTTCTAAATCATATTAAGCTTCTTAAGCTTATTAAGAATCTGCCTTCTTCTAAAATGCACATATCTTTACATCACTGGACTATGTACTTGGGCTATTTATACCCGGGTACCCGGTACACTGACCCAGTCATTCCAGGTATTATCCGGGTAGCGGGGAACCCGCAAGGTGTCGGGTACCCGAAACATGATTGGGTACCTGACACATTGCCGGGTACCCGTCCGGTTTTGTGTAAACGGGTACCCAATCATGTTTACCTGCGTAATACCCGGAAACTCGGTTATCCGGGTAACCCTCCAGTGTACCGGATACCCGGTCGAAATCAATAGCTCTACAGGTCGTGTTTTTTTAGCTGAAAATCTTCGAAATCACCAAATTCCCCAAATCTCTAAATTCTTAAGCAGTAATTCTCGATTGATAGAATCACCATTTAAGATCAAAAACTGGTACTTCTGACTCTTGATAGATTTTTAAAAAGATATATTTAAAAGACTGTTATATTAAATATTATTTTGTAAAAGAAAAACAATCGATCAATTGAATTGTCTTAGTTAATATGAAAGCTTCTTCAATTTTTTTGTTTTGTTTTTCATTCGATCAGACTTTGTCAATCATAGTGACATGCGAAGCAACCTCATTTTGATCCGTCTCCGTAACGTCTGTTTCAATTGTGCCTTATTTTTTTAACTTGAAATTTGGCCTTTTTGTTATTTACAAAACTAGAGCTGGGTTTAAAAGACTGGAGAATTGTAAGCAATTTGCGTAAGGAGATTTGAAGCTAGTCTGTCAATCTGAAGAATCAGCAAATCCCCTCTGGCGGTAGTTGTGATTCGGCGTTATTCTTAAACTTTCTTTTAGCTAAATCTTCGTATTTAATCATGATTTAAAGGAAAGGTGGGAACTTAAAACTATTGAATATTCTAGTCTTTCGAAACACATAAATTTAGGTACAAATTCTGTTCCTCCTCGAAAATTAAGCTTTGAATCCTTTCAAAAATTGATTTTCTTTTGAGTTATTTTTAGTTCAACTCTATGAATATCTCATAATACTGGAAATTTTGGAAAGTGAAAACGTCAAGTTGCACAGCTCCAAAAATACTGTAAAATAGATAAATTATAAATAATGGATTAATTTAATTCACTAAACATGTATATCAATATCAATTTTTTTTTAAATAAATCATAAGAAAAATTTTACATACTGATTTAGCTTGTAAACTGTATCACCAATAATTCATTACAAATAAAATGAAATTGTTTTGTTGACGTAGCTCACAAAAAAAAATACAACGAAGAAGATTCACATATCCCGCAAAATGAAGTTGGTAAAAGCGCTGTATTAATTTTTTTTCATTTTTTTTTTAAATTTTATTGTCAGACCAAATTCACTTCACGATGTAAGGGCGATCACGATCGAAATATCGATCGATCGACTGGGTACTCAAATTTGAACCCTGTGGGGGTCAAGAAAATGCTCTCTTCTTTTCCCATATTTATACATCGATCGCGCACCCATCCAGCAAAATGGATATATATATTTTCATGGTTTTCTTATAAAACATCTTATGCCACTAAGAAAAAAGAAAAAAATGTATATAAACAAAAGCCGAAAGGATTTTCGATCTTCGGCTTTGTGTTCTTTTATTTTCTTTAACTTCTTTTATTTTATTTTTGGGGAGACACTACTCGCTTTGAAAAGAACCGAACTTTGCAAACTTCTGGAACAAGATAAAAAAAGAGGTACATCAGGAGTAAAGAATTAATAAGAGTTCTTCCTCTAAACCATATAATATCCTTTACAGTGGCTTTCCTTGTATGCGACGATGCACTTTTGCACCAAAAATAAAAAAAAATGTCGATATGAGCAATGAAAATCTCTCATGAAACTGCTGCACCATCACACAGAGTCCAAGTCAACTAAAAAGGAAAAAAAAAACATCCTAAACGAATCCCAAAAGGCAAACATTTATCTTTTGTTGAGCAATTGTTCCAAGAGTGGTGTGGTGGGTCTCCTTTTGCTTGTGATATGTGCCTCCTCCCTGGGTTAACTTTTGCCCAAAGAATATTATATTCAGAGAGCAGCGAGACCATATCATCAGCTATTGAAGAATGGACTTATGTGGTAGAGATATATTGCACGTTGAGGCAGATACATTTTTAGCCTTAAATCGCATAAATCAAAAATTTGTTCATATTTCATGGCCTGATAAGCTAACAAGGATAACAACATGATCAATGGAGTTTTTTTTTTTTTTTTTGTTAGTTTCTGTTGTATTTCCTGTCTTCTTTTTTTTGTGATTCATCGGTGAAAATGGGATCAGGAATTTTGAGTTTAGTGTAAGGTTAGTTATTTTTTTGAGGTTTTGTTTTATTTTTTCAATTTTGTTTTTAATGCAAAGTCATGCCTTCGACCTTCTTATACATTGTATTTGAGAGCAATTTAGATACATTGTATGATGTCTACAAAATATATGGACAGTGGGACTATCTTTTGAAGGTGTGATTTTTGTTTCGGAGAGGAATAAAAATTTGGAAAAAAATTGTTAAGGAGGAATTCTTGAGATTTAAATCTTTTGCGGGTTAAGCTTGATGAATACATAAATTTAATTAAAGGTATGATAATTATTGAAAGCGATGTTTAAAGAGGAATAAAATCAAGTGTTCTATAAATATTTAAAAATTAAGGCATTTATATTGGTGATTTGAGTATGATCCTTGGCAGTGTCTTAAATGTTCGATGTTTATTGTCAAATTTGAACAAGGCAAAAAACAGTTCCGGTATCAAAGCATGCCAGATCTTAGATAGCAAAAAAATCCATACTAATTACGTTTTGACGTTTGACGGTGTTCTAAGGCGAATTTTTAAATAATCTCAATCATCAAATCAGAATGATTGATTAAGTTTATTTAAATAAGTTCAATCAACTCTTCAAAAAAAAAAGTAAAAAAAAATCATCTCCCCATAAATCATCTATCCATCATGCTGGGGTCCACTTAAAAACATAAAAATGCAAATTGCCATCAAAAAAATTTCAAAACTCGCTGCTACAGTTTTTTTTTCTTGTTTTTAATTTCATGCATGTTTTTTTGTTTCTTTCCTTATGTTATTAAATTAATAAATGCAAATTTATTTTATATTTTATTTATGGATCAAACAGCTTAATTCACACTCAATGGGGATTTTGCGGTTTGTGGTCTTTTGTTTTAATAATAAATTTAAAAAAAAAAAAAGAACAAAACCAGTGTATGCTTGTATTTTTTTTGTTTGTGGTTAAATTGGACACTGAATTTAAATGACACATAACGAAAATCAAAAAGATATTAAAAAAGCCTATGAATGTTGGGTATATGATTAAGTTTAAAAAAAAAAAAAAAAATGCGATTGGAATTAATGAAAAGTCAAAAGTGTTGTTTTCGGTTGATTAGTTCGCTTTTGATATGTGATAAGCCAAATTTATGTAGTTTATTTTTTCAGTTATCTTAGATCTTAATAGTTTAATTTCTTGTAAAACTTTTTTATTCAATTGATAAAATTGTGAAAGTAAAAAAACATCTCAATAAGAAATTGCTATCAAGTAGATTTGTAACTAGCTCATAATTTTGTTCAGCATTTTAATAATATATAAATATTCAAAATAATTAAAGAATTTATTTATAATTTTTAAACCGGATTCAATTAGAAACCTCGTAAAATTCGAAAAATAATATTTTAAAGTTCGGTTCTCAGCTCTTTTGATTAAATTTTATTTGATTTGCTTCTCAGCTTTATTGTTTTAAAAAACACTTTGGATTTAAACCAATCATATTGCATAGCTTTTTTATTCATTATAATTCCTTACCTTATCCTACAAAAGAAATTCGATAAATAAAAAAAAAATGTAAGTTCGCTTCTCACAGACATTTTGTTTAAACATGTTACTAGCTTTTAAAATATAACGAATCACTATTATATAGAACAACAAGTTTTTAAATCTTGGTAGAAGATTTTCGAAAATGCGAAATACAAATCTTAAGTTCGCAACTCAGCTCTTTTGTTTATTTAGGATTTTCCGATTTTGACTTATATCAATCTCGTTTGTATCATTATTTATAACGAAATTCAAAGAAAAAATAAGCGTAATTGCTTACACTTTAAAAGATTACTCACAAGAAACGAAAATAAAACGAATCTAAAAACAAAAGAGCTGAACAGCAAACTATAAAATTATTATTTTCAAATGAGTTTTCAACTCGATTTTGATCGAGTTATGAAAACTTGTTTCCAAATGAAAATAATTATGTACAAAAACATTCACGATATTTGATTTAACAAGCAATCAAATTGCTTATCATTCGTGCATAAGTACCCACTTTAAATCTTCATCAATAAGAGACGAGTAAAAAAATGTAACTGTGGCAATTTACATGTGCCCTTTTGTGAACTGTACCTAGTTACACATATCTCTGGATGCACATTGCACATTCCCATAAGAACTAAACAACTTCAACTCTGGAAATTACAAACAAATTTCATCTGTTCTTTCCCTCCCTTCCCCAAAAATAATGACTGATTTTTGTATCAAAAAAAAAAAAACTGAGCAAAGAAGTAAGACAAATTGAACAATAACTTTAATGTTAATTAAGGAAGAGAATACACATAATCAAGTTCTTTTCTGAGGTTCAATTAAATCAATCGCCCGCAGGTGATACGTTTTATCGTGGATTACAAGTGCCCTTTATTTATTTTATTTTTTTTTTTCATTTTGAATTTATTTTTGATTATTTGTGTTGAATGAATCTGTGCGGACTTCGCGTCTTGTACAAAAATTGTGTGCTAAATGTTCCAATCAAAACATATACGGTTTGTGGCTCGGCAGCGATCGGTCGGCAGTGGTAGCTATGCTAAGGGTATCATTGTATTATTATTGAATGTTTTCCATAAAATTTACAATGATGATTGTTTTGTGCTTCCTGACCCGACCGCGATTGCTGGCGTCATCGACATCATTCATTCAGTATGAAATTTTCGCAAATATGAAGAAGATACAATTCAATGTTTATCTTTTGGATATAAATAAACAAAGTGAATTGGTGAGGTGATGCTTTGGAATGGATTTCAAGCTCAATTCTTTGATTGAGGGAAAAACGAGAGAGAGAGAGAGAGTGAGGAAAAGAGCTCAATTATGAAGATTTTTTGTTCAAGAACAACACACATGAGGCTTTTAATCAATAATCGTCTGTGCAATTAGGAACGAGTTTTATACAAACATATTCATACAGTTGATGTATGAGCTACTTTTACATAAATATTTATTTTCCACTGGAATTATGGCGAAGCAATAACATCGTCAAAATTAATCTATAATGAAATCCCATTCGGGAGTTAATTATTGATATCAGTGTGTTGGATATCAGTACAACACACAGTAGCATCATCAAAGGGCACTGTAGTGCCAAGTTCTCGCACTGCACTCTTTTTACGAGAATAAACTTCGAAAATTTTCAACCCACATAATTTTAGTACCAATGAAGCCAGAAACTTCAAGGTCAGAATATTTACTTCTTATTATTTTAAACTTTGATTATTATATGTTATTACTCAGCGTTAAAATAAATTTTCAACGAACATATATAAAAATCGCCAAGATATAACCTGCCCAATATTAAAGAAGCTAGAAGTATTTCCTCCAATAAAGCGGTTGTTAATGGAGTAAAAGCTGATATAACTCATTTTTATTTATTAATGTATATGCTTTAGTAAATATATTATTATTGGAGAAAAACTCCTATACTGTTGATTTAAGTCAAATCAAAAATAGGTTATGTTAGCTTTTACTCCAGTTATCATTGCCTTATTGGAGCAAATAATCAAAAAAATGAGCAATGCCTTAAATTAGCATTTACTCCAATATTTATTGACTTTTTGAAGTAAATACTCATAGCTTCTTTGTTATAGGAGCATTATACTTCCTGTTTCTTCAATAGTTTGTATATAAAATCTTACAGAAAATTTGATTCAACGAACATATAACACTAATGTATTGCGCTACAGAAAATATCTATGGAATGATTTATATCTGCATTTAATCCAATAATGATTTAACATCTACTCAGAAGAGCTATATCAGAATTATGCATTTAGTAAAATTTTTTATTTCAGAAATCTGAAGCAAATATTTATCCACGAGAAAGGTCTAATCATTAAAGAAAAAGACATAAATAATTAACTAAAACATTTATTCTTTTATTTTGTGACTGACTCTCTATTCTTCACTGTTTTCGCAAATAATTCAAAAGCACGGTGACTGATGCTATATTTGAAATTTATTGAGAAAAGAAATAAGGTTGTACCTTAGCATCTTCCAAACTGTAATTTTTCTCAAAAAATTTGTGACAATAATTTTTTAGAAAATTCAATTTCCTTTTTAAAGATGTCATAAGATTTATTCTAGGACAACCAGTTACAAAGATAGACTTTTTCAAAGTTGTCTCCATTCATTTTACTATGAAATTGATACGTTAAATAAATAAAATTGTTCTTTAGGGGCATATTAATAGTCGTCTGACATGTGGTTTCTTTGTCTCTTCTAAGCTAACCTGGAGTTTATGTTATTCATAGACAATTTAGACCCGGGTCCAAAAGATAAAGTGGAGCTCAATCCTTAAAAACGGTTGACTCTTTGACTAAGTTGTTTTTTCTATCTGTCAAAAAATGGATTGGATTTCAATAAATTGACAGGCAATAGTACTAAAATTGTAGCAGAATTCTGTTTTTTCCTAAACAAAGCTGCCAAATTCTTTATGAATAGCAGCTGTTTCTAACCAGTGTGTTAACTTTAGACTCGATGCTAGTTGGACTCGGTTCCAATATTTGAATATCCCAATATCTTCTTAACGGTAGTTTTAAAAAAAAAAGATTATGAACAATTTTTTAGAACATGAAATTTTCTTTACAAATTTTTTCTAGAATCCATTTAGGTACAAACGATTCGAAATTTATAAATTTTCAAACTTTTCTTCATACAATTTGTAGGGCAAAAAAAACCTCTAAAAGTTGAAATTTTGAGCTAATTTTTTTGAGAATTTTGTTCTCGTCTCAAGCAAACAATTTTTCATGATTTCGAAACCACTTCTAAACATTTAGCCCACCCTAAAACATATATATAAAGGTTGTATCTTCATTTAAAAAAAAACTATGTTTAAGAATTCTTTGCGTCTTAAATGAAGTTTTTTGTATTATAGTTTTTGGCATCATATAGCCCCTTAAGATCTCTAAAAAAAAAGTGTCATTAAGTCAACTACTAACAACCTGCACCTAGCCTCTGCCATTATTAAGTGTACGTAGTAGTCATGTGTCAATAATAATAAAATAAACGACGGGATCACTATAAAGTTCACCAATAGTTTAAAAACAACCCACCAACTAAACTTTCACACCTCTTTTAAGTCCAAACACATCTATAATGTAGTCTCTCTTACTAAAGAGACTCCATAGAGGAGTGCTTCTTGTCACAACTTCACTTTATCTTCATCTTGACCATATAAACATATATAGTTGACTCTCGACACAAGTTGCCCCCAACTGATTATTTTTTTTTTTTCAATTTACCACTATCGCTTCGTACTTGCGTGGAGTAGAAGTACACATGCGCGCATGCGCACATAGTTTATATAAATTCATTTGATTTATTAATTGAATCAAATTACAACGGGATCTTATCAATCTACACATTAAAATACAAATGAGCTGTCTTAGTAGCAATTATCTATTATAGGATGAATCGATTTTTGGTTATCTGTTTTTTTTTAAGTATGTTCAATTTGCATTTGATGGTTTTTAATAAAAAATTATATGAGCATCTTACTTTTCTTGTGTATTTTGTTGACTAAAATGGCAAAAACAATTAAAAAAAAAGTCAATTGCGCACTCTTTGAACTGTGAGTCTGGTGGGCCATCCAATCGCACCGGGGGAAATAAGCTAAAGCAACAGCAGCAACAGGCAGCGGTCAATAAAAGTCACATTATTTCAATGAATACGAAAAAAATGCGATATTCACTACAGATAAATATAGTTGAATACCTATCTCCAATGCATTGGTGCGCTATGAAATGTTTTTTTGGTGAGACTTGAAGACAACAAAAAAAAAATTTTAAATAAACCGCGACCAGGTGTTGCTGGGGTTGTTGCTACATGTATAGAGATAATATTGGTTTTGTTGCTGCGCAATATCGATAATGGTTCCACTATTTGGCTACGGTTATGGTTCATTGAGATCTAACAATATGTTAATGTTAATGCTTGTGCTCTGTAAACATGTGTATGATACTTGAAAGATTATCACTATATGTAAATTAAAAGTATATTTTCTAAAATGACCTTTGTAGATAAATTCAAGAAAATATAAAACTTTTGAGAAATGATTCATCGATGTTCTTCTGTTTGTATATGAATCTGTGTTTAGCTTATAAACTTATGTAGAACAAAATTTTAAAGTGCGAATAAGACACCTTTTAAGAAAAATAGCTATGTAAATATGTCAGTTTACAATTTCATATTCATAAGTTTATAACATACAGTTTTTTGTAATTGTAATAATTATACGAAAGACTTATTGATTTAAAAAGTTAACTTATTTAAATTTTATCAATTTTTCTGCACGGATATGTATTTAACAAGTATAGAAAAAGTAAACATAAGGTTTTTTCTTTACCATTTTAGGTTTTCAGAAGTTGCTGGAAAGTTATAAAGGGTGTCCAAAAAGAACGCAAGATTTTAATTTTAAATAAAACGCAGATATTTAAAAAAAAATCGCGAATTCTTTATTATATCGTAAAGTAGACAGGATGAGGTTATGTATAAAACAACACATCGGGCAGATGGCCGCCGCCGCTTTGCTGGCACATACGCGATCTTTTAATGAAATTTTCAATGACCGTTTTGCACAAATGCTGCGGTATTTCATTAATGCAGCGTCCAATTTCCTCTTTTAAGGCTCGAGTCGTCGTCGGCTTATTCGCATAAACCATCGACTTCAAAAAAGCCCAAAGAAAAAAGTCCAATTGTGTTAAATCGCACGATCTAGGCGGCCAATTCTGGTCTCCAAAACGCGAAATAACACGACCGGGAAATGACTGATGCAGCAATTGAATTGTTTCTCTGGCTGTATGAGATGTGGCGCCGTCTTGTTGAAACCACATCCCCTCCACATTCATTTCTTCAATTCTAGGCACAAAAAATTGGTTATCATTTCACTACATCGAACACCATTGACTGTTTGCGCTTGACCTGACTCATTTTCATAAAAAAAAGGTCCAATGATTTCTCCAGCCCAAAATCCACACCACACAGTGAAATGTTGAGGATGCATTTGCTTCTCGTGAATCACTCGAGGATTTTCCTAGCCCCAAATGCGACAATTCTGCCTATTGACGAAGCCATCAAGATGGAAATGGGCCTCGTCACTAAAGATGATTTTATCGGCAAAATCAGCATTTTCATGTTGTCTCTCCAATACCCAATTAACGAACTCCCTTCGCTGTGCATGGTCAGCTGGCTGCAGTTCCTGAGTCAATTGAACTTTGTATATGCATGAAGCTGCAAATCTTTTGTCAAAATTCGCTGCATAGTGGATTTGGAAACACCAATTTGCTGAGCTCGGTGTCGAATTGAGGTTGATGGAGTTTGAGCGACATCATCACTTACTGCTGCGATATTTTCGGTCAATCGACCTGGTCGAAGGCGCGTTGTTGTCTTTACATGAGTGACAGACCCAGTTTTAGCAAATTTTTCCATTAATCGCTTTACATTTGACTCTTTTGGAGCATTATTGTAACCCCAAATTGATCGCAATTTTCGAACTGTAGCCGCAACACTTTCACCATTTTGGTAAAACAATTTTACATTGAGAATGCGTTGTTTATTCGTGTAGAGCTCCATTTTTATTAACCTTATATACCTTCTACTAACAAACAATAATAATTGTTCAAATGTCAAACAATGACACTTCGAATGGCGCCAAACTTAAATCTTGTGTTCTTGTTGGGACACCCTTTACTTGCACAATTTCGGAACTAAGCTTTTCAAATATCATTTTTTCCGTTTTACAAAATCCTGGCAATTCATTTTTAGAAAAAAAAATTTTGTTTCTTTGTTTTGGTACAAATATCATTTTTTTAATATGCTTATGAACAACTGAAGTATTCTTAATTTAGTGGTATTTAGTTCACACTTTGAATCTTTTCAGCAAACGGTCACACTGGTCATTTTTAGCTATGGTTTTTGATATAATTTTAAAATTTTAAGGAACTTATTAAAACCCAAAAAAAATTATTAAAATAAAACAATGGAAGTTGCTGAAAATTAATTAAAATTGTCCTCAATTACGCATAGACTTTATTTTTTTAATTGTGTTAACTTTACCTAATCTAAAGTTTTTTTTTTAATTTATTTTCAGGTGAAAGTGACAGTATTGGATAAAAACGACAGTCCACCAGTATTTCGTGATATTCCACTGACATTCAGTGTTAGCGAAGATCTTGGTGCTGGTCATACAGTTGCAACAATTCGTGCCACCGATCCAGACACACTTGGAACTCTGACCTATAGCATGATCAATGGGGACGATGGTAAATTCTTACTTGAACCGGACACAGGTAAATTGCGCCTAAAGGACGCTCTGGATCGTGAAACCAAAGATGTTTATCACCTGATTATACGTGTCACCGATGGTGTACAGCATACAGAAACCACTGTTATCGTACAGGTGAGTGCCAAAACCGACCTGAAGGTCCTTCTTATTTCTTTTTTTTTTTTTTTGGTATATTGTTGTGTTATGTTGTTTTGATGTTGCTCTGGGTTGCAGCCGTTTTTCTTCGTTTTCATTAAAAATTTTATTTGTTTTTTTTTTTGGATTTTTGTTATAAGACGAAAGAACCAGAGAGCAAGGCTCGACTGCCTTACTTAGAGAAGTTTGGTATGCGTGGTTGGCCTGAGAGGTAACCTTAAAGCCCAAGCAAACAGTACACATATGGTGCTTGCTTGCTTGCTACTGCTGGTGCTCTTTTAAGGAAACTTATTTTCTGCTTCTTTTTTTTCATTTGCAATGGGCGCTCTTCCTTTTTTTTTATTTTACCATCCATTTTTTTATTTTTGTTTATATATATTTTTTTTTATTAATTTCTTTGCCGGTTTTGGTAATTTGATGCTCCGCGTGTTAAAAAACCGCCTCAATGGTTTTTCGGTTTCAACCTTTTTTGCACCTCCTTTATGCGCTGCACAGAGAGATATATACAAGTTCTGTGATCTGTGTTGGTGGTGAGGTTGTGTTCCTGCGACGACGACGACGCCGCCGCTGCCACTACCACTGCTTCCACCACCACCACCCGCCGCCGCCTTCGGTTGCTGGGATTGCTCTGCTCGAAACTTCGGAGTCCAGCTCGAGCTCGCACTTTGATTTTAAGTGAGCGATAAAAAATATGTTTAATGTATGAATATGGATTACAAGCTTAAATTGCCGTCCATCCGTCGCTTGGTCGCACTGAATATGTGTATGCCTCTGCCGATACATATACATATATGTGAATTAAATGTATGTACGTTGGCTATTTCTTTGCCTGGTCTTGGGGGCAAGCTCTGTATAGATATCTAGATTTATCTGGACGATAAAAAGATCGAAAAATCATCTGAAAAAGACGAAAAATAAAAACGACAACGTAAAGCAACAACTTTGGCTCAAGGCGACATATTTTTTTTTTCATTCTTCATTTTTGTTGTTGTTGTTGATTTTTTTTATTGCGTTTAAGGACTGCTGTTGCTCTTGTAACCTTCTTTTTTTTTTGCTGATTTTTCAGTTGGTTCCCCGAGATTATTTGTGTAGAGAAACGAGTGTAGCTTTGTATTTTATTTTTATTTGTATGTATATGAAAAAGAAATATAAGTAAATTAAATTTACGTGAACACCCGGAAAGAAAATGTCATTTTAAACACTTCTGAATGAAGGTGACATTTATTACTTACGTGGTCTTGTGTTACCATCAGATGATGATGGGTTATTGGTGATGCATGCATTGGCCTGGTGAAGCGGCGGCGGCGGCGCTCTTGCTGCTGGGATTTGTTTAAAGTCATTTTTTTTATTTAAGTATATGGAAGTATTTATTATTACCTTCGTACAAAAAAAAATATTTCAATATCGCTTGATTTGGAATTCCATTGTCCATAAGTGTTATAGTGGATTTTGTTGTCCTAGTCCATTGGCTGCCTTGGGGATTTTAAAAGAAATCCTTGAAAATCAACAGAAATATGGCGTGATATGAGAATATGTATTATGAAATGAATGAATAATTGCATTTTAATGATAGAATTATACATGCTTGAAATTTTGAACATTTTGATTTCAACTCGATTTAGTGAGAAAAGGTGGAAGAATTTTTTTTTTTTTTTCAAAAATTAATAATAAATCAATTCCTAGTTACATATATAGGGTGTCTATTTAGAAATATGTATAAGGTTTTTTTTGTTTTGTTTTTCCTTTCAATGTCTATAACTTCACCAAACTTCAAGAAATGTTGTTCTGTAATTTTCTCAAACACGTTTTTCATGCACTTTTCTTTGACTTTATATAATTTTTTTTTCACAAAAACACGTTATAATGTACGAGTATATTTATAAAAGTTAAAATGAGAAAATTACTTTTTAAGTTTTTTGACTTGAATGACCTAAGGCCTCAAAAACTCATGGGTAAATTGTTTCGCTGACAATAGCACCCTTAGCTTTTCATATTCGTTTCAAGATTCACATCCCTGCTCTTCGGACGTGGAAATGAAACAGCTAAGTGCATTAAATTCTGACTTAGACAGCATTGTACAGTAGGGATTAAGAAATCGCGTAGAATTTAATGCTTCGAAAACTCAATGCTGCCTTCTGTCGTTAAAGCGAGACGTACCCCCTGGCCATTATCTATGAATGGCACTTGCATCGATGAAACTAATCAGCTTGCGATTTTAGGTATATGTATCACAAACCATCTTTTGTGGAATGGTCACATACTTAACGTCGCTAAAAATGCCGCAAGATGTTTAGGTTTCCTTTGGGGATGCAAGAAATTCTTTTCACCCTCTGATCTGGCTATTATCTATAGAGTTATGTACATCCAAAGCTTGAGTATAACTCCCATCTCTGGGCTGGTACTCCAGCAACTTACTTAAACCTTTTGGACAGTATACAAAGACGAGCCTTCAAAATAATCGGAGACAGGAACATCATCGATGCTTTTACGTCACTCGAACAGCGGCGTAATGTTTCCTGTCTCTCACTCTCTATCGTTACGGTAAATGCTCTAATGAAATAGCCAAGCCAGTCGCATTCCTCCCCTCAAACGATTCAACCGTAATACTCGCGCTTTCAGGAACCCAACATCGATCATACTGTTAAGTACATAAATTCGTTTTTAAGCCGTACTACGTGAATGTGGAATGCCCTTTTACGCTCTGTCTGACTAATGTTCACCGACATCTCCTTTCAAATCCCCTCGCACTTACCTAAAGCTTGCACTGTGTCTCTAACTTATAAAGGTTACAAAAAATCCCCTTAAAAAAATAGTTTTCTTACTGAAGAAGTGAAGAAGGGTTTAATCGAAGCATTAATCTCGATTTAAGTCTTTAAGCAATTGAGTAATTTGGAAATTCAGATCGCTGGCTTTAATTCTTTATTTTTAGTTGAATTCGGATTTCAAAATTCTGTATTCTAAAATTTTGAAAAACAGAATTCCGTATTTTAAACTCTGAACCTTTTCACTATCAAAACAATTTTTTAATTACAGAATTATATGTAGAATATAGAATTACGAAAACCAGGGTTTTAAAATAAAGAATTTCGGAATATGGAATAATGGAAAAACAGAATAATAGAATACAGAATTATGTTCATACAGAATTTTCAATACACATACATAGCTACAGAAAATTATCAATTTCTCATTTTAAACACAATTTTTGAGTGATGAAAGTGGTTAACAAATGATTTGACATAAATGAAATTTGCTAGCTCCACAAGTCTGTTTTACTTCAATTTATCTTGAACAAAAGAAAATGTCTCAGTTTGGAAATTGAATTCTAAAACCAGAGCTCTCTCTATAAGTCCCTAAACTTATAAATCCCTTCAAAGATATCTTTTCGCATCATCACATCACAGCACTATAAAATAGTATTGCAATACATTTTCAACTAAAATTTTTGAAATACTTGACTTCTGTTCATCAACTGGCATTCGAGTTCTTATCATATCGTAGAAATCAAGCACCGACAACGACGACGCGACGACGCAACTACCGACCCGAAACGCACCATATATCTACAAAAACAAACAAACAAACGAAACACAATGTATCTCAAATATTTCGTTGCGTTTAAAAAGCAGAAAAATTCATTTCGGTAAAGCAAAAAGGACAATCTCGAAACACCACCAGACAAAAGCAAGCAAACTAGAGAAAGAGCGAGAGATACCTTCAAATGAGATATCAATTGGAATCCAAAGTATGGCATTATTTGATGTTGGCTTTCATATAAAACTCAAACAAAGATATTTAACTGGCATCTTTTTCTGTGCGCACATCATCACAAACAGTGAATAAGAAAAACGCGAATATTCTAAGTTATTCACGCAGCCAACAGAAGCTGGAGAGCTTAAGCTCTCTTATGTCCTTTTTTTTTTGCTCCAAGTGGTGCGAGCATCGGTGAAATTTGATTGAAGCCAAAAAGCCAGGCAAACAGTAGCAAAAAGAAACATGGCGACCGTGCTTCATCGTCGCGTTGCGTTGCGTCGGTCGTCCGTCGTCGTCCGCCACGAATCACCTCACCTAAAGACCGCAGACAAAATGTTTGTTGTTCTGAATTGTAAATGAGGTGCAGTTAAATTTTTGTGTACCAGTATGTCGTCGTTGCGTCCCTGCCTCCTTCTGTTCCTGTCCCTATAAAACCACCATCGATTGCCCATCGATCTCTGCAACGATCTTCAGCTCAACTCAATAATTCCAGAAGTGAAAATTCCCGATCTTCATCTGCGCTTCAGTCTGAAATTATCGCCTTATGGTCATTATAGGCCGCATCAGAGGGCTCTTTGGCTTTTCGGCCATTGTTGCATATAGGATGCTGAATTTTTGGCTGAATTTCGTCATCGTCATCATGCTGATGAAATTGTGACATGAATTCACAATGAGCTCTATGGCTCCCAAATTGTTTTTTTTTTACAAATTTTATTTGCAAAGAATTTTTACTAATTTTTTGTTTAAACTTATTTTCTGATGTTTTATTGTTTTTTTTTTTATGATCACAGGTTACGGACACAAACGACAATCCGCCGGTATTCTCGGAAGCTGTGTACTCATTTGACATACCGGAGAACGCACCGCGGGGCTATCAGGTCGGTGTTATCTCAGCAACGGATCCAGATTTGGGTAATAATGCAATGGTCTCGTATACGGTAATCTCCGATTGGGCTAATGATGTGTTCAGTCTGAATCCACAAACTGGTGTCTTTACGCTGACAGCTCGTCTTGATTATGAGGAGGTAAGGTTGCCAATTTTTTTTTTTATATTTCTGGTATTGTTAGCAACAGTTGTTGTTGTTGTTGTTTCAACTGTTGCTGTTACTGCTGGTGGTAAGTTCTTGTATTGGTACATTTTGAGTTAAGCTCCTGTGGTCTCTGTATGTTGCAAGTTTCGAGGAAACGATTAAAAAATTCCACACAATTGTGTAGTTATGGGCCGATGACAGTTGTTGCTCTTCATTTGTCTTTTTTTGTAGTTGTAACATTTCTTTTTGTTTTTCTTTAAATATTTCAGGTGCAACATTATATCCTGGTTGTACAAGCCCAAGATAATGGCCATCCAAGTTTATCGACCACATTAACGGTTTACTGCAATGTTCTTGATTTGAACGATAACGCACCAGTGTTTGATCCTATGAGCTATTCAAATGAGATCTTTGAGAATGTTTCGATTGGAACACCAGTTGTAACAGTTAGTGCCACAGATATTGATTCAGGTAAGTGTGTGAGAGAGGATTAAAAATGTATTTCTTGTTATTTTTTTTTTGTTTTGGTTTTTATTGCACATAAAACATAATTTGAAGGGATTTTTTTTTATTTTCATTTTTTGTGTTGTGTTGTTGGGATGGAATTAAAATATAAAAACTTTACGAGGGGATGAAAATACAAACAAAAAAAAAAGACGGTACTAAAACAAAACTGAACTGATAAACATGAAAAGGCTTTTAAATCCTTTTTTTTAACAATAAAAAATTGTGGCGTAGAAAGCAGTTGTGAAATCATAAAAAAAAATTTAAGTGGTTTTGAAAATTTTATCCATAAAATCTGAAATCTAAATATAAGTGATGGGATGTATGATTTGTTTTTGTAAGCTAGAAACTTATGTATTAACGAAAACATAAAAAAAATTAGTTCCAGAAGTTAAAGAATTACGAAAATAATAAAAAGAAATAATTCCATGTGAATCTACTTCGCAAAGGAATTTTTTACACCTCAAATAAAAGTAAGCCCACCATTCAAATAAAAAAAAAACATAAATATCACAATTATATTTTTTCTTAGCTATTGATCTATGCATAACGACACTGAATACTTAAATTTTCAAATAAATCAAAACCCACAAAATTTTTCAAACTTAACCTTACTTCTAATGATTTAACAATTTATAACAACAAAATCTCCCATATATCATATTTAAGTCTCACACGACAGAAAGCAATTTCATGTATAAGTCCATCTACCAAACTTGTTCACCATAAGCACCAAACCGCCATCAATCAAATATATGTCAATTTTTGCACCTGCAAAAATACCTTAGCATTCACACAACAAACCGCAAAATAACTTTCAATTTTTATAATTACCCAAGAAATTAGCCTGGTTTACCTATGACGATGATGATGATGGTTTGAATAGAAAACCTTCTTAAACATCTGTCCTCTAAGTATTGTATTGCAAAATAGCTAAGGTAAATAAATATATATACAAAAGAAAAGTTCGCTACTCAGCTCTTTCATTTCAAACCAAACATCAAACAATTTATTTTTTATAAATTACAGACTAATGTGCAAAAATACATAATATTACCACAAAATAATAGTGTTTACTTTCGCAATACTATAATTTTTATAAATGTCACCTGCATTGACCCGCAACATCACAAGAGAGTGAAATGCGCGCCACGAAAGTAAACATTCAAGTAAACTTAAAACTAAACAAAAAAACAAGAAAAGAGGGATTTTATATTTTTCACAAAATCACATCAATCCATCATAATCATCATCTCGATGTCCTAGCGATGTTATCCAAAAGCCATTTCATGGCAGAGCAGTGGTAGGTTGTATATATGTGAGGTTGAGGAAGCACCATCACTCGATGTGGTCATCATTAGATAGACAGATCAGGCGCACGCTGTGGGCACTCTGTTTTTTTTTTCTTCTTTTACGGGTGTGCTATTGATGGTTCAACAAAATTACAATAACTATTTTTTTATTCAATTCTCATCACCAAATAGAAGATGACCAATATATAAATTTATATCCTAGGGGTGTTGAGCAAATATTTCCATCACTGCTCTATAGGTTTACCACAACAACAATGAGAATCACTTCAAATTGATAGGAATTAAGTTCAAACTTTATTATTGATTGGTACAAATTTTCCGGGGTACTTGTAGAAAATTACACAGTTTGACTCTTTTTGTATATTTATTTTTATTTTTTATTTTTTAGGAGATAACGGTCGAATTGAATACAGCATAACAGCGGGTGACGATAATGATGATTTTGAAATTGCACAAAACGGTACAATTCGTACGAAACGTGAACTCGATCGTGAAGCAAAGAACTCGTACAATTTAGTTGTGACCGCAAGAGATTGTGCCAAGGAGCCCGAACAACGGAAGTTATCTTCTACAGTACAGGTAAGATGAATTTTTTTTTTATTTTGTTTCTTCACTTTTTTTTTCTTAAATTTTTTTTTTTGTTTTTTGTATTTTATATTTTGTTTTATGCTTCGCTTGATAATTTATTGCTGCAGAGAGATTTTAATGTTTACACGAATAAAGATATTAATTTTATGATCATCATGATTCTCGCTATTGGAGGCACAAGTATAGTATCCAGTTCTTCGATTTTATTCGTTGTTATTTTTTTTTTATTATTATTATTTTTGGAGTAAGTACCTTCCTACAGAGATAAAAATTGCATCCAAAACTAGGTATAGGTATATAAGACTGGCTATTTAAGCAGGTTTGATGCCATTGCCGTTTGGTTATTGTGGAACACAGTAATATCGTGACTTGAATTTTTCGATTCGATTTAAGGTTTGATAAAAAAAAAACAGAAAAATAAAATGAGTTTTGGTTATGAGTTGTGAATTTCATCGATAAAGGGTTAACCTTTAAAGTTGAGAATTTGAAGAATTTACGTGGTGATGTTGGAAAATGACAAAAATAATAAATCGATCTATAATTTTATTGAGTTTTGAAAATTCATATTTTTTTCTGAAAATTAAGTGGATGAAATAATCTGATAGAGAATTATTATATTGGTGAAACTAAAGGAGTAGATTCTCGTTTTATTATAAATTATTATTAATTGAAATTTTAATCAATTTAATTAAGGAAGTTTTTCATTTGCCAACAAATATTTTCTTGGTACACAATCTTCATCTTTTTGGTCTCAACTTTTTTTTTTGGAAAAAATTAAGAAATTTGAAATATTTTTAATGATTTTTTTTATTTTGACAAGACTCTAGGAAACAATCGATTTTTTTTTATTTGAACGGAAAACATATTCCATTAAAACATTTGAAAAAATTGAAAATTGATTTTTGTGGATAAGAAAAAAATCTATGGAAAAAAAATAATATTGAAGATGAGCAAAAAGAACTTCAAATTTATTTGACATTTTAAAGCCAACTGAAATACTAAATGATCCCAAGATTAAAAACAAAAAAAAAAATAGCAAAAATAGAATCAAGTAAAAGTCTGTCCCGCTTTGAAATTAATTTGCCGCCGTAAAAATAATTAAATAGAAATCAATTTTGGATTTTCGAATATTACAAAAAATCTATACTTGTCCAAAAGTTGAGTTTAATAAAACTGAAGCATGGATAATGGTTCTGGAACCTCTATTATATGGCTTGCTTTCTCCTACCGATTTTAAAATAATTTTTGAAAATTTTTTAACATTTTCCTTTTTTTTAAATCTTTGAAAATATTTATGAATTGCCTAAAAAAAATAAGCCATGTCCCGAAGCGCCCGTCTAGCGCCAAAATAATCCAAAATAAAAAGATATTCAATAGTAGCTATAAACTTTTGAATTTGAAATTTATTGCATTTTATTCTGAACCAACATTGACATTTCTTTAAAAAAAAAATCAACATTTTCTTCTATCTTCCAAATTTAGAGTTCAAAAATGTGTAGCTATATAAAATAAAACCAATTAAACCCACTCCCAGAAGTATCTCAGTCTAACAACTCTAGAGTAGGAAATAGTAAACTACATACATTCTTATCATATATTTGGTCATTGCTTTCTCGCGCACTATAATAAGTGACCCAATAAGTAAATATTTTGCTTTCAACACTTCACTATTTTCTTCTTTTAAACAACACATTACAATCTCTCACCAAGATATACTCATTAAGTTCAGATAAAAGTGACTCCGTAAATTTAACCATTAAAACATTTTGAAACCATTAAAACCACTAAAACAAAAAACATATCACACAATGCACTCAAATTCCATTGAAAGCCTATAGTTAAAACTAGACGACGATACACTTAAGTTCAATTTTTTTTAATCCAAACTGTAAATTGGGATAAAATTAAAAAAAAAATCAACAACAACAAAACAGCTAGATATCCATTAGGACAAGAGTCACTTCGAAAAATATATAAAAAAAAAAACTTTCATCAAATCTCTATAATGGCGACACTCGCTACTATCGCATTTTGTGTGCGCAACACTTCACAAATCCTCTAACATTAAACTATAGCCATACCAAAGCAACTCTTCACCCTCCTAACCGTCCTTCATTGCCATTTGGTATATTATAATCATTGACAGCATATAACCCCCCCAAAAAAGAAATAGAAAACCAGAAACATCCCAGCAGAGAATATGCACCTCAAAGTGCATCGAGTAACACACAACGCATGCAAATAACACAAAAATTGCTGCTATACCTATCCACGAAAGCAGAACAAGAATAATAACAAGATATCCTTACGAACTTATACAAAATAATGAAGATATCACAGAAATAAATGGACCCGCTTTACTATAACTACGACGAACCTGGTCAACAAGTGGTTGACGTCGGCATCAATGTGCATATTAATCCTCTCTGCAGTGCTTTGCCACCACATCCACCATCACTGGATATGCGAATCATTCTCATTCTCCTCCTACTCCTACTCCGCCATTAGTGGACGAGACTCCTGATGGAGCCTTCTGTTCACCGCTCTAACACTTCCTGTTGCAGCGAGTCATAGCAGTCACAGATGAAAAGTAGAAGAAGAATCTCACAACACATCTTATAAAATAAAATTTGTGAAATATATTTTATTTCCCCCCAAAGAAGAAGAAGAGGTGCCGGGTGCTCCTGATGGCTCCTAGAGTCTCCAGGGTCTTTCTATTAATTTCTTACATTTTGGCCATTTACCGTGGTGGACGACGACGACGACGACGACGACTGGGCTGTGTGTTGTGTGATGCGATCATTATATTGCTCGCTGTTACTGCTATCAATGGAGTACCTACCTTGTGGTAAGCACCGATGTTGGTTTTACTTAAACCTGGAGGATAAAAATGATGCTCTCTCACCAACTAAAACTAACTATCCACAGCCACACTTGTGGAAGATGATAGTAGTTTCGGAAGCAGAGGTGCGATGGTATGGCCATTGGCGGCTCGCAGCGGCCAGCTAATGCCAGTGGCGGCAGAACGAATGGCAGTTCTAAAGCACATGCAACCATCATCTAACCAGGGCTTATCTTATCCTTAATGCAACTTTTAAATTTTCCTCTTCATCGTTGGTCGCCGTCGCCTTCGTCGTCGTCGTCGTCGTGCGAGTCCAACTGCTGCGAGATGTGTCGTTGTGGCTTCGTCTTTGTCATCATATTGGCAGCGTTTTGCGAAGCCTTCCGTCCGTCCTCCGTCCTTCCCAGCTCTGATATTGCAAATGCAAATGGCTCAAGCGATCCGTGAAATCGTTGGGGGGTATGGTTCAGTGCTGCGTATATATAGAGAAATAATTTATTGAATTTATAGGGTAATTAATTTAATGTGAATAAAACTGTCTTCCGAAAGTCAAATGGTAACACATTCCCTAGTATTGGATTTGAAAAGAGATCTGGATTTGTATTTTTTGTTTTAGTTTGTTGTTGTTTGATGCTGTGTGAATCACTGGTTGGTTAGGCTTTTGTCTTCATTTCAGTGTCAGTATGTGTAATGTTTGAAGTTGGTTGTCCGATAGAGCAAAATTGTATTTGGAACAGCAGGAATGTTTGTTTTGTTCTATTTAACTGTTTTTTTTTTATT
The DNA here is from genome assembly GCA_958431115.1 of Syrphus vitripennis. Classification (NCBI taxonomy): domain Eukaryota; kingdom Metazoa; phylum Arthropoda; class Insecta; order Diptera; family Syrphidae; genus Syrphus; species Syrphus vitripennis. The sequence continues at coordinate 136,965,972 of OY288108.1, read as the reverse complement.
TAACGAATTAAGGACAAGAGAAATACTTTGGTTAGGAGTCAAATACGGAAGCTCATTAAGTGTTTGGTAGGGTGTCCCAGATTTTGAAAAAAAAAAAAAAAAAAAAAAAAGAATTGTAATCTGCGCCTAAATTAATCGGTGATTTTTGATATGATTTTGTCAACTTTTCAATCCTAACAATGAAGAGTTTTGAAGTTTCTCGTATATGAAGTTTTTTAAAAGAAACCATTTTATCAAAAGTTTGAAAACTTATATCAGTACAAATGATGGATCTTTAACTAATTTTTTACTGGCTGGTAAACTATACAGAAAATATGTTCACTCAGGCGTATACGGACTTTTTTTTGGTGCGCTTCAATTTAAATATGCTAAACTTTTAATTCCACAAAACTTGTTAGGTAAAAAATCGCATGAATTACTCGTTAAAAGAAATCTCAATGCAAAGTCTCAAAAACGGATTGATGATAATTTGATTTGATTGAATAAATTATCAAAGGGGTTATGTTTTGTCTAATAACATTCGTGCAGTTTGGTAGGGAAGCTAATCATCAGACTCCTTTTATATGTGGTGCTTAGTTTTTATTCTATTCATATTAATTCTGCCGTAACAAGGATTCGAACCGAAACTAAGGGGCATACGGAGCCAGCGAACTACTCACTGCGCTACACTAGCACACATCGTCTGACCATCCTAATTCAAGTTTTTTTCTTTCACCTATAGTCACCTAGCCTAGCCTTTTTGTGGAAGCACTATCAAGTTGTTGTTGTTAAATTTGAATTTTTACCGAATAAACTATATTTTTTAGAATGATCTTATTTTATTTTTGATAAAACAAAAGTCGCGCTTAATACCATAAAATTTTGAAAACAAAAAACAGTTTGAACAAAAAAAAATAAGGTTTTTGTTTTTGCAGAAGTTCACCTCAATGGTAATCGAAATTATTATCACCAAAGAAAAACAATAGATTTTAGTTCACCCTGTAAATTAGGATTTTAGATAAATACATTCGAAAAAAAAAATCTCAAAACGCACACACATTATGCAAATGCGAAAAAAAAATTTGGTTCGATTTATTTTGTACCTCGATTGAGGGAATTGAACGAGGTGTATTTTCATTTTCGTTTTTTTTTTTCTTATCCATTCGGATAAGAGCGCGTGTATCTTTGAATCTCATGGCTCTCATAGTTAGTGGCAGATAATCTTTCACAGTCACAGATACATGTTGCGATTATTAATGAAGTTGTTTGGTATAAACATGTTGTTGGGTTGATGCTGCCGCAGTCGAATCTCATAGCCCCGGCATATAATTCAACGCTTAAGCTGAAAATGCGTTGTCGTATCGTAAAACCCCTTTAGCGCGCCATAAAGCGGGTGTGCTGTGGTGCTATGATGTGGTATAGTGTATTTTTTTGTTTTGTTTGTTTGTTTATTGCGTTTGGATTTGAGATTCTGACTGCGATATAAAATTAAATCTAAGTGGATTTAGTTCTTCTTCTTTTTTTTTCCTTAAGGAAGATATCTTTTCCTAGAAAGATGGACCATCAGCCATCAGGGGTCCAGTGCAGAACCAGCATTAGGACCAACAAGAGCATTCAGGGGGTGAGGAGAGGGGAGGACAGGAATGTGTACAAAATGAAATTGAATAGGAATCACTGCTAATCTCTGAGGTGATGTTAAAGATTTATCATTATTTGTTCGTTTCGCTTCTTTAGTGGAAAAGTTTGTATGTAGGGGGCGCGATTGGCAAATTTAAAAAAAAAAATTCCCAAAAACAAAAAAATAAAAATTTGAATGAGGATGTGAAATTAAGTTCCTTTTCTTTTTCTTCCTTCTTCGTCTAATTAATGGAAGAGGTTTCATGAGTTGAATTTTAATTCGATAAATGAAAAAACAAACATTTGCGTTGTTTTCTTTTATTTATTAAAAACAAACGAGACTCTTTATATTTTTTTTTTTGCATAATAAATGGAAATTGATAGTATAATTGGAAATCAAAATGTGAGCCTCTTAAGTGCATGTAAGGCTTTTAGTAACTCTTAAGGAGATATCATTTAATTAAATTGATTTTCGTTCAGGAAAAGAAAAAGTGAATAGATAAAACGACAGATGGATTAGCTACTTTAACTTTATAGATAGGTTAGGTATACAACGCCGACAAAAAAAGGGGTTTCGTGAATCTTTAATTTTTTACGTGGGTTTCAGTTTAAAGAGTTTTAAGGAATTCAGTTAACCTGAAAGGTGTGATGGTATTGCATGTGTAGGCAGGTGTTTGAGATTGGTATAGTGATAAGAGATATCAAAAATTATAACTGTGGGAATAACATCACTTTTAAATTTTTAGAAATCACGAAAGCTTCCTGCAATTCTTGATTTTTGTTTCATAATGCTTCGAAAATAACTGAAGAGATTTTGATAAAACTTTCCCAGTTTTTCGTATTAAAGATTACAATCAATCACAAGCATCAAAACAAAATTCAAAAAGAAGTAGGTATATTCACTCGTATATTGAAATATTGACAGTTTTTGAAAACTTTTTTTTGAAAAAAAATGGAGTTTTGACTTTGATAAAATATTGTAAGTTTTCATTTTTTTTTTTGTGAATGCAATTTTTTTTGTGATTTTGTGACTTTAGTAAGATTTTGTGTCCAACCAATGTGAAAAATGAGTTACTTGCAAGATATAGAAATATTATTTTTTTTAATTACAAAAAATTAGATATAGCAAATTAATAATATGGGTTTTCAGTATTTCGGAACCAAAAAAAAGTGAAAAGGGCAGACGCTTGCCAGTAATGAAATGCAAGATAAAAATTATTATGTGAAATGTGCAAAAAAATGATTTTACTAGAAATGGTCCCATTTCGAAAAATAATCCCTAACCTAACCTGCAGCTTGAGAAGTTTTTCAGAAATTACAAAAGGGATTTTCTTTAAAACAATGTTACTAACTAAACTGAAACTGTATTGCAGGTGGAATTTTCTATGTTCGATAAACCAATGAATAATTGAAACTAAAATCACACAGGTGTTCCCCAAGGTAGCATCCTAGGACCAACTCTTTTTCAGAAAGATTTACGCAAGATGACATTGAAAAAGAAAGAAAAACATTATTGAATTTTAAGTAAAAAAGAATAATAACCTAAAAGAACTATAGTCTTAGTCATGTCCAAAATAAAGTTATCCTGATGTTGTGTAAAGAAACTTAACCTCTCCCGCAGCAATATTTTTATGTTTCATATCATTTTAAGGATTTTTATCAATTCTGTTTTTTTTCACTGTTTCACTGTTTTTTTATTTTTTGTTTTTTTCTATTTGCAAAATTTTTAATAAATGTTTACTTCTCTCTCCTCTCTAAGGTCACTGTTGTTCTAAAAGATGTCAACGATGAATCACCCATCTTCACATCAGCCAACGAAACATCAATTATGGAAAACATAGCTGTCAATACAGTTGTGATGGCTGTAAAAGCCATCGACCGTGATGAGGGTCGCAACGGCTACATCGAATACATCCTAGCTTCTGAACAATCAGTACCCTTTACATTGGGCCCAGTTGATGGTTTGCTGCGAGTCGCTGGCCGCTTAGATCGCGAAATACGTTCCAGTTATTTGTTGAGTGTTACGGCCCGCGACCGTGGTGAACCACCACGTTCGACACAAACTCAAATCTCTGCCAAGATTCTCGACGAAAATGACAACAGTCCCGTGTTCGATCCCAAGCAGTATAGTGCATCGGTGGCAGAGAATGCCAGTATTGGGGCAATGGTATTGCAAGTGTCTGCCACTGATATTGACGAGGGCTCCAATGGCAGGGTGCGGTTTTCGATAGCAGCTGGTGACAATAATCGTGATTTCAGTATTAGCGAGGATTCGGGTGTCGTGAGAGTTGCCAAGAATCTGAATTACGAGAGGAAATCGCGATATGTGCTGACCGTACGTGCGGAAGATTGTGCTGCTGATGTAGCTGGAGCTGCAGTCGAGACGCGATATGATACTGCCGAATTGACTATAGTCATCACCGATATCAACGATAACCCGCCAACATTCTTGGATTCACCTTACCTGGCTTATGTGATGGAAAATGTTATACCACCAAATGGAGGTTATGTTATAACAGTGAAAGCCTACGACGCTGATACACCGCCATTTAATTCACAAGTTCGTTACTTCCTCAAGGAAGGCGATGCCGATTTGTTCCGCATTAATGCATCAACTGGCGAGATATCCTTGCTGCGTGCCTTGGACCGTGAGATGCAAGCCGAATACACACTCACCCTCGTTGCTATGGATACCGGTAAGTTTCGTTACGTTTTTTTTTCATCTCTCAACTATATAACGAGTATCTATACATAATATATACGATTTGGTATAGAATGTGAAGTGAAATTACACACGATACGCAAATTTAACAATTCGACCCCCAAGGGATGAAATCTAAACCAGGAGAATGTGCACAGAGCATCGCTCATAACGACCATGAATATTCTTCTTCGTCGAGTGTTACCTATTTTCCGTTGGCCATCTCATAGTCATACTTCATTCTCTTGTGCATCACATATACATGCACACTTACAAATTACTGTAATTACCCGAACGTATTATCTTAAGGCCACAGAATTCAGCCAGAAGAAGATGCGAGCAATCACGATTCTGGGCACTTGCGCTGGGTTCTGGGTGCACTGCGAAGTTCTCAGTGTTTTTTCCTTTTTTCGTTTTTTTGTTTTGCACCGCGCAAAAGATTCATTCACATGTGCGCGATGTATCTGCGCCTGCTGATTCTTGCTGCAGATCAACATCAGATAACATGTTGCACTGTGGTATTTGCGTATTGCCAGGAGCTTTTTTAAAATGTATGTTTCCCCACTTTTGTTTTTTTTTTTGTTTTGTTTCGGGTCGGTCATCTTTCCTTAGCATCATCCAGAGGGGATGGGGGCATAAACGAAGGAATTAGCTCTCATCTGAGTGATTTTGCATTCCAAGTTGCCCCCTTTTGATGGGATCCTTGCCAGAGCGAGTGATCCTCTTGGTGTGCGCATTCGAAAAGGCGGCTTAAACTCAACCATTAGGGAGGAGTTACAAAAAAAAACACAAAAAAAAATTAAATAAAATATGAAGCCCAACAACCACCTTGGAGATACAGATACACTGCACATACATCCTGAGTGCAGTGACGTAGGTATATATGGATACCGGGATACCTTTACACTCTGGGGCAAGATCAAGTTCAGGTTGTTCTTCTTCTGTTTTTTTTTTTTGAAAATTTCAACCCAACTACCATAATTTACTCCCCGCAGCCATTCTTTTCTGAGTTTGAGCTTCAATTTTTTTTTTGTTTTTGTATTTTATGGTACGTATATAGCTAGTTGTTATTTATCTGACAAAAAATTATGAATGATGTCTTCTTGGGATAGGGATATAAAAATAATGTTCAAACTAAATGATGACTATAATATGGTCGGTTTTTGTGCAACTGATTTTTATCAGTTGATAAATATCGCGGCAGCTGAAGTCTCTCATTTGCATATCAAATGAGATGGGCAGCAGCATCAAAATTCGGATTAAAAATGTCCCGAAATTTGTTTTTTTTTTTTACATTTTACGAGTATTCTATATTTTTGATAAATGGGATATTAATTAAAAGTGACTTATTTTGGGGGCATTTTTTTTTTATTTTGTTAATGACAGGGTTTTTTTAAATTGTCGTTTATGTGGTTTGTTTAAAAGTCATTTTTATTGTCTTCAAATAATTTAAGAGCGGTTTTATTTAAAGCTTTTAGATTAAGTGTCTATAGGACAGGTACTTGAATGGCAATTTATACATAAGTATACGAAAAAGAAAACTATATTATGAAGTGGTAAACAAAAATGCAAAACTGTAGAAACATTGTAAGTTTGTCGAATTTTGTATTATATTTTATTTTATCATATTTTAAAAAACACAATTAAATCAAGGCAGGTAGTTAGAAAAACTATAAAATCTGGAATTATAAAAATTATTGATTTTTAAGTGCTAATAAATTTGTTTGTACATTTTTTAATAATCTTTAAGAAAATAAATTGGTATGCCAATGAGCAAACAATAAACCAACAACATTTTTGTAAAATGTCGAGTTTTCCTTAAAATTTAGAGAACTAAATTTTTGAAAAGCCTAATTACAAACTGTAACACTGTAAATATTCGGCCCTATCGAGGTAACCGTCGGAGCGAAATTCTCTCCGAAATTCTACCAATCGGAGACATTTTGCTTCGAGGTAGTTCTCCGATCAGCTGACGAAATTAAGCGCATGACATTTGCATGCGATGAAGTACTTCAAATCGTTTTTTTCTTAATATTTTCTCCGAAGTCCTCCGACAAGTTCTTGGCGCGGAAGTTTTTCTTTTTTCCGATGACATCTACTTCGAACCAAAATTGAATCTCCGACGAAGGATGCATTGCGGAGAAAGTTCCGCTCCGACTCCGACGGTTACCTCGATAAAATCGTCGCTTTAATGCAGAACTAGTCTATGTCACAATTTTATAATTTGTCTGTGAAGCGGTTTTAAAACCGCAAAATAAAAATATAACACTTAGGACATAACTGTAATTTTGTACGATGAAAATACTGAAGGAACAAAAGCGCGGCGTAGGAACACGTTCATCAAACAGACACGTGCATAATGGCAGTGGCTTTTTTTCTCACGATAAAAAAAATATCTAAATTTTGGACTTAGACTAGTTCTGCATTAAAGCGACGAAATGTTTATGTCTTAATTTAAAATAGTAGATACTAACAAAAACGTAATTTTCGGAGAAATTTGTCATTTTCTATTCACTTAGAATTTGTCTTATATCCATCGTGTAGCATTAATTTTAAATCTAAATCTAAATGTGAATCTAAAAATCGTCAAATACAAATACAAATTTCGGTTTTCGAAATTTGCAAAAAAATGTATAATTCTAAAATACAAAATTTGTTTAAAATCAAATAAATCAAAAACGAGTTCTTAAACAGATATAAAAAAATCGCTTCAGGAAGTTATTGTACTAGATTAACGAAAAAGCCACAAACCAAACAGACAGAAAAGAATCCATAACCCACGAAACAATTAAATAATTTATTTTCTTTGATTATTTTTTTCTTTTTTTTGAAAACGGTCGGAAGCTTCGGTTAAAGGATTGATATAAAGCGGCATCTTGAGTCTTATGATTTTCAAAAAAAAAAAAGATTTATAAAAAAAAACGAATTTTAACATATTGCATCTAAAAGCGGTGTAGCAATAGTCTAAGTTTTCAAAACCATAGTTCACAAAAAAAAAGTAAGTGGTTGATCTTAATGTTTTTCCTAAAACTATGTTTCAATAAATAATAATTTTCAAAAAATACAATAATTTCGTATTTCAACTGCAGTGCTAAAATCTCGAAGACTAGAATGTGGTACCTACATGTATGTCTGGGATATTTTTATTTTAACTTTAGTTCCTACGTACATTGTGCAATGTACATCTACATAACTTACACGTGTAGATAATTATCCTTGAATCCCAAGGTGTTACTAGTAAACAAGCTAACTTATAAAACATTATTCTTTTTTATAATTTACTAAAATCTCAAACTTAAATAAATATTTCAGACGAAAACTTCACATAAGTTTCTGTTTTCATTTTGTTTTTTTATTTTTTTATTTTTTAATAAAGGAAACGGGAATCCCAAGAGTACTTAAGTTATAAAATAACAAGCAATAATTAACCAATTTATTAAAGTCTTGCGTGAAAGCAAATCATTTCAGTTTATGTGAAATTGTGATGTGCGTGTTAGCAAAAATATACTTAATATGAAACCAATGCTTTACTTCACTCTTAAAAAATGAAACATACAACAACAACAGAAAAGGGTTATAAAAATACATAATTAGGCTAAATAGAGTGGAAATTACGGTTAACACAGGACAATAGGTGTGGCTATATAGCATACAATGTACAAAACTATAAAAAAAACATTCTTAATCGTTTTTATATTTTTTTTTTTTGTAGGTCGTGATTTGATTAATAACAACATTTTACCGTATAAAAAAAGTACCTAACTTGGTAAACTTATGGTAATTTAAACAAACGTTTTAGTTTCAAGATGTAGGTTTAAAATAACAACCCCATTTGGTGAATCTGAATAACAACTTGTAAATCAAAAGTTTTGGATTTTTTTTCTAAATTTACTCAAGGAAGTACTTATTTGTAAGGAGTGTTTTTTTTTAAAGGTTTAAAACTTTGAAATGCACTAAAACAAAGATGAATTTTTAGAATTCGAAATACAATGTTTTGGCATTATAACTTAAATATGGCTTCTACGACTGGCTCGGACGTTATTTAATCACTCGGAGTTCCTTTAATCATATTTTCAACATTTGATTTTTGGTGATTATGCGGCGAATGATGTCCTCTATGTGGTCGATCGTTTAGGGCTTATCGGCGTAGACTAGCGAGTTAATTTATCCCCACAGAAAATAGCATTAAATCGCACGATCTTGGAAGCCAATTCACGGGTCCAAACTTTGACTTCAATAAATCAATTGTGACACTTGTCTTTGTCTCTCGCTCTTTTATCGTTACTTTTACGGTAATTGCTCTAATAAAATAGCCAGTTGCATTTTTCTCCTTGAACGTTTCAACCGTAATACTCGCGCTTCCAGGAATACTCATCAGTTTACTCTTGAACAAAATTTCAGTCGTACTGTCAAGTACAGGGATTCGTTATTTAGCCGTACTACGCGAATGTGGAATAGCCTTCCCCGCTCTGTCTTTCCCTCTCATTGTAATGAACTGAAATTCAAGACTAATGTTCACCGACATCTCCTTTCAAATCCCCTCCTACTTACCTAAAGGTCGCACTGTGTCTCTGACATGTAAAGGTTACATAAAATCCCCTTTAGTGCGCTTAATATAAAAAACACAAATCACTTACCAGCTGTTAAAACGTCCGCCATTTACAAAAGTGTTGCCAACTTCAAGTTCTATAACTCTAAATAAAATACCAACTTTCCCACCCCTTCAACACTAAATCACAAAATTTCGCCTTTTCTAGATGCTCTTTAACAGTTATTTGATTTCGTATCTTATACAAGTCCAACCTATAAATCTTATTTAGGTACAACTCCCTCTCACTGTGATTGCCATCATACCTATCTATAAATGCAAAAAGAGACTTTACATCTCACATTTCGATCCTTTTTCCTATTTTTGGACATTTCTAATTGACCCTTTTCCCGTGCTGCTCTTTCATATAGGAACAACAAAAACAACAAAAATAAAGGTGAATCTCATCAACCCGCAAAACATCGTCATCATCATCTTCTTGGTCATCGTTATCATTTTTTTTTTTTTGTTATTGTTGTAGAATATGTTCCGCTTTGCAGCAAAAGTCCTACACACAAATAATGTCAATTCCATTGTGTTAAAAAAAAAAAAAATATATGCAGATCTCAAGTCAGCGATAGTAGGTCAAACATAACAACAAATCTTTAACGAGCCCCTGGAAATAGTCAAAGTCCAAAAAAAAAAAAAGACTTCCCAAATACCTACAGCAAAAAAGGACAAAAAAAATAAAAAACCTCAAGACTTTACTCAACTCTGAGAGACTCGAAGAAGAACAATTTACATTTTGTACAATGCAAACTAGGGCTCTTCCTAGCAGCATATTGTGCATATATCTTCATATTTTTTTTTTATTCCTCCCCAAAACGTCGACATGGAGCACACATCCCTATGGCAAAAGTAGCGCAATATCAGCTATAGAGGCCAAGGAAGGAATATATATAATGCAACAACAGAATGCCAAACATAAAATTCCGTTTGGTTTGTTAAGCTACATCATGCGCCTTTACCTAGTTTTGCTCCAATTTTATCAAGGATAGACATGCGGCGGCGACAAGATGCGGTGTTGTGTTCTCACTGCATTCTCTTCCAATCATAAACGACAATCGAAGTCTTATAACAACAACTGCGAACGATGACTCTGCGACTAGGTATGCCGATGAGAGGACAAAAGAAATCCGGCAACGCATTGCGAGTTTTCTATCTCAAGCCCCCGCCAACAAAAAGAAAAAATGTTCTCTTGTACACACATGGCAAACACACGGGAAACAATGGTTCTATGGAAATGACAAAAATAGTAACTTCGATCTCGATCATTTCTTAATTCTATAAAAGGTTTTTGGCTAAGAGAGCAAAGCTTCGAGGATGACCCAATCCATGGTGGTATTTTGAATCTGAGGCCTTATAGTCGATGAAGAGGGTAACAGGGAAGCAAAACACAGAGAAGAAATGAGTATACCTCCATCGCAGATCGGCAGCTATAAAACTTCTATAAGACTTCAATTTTTTAAGAATTCTTGCTACTTCATCCAATTGTCAACAGATCAAGTCTATTACGTATCAAATTGAGTCCTATAACACTTCTTTAAGACTCCTAAGAGACGGGGATAAATCAAATTGAGTCCTATAAGACTTCTATAAGAGGCATTAAGATCGACTGATGATTTGACAGTTAGACTGTAAAACCTAAATGATTTGAAAAGTAAACATAACTTTTGTAAATTTTTATAACTCACTATCGATCGACCAGGTCCAGTAGATTTTTGAACCAAATTGACTTCTATAAGACTTCTATAAGATTTCAGGGTTATAGAACTCTGAATCTTCATTTTTGAATGCACTGCTTCAGGGACTGTCTGATGCAAAAAGTTACTTCAGAAACTTTGATTTCTATTGAATTCAAAACCTCGATTTTTTCCCAAGAGACAGACTCTTAGTTTTATTAGTGACAAATCACAAGTCACTCACTCTTGTGAATGTCAGCTTTAAGGATTATTGAAGTATTTGTAATACAAGGTCTGATAGTCAAACCAAAGAGTAGAAGGAAGCATAACATAGGAAAGGAAATATAGATCGATAGCTAGAGTGTGAAAGAGATCTGAGGGAAAGCTTTACCTGTCAACAATTCCAGTTGAGCATAAAGAAAATTGAATCCTATAAGACTTCTATAAGACTTCTATAAGACTTCGATTTCCTAGAACTCTCTGACTACTTGTCATACTGTAAACAGAGGTCTAGCTATTGATGAAAAAATTTGAAACCTTAAAGACTTCTGTAAGACTCCTATAAGACTTCGAGTTTATAGAACTTTAAATCCTCATTTGTTAATGGATAATTCAGATCTAAGTTAACATTGAAGAGTAACCACATTTGAATATTTTTATTAATTTTCTATCGACCTGTCAGTATGTCTAGTCGCGGATGAATCATATAGAATCCTAACACTTCTATAAAGTTTTTTTTGGAAGAATTCTGATTTCCATCTATAGGTCTAGTACCAAATTGACTCCTATAAGACTTCTATAAGACTTCATCTCTATATCGTCGTTTTTAAATGCGCTCCTGACACTTGAGGTATATATCTTACGCATTTGGTTTCGTTGCCTGATGCAAAAAATTACTTCAGAAACTGTGATTTCTATTCGAGTACAAAACCCAGATACTTTCCTAAGGACAAACCAAGAATTGTCTTGTGCGTGTCAATATCAAAAGTGAGTGCGGGGGAGCGCACTAACCACAGTATGACCGGCACAAATATAAAGAAGTCCATTTAGAAGAAAAAGAGAACTTTCGACGGCGTTTGAATGTAATGCTCAAATTTACATTGTAAGTCGAGTGTAATGTGGTAGCTGCACAGACGGTAGGCTATTAAGCTGAATTATCAACATACACAGTAGCTGCGAGATGGCATGGAATTGCTGGGCTAAAGGCTACTCCCGTGGAGTTTCATGTTAAACCAAAACCAAAGTGAGATAGAGGGCACATATTCCATAGCCTATAGCCTAGCCCAGCTCCTATAGGTCCCAGAGCTCTCAGCATATACAAAACCTACAAAAAAAGACGCAGAACATTTTCTTGTGCTGATTAATGTCCTCAACTGCGGAAAAAAAGAGTGTTCTTGCGGGATTTTTCCGGGAGTTTATAGATCTATAATAGTTGGTGTATATGTTCTTCTCCTGATGATCGTTACAAACTTAACACAATGTGTACACATAGTTTTTTTTTTTCTTCCATTTCTAATCGTCATTCCACAAGCTTTATAGAAATGATGTACACAACTAGGCGAGATTGCAGCACAATCTGCGGGCAAAAGATGTGTTAGCTATAAGTAGCGCGCTTCTTATTATGAAATTGAATGCCATGGAACGTGAGTGGAACATGGGTGACCGCCCATTAGAATGACGGAAATATTTTGAATTGCATGTTACCGCGCGCAGTGGATTGGGGCACAATCTGCTGTGTTTTTAGTTTCAGTTGGGTTTTGTTGAGGTTATGTGTTTTTAAGTTTTTTTTTTTTTTTTTTTTGCCTTCTATCTATATAAGCGAACGAAGAAGAAGAACTAAATTAGAATTTATGGGAGAATTTTGTAATGATTTAGCCTGGGAAAAATTCACTTAGAGAAAGGATAAAAATGTATAGCTACACGCTGATCGGGGCGACAATATCGGTATCGATGGACAGAAAATGTTACAAGAAAAGTGTTCGGACAACAACGGTTTCTGGAGTGCTTTGGTCTTTAAGACTTTAATGAGGTTTGCATTCTGATGTTGTATATGGAAAAGTATGAAATGGTTTGAACCATACACAAGGCTATTGTGTGAGCTCCTGGTGGAGATATTTGTGAACTATTGTGCTTTTTGTGTCCGTTATGTTCATTCTATAATGGTGGATTTCAAAATTGTGCAGACACAGAAGGACAGAAGCATATTAAGGTACTCAGTTGGATTCATCATTATCGGCGGGGTCAACCGGGTCCGGTCCTGGCCTCCTTCAACAAGTCTCTCCACCTATCTCGGTTTTGAGCCGACACCATCTAGTTGCGCACCCCAAGACTTTGGTCTACACCATCTATCCAGCGCAAGCATGGTCTACCACTCTGCCGTCTACCAGAGAATGTACCACAAAAGACTTTCCGAGCCGGTTCCTCTTCACTCATGTGAGCTAGGTGCCCTGCCCACCGGAGTCTACCGGGCCTAATTTTTGTCACTATGTCTGCTTCAAGGTAGATTGCGTATCTTGAGAGTTAAAAAATCTCCGACATATTTGAAATTTAAATCTCAGGGCAACTTTTACAAAATAATCGATTTGTGGGTTTATTAAAAAATTGTGTATACGCCTAAGTGAACCATGCAACACAATCGTCATATAAGTTTCTGGAAAAAAAATCTTATTGCAATTTTGAAGAAGTATATTAGTTATTTCACATCCTAGTACGAGTTATTGCATTTAAGAGCCCCAAGGCGGGTCCCCATTCCCCAGATAACTAAAGACGATTTACTTATTGTGCCACTGAAGAAGTGAGTACGTAAATAAAAATGAAAGAGACACTAATTCAAACACAAACAGTCCAACAATTAGACAGCACCACTTAATTCCGATCGAACATTTTAACTCTTTTAACTGGATGGTGATAATTTATATACTTACCTAAGCTTAAAAGTCTGTTCCAATTTTTCAAGCATTTTCTACCAAAAGGAAAAACAAATTTTAATGTGCTTTTCACATGCATTTAGCTACATATATTTTTTTACTCTAATTCAACAAAATTACTTATCCGTGACAATGCTAATGCCCGCTTTAGCCAAAGCAAACCTCACAGTTATTGCCACATTCAGCCACCTCCACACTCTGAACCTTTATACTGCAAATGAAACTCGACCTCAGTACGCGATCACCATTCTCACCACCGACCGTCCGTTTGTACGTTCGTCCGTTGTCGTGGTTAGGTTTTCGGTGTGCAGAGAGAGAGATAGAGTGCGCACAGCACATCCCGCATGATAAATTAACTAAACGAGCAATTAATTTTATTCTGCTGGGTAATTTCAAGTTTTCTCTCTCGCTCAAAAAGCCCACCACGCCAACACCATACTTCGAATCCTACCGTTACCCCCGCACCTCATCCATAGTTACTTGTCTGATGGGGTCCCATATCCAAACCATGTGCCAGACTCTGATGATATGGAGAAAAATCGTGTGGACCTCGCACAAGCATCACCGCGCAACAAAAAACCAAACCACCAAACAAGAACTCTATCTTTCTCCTCCCAGAGTGCAGCCTCATTACAAGCCATACAACCAAGTAATGAATTTCGGATAAACACAAACGTCCTTCCCCACTTCAGAGCTCTTCTTTTTTTTAACAGAGATTCTGAAAAATTATGAAGAGTTATGCCATCCAGAGTCAACCATGGAATTTCCATTGACAAAAAAAAAAAAGGAAACAGCAAAACAACAACTTGCCATCATCCATGTGAGCGCAAGCATGGAAGACCAATCAGAGATGCAAAAAGCAAAATTACACATCGTCATGACGAGAATCTTTTCCAAAAAAAAATACCCTTCCGATCTCTCCTCTCACACTATAGTCTCGCCGTATGGTTCCTCTTGGATGGACCGACGACGACGACGATGACGCGACGCAGCGCAGGGCGACGGATGGATGGATGGAGTTTGGGGAATTCTCATATATAGAAAAGGAGCACCAAGGCCCTCTCATACCTTATGTATGTACTCGTATATTGATAATTACTCTTCGTCAGCATACTCTGTGATGCCTGATGCCTGATTCTCTGGGCCAACTCTGGAACTTTGATGCTGATGGGGTGCTGCTGTTGATGTTGCCTTGAAGATGATCGAATGCTCTCAGGGATTCGTGGTGTTGGCTTTTCGGCGACTAGCTAGAGTTGAGTGCCCCCAGACAAATGTGTCATTGTGCGCAGGCAAATGGTTATGGCTATCAGGCTATAGAACCGACTACAACGACGAGGACGGACGACGAAGATGACGATGATCATCTTGGTGATGATGGTGTGGAGTAGTGGTAGAGGGCTGGGCGCATAGTAATTAGCTATACAAAAACAAAAAGGGCGCGTATGTCCATTTCTCATGGTGAAGGTGGCGTTTGCCCTGATGCTCGTTGTTGATGCTTCACTGAAGCTGTCCCAGTCCCATACGCACCTCGTTCTTCAGATCTTTTCAACTGTTTTTGTTGGGTCTTCCCAAAAAAAACCTACATAAAAATACAAATCGGTACTTTTGGTTTTATTAATTTAAATTGGCATTTCGTTTTTTTAATTTAGAAGGGGGAAACAAACCAACGAATAAATGAAAGAAAAGAAAAAAAAAACAGATCCAATTTTTGGTGCGCGCTTTGGCTGCGCTTTCACAGAGTTATAATTGCCTAAATGCTTGATGATGAGAGATGTATGTCGGAATATGTGTCTGATAAGTATAGTTAGCCAACAGCAGCAGCAGGTTAATTCTCTGTTTTCCAGACTTTTTAGGGTTCAAAACTTTTACACATTTTACTTTACCCCGCCAGTCGCTGCTGCCCCATGCCACCGAATAACAAGCCGACAAACACAGAAAAGATTGATATTATGTGGAAATGAGAAATAACATTTGGGGATTATGGTAGAAAAATGCATCAGTGTAAAAGGTTGCTGATCTCATCAAAATTCGGGCAACAGCGGATTAAATTGAATTACCCGTTTTATATATTTTTTTTTTAGGGCACACAAAGTGTGTTATTGATACTTTAAGTTTGCTGTGACTTTAAACATTAAAGTGGGAATGAGGCACATTAAGAGAGAAGCGTTAATGAAGGGGTTTCAGTTTTGTTATTAATTGTATGATACTTCTGAACGGTGTGAAAAAAGCAGCTGATGGAATTTCATATTAAGAAACCCGAATAATAGAGTGTCAAAAGAAAACTCCTTGAACTGATAAATAATTATACTGTTTTTTTTTTTTACTGGAGACTTGAATGCAAGAATGAAATTCAACTTTTGGACGCTGACATCTGCAATATTAGTATTTTTTTTTTTTAGTTTTTAATATAATTGACCTTGTTTCGTATTTGGTTCACAAAAAAGATTCCAAAACATAAAAAGTGCAGAGATAAAAATTTAATTTTTTATTATAACAAAATGACTAACCAACAAAGTTCAAAAATTAAAATTTTTCAATTCTTTTGGAAAAATTAGTTCAGTGTTGAAGAAAAACTATGGGGCATATTTATAGTCGTCTGAAAAGTTGTTTCTTTGTCTCGTCTAAGTTAACCTGGAGTTTATGTTATTCATAGACAATTTAGACCCAGGTCCAGGCTGACTCTTTGACTTAGTTGTTTTTTTCTATCTGTTAAAAAATGGGTTGGATTTCAACAGGCAATAGTTCCAAATTTGTAGTAGAATTCTGTTTTTTACTAAACAGAGCTGCCAAGTTCTTTATGAATAGCAGCTGTTTCTAACCTGTGTGTTAACTTTAGACTCGAGGCCAGTTGGACTCGGTTCTAAAGTTTGACTATATGAATATGCACCTTTGTGCTTAATAGAAAATAAAACAAAAATAAATACCTTTGTGTGGACTTTTCGCAATAAGAACTTAAGTCTAAGAAAGTGACAAAACTGAAATTTCGTCTCCTCAATAAAGCTTGAGTACAATTCAAAGTACTGTACAAAAAATTTACCAAGAGCTGTTTTAAAGATATGTGTTGGTTGAAATTCCTGTTGACACGAGTTAAGAGTTTTGTATGGGCTGCAAGTTCTGCTATCATTTTTGTTAGGAAACACTGGGAAATACTGAAATCAAGATGATGCTTTTTTTGTAAAAAAAAAAATACAAACGGCCGGCCGTAGAACATTTGTAATAGATTTGGGTTTGGCTAATATTTTTTGGTTAATATTTTCAATGGTTCTGTTACAAGTATAAATGGGGTTTAAGGAAGGATCACACCCTCAAAGGGCGTTGTCCTCTCCCCCTTCGTTTGTGCAGTGATTCTGACCAAACGAACATACAAATACACCAATCACTGACCTATCAAACTCATCCATCAGTCGTTGCATGGAGCCACTGCTCCTACGGGCCTGGTGGAGGGATGATTGTTCGAGTGGGGCAAGGGAAGGACATCATCATCATCGGCTCGAGAACCGGGGTCCGGTCCTGGCTTCCTTCAACAAGTCTCTCCACCTATCCCGGTCTTAAGCCGACGCCATCCAGTTGCGCACCCCAAGACTTCGGGCGTCCTGGTCTACGCCATCTCTCCAGCGCAAGCATGGTCTACCATACTGCCGTCTACCATAAAATGTTCCACAAAGGACTTTCCGAGCCGGTTCCTCTTCACTCATGCGAGCTAGGTGCCCTGCCCACCGGAGTCTACCGAGCTTAATTTTTGTCACTATCTCTGCTTCAAGGTAGATTGCGTACAATTCATGATTGTACCGTCTCCGGAATCGTCCTTCCTCACATATGGGGCCAACATCCAGGTGATTGCGTAACGACAGACATTTCAAAGAAATACCCTACTACACTTCGGGCAATAGCCTGCTGAAACTCATCAACACCCGCATTCTAGCAATACAAGAAAAAGTTGCACATTACGAAGTATCGGCACCTGTACAGTTCACGTTAGCGGCAGTTTCCCTTGTTCCCTAACTCTAGAAAATATAATATTACGTTCGCATTATATTTTTAATTTTTCACTATGGCCCATTGACAAGAACGATTGTTTTGAAGTTATTGAAAGTAAATAAAAACGAATCACTAATCGATCAGAAATGGATACAAATTTCACTTAAGTAAGACGAAAATTCTATGCCGCTGCTAACAAGTGTTGAAGCGCATTTATTCCAAGTCATTAAGACCCCCAGAAGTCAATTTCTATTTTAACATGAATTCTTAAAATTACACAAAACAATTTATAACGTTATATCATACCACACCTACTGATGGATCATAAAAGAACCTCCTTGAAGCTTTTACATTCTCTTCAAAATGTTCATATCAATCCAATATCCCATACAAGAGAAATTCTATGATTATAAGATTTGAAGTCTATTTCCAGCCTAATTAGATGTATTCCTTTAATTAGACCAATTTAAATCAAAACACACAAAAAAATAACTATTAACTAAACTAAAACCAAGCCTTTACTATTATAGCACAGCGATCACTTCTTGCATGTTCCCTATTAAAACATCTCAACCAAAACAAGCTAAATCGTGAAAGTTCCGCTCGGCATTTTATAGATTCATGTGCATCATTGCACTGCTTCTACTGCTGCTGCTGCTACTGCTCCAATATTACATTATACATATTTATGCCTTTTTCTTCAAAGGTATAACTGTTTTGTGCATGTTGCACAGTTCTATAACATTGTTCACAAGTTTTTCCTCAACCTCATATATAGGTTTATGCATGTGGTACCTGAACTGACCATCATCAGTACTTGACCAGCTACCATCATCAGCATCATCATCATCTTCCAGCAAATATTCTTGTTGTTGTATATCTTTCTCATAGTCCAATGTAAGTGAGTGCAGTTACAATTGTCCAAAGCAAGGTATAGTTCAACAATAGTTCTTTTGGCAAAACTTTAAAAACAACACATGCGGCACAACGTCCAATACTGAAAATTGAAAAAAAAAATTAAAACTATCAGCTGTGCCACCATCAAACAAGGAAGATCTCTTAAGGGGCAAATAAATAGTGGTCATATCTTCTTGGACAGCGTGCAACATGGTAGCTAGAAGTAGGTATTCATGCAACTTATAGATACACTTCCTTCCACTAAACATCATCGCAGATACTTCAACAAAAAAAAAACCAACAAAACTCATGCAAACAAACAACAACAACCGCAACAGAGCAGCGCAATGCCATCATCATTCGGCTCGTGTAGTGTATGGTTTTTTAGAGTTTCTCAAAAGAAAAACCGAAAGAAAAACAGAGGAAAAACTCTTATGGAATTATCCGCTCGTTGGTCTTGTTTTATGACAACGATTTGTTGTGGTGGGTTTCCTCCGCCATATAGTATACGAGTATAGCTACATATCCATTGGAATGCTCCTCATTCACCTGAGTTCGAGTTTTATTGGTTTTTCAATTCTTTATAGCTTCAGCATCACTATATCCAAGAGCAAAGCACAGCATCCTCCTCTCGCAGCAATAACCAGAGCTCAACACATTTTCTGCAGCAGAAGCAGCACGGTACTTCTTTTATTAAAAAAACCAACAACGACTTAAATTTGAAAATTCTCGATGAATCGATGAAATTCAAGCGAAAGGCTGTTATATGGAAGTAAAACCCTAACCGAAGTAAAATTTGAACAAACGACTAGTTTATTAGATTTACTTTACTCTCTTGGTGCAGCTTGAATTCCCCTTCGATGAAGGCTGCTTTAACAGCCAAAGCGAAGAAAGTGCAGAAAGGCGGTGGTCTATTGTCGGTGTGATGGTTTGGGGGCCTGTATCGGCTTAAGCCAGAAAATGGACTCTACTGGAAAACAACCATTGTTTTATAATTTGTGATGATAATTTTTTTTATTCTTTTACCCGCGAATAACTTGAAGATATTCCATTCGATTGCTTAAGGCATTCGAAAAGATATAAGAAGTAAATGTACTATTATGAATATTGTCATATACTATTGTTTTAATAAACAGGGAAGTTTGCTGATCTTGTAAGATACCTCTTCCGCCTCCCTCTCTTCCATCAGAATACGACCATCGAACATGTGCACACGATTTATTGATCGCATTTGGGTTGTTATTGGGTATTTTTGTTTTTTGCGTTAAGCCAATGGTCTGTTACACCAAAGGGTTTTAATAATTTAACAGACTTTTAAGTCTTTAAATGACGTTTGTTCCAAAGTTTGATTGTTTGAAGTTTAAGGCCCACTAAATGCAAGTTATATTTCTTTGATCCATACATGCCCTTTTCTGCAATTGCCCTTTAAACTGGGTTATCAGGACATCTTCATTTTACCTGACAGTTCCAGGGCCAGCTATGTTGATCTTGCTGTACCCAAGATGGTATTTTTGACTTGAAGACTTCCTTGGATATTCGTGTTTGTTATTCGATCATGTTTTTTCACTTATGCTCCCATCAATTTAATCTCATAAGTCTTGTTTAAAATTGTGAACCGTGCTAGACCAACAACTGTGCATGCCGTGTCGAGCTTTCCATTCAGCTTGAGGGGCCTTTTTCAATCACAGTAGATGGCGAAGTTTACCTGCTTCGACACAAGATCCTTCCTGCGATAGGCCTGTGTGGATCAAAAATGGGCAGATACTGCACTAATGCAGTATCCATTTCCCTTCAGAACATCGATATTTGTCTATTTTTCGATTTTTACTTTTAGTGATTGAACGGTAGCTTCTGCAATTTCGTGTTTTATAATTCCCATTTTCGACTAACTAACTAACACTAACTAAGCTTTTGGTCACCGCAGATAAGTTTGAGGTTGAGATACATCAACCATCAAAGCATCTTTTCACTTTTTTGAAGTTTTTCTTAGCAGCACTAACTTCTTCGATTGTGATGTCGGTGACTTCTTCATTGCAGCTTTTAAAAAGTATAGTTTCGAAATTTGTCCATTCAAAAGTTTTTTTTACAGTATTGCATTGTTTCCATCTGAGAAGAATTTTCTCGTCATCTTCAAATAGTTGACCTGAACATTGTTAATAAATTGTGTGGTAAACGAATCTCCAGAGAATTTTTCCCTTTCTGTGCAGCAATATAAAAAAAAATTCCACACTTTTCATGTTGGCATACCGCAGTTCCTAAATGGCACGATTTGCATCAACAGCCGGTTTTTTCAAAAGTTAGCCTTTTTAGTTCTTTCTTAATTTTAGGAAAGAAAAAATGGTATTTTTTGATTTTTATTGTTCTTAATCCGGGAAACCATTTAGAAAACCGAAAACCAAAAAATCAGTTCTGATGTTAGATGTGCTTCTAATATCAGTTTTTTGAAAAAGATTTTTTAACCCAATTATTAAAGTTTCATAAAAAACCCAACTTGAAAATGTTATCATAATCAAAAGAACCGTTTTCGAGATTCGAGAAATAAGTTTTGTCGTAACGGCTATATGTTATGTACCGTTATCTTTGGAGGTAAAAAAATCCACTTCAATTCCAAATTTGAAAAAATCGCTTTAAAAGTTAAGTTCGCAAGGATAGGTACAAACAGACAGACCGAAACACACACACGGAATTGCTGGATTCACTTTTTATGCTTTTCCTGTCAATTTTTGTACTTTCCAAGTTGACATATTATCAATAAACCAATACTCTAACTCATCAACTTTTAGCTACTTTAAAGCAATAAGCCCAAAGTGGTTTTAAATGTGTCATATTATTGAATCTGTTCCATAATTAAAAACAGTAGTCTTAAAATAATTTTTTTTTACGAATACTTACAGCTTAAACAATCTTTTTTAATTCCAAAAAATATTATATATAAAGCTGCAACTAAGAACATTTAAGTATTGCCTATAAATTGCCAAGCCTTCAACTATTTACGTTCTTCACGATCCCTAATAAGGTATATCGCATGCTCCCATATGATTTTTTTTTATGACTTTTAGGCCATTAAAACCTCCAACACTTTTTCAAGTAGCTAAAGTAATGACTTTATTGCATCATAGCTTGATGCTCTATTACTTAAGAAAAGAAAATTGACAGCTCCTTTTCTAAATTTATATTTTATTCTTGTACCTAAACACAAAAGATTTATTTAAAAATATTTAAGAAAAAAAAAATAACAATCCTTAGTTTGCTTGCTATCTCATAAATTTTCGGCGGAAAAAGCATATTCAATAGTAGTTGGATTCGACACTTACCCACGGGTGATTTGTGGCCTGCTCTCTTAGTTAACACCAAATGGGATATGAAAATTTATTTCGAAATTCCAACGTTTTATTCTTTTTTTTTTACTATCTTATAGTTATTTTCAAATATTTTTATAGCTAACTCCGCCGCAGCCGCCACCGCTGCACTGGCGCTGACTGCAGCAAATGCGCTGCATTGCTGCACCATACACCTAATAAATAAGCAAGTTTTTTTTTCGTTTGCCCTGACAAAACTTTAAAAAAAAAATTCTATTTGAAAGTTTACCGCTGCTGTTTTTTTTCTGCATGTGCACTTGATGGTCCTCCGATTTTGGGAATAAATCCCAAATGTTAAACTAACTATCTGTCTAGCTGGCCTCAAGTAAACAATAATTTCAACCAAACAACAAAAAAATTCAATGTTTTTCTTACTAATCAATAAATTTCAATTCACAAATAATTCAAATTCAAATCGACGAAACGAAACGAAACGAAACGAAAAAAAAAATTAAACCGTCTGCGATATAGTCACAGTATAAATAATCACAGCGGGATGCTGTGAATTGTTCAGCAGCAGAAAGTGTCGGCACGTCTAAATGGAGCTCAATGGAGATTTCACAATCAAATTGTTTTTTCCACTGAAAGTTGTGCAGAGTGTTGTTTGATGTTTTTTTTTTTAATTTTTTTTTTTTGTTGGTTGCGCACTACTGGTTGCAATAATGCACCACAGAGAAGGTTCACCAACTCCAAGAAGGTACACCTCTCAGGATGCAGATGATGTACTAGCTGGAATGCAACAGGAGGATAGAAGTTGCTTTGGTTTGGTATATTAATTCAACATCTATTTTTTGCTTGTTTGAGAGAGCGAGAGAAGCAGCGCAAGAGCTTCTGTGGTAATAATTTTATGTAAATTATGGTATTTCGTAATAGGCGAAGAGATTAGCGTTGTATTATGAACAAATGGGAAATTTATCGATTTATAAAAGGAAATTTTACTTTAAAACAACAACACTGGATGAAGAAGAAGAAAAAGAAGAAAATGACAATTTGACATTTTACTGCGCGGTTGAATGCAAATTGTGTGCTCAGAAGCATGAAAACATTTTTTGGGGTGAAGTCAATAACTAATGGTTGCAAATCATTTTCAAGTCAAAATGTTTTTTTTTTCGTATGTTGGGAAACATAATACCTCTGAATTTAATGTCTTACCCATAAATCACTACTAGTCAGAGGATGACTTCTATTGGTCAACTAGAGCCTTTATCTGAAAAGTTATATCGTAGGCTTTTTGGTGCTAAACTTTTTCAAAATTCAATTTTGATTTTTTTAAATTCATATGTAAAAAAGATATACAAGAAATGTTTAAACATTAATTTGCGTCGAAAAACAGAATAGAGTGCTTCTCATCCTAGTCACGCACTGCACTGGCGCTCCTTCCATCTTTTGAGCGGATCCACATCCGAAACTAGCAGTGATCCGTCTGAGTCTTTTACCAGCTTAGAGCTATTTGGTAATTCTGAAGAAGGTCCTACTGTCACACCTACTTGCGGCCTCTTCTACTTTTGTAGCCAATGCGTTGATGAAAATGACGAAAAAGTGGGTCTCTCAATTTTGTCTGTCAGTCAGTTCGCTTGGTCGGCTACTGTTTAAGCGGATTTACTTTATGCATTATTTTTTAAAAAAAATTAGTTTTCTCAGAAACGGTTCCGCAATTTATTTTCTCCACTGTTTATTTTCCAAAAATTCTAAGTATTTATTTGATTTTAAAATAGAAAAAATATGCAAAAGATTATTATATGTACATAATATCAATAATCTTTTGCATGTACATAAAGTTTTAAATACAAAAATCTTGTACCAATTTTTTTTTGTTGGGAGTTTTGAAAAAAAAAATGTTTATTTGGAATTTTAATATTTCGAAAATAACTTCGTGGATATTTTTAATATTTGGCATCTAAAAACTTATTATTGGTTGAAGCAATTTTAATAAATTTTTTATACAGAGTATTTTAAAAAGTTCAACTAATGTTCAAATACAAATTTTCAAAAAAAAAATAGTTCAGCATAATTCATCAATTATTTTTCTGCCGTAATAGCGGAACAATGATCGAATCCATCGAAGAATTCAAATGAATTGCTTGCTGCTCGTCAACCTTAGTTCTTGTATTTCCCAAATATAGCCCCAAATTTATAGGCGAAGGGGTGGGTGGGGCCAGGGGGGTTAAGTTACCCTTCCCCCGAATCAATCATCCTAAAAAATTTCTTTTATCTTTTGAAATGTACGACTGTCTTCTTTTCTTTTGGATGTACTACAACAGGACCGATGATGTATTCCGCATTTTCGCAAAATGAATAGTTTTGGCTAAAACTGGCTAAGAAATTGCCACGATTATATTTCCAAAAGCTCAGATTTTTTATTCAAAACCAATATTTGCCCCATTCGAAGTCTTTTTCTTCCTGAGATTATTTTCCACCGTTAATCAAAAGAAAACTCTTACAAATGCTTTTCCATTTTTTTCCTTAACTCATTAATAAATTTTATCTAAGAAATACAAAGTAAAAATATAACTGAAAAAATCGTTGTACCCTGAAAGTCGTGACAATTTACCAATACATATATATATAAAAAAAAAACAATATCCCTCTGCCACAGCAGCACTGATAAAATCAAAAACGATAACCTGTAAGGATCTTACCCTCGAACGATCTCAACACTTTTCATTACTTCAGTCAGTCTATTGTTTTAAGAACTAAAAATACCTCAACAAAAAAAATTCCCCTTTGTGACTGTCCAAGAAATATTTTTAAAACAAAACTTGAACCCAAACGCGCGAGGGCGTAACTCCAGCACATCTCTTCAGGCAATACACCATCTATCTTCCTATCTATCTACTGTTCACTTCATCCTGCAATGATGCACAGAGAGCCATAAGCACTCCATATAATCTAATAATTGTGCTTCGCCAATCAACCTTTGCGTTTCCTCCTGCTGTTCCTTTTTTATTTCCATCAGAAGTTGTTTTTTTTTTTTTTTTGTTTCATTGGCCTTTTTGTTTAAAGGTGCTTACACACTTCTTACAACTCCTTTGCTTTATTAATAGCAAATGAATAGTACTCGTATATCTCTGTTGATCACGTCACAACTCTGCACAAAACACAAAGAACAACTTTTTAGCTAAAAACAAAGATTTTTAGTTTTATTTTTTTTTCTTACATTTCTTAACTATTTTTTAACAAAATTCCAAGATCTCTCTCTCAGTCACTGAATACACCGATCGACTATGTAAGAAAACAAAAAGGAGTGAGAAACCTTTTTGAACCACCATCATCAGCAAGACCAAACCAACCAACCACCACATCAGAGTTTCATCATCATTGTCCATGATGTTCATTGGGGAGCTGCTGCTCAGGCTTTTATGAAATCGTGACGCCACGAGATCCCTCAGGGAATCTCACTAGTACCTGTTTCTTTTTTTCTCTCTCTTTTGCTTTTCGAGTACTTAAAGACTATTGCATTACAGATTTTTCTTAGATTTTTTTTTCAAGGAGTTAGGGGACTTTGTATATTGTTTATTTTTTTTTTTTTTATTTTTTTGTTAAAGAAAAATATTAAAAATTCCGATAACAATTTTATTAGCCTTTTGGCAGTTGGTTGTCGTTTTTGCATTCCAGCTTTATTGCTTTCCGTGCAAATCCTTATGAATGGGATATTCGGGATGATTTCAGTTATAATCTGCAATTATTTTTTTAACATACACCGGAAACTCTGGGCAGTCTTTGAAATGATTTTGTTTACTTCGTAAAGCATTTTTTTTTATTATTGGGATACTTAAGTCAGACACTTGATAAACTTAATTTTATGCAAACCACTTAAAAGTAAGAGGGAGTGTCGAACACTTGGTGTTGATAATCCTTTTATCCAACACGTATTTTTTTTCAATTTTATGTTCTAAAATCTAAGCACAAAAATAGAAAAATTAAGTACTCGATTGAATAGTACTTACTCAACCCGTTCAACTTGACTGTTGGGTGTGTTTCTTGGAATTCATTGTCCGGATTATATAGGAGGCGCTCAATAAAAAGAAACTTTTCTATACTACATCTTAGTCTCAGAATAAAGCACTTTTATGTTTCTAAGATATGAATTTTTACGTTTCATCCTCCTACTGATTTTCAGTTTACACCTTTAAAATGTTCTTAAAAGACATGTTTTGCAATTCGTGCACTTATTTTAAAACTAAATGATGAATAAATTACAATAAAATGAAGTATGTATCATTAATTTAAAACAAGTTAAATAAAAAAATAAAATAAAATAAAATAAAATAAAATAAAATAAAATAAAATAAAATAAAATAAAATAAAATAAAATAAAATAAAATAAAATAAAATAAAATAAAATAAAATAAAATAAAATAAAATAAATTAAATAAATAAAAGAATAAATTTTACTTTATAACAATCATGTTTGCCGTAAGTGATTGAATGAGAACAACGAAAAGAAAGACTTTTGCATTCTAAAAATTATCTATTGTTTCTTTTTCTTTTAACTCAAAAGTAAAGAAGTATAGTATTGTTTAATATAAAATCCAATAGTTATCTATTACAAATAACAAATTCATAGTTGACAATAGTTGCATATAAGTCTCCTTGTAGTCTAACTCTGATATTTCATACAAATTCTTCTCAACTCGACTTTATCTTAAAATATGTAATAAATTCACTTCCTTGTACACGCAATTAACAACCAAACATGAAATTTAATTACATAGTCAATTTTAAAGTTGCAAACAAAAAATTAAAAAAAAAACTCAATAAACTTTTGATCCTCTCAACGGATTCATTGTCTATATGAAGAAGAAAAAAACAAAAGAGCTGAGCAGAAAACTTTGTCCCTCATTATATCGGACTAAGATATACAAAAATATGAAAGCAAAATACTTGCTAGATGTTAAGCTAAGCTATATGGATAAAAAAATCCTCTTTCACTTTAATGACTATAACGACATAACAAAAAAAAAACGAAAAATATAAACTAAACAAAAAATCTTGTCTTATTAGGTATATTTTTCTTTTGCAAAACTCCCACAAAAATTTCTCTCTCTCGCTCTTCACCATAAAACCTATGTGTGTGACAATAATTTAAAAATTTCCCACACAAAATCCGCGCGCAATAGACCGAAAAATTGACCGCCATCGTCTTACAAAGTTTCATATATATTATTACATGCTGTTATAGGTTTTATGGTTATAGAGAAGTCTATAAGAGAAGGAGTAACTATGAATAAAAAAAAAAGAAACAAAAAAAAATCACACATAGATCGCGACCTGGATAACTGTTTGGATATAGAAAAGTCAAAACCATATAGAACCTACATGCTTTTGTGTATAGGCTCGCACGCCAACCGCCCTCAACCGACCAACCGACCAACCGACCGACCGACCGACCGACCGATTGGATAGGAAGGCAAAACTGAAGATGATCATTAAAATAATCCCGCGAAAACATATGTTTCCCTCCTGCAAATGGCTACCGAAATATGTGTGTCTGTTTTTTCATATGGAATCATGTGCTATGTGGCACACTATGTATATGGGGATAACAGCACCATTCTGTAGGATTGCATGTATCTAATGCTGCAAAACGATGTGTTAAAAGTAACACGATACAAATATTACAACTAGTAAGATTTGTTGTAGACAATTCCGCACCACCAACCAACCAACCATCCGTCCGTCTGTCCATTGGACAAAAACCAACGGCTTTAGCTAGCTCTAACGAGACAAACGGAACCAAAGTCAAAGTCTTACACCGTCGGTCGTTGAAGGCGACACGACCGACGACGACGACGTTCCATCGAAGAAGTTCCAAGTCAAAACCAAGCCCCATCCGCCATATGCCATCGACCATCTTATACCATACGCAGTGCACACACATTTCTTTTTCGTTGCTGTTATAGGTTTATTCTTCCACTGTCGATTATTTTCGATTATATGCGTTTTAGATTGTTCCTCTGAGCTGCCAGCTAGAAACTGGAGAAACTGCTGAATGGTAGGTCCAAGCAACTTCCTTCAATCTGCGCCAAAGATAAACTTTTGGTCAAGCATGCAGAAGGGGTAGTGGGAGAGATAAAGAGAAAAATGGCAGCCTTTTGTTAAAACGCTCTCTCCCTTCCTCACAATTCCAGCAATCCCAATCCTTAAAAACCAAACAAAACACCACAATATGGTGTATGGATTTTATGAAATCACTTCCTTATCTCAGAAATGGCATCTGACTGGTGACTGCACTGCGAGCACATACACACAAAACTATAGTGATGCGGTGACCATGCGACGAAGATGCGATGACGATGCGACCAGCGATGGTGCCACAATAGATGCTGCTGCTGGTTGCTTCTGCTGCAATAACCATGTAATACGGCTGTGTAACGACACAGTTAAAAATCCGTTTTATAGAAGTACGTCCCCACATATATCTATGTCCAAGTCGACCAACGAACGACGACGACGCGATGATGCCAATGATGATGACGATCATGATGATGATGATGACGACGGATGCCAGACGAGCCACGACAAAGATTTAGATGCGCGCCAAGCTAAAAATCCAAAGCCGATAGCAGTGCATCATCAGCGCAGTGTGTAAGTTGCGCGGCAAGGCGAATTTCAGAGTTGAGACTTTGAGACACACAGCGCCCGGGAGATTGACAACACAAATATTCTCCAGAGTCGTACAACATTATTGCACAGCAACGACGACGGCGAGCGAAGGTGATATGACAACGGCGCGGTGGTGCGGTGCGGTGCGGTGCGGTGTGGCGCGGCGCGGCGAGTGGCCTTATACAAGACAATGTTCACATAGAAGTGACATCGTCAACAACTGTTAGCAACTATGTTTCGACAAAGAGTCTCTGAGGATGCTCTAGCTACCCCACTTCATTGACATTTAGTTGAATGCGGAATCTATCAAACTCTATCAACGATATAGAGTTAAGCGATATAGCATATACAACAATCATTGGGCATTGGGAAATTTATAAGTCCACATCATCGCAGGAGCGATATAGAAGAAGAAAAGACCCTTTGATCATTCCAATTAGCCATGTTGCACCAATCTATCCAACAACAACATCGAACAATATACTCTGACTTGCTGACTTGCGGCCAACTAATTAAGACTCTCCCCATAGGCCACTCTTGTTATACACATGTTTCTTCACATCCAAAAGCCACACACATGCTCCCGGGGGGAAATATCATTCCAATCCCAAAAACATGACGTTTCCTTCTATTCTTGCGCACCAGCACAGCACATAGCTCGCACAAGGGAGAAAAATATACGACCAATTACAAGATAAGCTTCAACTGACCCTTATATCAATCCCAATTTTCTATTTCCTCTTTTCGAAAGCCCCATACGGCTGGATAGCTTGGCCAAGCTGGTATGAAATGATATAATCACCATGGAATATCTTTGTTGTACGCGCGAGAGTATAATGGCTTTGGGCCTGAGAGAAAAAAAAAACATAACCCAAGTATGCTACACAACACCACACCATCATCATTTTGTGTGTCCAATATTTTCTTTTTTTTTGTGGAAAATTCAAACCCTGCCCCATCCTTCAAGGTTAGAGAGATAAGACAAAACGAAATATCATCCCGAAAGCATACGTCACTCTGCCGGACATGTGTACGGACACATTTCTGTTGGACTATGAAGTGCCATAACTAAGTTGCACGGATGTATACTTACCTATGTCCATCGTCATCGTCGTCGTTCGTCCGTCTGTTGTCGGGATGGCATATCATGGAACTCTCAACCTTACCTTGGCCTTGCTATCATATGTACCTAGTTTGTGTGTCTCTGATTTTTTGTTTCTAATCTATTCCCTGGGACTCTTGTTGCTCTTGAGCTTGACTTAACTCGCAACTCAACTCTCGACTCGGCTCTTTAAGTAATGTTAACTTGAATTGAAGATTGGAGAAGGCCTGTCGCACTCTAGGCTATATATGAGTACAGTACATAGAAATAAGAGGAAACGTATGTTTCATAGTGCAGTCATAGCTTATTTCTTTATCTGTGATTTCGAAGGAATGGTATTTTTTTTTTTTGCTCAGTGTGTTTATATGGACGGACGGACATACAAAAACCAAAACAAAAAAAAAACGCTATACTAATAATAACAAACAAATAAACTTGGCAATATCTTTTGCCTTGAAAGACCTCTATATAGTGTTTGTCTAACAAGCATTTTCCATGTTTCAATCGCGATTAGTGCGCGAAGAGAGTGTTGTCGTATTTTTTTTTTTTTTTTTGTTCTTTGTTGTTGATTAAGCAAAATGTAAGAGAGTAGGTAATGAAAATTTAGTATAAAAAAAACAAGAAGATATCTTTTTGATTTTAGAAATGGAGGAATTTTTTCCTATTATTTCTTTTATAGATATCATCCATTGGGAATTGTTTGTTGAGGTGATTATATGCTTTTATCTACAAGTATTTGAAAAAAAAAATGTCTTCTAAAATAATGAAGACTGTATTCAAGAATATAGAATATCTAGCTCGATTCAAGGGGAATTGGGACTGCTAACAGTTATGTGTCAATCGCTATCTCGCATTTCAAAATCTTGCAATTACAAAATCTCCAAACTGAAAAATCCTTCTTTTCATTATCCTGGAATAAAAAAAAACCCAAACTAAAATATCTAAAACTAAAAAGCTCGGATTTCAAACAAAATATTAATTTACTTGCGAATTCCATTTAAGATTTTTGAAAACGGGTGTTTTGATTATGACATTATTAAAAACAGGATTTTAATTGAGGCGCTTTTCATTTTTCAATTTTTTGATCGAAGTGCTCCGGATTTTTTCACTCAATTTTGAATTCGTAAAAAAAAATCGGTAAAGGTAGAGGACGTTTTTTAGAGGTATAGGGCTTTGAAATAGAATAAAAAAGGTGAATTTTTAAAATTGACATAAAATTGACTTTATTCGAAAGCATTATAATTTTAATATGAATTCTGACATATGACCACCAATGCTGGCTCGGTCGTAGTTTAATCTGGGGTCCACTTTTCGATTTCATATTCCAACATCTGTGGCCGTATATCGGCGAATGACGCGGCGAATGTTATGCTCCAAATTGTTGATGGTTTCGGTTTTATCGACTTTCATAGACTTCACATATCACCATAGAAATTAGTCTAGCGGGGTCGAATCGCACGATCTTGGAGGTCAATTTACGGGTCCGAAATATGAAACTATGTGGTTAATAAACGTTTTCTTCAATAAATCAATTGTGGGAAGAGCTTTGTGACCTGCGTCGTCTTGTTGAAATCACAGCAGTTGAGGAATGAAAAAGTCTGTAAGTATGGCTCTATAGCGGTCACCATTGACTGTAACGTTCTGGCCAGCCAAACCAAACACCAAACAATCAGTTTTTTTCTGGATGTTTTTTTCTGCACTCCAAATATGGCAGCTTTGTTTATTGACGTAGCCCTTCAACCAATAGTGAGCTTCATCGCTAAACAAAATTCGTCTTATGAAAATCGGGATCAACGGAAACCTTGTTTTGGGTCCATTCACCGAATTTTCAAAAATATTTGCAAAATTTGGAAACGTTGTTCAGGCATCAATCTATGCACTTTAAAATGCCAAACCAAGCTAAACACAAATCACTTAATTGTTAAAATGGCTGCCAGTTACAAAAGTTTTGCAAACTTAAAGTTCTATGCCTAAAAAAACACCCTTTTTTTCTATGGCCTGTTTATTTTTGGTATAAATAAATTAAATTATATTTACTATACAGATAAAAGTAAAAAACGGTATCTGGTGAATACCGTATTTTGATATTAATTTTTTTCGTAAGGCGTTTGACAAATTTCGATCAATGTTTTTTGGATTTTTTAAGAAAGAGATAAAAATTTTAATTTCAATGATTTAAACACAAGTGGATAAGTTTCCATAAAATTTTGTTTTAAGCCCTCTCTCTCTGGCATGAATTAATATGAAAGAAGTTAAGAACTTAGAAATGGTGAAAACATCTTATCAAGCAACTAGAGCAATTGATTAAATTCGAGTTCCATTGACTTTATAGATATCATTTTTATTCATTAGAAAATTTAATCGTCATGCACTTAGACTTTTGAATTTCCTAAAACTAATTCTTTGAAAAATATTTCCCAAACAAAATTAATAAAGAAGATTAACATTTATGATACCAACGACTATAAAATCATAATTTTACATTTAGCTAGCTAGCAATTTCCTAGGTTTTATTGATTCCATCTCAAACTAAACTTACTTATACATACCTACCAACTACTATATTCTGACAAACAGCTTTCTTTTTCACATGTCGTCTTTCTAAGAAAATAGATTTATCAAACAACACAGTTTCCACCAATAAAACCGTGTTTTTTTTTTTTTTTAAGATTATAAAATTCCAATTTCATAACCATCACCACGATTGTATTTGGGAAGCCATTTTAAGTAGGTGCTGCTTGAATGTGTATAAATTTACACAGAAAAATAATCCTCAACATTGAACTGTTACAGTACAAAAGTTCAAAGTAATATATTTCTCCTTATAGCATAATGCCCGAGACCAAGAGTCTCTATGAGTGACTATAATAGCACCTCCATATAACCACTTTATGATCATAATTCTTGCCATTGTCTCCCTATTGCGATTTCTCTCCCATATTCAAGATCCCATTATATCGCTCATATGAAACTCCTTCAATAAGAGTTTATTTATTTTTTTTTTTAATATTTTTATTGGGGGGACCCGAAAAGTAAGATGAATATGTATCCGCGATAGATCAAACTGTTCTTTCTATAAATCTACAATCGTTTCGGGATTAAAATCCACATCTTTCAACTTTTCAACACATAACTGCCGGCACCATCGCCATCATCATCATCATCATCATCATAACCTAACCAAACTATAGTCAGAGTGTTGGAAATATGTTGGGTAGTTTATAACCACAAAAGGCGCGAACCAGTCGATATGAAAAATTGCTTTTTAAATATTTTTCAATTACACTCTCTCTCTCTCTCAGGGGCTTTAAGACGATTCCACGTTTTGCTATCCACCGCATCGCAGCTCTATATGAGATGCTAGAAATCCTATAGAGTAGCTAGAGGAGGGTATATACAACAGGCAATTTCAATTTCGGCCAAACTCTATCACAGTAGAATAATTCGTTAGTTTAATCCACCTGGGTGAGCCTCCAGGTGGAGTTTGGTTCGGTTTGGAATTTAAAAAAAAAAGAAATAAAACAAAAAGTGTAAATATATTTTTAAAATGGTTCCATGTTTGCTGACGCTGAGTGGCGGAGGTGGTTGGGTTGATACAAGCATGGCACCCTGGTGACTACAGCAATACTATCTGGCTCACATTCCTTTGTTTTGTGCTCAGTGCTCTGGGGCTGCTAGACAGTAGAAGAAAGTTTTTCGCCAGATTGCCAGTAAGTTGTTATTGATATTTCATTTTGTTGTCTTCGGTCTTGTTTTGCTTCCGAAGGAGATATTGATTAAAGTTACAAAATTGGTTGTGTGAAGTTGCTATCCATTGCAATAAAAATAAAAATGTATCATACCAAAATATGTAGTGAGCACAATCAGCTTACACTGAGTTTATATTCAAGTGTATTGAATACAGACGATATGCGCTAAAAACATATATTATCATCGATGAAGCAGTTTCATTAGAATATTTGTAAATGTCCATTGAATTCAGCGAATATACTCAATATCTTATCAATCAATGGGCTTCATCGAAATATGTACTAATTACATAACTACATTTTTAGAACTCTCAATACTTTTAAAAAAGCTTAAGTTAATTTTGTGCTGAGCATATGAATCTCAGCAGAATCTCATATGAGCATATGAATGAGTTTTTATTTATGTTTATTAAATACTGACGATATGTACTCAATACATTATCGGTGAATACGTAAACATTTAAAACCTGCCAGTTATTCAAATAAAAATTTGTATTCATTACAACTGTGTGTTGAGTATACTCATGCGACCTTATTGAGTCTTAATTGACAATATGTACTCAATACATTTTTGGTAAAAACAGCTTAAGGAAAGATGTAATGACCACATAATTATTTAAAATCAGCAAGTCATCCAGCAAATAAAGTCAAGTCATCCAAAGAAAAAACCTGTAGTTATCATTATCACATTAAGTTATGTGTTGATTACAAGCAGCCTGCGCTGAGTCTTTACTAAAATGTTTTGAATGCAGACGATTTTTGCTGTTAAGACTCTATTACTGAGCCCCTTGTCCAACACTAAACAATATTTTCACCAAACCAATACTTGGCCCCAGTATAAAAAAAAAAACATAAACCAATCCTTTTACCAAGAAAACATACATAAAACTGATTACGATTACATATTAAGAAACAAAGTCAGTGAAAATCGTTGCTTGGCTCGTTTTTGGTGTCCTAGAGGATAAAATTAAATTGTTGCCCACATTCACACCAACACAACCGCACAAAATTGCCATATTGACATTGGTCTGCCGGTGTGTTTTCAAATTCAGACTCATACATTGTTTCAAAGACTTTTTATGTTATTCCTGATCGAGAGTTCGAGCATAGGTGGATACCTTTACATTGTATACATTCCCTGCTTCTTCCGTGTCCAAGGAACGACATTCAAACATAAATCGTTCAGGCTCTATGATGACGATGATGATAACTTACATATACATATACTTATATGTTATATGGAAGCCCACAATGGAATCTTCAACCCACAAAGCAATAATCGTTGTCGGATATTGGTTGAGAATATAACGCACGCACGTTTATAGTTGTTGGTTGGTTTGGGTTTGGTTGGTGGTACAGTGAAGAAATATAGTTAACTTTAAGTGGCTCTGTATGGTACCTTTTATTTTTTTACTTTGAAATAAGTAAAGTACCTTACCTAGAATTGTTGGGTGTTAAAGTATTTATGTCTATTTTTTTTGTAATATTATTTATTTTTGTTAACCTTTTCTTTTCACAAGCGGGTGTCATAAATCATAAAAAGCGATTTATTTTGATTGATTTTCTTCAAAATGTTGGAAGGCTACGTGATGGTGATATGATATTGTTCTGTGTTTTTAGCTATTTTTGAAGACTTGTATATTTTTTTTTTTTTGTTAAAATTGTTAATAAATATAGGCTACTGTTTTACTATAGTGATTATTGATCTGTAAAATTGAACACTAAATTTTAAGCTTAGATGTTTAGAAAGTAGTTAAAAAATCTAGTCATTAAAAAGCTTCGAAAAAATACAAATTTAAATTTAGGAAGCCCTTCATTGTGATATTAAAACTGCGTTGGAAAGGCAATGATCAAATTTGTATCCCAAAAAAATTAAGCTTTTGCTTCAGAAGAAATAAAATTCTGGCACAGCGGAATTCTTATGAAAGTGTTTTTTTTTTTCAAAATTTTGAAAACAAAATCCGTTGATAATGACTATCACTTATCACAAATCACCTTTGCTGATTGCATAACTGAATAGAGATTTAGCTATTTTGGTGAGTGAAATGAGATGACTCGACTTATCTCACTCAGCTTGAGATAGATATATTCGAATTTATGCTCGAACATTTGAATGTCTTGAGTGAGAAAAGAAAATAAAAGCAACGAAATAATTAACTACGGAATAGACTGCTTTCAGTGCTTGTATTTTATCAATGTATACCTACTTCGAAAAACCCCACCGTACTAAATTTTGTCTGGAAAAAATTATGTCAAAAATTGGTTTAAGAATTGTTTAACGAAAATCGTCGAAAAAATATTTGAAAAATGGAAACGTTTTTGAACTGCGAAATAACAATTGGTCAAAAAATATAGACCAATATTTGTCAAGTTAAAAAAAAAATTAATAAACCAAAAAATTTCAAAATTTTTTTTTTAAATCGTCAAAATTCCTCAGAGAACCAAGTGTAAATTTTCTGAACAGCTATAATAAAACTGGTCAATAATAAAATTGTGAAGGAATAGTTTTATTGTAAATAAAATCTCAAAAAAAAAATTGAGCAAAAAATTCTTTAAAAAAAGGATTGTCAGGAAACAAACAAGCTGATTTTTTTTTTGAACCCAGATTGGTAAAAAATAAATTTAAAAAAAAAGATTTTTTAAAAACAATGTTCGCTTATAAACAAAATTATGACAAAAATGCCGAAAAATGCTGTCGAAAACAAGTTTGCGAAAAAAAATATTTACAAAAAAAATTCTGTTATTTAACCAATCATTTTTGTGCGTAATCAAAGACTGTTTTTCAAATAGGCATTTTAAATAACTTGAATATACCACTTTGAAGATGATTAAAATGATATACTTTTTTGATTTTCTGAAGAACTACATTTTCCGAAAAACTACGTTTTGCGACAAATAATAAAAAAAACCTTCTTTATAAAAAGAAAACTCCAATTTAAATGATTATTTTAACTACCATCTTTTCTATTGAAGAAAAATTTTTTATTTTATATACATCATAATTGATATTTTGAGAAAACCTTGCGAACACATTAAGATGTTTCCATTGTGCATTTTTGATCCGTTGCATTGATATCTTGGCGTTTGAGAGTTATTTGCCCTCAATTATTAGTTGAACGTGAAAGTTGACGTGACGGTTTCCTAAATGATATATTTTTTTAAGAAATAGATAAATAACTTGAAGAAAACTCCTAAACTATTCAAATTTATTTAAATTGGATTTGTTCAAATGGATCTCAGTTACCTAATAAATTGATATACTGTTTTGCGTGGGTTCAAGATATCTACTCACTGTTCCCCAATTATAAGTCTTATAACTTTTTTTGAACCGGAAAATCTTAGTAAACTCTATAAACGATAAAAGAACTTCCTTCTACCTTAAAAAAAAAAACAATAAACCAAAACCGCTGTATACAATTCATTACTATCAATGCTCCTTAGTTATAATTGCCTGTTTCATTTATAATTGCAACATAATTGGAAAGTCTCCTTTTTTACGTGTGCACACTTCACATGATATATATCCTCCTGAACTTAAGGCTATACGTATACCTTCTCTACTTAATTCCAATTATACATTTGAAACAAAATCTATCTCTCTGTGTCCGACCCCAAAAAGGCGACACCTAGATCCTATCTATAAACCGTAACCAATCATATTACAACAAACGACACGACCTTTATGCGTAGGTATTTATAGAGCAAAACAAAGCTCAGACTCCACTCGACTCGATCCTGGCAATAGCATCTCTCTAGTGCCCCATTACCAACGACGACCGACGCGACGACTGGGCATACTCAATTTGCGCATAAGGCACACCACACACTACATAAATATGAATACAACAAAAACACATATGGAATCCAATACAGCACCAATTTCAGAAAGAACCTTTTTATATTGAATAAGAACCCAATAATCCATTCCGAAATAGAGAAAGAGATTCATGATAGCAAATCCGCCGGATTCGGATTACTCTGACAAAAAAAAAATATCTGTGTGCTACTGCTGTATGAGCATTGGGTTCCTTTTAAGGGAATTATTCAATTTGCTCGTTAAATTAGATCAGAAACACCAGGCAAAAGTAGCACTACCCACCAAACCTCAGCTCAGCTTATGTGTAGTGATATACTTTGCCTTTGAAGATTCTGACAGAGAAGTTGGTAGGTATTGGAACCCTACCTAACAGTGGTATCTCTTGGATAGCATCTGCTTGGTCGAGTTGTTTTGTGGTTTATTGGTTCTTGATGCAATTTATTATTTTTCTCCAATAGAAGAAGAACACACATTGTCTACTATAAGTAGAAAGGTGGATTTCTTTTTTATTATCAAGATGTTGAATAAAGAATTCCTAGTTCGTTCTAGGTTCTATGGAAAAATACTAATACCATTTTTTTTTTTCATTGTTTATTTTCAGGATCCCCACCATTAACTGGAACTGGAATCGTTCGAGTCATCGTTCAGGATATGAATGATCATCGACCAGAATTTGCTCGCCAATCATACCATGCAACAGTGCAAGAGAATCTTCCAATTGGCACAAAAGTTCTTCATCCAGTTGCCACAGACAAGGATACCGGACTAAATGCCAAAATACGTTTTAGTTTGCTTGGTGAAAAAATGGAGAAATTCCATGTGAATGCTGATACTGGAGAAATAACAACAGCTGCGATTCTTGATCGAGAAGATGTTTCTGTGTATTATCTGACTTTGATGGCTCAAGATAGTTCTGCAACGGAACCACGTGCTTCGACTGTCAATCTTACTGTTACGATTCTTGATGTAAACGATAATGCTCCGGCTTTTGAAAGTTCTATCTTTGATGTTTATGTGCCGGATGACAT
This sequence comes from Syrphus vitripennis, assembly GCA_958431115.1. Taxonomy (NCBI): domain Eukaryota; kingdom Metazoa; phylum Arthropoda; class Insecta; order Diptera; family Syrphidae; genus Syrphus; species Syrphus vitripennis. Next base: position 136,927,942 of record OY288108.1, on the reverse strand, counting down.
TCGCAATGGTGAATTTATATTTGGAGCCAGAGCAATTGATTTGGATGATGGTGATAATGCCGAAATTGTCTACTCACTCAGTGGAAATGATTCGGATAAGTTTGATATCAATCAGAAATCAGGAGTTATTAAAACCAAAGTCGAATTGGGAGCAACTTTTGGCAGTAGTTATTATATGATCGTCATGCATGCCACAGACCGAGGAACTGATCCTCGAAGTGCAAAAGCAACACTCAAAATTCAGCTAAGTCAGGCACAAAAATTCCCAACCTTCTCATACATGGCCAAAACACAATTTACTCTTTCCGAAGATGTAACAGAAGGAACACTGATCACCAGAATTCAAGCTACTTCACCAAAACGTGATGCATCTGGTAATATACGATATTCAATTGCTGGTGGAAATATTGATGAAGCAGTCCGAATTAATCCTGAAACTGGAGAAACAACTATTGGAAGGGATGGTCTGGATTATGAGACAGCACATCAATATGAAATATGGATCGAAGCAGCTGATTCGGACTCACCAAGTCTTCGGAGTGTCATGTTGTTAACAATCGATGTTACCGATGCTAATGATAATGCACCTGTTATGGATAAATTAATCTACAATACTCAAGTTCTTGAAGAAGAACCATCAGATGTTTTTATTGCTAAGATCAAAGCAACCGATCGTGATTCAGCTGAAAATGGAGAAATCACTTATCGGCTGGTAGATGATTATCGAGAAACATTTGAAATACAAGCACATAATGGTGAAATATACGCTATCAGGCGACTAGATCGGGAGAAAATATCATCATATGAATTAATTGTGGAAGCTCTAGATCAAGGAATTCCTCAGCTTACAGGGAGTGCAAGTGTGATTATAACCGTATTGGATAAAAATGACAATCCTCCAAGGTTTACACGTTTGTTTAGCGTAAACGTGACTGAAAATGCCGAAATCGGAAGTTTTGTGATAAAAGTGACTTCTTCCGACTTGGATACTGGAGTCAATGCAAACGCAACTTATAGTTTCAGTGAAAATCCTGGTGAGAAATTCATCATCGATCCTATAACTGGTAATGTTTCTGTTGCTGCCCATTTGGATCGTGAACAGCAAGATGAATACCTTCTAAAGGTAGCCGCTTCAGATGGTGCATGGCGCTCAGAAACACCTCTAACAATCACCATTCAAGATCAAAATGATAATGCTCCCGAATTCGAACATAGTTATTATAGCTTCAATTTCCCAGAACTGCAGAGACCGGTGGCATTTGTTGGACAAGTCATCGCTACCGATCGTGACAAGCAGGGACCCAATTCGGTGATATCATATTCCCTGCAACACCCATCAGACCTGTTCACTATTGATCCAGCTACTGGAGAAGTCTTCAGTAAACGAACAATAGGTTACAAACATTCCCAGATTGAAGCATCTCCGGAGAATATGTACTCCATGACTATACTCGCCACAGACAATGGCAAACCTCCCATGTACTCGGAATGTCTGGTGAATGTTAATGTAGTTGATGCAAATAATAATCCTCCACGCTTTGAATCACGTGGATATTTGTCACCGGTTCCTGAAGACGCAAAAGCTGGACAAAAGATCGTTCAAGTTGTTGCCAAGGATGAACTTGATTATGGTGTGAATGCAGAAATAGATTATTCTATTGTCGGTGGCAATGGAACTTCATACTTCACCATCAACAAGCAAGATGGTTGGATATCGGTATCAAAGCCAATTGCTGTTACACCAAATACAGCATTTGCTCTGAGGATCAAAGCAATTGATCGTGGGGTTCCACAACAAAGTGATGAGGTTCAAGCTACAATTATTGTTACTGGAGAAAATAATTTTGCACCTGAATTCACTGCTCTGAGTTACCAAGTTATCGTCGCAGAAAACCAACCAATTGGTGCGAAGATTGTTACCGTTGAAGCATCAGATCGGGATAATGGTCCAAATGGAATGATTCGATACTCCATTTCTGGGGGAAATGAGAGAAAAGAATTCACAGTTGATGCTGTTACAGGTGCAGTTACAATTCTGCAACCACTTGACTACGATCAGATTCAAGAGTATCGCTTGAATATCACAGCTGAAGATTTGGGTTTCAAGCCAAGGGAAGCTGTAGCAATGTTGACTGTAATTCTCACTGATATTAATGATAATGCTCCTGAATTCAATCAGTCCAAGTATCATTCATATTTGGCTGAGAATCAACCACCGAATACATTTGTCTTCCAAGCTCATGCTACCGATAAAGATTCGGTCGTTAATGCAGTCATAGAATACTCGATCACAGGTGGAACTGGTCGAAATCTCTTCAGAATTGATCCTAACAGTGGTATGATCAAGTCAACAGCAAGTTTCGACTATGAGGAGAAGAAGGAGTATTTGCTGCAAGTTCTGGCACAGAATCCAGAGTCAGTGATGCAGACATATGCTGAGGTTATTGTTCACATCACTGGAGTTAATGAGTACTATCCGCAGTTTATACAGCCGGTGTTTCATTTCGATGTCTCGGAATCGGCTGAAGTTGGAACAGTTGTTGGATCTATTCAAGCCACGGACAAAGATGCCGGTGAAGATGGAAAGGTATATTACCTTTTAGTTGGATCAAGCAATGACAAGGGATTCGGAATTAATGCTGAAACTGGAGTGATGTTTGTCTCAAGAAATCTAGATCGTGAGACGCAAAGTCGTGTGGTCCTAACAGTTCTAGCAAAGAATTTCGGCGGGATTCGTGGTAATGATACAGATGAAGCTCAAGTTATCATCTCGATTCAGGATGGCAACGATCCTCCAGAGTTTTTAAATCACATCTATGAGGCGAAGATATCTGAGGGGGCATCAATTGGCACCAAGGTTACCAGTGTCAAGGCTGTGGACAAAGATGTTCGTCCACAAAACAATCAATTTAGTTATTCAATCATCAACGGAAATATCAATCAAGCCTTCAAAGTTGATCCTCAGAGTGGACAAATCGAAACAGCAAAAACACTTGATCGGGAAACAATCCCAACGTACAACCTTATTCTGGGAGCCATTGATACGGGCCTTCCACCCCAAACAGGCACTGCAACTGTAAAGATAGACCTACTCGATGTCAATGATAATGGCCCAATATTTGATGCCAATGGAGTGATTGGATATGTTTCGGAAAATGAACCTGCTGGGACTACAATTATGACCCTTTCTGCTAATGACCCCGATCTTCCTCCGAATGGAGGACCGTTTACCTACTACCTAATCGGTGGTAAGCACAAGGCTATGGTCAATATTGACAAACACTCCGGACTCATGAAGACAACTCAAAGCATTGATCGTGAATCAAATCCAAGTCTGGAGATTATTGTTGAAGTTGAAGATAATGGCAAACCAAAGATGAAATCTCAACACACAATCACTGTGAATATACTCGATCAAAATGATAGCCCGTCAAAACCACGTACGGTTCATGTCTTGCTAAACGTTTTCAACAATCAAATTCCTATTGGAAAAATTGCTGATGTTCATCCAAATGACCCTGATACAACAGGGGATTATAAATGCCGCATTAAGGCAGATTCCCAGGGTAGTCTTTTAGGCATCTTAACGATCCCAACTAAATGTGATTTACATACAACATCAAAGACCTTAACTCAGGGGTATTCCTATTTGGTGTCAGGCAACGATGGTAAGCACAATGATGTTACGTCAACCGTGACTGTAGAGTTCAGGGGCTTTGATAATACCACCGTTGCTAATTCGATCACCATCAATGTAGATAATATGACAGCTGAAACATTTCTTAAAACTTACTATCGTAGCTTTTTGGACATCCTTAAGTCCAGTTCTGATCAGGGAGATGAATATAATCTCTATAGTATTAGGAATACTTTGAACCAGACTGGTTTTCAAGTAGCATTGGCACTACAAACATCGAGTCAAAGCTATCGATCACCAAGGTACATCACAGAACGACTTAATAAGAAGCTGGAAAGTATAGAAAGACTCTTGCAATCTCCCGGACGAGTTAAAATCGGTTTCACGCCATGTTTGGGAATTAATACTTGTGATAATGGTGGAGTCTGTAGTGAAGACTTTAGGGTCCATGATTCAAGATCTTTGAATATTGTGGATAGTCAAAATTTGATTTTTACTGCACCTTTGGTTACTCATGATTTCATCTGCAAGTGTCCTGATGGGTATACAGGAAGGCAATGTGAAAAACGTCAAGACCCTTGTTCTCCCAATCCATGTCAAGCTAATGGCCAATGCAGAAGACAAGGTTATGATTTCCAATGTACATGCTCACCCCATCGAGAAGGCAAATTCTGTCAGTTGGAGAGAGGTGATGTTTGTGCTGGAAGCCCTTGTAGAAATGGAGGATCCTGCCGAGAGAGCCCTGATGGATCATCATTCTTCTGCCTGTGTAGACCTGGATACCGAGGGAACCAATGCGAACACATAGCAGACTCATGCAGACCAAATCCTTGTCTTCATGGCGGCCTTTGTGTGGCACTCAAGCCAGGCTATAAGTGTAGTTGTGTGGGTGGGCGCTACGGAAGACATTGTGAGAAGACAACTTTTGGATTTGAAGAACTTTCTTATATGGCCTTCCCATCACTGGATGCAGCTACCAATGACATTTCCATCATCTTTGCCACAACAAAGCCTGATGGTCTGCTCCTGTATAACTATGGTATTCAAAGTGGTGGACGATCAGATTTTGTGGCAATTGAAGTCGTCAAGGGAAAGGCTTTGTTTTCTTTCGGTGGAGCTCGTACTGCTATTACCACAGTTGTAGTGGGTAGTGGAACTAATAACACGCTGGCAAATGGAAAGTGGCATAAAGTGACTGCCACACGCAATGGACGAGTGATTTCGCTGAGTGTGGCCAAATGTACAGAAAACGGAGATGTCTGTGAGGACTGTCGACCTGGGGATTCTACTTGCTATGCTGATGATGTTGGGCCTTCAGGGTAAGTTTTTGTATAGTTCTGTTTGATAATTCGAAGACTAATCTTGTTTTTATATTTTTTCAGTACCTTGAATTTCAACAAACAGCCTTTATTGGTTGGAGGTCTTTCAACGGCTGATCCAGTTCTTGAACGACCTGGACAGATTCACACTGATGACTTGGTTGGTTGTGTCCACAGTGTCTCTATAAACGGACGTCTTTTGAATATGCGTAGTCCTCTGAAACAACGAGGAGTTCATCCCACCTGTAATCGAAACAACAATGGCGGACCATGTCAGCAAGGTCTTCCTTCCGATCCAGCTCTATCACTGTGTGGAACATTTGGAATTTGCATGGATCGATGGCATACAGCTATGTGTCAATGTGGTGGGAATCTTCTATCACCAGATTGCTATAGCTCTCTGGAACCGATTTCGATCTCTGATGGGGGCTTTGTGGAATTCAAAATTTCTGAGAAGCATCGAAGGATGCAGCTATTGGATAATTTGTACGGAGGCAATAACGTTTGGACCTATGACGTGGAATCTCGAAGACGTCGTTTCACTGTGAATAATGACAACATCACATCTATGGCTCAAATTGGTGATCCACCAAAGACTCTTAGTCTTGTTTTTAGAACTGTTCAAATGAATGGCATCATTCTATATGCTGCAACTAACAAACACTTTACCTCAGTTGAGTTGAGATCCGGAAAGCTTGTTTATAGCTCTAGACAGAGAACATCGGTTAACATGACAGTCCAGGATCCAGAAAGCCTCTCCGATGGCAAATGGCATAATTTGACATTGCATGCTTCTAATCGAGTTCTGAGAATTCTTGTTGATGGTCAGAAAGTTGGTGATGAATTGGACTCGGCTGGAGTTCATGATTTCCTTGATCCATATTTGACAGTTTTGTCAGTTGGTGGAGTTCGTCGGGAATTTTTGCAGCAGGAAACAATACCTACTAGTTTTGAAGGTTGTCTGGCAAACTTTACCATCAACAACGAAGTTCAACCCTTCAATGGTTCGGGAAGTGTTTTCAATGAGGTGCTTTCTCGAGGAAAAGTCTTCCAAGGATGTGTAGGAGTGCTAGGAATAGGTGCAGCTCAAGTTGCAGATCCCTTGAGTATCGGTATCACTTTGGTAATTGTGTTCTTCGTTATTCTGCTAGTTGCGATCTTGGTGTCATTTGTGGTATTTCGATTTCGAAAGCAACAGAAAGAGAAGAGTGGTGGTCCAGGTGGAGCACCGGGTCTTCAGAGTAAACAAAATGGAGGATCAACAATGCTTGGTAGTTCCGGACTCGGTGGTAATAATGGTGACTGTGTAATGGCAAGAGGCCTTCACTCAAACGATCCCAGTGTTGGATATCATGGAGACAATGGGGACCTTATTCGAGGTGTTGGTGGCCATCATATGGTCGGGCCGGAATTGATATCGAAAAAATACAAAGAACGCGAAATTGGTCCTGGTGAACATCAGCGACCGCAAAGACCAGACATCATAGAACGTGAAGTCGTTAGCAAGAGTCCACCACTGCGGGATGAACATCATCCTCCAATTCCACCACCAAGCCAATCACATCATCCCCACGATCATCCTGGATCGGTGGACCTGGGCTCAGAGTTTCCGGAACATTATGATCTCGAAAATGCCAGCTCTATAGCTCCATCTGATATCGATATCGTTTACCATTACAAAGGCTATCGAGAAGCAGGCGGTGTTCGAAAATACAAAGCAACTCCACCACCCGTCGCTTCTTACACACACCATAAGCACCAAGCATCTCCAGCACAACAACAACACAGGCATTCTCCGCATCATGGAGGCCCTTATGCACCCAGAGTTCCACCACAAGCTAGTCAGCCTCCACCGTCCAGCACACCACGCCCCCATCAAAGCACTCCACTGGCGAGGCTATCACCAAGCTCTGAATTGAGTTCTCAACAGCCACGCATCCTCACATTACACGACATCTCAGGGAAGCCTCTTCAGAGTGCTCTGCTAGCAACAACATCCAGCTCAGGAGGAGTTGGTAAAGATGCTCTTCATAGCAACAGTGAGAGAAGTCTCAATAGTCCTGTAATGTCACAACTTTCTGGACAGAGTTCCAGTGCTAGCCGCCAAAAACCGGTTGTGCCACCTCAGTCAACTCCACAGGCTCCAATGGGCCTGACAGCTGAAGAAATCGAGCGTCTTAACGTCAGACCGCGAACATCGAGTCTTGTCTCGACGCTGGATGCGGTGTCTAGCAGCAGTGAAGCACCTCGAGTGCCTGGTGGTGCCCATCACCTTTCCCTTGGAGTGCATCATTCGGCTGATGTTGATGCCCACAGTTCCACATCGACAGATGAGAGTGGGAACGATAGCTTCACATGCTCAGAAATTGAGTATGACAACAATAGCATCAGTGGGGATAAATACACTAAAAGTGGGGGTGAAGATGATCGCCGTGGCAATGAAAGTGTCACAAACTCCAACAAAGCACCACCAATGCCACCGCCATCGTATGATGGCTTTGATTCCTCATTCCGAGGATCTCTCAGTACTCTAGTCGCTTCCGATGATGATTTATCCACGCACATGGGTGGCATCTACCGTCAGCCAAATGGTGCTGCCTCCCCATCCACAACAACCCTTGGATGGGACTATCTCCTTAACTGGGGTCCAAATTTTGAAAGTCTGATGGGTGTCTTCAAGGACATAGCTGAACTTCCTGATTCAGTGGGAGAACATCACCCACCATCGCTTAGGATACCAGCAAGTGTACAAAAAGCCTCCGAAGAATATGTGTAGATGCTGCCAATATCTATGTTTTTGTATATAAAAAAATTATTACTTTAATAAGCACATAAGCTGTTTGTATTATTCTAGATTAGAACCATATTAACATAGTTTAGCTTAGAAATCAACCAACCGTTGATAATTTATTAAATATTTTTTTTAAATAACTTTTTGGGCTTCCATTGACAAATCCAAAACACACAAACACAAAAAGAACAAAATATATGATTAGATATCCTAATATAAAAATATGTCTAATAAAATTCGTAAAATTTCATAGTTTATAGTTAAAAAAAAAAAACATAATAATTGTGAATAACCTTGTATCAAGGTTTGAATCCTAAATACAATAAAATTAACAATACCCACAATAATAAAGGTTTGTGCATCGGATAATTTCTGTATTTTATATAAGAAATTTAATTTTTTAATTTTAAAATTATAATTTTTCTCCAAAGTGGCATGAGAAATATTAAAAAAACAAACTAAATAGCTAACACCTCATTAAAGTTAGTTTCTTAGGATAAAACTAAATACTTTTTTTTTTAATCACAGACTAAAATTTCCCGTGTGCTATATTAACTATAAAATATTAAAACAAAAGAGACAAATCTAAAATATTTAAACAAAAATCTTGCCATAAGATTTACTGAGAGTGTAAATTTTCAAGATATAAATTAATTTGTGTAATTTAATTTGGAAAATCAATCAAAAATTAAAAACGATTTATTTTTTAAGTAAGGTTTTGTTTTTTATTTTCTTTTAAGTAGTTCACTATAAATAAAATAAATAAAAAATTAAAAAAAGAAGAAAAAGCATATAATTTTCTTCAGTTAATTTAAATAATACTGTATTAAATAAATACATATACAAGGGATCATTGTGTTATCCTAAAGCCTGAGTCTTAAATGTTTAAACAAACAAAAATGTGTTAAATAAATTAGGTTGAAAATAATAATAATAATAATTTTTTTTTGTAGAAATCAAAATTTGAATTTAAATTTTTAAGTTAGTTTAAGTTTTCTTTATTTTTAACTTTAGTTTTAATAAAATAAAATTATTAGTTTAATAAATGTTTTTATACGAAAAGAAAATTTTGAATATTGCATTTTTACTGTTTTTTGATATAAAAAGAGATTTTTGTTGATTTTTCTTCCGAGACATTTTCCAAGGCTATGATTTCCATTATCTACACTTAATATAAAGGAAGACGCCAAAAGCACAGTCGATGAAGTTAGTGCTGCAGTGAAAAACTCCAAAAAGGGAAAAGCCATTCGGCCAGGGGAGATACCCTCTGAGTTCTGGTAAAAGATGGTCAACATCGGGTCTATAGCTGGCTAATTATTCTCATCTCCAAAATAGTGATGTGTCAAATCGGTTTATTAAACCGACTCGGTTCGATTTTTTTTTTTCAACTCGAGTTCGATTTTACTTGAACCGAACCAAAAGAGAACTTGGTTCGGTTTGCAATTCGACTCGGTGTCACAATATTGGCATCTACTCCGACTGCAAAAAAAAACTATGAAAATTTTGAACTTTTCATTTATTTAATTCTCCAGATATATGTGATTTGATGCCAACCGGGTGACATTCGTAATGAAATACACTACTTCTCTCTTGACCATCTGTCAAGCTATAAACTGAAAATTTCATAGTTTCTTAAAGGTTTTTTATTCTATCGTCGTTGTAGCCATTCTTCAATGGAATTTGACAGTTTATAGCTTTACAGATATTCAATGAACCATATTTTGAGAGAAATAATGTTTTTCATATACCGAATGTCACCCAATCACCCTTTCCTGAGCATTTAAAAAAAAGACTGAAAAGTTTTAATTCTTTTTTGTCCTCATAAATATTATCATCTTTTCAACTTGGGTTAAGTTTTTAGCTATTCGGTTCGGGTTGTTTAGCCGGAGTCAAAGAACAAACTGAATAGAAACCGAACCGAGTTATTTAAAAGCAACACTTTTTGTTTCAAACCGAGTTAGCCAACTCGTTTTGCAACTCGATTTACCGAAATCTCAACTCGGTTCAAGTCGGTTTGAAAAATGTACATCACTATCTCCAAACTTATCCACGGTAACCAAATGACCAATGCCCTTCTTCTAATCTACTGATTAAGATTCTTTTGATTATGCCACGGACTGCTACGAATTCGTCCCATTAAAAATGTTGGACTAATTTTTTTAGAGCATATTTTTGAAGACCCAAGCTAACATTCTTTGATGGTATCAAGGATATTGAATCCACGCAAAATTTGACACACTATAAAGTATAATGTAACTACCTTATTCAGAGAATTAACTTACTTTAGTTTAGAGAGTTAAATACCTTTTTTATAAAATGGAAATTAAGGATTGAACTTTTAACTAAATCGGTTGAACTAAAAATGTCGAGATTTTAATTATTAAAGTCAGACATCATAATTATGATAATCCTTATAAATGAGAATAAATGAAATCAAGTACCTATTTCCATTTTTTGAGCTCAAATCACCTTATTAAATGAGTTAACTTAATAATTTTATAAACACTAACTATGTACAAAGAAACAAAACAAAATCCCAAAAACTCCCGGAAACCCAATTCGGTAAATCAATTAAAATAATTTATTACAGTCAATTAAAATTCACCATCAAAAATCGTTTTCTTCAAGATTAATTCATTAGCAGAACATAAAAGCAAAAGCAACAAAAATATTCAAAACAACAAAAAAAACTAATAAACGTGCGGCACCACAAATCTAATCCATGTTTCGAATCTCTGCAATCATTAACCAAAAAATACGTAGGAAGGTAGATATGCCTTCATTGATACTACTTCTATTTTTTTTTTCAAAACCATCATCAGACATCCTACTCTATATTACTCCGCCTCGTAAAACCGGATGACCAAACTATACACAAAACACGAACATTCACTTGAAAATCCTTAAGACGAAGGATTACATTCTGAGAATTGGCAGTGGTGGTAGCGCGGAGCAGTGCGGTGATGGTTAGCAGAAGGCAAGTCTTACTTTCACTTCAACAACTTTCGCCAGTAGTTGTTGGCGGCAGCATTGAAATTTATAATTCCTGTTATCAGCCCAAACCAGGTCAGTTGAAATGAAACGCGTATAGGTACATATCCATCCTTAAGACCACACGAAAACCACAACAATTCAACAGGAGGGACATGTGCCACATGTGCGGTTTGCGAAACCTGCGCACTGTAGACATCCTGAAAGTGTCCATGTCCACCAAACGAAAAAGCTCTCTGTTGCCATTACCGATTCACAAATGGTCATTGATGGCAATGGCTATACAAAAAGCTTGGAAATTCTCGCCACCAAGTCAGTCATGAGTTTTTCCTAGTTCGGTTCGGTCATATTAGTAGTATTGTGCTCCTTGCAAATGTTCTTCCACATGCACTGTTCGTCAGTTGCATAATTTGCTCCTCGATTTTTGAAGTATAATATGTTTTTTCGTCGGATGTTTGCGCGAAAGGATACGAATCCCGACGATGATGAGGACGGCAATAATTGCCCATCTTCATCAGCACCACAACAGCAACAACAACAACGTCATGTACTCTCTTCTACGCCTCGCTTGGGAAGGAAGAACCAACAAAACCTTTCATCAGCCGGCTCGCATCGACCCGGTTCAGTATTGCAGCTGACTCCACTTTGGGAGTACATTCTACGAACACGCACCCTTCCAGATAACGTCTGTCCGAAGGAAATGTTTAACGAGTTCTTAGAACGTTTACGTGACGCCGAATGGCAAGTGCGGCAACATGCCCTTCGAGTGCTGGTCGATGTTTTGGTTGTGATGGGTCCCAAGGCAGATGCTTACATGGATCCATTGGTATCGCAGTTGGTGGAGAACTTAGGGCATCAGGCTCCTACCGTCCGGAAAGGAGCACTTGACTGCCTGAGAGTTTATCTGGCTGAAACAGACATGCCAGAAACAGTTCTGCTTCAGATTCTAGATATTGGACTGAATCAGAAGATCACAAATGAACCATTTGGTGGACGTTTAACATGCGGTGTTATGCTATCCTTACCAGCTTTGGTTCAATCGACACTGCACACCACCAAAAGGAACTACATCCTTCGAACCACCATTGATATGCTCGTGAGTAAAATGGGTCAAGTGACTCATCAGGAAATTACTTTAAAAGTTCTGACGAAAATTCGAGAGTTGATTGGTAATCGAGAATTCGCTGAGTACATGTCCCATGGAGCCTTTAGGGAATTCGAGTTACTATGCAGTGTGTATGGAGTAGGTGAGAATAAGGAATTGAATTCAAGCACAAAATCGTGGCGACTGATGCCTACCTTGGAGTCAGAAGCTGATCAGAAATCCCTTAATCAAACAGAAGGCTGCTGGAAATTTTCAGATGAGGAGAAAATTCTAGAATGTCCAAGTTCTTCCGCCATGTGCAGTGGTAGCAATGCTCCCAGCAAGGAAAAGGTAATCTTAGAGACTGAAATTCAAATCAACGATGATACCTTGACCATGAGAATTCTCGAAGAAAAAGAAGACTCTGAACCTCCCGATACTTATCCGAGCAGCGTTGAAGATGAAGAAGTCATAAGTGGTCCACCTTTAGAGACAACTGGCATCATTCATGTTCTATCTGATAGTGAAGTTGAAGAAATCAATAGAAGAGTTGGTGATAATGATTATTTTGTGACACCAGCTACTCCACGAACACCAAAGAGAGTAACATTTGGTGGTGAAATTGTGAAAATGCGTACTCCCGATAGTGATGCTACGGTAGTCAATGAAGAACCCAAAACTTCTATGGACAATAAAACGAATCTTTTGAGTTTGGAAATTCCAAACGACAATACCAAACCGATTTCGGAAAATTCTCCCAGCCATTGTTGTAAGCATACAAAACTGGATTCAAGTGATAGTGCTGCGACAACTCCTGTATCTCCAGCATCTCCACTAAGAAAAACACCAGAAACACAAGAAAAGGATGTCTCACCTAGATCGCCATTTAAAAGACTCACAGTGAGTTCGGTGGATACAATTGTTAGTCCAAGAGGCCCACATAAGGAAATTGAAGTGCTTCATAATTTACAAAGGGAACCGCCGCCAGTGAGAGCTAGGCGAGCTAGTATTCGCACCGATGATGAAGAATTTGCAGACAAAATTGAAAGAAGTGAACAAAAGTCATCAAAGGATCCAAAGCCACCACCGAAATCCTGGGAGGAGCTAGACATTGTTGACGATGATGTTTTAATGGACCTTAGATCAGGGGTAAGTTAGTGTTATAAGTTTTTGTTAAGGGCGGTGTATATAGTGGATTCATTTATTTTAGTACTTTGAGGAGTCATTAGGGATCGAGTCCTTGACATGGATTCAAACCAATTAATATCGTCTTAATTAAGTATAGAAGCAATGTCAAGGTTGTAAAGGAAATCACTTTAATTATAGGGTGTCACAGCAAATATACGGATGTTGACATTAAAAAGGTTTAATTTGTTTTTGGTGACGAAAATAAATTAAAGTGAGTTGTATGAATATATTTTTTTTTTATTGCCAAATGACACATTAATTAGGTAGGTATATTAATATGAGGAGTGGAGTTAATAAATTATTCAATAAAATTGGGAGTGATAGCAGGTAGGTATCTTTATATGAATCTACCTACATAGCATATGTACGTATAATGGCTATAACTTATAAATTAAATGTATAGAAGGTGTTTTGACCTAGGTCGTACACTTAAAAAAAAACTTAAGCTTAAAAAAAAAGTTCGAACAAAATTTTTAGTCCAAAAAATATTTTTGACAAAAGGTGGCACACAAGTATGCATACACTTTTTGGTGTTCCAGAGATTACTAAATTTTTTTCAAAATTATTTTATTAGTGCTAGTCAAATTAAAATTATTTTGCCAGATTCACAGATTTTTCAATTCAATTTTCTAAAAACAAGTATTGTTAAAAAATATAAAAAACTGACTATAAAAAACTGTCAAGTGGAAATTTTTTGAACTCCGAGAATAGAAAATATTCAAAAAACAATTTCCAAAAAAATTAGTGAACAAAAAATTTGCCGAAAAATTTTATGTTGCAAAAACCAAATAGAAATTGAACTGCCTGCCGAACAATAAGCCAGTCAAATGATCAGTGTTGTAAGTAAAAATATTGAAATGATGAAAAAATCGCAAAAGATTGCAATTAGTTTAAAGGAACAAGGAAATGGTGATTGCATAGTTTGAATTCGCGTTCCTAAATATGAACGTAATAAACATAATCTTTTAATATAAGTCAATAAAGATTGCACTCGCAAAAGATTGCAAATTCAAAAAACTTGAAATTCAAGAAAAAAATTTTAAAAAAATGGGAACACAATACTTTCCCATTCTTAATATTCTTAAATAATAAGGTAATCAATATCGTGTGACAAAAATATTTTCAAATTTTTTTTTAATTTTATTGAATTTTAGGAAATTTCTACTTTTCAATATTTCACTTATGGCGTTTTCAATTATGGCAATCCGGAATTGGTTTAGATTCGGAATACCAATTGAACAATTTTTTTCGATTCTGAAAAATTTGAAGTTTGGTGTGACTGTATTAGTATTTCAAGCAATCATTTCACAGTTCACACAATTTGTAAATTAAAAAAAAATATGACATTTATCAAGTGTGATATCTAAATCTTTGAATGTGTGAGTGATTCTGTTTTTGCTTCTGGTTTTAAATACAAAAGAGAAATTCTCTTCCTTTCAGAATCAGAACTGTCATGCCCAATTGAACGCATTCAGAATGCTTTTTTCTGCGCCCAGATTGCCAATTGAAAACGTTATTAGTTCTTTTTTTTCAGTGATAAGTCTCTATTTTTAGGACCGGTTCTGTGTAAAGGCGGAAATTTAATTTCTAAAACTTCATCAGGTGAAATGTTTGCACCATCGATAATTTTCAGTGTAGAGAGGATAAAATAAAATAACGTAGTTTTAAAAATCTGATGTTACAAAACCTCATAATATTACTTTATCAAACAACCAGAATGAGGGCCCTTATCTTTTTTATGTTTTTAATTTTATCAAAGAATTTACTTTGATTTTTTTAGCGAAATAAAGATGTCCCACTTTTAGGTAAAGTGGGCTCACCAATCAAATTGGAATAAAAAAAAATGTTGAGTGCGTTCATTCGGCTCAAGTATCGAGTTGGGGTCATAATTATGTAAGTGAAAAATTCGCATTACCAAAGCCAAAATTCGGATTTAAAAATTATGTACATATTCATAAATTCAGAAAAAAAAATTAAATTCAGTGTTCTCAATTTTTTTAAATGATAAATGAAAAATTATTGTGCTTGAGAAAAAAAGTGCGCACATTTTTTCATAATCAAAAAACTGTTTCTTTTATAATTTCGTAGGCTTATGACGATCCATAGAGTAGAAGGGAAATATTTCAAAATATTGTCGCTAAATTTGATTCTAAATATGTTTATATTCCCAAGCTCAAATGTCAAAACTGAAATTCATTGAAAATTGATGGACCTTAAATTTGTAATAACAATTTTAAAATTTCCCATGTAAATTATTTTTAAAATTAGCTTGACTTGTAAATTATCCTGTTTATTAAAAAAAAAAAATTTGATATAAAAAATTCTGGTTCCGTTTTTATAAACTTATCATGTCACAAAGTTGTAATGTGTGTAATTCATAAATATCCCTTGAAAAAAAAAAAAGGAAAAACCTAATTTCCCATTTACACAACGGTTAAAACTTACCATTTATGTCATATACTATGAAAAAATATGCATTGCAATAGTAATTAAAATTTAAACGCACTATAAAAGAAGTAGCTCCCTATAGGTACAACACTTGCAATTAAACCAGTACTTTCACACGTTTGTCCCTTTTGTCCTGATGTAAAAAATGACTTCCAGAAAAAGAATTAAAACTATACAGGACCCGCACGGACGATATATGTATGTATATGTGTGTAGGACTACCTATTGCCACGCGATTACAATTTACGTTACGATAAAACACCTCTCGCGGCTATTATGTTCATTTTGATTTTTTTTTTCCTTTTTTGTTGTCCAGTCTAGATTTCCTGCAGGATAACGTTTGTCAGGAATTAGAGATTATACAAAATCTAGGCCAAATATATAACAATAAAAGAAATATGACGATTATAACCAAACAGCCAACCCAGCCAACTCGGTAAAAAGAGATGGACTTTTATACCCTATGATGGCGCTTAGCAAGCAACATGAATGTCCTTCGAAAGGAGCAAAATAATTATATTATCGAAAGCAAAAATACTTACATTACAGAAAGTCCTTGGTATATTATTGTATATTTATATAATATTTTTGTTTTGTTCTTTTCAACGAATGCAGACTCATTTACTTGGTGTGCTTGGTATTATTATATTGCTGTATTATGGCGGCAAGCCTTTTTTTTTCTTTCACTTGGATTTCCTTAGTCAGTTTTTGGCTATATCAGCTTTGTTGGGGATATTAAAGGAATTACCATACGTTTTGGGTAACTGGGTTAAGTGAAGTACCGAAATGTGTTTCAATGCAGCAGAAAATATTAATTTTTGTGATGTAAGGGAATTTCAATTTATAGTTTCGAAACCACACGCAACAGTTACCCACATCAAAAAATTCTTCGACTGTTTTGAAAGGAATTATTTTGCAATGTAAATTATTTAATTTATTTGAAAATTGTTATTAGTAAAGGTACAGGTACATATGCTCACGAAAAAGGTGGTCCACTTTGGATAGTATCAGAAAATAACTAACTTTATAATGAACATGGAATTTAAATTTAGTTCATATGGAACGGAACGGGTTTATAAATAAATAAACTTGCTAGCGCAACAGTCCGTGAAGAATCAGGGCCTTAGTGACTTACAATTCTCAACCATTCCTGCGAGCTTGTTATTACAGCTCCCCCTATTCCTGTAAATGCTAGGATGAGAGGCGCTTTGTTCTTGAAGTATTGGAGAATTTGCCAATTACTCCCAAGTGGCAACAGCCGTGAAAAAAACATTTCTTTGTTAAGATGGACGTGGCTGGGAACCGAACCCAGACCTCTGGCATGGCTGTCCTACGCCGCTGCTACCTACTACAACGGAAAGGGTTAGTCCATTAAAATTGTCATAAGTATTCTTGACTTTTTGTTAATTATTAATAAAAATTTTGATAACACAAAATAGAAATGCTTGAAAATTTTGAAATAAAAACGTATTTTTGAAAGTTAATTTCTTATAACTAATGGTAGTTTTGAGTTATTCAAAAAACTAAGTTAAATTTTGATTTCTTGATATTGTTGTCTTGAAAAAAAATCTCAATTTTTTGACTTAATCGAAAAAAGGTGTTTCTGTTCTTTTTTACTAAAATATCTTGGAAACATGACATCATGCACGCTCAGTTCAATTTTAAGACAAAAGTTACCGTTATTTTGGTCTTAAAAAAAATCAAAAAACGTGATACAGCCCAAAAACACTATGCACGAAGTTTAAAGAAAATCCACTCACCCGTTTAGACGGATAGTACTCGTAGCTCTAGGGACAGACAGACATGCCAGAATTGATCACAATCTCGGGTTTGAATTTTCTCACGAATCCATAACCTTCCCTACAATCGCAAGTAAAAACGTTGACGTTTAACAAGAGATCCGCCATTTGCCGCAGATTTGAAAGATACACAGAAGAGAACAAAAATAAAAACGCTAATGATATTGCCTTCGACATCTGTACCATACTTCAAAATTACTTAAGAAACGGTGTTTTGGCTTTATTATTAGAAGAAACATGGCATGATGCGACTGACCAAAAAATCATTAAAAACCTTGAGAAAAGTATATTTTGCTTCTAAGCAAAGAAAAAAGTTGAATACTTTTTCACACTGTTGCCTTAAAAAAGCATAAATATTCTTCTTCAGCAAGTACATCCAATCCTGTCAAGTATTTTACTTTTTACTAAATATAGATGGAAACAAAAATAATAATTATGTTATTGACGGTAAAGCTTGATGCAATCAACTGAAAGATAGGCCTTATAACTTTTTTTTATTACTGACAAAGCTATTGAATATCGGGTACCTATTCTCTCAAATAGTAGAGTTTTTCATGACCATAATGTTGCTTCAACCTTTCAAGGCTATTTTTATCAATTAGAATTTATGTTGGTATTGCGATGTGGGATTGGTAGGTACCTAATTATAATATTTTATATTTTAAGAAAACATAAACCTTTTAAGCATTCAAAGCCATCTAGGAGTGTCTTTAAAAATATACTTTCCCTGAAAAATAATAAGAAGCTTTCGTTTATGGTAAATCTTGACCTTTTTTTTATTTGCCTTCATTGCATTGGTCAACTCATCAAACTGCCACAGTGTGACATTTAATACTGCATTTTGTTTGTGCTGCAGAATAAGTAGAAAGAATCGCGTGCTGGACACAAATTGAAAAATTCCAATTACCTTTAGTAATATTATACATATAGATGGAAATTTACATTCGATTTTATGTAAATTTATAGATTTCAAGACGTGCATGCTTAAGCTTGAAGGACAAAGGTAAGTTATTGATGATTGATGTTCAGAAATAATAGGTGTGTCAATCAATGCTTGAAAATTAAAAATAATATATGCAAGCAATGCCTTGGGTGTGTAAAATTTACACAATGAAACTTTTTCCTTAAAGGATATACAAATTTGATGAACTAATGTTTTATTGAATTAATGAAAAAAATTACAAAAAAAAGAAAAAACTAAGTTTTCTCTTCGGTTTTCATCCTAAGAGGAAAGTCACATTAAAATAATGGAGAAAAATTTTACTAACCATTCTATAAAAATGGAGATTTAATGAAATGATCTTTCCGAATATTGATAGTTGATCGAATGTATAGGTTCTCTAAATGCTCTGTGGAGTCAAGGTGAAAAACATTAAAAAAAAAATAAGACCGTTTATTTTATTTTTCAATCGCAGCAATGAAATATTTTGAAAATGAAATAAGATTTTTGAAAAGTGAAATTAGCCTGCGCGGTTGGCCTCATTACATTTTGAAAATGCAATAAGCCCTCAATAGAAAAGTGAAATTATACACGCAACGCGTTCTTATTTATTTTACAATTACAATTTTACAATTTTGAAATAAGACCGCGATTTTGCGACTTAAAAAATCAATCGCGTGAATAAGTTACGAAAACATAACATTTCCAAGTTTTACAAATGTTGCTGACAAATTTTAAGTCTTACCGATGAATCCTAAAACTTCCCTATTTCCAGAATTTACAATAACATATGTATACGGGTATACAATAAATAATAAAAAATGTAGTAGCAAGTGGCATTAACCATTAATGAGCAAGACTGTCATCCCGGAGGTCTAGGTTCGAGTCCTAGCCACA
This sequence comes from Syrphus vitripennis, assembly GCA_958431115.1. NCBI lineage: Eukaryota > Metazoa > Arthropoda > Insecta > Diptera > Syrphidae > Syrphus > Syrphus vitripennis. The sequence continues at coordinate 136,908,848 of OY288108.1, read as the reverse complement.
TCCATCTAAAAATACAAACATGTTTTTTTTCACGGGCTGGTGTCTCTTGCGAGAAATTGACCAATTCTGTCGAGTATTAAATTTAAAAATCTATCGAAATCGATGAGTGACACTAATGGAAATCACTAATCATAAATGAGATGGCGAAACTATCGAATTCATCAGCCACGCATCGATTTTTCATACAAATCTGTCAGAATTATCTATTCAGTTAATCCAATGGATTTAAATTAACTGGATAACATGTTTTATTGCTTATTTAACCCGGAACAAGAATGATCTCCAACTGAAAAAACTTTACGCATTGTCTGAGCGTTTTTTGTATGAGTTAACTTGGGTTAAACACTGAAACAAGGATTATCTTATATAACTCCAATTGAAAAACTGGGCCTACTAGTCAATTGGAACTGATATCCGCCAGAAATACAATCACTAGAAAAAAAGTGTCAAAAAATTTAAAAAAAAAAAACACTTTTCAAAAATACCTAAGAAATATGAACAAAAATAGTTCCTTTCTTTTTAGGCTATGTCATATTTTACCAATTTCGACCTTTTCACGCTTTTTATTTATACGATTACAAGAGTGATTTCATGTGATTCAGTCGTAAATTCTCTTTTTTCTCCTTACAATAGAAATAAAAGTTTTTTTTTTGAATTCTCATAAACAATTTCATCAAACTCTTTAAAAATCTGTTGCATATCGGAATTTGTTTTGTAGTACAAATACGCAAACCCCAAACCTATAACTATTGTTAAGTACAACAAATTACGATAAAATATTTCAGGAGCAATTTGCACGTTAGGCACTACCTCTACTTCCTCTTAAATCTATTGTATATTGGAATATTTATTTTTATCATGAGTTATTTTAGTGGCTGGCCTGGCATTCGTTGAGAGAGGACTATGTTAGTAGGTCATGCATGTTTTATGAGCTGCTATACCCCCTCCCCCCTCGTCTACTCATGCTAGAGATGTTTTTGTCCATAATTTCACCATCCATCTAGCCAGTACCTACTTTCTCTCTCTCTAAAAAAAAATTACTTATTCGCCATTCTTGTATTTATTTGCGTTATTTCAACATTTATTATTGCATTTATAAACGTTTTCTTTTCTTTTGTTTTTTTAATTTTTTTTTTGTTACTCAGTAATATTATGCTAAACATTTTTTGGCAATTTCGTGATGCCATGATATTAACCCCGTTTTTGTGTAATTTTTGATATTGAGAAGGGGGTATATTTTTGGTAATAATTGTGCGTACTTGTAAGGGGTATAATGTATAAGGTCATATGGAAATCCAAAATTTAGGTCATCTTGAACAGAATATGATAAAGGAAATTAAATAATTATTTTATTTTAATACCCAGAAAGCTACGAAGAACAATTAAATTTACAAATGTAGGTACAAACGAGATGACCTTTGCCCAGCGTACCTTAATTTAGGTTAAATCAATTAACTTGCTGAGGCTTAACAAATGTAACAAATATAACAAATTGGTACTTATGTATTTGGCCTTGTCAAAAATCAAAGTGTCTGAGTGAGAAAAGTGGTGTTTTTAAAAACTAAAAATAATTGTTCGAACTTCAAGACTCAGACCAAAAAAAAAAATAAAAAATGCCAAGCTATTGATTACTAAAAGTGAGAGATGGATTCATCCCCAAAAATATGATTTTCGTTGTAAAAAATTGAATGGTTGAGAAAAAGTTGAACAATTTAAAAAAAAACATAATTCTCATGTTTTGCTAAAGTGCTTATGATAACTATTACAATTGTTCGACCTCGAACTACGAACACATTATTGGTAAATATAAAAATATAAATAACAATTCATTAATCATAAAAGTCTAATTTTTCACTTTAAATTATGTTTCACGATTTCTATGTTCTTTCATTTCTGTAGACCTAATAGCTTTTAGAATACAGCTTCTCCATAAATAGAAATACAAAAATGTTTTACAACATATTGTATGATTGAAATTGGAATTCAAGAATAAAAAAAAGGATTTAAAATTTTTTTCTGTATAAAGGGTGTTTTATAACTTTAAGTTGACAACATTTTTTGAACTGGCCTTTTAAACTGCTGTTAATTGATTTGTGTTTCAACATTAATAAAATGATGCCTGAAAAACGCTTCCAAATTGTGCAAATTTAGTTTAAAAAATCTGCTCAAAATACGTATCGAGCACTAGGTATATTTTACGGTCAACGATGAAGCTCACTTTTGGTTGAATGGCTACGTCCGCTATAGACGTAGACCGCTATAGAGTTATGATTGCTGACTTTTTCGTTCCTCAATTGATCAACCATAATGTACAAGAGCTGTGGTTTCAACAACTAGGCCGGCACAACAAGTCACAGAGCTCGTGCCATAATTAATTTATTGAAGGAAACCGTTGTTGGTAACCGCATAGTTTCCAGTTTCGAACCCCTCAATTGGCCTCCAATATCGTGCGATTTAACACCTCTAGAATATTTTCTGTGGGGCTATATGAACTCGCTAGTTTCCGCCCACGAGCCCGAAACGATCGAACACTTGGAGGACAACATTCGTCTTTTTGCCGATATGCGCCGACAAATGTTGGAAAAAGTGATCGAACATTGGACCTCCAGATTAAATTATGTCCGAGCCAATCATATTTAAATTATAATGCCATAGGATTATTTTTCGAATAAAGACAATTTCATGTCAATTTTCTAAATTTCAAATTATTTTATTCTAATTTCAAATTTCCTAAGCTACAAGTGTTTAACGGCAGGGAATAAAATAATGCACCCGCAGACTAAAATCAAAAAGTAGGTAACAGAAAATTTAAAAAATAAGCACTGTATAAAATTTTGACAGGTATAAATCTACATGTTTCATTAATTCTTCGAGTATTAACCCTTACTTCTTAGAAATTGTATTTTCAAATCCTAATGACTTCTTAGAAAATGATTTCTTAGAAAGCGGATTTTGTACCTAGAATATCTAAAGAGTATTATTTGAAGTTGTATAAATCCTTATTCACATTGATCGAAATAACCAGTTTAAGTCTAACTGTTGATTATTCCATATCTTCAATTTTACATATTAACCGAAAAATAAGATGTCAGCCATAACATTTCATGAAGAACAGTTCGCATTAGTTGATCTAGAACATCGCATAATTGGCAATTATCATTTTTATGCACTTTCATTAGATGAACTTTTTACTGAAATTAGAAAACTTGGAGCCGACGAAGATTTTCTAATAAACGTGACAGAGGCCATTCAAAACATCAACCACAGAGGAAAATTTGAACTTACTATTCAAAAGAGTGTGAATAATTTGAATAATGGGAAACATTATGAAATGCATGTTAATCCTTTGGATTTTCACTCGCATGTTGAAATGAGATTCCTGTCAACAAATTTATTAAATCTGCAAGAATCAAATGAAAATGCTTCCGAAGAACTGCAAACGGAAAGGCTTTTCATTTGTGAATTAGATTGTGAACCAAAGCAGTGGACCAAACGAGATCCAATTGAAGACACAGAAGATGAAGCGGGAACTGATTCAGAATTAGATACAAGCACAGACGGAGAAGATGAGTCAGATTCTGAAATTGAATCAGCTATAGAACTGCAGAAGGAAGTGGTTGAATCTGATTCGGGGTCAGATTCAAGCACAGACGGAGAAGATGAGTCAGATTCTGAAATTAAATCAGTTATAGAACTGCAGAAGAAAGTGGTTGAATCTGATTCAGGGTCAGATTCAAGCACAGACGGAGAAGATGAGTCAGATTCTGAAATTAAATCAGTTATAGAACTGCAGAAGGAAGTGGTTGAATCTGATTCGGAGTCAGATTCAAGCGAAGACCTAGAAGCTGAGTCCGATTCTGAATCGAAGTCAAAAGTTAAACAACTGCAATTAGAGAAACCAGAAAACCTGAAGTCAGGTTTGAACAATGAATCTGAATCTGAGTCAGATGAAGACTCGGAAGAAAATGAATCTGACTCAGAATCCGAGGATAATGATTCCGACTCGGAATCTGAGTCAGATGAGGAATCAGAATCAAAAAAAAAATTTGCCTTAGTAACGTATTACGATAATTCTTTTAAAGCCGCCATTACAATTAAAATGAAGAACAGATAAGGGCAACTCTTATTTTCCTACAATATTTCTAATACTTTACTATTTTTCAATAAATGTTTTCTTTGTAAATAACTATGAAATAAAAAAATATTAAAAATTTACAACAAATCTTCTTCTTTTGTAACCAACGATTGTTATCGTTCAGAGTAATCTTAACGGAGACTACAACTCTCCCGCTCTCCACGGTTTCACCTGAGGTTCTTCCGCAATATTACACTAAAACTCATCGTGTCCTATGGCCCTGGGTTCTCACTTTTTGAAGCTTGTTTTTGAATCTTCCTTCTGTGGTTGATTGATCCGAAACGAACCACCACTGGTCGTCAGGAAGCTATTTATTATTCGTAGACAGCCACCCAATACCCGTTCAACGATCTTTATGGTGGCTGACATCAGCTTGATTGAACGGTAGCTGTCACAATTCCGTGTATCATCTATTCCCTTATTGATTGGAAGAAGGGAACATTCCCCATTTGATTTCAGATGATAATCATGTGACATCTAGTTTTGATGTCTCCCAGATTTTTTCGGAACTTTTTGGAGTTTTTCACTGCAGTATTAACTTACTTTGTCTGTCAATTTTTCGTTGTCAGGGGTCACAATAGTATATCCTCGAAAACTGTTCCCCGTCTTCCATCACAACACTGTGACCTTTAAGCTCTTCCTACTCTACGTTAGAAGTTGTGCATACTTCTTCTTTGTTTGTTTCTTGAAACACTTCTAAACCACTTCGTGACTTGAAAGCCGTTTTTCAGATAGTTTTCCGTAAATTATTCTTCTTTGGGGAAATTTACAAGACCTGCGAATCGACCTTCAATCAATTTAAAAAACCTGTATCCAATTATGTATATTAATCTACCTAATAAAACCTAACCAGAGAACTTAAATTTTCTATTGTCAAAGACTTATTAAACACTTAGCACGAAAGTTTACTGAAATTCCGACTGATATCTGAATATCCGCCATATAACAATGTTACTCAAAATCAATTGACAACAAAGCTGTCATTCGTCGTTAATGCGACAGTAGCACGAGAAGTAGGCATCGATATGAAATGGTATAAATATGTAGAGACTACCCCTCTATGGGGTTATTTAAGGACACTCTTAAATATTCCAATTGTCCAGTCCAACTTACAAGGTTAACCACTTTATTTTTTTTTTTTTTGTTACTTTTGTCAACAACCATACCTGGCGTCAATATATATAAACCCTTTCTTAAAGGTACATAAATGTCGGTATGTTTATAATTCTTAAAGAAAAAATTCTTCAAAAACGTTTCTACGTTTAGCAGTCCTTTACCATGCCTTGCCTACGTCAAGTGAATCGATCTTGGGGAAAGTGAAATACAAAATAAAAACAACCCTCCTTGTCGTTGTTACCTTCATCCACTTTAAATGAATTATTAAAAATCAATTTCGAGCGTTGCAATTTTTTTTTTTTTTTTTGTCATGCTTGGATGTCAACAAGGAGCGTTCTAAGAAATCACTTTCAATAATTGACTTTACCGGTGCAAAGTCTTCAACGGAAGGGGGTGAAAGTTGTGAGTACACAAGAAGACCCTAAAGGGGTAAGTCTCAGATCAAAAAATTACTCACTTACTGACCCTTGATTTATGAAAATGTTTCAAATGTATTCATAAAATGATAAAATACAGCGAAAAAATGTACAAAAAGAAAATGGCATGCATAAAAGAGGTCAATTGTAATTTTGAAATCTGTGCAACTTATATAATATGTAGGTAGATAGATATAAATAAAGTTATAATAATTGAAGTAAATTGTATGTTGACAGACTAACGAGGGTTTGTTAACATTTTGATTTCTAAATTTTTATTGGAGTTTTATAGAAATGCGTTTGCAGTCAATATTCATAAAATTGCAAACATAGATACTGTTATTGAGGGCAATTTAGTTTAAATTATTCAAAAGTCGATTGTCGAAACTGTCTTCAATTTGAAAGGAGTTGATTGCGTTTCGAACTTCGGACAATAGACAAAGAATACAATTTGAATTACGAAGTTTTAGTTGTACATGAGTATTCATTTAAGTTGGGTAAGGCTACCCACTCTAAGTGCCTTAATGGCAATATTTTTAAATCTGCTGAAGTTTCTGTTTATTCATTTGAAGAAGCAAATAAATAAGCTAATGCAGCTGCATTATGAAATCGAATAACCATAAACGTAATTCGTCTAAAATACCAAAATTCTCAAAAAATAGACCTCAGACTAAATTTCGTGTAAGTTAATATTTATCTTTCTATTAAAACATTAATCCAGGTGTATTGAATCCAATTCCATATTATTAACTTCCCATAGGGAGTTATTGTAATCGGTCCGATTTGTCAAATTGAAATTTTTGACATTTCTCGACGTTTCAAGGTCCCTAGAGCCTATATCAATCATTTTTAGAGAGATGTCTGTGTGTGCGTGTATACGTACGTTCGTACGTTCGTACGTTCGTACGTTCGTACGTCCGTACGTTCTGGTACCATTTTTCGTCGTCGATATCTCAAGAACGAGTAGAGATATCGACTTGAAATAAATTTTGTTTTACAGATAATAACTTCAAAAAAAGCTGAAAGGGCGTTTATTAATATTCAACCAGTTGTTTTTTACTATAGCTGTTTAAAAAAGAAGTGAAAATTTTGGTGGGGCTCAAATATCTCACGAACAAATAATGCTATTGACTTGAAATAAATTTTATTCGACACATTATGACGTCATACAAATTTGATATGAATTTGGAAAAAAATCAATATACCGTTATTTTTTTAAATCAAAAAAACTAAAAAAAAAATTAATAACTCGAATATCCTTAGATGAAAAAACGATATTAACTTTAAAATAATTTTATTTTACGAAAAAAGTTATTTTTGACTACTGGTGAAAATTTCAAAAAAATTCAATGGACAGTTTTTTTACAAAAAATTAAAAACTACAAAAAATTCTACCAAAAATTGGTATAAATTGTCTTTCGACTCAAATTTCTCAAAAACGGGTAACGATATTGACTTCTTGTTTGTTTTATTTTCTACATAAAATAATTGTTAGCAACTGATAAAATTTTGACAAATATTGAATGGGCAGTTTTTTAACAAAAAATCAAAAACTGTTAAAAATTCTAAGGAAATGTATGTAGTTACAATTATTGTATTTCAGCTCCAATATCCTGAGAACGAACAACGATTGTGCCTTCTAAAATATTTTATTTTATACATAGTACATTTTTTTATGAAAGGTTAAATTTTGACAAATATGAATATCTAATTGACAGTTTTTGACAAAAAATATAAAAAAAAACTAAAAAGTGGTAAAATTGGTTTTTCGACTCGAATATCTTGAGAACGACAAATGATATTGACTTTGCCTTTAGGTATTTAATTTTATACTTTATAAAATTTTTTACATTAAAATGCTTTTCAATTTTAAAATAATGATTGTTTGAATTTAACAGCTAAAGTTTGTTTCGCAGAAAATTTGGTTATTTGAAAAAAAACTAAATATAAAGTTTTCAAGATCACAAATCAGTGTGGGTCGCACCCAGCCTCTTTTTTGCTCATTTAATCCAACCACTGTTCAATTTTTTTTGATATACATATGTATTGTATAGGTAATTTCATATAATAATTGAATAAATTTTTTGATTAAAAGTTTCTTCTAATCCAGGGTTGAATAACATTAATGTAGTTGACCTAGCATGCATACACTATTATATATTCTAAATATTTCTTCTTTCTAGTTAACTTCTAAATAATGATGTCAAAATAATAGTTTATTAAAAAAATCCACAAGTTCTAACACATTTAGTTATGTCAGCTTTTGAAAAGTATGCTTTCAAAGTTCTGACACACAAAATTCTGTTTTCAAAAACTAAATTTGAATAAAAATAAATTTTTTTTTATTTTTCGCAAGGGCCAAATTTAAAGTTAAAAAACAATAACATTGTAGTACGTTTTCACATATATGTATATATTGTCCTTAGGAGTGATATTAATATGAAATCATCTATTGAGCTTCTGATTGTAATTCCGCAATGAAATGGCGATACATCGTTGGAACAAAATTTTAATTTTTGGTCAAATGTCTTTAAAAAAAAAAAAAGAAAATGGTGAAATGGTTATTTTACAAAATAACTTTAGCTTAAACTATAACTATTTTTATCTAAACATTTTTAGGTTTTTGTACTTAACCGTTTTTTTTTTATTTCTTAATAATAAATTCAACTTAATATTGAGTATTTTTAGAATTTTTTATGTATGTTAAGAAAAACACAAAAGTTCAAAAGAATATCCACACATTTGAAAACCAAAAATATATTTTTTAATACAATATTAAACAAATTCAGTGTTCAGAGATGAATCAAAGTAATAAGATTGCAAAGGGGCCAAAAGATGAAAAATACTTTTTTGTTTTAATTTTGTTTTTAATTGTATATAATTAAACATCAAATTTTTTCGGAAAAAATGTAATTATATTTTTTTTAAATCGTTTTAAGGATTTTTGAAAATTCATCATTTTTGATTTACTATAGCAATTCAAATAAAGAATTTTATGGTTCTCATATTTTTTTCTAATGACATTCTTGTTTTTATTTTTTTTTTTTTTGTTTACTCTAGTATTATTGGAAAGGGACCATTCCTGGGTGCAAAATATTAATGTTTTTAAATATTCATCAAAATACTAAAATCAAAAGGCAAAAATAGTATAAAAGACTAATAGCACATATTTTCAAAATCCTTCTTTTGAACTTAAAATTATGTTTAGCTTCAGAAAGTTTACTCGGCCAACAACCGGTTAACAACATACATTTCTGCAAAGCTTAAATGACATTCAGCAACCACCTTGCATATATCACAACCTCTATCGTTCCCCTCTCCAAACAATACCATAGACATGTATAGGAGTATGTATATGGAAAATACCTTGAACAATGATTAAACAATTTTAACGACACTTCAAAACTTTTGCTTCCGACTTCTTCGTTAGCACGATAGCGCTATTGAAACTCAGTCGAAGGACTTTCTATATAAAATGAAAAATATATATTTTACCATTTAAACTTTATCACTTAATTTATTATATCTTTGTAGGATTGGCGACAACGTTCAAATGGAATCTATGCCCTCGAAGATGCACTTCGTTCTTCTGAAAATTTAGCCCGTGTTCAGCCTTGTCTGGATTCCTTACTGCGTACCCTATTGTCATCGGAGAAAAACCCGGAAGTGGCAGAAGAAAAACGACGTGTTCTAATGAACCTGATTTCACGACTTCCGTTGGATAATCTTGAGGATCGGACTGTGCAAATCATCACTGGTCTCTGTCGACAGGGTGGACCGGGGGCGAATCGTGCCTCGAAGGCGTTAATGCAACGCCTCCCGCCAGCTGTGATTGTCCTCAAATTGATATCGGACGAATTTTTACATGCAAAGAGCTCAAGGGTAGGTACTACTGTTTGTAGATGGTTAATGTCCCAGTTGCATAAATAAAGGGAGGTTTCACAATGTCCCTTTATTCATTTTTTTGTATATTGCTATCGAGAGTTGTTTTTCTAATTAGCCTTTGTGATTTTTTTTGACCCCATGTTTTTTATTTCTGCAGTTTCGAGAGAACGCCCTGCAAATGGTCATGTATGCTCTGATGACCTTCCCCAGTACCTGTTTCGATACCAATACTTGCGTTACAAGTGCAGCTCTGGCTGCTCTGGATCGCAAGAAGCGTGTCCGACAGGCAGCCTTAGATGTCCTTGCAATTCTTGGACAAGTAACATCACCCCGTGTGGTTCTTGAAGTTGTACAAAATATCGCCGCGACAAGGGATAATGGAAATGAGTTCTTTGCTGCCGTTAAGGCGAGATTATCACGCAAGCAATTACCACTTGTCAGTTCGGATGGAACAGTTCAGTACACATTGAGAGTGCCATCACCCCAGACCCAGGAAAGAACATCGCTAGCTAACATGGGATCCGATTTGGAGTGGATAGCTTCGGGTGTGGGGTCAGTTTCGCCAACATCGCTGAAGCGCAGAGCCCACAAATACCGCAATCAGCAAAGTAGTTGTTGCCAATCTTTCAATTACTCTTTGAATAGGTAAACAATTGACAGACAAGCCAGACAGACTAAATGCTTTTTTGCATGTGAATTCGAATTTGACACCCATCAGTTAAGTGCCAAACATAAAAGACATGTGTCCACTGTGCATATAGCTTAACATCGATTTTCAGTTATAGTTTTATTTTCATTTATTATTTTTTAAGGAAAGTATAACCTCGTTGAAGGCAAACTTCCAAAGAGTCTTAATCGATTCAGCCTTAAATGCAAAGGGTGGTTTGTTCATATATGCCGTGTTATTTACATAAATATTTTATTGCAATTTTAAAAGTATTTCATTTTTAAAGCTGACTTTGGATGGCGCTTTATAGTTTTGTTGGGACGCTTCCAATTCACATAAAAAAAACATTTTGATCTTGATTGCAAAAATAAAAAGTTTTTCACTAACATTTTTTTGTATACTTTTTTTTAAAAACAGTCATGAGGATTCAAAAAGATATCGTGCGCCACACGAAATGCTTGGACTAGGAGTTGGAGTGAAAGATATTAATACGGAGTATGCCACATCTGTAAGTTAAAAGTTAATTTAATTTAATTCCATAGTAATAGTTTTTGATTCGGGAAAATGAATGCCTAGGGTCACTGCGAGAAAAAAATCTAAACAAAATTCTAAATCATTTATACTCAAGGAACTTTGTGCAAAATTTAACATTTTTGTAGAGCCCTAATATGTAGTATTTGAGAAAATATCTCCATCTCTTCTGTTAATGAATTTGTGCGTAGTCGTTTTGAAAAAAATTCTGAAATTTCTATAAAAATTCTCAGAAAACATCTAAAAAAATAAAAGGTTGAAATTTTATAAGGACTCAGAGGGCTTTCAATTTATGCAAATATTTCTCAAATTCTTCTTGCCTATTGATTAAAATTCATTTTGTTTTTTCAATACGCCCTCTACCACGCCTCTTTTTCTCATTGTTTTTTATTCTGAAATAGCTCTAACGCTTTTGATAAAATTTCATAATGTGACTTTATTTTAAGTGAAATCTAGAATCGTATCCATTATCAAAACCAGCAATCTCATCCCTCGTTATTTATTAATTTAGATTGACTAACATATAATTCTAGAAAATGGTCAGTCTCACTCTGAGCTTTTCAAATATTCTCCCGTAAGCCATTTTTCATTTTAAAATAAGAGACAGGGTGTTGCAAAAGAAAGTTTATATTTATTTAGCTTACTGCGTGAACGCAACGAATCCGAATGGTACGGAGATTATGCCAATTAGTGGCTCTTGAAAATTCAGTCACTTTTTTCGAGAGCAGATCGGGCGTTGTGCGTGCGAGAGTTTTATAAAAATGGTTATTTGGTGTTTGTAGGGCGTAGAATATTCTAACTGGGTTTCCGCCACTTAAATGGTGCGCCAAGCACTCTTTCTATTCGATAATTTGTCAAAAAGATTTAAGAGGCCGGTAAACTGCTGAAATAACTTAATTCCGCCGCCGCCGTGAGTCCACCGTGAGCCGTCATAAATAATTTTACTGTTTGATTATATGAGAACCGCGAACGTGAAGGTCTACATTTTAGACAATATTATTTTTAAGAAAGAAATTTCCAAATTAATAATAAACATTTGTTCCCTACGCCGCTCACTTTTTTTTAGTCGATCCACTAAATATAAACTTTCTTTTGAGACATTTGTATTTGACATTATTGGTGATCGTGATCTTTTAAGTGGCAAACATAAGAATTTTATTTTATTATTTTAAATAAATAATATATTTTGCATTTCTGTCCGTTTTATGTTCAAATTCATAGTTTACTTCAAAATTTTATCTGTACAAATGCCATTCTAGGGCCATAGACCGGCGGCGTCCAAAGGAGCGCTTATTTCCACAACGGGTTTTTGGTTTATAGCTCTTTAAAGTTTAAAATGTCCAAAAATCATCTCCCAAAGTATTGGTCCTTTACTTTGGAAACACCCTGTTCTCCTCTCCTTGTAGTACCTTTTACAATTTTTTAAAACCACCATAAAGTCCTATACCTTATCTTGGCACTATACTTTCTAATTTCCAAAACAACATTGACATAAAAATGCATCAATAAATTTTAAATATGAATTCTTTACTTCTTTCAATTAATCCAGAAAGTCACTTTACATTCTTGTATTTCATTTAATATGCCACACGCACGATATTTTTAACATTTATTTTATGCACTTGTTCAAAATCCGGTGTGGTGGTGCGCGACGCACGGTCGGTGGTCACATTGAAATGGATCTAACAAATTTTCAGTCAAGTGCGACAAAATATTTTTTTCAAGACGTTTGTCATCCAAACTTCTATGCTGTCATCATGGCCGCCCACTCACTGTCCCTCCATATCCCTCGCATCCTATGTTGACCACTAATATCGCGTGCATTTTTGAAGTAAATATCGATTTTGTCACCCGGTGCGGTCGGTGGTGGGTCACGTAATAACGCAATAATTTCTCTAGAATTACATTCGATAAAATCCATTCCAAAAAAAAAAAAAATACAGCTTAGGTCTGGCATATAAATATACAATTTGTTGTTGCTATATAAATCTATATGTTTTCAAAATGGGTGACCCCTTTTAAATGGAACACACCGACACGACGCGGCCAATTGTTATACCAATACTTTCATAAGCGGCGGCAGTCTGCATGTTAATTGCGCCCGATACCTGCAGTTGGTTCGGAGCAGTTGTTGAAAAAGGACTCTCAAACGGATACACCACCCAAATTCAAAACAAATATACATTTTGCATTATACCTACCAATAAATATTTCAGGACATAAGATGGTTCAACTGTTTTTGGCATATCGTTTAATTGGCTGGCTCCCGGTTGTGAATTTAAATTTGGTAAACAAAAACGAAGTTCCTCGAATTGAAAGCATTTGAATCTAAAAATTGAATGGATTAAAAAAAAAGCAGAATAACTTTTTTTTTGTATTATTTTTTGCAGGACGACAATCATTCAATGGCCAACAACAATAGCATACAATATGTCTTGGGAAAAACAGTGCCGCTGCAATACACGTCAGTGAAATCGATCAAAAATGGTGGTGGAGGTGGCACCACCAGCAGCAATGGTGGCGGTGGTAAGTTGGCTTCTTAAACACCTTAGTAGTCTTTTTGTTTTGGTGTCATAGTTGCATATGAGACATAGAGGAAAAAGAGGTGAAACCGGTCCTTTAAATGGTCCAGGCTAACTAATCAACAATCTAAAGAAGTGAACAAATTATTTATTTGTGAAATTTTGTTTCTAATCATCATACATTGTGAAATTGGAAATATACACTTTAAACAAAATTGTGGATCGTAGTAACATTTCACTTCACATAACTTAGTTACAAACTTATATGTATCTGATTAAAGCCTATTATAGCTGTCACTACTAATTACATTATTCTTTGTAATAAAATAAACTATGTAGAAGTAAATACACATTTTAAATCCATCGGGGGCTTGTTAACTTCTATCGCGATCCAATAAAAATGTGGATCGTATTTATTTCCCTGAAGATGCAATACCAGCCTTATTATTATTTGAAATCATCCTCATTATTATTGAAATGTAAACGTTCCACAACGTCTCGTATTTGATATTCAATTCTATTTCAAGAACTGAAAAAATAGCGTGGATAAATATGTGGATCGTATTTACTTTTCACTTCACCCATCTGAGCTTTCAAATTATTTCATATTTTCACTTAGATCACACAGTGCGAAATTGAAAATATAGCGGGGAAAAAATTATTGTTTACTATTTTCTATATCCCCAGGTAATTTAAGGTTTAAGACCATTCTGAATTGAAATTGAATACGTTCCACAATCTTTCTTGTGTTATGTTTTTCCACTCTTAGTATCCACTTGACTAGGCAGGAATATACAGAGTAGATATGTGATTAAAATTTTTGTGGTATTTAATATTTTCACATTGTGGATCGTATTCATTTTTGGTGACGTAACGAGACTCCCCTTTTAGTTTATATTTCAGAAATGATTTATTTACATAGAAACAACAAATATCACTCTGCTCCGTTCACTAGCTCACCCCATGTTTCCCTTAAAAGTGTTATGGTTTTTCATCATTTTCTAGTATAACAACGGTTTTATGTTTACAAACATTATTTTTGGTTGTCCCGGTTTTTGTCTCTGACGTATTTACCTACACACACGTCTAATAATAATATAATGTCATTTTTTTCAGGTGAAATCATAGGTATTAACGGCAAAAGAATAGCAACAAAATCGTGCTCAGATTCTTCAGGAGATGGAAGAAGTTCTGATAGCACATACACCACCAGCAGCAGTGGCAACGGTGCAATTAACCTAAATGGACGCTTTGCAAGACAATCTGTCACTTCGAGGTAAGTTATTATATCTTTTTTCAATATCCTCAATTACAATATAATTATTATTATTCTCATAATATCTTTAATCTGGCCTAGATTCCCAACGATGGAACGTATTGACATGACCGGAAATTATTTGCCCAAACAAACATATAAGAATCCATTTTTAATTCATAACACACGCAATCAGGTGCACCTTAATTCGACGTATCCGAAAGTGAATTACACATTGCAACAACATCGTAAACATCATGTTACAAGAACCAACCAACGACCATTGTACTATAATACAACTCAAGGTTAGTAGAAAATGAAAAAAAAATATTTGTGTTGAACTTGCGGATTAGAATTTTAGTGATGGAAACTCATTATATCCTGTTTCCGCATTCTAACAGATACATTCGATGAAAGTTCATTTGGCGAGGAATGCCATGAATTTCCAACAGCCTATGCTTGCGCTCCTGGCGGAGGTGGTGGTGGTAGTGGTCTTAATGGTGCAACAGTGGAACATAATCATTATAACAACAACAACAACAATCACGAAACCACAAACGGCAATAGTAGACGATTTGTGAATGTGGAAAAGTTTATTCAGAGGTAATTAGCCCAAAAGTTTTGAAGGGATTTTGATTTATAAACTATAGTTAAGGGCTGTTGTATATCTACGCCCATTTTGTTTTTAGCCGGAATTGTTGCATTTTATGGTTGAAATGTAAAAAGAGTGCATTGAACTTAGCAAACCGTCTACTTAACGTTTCAAAGTTTATAAATAACCATGTTAAACATTTCAATTTATCTTTTACGAGTACCTACCTATACTGCTTTTGTGAAGCTAATATATAACTATAGGGCTTTATATAAATATATTTGTTTTTTTTTTTTTTTAAATTTCATTTAAAAGGTACAAAAGTTAGACTTTAAATTTTTCATTTACAAATGGTAGTAATATCACGACATTTTTCAATTTGTGGAATCAGTTTTTTTTTAGCAACCGATAATTCTACGAAAAATAAAAATAGGTTAGTTTAATCTTTTAGTGCAGTCAATTTAGTCAGGGGTTTGCCTTTGCGTCGTTAAAGGATCTAATAGAACTTTTAAACCCACATTTTCGACTATAACTTGCCAACATATGTAAAATGATTTATGGGGGTTGGTTGAGGGTTAAGAAAATTTATTTTTGTATGTATAGAAATTAATGGGAGACGGACAAAATCCCGAAAACCCAAAAACCGAAAATCCCGAGAATCCAAAATGTCGAAAACTCAAACTTGTTTGCTCACATGAAACTTTTATAGAACATGCACCTTCATTTTCAAACACTACTGAAATAACAATTCAAATAAATTATAAATGAAATATTAAAACTCACAATTTTATTGATTTAATTTAATTTAAAAAATTAAAAAATTCCCAACTTGCAATCTTGCACTTGTACAACACTACACTATAACAACTGACAATAACAACTTAAGATCATTTTCAAAGAGATATTAACGGAACTTAACAGTAATATTGTTGTTAGGTGCTTTACTTCTCAACAAAATCCCGAAACACGAAATCCCGAAAATCCCAAAATTGAAATCCCCAAAAATTATATAAAATGAAAAATTTGCGCAAATTTTTCATTTTATATAATTTTTCGGGATTTTTCGGGTTTTCGGGATTTGGATTTTCGGGATTTTGACCCCAACCCAAACAAAAAGAACTGTTGGATGAACCCAGGAACAGAATTATTTTTGGCAGCTAAGCTAAGGACTAACTATAATCGTTTATTTCTAAGTGGTTAGTATACATCTATTTTAGTTAGCCCTTTAATTCTCAATGGGAAAGTTCAAAACTGGCGTTGATGATGCATTATGTGAACAATTAGTTGAGTTTCCACCTTCAACTTCCCATTCCACCCGTCGATATTTGGAAAGCTACACAGTATTTGCAATAAGCACTATCCGCTTTTGCCGAATAAGTAATAAATTAATGGTCTTTTAACCACATGCTTTGAAATTTTAAATTTTTATTATTTGATATCGGAAAATCGAAAGTCTCTGGAGGAACCCAAACAATGTCAACAACACAAAGCATTTTTGATGGTATTCTTTTTCCGAAAGATTTTCTATTAGAAAAAGAGCAATATCGTTTACCGAGACGTTACACAAATTCGGAGCAGAAATTGCCTCATAGAGCAAAGTATTTGAATTCAGATTAGATTTGTGTCTGTCTCAGAATTTGTCTTCTAAAAATAATCGAGTAAATTTCGCTTCATTTTCCTAACCACAAAAAAACACACTTCACTTTTCTTACAAAAATTTCTTTTAATAGACAAAAAAGTTACTTTACGGTTAATATAACGGTTGATCCGAAATGTCAGTTTTTGTTTCGGTGATAGTAATGGAATTTTTCAACGATTAAACATATTGAGTGATGGGATTTTTTTGAATTATTAAAAATAACGAGTTAGTGAGCACTGAACGTTTTTTAAATATTTGTGGTTCAATTTCCATTAATCTATTTATGTATTTATATTTATTTATAAGAAAAACAATAAACAATATTGTTTGTTTGGTTTTCAAGTTGTTTCTTTAGACCTCGTGAATTGTGTGTTTCGATAATAATTTTTTCTTATGCTTGCTCCAAACGTAATAAAGCAAAAATTAGCGATTTTCTTCAATTTTGAAAAATAAGTTTATCTAAGATTTTTTTTATTTTTTAATAAAATATTGGTTTAAATTTGTTCACTATGTTTTATTTTTGTTTTATTTTTTTGTTTTTTATCAGGTAATGAAATTTTTTGTATAGTACTTAGAATTTGAAAAAGTTAAATTTTGCATTTACAGCATTTTGAAATGCAGCATTCTGAATAAAGCAGAATCTTGGAATACAGAATAATGGAAAAGCAGAATAATAGAATACACAATTATGTTTATAAACATAATATTTAATCCATACACAAAATTTTTGAATACAGAGTGACAAGCCAGTCCCCACAGTAGTCTTATGTTTACAAAATCTATCGGTTACAAAATGAAAAGTGAAAATAAGTCTATAACTCATCTTCTTTAGAAACCGTAGCTAACTTCGATGGTGGCAACTCTACAAGGGTCTTGTAAGGTTTTCTGACTGTGGCGGCAAAAACAAACAAATTGCTTCCTCATTTCCATAGGAGTCACAATTAACTTTTCTACACAATATCAACAAATTTTTCGTGTAATATACAAAAATGAAAAAAAATATGTTAAATATAAATTTATAGAACCTAATCTTTAATGATTGAAAATTTGAATTTTTATATGGTATTTAAGGAAACCCTTAATTATCTGGATTATGTAGTCTTAACGGAAGTGTCATGAAAGACTAGTTCCATGACTGCTTAACATTCTTATTTGAATCGTAATGTCGTTTTCAATTGGCAATCTGGAAGCAGAAAAAAGCATTCTGAATGCGTTCAATTGGGCAAAAGTGACAGTTCTGATTCTAAAAAATAGAGAATTTCTCTTCTGGATTTGAATTCAGAAGCAAAACAGAATCACTCACACATTCAAAGATTTTGCTCCTCCATGTTTACAGCGAAAAAAACAAATGAAATTTGACACATAATATGTCACACATGTTACACTTCTCTCTTTTAAGTTTGCACGTGTAAGCGTAGTTTGTCCTTGGGACAAATAAAAAAAAAACGAGTTTCCTGTAGATGGTAAAAATTATTTTTTTTACTAAAAATATTTGTTTGGACTGCTTTCAAATAACTTGTTATAAACATTACCCACGCTAAATTTTATTTAATGCACACTGCAAACGGAGAAGATAGCGTTTTCAATAGTGTCTGATGTTTTTTTCTTAAAATATATTCTTAACCAACTTTTTGCACAATTTTATATTTTACTTAACCTTAAGATGTAAAAATATTGTTTAAGGGATTGTATTGATTGTAAATATTTTAAGTTCACGTTTTAATTAAAAGTTAAAACGTCCCGTTATGTATCTTCGCTTCCATGGTGTGACCTATAAGCTATATATTGATTTTTAATTTCTTCACTGTGGCGTATACTTATTTTTTTTTAATAAAATTGATTTATGATATTATATTCTTAAGAATTAAATGAAGACACTTATGTTTTAATAATGAATAAAATCATTCATTAAGGAGATTATAATAAATTTAAGTGCACGAGTTATCCGGCTGCTATAAATGGGTTTGGGGTTAAAAAATTACTTTGTTTAGATATAAGAGCTTATGGTATTTATTTTTCATAATTTTCTCATCTTGAGATGCATTATTTCTAAAAGTATTAAGTTTTGTTCATAGTTCAAGTGGTAAACAAAGAATTTAAACATTTATCCAAACACTGCCACGCCATATTCTCTTAATTCTATGTTTCGTGGAAAATGCTAATTTTTTTTCGGATATCACTCAAATGATTTAGATTAAATTTATATGACTATAGTACGGCCATCCCAATAAAATTGGAATTTGGTTAATTTTTAACTAAGACCCATTATTATTTGAACTAACTCCCAATACAAAATTAGCTAAGTACCAAAATGAACATGACATAGGTGCCAGTAGTGGGACTTGTTCCAAGTAGTCGGGACTTGGTCCCAGTAGTGGTACTTAGTCCCAGTAGTGGGACTTAGTTCTTTATGAACTAAAAATACCACTGTTTATGTTATATTAAGCTTTACGGAAAAATAATGACATTTCAATATTGCACATAACAACAATTTTTTTATTACATTTTATTTATTTAATTGTTTAAAAAATTCGGGAAGGTTTCAACAGATTTTTCTTACTTGATTCACACCAAAATACTAATTTTCCAATAAATCTCTCAAATTGAATTTATCATCTTTCAAGGTAAATGAATAATTGCTGTCAAGCATTATTAACATTTGAAATCCTTACAATAATTTTCTCTGAGTGTACACTTACACATTAAGCAAGAAAAAATTGTCTGCAACTCTTTGAGAATGACACCCATCACTCAAATATAATTTTTCTAATTGATTTGTCAGACCTTAATTGCGCCAGTACAACAACCTTTAACCTTTAGATGCTTTTTCCACTAAAACAAACAACACCCTCGTGTTTATCCCATGCATAAAATATGATCTGTCAAGTTCTGTTACCTATTCTTTTTTTAATTGATAACGCATGTCATCGCTTAATTCTAAGCAAACTAATTAGTTATCTTATAGAAAAAAAACTAAGACAAGTATACGCCACAGTGATTTTGCCAAGCACAATAAAATCCAATTGAAAATGTCAAAAGTAGAACAAACGTAACTGACCCATATTAGCCAAATAAATACGTCAACAATAAAAACTACAAAAATAATATACAAATGTTAAGTTAGGTTCTTAGAAGTGAAAAAAATTAATAAATGACCTCAATGTGAATTTTAAGTAACGCCCAACTCCAACTCCAAACCAAAACAAAAATGCTGATTAAATTGACTGATCATCATAAATCTAAAAGAGAATAACTAAAATGGCACTTAAAAATATTTTTTGTTTTTTTTTTTTATATTCATTCTGCGTGTTGGGTGACAGAATGACTGGCTACCCTCTTAACTCCGAGCTTCAAATTGGGGAGTTGTTTTAGTTCCTCACGCTATCAATATAATTTTTTTTTTTTTGTACATGCCAATGTTTTTAGTCGTGTGGGGTCAGGATGTTTTTATTTCCCCGCTTGGGCGAAAGGTGATTGTGTGGACTGTTGTAGTTGTTGACTTTTACCACAACAAACTATTCGAACTCAAAATGACCGCGCAATTGAACTATGAACAAAACAGGGTGGTCAGTTTAAAAAAAAAGTATACTATAATAAAAATGGGAAAAAGTATTTATTAATTTCAAAATCTATAAAGCAAAACTGGTGGTAGTAGTTTTCGAAAAATTAATTTTGTATTTCTCAAAACTTTTCACATTGCAATGGCGTAAAGGCTTATGGAAGGTCATAAGTTTGACGCATTTGAGTCGACTTATGCACGATCGCTCATAAACGTAGATTTTATTATGCGTCTGTTCGAATTGATCTAAAACATTCAATTAACGTTTTTACTTCTAATTTTTTATTCTACTTTTGATTTTGAAGATTTAAGGTTACCCTAAACCATTCCGAAACATTCGGAGACAACAACACAAAAATTTCGTTTTATTTTTTTTTTCTAAATTTGTTCTTTGAAAATATTTTTTTTCAAAAACTTCATCTTCATTTACCAGCGATTGTCTTATTGTCCAGGGGACCACAACTCTCCCACTCCACTGCTTCCCCTGAGGCTGCACTTGTGGGGTTCTCCGGGTTGACTTCCAAAAACGTCGACAGGCTCACAGTTTTGGATTGTTCCATGTCTGAGGCCAACTAAATACAAGTGCCGATGCACTTTTTGCAGGGGTTTTTTACTATCAGATCTGTGTGGATAAGAAAATGGGAGGTGTATTTCTTGCTAATGCGATATCTAGTTGCCACCAATAGATCAAATACTCGTTGCGAGGACACATAATGTTCCCTTGTAGTGGCTCCATCTCCAACAAAATAATAACTGACTCAATTTGGGGACCGTCACCTTATCCTAAAGCAGAAAGTCAAAAACTGTAACACCTAAAGAGCAAACGACTCAATGTGTTTCTCTAGTGCAATACTTCTTCTTGTTTGTTTTTTTCAATAAATTACATATTTATTAAAAAAAATCCCGGAATGGGGAAAGTGCTGGCAGTGTGGGAATACACCAATTTGATTTTGTATGTTCTAGAATTCTGTCACAAAAATTTATCGCAACAAGCATTTTTCGCTAAAAAGCATGTTAAATGTTGGCTTGGCGCCAAAACTCAGTCAACAATTCTACTGCTTAAAAATTCAACTTTTCAAAAAAACGACATGTTTGTGACATTTTTAAACGTTAAAGTGAAATTGGAGTAAGTTAGTTAGCGGTCTATTTGGTACCTTTAACAAATTTCATGACACATCGTTATTACTCACTAAATATAATGATAGGCCAGATTATGACCTCTCAGAAATATTTAGTACCTGTTCATAGCAAATCATAACGACTGTAAATATGAAATGTGGATAAACTTCTACTTTGAATCAGTGATTTGCCCACCATATCAGTAATTGGGTTTTGAACTTTTCGCACCCAAACATTGGTTAATAGTTATACCAATTTTCTGCATCGAATATTTTCAATTGGTGGCACGTTTTGCCAAAAAATTTAAAAGACGATTGCCAAGTTTGATCATTCCAAACTTTTTGTTTAAATTTTGCCACCTTAAAAAATTCCATGACTCAATATTGGTTTCCTCTTTTGAAACATGCTATGTTTCTTCATCTTCTTCTACTGAAATATTTTCCCCGTCAAGTTGCGTTAAGCAACAATTAAAACTATTTGGGTTAACTTCCCACACCAAAATTTCTTTGATTATAATCTTATTAAGAATCAGTCACACTTTTAGGCCGTTATACATAAAAAAAATTATTGCCGTATTAATTAATGAAATAAAATTCTAAAAATAAACAATTATATTCGTATGCAAATCTTCGTCGGGCTTTTGTTCCCACATTTCAAATGAATCACCTTGAATAATTTTTCAAAGCACCACAATCATACCCCTAGTTTCCTGGAATTTAAAAAAATGTTCCATGAGATTTCCTTAGCCACCCTGTGTTGACCATTTCAACCCTAACACTCATGGGGATGATCTAGAAGAAAAAATAAAAAAAAAGAAATGTAAAATACTAATCCACAACCTACATGTAAATGTCCGTTCTCTCTACAATATAACCTCTCTCCCACTCACAACAGCCCAACTCAAATCCTGGAAATGACTCCTCAAACACGCGAGTTCGCCCTGAATATCGACTACCCCCGCCATCATATAGCAGTTGTCGTCCATTCACAACAAAACCCCGATACAGTTCTATTCTAATGCGAGGGTCCTTTTAAACCATAGTGACCAACAAGGCCCAAGCAGTCTGTGATGTTATTTAGTTCGCGACATACGCGTTTCGTTTCAATTCTCTATTCCTGAATTTCTTTTCTTCGTCTGTCCAATTTTCTTTTCCCGAGTGCTGAATCAACTACACATCTTCAATATTGCATTTATATTTTTGAAAAAATATCATTTTCGAAGTTTAGTTTTGTGATGAAAAATGAAAATAACGGAATATTTCGAGAGGACTCGAGTGAAATATATTCAAACAAAGGAATACTTGGTGGACAAACTTTGTTCGACCATCGAAAGTGTACCGTATTGGTGTAATACGTATTGTTGTGTATGCTGCTATTACCGGAGACGTAAATCGATTGGAGTAATTCAAGAAAATAACCTGAGAACTACCCAAGGAACTCCAGTTATTCCAATAGCAATTACTGATGGCGATATGTGAGTGTAATTATGTATACCAACTGTAAACGTTGATGATGGACATTTTGAACTTAACAATAAAGTCCAGAATAGATAAAATAATTAAATAAATATAACTTAGCAGAAGTAGGTACTCATGTGAACATTTTACTGTTGCGCTTTCTCAATGTTAGTGTGCTGTGTATTTCATTTTCTAGAAAAGTTTAAAATAAAAAAAAAACCAAAACGACGTATTGTACCCTCCTCTTTCGTTTTGTTAAGTAAACGCCTGTTTTAAGGACGTTTGTACTAATATTTGATTAGAAAATATTTTTCTTTGATAAACAGTGAGGTAACTACAAAAGTTCTTGGAAAATTCGAAGACCTTCTAAAGTTTTCTACAAACTAAATTCTTGACAGTGGTGTTTGTTTTTCGAGGATTGTTTTGCTTAAATAACTTGTCTTTT
The DNA here is from genome assembly GCA_958431115.1 of Syrphus vitripennis. Classification (NCBI taxonomy): domain Eukaryota; kingdom Metazoa; phylum Arthropoda; class Insecta; order Diptera; family Syrphidae; genus Syrphus; species Syrphus vitripennis. The sequence goes on along the minus strand of OY288108.1, from coordinate 136,885,510 downwards.
AAAAATTTTGTTTGCGTTTTTAAACTTTGGAAAACATACTTGAACTGAGGGTCAACAAAAAATAACCTTCGGGATTTTCTAATAAGTAATTATTCAGTTTACATTTTAACATTCAGCATAGTTGCCATTTTTCAAATTTAGTATAGTAGCAGAAATGGCACTCTACGCTGCTGAGTGAAATTGAAATGATGCAGAAATAGTGAAACAGTAGTTTCTGTGTTGCTCCAATATCAATTCTGAGACAATCTATAAAGTGAATCTGAATTGTATCATTTCACTATTGTTGTGGGGCGTTAAAAAAGAAAAGAAAGCTTGATCTGCTTAATCTGAGAAAAAGTCAGGTAAAAGTAAATATTAATCGTCATGGTTTTATTTGCTTTTTTGATTAAAAGAAAGAAGCGTGAACAGTGATTAAAAATTTTATTTTAAAAACGAAAAACTTTTGAAATTTTTTAAAAAATTAATTTTTGCACAAGCAACCAAGTTACAGATTTTAGGGATGCAGGGGCCCTTGGCTTTTTATCATTGTTTCAGTTTTATATATTTTGGATTAATTTGTTTTAATTTATAACTGCTGTTATTTTTATATATTTGTTTGTTCCCCACTTGTTTTGAACTTGGAATTTTTCAGCCATATGGGCTTGGATTCAATATATGTATGTACAGTGGCCTCTAGACTAGTATGGCTGAACAATTGAAGAAACAAGTTAACTTTTTACGACGATTGTTTAAAATTTCAATAAGTTGCTTCTGATTGCTAAAAAATCAAAGGTGCACACTTAGTTCAGTAAATCGTAAAATTGTCCTAGCCCGTTGTAATTTTAACTGTATGAAGGGGATAACCCAAAAACTTACCAAACTAAATAGATATAGATTATCTCGGTAAGACTAAGTTTTACAAAAAGAAATTTAGTAACAATTGTTTCAACAACAGTACACTATACAAAACGTTTAGGTAAGGGGTCGATTACACTTTCATTTTTAAACCATTCTTACGTGCGTAGAAAAGAGAAATATAAGATTATTTTTCTTTTCTTCTTTCTCTCTTTATAAAATATCGTTATTTTCTTATGTGATGATATTTTTGATTGACTTAACCTTGTTTTTACTTTTACATTTCCAAGTGAGACTTTTCCCATGACAATGTATTTTTTTCAACCCCTTTAAAATTCGAATTAAAAGCCAGCAAATTATATATCAACCGCAATATAATAATTTATTTATTTTGTTTTCAGCAATAAAACCTCTCTTCAATCACAATCGAATGGAAACTCGGTCGCACCATCCCCCATCAACGAACCACCATCACCTGTTACACCCCACATTACAATCCCGTTTGCTATACCTACAAAACCACAAATGAGACAAAGCACCGAAAACATCAGCGGAAACGGAAATATTATTAAAAGTAGTTGGTCCCATGCAAGTATAAGAGAACACATTTCTGATGACCAAAGCAAGAACCATCATCAGACTATGCCTACCGAACAGCCTTGTAGTACTCCACTAACAACTGTCGTGGCAACCCTACAGAGCTCACCAAATGGGGTTGATCTTAAAAGTTCTGCAGATGAAGCGATACAAACTGAGGTTAATAAAAAAGATCTCCCTGATACAGAGAGTTCCAGTGGTGATGTTGTTATTGAAGCCTTATCACCAGAAAAGGATCCTCCCAAAGTTGAATCCACCACACCATCAACAAATGAGCCAAATGAAAAAACAACAATTGAAGAAAAGTCTATGATATCCGATGAACCGCCTGATAAGGTTGATACTCCAGACTATGAATCTCAAGCAGTAACACCGACTTCGCGTCCACAATCAGCAATATCCACTAAGTCACAAATTATCGAGGAGGAACTCGACTGTGAGCAACCGGCTGTTGAGCCTGATAGGGTATCAGAAGCAACTCAGGAGGTTCTTGAAGACATCAGTGACTACGAAGATAACATTGTTGCTCCGAAAACTCCAACTGAACCATTATCTCCCTACAAAACCCAAAAAGTAGATCATGATGAGATCAGATCCCAAACCCCTAATATCGCACAATCCCACATTTCCCCACCCAGATCACCAACAATTCAAGAAATCAAATCCTTATCTCGAAAATCATCTTTTGCAAAAAGCTGCGATTCGCTCTTTGATCGAACATCATCGAAATTAGACGCAGACAATAGCACTGAAACCAGCTCGGACTATCAATCAAGCCAACTTAACAATACCCTCACCGATTTTACTCCAATTAAACCCCAACATATCCCTTTGCAAAGAAAATCAAAGACTTCTTGTTTCATGAAGAAACATCGCCGTATCTCGCCTGTGAAGCAAACAATAAATATGGCCCAAGCTGAACTCTACCCACAGAATATGACACGTTTTGAAAAACCCAGAGATGCTCTGCACAAAGCCTTTGATCAATTGGACTCATCTAACTGGGAGGTGAATGTGATGGGACTGAAATCAATGGTACGGCTAATGCGATACCATCCTGACACGCTGGACAATCAAATGCACATGACTTGCATTCAACTCACGAAATCTGTCCGAAATCTAAGATCTCAAGTGTCTCGAGCAGCTTGTCAAGCCTCAACCGAGTTGTTTACTATGAAGTGTAAGTTCCTCGAACAGGAATGCGATGATCTGGTGTGTGCTCTGCTACACCGCACAGCTGATACAAATAGATTCCTGCGTGCAGATGCCACCCGGGGTCTAGAATCAATGTGTGATAATTTAACACCTTCCAAGGTCCTGAATATTCTATGCAACAAAGGTGCAAATCATCAGAATGCTATTGTACGAACTACAACAGCTAAACTTCTAAATCGCTTAGCAGACCGAATTGGCTGCGATAAGATCTATGCCATGGGTCGGGAAAACCGAGATAAGTTCATTTTGACAGGTGCAAATCTTTTGCTAGAAGGAAGTCTCGAAACACGAAGCTATGCGAAATCTCTTTTCCGATTGATGTCAAGTCATCAGAATTATTCACGTTTGCTTTTAGAGGTGATACCAACTCGAACTTACAGAAATATCGAAAAGACATTGAAAAATATTCGTTAAATTTATGTTAGGTTTAAAAAAAATATATATAAAATTATAAAGTTATATTTGTAAATAGTTCTTAATAATATTTTGTAAGATTTGCACAGAAAAAAAATAATGTTTATTATAAATATGTATGAAGGTATTTATTAAATAAACGAACAGACTTTTCTTCATTTTCTTTAACTGATCGCACCTAGAATTATTAGTTTTAAGGAATCAATTGTTTATTACATAAATATATATATTTGTTTTATTTAATAAATACATACAATTTAATGAAGCAATTTTTGTTTAAAACTTTTTATAAGGTCAACTCTTTGTATATGAAAAACATACAATTGCCCCTACCCTTGTGGTGGCGCTGCAAAGTTTTAGGTTTAGAATTTTACTTGGGGATTCTTTGAACATCGGAAATTAATTGGGAGTAGGAGCAAGAGGAGACCATTATTTCGATTAACATAACCAAAAATATCAATAAACAAGATTAAAGCCTCCAAAAAAAATTGAGTAAGGGTTGCCCCCACTTTTTAAATTTCGCCCCATTCGACTTCCACCATGATAGTAGGTACTATGTTTTCCATACACAAAGGTTTACTGGCGGTTATTTAATTGGGACTTAAAGTACCTATATTTTAGAAATCGATAATAGTTACTACTCTCATAATTAGGTCGGACAAATGTCCCTTTCATGAGTTAATGAGGGAGGATATTTTGAGTCAAGAGGCTCTTAAACTCGCGCTCGTTAAATACAAGCCTTAAGTCCAAAGATTATTCATTTGAATTTAAATAATTTTTATTCCTACTTTCGTGACCTTTTTATTTTTAGTGTTTTACATTTTAATCTTCTTCGTAGGCTATAAGTACAGTGACTATAATGAACTGTTCATTACTTAAACAAATTGTTCACTGTGAATTATTTTTAAAAATATGATAACCGTAGTAATATGTCGTTTTTGTATCCAGTTGCTGATTCTCTAAACGCAACGTTTTGGTGTGATTATACCTTTCTTCGGGCCTGTTAACACTAAAAAAAATTTTATTGCAGAACTAATTTTCATATAAAAACATAAGAAAAACTTCTTACGATTGAGGTTACCAAATTACAAAAACGGTTTAGACTTGCTTCAAGGCTTTGGTTTGTAATAACAGCCAATTTCACTGTTGAACCACAGCTAATCCGCCAAAATCAGTGAATTAAAAACTTGATCCAAGGCTGACCACAACTGTTCCTAAATTTATTTATTAATGTTTTTGCTTTAAAAATTCTTTAATATCTATATAAGACGTTAAACAGAAAATTTTTTATTGAATATTTAAAATATAATAATTTAAACACGACATCGACAGCCCAGTAAATAACAAAGTATTGACTTACATATATAATAAATAATATATGCTCCTTAATCCTTTACAATCCGAACCTTTATGAACTGTATTCTCTATGCTTAAAATATGTAATATTTCAATTTCCATTATAATTTCTAAAATATGTACATTCCTAGCGTTCGAAGAAATGTCGGATGAGTATCTAAAATCCAAAAACTTGCATTGCCTTTAATCCGTTTAAAGTTCCATTTTTGGTTCACTTGTTAACATACTTGTAAAACTGTGGGTATGTTAACTCAAAAATTAATTTTCTACAAGGAATTTAAGCCATTTAGACTTTTATTATTTATCTCTCGTTTTGACTATTAAATGGGAGCGAGATATGAGGCGAAAAAAGTCGGAGGAAGCAGTTCAATGTGAACACACTCTCATTGACAAGTATAAAACCTGAGATTATTGTAAACAAAATCACTTTCTATACTGAGGATTCTTCACTTCACGACAAAGTATGTGAGGCTGTGTGGAAAGCTTTCGTTCACAAGGAATTCACGAGCCAAATCTATCTACGGAACTCAATTAATATTCTATTAGTCAGTTAAGGCATTGTCGTTTTAAAAGTGAAACAACGAGTCTATACCACCAATGAATTTCAAAAATTGATTACAATGTACCGTAAAGGAAGTATGTAATAGGCTTTATAGCAATCGGCTTCGCTTTCAAGAATTATCCCCTTGAACAAAAAATCATAATAAATAAATCATGAAGTCTACTCAACTCTCCCACTTTACTGTTTCGGATTAAAACTCTGCCCGCCTTCCGTGTTTACCAAAACTCCTTTCGTCCGCCATAGATTGGACGTCGTAATATTAGGATAATCAGACTTCGTTGTTTGAATGGTGCAACATTCAGGTCGCCAAACTTGTGTCTTTCGAGATGAACATAAAGATGTAATTCGGGAAGAAATTTATCTCTAAATAGTTAACTTTGAGTCGAAAGTTCGATTCCAAATAGGTTTTAAAAAAAAACCAATATATTCAATTTGTCTTCAATTATCTTCAGAACTGGCAGTATGGTAGAAGAACATTTCAAAAATAATTCCAGATTCTTTTAGAAAAAAGCGACAAGTCGTCATCAAATGCTCTTTGCAAAAATAGCTCCCTGCAAAATAGAACATGAGGTTCTATCTCTAAAACAAATAAAAACAAAAATCTTTAAGGTACATATTTTTTTTACAAAGAAATTCATGAATTATGTACAGAGACAAGTTTACAGAGAACATCTGAATTTGATAGTAATTATTGCTTTGCGAATTCGGCGAGCTCGATTTGGATGATTATTGCGATAATGCACGGATGTGTAGAGATTTGTACAAGATTCCTTCCCCATAGCATCATCTGTTATCTGTGTCTGTTTCTCTGTTCGGAACGTCTGTTGTTGTTGTTGTGTCTATTGTGATATCCTGCACCGCCACCTCCGTGGTCTCGCGAGGGATCAGACCGAGAGTACGGTGAGTTCTGGTGCGGCCGTGAACTATGGGAAGAATGCTTTTGCAATTCATCACTTCGCCTGTGCGAACTCCATTCGATTCTTTTAGGTGGTGAATGGTCTCGCTTGAAGATATCCCTGCCCCCGTTGAAATTGTTTCCAAAGTTGTCCCTGCCTCCACCACCACTTCTCCGAAGTGGCTCACAATCGCTTGGTAGACTCACGGCAGGTTGATCTTTTGTTTTGATTGTTAAACATTTTCTGAACAGACTCAGACCTCCGAAAAGTTGCAACGCATATGGCACGGTGCATTTGTGAACGTAGGTTATAAAGCCGAAGGTCTTTTGGCGGCCTCCATTGTCTTTGGGAATTCTAACTGATTCAATTGGTCCAGCCTAGGAAATAGGTAAACATTGAAATTTTCTTTACCAACTACAAAATTCCAATTGTGAATTTTTTCTTACTTGTAAAAAAACTTCATAAAGTAATTCCTCTGTAACTCTTTGGTCAAGATTCGCACAGAAGATTGTCCTTTTGGATTCATCGTCTTCGTCTTCGGATTCCACTTCAATCGCTCCTCTTGGTTGGTAATTTGGTACCGATTTCGTCTGATTATACATTTTGGTTTTGTAGAAAAATTTTGTTTTTATTTCAAAATAGCGAAAAGTCAGAATATTTATTTCGCGTAATATTGGATTTATTTATTTGTTTTGATTTTGGTTATTTGGCGTAGGAATAAAAGAAATATACGCTTGTCTGTTTGTGTTTAGTGTTTTGGTGTCAAATTTTTGTTAAAAATGGCGGTGAACATTATTTTCATGACTTGATTTACAGAACAAGGTGTAGATGGCGCATTGAAGGAAAATTTAACGTTCGGATGTTAAGACCATTGTGGTTGGCTTGCATTGGTGTCGAATGTATTAAAATTTACCTTTGCAGAAGATTTCGTTAAAAATATAAAAAATATATGTCGATTACAGAATCCTCAAACCTCGATCCGCACTCCGCAGTTAGAGTTCTGTTTCCTACCTATTCATTTATCGTGAAAAGAAAAGAGAACACTACACTGTGAAACATTGCGGATCGAGTTTTGCGGGTTCTGTAATCGACATGATTAATTATTTTATTACTTTAAAAAAAAATATTATCTACTCCATTCGTCCTCAGGGATGGAGGTCAAAATTTAAATTAACCCTTTTCTATCATAAGATTAAATCCAAATAGACCATCTTGGCGTATGAATTACAACAACATCATGTGATCCTGTATCACGATTAATGAACGAAAAAGTAAACTCATGGTCTTGAATAATTTCAAATATAAGCTATTATCCGCAAGTTATGAAAGAGGCTGTCTATGTTGGCGAAGACTTATCTCGCGGACGTTAAACCATTTTTATTATTCATAAAGAGCAGAAAATAAGTACATCCTCTAAATACTAACTTCAGTCTTTCACTTCACACTGTTGGTTGAAAATCAAAAGATATTTTTTTGAATTAAAAATATATGATTTCTACTTTTACACAGGTTTTCAATGGGTTTTCATGCAAAAGTTTAGCAAAAAGTATAATTTTCTATAATGCGTACATTTATATCGTTGCATTTCTAATTTTGCCCCTCCAGCCTCAGCTAACTAGGATATCTAGATCCCCCTCCGACACGATTTGTCTTTTTTCTCGTCTGGATTTTTCTTATATGATCTACCCTTATGTTACACCCTGTATAACTTAGGAATGACTAAGATGTTTGCTTTAAGCTTTTCCGGTCTTTACACAAGTCATCTCCAATCCTAGCTTAAGATTAATCCAAATCTACCCATCTTGTTTACACACATTCCGATGTGTATTCGATGTTCACTACATATGGTAAGTCTTCTTAAAAATTCTGAGCTTCTTATTAAAGCAGCCTTCATCAAAAAAAAAATGGTTCAAACTAATGGTAAGTACTGTAGACGTGTAGAAGCAAAGGTACATGCACTCTTTGTACCTTTCCAGTAGTTTTTTGAACTTGTACCCCTAACCAAAACAAAGTAATCTTAAATGGGATTTCATGATGCTCACTTTTAAAAACAACCGTTGTATGTCAATTGTAACCCGCATGTTTTAAATACTTTTATTAAGGATAAAAAGAGTTTCAATTAATTAAAAAAAAAAAAACCTTTTAATATAAAAAAAATATGGAATTAAGATCTACAGCAAATTCTGCTGAGTTTAAGAAGCTTCATTCGAAGCTAACAGGTAAGTTAATAGGTACATGGTTAACAAAAAAAACCTAAGCTCCAAACTTTTGCTTCTGGCAGAACTTGGACTTTATGAGAAAGGAATGGATTTGGATCAAATGCGTCAAGTAATGGGAGCCGTTGATGAATCCATAATTGAAACCTCATTTAATGCTCAAGACTTAGAATTTGCATTAAGGGTAAATATCTATAGCTGTACAGTTTTGCAAACTTTACCAAGCTAAGAAACATTTGCTTGAACTTTTTATCATTGAAGGAAAGCGAGCGTGACTTTGCATCAGCAAACATCTGCAACTCCACTATGATTGGGTAATTTTTATTATTAATTTCCATTTTTCCTCTAATTTAAAATTTTATTTTTTAAATAGTTTATCTGAAAATACAAACGTCTTGGAGAGTTCCGCATATGGCCATTGCCAACGGAGGTGCGTCTAATATTTTATTTTCCTAAACGTTTCTACTTATAAACCCACGACACTACTTTTTAAAATTTTAGTTTTGGATCCTTATTCTCCACATCCTTTAGTAGCCCAGAAAATGATCAATGTTTTGAGAGGCTTACTGTCGTAGCTGAAGTTCATCATGAATTGAATTGGACACCGAAGAAATCATCACCGCATAATGATGGGGAAACAATGAAACGTTTAGCAAGGAAGCGTACTGCCGATGCCATGTCGCAGGAAGATTCTGGTATTATTTTATCGTCAGGTAGTTTATTTGAAACAACCAATTTTTAAGTTTGTAATTTTGTTTTTATCAAAGTTTATTTATTTATGTAAATATTTTTATAATTATTGTTTTTTTTTTTTAATTAATTTATAAATTATATTTTCTTTTTTGATTGTTAATAAATTGGTTTTCTATAATTTGTTAGTCTACATTTTGATTAATTTTTTTTGTAGCTACAATTGTTTCAATATTTTGCCAGCATCGTTCGTCTGTACAAATGGGTTAGGTTTCTAAAATTCTTCTGGGATTTCTGGTTAATTGAATCTAATCAACTTAACTTGACTGATTAGCTGAGCACATGGTTAAAAACTCAAACTATGTACATAATGTATATATTATCTCAAATATACTCGATATGATTTTTTTTTTAATTTAAAAATACGAATATATATTTAAAAACCTAAAGTGAAGCAATTTTTCTGAGCTCGAATACTAGTTCAGCAGACCAAAAACCTTCAGAAAAGTTTAGTCTGGATTATATGACAAAAATGATGATTTTTGTTGTCCAGTGAAATTATTGTTGTTGCGTATTTTGAGAATCTACCTAGCTCAGAAATTTATTGAAGTTTTATTTAAATAATCTCAAAAAATAAGCCGAATTTTTATCATCGAGTATAGATAATTAATTTAATAAATCTTCTGCGTGGGCTACGGTTTTTGTTAATCTGTGTGTATTTTGAATTAAGAGCGACCAGCCCTTCCTCAGAACAAATGAAATTGAAATTTCTTTATTTATTGAAAGATATATAAGATTGAGGAATGCTATCCAAAAAGATGTCACGTAATTATCTTTAAGAAATAAAGTTCACGAAAATAAAAACAATTTTTGTGGATTGTTCTTATAATATTTGATATGAATCGAATGCAATTAATTTTCAAATATATTTGCATCTTGCGCTGGAATGTTTTTTTTGTTCGCTTATTTTCCAAGTAAAACAAATCAAATTACAGATAATACCTTAAATTGTTTATTTAAGTTAATAATAATATTGGTACATATTATAAAATTTTTAATTCTTTTTTTTTTAATTTAATATTATTTTAATTTCTTCATAATCTTAAAATCTTTTCCTCTATTATTTTTTTCTTCTTTAAATTTATTTTGAAATTTTTCTATATTTTTTTTTCAACTGAATAATAAATCAATACAATAATAATAATAATAATAAATTGTAAATAAAAAACTCAATCAAGTCTAATAAATACCCAATATGGTTAGACTTTCAGTATATTTTTGTTGTTTTTGTTGCTTTAATACAAATAAAAATAATATAATAGAAAAAAAATTAATTATAGTAAAAATATTAAGAAAAAGAGAACAGAGATGGAAGAGTTTCGCGAAGCATATAACAAACAAAAAAAAAAAGAAAAGAAAAAGAAAACAGGAACAGCGCGGTTCGATACGATAAATGCAAACAGTTTTGTAAATTCTAAATTATAATAATTATTTTGTTTTTGTTTTAAATCAACAAGCGAGGTGTATTTTCTTAATCGTTTGATAGACCTCACTCGTTTTTTAATTATAATAGGGTTCATTTGTGTATATGTCAGTTGTTTTTGATTGATTTTAATGAGAGACTTTGCTGGAACTGGTAGTTTTTTTTTGTGTATGTTGGATTCAGGACGACTTAGGGAGGTGGTGGCGGCGGTTTTTTGTGTTTCTAGAAATTGTCATAATTCTCTTCTTGATGTTGTTGTATGTCCTCGGATTGGTCGTCAAGTCCCTCTTCTCAGTTCGTCTCCGGCTTATTACTACGGCGTAGAATTGCGATAGCAAGATCTTGCTTCATCAAATCGTGCCTTTTCCTGTCGGATAGGGATTCTACGCTTCGCAGACCATTTACAATATCTTTTGTTTTACCAAAGTAAATTTCATTGAGGGTATTACGAATTTTATTCTCCATTTCCTCGACCATTCGCCCAATGTTGGCGATGTGTGGTGATGAATCACTCACATTTGCATCCTGCTCCTGTTGGCGGGTTAGAGAGCCACCCAAGTTCATTGTGCCCGAGCCTTGTTTGTTTGTTTGTAACCACAGCATGGCTGTTGAAGTTAGTTTGTAATGCGCTGTTCGACCAGTGGTTTTCTCCTGCACCTCGACCACATGAATCGAGTCCCAACAGCCACGGATTTTCTTGCTGCCATCGCCGGCTTTTTTGATCAAAATAACAGCAGCGAAGCCATGTTCCAAATCCCAGAGATATACCGATGATACACCGCCTTCGTAGTACATCTCACGATATTGATCGAAGGCATAGTTGGCTTCGATCTCAAGCTTTCGTAGTCTTTCCGATGGCATTTGGCCATCTTCGAGTGGGGGATCGTATGTGTTGGACCATGGCGAACGATAAGAGTCACCATCACGATTGTAATCACACAATAGATAGTCTTTGCCAACTTCCTTGTCTTTGGCAATCTTCAGGGGCTGGTCGACGGAAGAGAGAAGATCTTCGCACAGATCTGGAGCCAAATCGATCAGATCAATGAGATTCTTTTCGATTTGCTGAGGAGGCAAACGACGCATAAGGTCAAGGGCGCAATCCATTTGTAGTTCCGTCTGCAAAAAGAAAACCAAAAACGGCATGGAAATTAAATTTTAAGAAATATTTTTTTTTTTTGTTAAAAAGTGAATATTTGAAGAGAAGGTGATAGATCAGGAAGATTTAGTGAAATACGATTTACAAATTAAGCAACAAGAAGTGCCTTATTGTGACTACATCGTCTACTTCTGCATAGAGAGGCTTAAGCAGCGACAATCTGTCGATTGGTCTGCAGCTTGTTTAAAAAAAAAAACAATACAAAAGATTTCACCTGGAACTATATGGTAGGTAAAAGAGGCGAAAGAGTAGAAAACCTGTTTTTTTTAGGTTCAAAAAGGTCATTGGTCGTATTGCCAAATATTCATTATTCAGCTATTCACGGGGATTCCACTGAAAATCGCTTATAATCTATCGAACCAAGTATTGTCTTTCCGAATTTGTAAAAGGGATTGCTCTGTCTACTTGTAGCTTTTGCGATAAGATAAACAAAAAGGTTTTAAAAAATCTATCACAAAATATGTCGCTAATTTATAGTATTATCCTTTTTTTTTTAGTTCTCTCATCTTTCGACAATGTTTTTGTTGTGCCTCCTTTTGGGTGTGACATACTTTTTTCAATTTCTCACATACTCCATAAATGAGAAGTTAAATATGCATTGAAATCTATACACAAGAAAAAAAATTATTATTACTCACCATTTTAATGTCGGTTTTCCAAAGATATCACAGCCTTTTTTTTTTCTTTAATTTCCTATAAAGTGCAATTGCTTGCTTTGGGTAGGGTTTTTTCTTAGAAAGTTTTGTTTTAATTTATTAAATATAATATGATGTTTGAATTTATAATTGTTTTGAACTAATTTTGATTTTATGTATATTTTGAGAATATTAATTTTTAATAAAATTTTAATGGATGGTCACACACAAGATCAAAATGCTCTGCTGATGGATGAATGGCTTTTTTCATGATTTTTCTTTTGACCTATTTTGACAGGTGTCAAAATTTGACTTTTTTCAAAAGCTTTTTTTTATTGCTTGACTTCAGGGATGTTAATTAAGAGTATTTAAGCTGTTAACAGAATATAGAAAGTTTTAGTTCCAAGGACATTGTATATAAATTTGCATAGTACTCTGATGAACACGTTCCAAACGTTGTGTGATGTGGTCGTCTGAGGGCGCACTTGTATATACACAGAAACAGCAACCAAAAAATTAGTAAGTGATGTGATCGCTACTATGCAAATTTATATACAATGTCCAAGGAAGAATTATCAATAAGGCCGGAGACCTTAGAGCATATATAACATGGAGTGCTTGTTCAATTTCAAACGTGAAGCTTTTATAGGGGGTGCTAGTTTCACTAATTTCGGGAAGCAAAAGCGTGGACCTCGAATAAGAGTGCGTTATCCCCACTGATTAGTGGTTATCCCTCTCCAGAATTTAATTAAATTTAATTTAATTTTTTTAATTTCCATCCCTCTTCAAAAAAATACAAAAAAAATCTGATTGAAGTTTGACAGGTCCGCGCTGGTGCTTCCCGAAACTTTAAGAAAGTAGATACTAGTGCCCCCTATCTGTGCTTCTAGCGTTACAATGTATTTGATATAGGAACAAGCACTCCATATTATATATACTCTAAGGCCGGAGACACAGTGCAAAAAGTTGAAGGAGTGAAAAACAAAAAAAATGCGCTAGAGGTCTGTGAGTGCGAAAAAGCTTTTCAAGCTGTAATTTGTCAAATATTTTTCACACGCTGATTCAATTTTTAATTTATCCACTTTTGATGAAAAGTAAGTAAATGTAATGAAAAGTAAGTAAGTTAGTTAAGTCATTAATTCGGAGTTTTGCAGCTAAAGACCTTGAGTTACCGTCGATTATAGTGAAACGGTGGATTTTCTTCTCTATGTTTTGTATATCTTTAATATAAAATAGAATAATAAAAATAAATAATCCATTAAAAAAAATATCACTGGTTAGAAAACTGACAGCTGAAACAAAAGTCAAATGATCATTTATAGGGACTTTTCTTCATCAAATCTCATACTCAGATTTGATCAATTTTGTCCATTATTGGAAATAACAAAGACAAATTAATAGATGTGTTTAATTATCTCCTTTATCTAAATGTTTTATTTTTTACTTGTCAAATAAAGTAAATGGAAAACTGAAATTTCGGGTGAGTGAGATTATTCAGATAATACAACTGTATCTACTTTTTTCAATGAATAAAAATAAGTACAAAATCGCAAATAAATTTGATTTTTTCTTTTAAGTAAATGCAGCATTGAACCTGAACTCAACCTCGCTCAATTAATCTGCCAAATTTGGAAGATGAAATGTGATGAACCATACTGTTTAAGTATTTGCGCAACTGGACACTAGATGAAAATGTCATCAAGGATAACCGTCACGATGCCAATTATTTCCCATTGGTTCCATGGCGCCCTTAGACAAAAAATCCACTTTCACCTGAATTTTTTCCCCAAAGCTTTTTCTCGTTCACTCATTCGCCGCCAGTTAGCACTACTTGAAATTAGAAGAAACATATTGCTGCTGCTAAATTCCGTCATCTGTCATTCTGTCAGAGGAAAATTTTCCAAGTGCAGTGCCACAGTGAAAAATTAGTTTCCTCCTTCGCAGTTTTTTTTAAATTTTCATTTTTAACTTTGTTTGCATCATTTAATTTGCAAAAACCCCACCATTTACATTACTCCAGTTTGTGCTTTACTAAATCATCAATATTTCCAAGTTAAATTTGCTCTAAAAAGTTATTTAATTCTGCATCTACAAAGCGAAAGCAGTTAACGTCATTGGTTTTCTTTTTTTTTTTTTGTCTTGTCTTGTGTTTCTCTACTTCTCATTTCTCTTCGTGATAAAATTTATTCTTATTTGATCCACCAATAGTAAGATATTTTGCAAAATTTTATTAATAAAACGTATATAAAAATGTGTGTTTAAGAAATAAAAAAAATCTTATTTTGTGATTCATATTGAAAAATAAAAATATCAAAATAAATTAAAAATAAAGAAGACAAAAAAAAAACAAAGTCCCGGGTGGACTACCTATATCTCTAAAGTTTTAGGTCAACTTCAAGCATCGAAAATCTCCGTGTCAGCAGCCGACGGGACGGCAAAGAAAGCACCAACAGAAGGGTCGCGATTCGTGTTCTATATATAAAACAATTTAGTATATATATAAAACAGAGACATTACTTTGGTAAGTTATATTTTCACATTTATAATAAAAAATATATATACATCGCCGAAAGAAACAAGTCTATTGCCACCAGCCACCGAAAAAACCAGTTCTACGGTAACTCAATATACTTGGCCAATCCGTCCATTTGCTACTGCTGTAGCTGCTGCTGCTGATTCTCCTCCTCCTCTCGTTTGCCATTGTCACTCCACCACGACTCTGATGATGGTGCTGCTAGTGCCACGACTATTGTTGCCTGCACCTTTCAATTAACTTGAATTTGCTAATTGGTGCATGAACACATGAAGAAACTTCTTTTAATTTTTGTTTTCCTTTATTTTTTTTGTTATATTCGCTGTTTGGGGTTTATACAATTTTTGTTTGCTAAAGAAAGTACAACACACCAACTTGGTTAAGTTTCTATCTTCCATAGAGAAGTCGATGCCTTACCTCCTCTCATCCATCAATTATTATTCGCTTCGTTGTCTCTGGCGACTGTTAACAAACCAGCGACTGTGATGATAGACAGAGCACAGACAAAAGCAATAATTAGTCAATTGTTTTGGCAAACCGAGAGTCTGTTGAAATATTGTTTTTAATTTTTTTATTTTTTTATTTTCGGGTTAAAAATATTATCTGACGTAATTAGGAGGCCTCTCTGAGGCTATATTTTGTCTAGTCTCGATATTTAAGAGAGTCGTTTTGCGCCGCCGATGTCGATCTTAATTAGATAACCGACGTTAATAGTTTACTAACCATTTGCTTTGTGTGTTGTGATAAGATTTGGTGCTGTAATTATTTATTGGTGGTTCTTTTTGTTGTTGCATTGAAGCTCCCCCATGAAGTGCTTAACGCAATTTTTTTTTTCTTTTGCATAAACTGACGTTATTCGTCATTTAGTCTACTCTGCTCTTATAAAGCACGTAAACTTGTTTACATAGCGATCTATGAATCACTATTGATTTCGAATTTGATAAACTACTGATCAAGATAAATGAAATCTTCTTAAATTTTAAGAAACTTCAGTAGTGATTGTCTAGAGTTAAAATACACAACAAACTTTGCGATTATTGGAAGGTTTGGCGCCGAATCAAAAAGTATTTAATTTTTTTAATTTAATAGAACTTCATATACATCACTGTCGTGCTAGGTTTTACGTTTTCATTTAAAGAAAATTTACATCTCTATATAACAAGCCTTGCATTCGTAAAAAAAAACGAATTTGACATTCTGATCAAAATTGACATTACCCACTTTAACGGCAAGACGAAAAAGTGGTTGCCGCAATTGTGTCTAGGCACCCTCATGTACGATTCCTGCAGATGTATTTCAATTCTCAAATTCTTTCCAAGTAGTTCTCATTCCCAAAGTACTTCTAGGTCCAGTGGCACATATATCTTTGTGTGATAGAGCTGATGCGTTCCTGACCAGTTCTTGTTGGACAGCCCAAAAAGTTGTTGTTAAATTTTTTACTTCACACTCCATCTATTTCCTTTCGAAAAATCCTAAAGCGCTTCAATCTGCATTTGATAAGATCCTTGTTTCTAATAAGGGGAACTTTAGTTACTCGAGAGTGGCTCCTCCTTCGTTTCATTTTAGCCCTGGAGTCATTTTTTGAATTTATACTGTCGCCTAGGTAAACAAAGTCCTAAACTACTCGAAAGTTATAGCTTGGTTTTGGTTCCTTGTCTCATGTAAAAAATAAACATTTTTTTTTATTAAAATGGCTGCTGTAAAAAATTGTCAAATAATTTTTTGGAAGGCCTTTTGCCATTACATGAATGTGCAAAAATATATTTTTTTCGATATCATGTTTGATTTTTTTCGAGATAAGAATTAAGGCATCGGTCATCTAATAACTTGATGGATACCTTAAATATGATATATTTTCTTTGATTTTCGTACATCAACAGACTTATGATGATATGGATTATCGAAAGTTTTATCAACTCCAAAATATTTTCATGTTTCAAACTCATTTCTCAATCAAAAAGCATATTTTTTATATACATCTTATCAATTAACAATTCTTTTTAGATATATAATTATCATTTACATCTTCCTTATCGTGGAAAATGATTTGAAAATGGCTTCTGGAGATCTTTCTTTAACCAGCAATAGTAGTCAAGAAGGTAAAATACATTTGCAATAAAAACAAAAATTAAAAAAACTTACCAACAATTTTTGTTTTATTACAGAGAGTGCCGAATATGTCATCGGTTTTGAACGTACACTTCGACCCTCTTCGAATAGCAGTGGCAGCACAACAGCCGCCAATCTTGCCAACAACAATCCAAATGCTAAAAAGTCCTTCGATCTAATGAAGCAGCAATATGAAATGGAACTGAATAATCTTCGCCATCAGCACAAAGATACGGTACGTCGTTGTGATGAAATGGGTTCTCAATTGGCCTTCTATCAAGAACAATATATGGCAGCAATGAAACAATTGGAGTCTTCGTCAAAGGATCGTAATAAATTCACTGATATAGCTGCAGAAAATGCCAAACTAACTCAACACAATATGATGTTGGAGCGCAAATTGGTACAGTTAATCGAATCAGTAAAGCAAAAAGAGAGCGAAAATGGGAATACCCAATCGGGTTCGTTCTATTACAGCGAAATGGGTGGAAAAAAATGTGAAGGCGGATGTGTAGAGACTGAGAAACTACTCGAAGAGTTGCAACTCTCCAAGGAGAGATATGCTGACTTGTCCAAGGATCGCAATATAATTTCAGCTGAGAGAGAAAAATTCAAAAAGCATCTTTCGTCAGCCATAAATGAGTTGGACAATGTAAAGAAGGAACGCAATTATTATCGAGAAACACGTGAAACTTTCAGTATTCAGCGAGATCAACTGGAGAAAGAAGTCGAAAAGCTTAAGGCCTTACTTGCTTCCAAGGCAAATGAACTGCTAATGGCAACAATGAATAGAAATCGTGTAGAAGATGAATTGAATCAAATTCTATCCGAAAAAGACAACGTTTTACAAGAGACGCAGAAAATGAGTGATGATCTTGCGGCGGTTAAAAAAGAATTGGATCAAGTTGAAATCCAAAGGAAGAAGGATAAAAGTGACATTAAATCTCTTCAACAAGCAAACTCTGAGCTTATGCACAACATAGAAGATCTTAATATAAAGTTAAAAAAACGTGAGCTTCTTAAATCGAGAGAGTCTTCGTGGAGTAAAGAGTTCTCTGATAGCAAAGACGATTTCAAGGAAATTGAAAAGCTACGAAAATGTTTGGAAAAGGCTCACTCCGAAGTGGAAAAGTCAATTCAAGAAACTGATATTGCCAAAAGACACCGTGACTGGGCTATATCCGAACGAGAAAAAATCGTTCAAGAGCGTGATTCGGTTAAAACACTCTGTGATAACTTAAGAAAGGAACGCGATAAGGCAATCAGTGATTTGCTATCTGCAATAAGAGACAGCGAAAAGATCAAAAAACAAAAAGACGAAGCACAAAGAGAAATTGAGGGTCTCAAAGAGCAAATTGAAAATTCGCATTCGCATGATTTGCGTCGCAGCTTCAGATTGAGCACTTATGATGCGGACGATTTAATTGACATTGAGCTATGTAATTATCATCAAGATGGGGACGTTGGAATCATATTAGACGATACCAACAACAGGCAACTAGTTTGTGGGGTAACAAACACCTCACCGGCATTTGGACATCTCAAGATTAACGATGTAATTGTTAAAGTGAACAACTTGGACTGTCAATCGATGACCAAACGAATGGTTTTGGATGAGGTGCGTTCTAGTGCACCTAGATGCAATCTTTTGGTTTCCCGCACTCGTCAGAGTAAGCGACATTTCTATACAGTTCATCTGAATCTTCAAGAGAACCATAATCATGGTTTGAACCTCGATACTGGTGTATTCATATCTAAGATAGATCAGAACTCACTGGCTGCGTTTGAACCCGAATTAGATGTAGGCGATCGTGTGCTTAGCATAAACAACAAGTCTATGGAGGGAGTTCAAAATGTCAAAGAAGTAATGAACATATTAAATGATCTGCGAAACGATTCAATTACTATATTTGCTTTGAAAAATGTCCAAGATGTTAGCTACCCCGAGGCTCATCGCCGCATGACCACCACATCTGCTCAAACGGATTCCAATGATTCAATGCACAAAGTACCTAGCGCAAAGCACCCCTCGAAAATCGCTGAAATGCTAAGCAAATTCCGCGAAAAGATACACATATCTAAACCAGGTGCTGATTTTAGTCAGGAGCACGATGCCTTGGCTGCCTTAGACTCAGTTCTTAGTGAGAGTTCGGAAAAGAGCAAGGAGAATCTCTTCAAGCGAAGTAAACGGAGCAGTAAAAAAGATAAAGAAACCTCGAAAAGCATGGGTACATGGCCTCGAACGAATATTCTCAATACATCACAAGAGAACCCCACAGGAACTATTGTTCAACACCGAAAAAAAGAACGTGCCCCATTATCATTATTTACAGCAGCCCCTATTAATGTGGACAAGGAGGAACCGGAAAAAATGGGTGGTGCTGGGAGTTCTAGTACTTTGATTTCATCAAAAAACAATCCCAATCGTAATTCAAATCCCATACCAGCAACGAGTATTTTTCAGCCCACCGGGAGTTCAACTACCAACGGTTATCCCTATCGTCATTCAGTTTACGGAACAGCTCTAGAATCAGAACCTATAATTCTAGAACAATCAAAACCCGTCGGAATTCGAAGCCCACCGTTGGTGGCGCCTAACATGCGAAATAAGACATCCGACTTAATGGGAAAGTACAGTACTCACACTAATCAAAGGCAGCATCACGCAAATCATTACCAGAATAGGTATAGCTTGAATTTGACTCCAATGGAGAATAGCTTGTTGTACAAAACCACTGGTCAAACAGCACAACAACAAGTGATTCCTGGGGCAATTACTGTTGGCACAAAGCAGCAGCAGCTTTTTGAAATGATTAAAAGCCCACCGCCACAGCCACCTTTATTCTGTCAGCCGCAGTCAAATAGTACAGCATTTTCTAGGAATAGCGCACAGCAAAATTCTCTCGACATGATATCGCTAAAATCGCAGAACTCAATTGACTCGATTCTATCGCAAAAGAGCCCACCCATAAGCGAATATGCTAATTTCCCCAAGCGACCGGCTGCACCTGCCGTTGGAATGCAATCAAAAAATGTCTCCAAGTATCCCAGTGATAGTGAAAGCATAGCCTCCGGAGTTGCCAACCATCCGGGAATGCATGCGGGTGGGGCATTACTCTTTCACCGCGATCAAATGAATAATGTCAATGGAGGTAGTATTGCGCCTCAGCATCGGCACACTCAGCTTTTTCCTACTTTCACGTCGAACAGCTCTCAAATGCATCCCATTCATATACCTCATTCCCATCATCCACACAAGATCCGTCACTCTAGTCCTCTCACTTTGCCGCATTCTATTGACCCACAACATGCAGCTCACTCTTCTGCTGATAAATTTGACATGGACTATGGTAGCCCTCCGCCATTGCCGCATCACGCCTACAACTCTTCTGTTGATTATCCTTACAATAGAGGTGGGCGAAGCATCCACCCAACGCGAGATCATGACGACATGCCTTCGGGGTATTCACAAGTATACGAAGGTGGCACTTTCCCACGTAAAAAAGAACACCAGCGACTGCGTATACCCTCGAACCATAGCGTTGCAAGTAAGGGTAGCGGTGTGAAGAATAGCACTGGTTCAATTGATCATCATGGTGGCAGTGAACGAGGATCACCTATGCCTCAAGTACATGTTGAGGTTCTTAGCCACGGCGGCAGCAAAAGGAATTCCAATGTGCCGTCGGATTTTCTTTGCCCTGGAGACCTGAGAAGAGTCACGATTGAAAAGAGCGACAAATCCCTGGGAATCACCATTCAGTGTAACAACAATGGTGGTGGTATTTTCGTTTCGACAGTAGCCGAAAAAAGCATTGCTACTCGTGCTGGTCTTCAGGTGGGCGATCAACTCTTAGAAGTTTGCGGACTAAATATGCGCTCGGCCACTAATGACATTGCAGCTAATGTATTGCGCCAGTGTGGCAATTCCATTACAATGCTGGTGCAATACAATCCAGAGAGTAAGTACTATTTATGAATGGTTCAGTCTATTTAACGAGATAATCCTCGATAGAGCTATTTAGAGTAACTTTAATTTTATTAGAATTTCTCTCTGCAGAATACGACGGCGGTAATAATCTCGAACCGGAAAGTGTTAATCACTCTGGATCACCAACGCCACGTAATTCTCCACGACCACCAGTTAGATCGTTGATAGCATCCTCACCGATAACCACATCGAGTGCTTTGACTAACAGCAGCATAATGCCCCCATCCAATACTCTGATCTCGACTCCTATAAAGGATCAAAGCTTTGCTGATAGCTTAGAGAATCAATCGGATGTGAGTAGTCAAGATATTCCGACTACTATTTATGAAGAAGAAGCGAGATACGTGACATTGCACATGGACAAGTCAAAAAACCTAGGAATTAAACTTTTTGGAGGCAATAAAGTTGGGATATTCGTTCATGATGTAACTATAGGATCACCTTCCGATCGAGCTGGCATCAGGAAGGGTGATCAAATTCTAGAATATAATGGAGTAGACTTGAGGTGTGTGACTGCTGAGCAGGCCGCCAATGAAATATCAAAGTTGACGGAAACAGTAACAATGCTTGTGCAGAATAAGTTACAAAGTAAGTTTTGAATTGCATATTGTTGTCGTGGTGTACTTGGATTAAAGAAGAATTTTTTTTATTTTAGTTTTAAAGCAAATTAAGGACAGATCGGGAGATTCTTTTTATATACGGGTGGGGTTTGACAGAACTGGAGATTTAAATGAAGGCGAGATAAAATTTGTGAAAGACGAAGTTCTCTATGTAGACAACACAGTATTCGGTGGGACTTTTGGCCTCTGGAGAGCATGGAAACTAGACGCAAAAGGACATCGCAAGGAATGCGGAATTATTCCGAGTCAATCGAAGTAATTTAAAATGGAAAATTTAATCTTTTGCTTCAGATGAATACATTTCTTATTTTTCAGAGTTGAAGAAGAACTCCGTTCAGGAGAGACTGTAGATTGTGATGGTGGGACAGCACGTCGTGGCAGCACATCAGCTCGTAGATCATTCTTTCGTCGAAAAAAGCACCAACGTAGTTCGTCGAGAGATTCTACAGAAATTGCAAGTTTCAGCAACACTCAATTAAGTTTCTTTCCTGATTCAGGAATGCTAAATGATGATGGCGGAATTTTAAGCTACCAACGAGTTGAACGACTGGATTGTTAGTTTTTGTTTTTAATTTTTTTTTCCTGAGCGGTTCTGTATTATCATTGAATTTAATTTTTCAGCTCCAATACGTCGTCCGGTATTAATAATTGGTCCACTATCTGAATGTGTTATGGATCGTTTGACAATTGATTTTGTTAATCTATTTAAATCGTGCGAAGTAACAACAATGGATTGCTCACAAGAAGCCATGGAAGAGGGTTTACAAGAAAATATATTTGTTGATTATCGACGAAGAGGCAATAAATTTGAATGTACCACTGTGGAGTCCATTAATAATTCATGCAAAAATGTGAGTACTTTGAGTTTTGGAATATTGTATTATATTATAATTAAGCGGTCCTAAATGTGCTGCAAGTTAAAATTCTCCCAATAAATTGTCGCGATATTCGTTTAAGAGCTATGATTTTAGCAACCAAAAAAATTTAAGCCAAAAACTCGGCGTAAAATTAGTTTAAACAAAAAAATTTGTATAATTGTATTCATCTACTTTTAACATCTACGTTTACTTTTTTTCCAAACAGGATCGTCGTCATTGTATTCTGGACATATCGATTTCAGCAGTTGAGCGCTTACAGCGTTTACAAATCTATCCAATTGTGCTGCTTTTACGATTCAAATCGGCCAAACAAATTCGGGAAATAAAAGATCCACGTTATGGTACCGACAAAATATCAGCTAAAGCTGCTAAAGAAATGTACGAAAGAGCACTTAAGCTAGAATCTGACTACAAACAGTATATTTCTGGTAAGACAATAAAAACAAAACAAATAAAAAGTACATTTTCATCAAATGATTTTCTTTTATATTCCAGCTGTTATACCCGGAGTAAGCATTAAACACATGTGCACACAGATCAAAGACTCAGTTGACAAGGAACAGGATAAATTATTGTGGGTTCCGGTCTCCAATGCCTAGAGTTGCTGCTAGCTTTTAATTTTTTTTTTTCAGAGTGCATGCTATTTAATCATAAATTACACTCCCTGCCTTGCCTACTTTAATTTTTATTTTTTTAATATTTAAGATATTGCACACACAATTTATTATAATATTATGTATTTATATTAGGTACACTTTAGTATCTATACAATTAAGTATTTAAAAAAAAGTAACTAATGTATTTCTTTTTATATATATTTTATGTTTTGTTTGTTTAATATACATTTATATATTTTTGTTCTCTATTTGTCTGCAATATTTTAATATGTGCCTTTAAATAATATACAAATTGACTGGTATACAATACAATCAAATATTTTTCTTATGCTAAAAGCATATCGACAAAACAAAAACAACAAAAATCTTCCAGTTCTTTTATTCGATGAAAGAAAAAATCAATTTAAAAAAAAAATAAATATTTATTGCCTTGATTTTTTTATAAAGGTAAAGTTAAAAAATAAAAAAAATGTTAACAACTTTTTGTTAGCATTAAACGAATATAATAATAAAGAAAATATAAAGTTATGCCTTAGAAACAATTTCGATTTTATACATTTTTATCTATCACTAGCCTTATATTAAATTTTTGTTTACTATTTTAGATATTAATATTTTTTTTTTCTGGAAATAATATATGCATGTTTTTTGTCATTAAATGTTCGCGCTCTATTTGTTTTATATTCGATATTGCAATGTTTTTATTTTTTTTTTAAATATACAACTATATTATTAACTATATGCATAAAGAAAATAAAATAAAACAAAAAACACAATAGATATTAATGCAATAAAAATAAATATATAGGGTATTATATTCACTTGTTAAATTAAATAAATTTCATTTTATAAACTAAAAAAAATAAATATTTTACTTATTAAAAAAAAATCTGATTGTTTATATGTATTGTTTATGCTGTTAATTAAAACACTCATGGCAATCACCTTTAAGGTTACGAAACTGAAGTAGGTTATTGTTTAAGAAGGAAATTTATAATGGTGTTCCTAGTATGTTGACTAATAAAGCTAAAGAAACCCTCGAATGAACACCACAGCCACTGAGCTTAAGCAACACAATTAATTTTAAGAAATTTTCTAGTGAGTTGGCCATGGAATTACAACTGCCGACTTGTATTATGTTAACGATCCAGAAGTCAGTTAAACCGTTGGGAAGCGAAGAAAGAAAAGATAGTATCCGATGACTACCATGAGATATTTCTTAAATTTTATATTATAAACAATAAAAAACAAAATTAAATTTATTTGTGCATAATAAAATTGAGTTATATGGCCAGATAGAATCTGTATTGTTTCTAATAAAAAACAAAAATTACAAAGTGATAATAAACGTGCTACTTAATATTTATAAAACTATCATTCCAACAAAATGCCCAGATAAAATTTTAATTTCATCCAGTTTCAATTTGGTTGGAAAATCAGTATTTTTTTTGTTCAAGGTACATTCGCTCAATTCGATTGATATATTTTATTTACAAATCCACACATAAGATGTGTTCTCTCTTTCGACTAGTATACAAAAAAAAAATAATAAAAGAATTAATCTTAACCAAAAAAAAATTAATAGAACAACAAAAAAAAACTTAACTCAATCACAAATAAATAGTCTAATCGTCTAAATCAAGCTCATCTCTTGGTCTATACCAATCTTCAGAGGCATGTTCGTAAACTGCCTTTCGAACTTCAGCTTCAGCTATTTCAGCTGGATGTCGATAATCTGCTTCAGATCGGGGACTTCTCGATGTAGCTCTGAATTCTGATGGGATATCATAACATTTGCAGATACAGCACGATGGAAATCGAAACCAATCAGAAAAGATACCACGACATTCATTATGAGGATCGTAGGCAAGAAGACGGTGAAGTCGATATTGTTGTTCACAACGGCAACCATCGCGACAATACATTTGCTTCAGTTCGTGGGTGCATTTTTCCCAGTGGACATACTGTTCGAAAGGATATAGATTCAGAAGGGCCAAGACTTCTCCTCTAGTATTGTTGGCCCAAAATGGAGCAACTACTTCTTCTTTTACAGGACAAGCATTACTGAAAAAAAAAACAAATAAAATAAACGATGATTTCGAATTCAAGCTTTTTTTTTTGATTAGGTATATACTCACATTCCTTTTAAATTACCAACTTGTACAGGCTCTTTCTGAAATGTATCCTGGAAAAGTTGTCCATCGCGAACAATTGGTTTTGCAACAGGCACGGCAGCAGTTGGCTTTTTTGTTTCAGGAAGTTTTACAGTTGTTGGTTCTGTCGGTGCATTGTTATAGAGATTATGAAGACTATTAATGCTGCTATTCGTGCTACTACTCACAGCAGTAGCCTTAAGAGGCGTCGTAGCTGCAAATCCATTTACTCTTAGTTTAGTCAAGTTTGCGATAAGGCTTATCGTTTCAGACATTCGGTCTGCTTCGGTTGAACGAAAAAGTGTTGTTGTTGGTGAGGTTGGTTCATTTTTAATAATTGTGGGTGGAGCTACCTTGAGAGTTGTAGAAATTGTAGCAGTTACATTACTCACGACCAAATTTGGTGAATCAACAATTTTGATATTGTCACCTTTGGTAGCTGAGCTTGGTGAAGTCGGCTCATAGACGCTATTCGATTCTAGACTTTCCTCATGATCTTGGACATCATCATCATCATCGCCTTCTTCTTCATCTGATTCATCAAATTCAACATCATCTAACTTTGATGTTGATCTCTTGGATCCTTCAGTTGTTGCATTGATTTTTTGAATTACTATTATCTTCTGCGTGGCAATAGGCGTATCAATGTCATTGATAGTAGTTGCTGGTTCGGTTGGTATCGTCGTTGCTTCATCAGTCGTCACAGGAATTTGAGTTGTCGTTGTGCTGCTGCTACTACTACTACTACTAGTGCTGCTCGGCTGTGTTGTAGTCGATGAAACTGGTCTAAAATGCGGTTCCTTCACAACATCATTATTTCGGTTATTTTCAAATTGATTATGCAGAACTTTTGTTCGTCGAAAACCATCCCTGGAATACCGCGCTGCCGCTTGCTCTAGATCTTCAACATCGATATCATTATTTTGAATTTCAGTTCTCAAAATGGATATGTGTTTCACATCACCATACATTCTCTTCATAAGACCCTGATTCTCATGAACAAATCGCCTCACAGCATGCCATGGATATGCCGCTCCTGGCAAATGGCAATATGCTTGACGTGAAAGATCACATGGTATTGTAGCAACCAGTTGAGCTCTCCCACGTCGTGACATTTTATTCGGACTACATGAGTTTGCTGAATCGAAACCGAACGCCACAGATCGATGGACTGTAATGGCGAAAAGTAAAAGGAACAGGAAATGCCCCTGCAAAAAAAAACAAAAAAAAAAATGAAGAATAAGAAAACAAGTTGTGAATTAAAGATTCAATTACAAGTTAACATCAGCAGCGCCTACAATTTAAATGAAAACGATCGCACAAGTGAATGTAGGAGAAAGTTGTAATATAGGTACTGTTGGAGTTGTGAAATGAAATGCAAACAGCAATTTAAAGAGAAGAATATTTTAAAATTTATTTTATATGCCTACAAGTTGGGATTAAAAAGGAAAACATGTTTGTTACAGGTACATTTTGTATTATTTAATTTTAATTGGCACTATAGGTAATATAAATTTCCAACAAAAAGTAAAACGAATAATTTTTTGCTCAAAATGTTATATTCAACTAAAAAAGTCATATTTTGAGATAAAAGTAAGAGGACAATTTAATATTAACGAGATAGCTCGAAACATTGCTTAAACATGACATCAAGAATAATAAGGAAGCCAAAAATTGATTTCAGTTTTCCTTAAACTTGGAATTTAGTGTTTTTTAGGGGTGAGTGGGATTTGTATAGAACATAGAACAGGTGTGGGGGGAGGTTGTGGTGAGTGTCTATCATTAACATTTAACATTTACGTTTGAAGTTTTCTTATTCATTGCAAGGATAGTTGTCCTTAAGCATAAAAAGACATAGACATCTAGTTTTAGATCGATCAAAAATATCTTGAAGGTTTACAATGCTCTTGAAATTTTCAGTGTTTTGAGGACCCTAGTGTTAAGAATCTTAAGACCCCAAAAGTACTTGCTTTAATTGCATATTTTTAGTATTA
Source organism: Syrphus vitripennis (assembly GCA_958431115.1). Classification (NCBI taxonomy): domain Eukaryota; kingdom Metazoa; phylum Arthropoda; class Insecta; order Diptera; family Syrphidae; genus Syrphus; species Syrphus vitripennis. Next base: position 136,858,561 of record OY288108.1, on the reverse strand, counting down.
TTAGTTTATATTAATGGGAAAGAAAAAATTAAGTATTTTGAAATTCGGGCTTTGAAAAAAAAACTATTCTTTTGTATAAATATGTGTAGCAAACAATATTGGATTTACTCTTTTTAACTAGACCCAGGCTTAGGGCATAATGAGATAAGAGGCATCAAAAGAATAGGCAATTGCACAGTGAACATAGTGCTTACGTGATATCTAAATAGCATGGGTTTGAGCTTCACTCTCATTTCGTCTAATCCTTCTGCCGTTTGATTCACATTGCACTTAAAAAAAATCAAAAAATTGTTTTTACTTTTATGGTTTGTCGGCGTTTAAAGGAAACAACTAAATTTATCTAACCTATAATTTTTTTTTAAATATTTTTTTTCACAATAATGAATCAACAGTTTTTTTAAACAACTCAGTAAAATATATAAGGTGAGTATTCATGCCAAAGTGTAGTTCTTCATGCATCACAATGTTTTTGTTGATACATTATAAAAACATGAAAAACAGGGTTTTTAAATTAAACATATATTTAAAATATATATAAAAAATAACCGACTGATTGAACAATAATTTTAAGTTTCGTTTAGAGTTCAGAATACACAAAAGCTTAAAAAAAAAGACATTGAAAAATTCCGTTGCACTGTTACATGATCTGAAATATATTGAAAAAAAACTACTTTTAGATTCAGATACAGCCCACCAGAAACTTTTTGAACTTTGACTTTTCTTGTAACATTTATGTTGTCGATCAGAAAAAGTATTATCTTATAAAGTGTATCTCAAATCCCAATAAATAATTTGAATATTGACACAGACAAATTTTAAATATTAAAAAAAAAACAACAACAAAATGCACTGTCACTTTTATTTTTTAATTACTTTCATTTTTTCGATGTTGTTTTTGTATCTTTGGAGGAATGAGAGCAAAATAAAAATCAACAGTTAAGCGCACTGTTCCAATTTTCATTTTTACCGAAATAATTTCTCTTTTTTTTTTTAAATACCAAAAATCCCTCGCCTCCATCACCTTCACTGATAGATACAGTCTCTATATGAATAAATAAAATGAATTTTTATGTCTTGTCGTCGTTGTCAGTTGTTGGCTTACATAATATTGATTAGCACAAATTTTACATATTTTTGTTTTCCTCAACCTTTCCCAGAATTGTTATCTAACACTCATATTTATTTATACCTTATTCTTGTTTGTTACATTGATATAAAAACTATCAGAGGAATAGATACTGATCGTCTTTAAACAAACTTTTTCTCAAGCCAAGGAGGAATGGCACAGCATCAAAAACTATAAAAAAAAAACATTTTGTTAGTAACTGCTGCCGGCAAAAAAAAGACACCCATATTCTTTCATATAGCCCCCTGGATGATGATGCCCTCGTAACTGGTTTTTATCATGATACCATCAAGAAATCAAAGAAGAAAAAAAAAAAATCACTTGAAATGGAAAGTTTTCCGAATTTTTTTTTTTTGTAAATTTTGTCGATTTTATTTTATTGACCACTAACCGGACCGTTATGCCGGTCGTATACATGCGCACCATTATAATGTCTCGGTCTAAACGAACATCTTGAGCTTGAGTGAAAGCCGGAAAGCATTTCGTTGTTTTATAATAATTCTTTAAACTTCTTGTGAGACAGAGTAATAGCACCATCGTTTCTTTCAATGGAGATGGAGAATGATCATTTAGCGCACTCTGAAATAATAGTGACCAACTGACAATGATGGATGTTATTTGGCATTTGGTATATAGGTAGATGTACCTATTCTACTCAGGAAACCATTAATGGCGATAAAATTGTGCAAAGTGCAGCGGAGAATTTTAATAATGTGGGAAATCGGAAAATTATTTTATTTTTTTTTTCACATCGGCGACGGTGCGGTGGCGGCGCGCGGATCAGTGTGGGTGGTTAAAGTTGTGGATTTATTTATTTGTTTAATGATTTACTTAAAAAATCTTTATAAGGGAATAGTTTTTTTTTAAGAGGGAATGTATGCATAAATTTTAAACGTACAGTAATATTATGAACATATAGTTATACTATTTTATTACTACGCAAATTATCTTATCCAAATTAATTTCTAACTTGTTTGTAAGTGCTTGTTTTGAAATTGATCATTATTTTGTTTTTGAATAACGTATAAGAGTAAATCCAAGTTGAATTCCAATTCCAGGAGATGAAAGAATGCTGATTTTTCGAGATAATCAAAAACCTAAAACGAAAAACTGTCTTATCCTTCTATTCTTTCTAAGATTGCCTAATTGTTGAGACCTCCTTCATCTTACTGACATATTTAATAGAGTTAAGGTAAAATCGTCAAATCATCAAATCTTTTCTCGAAAAACCTTAATAATTATTTTTATCGAAAATATGTTTAATAAGTATTGATTGAATAGGGTAACCGCAGAAAAAAACCGTAGAATTTTTGGAAAATTTAGTTTCGGTGAGAGCAATTTAACTATCTACCATAAGAACGTTTTCACTGGTGCTCCCTAGAATTTCGAACACCAGTTTCTCATGTTTTGATTATCGTAAATTCTGGCACAGATTTTTTTCTTTAAAACTGTTTATTTTCTTCAAGAAATTATTCCTTCAGTATAGAACACAAGCTACCTTAAACATTTCATTAGATTTTGAATAATTTAATTTCAAATTTAACGTTTCTTCTTTATAATCTAAGTTTTGATTTTAAGGTTCATCCTATCTACTCATCAAAAATTAAAAAGAGTAAAAAACGAGCGAATCATAAAATCTAATCACAGGCTCGTGGTTTGACTATGGTTTATTTCTAATCTCAAATTCACATGCTATGAACGCTAACACTCTCATTTATTAGCTAACCGTTTTTTGGAGCAATCGAGATGACGACGACAAAAACAAAACTTTGTGGTCACGCTGACTGTTTCGATTCGGTTGGGAAAATCTTTAACCTGAAAATTTTCCTCTGAAATTGAGAAATAAGAAATTAATTATTAAAAAACAGAACTTAAAATCTTGAAAATATGCTATTAGCTGTTTTTTGAAGTTTTTGAAAAAATCAAATGCGTATCTTATATTTTTTTTTTTTTCGAAAAATGGGTTTAAAATAAAATATGTTGAGTTTATCATGATGATGCACTATTTATAATTTTATAATTTTGCTATCGAATTCGATGTCTTATTAAAAATGGTGTTTCGTATGAATTTTCTTTTTTTTTCTCAGATGGTCTGAATTTGTTTATAGCTTTTACATTTTTTTTTTTGCAAAACTGATAAAACTTATTTTTGTATAATAAGTTTCATATAAAATTATATAAAAGTTACACGTAGCAAAGCAAAAATGTGACATAATAATTAGTATTTTTATATGAGATCTTCCTCCAGATATTATAGGGTCACCAAATTTTTGGAATACTTTTAACTTTTTTTCAGTGTTTCAACAATTCTAAATATTTTGTTTCTTTAATTGATTTTTCTAGGTTATTTTTTTTCGTTGGGAGTTAATAAAACAATTCTTCATAATTTGTTTCCATAATTATTCTAATTTATTACTTTTCTTAAACATTTCTCTCCATAAGTAGAAGGTTCTTACATCGTTTAATTTATTAATTTCGTGTAAATACATAAAATCTTAAATTGTAACATACAGCCAACCTCAATATCCCATTATAGGAAGCAAATAAAAAAACATGTTTGTTTGATCTGCAAGATTATTATTATGTCAGTATAATTTAGAGTCAGCACTTTATCACACTCTTGATATAAGACATAAGTAGACACCATAAAATCAAATCATATCAACCGAGCTTATTTTTATACTAGCCCCATGCACTCAATACCAGTATCTGTCTCTTTATAAAACATTTGTCATTTCAAAGTGATGTTTACCTAGTATCTTTTTTTTTTCTGTTACTTCTTCAAGCATGATGATATCGCATCTATAAGTAAACTTTAAGTACATTTTTTTTTCAAAGCAAGAAGCAACTTTCTTCCTTTATAATGTTGGTCTACCTGTACTTGTTGCGCTCCCAACTTTGTGATGTACACGATTAAACACGTTTTATTTATACTTAGACTTGATCTTAACCAATAGATTTGTTCATTTCATTGTTTTGTCTTTTATTTTTTTTTGTTCAAAATCTTCTTTTCACATTAATGCTTTAAATAGAAAAAGAAAAATACATTGGTAGTATGGTCTGTAAAAAGACTTTTACCTTAATAGTTTTACAAAAGACATGATTTATGTTTCATTCTATTAGGAAAAAAAATGGGTGTGAAAAAAGTTAAAACTGTTTTAATGGTTTTTTGTTTTGGAGTGAAAAACTTAATAATATTTTTTCATTTAATCTTGATGTACTTTCTCTTTTATTAGAGATTAAAACTTCCAAATTCACAAATATCGTATAAAAAGAGGTTTGCTGTTCAGCTCTTTTGTTTCAGAATTATAAACCGACAAATTGGTTGAAATGTACACCTTCCCGTTATATCATTCAGAAACTAATTTCACTAATTACATTTTAGTATTTTATACCATTGAATCAACAAGACAACTTCAGTTCATATTTATTTTGCGACACGAATTTAAATAAAATTGGCATATGTAGGTATGTACACAAACAAAGTATACTCAAATAGTGTGCTGTGAACTGCGCCATCATAACGTACCAATTTGTATGATATTTTTGTTTATTTTTCTTGAGGTCTTTTGGATTCATTGGTGATGGTTCAAAGAAAAAAAGTGAAATTTTAACTTTTCCTTGCACTAATTGTTGCCTAAATTGATAGACAGACCATATTATATTTTTGTTTTGTTTCTGGTATATTAAACGATTTTTAAATTACGGCCGATGAAGTTAGAAAGTTTTTCAAATAAAATTGATTTGTTGAATTCAAATGTAAAAATAGGTCGATTAATGAAATTGAAAATAATTTGTGTAATGACTGACTACTTAAAATTTAATGTTATAAAGCATTTAGTAGTTAAAATGATGGCTTGGTGTGGTGAGCAGGGAGATCGTTAGAACGGTCGGCGGAAAAGATTGCACTTTTTTTTAGATCGAGTGGATGACGTAATATTAGTCATAAAATATACACAAAACGAATAATAACAAATGTTTTCTAATAAACTTTAAATAACTCTAAACAAAAATTGGTTAATTTATTTAAATGAAGTTGAAAAAATATAATTTGTTACAGAGCATTTTATCTGCATTTTAAAACTGAATTTTGGAGTTAAGTATCATTTTAGTTTAAATTTAAACCAAGTATTTTTTCTGTTTCTTTTTGTTGCAAACTTATTAAAAACTAACCACTAGCTATGAACGCAAGCACTAACAACCTCTGTTGTCGATTTATTTAGGTTTATACCCCGCTTTATGTTTTTTGGGAAGCTCAGTTCAAATGTTTGCGAAATATAAATAGTGACGTCATATTGAAATAAAAACTAATATAAATACCAATTCTAGAGCTTACAAATTTAAAGTCCATATTTTATTATTTCATATATTAGCTAAATAAAATAAATCGAAAAAAAATAATCCATCCGAGAATCGCTATATTATTTTCAAACACGTAACGAAATGTTTTAGGTACTTAAGAGGATTAGAACGAAGAAACACCATGAAATCAAATACGTGTGCGATTTATTTTTATTTCCAATTCAATTTTCTAAAATAAGCTTTTGAAGAACTTATTAAATGCCGTAAATGTTTTTAAAATCAAAAGAGTTTCTATCTTAACTTTGCTATCTTACTGTCTTACTATAGAACACAGATTTTTCATGAATTCCTTCAGTTTAATATTCAATTGCAGATTTTAAAATTCTAAAAAAATACAATTTTTGGAACTAATTAAGGAATCAAAAAGTTTGTACCTCAACTCTTTTGTTTAATATGGTAAGAAACAGAATTAGTTATTTCTCCTTATTCTGTTTAGAATAAATAAGTCACTCGCACAACATAGTCAAAACTAAAACGTAATCGAAAACATATGTATCTACATAAATCGTACACTCCATAGAATTGTTTAGGAAAGTTTTTAACTCAGCTCTTTTATTTCTCTATTTATACCAACAGTCAATAGAAAAGCTATTGTTTTATCTAACTACAAAAAGGCACCATCACATCATTGTTAACTTACCCTAAATTTGTTTGCAAATTTAAATCCTCTGTCCATATTTACATGCCGCATTTGTATGTATTCCTTGCTTTGAGCTAATATTTTACTAAACCATTCACGAATAGTGATTATAAACACTTTTTCCATTCAAATAATTTATTTTTTTTTTCTCTTTTGAATTTCAACAATTTTTCTCATGTACACTTAACTTTCACACGTGAATATTTCTTTAAGAAATGCACCATCAAGAACATCGTCATGAACACCATTTACATTTTTTTGCGATTTTTACTTTCGAAATCAATATGTATAGAGTACGATTTATCTTTTTTTTTACCAAAAAAGAAGAAGATTTCAATCAATCTAAATAATTCAACACCTCGATATATAAAGAGTCAAAGTCAACACGAAGAACTTATAACAAAACTCCGATCGTAAAAAGAAGTGTAAGAAAAACTTTTTCTTATTATTATTCGTCCCGTCATCACCAACGAACGTCGCACATTTGACTGTGACAAACAAGAAAAAGTGAGCCCCGGAATAGTGGTATAGTATGTGGTTGTTGAGACAAATCTTAGTAGGTCAGTAGTGGCCTTCTTCTCGATCACCAGCTGTTTGTGTTACTGCTACTCACTGCTGCAGATTTTGCTGCTATTGCTCGGCGGCGTGACGACGCACGACAGACGTGAGCGCGAAGAGTGTTTGATAAAACGACGACGGTAAGGCGCGCAGTCATCTCGCAACTGAAAACTTGAAATTCGAATTTGTTGAGACAGCGCACAGCGGTAATGCAACTGCCACTAGTTGATATTGGTATATGGTAGAGTGGTAATGGTGGTGGTCTTCACTGAACCATGAGAAATGAGAGAGAGACTGACTGTCACTGTCTGCCGGTCTAACTATAAGTGCCAGTATCAGCAGTAGGTACTTGGGCAATAACTCTGGTTGTGAGACGCGGGACACAGGGGCTCCTTTGTGCCCATCAGAGTCATGGTGTTGAAGAAAGCACCACAGTCTTAAAGAAGAAAGCAAGATTTAATTTTCTTTCTTCTCTCATGGACACACCGCAGCGTCGTCGTAGTCGTCGTCGTCGTCACTGTCACCGTCGCCATCCCCGTCGCCATCACCATCATACAGTCAGTCGTCTCTGGTCGGTATGGATTCGTCTTTTTCAAAGAAAGGTGCGCACGATGATGGTAAGATATGGTATCCGTCCGTATATACAAATGAAATCACGAATAATTGCCTTTTAAGCCTTTCTTGGCAATGGGAACCAACTTGCAGAACATGTGATATTCCGGCATGGCGAAGCGACCACATGTGGCGTATGTCACGATGGTAGATGGATGGATGGATGGATGGAACAAATGCGGATAGTATATAATTTGATTTTCCAGCAACGTATAGTGTTGCGAAATCACACAAAGCAAATAAAAAAATGGAAGAACAAACAGCAACAACACCATCGCACCAAACGCAAATATTATTAATTTTTATATTACAACAAAAAAATATGTGATCCAACTAAACGCACTCTGACAAGCCACAGAGTGCGCAGACATTGTTTTGTTTGTGGCTAAGCTATGATAGATACAAGATTGGTGTGTGATTCGCCGCTTCTTTTTTTTGTGTTTTAGTGCCCCGCAAAATTTGTGATGGAATTATTGTTTATTATAAATGGTAAAGTGAAAGTGTAATATGCGAGCGTTAAGGAATTTATGGTGTTGAAATTTTGTTGGCAATAATAATAAGATGGTGATGATGACTGACAAGAAGGGGTTTTTTTTTCACTTTCAGTTGAGTGACATGTGAGGCAATTTCCGTTTATCGAAAGTAAACATCAAGATTATGAGGTCGATTGGGTAGTTTTATGGATATAACCAAAAAATAAAACAAACTATGGTGCTTTGAACAAATGTGAATGTATTTTGTTGATAATGTAATTCAAATAGTTTGAATACAATACGCATTCATTTTTATTTTAAAGTTTAAGATGAATAAACTAAAGTCGTCGAAACCGTAGTAAAGTAGTAAACAGTGTGATTGTATGTGTCATCTGACAAACAATTCTTGACAAGCAGGTAGTTAACCGTCAGGAAACTAATAGAAGTCATTATATTAATAGAGATATAAAGGCGGGATAAAAATAAGTTTAAAACTGAAGACACATAGGGCATTTTTAATCAAATAGAATATTTACGTCAAAATAAAGTTGTTCGCTCATCTATCAAGCTATTAACTGTCAAATTCCTTTGAATAATTATTTAGTAATTAAATTAGATAATTGTTTGAAATTTGTAAATTTGAATATTCAAGCTTTTTTGAATATTATATTTCTTTCTTTGAAAATGTTATTAAATGAAAATCGTCTTTAAGTTTTCAAAGATTTCTGCGAGAGACTTTATTGAAAAGAATACGTCTCTAATATACAATGTATGCACAAAGAATTATAAAAAAGTAAAAAGTTAACCTTAAATCAGAGTATAAAGTTAAGCGTGGTTTATTTAACATTGGACAATTATTAAAGAAAAAGAAACCCGATAAGAAATTGTATAATAGCTACTCTTGTGCAGATAGTACTTTTATTTACATTATTTGCTTAGTTGGTATAATATCTGTTAATTTTAAATGATGAAAAAAATTAATTAATAAGATGATTATGAAAATTAGTTAATTATTAAAGTTTAAGGTTGCAGAAATGTTATTTGTAAAATCGAGGAAACAAAATTTATTAAAACATTAGAGTTCCATAAAATTGAAGTCATAATTTTTCAAAATTTTGAGAAAAACAATAACATCCCATTCAGATTAAATGATGTTTAAAAGGTCCAATAATAAATATGTTGTTCAAGCCTTAATTATATTTTTGTATTATAAATGATCGCCCAAAAGTTCACTTACCAGATTTTTCATCAACAATTACTTACATCCTAGACTCCATCTATAACGGTAAACAAACTTTCCTTCCATAACCATAATTACAATATCTATATTTTGTAAAGCAAATAAGAAAAACCTTTAAGTTTTTTTTTTTAAACCGAGGCTGCCATTTGAAAAAAAAAATCAAAAATCGTTTTCCATAAAATAGTTTTTTTTATAATTTTTTAAAATTATTTAAAAAAAAAATTGGTAGATATGTTAGTTATTAGTATCTTAAGTATTTAATTTTGCAATAACAACTTCAAAAAAAAAAAAAAAAATATTGACCAGCTTTCCATTTATGATGATTTTTTTCTTATACAAAATTATAAAGGACCTGTCTTATAAAAATTTATATCGAGTCTGTCATACGGCTTTATAAGAAAATCGAAAACCAAAAAAATTTTGACTAAATTGTTTTAATTATCTACTCACAAAACACCATTTAAAAAATTAATCGAAATCGTTAAAGCTGTTTTTGAGATAAATAAGTTTTTTCTACCTGTCGTATGGTAAAATATATTTATCTCACAAACGGCTAAAACCATATTTTTGGAGCTAAAAAAATTAAATTTCAATTTAAAAATAAGAAATATTATGAATTCTAGAATCTAATTTCCCGTGAAGAACTAAATAAAACTGAAAAAAATTCTGGTGTAGTACACATATATGTATACATATTTAGAAAAGATAATGACTCATTGAGCTATTGTTTAGTTTTTGTAAACTTCTTTTAACATTCAAGAAAAAAAAAAAATATTAATCTCTCTAGCTCGAATTTTTCTTAAGATCCAACTAACTCCAACAAATTTAAGTATATGAAAATTGGACTTGATCTATTTTCAAACACTCAATCTAAATGTTAATGACACAAAATATGAAAAATGAATTTAAGAAATTTCCTTTGAACAACACGATTATTTGTAAAAGAGAAAGTTAAGAAAACTAAAATTCCGTAAAGACAAAAAAAAAATAAAAAATTAAGAATAGTGGGTGCTATACGTATATTGCAGTATGTCCAAATTTTGATAATTCCCTTCGTTTGATAAAATTCATAGACGGATGAACTCGAGAAGCATATAAAAATGTGGTCCCATCAAAAATCTGATCATAATACAAATAAGGAAGTTGTTATATATGTAAGCTGCAAAATAAATCCTTGAAAGGAAACTTCATTATAAATTTAAAAATTAAATTAAAATTTACATCGAAATGTAATAACTTATTTATTTATTGATTCATAAAGAAAGCTTCCTTTTGGCACACATAAAAATTCTCATAACTCCTCCGAAGCCCACAACAAACTATAAATCTATCTGGAAGCAAAAATAATAATATGGAAAGCACAGACTCTCTGTCTGATCAGAATATCGGATGAGTCAGAAAAAAGAACACAACAGAAGATTTCCAAGTGAAATCCCCGCACATCACCATCAGCAGCAGTAGCAGCAGCAGCAGCAGCAGAAGATTCAGAACACGGCTCGGCGCTGGGCACTGCATCACGCCTATAAGTTATAAGTATACAAATTCAAACAAACAGAGTCGTAAACATGCAAATTTGCATCTTCAACACAATTTTCGAAGTGGAACAAACGGCCAGACTATCAGAGACCAACACACATGATGTAACGTACATAGAAGATGACATTGTCAACACCGTGTCATCGTTAATGCGGCATTCAATGAATGAGTGCTCCAGATTACCATACTCTGAAGCCAATAGACGACAATTTCTTGGGTAGATATAATTTGACGCTAAAGCAAATTTAATTACTTAATATCACAGTCACAGCCCTGGCTGTAGAGAGTTGAATCGCCTCCATCTCCATCTAATCTGTAAAGTCCATCTGCGTGCGTAAAGTGTCTAGGATTCCAGACGGCCGTATAGCAGCCTTCAAGCGGCTAGGAGTCTGGTGGGTTTATGTACGTTGTCGTTGCGTCGTTGTTGGCTTCAGGCAGGTGCGTCGTCGTGTCGTGCGTGTGACTTTACCTACCTACTTATGTGCAACGAAGACTCCTCCAGAACCAGAAACAGACGTTCTACTTTCACCTCGTCCGACACCGGGCGGGCGGGTAATAGGTGTTTACTTTATAGCGAAACCTAAAAACAAACAAACTAAAATACTAGAAAATCTTTGGAGTATACAGAAAGCCGTCAAGAAAAAATCACGTTCGGATTTAACTTTTCATTCATTATACGGACGACGACTGGAAGAGTTAGATGACACAAATAGGGATGAGGCATAGGTATTATTTTGTTTTTAAGGATTGCAGTCGTTCGTGTAAAGCGTTTTCCATTAGTTTTTTTTCTTTAACTGTATTAATGTATGGACATATGTAGGCTTAAAAGGTAGGTTTTTTTTTTTAAATACTATGTACGTTATGATAAGTGTTATACTTTATGCAAATTTAATTTAGAAACAACTTAAACTAGCGGACGACGGGACAACCGACGCGAGGTTCAATATTATGTGGGAATGGAGTAATAGTTTTTATTAGAGATGCGGGCTGATTGATTTTAAGTTAAATACCCACGCTCGATAATGTTTGAATATTGTATGTTGATTTGGCATATATTTGTATGGATTGGATATACCTACATGTTTTGTTTCTCTTAATTTTATTTACTAACTCAATTTAATACAAAAAAATTTCAAATGTTCGTTTTCGTTTTATCGTTATCGTTATCGCTATATCGTTAGACAAAAACCAAAAGAAAACCAATAAAATTTGGTTACTATGAACTTTGTTAAGTCAATTCAAAATTTGGTATCCCGAATGTATATATTATACCATCTTTAGAAGTTAAAATAAAATTCACATTACGATATCAAAAAAATTCAATACACGACTGGATAGCACGACTTTGCTTCTAGGTTCAAGTACTTTAGAGTAAACAAAAAGTTAGAAAATGTTGATTGAAAAATTATTAAGTAATCATAGAAAAAAAAAGAAGTTGGTATGCGAGTTTTTAGTATTTAATAATATTATGTAGGTATACTTAAAAATAAAAAAAAATAATAAAATTTCCAAAAAAAATATTCACTTATTTTCAAAATATTAAGTTTTCAACCTACCTATGTAATAATAATAATTCGTCAAACCGTTTATAAAAAAAGTCGAGAACTCAAAATCCGATTCTATGGCAGCTGCCGTTAAAATCGGTTTTTTGAGAAATATTTTTTGACTAAATAAACAAAAATATAATATATAATATAATAATATATATATATAACCTCACTGAAAAATTTTATCGGAATTAAAAATTGCACTTTAATTTGAAACAAAAATGTCACATTTTAAAAGCATATCATTTTGTAATGAAGCATATTTCATTAAATAAACCTAAAATGTGCTAGCAATATACGCTAGTTCCACAGTCGCAGCTGCTGAATATAGGTTTTCCTTTTCCATATTGGTTTGAATTTCGTCGACTGGCGATACTAGCTATGTTATTAATAACCGTGATTTCATGGCAATTGGATACATGGCTTTTTTCTGGTAATTTTTTGAACTTTTGACAGTTTGGTAACACTGAGGTTGGTATTATGATAAAATTCTATGTATGTAATTATTCAACCACAATCAGGAACTAGGAACCTTCAAGTTACCAGTTGAGCCTAATGTCTTCGTGCCAATTCGTAGAAAACACAATTTAAAAAAAAAAGAGTTTGAAGAATTTGGGAATACAGAATTTTAAAATCCATAATTTAGGAATATAGAGTTTTGGATTTACAGAATTTTGAAATACAGACTTTAGAAACCGAATTTTGGCACTTAACTCCAACCATGTTTTTTATTTGGTAACAAAATCTACTCCCAAATTACCACCAAAAGAAAATGCCTGTTTCCATCCAAATACTATAAAGAGTATGAAAAAGTGCTAAAAACTTGTAGAAAAAAGTAGTGAACTTTAACAGGTTAAAAATAACAGTGAAAATTGTTGCTGCTGTGTATTTATGTGTCATTTTTAACAATGAATGAATTTATTACTAGAGGTAGAGGACTTAAGGAAGGTAAAGGCTAATATTTGAAGCACAAAGGTTACTTACAGGAAATTATTTAAATGAATGTGTTCGTTAGTACATTTGCCACGAAAATCGACCATGAGCAATGACATCATTCTGCAGGATTGTGTATACCCACATAAAGAACGGGCAAGTCACACTAGACTAGAGTTAAAGTAATGACACTGGGGCGTGGGGGCATATTCACTGACGTGTGACGAGTTGCTTCTTTGTCTCTTCTAAGCTTCCTTGGAGTTTATGTTATTCATAGACAATTTAGACCCGGGTCCAAAAGATAATCCCTAAAAACGGTTGGCGCATTGACTTATGGGGGTTTTCATTGGTAAATAAAGATTTCTTGATAAAAATTGATTAAAATTAAAAAAGTAATTGATTATTTTTACAAATGAAAAACCCCGTAAGTTGATTTTTTCTATCTGTCAAAAAATGGATTGGATTTCATTGGATTGACAGGCAATAGTACTAAAATTGTAGTAGAATTCTGTATTTTTTTTTTCTTAAAAACAGAGCTGCCAAATTTGTTATGAATAACAGCTGTCTCTAACCTGTGTGTTAACTTTCGACTCGAGGCCAGTTGGACTCGGTTCTAAAGTTTGACTATGAATATGCCCTACTATTCTTATCTAAGAATAGCTAAAAAAAGGGATGATCGATGATGAGAGTAGTTGTTTAAAACTTGAATCTCAAAACTAAAATGTCAATAAGGAATTGTATCAATATATAGGATCTCTTATCTTAAGCCCATCTCAAATATTAAACAAACAAAACAATCTTCGAGTTTTTTTCAAGGGTCACTGATACCAACACCAACGAACTTATAACTATCGATAGATTTAAACCTAATTTTAATTTTAAAAATCATTCAAGCAACTTATTGCCAATTCCTTCAACATTACTTTAATACTCATATTCTCATTCATAAAACAAGTTCTATTTAGAAAGAACAACAACAACAAAAAAAAAGAAAAACCAATAAAACGCAAATGAAACTTTCTTGTACCCAATTAAGAGGCGTATTACTCTGTAAGATACAACGCGCAAATAACTTAATGAGCTACTTATTTCTATGGCACCAAGTCTACTTTTAAGAGAAGAAGAAGAAAAAATAAAACAACTCAAAACTTAAAACCACGCTAAACGACAATGTATGTAATGTACGTGAAGAGCAAACAACTTAAAGAAGATGATTTACCTACTTTTACAAACTGAATGTCGGGATATGTTTGTAGAAATGCAAGTATATCAACAGTAGTTGAAACTCCACAAAACCGCATCAGCAGCGCGACTTACCCTTATCCAGATTCACCTTTCAGACTGAAGAACAACCAATGGATAGTATATCTATTAACCTGCAAGTTGATCCCAAACTCATACTGCAATCGTACTTACTTAAACTCTGTGTGGTGTGTCTTTCAAACGTTTCAACAACTAACATCTCTTGATGGTGCATCAGCAATCTTCTTAGGTTTTTTTTTTTAATTCGTCGTATTTTCTTTGTCGGCCATAAGCTGAGTTGTAAGCCAATCTCATATATGAGAGCCAAATGGTGAAAGACTTTCTTTTGCACAGTTCCCATGGATGACCATATCGTTTGTTTAAGAATCCAACACCAACATCCATATCGTGGTGGCAATGATGACGACAATGATCAACGATCGGTTCAGAGTCGTGAAGCAAGAAAAAAAAAGAGGACTTCTTACACTTTTGTCGATAGAAGCAACATGAAGCATCATTGGCAATCGCAATATTTATACCGGGCGTCTTATACATTAAGCAAACTTCTAATACTCATGGACACTATGGGGGTCTTTAGTCTCTGTCTTTGTGATGCTGATGACTATGAGAAGAAGAAGCGTATCAATGATCGTTCATATGGAGGTGCGCTAGTGAATATTTTATTTACATTTTCGCCAAGAAGATGCCATCTGATCGAATGTGCACCTGGGAAACACACCATCATCGGCATCGTGGCATAAGGAAAGCTCCATTGCTGGTGAAGGGTGAGGTCGGAGTGTCTACCATAATGCTATACTTGTATATAGATAGATATATTCGTGCGTATGGTGTAAGTTCAAGTTGTCAAAATGCTTCATACCATGTTCTATTCAAATGAATCAGTTAAGATGCTATATTACTCCACTGAGTGGGGGGTCTCTGGCTGGGTGATGACGATAACTAACACTGCGATGAATTCAAAGACTTTACGACGACTATAGGACAACGACCACACGAATAGGCCATGATAACTTCCTGATGGTGGCGGTGGCGGCATCGGTGCACGATGAATTGCCATCATGGCAATTTGCAAAGATGTTATGAATGGCAGCGACATTGGCTTAAGGTGTTATGTTTGAGCGATAGAGGTTTGGCAAAGACCAATGAGACTATTAATATGGGAAAATTAATTTTAAGTAAGTTTTTTTTTGCAGGTTTGTCTTGAATTTTTTTTTTTTGTTATTGTTTGACTTGGGAAAGCCATGAAAGATATAAAATAGAAGATTATAAGAACACAAGGAAGACTTGGAAAATTATAATGATTTTCTGAGCAATTTTATTTTCAATGTTGGCGTCATCGCAAGTTTTTTTTTTTGTATAAAAGTTGGAAGATGCACTAAATAGAGTTTGTTGTAAGTATGTTCCATCCTGTCTATGATAACAAAATATATAATACTTCCTCTGCTTCCTATGAAGACTTTATGAGCCTAAAAGTGCGCATTGATCTTCTTTTAAAAACAATGGGGCATATTCATAGTTAAACTTTAGACACGAGTCCAACTGGCCTCGAGTCTAAAGTTAACGCACAGGTTAGAAACAGCTGCTATTCATAAAGAAATTCGCAGCTCTGTTTAGTAAAAAACATAATTCTACTACAATTTTAGTACTATTGCCTGTCAATCTATTGAAATCCAATCTATTTTTTGACAGATAGAAAAAAAAAACAACTTAGTGAAAGAGTCAGCCGTTTTTAAAGTTTGAGCTCCAGTTTATCTTTTGAACCCGGGTCTAAATTGTCTATGAATAACATAAGCTCCAGGTTAGCTTAGAAGAGACAAAGAAACAACTTGTCAGACGACTATGAATATGCCCCAATATTTTTAAAAATAGCCGTAAGTCCCATAGAAAAAATATGGATCTCTATTAGACGAAGCCCCCAAGGAATTGCAAGCCAACAAAAAACCAAAGCTACACGTAGACAGTTATCTAAAGTCAGACAACGTTTATAAATAAGACGAATCAAGTGTCTAAGTAGAGTTTGAAAGTCTCTACAACCCTGCATCCATTAGCGTTTTCATTTTGGTTCAGTTCTGCGGATCTATCAAAATGGGTGTAAATGGCGAATCCTGTGACCCATCACTTGTGGTTGTGTTCAAATGTGTCACAGACCCAGCCATTTTTAGTTATGCTAGTTGTGAGTTCTGACAACTTCAGCAAGATAATACCTTCATGCCTTGTCACACAGAGCGCGGTCAAGCTCAAGGCGCAAAAGTCGATAATTTCCATATAAGGACTCTTTCAAACCAATGCGATTGTGTCGAAGCGACAAAAAACATAATAAATACGTGTTGTTTTAATTGATAACAACGTGTTATTATTATGTAATCAACGCCACAGCTACAAAGCCGCGTTCGTCTGGGAGTGCTTTAAATTATCGACCTGCCCGTCGGATTTGTCTCTGTAAGCGGGATATTATGAGAAGTGTAAGTATGCCTTTAGTACAAAAAACACAGTTTGAGGGTGTTTGGTGGCGATTATCAAGTTGACGTTTGTACTGTCATTTCAAACAGCTGATTTAAAACGTCAATGGAGAAAATAGATGACGTTTAAATTTACCAAATCAAAAAAAGTAAATAAAGTTCTTTGAAAAACCCAGAAATTAAATAATAAATAAATACCTTGCAATCATGGAAATGGATAACGAACGAGTTCTTAAATTAATATTTCCCAATGGAGTTCCTGGTAAAAACAAAAAAGAGAAAACCAAATAACATTCAATTTACACAAAGAACTTTCAATTTTCATTCGCAGAAAATCTTCAAGACAACTCTGAACTCGTCGTCTACCTAAACAAACTAGGAACATACAAAGTTGACCAGCTCAAAAAAGAACAATCTCGCTTACAAGATGAAAACAAAAGCATTGTTGAGCAAACTCAAGATTTGGCTATTTCCAATTACAAAACTTTCATTCACACATCCGAATGCTCACGTTCGATTTTCTCTGAATTCCAAAATGCCGAGACACAAGTTGATAAATTGATTGGTAAGCTTCCTGACTTTAGTGAAAAATGTGAGAAGTTTCTAGGTGAAGCAAGTGAAATCAATGAAAATCGGCGACTAAATAGTATTACATTGAAAAAGAATGCACAGCTCTTGGAGATTCTTGAATTGCCGCAGTTAATGGAGCGATGTATTAGGGAGGGACGCTACGAAGAAGCTCTAGAACTGGCGAGTTATGTCCAAAAGTTGGGTCAAAACCAGGGAAATATTGGCGTGATAAATGTAAGTTAGAATTGATAAATTGACCAGAAAACATTTTTTAATTGCTCTTCTATTGTAGAGCATTGTCGTGGCAGTTGAGTCGTTATGGCACACTATGCTGGCACAGCTTGTGGCACAACTGAAGACGGATTTGCAGTTACCCAAATGCCTGCAAATTGTTGGCTACCTGAGGCGAATGCAGGCGTTTGGAAACAACGAACTAAAATTGAAATTCCTCCAAGCGAGAGACGTCTGGCTGACCAATTCATTAAATTCCATTCCAAAGGATGACGGTGAGTAGCATATTTACTGCATGGTTTGTGTCCGAACTTAAAAGGTTGTACACAAAACTACTCGAATTAGTTCCTTTCGTAACCATCACACTGCTCCAAAAATAAAAGATTACATTTTATAACTTACTTTTCAGCTCAACAGCATCTTACCAAGACAATTGAGGTAACCCGAATAAATCTCTTCAATATCATCACACAGTATCGGGCGATTTTCCCCGATGAAGATGCTACTCCGAGTTTAAAGGCGAATAGCTATTCCACTGATGGTGGCCGTCTGTTTCAATCGTGGCTTCATCGGAAGGTAAGCTTATTGAATTTGATATTTATTTTTAATAATTCAATACGACATATTGTTTGCTTAGATTGCCAATTTTCTGGAGACTCTCGAAAACGACTTACTGAAAGGAATCAACTCTTTGGATACAGTTCTAGGACAATGCATGTATTTTGGTCTTTCATTCAGTCGAGTTGGAGCTGATTTCCGCGCTCTTATGGCACCGATATTCATTCGTGTTATCAAACAAAACTTTTCCAATTCCATTCAAATGGTCAACCAGAATTTCGAACGCGATTTGGAGCGATATACGCTTATAAACAAATCATCTTCAGGTATCCATAATAGACGAATTGAATTGGATCAAATGAGTCCCCCAGAGACTTTGCTTGACTTTCATCCGCTCGCAGCGCTATGCAATGGATATTTGAATGTCCTGAATGAATTGCGTTTATGTGCTCCAATTGCTATAGCCAATGATGTCACAACAAATATGCAATCATCTCTAGAGTTTGTTGCTCGCAAAATTCTCTCGTTCTATCGTCAAGAACAGCAGGCTTTCTCTGGAAATGAGCGAGAATATTTTGTTAAGTTTTGTTCTTGTTTTGCTTATGATTTGATTCCGTACATTCAACGATGCATTCATGTACTGTTTCCGCATGCAACGCTTACAGCCGCGTTGGGTATAAATTTGATAACACTGGAAAACGAGGGTATAACATTTATTCAGCAAAAGGTTATTCTAGAACCCATTAAGCATTTGTTGCCAAATAAAGTAGATGTTATGTTGTTTCAAGATAAATCGAAGCAAATTGAAACAAGGAGCAGTGTTTCTGCTGCACCGGTTTCAATTCCACAAGAGGGTTAGATTAGCGTTTTAAATTATATACTAATTTTGAATCAATAAATGTTATACTATACGAAAATATGCAATAAAATTATTTTAGAAATAAAATATGTACATATTTTTTTAATATTTATAGTTTTGTTGAAAGCTGAAAACTAGACGCGCTAAGACTTTTAGTTTTTCGGAAAATTGAAAATTATGAAAAATATAAAAAAACAATTAGAGGATTTAAACACTCAATTTATCGCCTTCCTTTAACATAATCTCACATAAAATTCTCACTCGTGGCAATATGACCATAAATAAATTTTTCTTTTCAAAATTTGATTTTGGAATTTAATTGACTAAGAAAGCTCATTTGAAAAATTAAATAAATAACAGCCGTTTGACCTTATAAAAAACTTGTAGCGTCACATTGTAAGACTTATTATTTTTTAATGATTTTTTTTCTGTAAAGTTATTGATTTTAACTTTACAATTTATACGAAATTTGTGTCAAAATGTGTTTTTGGAGTTAAAATTTACAATAATGATTATTATTAATAAAAAAAGTTAACAATAAATTTTATTTAATTCAATTTTTTAAAAATGACTGCCCAAAATGCTATTTTCAAGATTCAGAAGCATTCTTGCATTCATATGTTGCAATGATTTTTTGGAGAACGATGTTTTTTTCCATCCATAAACTATCCTGAAAAGGCTTTTCAGTTAAGGAGTTCTGTATATGTTTAGACCAAGACTATCGATTGGCATCAGGTTTTTTTAAAAGCCGCGATGAGATAGGCAGACTTACAGTCGTCTCCCGCCGAATGAAGACGATATGGTAAGGCTAGGTGTCGAAAAAATAGCTGTATAACTTATATAACTATTAAACGTTGGATAATGGGTTTTTATTTTATATTATTGAATGTGTATAATTTTTGAAAAAAAATGTTCCCACTATTCAGGTAATTTGGCTAATTTTCAGAGTGGGTTGCCTTAGCTAACAACTTAATAGATGCTTTTGAGGGTTGATTATTATATTATTAAGCTTTAAATTGTGATATTAATTCGGTTTGAAGAAAAGATTTTTTTAAAATATAAAATACATACAAGTGTTTCAATTTTGAAAATTCAATATTTTGAGATTGGATTATTTTTATTTTTAAGAAAACATGAAACCCATAAATCATTTGAAATCAATTATTTATTTTTATATTAAAAATTTCCTACCAAGAAGTTTTAAGCAGCACTTTTTTATGAATGTTTGCAATGAATAGGACAGTGTATCATTCTCATCGGAAGCAAATGTAATATTTTCATTTTTTTAGTATTGGAGTCAATATTTTTTACTTAAATTTTTTTTTTTTAATTTTCTTCAGTTTTTAGGAAACAAAATGAGTGCTTTTCAAAAAATACAGTGTTGACAGCCTAAGAACATTTAAATTTTGATAAAAATGCTAAATAGCAGGGACATTACGCTTTCAAAAAAAAAAAAAAATTAAGTCCAATATTGGGCCAAATTAAGGTAAATGCAAAAACAAGAAAAAAAAGAGTTTTGATACCAATATGTAAATCCGTCATAACTTTGGTATTTATCCACGGATAATTTCTGTAAGTATTTTTTTTTTGAGAAACTTTATGTAGAAAATCAAAAAAAAAAAATATTTTTTTGCGATATCGTTCCTTTCTTGGCCAAAAAATTGTTTTTATTTTCTCGATTTCGGTCAAAAAAATGTTTTTTATTCGTCATATTTTTCAAATTACTCAACCTATCATACAAAAGCAAACATCATTTTGTCTGGAATTTCAAAGATGTTCAACCAAATCTATTTCCGACCCGATTTGTTGTACTGGACGCAATATATGGTCTGCTTACTTCGAAAATAGCGAAAAAAAACGTTTAAAAAAATTCATATCTCGAAAACTTATCCATAATTATAATTTTTTTATTATGATTTTCGAAATAAGTAGAAAAAAATACTGCCATTAAGTATACAACTGTACACTTTCATTTTGGCTGTGAACTAGTCAGAAGATCATATTTTGAATTTGATTTTTGGTTCGGTTTCTTTTTTTGTGTTCGATTTTATTCCCAAAATAGGTCTTGGTTTTCGATAAACTATAAATCCCAGTCGCCATCGCGGCAAAAAACAAATTTTTTTTTTCTTTTTAAGACTTCATTGGGGCCTTATAAATACATTTCACTTCTGAACCTAGAGCGTTAGTGAATTATAACTCTCAAACATGCCTTTGTGCGTTTTATGGTAGGCATTGAGGCGATATACAACATTATTACTATTGTCAATTTTTTGCAAGTAGCTCTTGAAAAAAGTTCTGTTTAAGCATGTTTGAATCCCAGTCATCAGCATGAAAATCCTATGGGGTTTGTACAACCCGAAAACTTGGACTTTTCTAGTTCTATTTTAGGTTGGAAAAATATCAGCGGTCTTGGATTTCGTTTTGTCAAAAAGTCTATCCTTCTTTAACTTATACGAGTACCTGCTTTCTTTCACACTACTATAGTATAATTTATCCCCTTCCCTAAAATAAAATAATTGAAAATAAGTTCGTAAATTCCTCTTTTTAAAACATACAAATTCTCCTTGTTTTCCATTTCTTATTATAACACATAGAAACGTTTAATTTCAAAAGCACTCTTCATCAACTCATCAACACAAATTATTACACCTGAGCAGATGAAAATAATAATACCTCAATGTCAAATGCTCTTGAAATCTTTATAACCTTCCCTTATATTCCTCCCTACCCCGTTTTCGAAGAAGGAAAGAAAAAAAAAAAACTAATACAATTATGAAGAGACGAAAGCATGATAATGCGTTTTCTAAATTATTATTAAAATTTTCCCAACACACTGGGAATTTCAAATTAATTTTTCACAGTTTCGTCACAATGAAAAGTGAAAGTGAAAGTATACCTCAAAATCAACCCTTTTGTCGTCTCTCTATCTCTTTTGCACTCTCTAAGGCTTAATCACTTTCAAAATCGTGTAGAAATTCCAGTTAAACTTTATGTGCCACACCTTTACTTGCTTAGTGAAGCAAAGGACTTAAGGTTCTCAGATAAAATTATGTCCTTAATGTGAAGATTGTAATTTGAAAATGTATTATCACGATTCAACCCTTCCTTTCAAAGTGGGGTTGGTTCAGGAAGTTTGAATGCTCATTGTGTCGAATCAACGACGACGACGACAAGTGAGGCGACGTGACACGCCAAAAGAATTCTGTCATTTTTGAATAAATCTCCTGGCATCGAGTTGATGAGAATATCGTCCTGCGATGTACCTTGTCAAAATGTAAGCTTTTTCGAATTCCATTGCTTGGCTATGTGTTTAGGTTAGGTATATGTTGGTACAATATTCATAGAGCCCATTCTGGAATCGAGGAGTTATGGTGTCTACGTGTTATAGTAGGAGGCTATAAAGCCAAAAGGAAGTTGACGTCTCTCTGCCATCTTGCTTGCACGTACGGCACCTGATTAACATCTTTTTAAATGTAAGGATAGAAAACATACGTTTGTTATTTTCAGGATAAGAACCTTTCGCATAAATTGCGACCCCCTTATCTTGATGTCTCGTAATTTCTCCAAATGAATCGTCATATTTGAAAAGAGTATTACTTCGCAAAAGGATGCTTTCTTTATCTGTTTTTCCCTAAAATGCCTCTACAAAGAATCAAGCCTGCCATCATCAAAAACGGTTGGTGTCTTCACACCAGTGCTAAAGTTTTCTGCGGTGTCTTTTATTTGACACTCTTTGCTTTGCCAAGGAAAAAGACATAAGGTACGAGAAGAAGTTGGTGGGGGTGGGTGGGGATCCTTGGCTGCACCATTTAATTGTTCTATCCGTTCGAAATTAAGATGGTGCTGTTGTTCAGCATTATGATGGAATTGGTAGATAAAGGGATCTTATGAATTTTGTAGCAGACAGTCTCCATTTTGGTGAGCTGCGATGGTGTTGAAGTTTTGTATTAATAACTGGTTGCTTTTTGCTGATGATGGGGTTTGTATGGAAAACTTCTTGAAAGAAGAAGATGTCTCTTTTGGATTGGGATTTAAGGAAATTTTTTTTATATAGGATGTTGGTTGGTATACATATATAAATTTTCACATCAAAGTCGTTCCATTCAACTTTTCATCATGAAGAATAAGAGAAGATGTGACTTTTTGTTTGTCCACAGTCTGGGATTGTGCTCGGGTTTCTTTGGAAGATGTATACTTAAGTGTTTACCGCAAGGGAAGGTGTATACCTACATTCCTACAGGCTATACAGGAAAGTTACTATTTATATATATAGACATATACAAAAAATAAAAGGATTAAAAGGACATTTTGCGTGTCGAATTATTTGGATTTCAAGGAAATTAAAGTTGGATTATGTTTTAATTGAGTTTCAGGGGAGTTATTTTTTTGGCTAAGAGATGGAGGAGGAAGTTGTGGTTTAAGACTTGTCTACTTGTAAAATGGTTTAATTTTCATGTTTTCTGAATGAGTTTGTTTTTTTTTTTCAGAATGTATCAGACTGGGTGATGTTTACGGACTCTTTTATTTAAAAAAAATAAGAATTTCTTATCGTTCCAAACTTTATACACCCAGGGATGTGGGATGAGTTGCCTTGCAATTGCCTTACGAATCTGGAAATTTTAGTTTTTTTTTGATATAAAGCTCGCTTAAGTCAATTTAAGGTACTTTACCTCTTAGTCGATTGTGAAAATGATGAAACATCGTTGGTCGAGTTAAAACCTTTTTCCTTTTAGACACACATTTTTCTATCATCATCATCATGGGCTCGACAACCGGGGTCCGGTTTTGACCTCCTTCAACAAGTCTCTCCATCTATCCCGGTCTCGATCCGACGCCATTCAGTTGCGCACCCCAAGGCATCGGGCGTCCTGTTCTATACCATCACTCCAGCGCAAGCATGGTCTACCACGCTACCGTCTACCATAGAATGTACTACAAAAGACGTTCCGAGCCGGTTCCTCTTCGCTCATACGAGCTTGGTGCCCTGCCTACCGGAGTCTACCGAGCTTAATTTTTGTCACTATGCCTGCTTCAAGGTAGATTGCGTACAATTCATGATTGTACCGTCTCCGGAATCGTCCGTCTTTACTTTTTCTATACTCAGTAAAAAACTAATCATCAAAAAAGTGTTTCAAATTTTTATTGTTATTTTTGGAAGACTGTCACTTTAGGAATTAGAAAAAAATGAAAACCACTTAAAGCCTTAAATACGTCTACTTTTGAAATGAAAATAATTTATTTTTAAAATGTGGCCATGGGATTCAAAAAAACTTCTGAATAAACTATTACCCAGTGGCAGGAAGCTGAATTTCAAATAGAAATATTTTTTGTCTCTGTGCGATCCCTTTTCACCGAAATAACGTCTTTTGAAATTTGTATAGAGTTTTTTTCAATATTCACCAACACATTTTAAAAAGTAGTTTTGAAAAATATATACATATAGGTACATATACATTTTTGGTTTTTGAATTTTACATAAAGTATTTCTAAAAAAGCGAAATTGGTTTTGAATTTTTTGTTTGTGAAGTATTTTTTTGCACGAATTTAAAAAAATACTTTACAAATTGATTTTTTGTTTTTTTCATTATTTTTTTTAAGATTTTTGATTTTAATTTTTCTCAATACTATTTTTATTCTTGAAGATGCAGCCTTAAAAAAATTACCTTAAAAATTGAAAAAAAAGTTTCTGATCCGGTCCAGTTGATCCAAACATCAAATGTTGTCGATTCTTGATTCAACTTTTTAATTCATTTCTTCGAAATAGCTGTGAACCTAAAGCTCAACCTTCATACCGTAACCTGAGCTTAAGCACGGTTAAAATATTTGACAGATAAATTTGAATATTACTTCTCACTAGTCTTCAACAATCGCACCAGTTTTTTCAAGTTGCTACTATCAGACGTTGGCATGGACTTTTTTTTCTCAGAAAACATATTATTTTATGATTCAGCACCTATGTAGGTGAAACTGAGGAATATGAGAGACTTTTGTATAAATTGTATTCACAGAAGTTTTTAAATGATAATTTAAGCAACCATGAAAGCTCAATTTACTGAGCATATTTAGTTAACATGTACTTGTTACATTACAACGAGCACCTGTAGCAATTGAGTGAAAATTTAAGCTGTCAATAATTTCAAAATGAATCATTTGTATTGAATACAGCTGATATGTAATGTCTGTAATGAATACATAAATCTAAAAAAAACACATAATCTGAAATCATAACGGTTAGTTGTCTTTTGATTATAATGAACTTACTCGTACACTGAGGGTACTATGTTGAATTGTATTGAATATATGCGGCCATGTAATGTGTACATAATATTTTAAAACTAATTGCCGTTGTAATAAAAAGTACAGACGCATTCTATTGATTAGTTATTGACGTACATATATTTAATAAGGACGTTATGTAATGACTACACATATCTTCGACCGAATAGCTATTGAAATAATTGACAATTGACTAAATTATGTGCTAAGTACAAGTACACTACACTGAGTATATATTGACATGAATTGAATACACAAACTCGCTTGCACTATATTTTAAGCTATCCACTTATCCTGCACCTCATCTGTATACAAATTTTATTTCTTTAAATTTTATTATTTTAATTGTTTTTCACGATAAGGGACTTAAAACACTTTAAACAATTAAAATAAAACCAAAGAGTCTGCTCATAAAAAAAGATAAAACTTACTGAAGCCATAATCCATCAAGGACATATATGTAGATAGTATTATAAAAATGAAAACACACTCAACAATACGGAAGTTATACACTCCATTTAAATTGTCCTTTTTTTGCACCCTCAATGTTTCTAAATAATTTCTATCTCTCTGTGACTCTGGCTTATGTCCCACCCACCCACGCAATGGCCATCTTGCTAATTTATCTGGTTAATTGCCAAATGGGGAGTTCCATCTGTATAATATGTGGAATGTGGACAATGTGTATATATATGGACTTATGGACCTTTGAAGTTGATATATTCTTTTCTCATTTTTCCGTTTTACGGGGGCGGTAAATGTTTTTTTTTTCCTTAATTATAATTCATAAATTACAATCGTATAAATGTGAATGTGTGATTTGTGGGGAGATAAAATACGACCACACATACGAACGAATTGTATGGAGAAGTCCCTTTTTATGTTCATAATAAAGTATAAAATATATATTTTTCATTTGCAATAAGATTTGTTTTGGATGTATTTAATGAAGAAAAAATTACTTAATTCTTTTGTCAGGTCCGGATAGAATAGGAAGGGGACTTTTAAGAGTTGCAACTCTTGTGTTTTTTTTGGTTTGAAATTTCTGAAAATTTTTCCAAATAATTACTGATACCTGGATTGCTTTCCAGGCCAATTAACATTGATAACTTTGACACTGGGTTGTCTGGACTGGTTTGTTCTGCCTCCTCTATAACCTGGCTTTGGAGAAAACAATCCGCCAGTACTTTGGCACGGCAACAAGAGGGACCATCGTCAACAATTCCAGCCATATACTAGCTTACGCAGACTACGTTGAAATCATGGGAAGAACCGAACATGATTCCTTCTTCCAGATCGAGCAGGCGGCACAAATTCTGGGGCTACACATTAATGAATTAAAACAAAGTACATTGGTGGCGTCGACTGCAAGAGAAATAGTTGGTAAAACAATCAAAGTAGTGGAGCACGAATTTGAAATATTTAAATGGGTCAATAATAGCAGCCGCTTCTCAAATCCAACAGAGCCTACTACAGTCTGTCAAAGCTCTTCAAATCCAGAAATCTCACCATAACTTCAAAACTGCTCTTGTACAGGACCATATTCCTGCCAGTACTCACGTATGGATCCAAGACTTGGGTGATTATCAAAAGACACTCCGACCTCTTAGCCGCGTTAGAGAGAAAAGTCTTAATTGTTGGCCCCATATGTGAGGAAGGTCGATTCCGGAGACGGTGCAATCAAGAATTGTACGAAATCTACCTTGAAGCAGACATGGTGACAAAAATTAAGCTTGGTAGACTCCGGTGGGCTGGGTATCTAGCACACATGAGCGAAGAGGAACCGAAAGATAATCTTTTGATATTATAATTTAAATATGATTTCTGACCCCCGGGTTGGCTCCGACATAATTTGATCTGATTTAAAGTCACTTGTTTAGATCCGTTTAGGTTTAGGTCCACTTGTCTTCCAAGTGGTCGATCATTTGAAGGTTATTGGTGTAGACTATTGACTTGACATATTCCGTCAGAAAATAGTCACAGTTCACAGGTCTGAAACGTGAAACTATGCATTTACCTAACGTTTGCTTCAATAAATCAATTGTGGCACGGGTTGTGTGACATGTTGCGCCATCTAGTTTTAAACCACAGCTCCTGCACATCATGGTTGTCCAACTGAGGAACGAAAAAGTCAGTAATCAAGGCTCATGATTCCACCAGCTTATATGGTCAGTTTTTCTGAATGTAACGGTGTCTCAAGATATATTTGAGGATTATTTTCACTGCTAATACAACAGTTTTGTTTATTGACATATTTTCAAGCAAAAGTGAGCTTCATCGATAAACAAAATTTTCTTATTCAGGCGCCAATCAGTCTATACATGTTAAACTGCCAATACAAACTAAGCACAAATCACTTTACAGCTGTTAAAATGGCCGCCTTTTAAAAAAGTGTTGCCAATGGGCAGATAATACGCCCCTGAATTCATAACCTCAAATTTTTGACTTTTTCCTTTGTATTCGGGAATTTTGACGAGTTGTCAATCAGACTGTTGGTTACGATTCTTGTGATTGTTGAAGCCCTATATCTTAGAAACTATACTTATACTTAAATGTCGCAAATTAGTTGAGTACCAAAATTTGTTTAGCTTAGCAAATATTCCAAATTTCTGACTTGAATACATATAATAATTTATGTTTAACCATAAAAAAAAGCTAAAGTTGTTAAGGCTAACAAACTGGAAGCTTAAAAAGGAACCTGACACTGACGCTATCTAAGATCTCAATTTTTCAATTAAAACATTTTCCTCGTTTTTATTTCTTATGAAGAAGAAACTCTTCACGTCTAATTGGTCCAAATTAATCCAAATTTATAAATACAGCCCTCCCCTCCTCCAACTTCCTTTTTAAATGGAATAAATAAGAAAACACTTTTAAAAACTAATTACAAAAATATTATAACGAAGTGGTTCACTCTAACTGAATTTCCATGAACCATGACTCCTGAATATCCGCAGTCCGAAAAGCAATGACAATCAAGATGAAAAGGACATTTTCCAGCACTAAGAAGTTGAAAGTGAAAAATAAATTGCACTTTTCCTCAAGTGATGCGCTGACTTCAAATAATGCAAAAGATTTCCCTCTTTTTTTTCATTTTATTTTATTTTTGAATTTATATATATATCCTTCATATCCTTTTTAATTTACATTTTCAATTTTCTCTTGAAGATGAACTCCGGTTACCGATGTTGAAAATTGCATTCGCAATCATAGAAAGGTTGAATATCTTTTCAAAAACAAAAATGAAAAAAGAAAAAAAAATCGAATTCATTTTCAAAGCGGAATTTTATAAGAAAAACTAAATTTCCATTACCATTGCGCTTTGTGATGTGTAGGTATATAGAGCCTGTGGATAAAACGGATGTAGAATGTGGTTGGCACACACACAAAATCTATACACACAGCCAAACTGAAAACCCACACAAACAAACAAAAATATAAAAATCCTTCGTTTATCTAGCAATTCAATCCGCTTTGCGAAAGATTTACAAATCAAATTTAGAGTGAGTTCACCAGGCCGAAAAATCATTCCTCCCAACACCAGAAGAGTCCTAAACTATGACTATACGTAACGCATCCTGTAGTCATGATGTACGCACTTTGTGTATACAAAAAAAAAACTATTGCCCACAATCTGGTTCGCATTTAATCGCGAATTCCTTTGCGTTTAGTTCTGAGTTCTGACACAGGACGAATTGTAGAAAGAGTTTTTGGGGGGGAGGTAGGGCAACACATATAGTGTGTGGTGGGCTTACCACTCTACGTAAATGGCAAAGCCGATGCGTTTGGTTCGATAGCTCTAGATGAATCTCTTTGATAGACATGTCCATCAATTGGACGTTCTAAAACGCTGCTGCCGCCGCGTCGGCCGCTTTGAAGTTCCCTTATGGTTAGGACGGTGTTCTAGCTTTAAGTGGGATTGGGCAGTAGAAGTGTATATGCACTTTGCTGCAATTCACTCCTCGCAATTATTGTCAAAAAACCACTTTCGCGAATTTATTCTAATTCTCAGTGAGCTTTTATGGCTTCGAGGATTTCGGACAGACCATTTCAGCCAAACTACTGCAACGCTCTCTGTTAGTTCATGTATGTATATATGTGAAGATGTGAAGTTATATATACTGTAAAGGCCAAATCATATGTATATACTGGAGGAGAATAAAGCCTTGCTGATATTGCAAGGATTTTCTATGTCCTCTGCATGTTGTGTTTGTTGATGCTGCTATATGGCAAACCGAATGATTAATGTGCGATTGTTTGAAATGAATTCGCGCTCGCTGCACCAATTGAACGGGAAAAATACGCGCGTTCTGTGGCTGTTGAAGGCGTCGGAAATGAATGGTAGCCATTTTGGAGAGTTCAATTGGATGCATTGAATGAAACGAATCGAATCGAATCGAATTGAGTTGTGTTGCTAAGGAAGACAATTTCCGATGTAAAAGTTCTGATACAGTTAGAGGTATAGGATCCCTATGCAAATAAATTTACATACTTCTGCAGTAATGAATATATTTTTTTTTGAATGCCTTTTGTATATGATGACAAGGGTGCACCTCTGCCTGTATAATATGAAATCATTTTAAATTACAAGTTTACTCATTTTGTGTTTGCTGATTTGGAAGGTGAGCTTGTTCGGATATTTTAGTCCTTTTGTTAAAGTTATCTTTACTTAACTTGTTAATGATTCTGTGAAATGATGTGCTGTTTGCAGTGCAGCGTAAATTTATTGAAATAATGATTAATCTTTTATCGTGTACAAATAATTTGGGGATTTAATTAAGCTTGAATTATTGTAACATAAAGAGGATAAGTCTAAACAAGTAATTTTTGCAGCTCCGTCAGTCAGTGTGTGTGTCCACTATGAGCATTTTAAGTTTAACCGGGTTGATCAATTTGCTTTAAATAGTAATTTTTATTTAATGTTGACTACCTTTTAATAAAAGTTAAATTTTTAATGTTTTAAATAATTTTCTAAATGTTTTCCTGCAAAAGCTTCTAAAAACTATAATAAGTATTCAATCAAAAAATTTTCAAAAAATATTTTTTGGTATTAAAAAAAACTTTTTTTTTCGAGAATTTAATACTTCGAAAACCAAAGTGTTTTTTAGTTCTGTCTTAAATACATTGCACAAAAATTTATTAAAAACTAACGGTACCTACCACATAAGTGATGAAAAACCGTTAAAACAAATCTTACGTTTCTCGAAAGCGTCAATAATTCCAGCCACATTTGCTGATTTCAACCTTTTGGGCCAAGTGCTTCTGGGTCAGCATTGTTGTTTACCTGCTGAGTGAAAATGTCCAATTGCACGGCTTGATTCGCAATGCACTCGTTGCCACTGAATTGTTTCGCTACCCGTCGACTTAGCCGCGTGCATCACTAATCACCAACAGAAACAATATTGGTGACAGTATACAACCTTGTTTAACCCCACTTTGTATTTGAAATTCCTCTGACAACCTTTTTTGGTTTAAATATAATTAAATATAATTTTTTTTCCCAATAAATAATAATTTTTTTAAGTTTTTTTTTTATAATTTTCAAAAACCATTATTGACGTGTTAACTTTTTTAACTAGTTTTTACGAACAAGTTTCATTGAAAATATTTTGGCTTTTATTTTCATTTTACAATTTGGAGAAAATTAAATTTGGCTAATTTCAATTTTGTTTTTGCTTTTGAAATATAAAAATAAATTTGAGCCACATTTCCAAATTGATTTTGGCACTTTTCCTTCTGTGTGTTATTACCTAATGCCCAAAAAATCCGCATTAATGGCCATAGAA
Organism: Syrphus vitripennis; assembly: GCA_958431115.1. Classification (NCBI taxonomy): domain Eukaryota; kingdom Metazoa; phylum Arthropoda; class Insecta; order Diptera; family Syrphidae; genus Syrphus; species Syrphus vitripennis. Next base: position 136,827,532 of record OY288108.1, on the reverse strand, counting down.
AAATGTACTCGGCTTAAGATTTTCTGGTGATTGGCTAGGAATGGCGATTTCAATGGAAAAAAAATTTCAAAAAAAAAAAAATATAAGATGCGCTTTTGAAAAATATAAATTTATTATCAAAACAATTTTTGGAATATGAACTTTGAAATACAAAATTTTGTAATACAGAATTGTATATTTACAGAATTTGGGCTTTTTTTCAGAGTATTAGAATAAAGAATTTTTGAAAACTGATTTTTGGCACTTACACACTAATTGGATACATAGAATTTCGAAATTTTGAATCTTATAATACAGAATTTTGTAATCCAAATTTTGACAAATACATACATAGGTACCTATAAAATTATGACTCCAACGTGAGATAAGGTTCTTAAATTTTTGTTATTAAATATTTAAAATGCACAAACCTAATTAAAACATTTCTCAAAATGGCTACTTTATTGATTTATGATTTGAATAATCAATCAGATGACATTTACATTTTTAAAATTTAAGGCTTATTTTGTAGGAATTCAAGTAATGCATTTTAAATTTTTTAAAATTATTTTTACTGGAACCAATCATTGAAATAATATCTTTGATCTTCCATGCTTATATCTCCACCACCCAATCAGCTCAATCAATATAATTATATTGTTGCATCCCCCCATTTAAATTGAGCATCTCTCCACCACAACTGATTATCTTGGGGTGTTGATAGAAAAACGTTTCGCTCCTCAAAGTTAGTTTATAACGAACACCCAAATGATGACCACAATTTCCAGAAAAAAAAATGCATCTATCCTTACGATATTTAAGGGACGAACTCTGGCGGACAAGGGCGGCAGTAAAGGTAGGGTAACAGTGGTGTTTGCCAATGCCATACGTTAGCCTTCATCTTCTCATCTCTCTATGCCAAAACAACTAACTTCCTCTATATGTGTGTGAGTTATTGCTTAAAAAAAAGGCAAAAATAATAAGGAATAAATACAAAAAAAAAAATAATCGATATTCCCCCATTTTATGGGAATGAAAACAGAAAAAAAAGGGAGCCATGTGCGAACAAAAAAAAAAAAAATCCCATCTCCATTTCATGTCTCACATTAAACATTTTTTCTCGCCTCGCCACTTTTATCCTTTATCTCCATCATATGGTGGGGTTTGGGTGCAGGAGACTTTGGTGGACTTGGCGCACCGATAAAGGATGCCCGTTGCCCGCCGAGACTATACACAACCACTGGCTCTCTCCCACGATAGTCCTGGTGTTACGTATATATGTATGTTTCTATTGCCGCCGCTTTTGGTTTAGAAATAAGACATCCCTTGACCAATATTATGGTTCAACAAGGATGGCCAAAGAAAATATGTATTGATATGTGAAAGGACAATGTTTTTACTTTTATTTTTCTTTATATTCCTTATTTTTATCGATGGAATAACATTCGATTGTGCATTAGTGTGTGTGTGTGTATATGATATTTTTCTTTTCTATCTCTTCTCCATCGATGCGGTCAATGTGGTCAGGTAACTGTAACCTATCGCTTGTGTATGTGTGCGGAAACAATTTTTTATCTAGCCCTATAGTTGAATTAAAAAAATATACCAAGGACTATCGAGGGTCTTACCTCATTCCTATTTTTTTTTTTTTTTTTATTTCTTCTTTCTAAATTCCACATCGACATTGGAATTGATGCAGAGAAAGGTGCTTTCTATGGATATAGAGAGTTAGAAGCTATATGCAGGTGGGACATCTTTTCTACTCCGGCGACGCGACTGTAATAATGCTTGAGTTATGCTACGACCAATGGCGATCTGCCAGGATGTCTATGTAACCAGTATCTTTTGTATGCAACTCGATGGTTATTGGTCGACACGGCCACGCGTTTTCATAACAAAAAAAAAAAAAATAGAATCCTTTTCGCGAAAAAATCTGAACTATTCATGTCGCCGTCGTCGTCGTCGTTGTCGCCATCGCCATCGCCATCGCCATCGCCATCATCGGTCGTTGGGACGAGGTTCGTCGTCTTTTTGCCATGATGTCATAATGTCCAACGACAGACATTGTATGGTGTGTCTTGCAATCTTGCGGTGGTGTTATAGGATGGAGGCGAGGCGAGGCGGGATGGGTTGTAGTATATGACAACAATAGAAAAACCAGGATGGTGGAAAATTGCAGTCCTGTTTCGAAGTTGATTTCAAATAAACCACGGACTCGAAGTTCTTTGTCAACATTTTGCGTGCACCACGACACTGCACTGGCAATTTTGTTGGAGATTGAATATACGGGAGCCGATTGGGGCGACTAAAGGAGCTTAGTATAGAAAGTCCGCGTATACCTAGCTTTTGGAGAATTGTGCATAGTGTGTTTGGCTGTATAGGTTGTCTAGCTCTGGGGATGAGGCAGAGTTTTCACTTGACAATTCAATTGTACGCCATACCACTAGATTCAGGTTAAAAGTGAGAGGTCTTTGTGGATTTTCCAGAACCTTACAGCTATACATATATACGGAGGAGGAGGATTCTTTTTATGTCTATTGTATGATTGACGACATGTTGGTAGGTATGTATATAGTATTGCCGCATTGTTGTAAAGCAATTATGGCATGTGTTTTTTTTCTAGGATTTTTTTTTCTGGTTTGTTGAAAAATGACTTTGTGACTTTGGCACTCCTGGCTGTAGGTTTTGAGACCTTTGCTTGAAGCACTGGGTAAACAATCCAACGATTGGCATAATAATTCAGGAAAAAAAAGCTCAACATACCTTTTTTTTATTATTTTTTTTATATATTTTCAGGAAATCAGAAGGTTCTTGTTGAATACCTTGATAGATGGCCTAGGTCTGTGTTTTTGATAAAACTTTTATTTTGGTGTGAACTACCCAGAGTCTGATCAAAGACACGAAATGATTCTAAATATGTTTTCCAATCAACAGGAATTGAAATAAGTCGATTTTAAACATAATGGGGCGTTGAACTCTGCGAGGGAAACACTGCTTCAAGCTCTATACAAAGTTCAGCCTGTTACAAATGTTTGCGACGTTAAATTCGAATTTGACTGTAGTATGTGCCACATAATTATTATTAGATTATCTTATTGTTAAAAAATTAATTTTTTCTCAATTTCATATATTTTTCATGCATATAGTTTATAGCTAAAATCACCAATTTGAGACTCTTACCAATGCTGCGTTTGGCGCTCGAGGTCGAAAACATTGGCTTAACACAACAAACAAACCATCACAAAACCAGAACTGCCAGATCTCACACAAGGTCTTATGTATATATTTGCTAGACTGTATGGTTTTGTATTTTTTTCTAAAATAAATTTATTTTAACGTAGGAGCAGGTTTGTGTGATCCAGTCTTGTATTTTATTTTTAACAGTTTCTTTTTAATCGATGGAGCCCAGAGTGTTTGTAACAATTTGTATCAATCTCAAAGTGTCAAGCTAAGAAATAAAGCTTGTGTTGGTCTTGCAGAATTAATGCAAAGACGAGCATCAAGAGTATGTTCGCTAGGGCGTATACTTATTATTTTTTTTAGATCGATTTTGTGTTAATTTGTATCCGAAAATACCTAATTCGTTTTGTGTGTGTAAGATTTAGCGAGTAAATTAACTGACTACCTAGTTGTGCAAATTTCATAATGTTCATTGTATCGTAAAAATCATATTGACAGCAAAACAGAACTATATTGAGTTTTTAAGAAACGTCGATATCAGAAGAGGGAGAATGTACCAGTGCTGTTTGGTAATTGCTTTATAATAAAGAAGAATAAAGAATAAAAATAGACGACAGCGCCCCTCTGAGGGCTATACTTTGTGGCTTACTTTTATGGTACAGAACCAAAATATGTTTTCTTTGATACGAATTATTTCATAAATAAAGAACTTGTTAATAAATCGACCACAACGCCATCTATCGGGTTTATATTTTGTTATATTCTTTTGTGATACAAAATCAATACACATTAGGGCATATTCATAGTCAAACTTTAGAACCGAGTCCACCTGGCCTCGAGTCTAAAGTTAAAACATAGGTTAGAAACAGCTGCTATTCAGAAAGAATTTGGCAGCTCTGTTTAGTAAAAAACTGAATTGCAGTACCTACTAGAGCCTGTCAATTCATTGAAATCCAATACATTTTTTGACAGATAGAAAAAAACAACTTAGTCAAATAGTCAGCCGTTTTTAAGGTTTGTGCTCCAGTTTATCTTTTGGACCCGGGTTTAAATTGTCAATGAATAACATAAATTCCAGGTTATAGGTTACAAGAGACAACTTGTCAGACGACTATGAATATGTCCCATTGTGGACTATAGCCGTTTTTCTTTATAAGTGAAGAATTTGACTCCAGCGCTACCTATCTGATAACTTGATATCTATAAACCTTCTCTTATATGTGCCAATAAAACAGAAAAAAAAACATAACAATAAAAAAAAAATATATTCTTATCGATGTAAAAATGATGCAGAACACTCTTAAATCTCAAAATAAAGCTTAAACTTTGCAGTTGTAAGGATTGAAGATTTTTTTAAATAGACTTTCATATGACTGATTTACGTTTTAATTGGGTTTCTTCTTAAAATAATAAGAAAATCTTCTTAAAATTCTATAAGTTTTTCTTCATAAAATCATTTTGATTTCTCTATAGGAATAAACAGAAATACAATTTCGTGTACTCAACCTATCTAAGTTTAATTCTTTTATTATTTTTGTCAAAAACGAGAACATTTTCTTTTATTTCAAATGTAATTTATTTTGCTATTTTATATACACAAAAATAGAGCAACAACAACAACAGAAAGACCAGAGGATATTGTCTATCCAAAGCCATTTGCAATACATAACTAGATATTTTTGTTGTAGATACTGTAACTACGTTGTACTTGGACGTTTTTTGTAACCGCATCAAGAGTGCTTTTGCAATTACATATTTAATATATGAATTTCGTAACAAAATGGACCTGGGGCCGAGATTACAGAGAATAATAAATGATGTCCAAACTTGAATATCAATAGGACATGCATACCCGATTACATTTGTCCATTTCTGCATTTTGCCATATATATAAAGAGAGAAATGAAAACGCACAAAAAGGTTAGATGGACATATACAACATACACTTCACCATATAGATTCGATATACAACAAACTAACCGACCGACGACGACGATTGGGATGCCTGGCTCGGGGCTTTTAAGCTATGGCAAACGTTTCACAAAATTCAACATGGGAATTGGCAACAATCTAAAAGCAAAAGTACAATCCTAGGACCTATTCGAACGTTTCTCAACCATATACATACACTCTTCAGCACATCATCCTGGATGGGGGAACAAAAAATAGATGAAAAAAAAAAGATGAAGCAGAACTTATGCATTGGACAATGTTCGCATCTCTCGTCGTTGAAGACATATATACGGGAAGAATGGAAGACACAATATTACCTTCGAATGTGTCTTCAAAATTAGGATTTAGGACATATACAGAGAGTGGGATAGACAAATCGTATATAAGGACTCTAGGATATTTTCCAAACACACAAAATCATATTATCCGCATTTTAGTATGCCATGGAACGAAAGTCGCCACCGCTTGCCTTATTAAATATTCATTTTCAAAATGTCCACCCAATCTATGCGAGAGGCGAGTTTGTATACGAATACTAAACATACCTAAGTTATACTCGTATCTGGAAGAGGAAGAGGTTTGAAAGTCCTGCAATTGGGTAAACTCATATTCGCATACATATCTACCATTATAAGTTGGAATTTCAAATCGAATGACAAAGATGTGTTGTCGTTGCTGTTTTGGAAGAGGGATGAATTAGGCCAAATCAAGGAGTCAAGATAGTTTGAAGGCTATAAAGTTATTGTTGTCATGTCATGTAATGTTAGCTTATTTAACAATTGAATCTTCAATGCATATCCAAACATTTATAATATACAGACAGAGATAGAAAATAAGGACACGTTCATCCTTGCTTCTATACCTACATGGTCATCGTTATTCAATGTTGAATGAAAATGACCCAGCAATTTTATGAAAAATTCATTTTGTCCCATAGGGAATTACTTTTTTTTCATCCAGGAATATTTTTTTTCTTTGTATTTCTTAAATCATCCTTCGAATAGGTATAAGAACGACGATGGGTCATGTTTTGATGTTGTCCTTTTTGTTAAATTGACTCAAGTCAATAAAACTTTTTTTTTTATGCCTGCTGTCCTTGGTTCTTCATATATAGGTACGGTTTTTTTTTACTTGCGCGTCCAGTGTCCATGTTCAGAGGCAAATCAATTTAATTTTTTTAGAAAAGAATAAAAATGTCCTTTGGAAGGATTTGCACTTAAAAAAGTTTTGTGTTTTTTTTTTTATTATTTATTTTTCTCATCTTGTTTACTTGACGTATGTTGTGTGTTGGACTTGAGCAAAAGTTATAATATGGTGGTAGGAGGAATATAAAGTGAAAAATTGACAAGAAAAAAATGTATGCGTGTAAGTAGTACCTAAGTGTAGAGAAGTTTTTTGATTTCTACCGAGAATCCCATGGGATACCATTAAACTCATATTTACACCAAATACAAATGTTTTCAAGTTTGTTGTTTTTTTTTTATGTGTAGTTTCCTGATGTTATATGGCATCTCGGAGACTAGATAAAGATGTCCTTTTTTTATTTAATTTAATTTGGTTTTTTCTGTCTGCTTTTTTTTATATGTGTACCCATTTTATGGGGGAAGGTTTTAAATATTTTATTAGAATTCAATTGGCGGCGATATCTTTTGGAGTTTAAAAATTGGTATATTTTTTTTTTCATTTCATTGGTTCTTATATGAAGAATAATTTTTTGATCACTGGAGAGAGTGCACACGCAGACATTGAGGTTATAGCAGCGGTAAATATAAACATATGTAGTGGGTATAGGTACATACATACATAATATATACTTACCTATCAATCAGTTTTTTTAATTTGTCCATGAAACTGAACTATTTCGATCATAAGGAAAAGGTGATCAAGACAATTTCGAAGTATTGCTTGCATTTTTTTTGATACCCAAAAAATTTGGGCTATACTTCCAGAGTGCAATTTCAATCTGAAACAACATTTAACATTTTATAAATCTAATAATATTTATACAAATATTGAAATTTGGGAGCGATTTTTTGGGAACGATTTTTTCAAAAACCCACAAAATTTTTAAAAATTTGTATAAAATTTGTAAAAAAAAGTCATTGGAAAACAATATATTTTTTAAATTTTCAAAATCTGAAAAATCGTAATACCAAAAATATACTGGAGGAAAAATAACTTAATTATTTAAAAAGGAGTAGGTTCAATAAAACTATTTACAACATTTTTATTTGGACGTTAAGATTTTGTTCCTTATGTTACCCTACATGAAAGGAACCAAGTTTTAAGAAAATCTTAGGGCAATATTGTAAAAATAAATGTTGGTTCTGTGAGGGCACTGTCGCCTTTTTTCATCAATAGTCACCCCATATTAGATTTAAAACAAATAAAATAAAATAAAATAAAATAAAATAAAATAAAATAAAATAAAATAAAATAAAATAAATAAAATAAAATAAAATAAAATAAAATAAAATAAAATAAAATAAAATAAAATAAAGTAAAATAAAATAAAATAAAATAAAATAAAATAAAATAAAATAAAATAAAATAAAATAAAATAAAATAAAATAAAATAAAATAAAATAAAATAAAATAAAATAAAATAAAATAAAATAAAATAAAATAAAATAAAATAAAATAAAATAAAATAAAATAAAATAAAATAAAATAAAATAAAATAAAATAAAATAAAATAAAATAAAATAAAATAAAATAAAAAGAAAATCTTGAAGTTCTCAATTGCGATTCTGCAAACTTCTTCTTCGAGAGCTGCTGCAACACCGAAGAGGGAAAAAACCTACTTTAAGTACAACGCTCACGACAAAGCGTATGTCTTAAGTAAAAAAGTGTGTGTTTTACTAAATAATTATGAAGTCAACCTAAAACTGCGTAAATATGAAATGGATGCGGTACACAATAATGTCTAATGGCCAGATGCACCAAACGCTTTTAAGAATTTAAAAGGTTTTTAAGTTTTAAAATGAAGCATGTTAAATATTGGAGCAGCCGAACATTTATCAGTAGTGCCAAACAAATGCGATTCAAATACACAGGATAACCTACGGGAGAGGGCCCAACAGCGTCTGCGGGGTCAGCTAGTTATTTTATATAAATGAGTATAAATATCTTCTGCAGCCGTATATATTGCCACACCTTCACAAGTCAACTTTCTTTTTGTTGCTGTTGCTGTTTCAAACAACAAGCAACAGTCCATCCGCTTGACTTGAATAACAAAGCCAAAAGGTCCTCCATCATTCTTCTACATTAAAATCGCAGGACTTCGCATCGCATCGCAACAAAAAAACAAAAACTTTGCACACCCCAAAGTCAAACACCACAATCATCGTCCACATGCGACATCAACACCAACTTAGAACAGCTATATAAATATTTATGTATACGCACATCAGATCTATAAAATTATATCCTTCGATATCAAATTAGTTACCCATCCATCGAAACAGAGACTTGGGGATGCTATAGGTAGGTGCCAAACAGCAGGACATCAATGTAACGTATACAAAAATATAAAAATACTCCTTTGATGGGTGAGAGCTGGGCAGGAGAGGCGGCCCAACTGACGACAGCGACGACGACAAAACATAGGCGATGGATGCCACGCAGTCTTCCAATGTGATCTAACATCAGGACATAATAAAATTTTCATTAAAATTGGCAAACAACATAAATTGCGCAAAATCCCTTAAACTGCTTTGAAAACAAATTGAACACCACCCCCCATCACCGATACCGACACCCTTGTCCTTCTCATCATCATCAGCATCGTGTGATGTAGTCTTGTCGTACCACAGGACCCATTGGAGTTGTTGTTGTTTTGTATATTTGTCTATACATTTTGGTGGAATGAAAATACCACCCATCGATGTGTCAACGCAGTAATCTAGAATTTTTAGATTATATCCTTTTATCAAAGTTCTGTGTGTTCTGATGTCCCCCGACCTCATCCTTTTTCAAATAAACCCGGAATGAATTTAATAAAAGAACACGAAGTATCACAATCACAATGTTTGCATAACGATTTTATATTCATCAATAACTTTTACATTGTGAGAGAGAGTGAGTGAGTGTCTCTTCATGCATCAGGAGGAGGAGGATGAAGGTTTAGATAAAGGCGACAAAAATTAAGCTTACATGTGGAAACAAAGCAAAGTCCGTATATGGAAAAGAATGACCTAAATTCCAGGGATTTGATGGGATATTTACACTTTTTTTATTCCGTTGTGATTGATTGGTTTTTAACGTGTCGTCCATTTAATGGCTGCATTTATGTATGAGGTGCAATATAAGAACAAATTAGTTTAATTTTATTATTTGCTGTTGTTTCCATTTCACATTTATTAAAACCTGTCAAAGTTACATGTTCTATAAAATCCACTACTCCTCTTCACCTAAGCATCGTTGTGTTAGTTGTTTCTCTATGTTTACGCAGCCTCTGCTTCCTCGATTCGACTGTTAATATCTAGTTCGGTCCCGCCATCTTTGGAGACAGTTCTTCCAAGATATTGAACGTTTTTTAAAATCTCGAGATGAAGAAGTTCCAAGGCTAATCCTTTTTGTCAAACGATTTCAGCTTCTCTCTCCAACCTTGTTGTCTTTTGATCATCATATCTTCATCGGCTCGACAACCGGGGTACGTGCTGGCCTCTGCTATCTACCGTAGAATGTACCACAAAGGACTTTCCGAGCCGGTTACTCTTCGTTCATACGAGCTAGGTGCTCTGATATGCCTGCTTCGAGGTACATAGATTGCGTACAATTCATGATTGTGCAGTCACCGGAATCATCCTTCCTCACATATGGAACCAACAATTCTCCTTAAAACTTTTCTTTCGAACGTGGCTAAGAGGTGAGAGTGTCTTTTGCTAAGGTACTGGCAGCACCATGGTCCCGTATAACAGCAGTTTTGAAGTTATGGTGAGATTTCCGGGTTTGAAGAGCTTGTCATTTGATGAAGATCCATAATTCGACAAAGCTGCGTGCAGAACATCACTAATAACCAACAGGAACAGTATTGGTGACAGCATACAACCTTGCCTAGCCCCACTTTGGATTTGAGACTCCTCAACCTTACGTCATGCAGAACGTGACATTTGAATCTATCATTATGTTGCCTTGCCCTACTGAAAGCAGGGCAGATAAATTTCCTTGACACTGTCGAGCGTTCTCTAGAACTTCAAAAATTCAAATCAATTTCCAAGAAAAAAAAATATTTTTTTTGCTGATCATGGTTGGTTTTCAGCGATAATAGGAATTTTTACGTGAATAATCCCGTGATGCAGAAGACAAATGATGCATGCTGCCTTCTGTAGCGCAATTTTGTTTGTAGAACGTCTTTTCATTCAATATCGTATAAAATATGTTTTTGATTTATTCATTGCTATCCATTTTAACTTGCTACTAAAATGTATTAAGGGCAAGCTTTGAAGCAGTCCCAGTGGCGTAGCTAGGTAGCCTAGGGCCCTGGGGCAAATAAAAAAATGGGGCCCACTGCTATCAAAACTGGTAAGGTTTTTTGAAGTAAAATCATTAAATATGTATACAAATACTTTAAAAATGCTAAGCAACTTTATCATCAGCTCTTTTTCGTGCATGGGCAGGCAATGAAACTATTAAACACTAAAAACATTAATCACAATTATTTTAAAACGAAATAAAAAAAGATTCAAGGTCAAGACGTCGTTGGGGAATCCCCGCCAGTGTTACCACATTTGACGGTTTAAAAAATGACAAAAAAACATACCGTAATTAAAGGACGGCACCCTACCTAACGCATGTGACTTCTATTTTTCACGGTATTCTGCGTTACATAGTGAGTAGCCGAAATCGATAGATTTCTTTACATGACTATATGTAAATAATATATATGTAATAAAATTGAACTTTTGTATGGAATTTATTGACATACGCTTACTTACTCCTGATACATTACCTTTTAACCATTGTCGAAAAAAAATCTTGACTCGAAGTTCGATAAATAATAATATGCAGATATTGATATCCGACAAACTGATTAACATTAATAACACTGTCAACCCACACAAATAATTTAGGGGAATTCCCTTTTTATAACTTGGAATTTCTCGCAACTGAGTTGCCACACTGTAAAAAATTTGCTTCTGAAGAGAAACTCCTTAGGAGTTTGGCCGATTTATCGTTAAATAAAATCAATTTGGTTTCATTCAATTTTAAGTAGTTTGACTCAAGAACTTCATGTTTCTTGAGCCAAGAAACACGCGCAGTCGCATGAAAGCTTTAATGGCGTTACAGAACACGTTCAAGTATTTGAAACAATTAAAAAATAGTTTTAAAGTAAATATTTGTTATGATTGAAGTAATTATAATAAATACTCATTTCAAAAATATTTTTCAGTTGTTTCAGGAGTATAATATAGTTTCAAATATGCGTATATCTATTTGAATATATGTGAGTCAATTTATATATGTTTATTAATTACGAATTTTCTATAGTGTTCCGTAGCTCTAGTGGCTCGCGTCGGCGGCGGCGGCGTTTTAAGTAGTACATATGTAGGTAGGTTTTAGGGGTAGTTTTAAATTTTATTTTTAGGACGTAGTGTGTAAGTTTTGAAAAAAAATAATATTGAAGTTAGTTTTTTTAAAAATTTTCTAACAAAAAAAAAAAAAAAAATTGTTCATAAACCGAAAGGCATTAGTTTAAGCAATCATGAATTCCTTAGAGCGCCTGTTTAGGACCAGTTAGTTAAATTTAAGTATTGTTAAGTAGGCTAGTTTTCTGAATTTTGACTAGTATGTATGTAAGTAGATATAAGTTAAAAATGAATATAAAAAAAGAGCGTCGGCGTATCGCACATATGGTATGGGTTCGGTTCCCACAGCGAGTAATGTTTTTTTTTCAAGATTCTGAAATGAATTTTATATTTATTACAATGTAATATTTATTTCAATTCAATCATAATTTTGTTTGAAAGAAATAGTGTTATTTTTAATGAACTTTTTACATTACTTAAAACAAATGTCGTAGAGAATTTGAATAGAGTAACAGAGCTCAATTTAATGTCATTGAGTTGTTGATTCAAAATATGTCGCTTGGCTCAAGAAACATTTTCAAACCCACGTGGTACTTGGTTTAACGGTCATGCGCATTTTGCCGTATCCAAACGTATAGATTATTCGAGCCAAACGAGAATTGTTTGACTGCAGTAACCTTTTTTTCAGTGCATGATTATACTCGAGTTGCCACCTGTCATATTTATTTTGAAAATGGGAAAAATTTTCAAAAGTTGAGTTGGACTGAGATTTTCTGGTAAGGATTCGAGGGCCCCCTGAGCTTGAGGGCCCCGGGGCACAGCCCCGCCTAGCCCCTACGTAGCTACGCCACTGAGCAGTCCCGACGTTATGGGCGACGTTTGGCGTGTTCTGGGGGGCTTTTCCGGTTTTATGACATATGCGATGAAATGTTTTCTTTCCATGATAAGTCTGATTTGTGTAAAGGTGCAAACTTCTCATACTTATCAAATGGAATATTATTTATCATAGGTAAGTTTTTGTGTAACGAGAATCAATATTTTGGGTAAAGTGAAATGAAAAAAGATACTCAGTTTAAAAAATCCGATAATAAGTTTTGTATTTATTATAGAACCGGAATAGTGGACCTGTTTTGAGTACTCTGATAAAATTTTTGAAACGCAATTCATGAGCTATCATATTTGAAATTATTTATTTCACTGCTATCATTGGAGTGTGTGAAGTTAGCTCACCTTTTTTGAAATCGTATTTTTTTAAAGTTGTTTAGATTGTTCCCAATTTTTTTCGAAAATATTCAAATGCCTTGAACCCCCTTTTTTCGAAATTCTAATTTTTTTCATTTTTTTCCGCTTCCAAAAAAAGTTCTTACCAAATCTTAAATTAAAATAACGGTTTCCCAAAATTTATTTTTTTTTGTAAAATCATAATATCAGTCCGAAAACATTTTTTTAAAAAACTTCTTTAAACTTTTGAATTTTTCAAAAATTGCACCAAAAATCTTAAAGTTGTTCCAAGTCAAACTTGGAATTGAATCGATAAAATCAAAAAGATACAAAAGAAATTTTAAAATAACTCATTTTTAAAATATAAACAAAAATGTAAAACGTGCCTAAAAAAATTTGCCCCAACACGCATTGCTTCAAATAACACAAAAGTATGAGAAATTACAAGATTTTAGAACAAAAAACTTTTTTACGATATAAGATTAAAATCATTATTGTCATGGGTCCCCTTTTTCGAAATCCAAACTTCAAAAACATGTTCCAGGTTGTTCTAGGGCTCTTCTAAATTGTTCCAGACATTAGTTCCAGAACACAAACAATACTTTATGTTTCATTGATTTACTGAAAAGCACATTCTTACGCAATCAAAAGTTGGCCAGTTACTTAAAAAAATTTATTGCTGAAATTGTAACACTTCAAAAATTTCTTTCCCATTACTGTCGACTTTTTTTAAAATCTAGATCCTTAATGGAGTGATACAATCATACATTTAAATTTAAGAAATTATCCTTTTTTTTACTAATAGAGTATAGAATATTAGAAACACAGAAATGGTGTGTTTGTGACAACCCTCCCCCTCATTTGTTCCCTTTAATAAACCCCTGTGAAACTTTTTGTAGTTCCAGAAAAAATTCGGCATTGATTATGGATATCTATTTAACTATAAAATGTTACGAAAGTGCTCTTTTGAATCTTTCTATTGTTAAGGCCTTTTTTCCAGGAAATAAAAATAACTTAGAAGGGATAACAATTTTCAAACATGGATTAATTAAGATATAATGAGCAACCCAGGAAGTAAAAAAAGATCTAATTTGCTTTAGTTTTTTTTTTTTCTTTTTTTAATAAAAAAAATATACCTACACAGCAAATCCCTCGTCAGAGAAAAATGCCCTTCGGCAAAAAAATAATTAGTCGCCTGCCATTCATTTCAACTAACGCAAAATGACATTAAAAAAAATAAAATAAAATAAAAAAAAAGGCAAGAAATGAACTCAACAAAAAGGCCAACACAAAAATATATAATTCTTATGCAAATGAAAATTAATTTAATCCACAGGACATTTTCATTCGATTTAATTCCACACGAAAACTGGTCTTGAGTGCTGTGTTGTCGTTTTCTTCTTTCTCTTTTTTTTTTTTTTACTTTAAGTGTAAAATAAAAATCCTGTTAAAAAATAAAAATTTTTTCCTTCTTTTTGTTTGTTTTTAATATAAAATGCTCGTAATGTAAGTAAACAAAAAAAAAAGATATAATAAAAAAATAGAAAAAAAACGATGGACGACACATAAAAATGTCTGTCAATTTTAATCCATTGCAATTGTTTTAATCTTACGCTGAAAATTATGAAGGTCTTTTACTTTTATATTATTGGCAAGGATCCTATAGGAATGATTTTTTTTGTGTTCCTTCATTCTTGTCATCCCGAGTCCCCTGCTAAGTTCCTCTCAGACAAATTGCCTTTTTTTTTTTTGTTGCCATCTAAGTCGCTTGTGAGCTTTTGAGAGGACTCAAATAATTACATTTATTTATCTGTGCTGCCCGAAGGAATGAAGATGGAATGATTTTTTTTGTATTCACTTATTTCTGTTCATTTTTTTTTTTTTTTAGCAACAAGGAGAAGGCGGAGCAATAACAAATTAATTAGTTCACTTCAAGCAGAAAATGCAATTAAAAAAGATTTCGCTATTTTATTTGATTTTTTTTCTACATTTTTTTTTTATTTCATTTTTATTTTTATTTTCAGTTTTGTTGTGTATATTTTTCTATTCTGCCTGCTGCAATGTTGTTTGCTGATTTGTTGAGGATATTTTTTTGGCTCTTGGACTTCTGTATATAAGTCCACTAAAAAACAATTCAAAGAAAAAGAGAGTCCTTTTGTATTGTTACAAGTGGAAAAATTAAAATTAAATTGAAATTAACAGGAATAAAGAAAAATAAAAAAAAATGGAAAATACAATTATTTTATTCTTATTTTTTTTTGTAGGTATTCTGGAAAAAAAGAACGTAAGAGAAAAAAAAATAATTGAAAAATAAAATTGTTGAATATCACTTTGTTTTGTCGCCAAAATCTTGTGTTAGTAAGTTTTGTATATTTTTTTGTAATATTGTTGAATTAAAATGTTTTTTAATTAATAAAAAACGTATATTATAATGGCGGAACGATAGCTCTTAAAATTGCAGTAAGTATTCAAGAACCCGGGGAAATCGCCCCGGTGTTGATGTTTTTCATTTTTAAATCTAGGTAAATTAGAACGGTCTATGAAATAACTCGCACGAAATAAGTCCCACTTTTAAAAACGAAATAAGTCCCACCAAAAATTGCTTAAAAAATGAAATAACTCCCACGAAATAAGTCCCACTTTTGAAAACGAAATAAGTCCCACCAAAATGAAATGATTTAAAAATTTACTTGAAATGAAATAACTCCCACTCGAAATGAAATAACTCCCCCTTGAACAATATATTTCTTAAATGAATTAAGTCCCACTTTCATAAACGAAATAAGTCCCACTTTTTCATTGTTTAATGCGATTTCAAATAAGAAGTATTGGGCTCCTCGAAAAAAACACACGTCGAATAAGGGTCTATGAAATAACTCCCACTTTTAAAAACGAATTTATTCCCACTCAAAACGAAATAAGTCCCACTTAAAATAAAAACGCGTTACGAAATAAGTCCCACCAATTGACGAAATAAGTCCCACTTTTAAAAACGAAATAACTCCCACTTTCAAAATAGCAATTTTTGGTGGGACTTATTTCGTTTTTAAAAGTGGGACTTATAGACCCAAATTAGAACATAGTTTTCAGTTCAAAAATCGATGCTCCCAACAGCAAAATTTTTGAAATTTTGATTCATTTTTAAAACAATTTTAAATTAATACGTTTTGACTAGTGTCGTTTTCAAAAAAATACGGACTAAGGATTCCACCAGCCGTTGTCACACCAAACAGTCAGTTTTTCTGGATGTAAAGGTGCCTCAACATATAGTTGAGGTTTATCTTCACTCCAAATACGGCAGTTTTGTTTATTGACCTAGCCTTTCAACTAAAATTGAGCTTCATAGCTAAACAAAATTCTCTTATAAAATCGGGATCGGGATAATTTTGCCCAATTTGGAAGCGTTGTTCGGGCGCCACTTAACAGCTGTTAAAATGGCCACCACTTAAAATAGTGTTACCAACTTAAAGTTGTTTGCGCCTTTGTGAGAAAACAAATCACGTTCAAAGTACGAAACAAAGAGGAATTTTTTCCTGCAAACATTAATAATAGTGTTCCGTAGTTTGGTATATCTGTAAATTATATACATAAGTATAAATAATTGTTGACATGTTTCAAATTGTCAAACCTTCACAGGTCACCAAAAAAGACGATGACACTAAGAAATATTGACTATATAGCAGAGCCAGAAGTGGACTCAATCCATCTCTTTGAAAATAAGATAAAAAAAATCCAAAACGTTCAAAAAAGAAAAATATTCACCCTCAACTATACATGCTTCCTATATACTTGTTTTTGCTGACCAGACCAGTGGAGGATTCGATAAAAAAAACTATTTTTCTTTTCTCATTTAATTCCAGACTTTCTCATGTTGTTTTTTTTTTTTGTTGCTCTCTCGCAAAAAAATGAAATTTTTCTCCCGAATACCTGCGATTTATTTAAGTTTAAAAAAAGAAAAAACCAAGGACTCTTTTATATGTGTCTAGGTGCACTTTATCCTTCTGCTATATTGTATGCTATCACACGGAAGAGTCAACCAACCTGTTTGAAGTGTATCTATTGGCGAAAAAAAATAACGCTTCTCTAACAGTTCGATATCTTTTGCTCACCTTTTGCAAATAAAAAATGAAATTCCATTTCTTTAGTTTTCACTTGATGTTGGTTTTTTTTTTGTTTGAAAAAAGGGATACTCCAACACAGTCTAAAGTTGTATAATTTATTCGATCGACAAACTGGACATCTGTCTTTGAAATGCTCACTGTGATTATCTTGGGGTTGACTGCTTTTACCTCTTAGTTTTTTTTTCTCTATTTGCCCCCCTCGCCCCAATTCGAAGAAGAAAAAAAAAAACAAATTTGTGGTTGACACTTTGAACAACCATACTATGAAGTTAGAATGAAGGAATTGAAATTCTTTGTTCAGTTCTGTAGCACTAAGTCACACTGTTATTCATTTACTCTGTGAGGAAATCACACTGTTGTACAGTCTGTAATTTGTTTCAACAGTTCCACTGCAATACAGTAAAATTGTAAAAGAGTTTTTATGTGGTACACCTAAATTGTAATACCAAAAATTCTCAGTAATCAGACTGTAATACAGTTGCAGATTAGTCACCATTTACACTGTAATACAGTCACAGTGTAATAGAGTCAGATTGTAATAAAGTCACACTGCAATACGCTCACATTGTAATAAGGTCACGCTGTTATAAATTCAAACTGTAATACAGTCACACTGTAATACACTGTAATACAGTTTTATCTAGTACCATTCTAACAATTTCTTCCTAAGAATAATTGGGCAAATTCATAGTTGTCTGACAAGTTGTATCTTTGACTCATCTAAGCTAACCTGCAGTTTATGTTATTCATAGAAAATTTAGACCCGGGTCCAAAAGATAAACTGGAGCTCAAACTTTAAAAACGGCTGGATCTTTGACTAAGCTGTTTTTTTCCATCTGTCAAAAAATGTATTGAATTTCAATGGATTGACGGGAAATTCTACGAAATTGTAGTAGAATTCTGTTTTTACTAAACAGAGCTGTCAAATTCTTTATAAATAGCAGCTGTTCCTAACCTGTCTGTTAACTTTTGACTCGAGGCCATTTGGATAAATATCAGAGAAATAAGTTACCTACATAAGTGTTTACTCCAATAACAATATCTAATAGTTGATAAGCGCTTGCTCCAATTACGATTGTATATTGGAGCATACACTATACATGGTTCTTCCAGTAATAACGTTTTGGTTGTTATTTGTATCTCTTGTTCCGCCAGGGGACATTACAGTGGAACTCCATAACTCAGTGAAATTGTAATACAGTGAGTCTGATGCCCTTAAACACAACACTGACACACTCTTTCGCTTTCACTCCGTAAAAACTATTAACGGGGGTCCCAGGAGCGTAAAATGTTAAACTAGAACGTAAAGGCAACCAAAAAACTACACGGTCATATAAATATCTCTAATATTTCCTTTCAAAATCGGGTTCCATTTTGATTCAAAAAAAAAAACTTTATCGATCAATTCAAATAGTATATTGCTTCGAGGACTCTTCAAAAAGTCAAACTTTTGTTGTATATTGTAGAGCAAAAGGGCTCTACATAAGCCTGAAGGAAAAAATAGATTTAAGGTTATGCCTTTGGGTTTTTTTTTATGTTACTTTGCAAGAAAAAAAAAATTGTTAAAAACGCTTTTAGACTGTTTTTGTCGAAATAAATTGCAAATAATATTCCCGAGTGAAATTTATATTTTCCATTTTGGATTTGTCGTTGTTTGGATATATGTATGTCGTCTATGGATGAACAACAGCAAGAAGAAGTATTGTTGTATCCATAAAATAGAATTACTTTCATTGAGCGCACAGGAAGGCGCCAATAACGTATCAAAATCTTCGGCAACAATAACGTATCCTTGGGCGATTTTGCATTTGTATATGTATTTTTTTTGAAAAGCATATCGAATTTGATGGGAAATTGAAATAGAATCAAAATCTTTCTTCTTCTTATTTTTTTTTTTTTTTTTGCAGGAGGAGGATGAAATTTCTTGTCTATTTTCAGGCTTTGCAATACTTTGGTTCAATGAGAAAAGGATGTTTTATAAGATACTGTTGGAGTATCTATGACACAGGATACGGTTATTGGTCGGGATGACACGGGTGGATATCGTTTTAAAAAGATTTTCAAGTTAATTTTTTTTCGTCTCATTCAATTTTTTGTTGCTGTTGTTGTTGGTTGTTGCTTATATTCTTATTGAGGTTGTGATTTTATGTTGTTAGCATAAAATTTCACGAGGTGGATTACATTAAGGGGCTTTTGGCTTGGCTTGAGGGAGTCACTACTTTTTGCAGTGAGATATTGTATTTTAGGGTAGAAAAATTGCTTTCTTTTTTTTTTTGTTGGATGAGTTGAATTTTTCTGCATAGATTACAATTTTTGTGCGGAGTTTTTTTTTCATTATGCATACAATTTAAAGTGGTTAATGGTTGGGTTGGGAGGATAATAAATATTATAATGAATTTGTATTATTTTTTATGGCACTCCGAAAACGGGTTGGGTGCGAAATATAGTATCAAAAAATCTCGTGACAAGAAATGTGTCAACACAAAATCCCGAATCACGAAATCGCACCAGTATTGAATGATTATGAGTATATGCTCCATTATGAAATAAGCAGGAAATATCTGCTCCAATAGTCAATCCTTATGGGAGTAAGAACTGATATGACTTATTTCTTAGATATTTACTGGAGACTGTTGAATTTGCACCAAATCGTAATTGGAGTCAAGGTTGAAATAACACAATACCCAGATAACGTTATTGCAATAAATACTGGTATAGCGCATTTGTCCGATATAGCTATTTGAGTAAATGCTGATATACATACATAGCTCATTCCTCAAATATTTACTGGAGTATTTGCTTGAAAATGAAGACAGAAGAGATTTTTTTATTATAAACGAAAATCCTCATTGTGATTGATGTTTTGTAAGCTCGGTTTTGAAGTCTAGAGTCTGAAATAGGAAGAAATGTCAAGTGTCAAAAATATTGGGGAGGGGCAAACACTATCAGACTTAAAAGTCACTGAATCAGCCATTTCGACTTTCATCATTTAAAATTAAAAAGTTGATGAAAAATTTTAGATTTCTCAAAAAAAGAACATCTCACTTTAAAATGACTTTTCCTAAAATTTTAAGTTTTACTTTCATCAGGAAAATCCTAATACTGGTTAAAAGGATTTGGAAATAAAAAATCGATTTTCATAAAAAATGGTTTTATAAATTAATTTTTAGTTATCAAAACCCTTTGGTCTAAGCTCTTAAAATATTGTCTGTAGAAATTCCAAGACCGCAAGTCCAACATCTATGAATAATTTTTAAATTCAACTTATTGAGATACGGTTTTTTTTGACACGTTGACACTCTTAATTTCTGTTTACCAACCAATTTATTTTGATCGCTTAAAGGCAGGTTCAAAATTGAATTAAAAAAGAAAACATTTTGTGAATATTTGTATGCTCAATGGGAAATTTCACACACTTGGAGATGATTTCGATCCCCACATTGGGCGCCATTTAAAGATGAAGTTTGAAGAATTGTAATTGAAATCTTCCAATCCTAATTTTTTATTTACGCTGAACGTTTATAAATATAGTTACGGCAGTATTTCTCGATTCTTACAGTTATTGAAATGATTTTATATTCCACATTGGGCGCCATTTTAGAAAATAAACAATAAACCCAACGGTTTGATGTACAAATATTAATTTGGTTGTGGTTTTTTTATCAATTATTTCTTAAAATGTCTTCCTATAAGATTGTATATGTTTGTATTAGTGACCAAGATTACATTTTATATTTAAAGGCTCCATTTAGATTTGATTAATTTCTACAAAGAAAATCAAATCAAAAATACACCACGTAAGCAAAACAATAAAAGGATTCATATTATATAAAATGCAAGTCCATCCAATGTGAAAGGGAATAAGTAATCTTTTACTACCCTTCTTCGCTCGATAAATTCATATAAAAAAGAATAATAAATCAATACCCTTTTTACCCAAAACCAAGACTTATGAGAATTCAAATAAAATAAAAAAAAAAATTGAAGAAGAAAAAGAAATATAAAAAATTATAGTCTTCAAAATACATATATATACATAGATATATATTATGTATAGTTATTGTATACGGTAACGCATAATCAGGACAATGGTCAACCCCCGGGGCCGCATAAAAAAAACCTTATATTACTCCGACTGCTCGAACTCCGGAGCTCGGAGTCCTTCAAATGTGGCTTTTTTTATTTTAAATGCGGAAAAAAATACATAAATAAAAAAAAGGGTGACCATTCGATTAAATCCTTTGCTCAGCGAAAGGACACAAAGGCACTGGACTCTGAGTCCAAGTTGTGTCAGCTGCGAGGGTTTGAGAGGGAGAGATGGGCAACAAGGCACACTACCCATGGGGATGAAAAATTGCAGGGAATTTATAGCTGTCAAAGGTGGGCAAGCGAATGAAGAAGGACCAAGCGAGCTATATCTATACTAAAGGAAGAAAAAAAAATGAAAATATAAAAACGGAGATATAAATTTTTCAACATTGGGGTGGGCGGGTAGGACACACCACTGGGCGGAAGGTTTTTCATGTTTCCTCATCCTTTATTTTTTTTTTTACTTTGCTGCTACTGCCCACTTTACTCCGTGCTTTCAATTTTCTCGTTCCAATTTGACATTTTATTAATATCGAGAATACGTTCGGTGTTCGAAGTTGAGTCGAGTTGAGAGCGTTGTGTCCTGTATTTTTATGGCTGGGGTCCCGTATTTTTTTTTTTTTGCCTTCCTCATATTCTCTCTTGTATTACATCCGGATACAGTTTGATATTCGACCCACCACAATCACCCCCCTCGCAGTCGTTAGTCGCCGTCGTCGTCGTCGTCCTGGATTCTTATATAAATGCATACCTAAGCACCAAACCACGATAAGAGAAAAGAATAAAAAAAAAATATACAATAAAGAAAATGAAAAAAAAAAACACAGTTATAGAGAACATAACAGAAAACGAAAATTCTTATTAATCCTTGGAGTGAAGGAAGGTGGAGGTGGAGTGGACATAACGGAATATTATTGGTCGATAGCCACCGCACGTTCGCGTAACAGTACACCTTCTTATTCTTCTGTTCTATGCTTTCGGATGAGAGATGTTGTACTTGTACACAATGATGTGGACGTGGGTGCTAGAGTCCTGCCAGATCAAAATCGTATATATGTATATAGAGTAGTGGAGGTGGCTGGCTAGCTTTGCTAGCTATCATTGCGCAATATCCTTGAAAATATTTTATATGAGAATTTTTATTATATTTGTGTTTGTTTCCCACTTTTCTTTCTCTATAGGAATATGATGTTATTGTTGTGTCGAAGTTGCTCATAACGAAGACGAAGGAACAGAGGAAAAAAAAATAACAAAAATAATACCCCTCTGTGTGCTTTATGGCATCTCTGGCATGTGAGAGGGTGGAATTGGATTTGGGTTGGATTGTTCAGGGGGTTTGCTATCCTATATCTATGGAAAATATGATGTCATACTTTTATTAGCCTGGGTGACTTTTTTTCTGGTCTATATAGAAAATAGGTACATAAAAACAGATAGCCACAACGCATGCTTTATATGTCTGAGTCACTGTCATAAGAGGCGAACTTTGGGTGGTTATAGATTTTGGATAAATAAATGGATGGACAGGACATGGAATCATGGAATCCTGGAATATATACGTAGACAACGACCTGTTTTGCCATAAGTTGTTCTTATGTTTCCCTTTTTTTTATAATGCTTGGCCACTCTCAAATAAGGACTATCTTCTCCTATTTCGTTATAATTTTTCTAAAGACAAGGGTCAGAACAATGGTTATTGTTATTGCTATCGCTATTACAAAGAACACAACGAAAAAAAAAATCGAATTCAGTTTGTATATTGTAAGAATATACGAACGAATATTGTGAAGGACTTCTTTTTTTCTTTATGGGTTTTAACGTAGGTATAAAAGTTATGGGGTGGTTTGGGTTGGTTGTAATAATATCCGGATTTTGAGGGGTTGTTTCCGCGGTTGCGTGTGTCGAGATAGGTAGGTAGGTAGATAAAGTTTTTGTTATGCTTTATGGATTTATGATATTATTTCATAACTTTATTGGGGCGTGGTCTTGGAATTTTTTTTTTTAGACTATCTAACCTACCTATGAAACGTATTTGTAATTTTACAAAATGGTGGCAGGGAAATCCCTTACATTAGATATATATATTTGGTTGAAAGAAGTAAGTAGTAAAACTCAATAAGGAAATTGTCTTAAGTGCGGATCTTCTCTTCAGTTACTCAAAATTATAACTTATATTGTTTTATTATACATTTTCTTTATCTATTTTATCCTACAATTTTGGTGTCGTGTTAAACATTTACGCCAAGCAAATTATTACAGACCCTCATATTTTATTTATTTTTGGTCAGAGTTAAGAAAATGTATGTAAAATGGCGTTATAAGGACTTGAAATGTCTCCCAAGACATATTTGATTATAAAAGTCCAAATACTTCATTCTTCTTTTATTTCGAGCAAGTATTGTAGTGAATATCTGACGAACACTTTATATCAGCTTTTACTTCAATAAGGCTATGTTATCTTTTAATAGGAATGATTATTATCAGTATTTAGTCCAATAACGATATCGGAAGAATGCGTTATATCAACTTCAATGAATGTACCTGAAGAATCATTATAATTATGTATAATAGTTCAATTCAATAACGGTATCTACGGTATGTTGGAATCGATAGATTATTAAAATATAAAAA
Source organism: Syrphus vitripennis (assembly GCA_958431115.1). NCBI lineage: Eukaryota > Metazoa > Arthropoda > Insecta > Diptera > Syrphidae > Syrphus > Syrphus vitripennis. Next base: position 136,803,828 of record OY288108.1, on the reverse strand, counting down.
AATAACAGCTCGATTTATGAAAGTCGAAAATTGAAAAATTGAAAGTCGATATTTGAAAAAAAAAATTATTTATGACAAGTTTTTGATTAATAAATAAGTTCTTAATTGATTTTTGTTTACTGATACAATTAATACAAATAAAACATAAAATTTTATCAATATCTTCAAAGCCATTTTCCATAAATTTAAGCTTTTTGAGAACAGCTTTTTTTTAAACTAAATAAATAAAATTTATTTTTGTTTAAATTATTAAAGTTGGTATATAAAAAAAGACCATGTAGTACATTTCTAAAGGGTCCGCCATCTAATGTTTTTTTCAACTAGTGCTTATTTCGTGAATGGTAACACTGAGCTCATGTCTGATTTGACAGATAATTAGTTTTATCCTTCCGCTGAACGAATATGGTTGTGTATACGTGCGTTTTTGCTTCGCTAAGTGGGCCTGCGATCGACTTAGAGAAGATGCCAATTTTGCCAAAAAAATCATCTTTTGATTTTGGTCTAGAGGCATAATTGGGCCATTCTTCGAAAATGAGCAAGGAGTAGCCATTACAGTCAATGGCGATTGTTATCGGGCCATGTTGAAAGAATTGTTGTTCACAAAAATTAAAGAAGAGGATATTGGCAACATTTGGTTTCAACAGGACGGCGGCGCTACGTGCCACCCAGCCGAAGCTACTTTCGATGTTTTGCGCCCTGTTTATGAAGATCGCATTATCAGCCGCAGAGCTGATGTCGTTTGGCCACCTCACCGTTGGACTATTATTTGTGGGGGGCCGTAAAAATAAGTGTTACGCCGACAAGCCGGAGACAATTGACGCTTTAAAGGACAATATTCGTGAAGCCATTGGTGAAATATAGCTGCACACAATCGATAATGTGCTTAAAAATTGGACCGATGTAGGCCACTGCATGGCCAGCCTTTACTTTCAAATAAAAAAAGAAATTTGAGAAAATATTCAGTAGTTTTTTTAGCATTTTCAAAAAAAAAAGTTAATTGGCGGACCCGTATTTATACTTATAGATTTTTTTTTAAATCGTCGGAGCCATTTTCGAGAAAAATTTGGAGGCCAAAAAAATGTATGATCAGATACCTTTATTTTTGGTCTTTGAAAAAATCAAAAAAAATGTGTAAAATTGCAATACCCATTTTGTTCGACTATCAAATTAACGTTTAATTTGATCAAAATGTCGAATTCGAATTTTTTCAAGAATCCAAAAAGTAAAAATAACGAGATTGAATGAATATAATAAAATCAAAGTGCCCAACTAAATTCTAAAACAACACCCTTTTTACAGGAACAAACCCCAGGCAATTTTCTACCCCCTCTATTTTTAGTAAGGTCAGAAACATCAAATTCAAAATATGTGATAAAGTGAGCAAGCACAGAGTTTTTTGTTTTCATAAAAACTTGACTCCTTTTTTTAACATTTCATTTCAAATTTTCCAAAAATTAAATAATAAAATAAAGCAAAACAAAAAATTAAAAAAAAAGAAAAAAAATACGTATACGCCCAAGTGTACCTCTTTAAGCCAAAAGGTTTTCACTCAAAATAACGCCGTTGCAGTAAGTGCGCAAATTTGTGTTTACTTAGAGTGACCATACTATGCATAAATACAAGAATATAATGAAATATATATATTTTCTGTAAGAAAAAATACAGAAATATACATATGTACATACATATGTATGTGCCAAGTTCTTCAGGGACGGATAAAGTTCCGCTTAGAATTTTTTTAAAACTTATATCAATATAATGCATTTAAGTAACTATACCTACGACTATGGATTTTCTTCAGATTAAAAATTCTTAGTATATTTATAATAGTTTCCTTGAATTTCCTGCATACCATTCACACACCAAACCAACCCCTCCAGCCCTCTTATGATAAAAATAAGAGATTTCATTTTTATTCTTTTTCCCCGTCCTTTTTTTTTATTTCCTTGTAATTATACCGTTTATTTTTCTAAAGGGTGAATTCTTAATCGTTCTTTTTTCCCTTTTTGTATATTTTTTTTTTGCCTTAAATATAAATCTAATAAAACAAGAAGAACAAAAAAAAAAGAAATAAAAATGTCACAATCTATGAAAGTTTGGGTATCTATATACGCGGGTGTCATGGGGATTGTTCTTATAACAGGAACAAAAAAAAAAGAAATAAAAAAGCAGAAAAAAAGGTAATCTGGATTAGTATCTGAAAATAATGTCCTACAAAGATATCATTTCTTTCAAGGCATTTTTATTTCTTTTATTTTTTAATATCATTGCAAGGATAGGCGTGTTTTTTTTTTCTTCTTTTTTTTCCAAATGTAAAAAATGTCTTATCCTTGTACTGGATAAGGGAAAAAAAATAATAAAATTTGCATATTTTTCTTGTTAAGTTTTCTTCAACCAGTATAAAGGATGCATAATTCTAACTTTTTTTTTTTTTCTCTCATCAGAGGATTAAGACTATACATTTTTCTGGGATTAATCAAGGTACCTATACAAACTTTTATTCTAAGAACAAAAAAAAAATTATCTTCTTTTTCTTTTCAAAAAAAAAAAAAAAAAAAAAATAAAATACAAAATCAAAATGGCAGAATCATGCGGGGCCAAGAAAACTAATTAGAAATTCAATACGCAAATTCTATTAATTCCCAATACAAATTAACCACCCAGCCAGAGCTTATACATATCCCGATATTGGCATTGTTCATCCTGTCCTTCGTCCCCCAGGATTTTTATTTCTATATAAAAGCCTGGATGGTGGCTGGGGGCAGAACCTGCTATGGAATTGGAATTTTTACTACACAGTGCCTCCACTAGTCCCTCATCCCCCCCCAAAAAAAAAAACATTTCGGAAATTATTTTATTCATAGCAAAAGCAAAAAGGATCTAATATCGTTATGGGTGGTTCTCGCACAATCACACAACACATCGACCAACCGACCCCGACCAACACCGGAATTCGGGAACAAGGATAAACCTTATGTGTACGAGTATACTACTATATATGCTTTTGTATACGCATTCACTTGTGCAATGCATAAATTTCGTTAATTGGATAATAATGCGAAGTAGGATTTTATTTATGTCCTTGTATGTTGTTTTGCTCATTTTTCCAACAACGACGGCGACGGCTCCTTTCCTCTCAGTACCCCCAAGAACGTTGCCGGACTCCAGTGTGTGGAAAGGATATTCCATTTTTCCCCCACTTTGCGTGTCTGTTTGGGTCTTTGGTTGATGTTTTTTTTTGTTATTAATCGATATATCCTCTCCTAGAAAGTTTTCATGAATAAATATTTTTGTGAATTTTTTTTTTATTCATATCCTGGTTGATTGTAGGTTTATGTTTGTGCTGTGAGAAAGGCAACATTTCACTTCTCTCCTTGCTAGTTATTTCTTCTTTTTTTTTTTTTAATGGTTTATGTGTAATGAAATTTCATATATATGAAAAGGTATCCAGTTTATGCAAATGTCCAGTTATAGAGGACTCCATATGAGGGTTTTAATGCTCGTTTCTCGTATACCATATGTAACTTGTACGACGACGAACCCTTGAATATCGTTGAGAGTTTTCTCTCAACCGTAAAACATTTTATCTCCTTTGAAAAATATGGCAACTTTGGGGGGTTGATTGGGGTTTTTTTTTTGTTTGTCCTTTAGAGCATGTAGATAGGTATATTGAATTTTTTTGTATGTATCCTGGAGTCATACATTTGGGCTTTAATTGGGCCAATTTTTTGGTAAATTAAAAACGAAGAAAAAATTCCAATAAAAAAAATGTTTTTTAAACATGACTTTTAGTATACATACCTACGTGGGTCAGGGGTAGGGGTAGGAATAAAGGTTACATTTTTTTTTTCAAGATACATATGTTTGCCAGGGGCAGATGAGTAGATATATATATATGTATGAATATTTGCACATGAAAATGTACTAAGGACGTGTTTTTATGATTGCTGTGCAATTAAAATTTATTGAATAAATGTGTGGAATGTTAAAAGGGATTCAATTTAAGTCAAGTGGTGGGTTAAAATACCTACATGCATGGGTATATATGTAGAGTGTAAGCAAATAAGATGGAATTCATTAATTTTGTAGCAAGCTATGTCTATATAAGTATTCAGAATTTGCAATAGGGTAAGTTATTGCCATATCGAGGGTTGTGTCTGATTTGATTTTGTATTTTTTTTATATAACGCTGATGGTATGTTATACGATGCATATACGAGTACCTGTGTATAAAATATTTAGCAATTTTAATGAAAATGAAATAAGAAAGGGTTAATAGAACTTAAGTTTAAAACTGTAGATAAGTTTTAATTCTTATTGGGTCTTAGAGAAGGGTATTATTGTTGTAAAAGATTGCAAGCAATGTTTTGTCCTTTTTAAGAATACGAAAGATTTCAATCGCCTACTCATTTATCTGAATGCATTCTGGTTCTTCTTTTTGCATTCTTTTGATTAAAAAAAAATGCATTATTTTTGAATTCTCTTGCACTTGTTACTGTTTGAAAATGTGCTAAAATAGTACGGTATAGTTCATTTAGTCAAATTGTTTTTATAAAATTGTTATAATTTTTTATGTCTTTTTCATTATTTGCATTATAAACCGAAGTTGTTGGTTTCGTGGGGTAGAAGGAAAAGCCGCCATCTTCAAAAATATGGATATTTTTTCCAAAATAAGTGGCAAAGGAGACATTTCTCATTTTAAAACCAAGATTTTGGTTAGGTGGGTGAAGGGGAAATTATTGTTATTTGGATATTGTTGAATAAGTTTGGGGAAAAAAAAACAAACTCCTCAGGAGTTGTTCAACAACAAGGAAATTTCCATATTTTTCAAAATGGCGCCTGTTCTCTATTCCCCACTTCTTCTACTTCTACCGTGTTCTTTCCGAATATGTCCCGGCGTGTATGTTTTCCCATTCAATTTCTCTTCTGGCCCGTAAAATCAAAGATATCATGTGAGCTGAGTTGTTATCCTAAAACTAATTTAATTCACATAAATTAAATTCAAACTTGCAATAAAATTTAATAAACGCTTGCAAAAAATTTAGTTTTTTTTATAACTCTGGTTGAAGAGTCATTTCAAGAATTTTCAAAATCGAAAAATAAGGACTACCTTAAATTCATGCTGAAGAAAAAGAACTAATTGGTTGGATGTGGATAGGTAATGAAATACGACCGTTTATTATTATTATCACCTCTGACATTTCGAGGAAGACATCTTTTTTTGAAGAATCGGTATACTTATGTACTTATAAACTATACATTTTTAGTGGAACAGTGTTTTTTTCTCATATTTCTTTGGAGTTTTGGTTAAAAATTTATAAACTATTTTATTAATTTTAATAATTTTGTCGCGTACATATACTTTCTTAGTATTTTTTATTTTTTCTTTGTTCTGTTTATCATCTACTCATCTCCTCCCAGAAGAAAACATGAGTATAGATAAAAGTACTAGATTTTAATTTTAATCTACTCTCAAGTACATATGTAGATCGCCACCACGGAAGAAAATCCAATGAAAAAAACATAATTTTATCCAAAAAGTATAAACATATTTTGAATCACTCTTAAAAGTATGCAATAATGTCGATAACAACGATTGATACATTTGGAAAAAGTATGCAATAAGTTTTATTTCAATTGATTGTTATTCCTTTGGAATCAAGAATTTATAGAATTACTGATATTTTGTGCGGCGGCGGCGTGAGTCTGTGAAAACAGTACAATTGTCATTTCAGAATTCAGGAATTTTTGTTTTAGAGTCTTAATTAATAATGAATTCTAATTAGCCTTGAGCAACCCATTAAATAAAATAGGTATAGGTACTATTCTTTTTAAATATTTATTAATCTGAGTTACTAATCAAGAAGAGAAGAATCACTTCAAGTAAAGTGATTGAATATCATATTATAGTTCACAATATGTCGCTTTTCTTAGGTTGAAATTGATTGAATAGAATTTAAAATAAAATACAACTTTAAGTACGGACGCCATAGGCACCTTTTAACGAGCGTCTAAAACACCCGCGTCTTTGTTGCTCCACTACACTGTTTCGATCGCCTAGAAGGTGCCAACATAAAAATTTTTAAGTAGTCTTGAGATTTATATTTCTTAGCCCTAAAGAAATTTACAAAAAAAAATTGTCGAACAAAAATAATATTAATCTGTCCAAAAAGCGAAAAAAATATTTTTTGCCAAAAATTAAAAAAATTCCAGAAAATCTTGATACACGTAGATTTATTGACATGGTGATGTTAATGTCTGCGGCACCTTATTGAATCCTGGAGTTTGATGGTTTGTGGTTTGAACACAGAACCGATGGCAGCTCTGATTTTTTTTTTCAATTTTTATCAAATGTTTATTCATATGTGTGAACTTATCGTAAATATGTAGATATTTTCTATACTTAGATACCAACATTTTTTTTAAATTTCTTTTTAATAAAATTATAAGCAACACAATCTTATTTACCTACACCTTCATGTAAACTACATATTATGTATATCAATTCTATTATTCTCTTCACATCGTTCAACAAGAAACAAAACATACTAAAATTATTCTTGGGCATAAAACAACAAAAAAATAGAAAAAACAAAAATGGCATCCACTTTGGCATAACAATAATGGCGTCCAGTTGACATAGCTGTCCCCCGCCCATCAGCATCAAACAAAAACGAAAAGATAACACAGAAAACAAAGACCGAAATTCATTTTGGGTATTAATATTTTTGTCATATACTCGGTACACACAACTTCCCTTTAACCCCATCGAAATTCTTAAAAGCATCCCCCCTTCAATATAACATAGCACATCATAATAGATATATACATTTGTGTGTGGATGGATATACACAAACTCGAGTCCTTCTGGACCCCATCATAATATCATACAATCTATAGCACATAAAAAGGGATGTTCCGCACAGCTGATGTGTACGAACCGCACCATGGACTTCCGTCGTATAGTTTTGTTAGATAAATTCTGTATTCTGCGTGCACAGCATTTATGCCAATAACAATAACACATTCGTTGCCACATACTCATACAGCTCCCCATCCCCCACTCCCCATCTAGATAATATGTGTATATCTGTATGAATATGACAATTTGTGTGTGCTTTTGTTTCCTGCCATCTCTTTCGAAAGTAGGTATATTGAATGTGATATTTTTGCACTCTCTGAGGATAACCGGCACAGCATCCACCCACTCTTTTGGTCCAAGTATATTCGTTGCCAGGATACCAATAATAATGATAATCCCCACCACCATGTCTGTATATTGCCATCAAAATATTCCAGTTTCAGTTTTACCACAAGCTTGACCCTCTACATGTCCGTTCAATCCATAAACATGAGTGTCCTTTGGGTGGAAAATGAAATACAAAATACTTCTCAAATGTGTTGTGTGTACGAGTATATCCATCCATCCAACCCCCATCAGCAGTATAGCAGCTTATGGCAACTCTATACATTTGTTTCAAATCGCTAGCTAGCAATCGTTTTCTAATGTCCGTCCACTCTTTTTGTTTGGGGGTGGTAAGTCCCCCATAATGCTGTATATACATACCTACCTATAACCTCCCCCTCAAGCTTCTCTATATGTAGATAAAGCCCAAACGCAGAGATGACCCATGTTATGAGTGTGTGCTCTCCGGCCTGATGCCTCTGCAAAAACATCCACACGAAGCTCATAAATATTACTTTTTGAAGCACCCCATATCCAAAATCGAGGGGGCTTGGGCTGTTGGTATGTTGTTGTAGGTATGCGATATTGGTTTGAAACATTTGTAGACGCACATGGCCGTTGCTCTTTCGATTGCCTTCGCACGTATTAGCAGGACTCATTCTCCTCGCGTCTATTCCTTGTTCCTGCATTTGATTTTGGTCAAAATTGCGTTGTTATATCCTTTTGGTTTTTGCTGACACAACTCGTGCATGGGGATGAGGATGAGAATGTAAAAGGGATGTTTCGTATATATATTTCGAGTGCGTGAAAATGCAAAAGGATAGATATTGAGAAATAAAATGAAAATCTATATCTAACAGCAATAGACATAAAGACAACAGTACTCGTATATATCGATTTCGAACGCAAATTATATTTTAAAATCGTAGAATGGGTTTTTGAAGAACAAAATCAAATTATATTCCTTCAAAGTAAATAAAGGACCATAGACAGACGACTATTTTGGAATTAAATTTTGTGAATATTTTCATACGGCCGGCGTGTGTTTTATAAATTTATTACCCTTCAGATTAACAAAATTTCGAAATCTGATGTGGTTGGGTATAAATGTACTTAAAATTTCAAATAGGTATATAGAATAAATAAATTCTCAATTCTACTCGTATTTGTTTATAAGCCTTTTATAACAAGAATCACCTCAATATATTATATGTATAATATTTTATCGTCTGTATGGGGTGGAGAATTCGGTTGTCCTTTTGTGGTCGTTTGCTAGGATAATGGGATTGTAATTTCCAATTAAAATTTCCATTAGGAGTTTTTTCGTTCTCTCATTTTTATTCCTATTGATAGATAAAACTAAACATGCCAATATACCCATAACACGTTTGGTATTACATTATATAATTTTCTACCTTTTTTTTTTGTTTTGTTTTGTTCAAATAAAAGAAACCCTTCTGATGAAGCGTTTGTAAGTATATTAAGTCGGAAATTAAAGACGTTAAGATGAAAAAAATAATTTTTCGCATGTGTGATGTTCGATTAAATTACATATAAATAGATATAATATATGTAAGTTTTTGGTCCATTTATAAGTAAATAAATGGTTTAGGTACTTTATGGGGTAGTACTTAAAATTCGAAGGAAGTTATAGGCCACCATATACATATATTTTAATCGAATAAATAATTAATTACCATGAAAATAAAGCAAAAAAAAAAATAGGAAGCAAATATTCGATTTCCTAAAACCCATAGTTAACCTATATAGGAAAGCAAACCTTGAATTTTGAGACACTCAGAAGACTCTAAATTTATTTTTTGATTTATAGAAAAAAATTTTTTTTCTCATAAAAACTGTATAGTACCTATGTAGCTTGTAACTCTATGCTGAAAAACTTTGGTTTTTTAGAAATGTGTCTTTCCAAAGCTTTGTGTTTTAGAACTTCATTAATGACTGCCTTAAAAAAAGTTAAGTACCATCATACTTGATAATGATTTAAAAATGAAAAAAAAAAACTTTTCCTATGAGCTTTTTTTTAGTATTCTTGGAAAAATTTTTAAATAAATTTAAAAATATATATCAACGAGTTTTTGTAAAAAAAAAAATAAAGGTATTAAACTAAATAAATATATTCAATCTGAGTGCCCGGAAACTTCGGATTCCCAGCCAAACACACTGCCACTATCCCAATTCTAAATGGAAAAATTCATAATGTCGAAATCTAATCACTTCAAACTACAAATACAGACCAAAGAATTATTTCTCTTTCTTCGAATTAAATTGAAATTTAATACTTAAATTTTTAAAACAAAACATTTTTTTGTATTATTGGTGAATAATGTAAGTGGGGTTCTACTTAAAATAATACGAAAATTATATTAAATTTCAAAAAGTTTTTCTTCATTTCCATTATCTTCGAAATATTTGAAAAAAAAATATTTGTTGTATGAGAAACACTTTAAAAAAGATTTCATAGTGTTTCATAAAAAAAAGCTACCAAAATTTAGCCTATGTGCTTACATAATTTTATTTTTTAAGTTTCATTTTTTTAATTTTATTTAATTACTGTACTGCATTTTTTTTAATTCATTATTTTGTTAACTTTTTGAGATAGTAAATTCGAAAAAATTTGTGAGAAAAAAATTTGGTTAAAAACAATATGCCAACACTATTGTTAGAGTGGTTATTTCTTTGAACCGCGAGGTAAATTGTGCAAAGTTGTGTTGAAAAAAAAAAAAAATTTCACAAGTACATATGTATATAAAATTCTCAGAAAACGGCAAACGCAATGTCATAGCTTTTTCGCTTTAAAACAAATACCCATTCTCTAATTCTATCATTTGTCAATTTAATTTCGTTTTGGGGAAATGTTTTTCAAACTGAAAAATTTGAAAAAATAAAAATTAATTTTTATTCATTACATTTTATTGCAGTTTAAAGTCAGAAACTGAAAACCATAATTATAGTCTTAGGAATTATAAATAATTTAAAAAAATAGTCAAGTATCCAAATATGTATTTACAAATAATTTGTTAGAAAAATAAAAAAAACTGAAAAACTTTGCTGGCTCCCTTCAATTCCGATATTATGATAAAATGAAATGATGTATCATGTAATTCTTATCATCTACTTTGTTTCATTTCATCCAGTTGAATCATTTGACTCCACAAAAGTCACAGGAAAGCTGGGGTCGAATCGGCTTTTTTAAAGAAACAAAATAAATTGAAACTAGCTATGACTTATCACAAATCATTTTAGCCAATTTAGCCCCTGTATTTTAGTGTAAAGCCTTTTCAAGGTGTTCTAAATAAACTGTATAAAGTCTTAATCGGTAAAGCAGTATTTTTGCAACCCCTGCCTCACAATCCGACAGTATTGGTACCCGGAAACACTTTTTAAATGTTATTTTAGAATATAAACTATTAAAATACAAAACCTCCTACCCACCCCTTGCACGGTGTTGCCACGGTGTACTGAAGCTCAACCCGTCAGGTCAAAATGCAAAGTGTATGTCCTAAACAGTTCCAATATATTCGGAGCTCCCAGACTAAAATTATTGTTTCTCCGCTTTCGCACAAAATGAAAATGAGACCGGAAAATGTTAAGATGGTAGGTAACAAGACAAGACCGAGGGGAGACTCAGTTTTACGCGAACGAGACGGAAATGAAATTTTCCGAGTTTGGCAAAGACCAAGACTTAAGTTCAAAAGTCATGTAGCCATCCCTAACTTTGTCGCTCTCTATCTCTTTAAAACTAAGAAAGAATAAACGAGGCTTACTTTAGACAAGCACACATATTTTTGGCACTTTGTCATAGTTTTTGTTCCATAAAGTAAAATGTTAATTTTGAGTCTATAATAGCCCCGGTCTACCCTACATGTAATTTTCTGCAATAATGTAACAAAGAGTTCAACGCACAGAATAAATTAAAATTTTACGATAAGCTAAAACTGAACCCGATTTAAAATAAATTCCTAAAACATAAATAAAAATCCGATTTCGTCCATAAATCCATAATACTGCAAGTGCATTAATCCATCAATTTTAAATTCCATATAAAGAGCATTATAATAATCATTTATTATACTCGTATACCTTAGGTGAAACGAATTAACCTTTCTTTCTCTCTTTATAGCATATTTTCCACCCTCTATAAAGTCAATATAAACATCCAATTCATATCCGTCAGTGCAACCATATCCGCCCACAGATGATGATGGAAATATATTTTAAAAACCTTTTCAACTGAATTTTTAACTTCTTTTATACATCCCAAGGCTTAATCCAAAATTCATCCCCGACAAAAGGACAAAAAAAAAAAAATCTGTAAAAATATTCCGAACAATATAATAACTTGTAAGGATAATTTCACACTTAGTTCATTTGACAGATGCCACTTGTTTTTATTCCTCACCCCTTCTTCGTCTTCTTCGTTTCAATTTCCATATCCTGCGGCATACAACACTCACATTATGTGTCTTGCTTGTCCCTTTTTTTTTTGATATAGTCCGTCATCAATAATATGCTACGCATGTTAATTCATAAAAACGTATATGTACCTTTACCGTATACACTACTTACCCCTTATGAACTGTATTCTATGCTCAGTAGTTCAAGTGTGAATAAAACTCTAAGCCAACACAAGAAAAATCCACTGCATATAAAATATTGTTTTAATTCTAACACAGAAAAGAGGGTGAAATATATGTACGTACACCCCCACCCCATATGATGCATGGCCATCAAAATCATATGAAATATGCACTACAAGGCTTACCGTGGCAGGAGGGTGGGCAGAAAAGGGAAGAGGAATATTCTTTGACAATTTTGGTTGACATGAATCACTTTTTAAGTGATACAAGCGACAAGAAAAGGATTTTCACACATACTTTCGCATCATACAAGCTCAAAATCCACCCCACGACTGACGACTGTGAACGGGCCTCGGGGGGTTGGAATTTTACACTCGAAATAGAAACAATATGAAAATTCAATTTGATGTCCTCATTTTAATAAAATAATAACCCAACACATAACTGAATCGAGGAAAGGAAGGAAGTCATTCGGGAATTGTTTTAAACTTTTTTGTTTTGTTGTTTTTAGGGTTGCTTATGCACAAACCCCCGCAAAAAAGGGAAACATTTTAAAATTGAATAATTTCCATTTGACAACAAAAAAAAAGTAATGTCGTTCACTTCGTCAACCATCCATTGTGGTATGCGGAATCATAATAAAGAATTTTTATTGTCAACGACACCATCATATATGGGACTTAAGGGTGTTGATTTAATTTTACCATGGAATATTCTTTTTAGGGGAAGTTTTTTTGAAAAAATTTTTGAAAAACAGAAGAGTAATTTTCAAATTATCTTAAATATAATTTCAAAATTATGCCAAAAGACTGGTTGAAACAGGTTGACTTCGAGGAAATATGAAGGGGTTCAAATATTATGGGGTGTCTTTTGGTGTTTGTTTAAAGTGATTTAAAGCATTAGCCATATGGGTTTATTGTGATGGAAAAATGAATTCATATTGGTGTTAATAACGATGACATATGATTCGTGTTGGCACTTTTGTTTTCTAACTTAGAGTCTCTCCGGAGTAAGTTAATTTCACTAAGCTGTGTATAGATTCAGAGGATCAGGATTGAATTTGATTTGAACTGGGATATACGCGTATGGGTAAAAGTCCATCTGGTTTGAATTTAATTTTTTTTTTTTTTGACAAATTGGAAAATTGAGTAGATTGCTGACATTGCAGGATGCATATATTAAAAAAGGCGTGGTGTTGGATTTCAGATATGATGATTGATGGTTTGATTAAGTTAACAAGTAGACGTGTCATGACAAACATGCTAGGAGAAAAATTAATTTTAAAAGTCATCTGTTAATTTTTTTACACAATTCGAAATGGTTTAAATTGATTCAAACTTTTAAGTTAAAAATGTGAGATTTGCCTTGTGGCACTTTGAGCCACTTGCTTGGAAATTGCAGAATATTCATCAGTGTGGCTCATTTCCAATCTAAAGGTGTTCATTTGGCTTAGAATTGACGAACAAAATCGCACAAAAATGAATATGCTGATTTTGAGGATGAATACTGATTAATGAACGAAAGAGCTGAAGTTCGAACTTACTTTTTCTTTATTTTTGGGGTTCTCTCTTTCAAAATGATAACAAGAATGTTCAATGGGGTAACAAGTTGTAAATTCGGGTACTACAGCATTCTAAGTTATAATGATGTTAATATTCTCATTGAGCACAATCAACATTCTTTTAAAATAACTTTACCCAAAATACAATTTGTGAATCGATAGATTGTCAAGTTGTTGTTGACCCACTTGCCTACCAACAAATCAATTGCTGCGACCTCTTAAAGAATTTCTCCCTTTTTCATTTACAAGCTAGCAGCTGTGATATACATACATATGTATATTCGTAAAAACTTGATCTGTAGATTTTGCATATTTTGTTTCCGAACAATTTCGCTATCCCACTTGCCAAAATAATTGCATTTATAATTTTTGGCAGTTTGTTATGCCTCCTAAGGAATTTTTTACAAGGAAGACTTTAATAGTCTTAATATGCATTTTTTTTTTGAACATGCATTTTTATATGTTAAGTCAAAAAAAAATGCGCCTTTCGGCTCAACAAGTGGATACAAGACCGCTTCCTTCAAATCATTATTTCAACGTACAGGAGACACCCTAAATTCATTGATAGCTAATCATATTTAACTTAATGGGCCATATGCATAGTCGTCTGACAAGTTGTTTCTTTGTCTCTTCTAAGCTAACCTAGAGTTAATGTTATTCATATACACAATTTAGACCCGGGTCCAAAAGATAAACTGGAGCTCAAACTTTAAAAACGGCTGACTCTTTGACTAAGTTGTTTTTTTATATCTGTCAAAAAATGGATTGGATTTTAATAGATTGACAGGTAGTACTAAAATTGTGGCAGAATTCTGTTTTTACTAAAAAGAGCTGCCAAATTCTTTATGAATAGCAGCTGTTTCTAGTTTCTAACCTGTGTGTTAACTTAAGACTCGAGGCTAGTTGGACTCTGTTCTAAAGTTTGACTATGTCCATTGCTTTCAAAACCAACTAAAGAAGTAAGTAAGTATTGTTATTATTTTTTAATAGCTTACTATCCATTTAAAGCAAGGGGGGTGGATCCTCTCCCAAAGAATTTTTTTCTCCAGAAGATACCCATCAATAACTTCCCAAAGTATTACCGACAAATAAGGAAACACCCTGTACACTACCGGTTTATCATACATAGTTCCTTCCATCTTAAGACCTTTGAAATGCGAGCATCACCTGCTATTTGAAAAATGTGTTCTCAAAATGACTCACTAATCTTTTGAATGTGAAATGTAAAACAAAATCCATCACAAACTGATTTATTAAACCTACAACAAAAAATAAACTGATATTTGATACACACAGGTACATACATATATTTTTATAATTTACGAATCTTTAAAAGTTGAACCTTTTATGGAGACTAATTTTTTGCAAGTAACATTTAACTAAAAAAAAAAGTATATGAGCTTCACGTAATCTATTAAATAAAATTCCTAATTTGAATCTATTTTGTATTTGTACTTGTGATCCCATTATTGTGACCACATTCCAATCTGACTGAGATTTGAAATGATCTATAAAATTATGGTCATACAGGGTTACACTAAACTTAATGTCTATGCCTAACCTATACTATATTTTATTTCATAAAATATTTTAACACAATATTTCTCACACAAATCGACAAAAAATATAGATACGCAAACGTGTGTGATTGAAATGCTCTGCATGATCGATTTGTCGATCTGATGTGTGTATCACAAATGCAATATCAACTTTTTAGACAATCTGTCAATATGATTGCGCTGTCAACAAACACAAACACTCATGCATAGTTTGATCGAATTTATGGTAAAGCCCGGCATATTTATGATAGACCGTAATCGAGAGGAGATCCCGCTTCGCAAGCTGTTATACCTATACCACTCGATCTGATGGCGATCTTTGAAGCCCTATAAGGCACGCACTCGCAGAAATATTATTACGTAAATCAGAGAGTTCGTATAAACATATATAAAATATATACCGCTCCTCTCGGGAGGATGTTGTGTTGTGGTATTACTCAGAGATTTATGTGCAACGCATTTATAATTAATTTTAATGCCAATAATAATATGTGATTGCAATTGCACGAATCATAATAATTATTATGGGACAGATATTGGCCTGCTTCTGTGGAAAACTTGAATGCAGAATTTTTGCACTCGCTCTCGAATTGGCAATAACTAGTTGCAACAATCAGCACGCTGAGCGTTGCGCGGTGGAGTAAACGGTTTTGCCCAACAACAGTATTATGCGCATTTTTTTTTTGTTGTTTAACATTGAGGACTATAGAAATACAAATGTGTTATGATTATGATGGAATTGCGATATTGTGCTCCCTGAATCATCATCAGTCATCATCGATCATTACGAAAATAGAAGGAATACTTTGAATTTTGTTCGCATCTCTTCGATGATATACAATGTTGCTTAATGATTTTAATGTTGTTTAAATGGGTGATGATAATTAAAATAAGTGATGGCGGACTGGTGATATGATCTTGTATGGCAAACTTACGAGGAATATATTTTTTTAAAGGTGATTTTTATTACGATTTGATGATTGTAACCGTAACACACAAAAACAGTTGCATTCCAAAAAAAAGTAACGAGGAAAATTATTTAAAAAAAATATGTCCGAATAATTTGATAATTATGATGTTTTAAATGCACAATTGATTGAAACTCTACATATTAAATGATTTTATAAAATAAATTAAAGGTTTAACACAAAGACTCGTAGAAAACTGGTGCCTAGAGTGACTTTTATACTTTCTAAACAATCTCGGCAAGAATAAAAAGGGCTTGCAAGTTTTTGCTGTAAAAAAAAGGGAACAAAATTTGTCACCTTATCATTAGGAGCGTAGTAGTGTTAGCATATCAAATTATATTTTGAGTTCTCATCGAATGCACCTTAAGGTTGAAAAATCGAAATAGTTTATCAAAATACTTAACTAACTAACTCAAGCAACCGCAGACTGTTTGGCTAAAAGATTGCAATCAATTGATTGCATTCAATGCATTCTTAAGCATTTTTTGAGTTTTGCATTCAAAAAAATTCAAATTATGCAAAAACAATAAAAAAAATAAAAGAATTCAAGAAATTTAAAGAATGCAAAAAATTGAAAGAATGCAGAATTGTATTAAAAGATTGCATTCAGTTGATGAATTTAAGGCTAAAGATTGGGTGATTACAAACTTTCTAGGGTAAAAGAATGCTGATTGCTGATGAGTTTGAAGTCGTTGCCTTAATGAATGAATGAATGCAATCTTTTAAATAAAATCTCCAAGGATTGCATTCCCAAAATGCAATCTTATACAACCCTTTTTTTTGCTATCGATCAAAAGCGATTGGGCGAGCTAACCCTAAGGGTGCTTTATGAGTAAGGGTGCTTTATGAGTACTTGAAATTCTGATTCCTCCATTTTGTTAATAATTTTCTTACTTTTTTTTAAACTGATTTACAATAGCTAAGGAAGTTTTCGCATCAGGTGCACCCCAAGGAAGTACATTGGGGCCACTGCTTTTTATCTATAGAACTAATAACAACATTTAATACGGTGCTTAGACTTTTAAGTTCACATCTTAAGAAAATTTAAGAATTTTCAACTTAAATAGATTTTTCGATCTAAGATTTAAATAAAGTTAAAGAAAAGTCATTTACTAGTAATTTCTAATGGCACAAAATGATTAGAAGTCCGCTTTTGTTTGACAGTTCTTCAACCAAATGCAAGGTTTCGAAAAGTCAATTTAAGGTCATAAGACTTGATAGCTGTCATTTCATTTATTCTGACAGCTTACACTTTAAATTGCTTACACTCCTCTCAAATAGATTGTCTAGTCATATCGTCCACCATGCATCCGTTGTCAGCTTGCTTACCGGAAGTCAAGATTATGAATTAAACGTCAACTTCAAACCTACTACAATGCAAATAATAACAAACGTTTTGTCATGTAAATTGTCTGTCACAACACGAATGTAATACCTCTGATTATATGCATAATTTAACTCTTTTCCTCATCTGCATCTTCGTCGACGGAGCGTGAATAGCAGTTTTTTTTTTAGTTTTTATTTTTGCAAACAATAAACATTATTACAATAACAAAATAATAAATTGAAAATCATTATTGTATTATTGCACCTCCTAAGCTAAGCAAAAATGTGTTTATAGAAAGCTTTATGCATCGCTAGTTGATATTGACGTGTGGGATGGGTGGAACAAAAAATAAAACTTAGCAAATTGTAGTATGTACTGGTACCCTGAACGTTCGTCGTCTATTCAGGGAATTGCAAAGAGAGATATCAGTGTGGGTGCGGTTTTTAGTTGGCATCAAATTAAGTGATTCAATGACTTCTTTTGACACGATTTAACAAGGTGAAATATTGGTTGAATGTTTAATGTTGTATTGTTCAGCCATTAGGGTTTTGATTTGTGATACGAGTATTATAGGTTTTTTTTGAAAAAGAGAGATAGTCCTATAATGCAGACTTTTTTCAATATTCCTCCAAATAGTTTAAACAGTTAATATTTTTAAAAACCTTTTTATTGACTTACAGGTCAAACCTAACAATCTTAAATGAAGTTCGAAGAAACAGTTGGTTCATTTATACCTCTTAGTACGAATTTTTGATATTTTATTTTCTAGTTCCATTATTGAATATTACAAAACCACGTTGAATTCTTTTAACCAATATCTTTAGTGACAATAATTCATATCATAACCATATTCTATTTAAAAATTATTCCACATCTCACTATACACAACCATCGAGGCTGATCTAGAGTGTGTGATATGTCATCGATGACTCGCAAAACAACTCAACATGTTTCACCATTCAGCTAGAGTTTGACATATTCCCCAAGCTGGTTAGCTTTTGATACATGTTTTAGCTTCTCCAGGTGTACCTATGCCATGCATGCATCTTTCATATCACATCCATCATCGTTTTGCCGCGCATTAATCATAAACTCGCATACTAAACGGACACACCAGTTTCCATTGATGATATTGATCTGAATTTTATTGATCGCCAGTTCAAAGCAAAAATGCATACGGTGCACAATGAAACCATGACTGGACTATCTTATCTAGTGTCAAATGGGCCTAATTTTGAAAAGTTGGTAGATCCGAATATCACTTTGTAATGGTAATGGTGTATGGTTTAAGCCCATATATTTATATTTGGTTAAATAAATCACTCAACTTAAACCTCATCTAATCGATAAAAAAACGGAGGTTTAAAATAGCTGAACCACGACATAAACATTTGTACCTCCAACTGGAAACTGACAATCTTGAATTATGGACATGTTATATTGTGTTAAAGTGGGGTCTTTGACGTTTACAATTTGCTTAGTGTGAATCGTAAGAAACCCCAATGACGACCATTTCGTAGCTGTCAAAGTGAGGAATTTTATTATGAATTTTTGAAAAGAAACGGATATACTTACATATATTTCAATTTTTTAGAGCCGCGTTGTAATTTTTTATAGCGTCTTAAAATGTGTATCTAAAATGTGTTTACACTATGTGTCACGAAATAGGTGCACTTTGTTTTCAGTGGATTAAATCTTCCATTTGATTGTGGTTATCGTGAATTCTTTTTAATCCAACAAAAAAAAACCGTCAACGAGCCTTTGTTCATACGTTATACGTTATAGTTGTATTGTAATTCCATTTTCAATTTATCTGTCAGTTCGGCTGTCAAGCAAAATTAAGGTTGAGACGTTTTTTTTTTAACATCCCCGTTTATGCTTGCTGCCTTTTCGAATCTTTGTTTTGACAAGTATTGTAGAAATTTGTATGCTACTAAGAAATATATTTAGCTTCACAGTAATATTTTCCAAAAGTTTATCAATTTGATTCTGATATTTTCAAATTCCTAATTCAATCCATTGTGGACATATTGCTATGTCACTTGCAGTGGGTAAACTATTTTGTTGAGTTTTAGAAACAGATATTAAAATCCAGGGATGGTGTGCTAAAAATGTTATAAGCATTTCAGCAAAAAATTGGTTTAAGTGGATTTTGGCACAACTGGCATGGCGGTTGTATTTAAACAATGTAGAAAATCTTATGGACCAAATAAAAATTGCTTTTTTCTTAACCTTTGGAATCGTAGTGGAGGCAAATAATTCTTCTGGAGCATTTGTATGGCAGGTACCGTTATATTTGCGACAAAACATATCAATCACATTGACAGACAGAATTGCGGGAACACAAATTTTTCATTCACGAATTTTTTCAGGAATGGTAAACATGCCCAAAAACGTCGAACGTCGAAACTAATAACTGACTGAAACAAAAACATTTTTCTGCAGTTTATTGAATTTTTAGAAATTTTGGCATTTGTGAGTTGGATTTATTTGAGCCAAAAATACGATTTAGATAAGAATATGAAGTGGTCCTTCTAGCCCTCATATCCTTCATATTGAAGTGATTCCCACATTGCTGAAAAATTTTAGGCTTTGTCGGTAAATTCTAGAATTTTCGTATTTCGATTTTTTACAGCAACATAAAGGTAATCCAACCCTGTGTGCAACAGGTACTCCGGTATTCGATAACAAACTATAGGTATGGGCATCGTGTATCCCCAAGTGTAAACGTTCATACCGATATGCCGGCCGCCTCATCGTCGTCGTTGTCGCAGGTTACTATGTCAACAGCGCGCACATTTGCAGAATATGGTTGCAACAAATAAAAATGTTGATTGCATAAAAATTTGTTTATTATTATGGAAATTTAACATGAATACTTGTTGCCCGTCATCGTGCATGATTTATACAATATCGATGTGTATAGCCAGCATTCAAACGCTATTCGAAAATGCTACTTGTTCCGTATTTGGTATTCTCGCTGTGTTAAATATGGATTTATGGCATCGAGCAAGCAACACTTAATAAGCGTTTGAAATACTCGTGCAAAACAAAATTCAATATACTCTGTAATTAATTAATGGCGATTTTAAGTAACTATTAGCGGGCTAATTTAGTTAAGACGAATAAGTTCACTTCAGTTTCAGTTTGTTGTATTAAATAGATTGAAGTTGGACTGATATATGAAATTGGCAGTGTATATGGCGCATATTGGACGCGTGTATCACTCAAAATGATGATGGAAATGGAAATGGAAATTTGAGAAGGTTTTTGCGATTTGCGAGTTTTTACATGGCACTGGATGTCACAGAATATGGAATGTGCCTGGCGACATTTTAAATTGTTCATAATGCATTCGAGTGCAAAATGGTATTTAAATTACGAAAAAAAAGGAATCTAAATTTGGCACTGTACTTGATTGCCATGAGAAAAAAAACTGTTTTATAGAAAAAAAAAATATAACTAGGTAGGTATATTATGGACTCTTTTGTATAATTAAAAGTTTAAGAGATTTGAAACATTTAATTAGTATTAAAAGTATGAGTTCAAAAAAAAGAAGCCCAAATTAAGGAATAACTTATACTGAATAGAAGTGTGGTATGTAGGTTTTGTTTACTTATAATTACTTACATTGTACGAACACAAACATTTTTTTTTAATTGATTACAATTTCTTACTACAATACCTGCCACACAAATGAAAAAAAAATAGCCATAGATTAAAAGAAACGCAATAAGATTTTCTCATATTTTTCAACCTTTAAGAAGAAGATCACATTCTATAATTTTATGTGATATTTTTTAAAAACTTTCTAATTCATCCGTTGAATTTTCTTCTTGCATCAAAAAAATGCTACCAGCATTGAAAAATGGTTCTGATGGCAATAAGGGATCGAATATTGTTCGTGCGTCCTAATATGATTTCATATTAAACTAACTAAGGGATTCTTATTGATTTTTTTAATAGTCTTCTCTTTTCTTAGCTCAAGTATTTTTTATTAAAAAAAAGTTGACCTGCAAGTTAATAACAAATAAAAAAAAAGGTTCAAAAAAAAAAGTTCTGACGCATTTTCAAAATCTTAAGTTAAATCAAAAAATTGATTTTACTTTCAAAAATCTAAAAAGTGTATTTTTTTATACTTGCATATATATTTTGATATAGAATATTATTAAGATTATCAAGGATCCCTTTAATTAAGATCTTGATCAAAATTCTTCAAAGTGCTTTTGAAAATATCAAACACCGAATCCGATTCTATGGTATAGATACTTTAAATAAGGGTTTTTGAAAATTTTTTTGCAGACCAAAAAATTTTATCAAAAAACTTATCAAAGTTTATCAAAAACCTTAAGTCCAGATTTTGAAAAAAATCAGAGAGACAGAATTTACGGACACACTTTGTTAGTATTCTCTCTCATCGTAATGATAAATCAAATTAATATCTGGATTCTGGATATCGATTTTTTTTACGAATCCAAAACTAGCCCTAAAGTACCTACTCATAGGAGTAAAATAGTTTACTTAGTACTTTATTTTAAGTGTTGCTAATGTGTTTAAATAATTTATTTTAAATTTTAAGAACGGTTATTCTTGAATAGAGGAGATTTAAAAATAAAATTGTTCTCTTCAAAATTTTGAGTTTCACCATATTTAGTCATCTTAAACTATTGATTTACTTAATTTAAAGGGCAACTAAAATAATGGGATGTCGGCTTAAAAAAGATATTACTAAAGCGGTAGTTGTTTTTGAATATTTTTTGTGTTTTATTTTAGTTTTTTTTTTTATATTGTCCTTCCCGTCTAAATGATATGAGAAACAGACCTCCCAGTCAAAAGTACAACTTATGACACGTCTTATCCAAAGCACCCTATATGAGTATTCTGCAAACACCCTTATTTTGTCCTGATTGGTCCTCTTAACTTATCTATTGATGAGTACTTAAAGTTAAATTGCTACTAATTGTACTAAGCAGAGTGGCGCAGTGGAAGCGTGCTGGGCCCATAACCCAGAGGTCCGTGGATCGAAACCATGTTCTGCTAAATATTTTTTTTTTAAATATTCATCTAAAATTTTAGTTATCGTTGCATTTTTCTAACTCGAATTGAAATACACTAAAAAAAACATTATGCTAAACATAATTCATTAAAATCTGAAACCCAATTTATTTCTTAAACATAAATTCATAATTTTAAATGAATGTCTATTTTTACTAATTAATTGGTCAAAATAAAATTTTATGTTAGTTTGGCTACTCTATAAATGCGCAATTTGTGAAACAAGTCAAAAATCGTTAATATCATTAAGTAGCAAAACATAATTCTACCCATCTCCCTAATTAAAAATCAATTTTAAAATGCATATTTTAATAAGTTATAGTTTGTTATTCATATTTTTGTATAAAAACAAAACAAAAAAAAACATGAACTATAAAAATATCCGGCCTACATTATATAATAACCGACCTCTAAACTGTCAAACGTGGCGACCACTCAGCCAAACTTCGGCGATTTATGATAGCCACCACTGCTGGGACTGGCTCTGGTGTCACGCTGGACTGACCGGCTAAACTGCCTCTACTGCTTTCCTGCTACCAATGATTTAAAATAAAATACCGTCTGTCACCGATATTCCACTTAAAACAAAAACCCTCGGATTAATTCATAAAATAAAAATATCAAAAAAGATATTTTATTTCAATTATTTCATATGAACGACATCGGAACCGCTAATGAATATTTATGAATGCGCGACTATCTAGTTAATATTTTTAATGAGTCGATGGGTTGTTGGTAAAATGTCGTTTTGATATATTATTTTTTGTTGGTTTTCAGGGAGGGGGACACTGGGACTTGCTGGATCTGGACGAAAAGAGACATGGTCATTTTGGATTGGAATCAAAAGTTTCCTGGAATTTAGCACCAGAAGTCTGGTTATGATCGTGGGTTCGGTGATGTATGTTTGGTGCGCTTTGAGTACCTGATTCCAGTGGAATGATATAGATAATAATTTTATCGTTTTCACGGAAAAAAAATGACTGACTATGAATTTTTTCCTACCAAATTATGGGGACCTAGATGATTTAATGTGCTACAAGCGCGTTGAATTCGAAAGTGTATAGGTAGCATAGCCGTGCTTTAATTTATTTCTTTTTTTTTATTGCGACGACTGACGAACGACTTGCAGTATGTGGAACCATTTTTTTTTTTGTAGTTTTGTTGAATTGTTGGTGATGCAGCTGATGGATGCCTTTGGTATAACTTAGATGGTCAACAACGCGGGCATATGAAGAGAGTTAAAGGAAGAAGTCGTTTGCACTCATAATGGTTATGTCGTTTCGTGTCATGATATACATTTATGGTCAGTGGCATTTTTATTTCGTTGATGCAGTTAAAATGCAAGCAATTTGGATTCTGGACCAAGTCCAAATGGGAATGTAAAAAAAAAAAAATGGAAATGGAAATGGAATTGGACTTGGAACGTGCCACCCGAAGCCATAAAAATTAATAGAAAACATGTTTTGTTATGATTGCATTTTACTTATACTCTGTGTTGATTACAAATATGAAATGATTTCATTTAAGAAATTTGTATTTTTTTGGAATTATATGAAATTATATTAAAAAATGTTGTTGACTATACGGTTCAAAAATTCCTGCTTCCATATTGTTCATTCAAATAACAACCCGGGGTTTGATGTTTGAGTATGATGAAGTCGTTTGGTATTTAAGCTATGAAGTAAATTTCCTTATTTTCGGTCAGGTTTCTCAACATGTTAAATGGCCATTGATTTTCTTTTTTGGCTCATAACCAATGTTTGGTTCCCTCCTCAATGGAATATACAGATAAGGAATTCAAGATATTGGAATCACTCCAAATGGTCAACTTATTTTCTAAAAATATTAAATTGTATTGATGATTTTCTTCGAAGTCTCTTACATTTGTTTTTTTAATAAATTCTTTGATGTTATTTGCTTAAGTGACAAGCATCGTGTCTTCTACGAAAGCTACTGATTAGCTGGAACTTGGCATAGGCGAAACAATAAGTCACAATGGATTCCTCGATTTACCTACTATTGGAAGTATCTATTTGCATAATATCCCTATATACGTAAATAGGCTAAGATTACAAGTGCAAAGGCCCATCTTTCCCAGGATAGTTTATGGAAGTTAGCAACCTTCTTAGCTGATATCAAGACCGCTTACAAAACCAATGCTATAGTGTCAGGTAAGAAATGACAACACGTTGAAGACTTTTGGATATTGTATCTGGACAAAGATTGCCTTCGGGACTTTGAGGACGCTCTTCGACAATGAAAGCAAAGGTTCTCAAAACCCCATCATAAGACCTTGTGAAGTAAGATGGTTGAACTCAGTTAGTTTTGGGTCTTCAACTCGTAACTGTGTAATACTCTATTCCGGAAAGGCACCTGGAAGATATCCGGAGTCTGGCGTTGGATTACTGCTTTCTTAAACAGCTCGCAAAAGCTTGAGATATCATAAAGGTAACAGGAGACTTGAAGACCAAGGTTCGCAACGACAACGATGGGCTCAGGCATGATATGGGAGAACATGGTTTTGACAATCGCAATGACAATGGCTAAAGTTTTAGTGACTTCTCGAATGCCAACTGTCTTGTTATAGGAGGGGCTTCTAACCAAATTGATCACTTCGCAATAAGGCAGCGATGAGGAGAAGTCTGCAGAGCATACGAAGCTGGAGATATGGAAATGGCCTAGGACATGATGGTTGCTACCGTAAGAATACGTACAGCTCCTGTTTGAAGATCTCAAGAAAAAAATTAAATGCAGCCCGCAGTCCTCCATCGACTAGAGACCATCGTTCAAAAGGATTGAGAACAATTAGTAGCACGGAAACCAGCTGTGAAACATGGTTTCATATCCGGTGCTGAAAGAATAGTCGCCGGTAGTAAAGCGCCCAAAGTACATGGCTCCTGAAATATGGACGAAATTACATCAACGCATTTTCTACAAAAACAGAAGAGGCTGTAAGTAGGTGTGACAGTATTACCATCTCAGAACTGCAGGGGTGGAATCGCGTAAGGCGATAGTTGACTGTAACAGTTTTGATAGTCAATTTTTAAAGAGACACCTAAATAGCTGTCACTAAGTCAATAGTCAATTTGATAATCGCCTTACGTGGAACAAAAGTATCCATTTTGATGGTGAACAATCAACTATCGCCTTGCTATATTCCAACCAGTTCTGGTAAAAGAAACAGACGGTGCTCGTTACGAATGAGAAATGAACAGGTCAGAAAGCAGGAACCCATTTACTGTATCATACGTAGCATAAGTAGAAGTAGATTGGCTATACGCTACGAAAGGATAAAAAGATCATATCGAATTAAGCGATTTAATGAAACCCTCTAACGCAAGCCAGCAGATGAGTGAGCCAACCAATTAGCACTTACCGAAGAACACTATAAGAACATAGTTCCTTACCAAAACTCTCTGCGTCATAGAACTGAAAACAAAAGCGTTTTATTAATTCAATTTGCATAACAAATCGAGTGCAATCGATCGATATAATTTAATTTACTTTCATTTCCGACACAAGACTCCACCTTCCAATGCCATTAATTTATCAGCATAACCTCATTCCCCCCTCGAAGTCCAATCATTCTGTCCTGCAATAGTCTGGCGGTCTAATACAAAACTTCAACATAAAAACACATTTCATTTGAAAAAAAAACGTAAATAATTTTTGAATAATGATTAGCAAATGCTCGTTTCCGATATTAGCTTCCTCATTGCCTTTTCCTTATAAATGAAAAGGAGCTCCAATTTATCAATTTCCTTGCGAACATCAATTGGGTGGATTCTTCTTCGTATATTGACTACAAAATATTATTAACAAAAAAAAAAAACGAATATAACATTCAACATCGCTGTTTTACTTGATCATCGTTATTATCATTATTACCATCATATCACGTGCCAGCCAGCATCCCTCACTCGAAGTTTTTAAATGAATACAAGGGATGGATGATGAGGGTGGCGAAGTTTCCAACTCAAACTTTGTATGCGAGGGAATTTTTCAATGTTCATCACCCCACAGGGAATGAATTATGGATGTCAGTTTTTTTTCCCGCTTCTTCTTCTTCTTATATTTTTAAGAAATCATCAGAAGTTGAGAAACATCCCCAATAACTTACCAAAACCAGCAGGCCCCTCAAGGCAACCAGCAACAACCGCTATTTCTTGTATTTCATTAGCTTTAATTTGGCCTTTGCCGGCTCGACGGTGGCGTGGTGCGGAGCGACAGGCGCTTACTTTTGTTGTAAGTCGTTTGTTTGAGTGGATTGACTCTGTTCGAGGGTAATTTTGGTCGAAGTTTTTCTTGTTCCTTTTGTTTTACTTTTGCGTTTGAGGTAAAACATCCCGCCAAAGGAAATTTTCGATGATTTGTGGAAATTGTAATTGGCTAAACAGAATATTATGTATAGTATTGGAGTGGAAGGAATTAAAAATGATTTCATGTGGAATCAGACCGACAAGCTGAAGTGAGAAAACTTTACCTCCGAATAGAAATGACAGCTGTCATTAAGTTATATGATGTCCGAGCTCCATGTCCTTCAGAATACATTATTCAAAACAAAAAAATGATGAAGCAAACAAAAAAGAATAAATTGATTTATTATATACCCAATTCTACTAAAGCCCATAAGAACAATAGCGAAAATGAAATGTAAATTGGGATAGGTATGTAAGAGAAGGAACAGAAAAAAAATAAAACTGAACTGGATAACATAAAAAGCAATTTATTCTTTTGAATTTATTGCAAAATTAATTAAAAGTTTCTCTTTTGATTTCCCTTCCAAACACATTTATATTCAAAAATACTATAATATACCTAGTCTTGTATATGTTGTAGGTACAAGGTACATAGGTAGGATACCTATTCGAAACGAACTGGATCCATTTGCCAACATTCCTTACCTTAGGTTTCAACGAGGAGAACGATGATGGCGATGTTTGGTTGAGTAATTTTTTTTTGCAGCTTTATTTTTTTGTTATATTTTTTTTTGCATTTAAAAAATAAAATATTTTTGCTCACTCACCTTAGGCAGGATGTACTTTATACATTTCACATTGTAATGAGGAATTGAATTTAAATGATTTAAAGGACACGAATGAGTTGGATGAAATTGCGCTGTGCGAGTGAGTGTTGAAAAACTCCAAAAAGGGTAATGCGATTGGGTCAGACGAGATACTCTTTGAGTTCTGGAAGAAGATGGGAAACATCAGGTGTAGATGGCGAACGATTCTCTCCTCTGAACTTATCTTCAATGGTCCAGTAAAGTTACCTACTTCCAATATACAAGGGGAAGGGTGATACCGACAGCTTCAATCAAGTCGGTATCACACACAATGATTGTTGAATGTTGCATAACCGTTCGAAAGACAACCTTGTGGCGGCACAAAACGACGGGTTGTACGGCAACAAGGAGTGCGGTAGTCTAGTCTTTAGTACGGATGATCATAAACATGTACGAGGAAGTTAAAAACGTAAGATGCACAACATGAATCACCAAAATGTTTGTAATCGAATAGCGTCAGGGAAGCCTCTTAAGACCCTTATTATTTATTACAGTCCTCGACTTTGGCTTGAGAATAAGGTGACGGATCCCAAAGTGAATCAGTTATTCCTTGCTGACGATGAGCTATCACAAGTGATCTTGCCAACGAGCAGTTGATGTATATTTGGATATACTGTAGGAAAATGAATGAATATTCGTTTATTTTCTGCTCCTGGTTCTGTTGGATTTTGTATGGGTGCAGGCCCAAATCACCCCCCCATGTTGTGTTCTATGACATGCCAAGTTCTTGTGAGTGACGCGGAATTGCCTCAAATTATGCTGCGCACTTACACGAATAGCGGCGATGTTTTCGGCAGATCTTGCGTTTCGTTGACGTTTGGGCGTTGGCTGATTGTTCACTGAGCCGAGCCGGTGGACTCCAATTTGGCCACCAAATGTTGAATAGTCGTCTTGGAAGGACGACCATGACCCCATAAAAATTGCGCCAAGCGCTCATCGTTGCTATTAGAGAACGTCCATTGTGATAATAGTTTTATCATTTGCACGTGTTGCTCGAAGCTGTAACTTGCCAAGATGATATGTCATTAGTGTCTTATTAAGACGATATTTTGACAGAAAGTAAAAGAAACAAAATGGCCTCCACAAGCTGTCAAAATCAATCCCTATTGGAAAACACCTTATTTTTATTTTTGGCCATTCATTATTTAGTTACAATTTTTACTTAGTTTCTTACCAATACTATAACTTACCTTAATAATTAAAATTACAATAAAAGTAAGATGATTAATTTTTGTGAAAAAATGTGATGAAAAAAGAAAATAGACTTCAGCTTATTTAAAACGATCTGTATACAAGTATACCTAGAAATTGAAAGTGTAGCCTCTAAGGAGACAACCGCTACGAATAAGCGTTTTTCAATTGCTTTTTTCTTTTTACTTAAATGTGGTTTATGAAAACCCACCTTCAAATGTTCTATAAAATAAAAAAGAGTTCATTAAATCCTTTTAATTTGAAACATTTTTTTTTTATTTTTAATTCTTTGAAAATTCTTTTTTTTTTCTAGATAGGTAGGTATGTGTCATTCTTCCATTGACCATTAATTTTTCTGACTTAAGCCACATTGAACACCCACAAAACCATGAGATAACCAAAGAAACAGTCATTATCTTTTTTACCTGTATACGTTTTCTTCCCGATCCCTTATATACATAGAAGAGGAAGCAAAGCAAATCTCACTTCACCTTTGGGTATATATGAACATGAAGTCTATCGCACTGCACAGCACTTGAACTGAGAAGTTTCGTCCGCAGACCGATGTAATGTGCCATTGAAATACATTAAATAGCTGATGGCACCAACGAACGTCAACGTTGTCCGTCTGTCCCCATCGTTGGTGAGTCTTCCGTCGCAGTCTTAACACCATATATACTTTCGCCAAAATAACAACAACACTTATATCCATGCAAGGACGAGTAAAAAAAAAAAAAGAAACGAAAACAAAAAAAAAATCATGAAGCTTATGCGAAACGGCGCAAAATAATTAATCTCCGTAAGCCGTCCTCGTAATTAATTTACGTTTATTGCGCCCCTAAATCATCATGGTGGGGTGGGTGGTTATCATTTGATTAAGTGCAACTCATTATTTATAACGTTTCTTTTTCTTTTCCTATAAAAGTTTTGTTGTTGTTGTTTTTCTATGTTGTTTCGTTTTTTTTTTGTTTGCTTAGCGGTTCTTCCTTTTCTTATAGCCCCCCAAATAGCCGGTGCTTGGCGCCGCCGCCGGTCAAGTGTTCGATTTAGTCCTCCCAAGGGAATTTTTTTACCAGATTTATTTCATTTTATTTACCTATACAAAGGTAGGTACAAGGTATTGTCTTGCATTCTTGTTGATGTACTATACTTTGTTTTTCGATAAACCGATAAAGCATTATGTGATGCTGACATTGCTGTAAGTAAATTAGATTTAAGGAAATAAATTGATTTAAAGGGATCTTATGGTAAGATTGATCAAAACAAAAATGTTTGTCATCATTGGATTTGGGTTTGGATATTATTTTTAAGTACAGCAGATGATTTTTATGAAAACAAAACGTATAGGTAACTAGACCAGCTTCAGAGATGTATGCCATGTGGTGAGTACAAGTACCTTGAACGGGTAGACAGTAAAACAAGTGAGACAACTAACTACCTGAATATTTAAAACTCGCTAGAGATGGGAATAAAAACTGTAGTCTTCATTATGTACTGAGTACAAGTCTGTTGTAAAGCATTATATAAAAGTGTTAAAGTAATTTTTTATTAGAATTAATCTGATTATATCGAAAAAAAAAAATACTCGTACAACTCTAGATTTAGAACATTTTATTTTTAACTCGATCTTTCAAACGGCGCGTAAAACTATCATTTCATATGCTAAATGTATAGTTTTCATTACTTTTAGTGATACAGGAACATGAATATAAGGAAATATAGGAAAATTAAAGGTTTTTGTGTTACACAAATAATATATTGCGACGATATACATACATATGTATGTAAATACTTAAAACCAGCAGACATTTAAATAAAAAGCCATCTAGATAACAATGTACTGAGTACAAAAAACTTCAATTATTGCCAGTAAGTTATTCGCTGTTGTGCATTGAATACAAGTGAAATGTTGTGACGGCAAACATATTTAAAACCTACTAGTCATGAAAATATAAATTGAACCCATGGCCAACAAGTTATGTACTGAGTACAAGCACCATCAACTGGGTTAATATTGAAATATATTGAATACAAAATTGATATATTATGAATATGTGCAATGTGATAAATAAAGTAATCATACTAAGTTACGTACTGACTACTTTTACCTTCTGCTAAATTTATATTGACATGTATTAAATACAAAAGTGATATGTTTTGAATAGATAAATATTCCAGGCCCTCTAGCCATCCAAATAAATACTACAGTCAGAATAACAAGCTATGTAGTGAGTGAAAAGTACCTTAACCTAAGTCTACGTTGAAATGTAATGAATACATATAAAAGACTGGAATCGAAGATTGTTCTCAGCTAATTGCAGATACATGTGACATATGTATATATATATGAGTCCACAGAATTATTTATTGGATCTATTGTTCTTTATAAGTTTACGTATAGTGATTAACCTTTCCAACATGTAATGAGCACAAAAAGTTAAGTGTGGAGGAAATGAATGGCAGAGGAATACTGCATTTAGATTTCCTTAAAAGTGAGTTAAGTGATTTTCTAAGTGATTTGAACTAAGAAAAATGTTTTTGACTTTTTCATAGATTTTGACAAATTGATTTTCAACTTGAAAGCCACAAAAAATTAAACTTCCCCTTTCTTCAAAACTTCAATATTATACTCAATACTAAGGTCTTATTTACCTATTACCTTTTTATGCATTTTTTTTTTTTTTTGTTAAAAATCAATCATTCATCACGTACACGTGTTTTCAATCATCAATTCCCCAGACCACTATCCCACCATCCGTGCATATTGATTGACCTTCTTAATGTTTCATCAACTCAATTTAAAATTGAATTCGTAAAAAAAAAAACAGAACCCAAAAATCCATAACCCTTTTTTTATTCCTTTCGATTTCTTTCCCAACTTCTTCCACACCACCCATCATCCAAAATTGTGTCCTGCGGTCTTGCGCCAGCTATATTAAACACAGCCCGTCCTAATAAATAACTTATAAGAATCAATTGACAGCCCATAAATACTAACACAGCCACAAGAGAGCCCGATATTAACTTACCGGCTATAATACGAGGACGTCGCTCGTCATATATAATTCTTCCTCCCCCAAGTCTATGTTGTGTCACGGGACTAAACAAAAAAAAAAAAACATCTAAAAAAAGGAAAATAAAAAACATACCAAATCCACTTGCCCATCGATCAATCACCTCACATCCTTGATGAAATTTGGGGTACGCGACGCGTCGCCCTACTTCATCTCCATACACCTACCCTCAGCTCGCACCTTAATGTTATGAATTTGATGTTTCCTTTTTTTCAATTTCGTCACCACAAAGTTAGGTACTTTCATTCAATTTCTTCGTTGAGCTCCTTTGTGGGTAAACATTCAACAAACGCATATTTTGAAGAAAAAAAAAACTCCAGGAATATTCTGTGACATATAGAAAATAAAATCGGACCCCCATTTCAGTTGAGTTGAATTCAGCTGCAAGGAATAACTATATAAGAAACTCTCTCAAGGATATTCATTTCCGCAATTGTTACCAAGATATGGCTGCTGCTTCAATTTCAGTTTTGTTTCGTTTTTTAAGATATTATTTCTTCGTTTTTTTTTTTTTGACATACAACTGTAATATATTCATCCCTAGGGATGAACTCCAGATTTTCTTTCTTGGTAGTTTATTTCTTTTTTGTTGTATTTTTGAAACATTTTTTTTTTCTTGTTTCGCTCCAAGGTTTTCTGACGACGATGATGATGGTGCGAGGATATCCTTTATTCGAAGATGGCTCTTCTATTTTTGTCTGGATTAGTCTAATGTAGTACCACTTATCTGAGATTTTGACATGACATTGAAGTGTGTGAATAAAAAGCAAAATTTGATTTAAAAAAATAAAGAAGAAGAAGAAATATATATACCGCACCCCTCATGTGCTGTCACATTATCCTCGTCATCATCATCATCATCATCAACCATTTTATATATTCGCATGTTAATGCTGATATGGGGTCCCAAAAGGAGCTCTTGCATGAATGATCTTCGGTTTTGCATGCGTGTGGACGACAAAATGTCACATTTTTTCTTTGGCGCACATATGAGTGATTTCTTTTGGCATAAGAAATGGAAAAGGACTTTATTTTTGGTAAAAAAAGAGCCAATATATTGATTGATGGCGATAAGTGATTTTTTATGTTGGAAGTTGTCCACTTTTCACTGTAAGAGCGTCAAGTAATCTGTCGATTATGAATGAGTGATTTTGAAGGACAGTACACAGGATTAATGCGGCAACATTATATGTATATATTTAATTATTAAGAATGAAATGAATTTGTCCTCATACGTTCAAGGAAATGCCAGTTTATGAAACGAGAATTTACAGAAAACTAAAAAAAGAAACTCAATTTACAAACAAAGAAACTTGAATTATATAGCATGGGTAGTTTGCTGATTTCGAATGCCGCATAGTCTCGGTTCAAATCCTGGTGACGACAAAAAGTTTTATTTTCCATTAGTTTGTATAAAATAGAGACTTAATATCACTTAAAATTAGTCTACTGATGAACGAGATGGTGCTCGTAAAGAATGTTAATCAAGTTGTTGTTGTAATATTTAAACAACAATAAATGACTAAGACCCAGTGTGAGATTATTGTTAACCACCAATTAACATACTAGGGTTCAGTTGCATAAGTATTTAAACAGTGGTTCAGCACTTTCTTTCTTCCAAATTCAACAGATTAATTGAGGTTTTGCTCTGGTTGACGATTATGTCAATTTAATACTTGAACCAGTGTTAAACCACTGCTAATCCACCAAAATCGGAGGCTCTAAATACGTTTAGTTAACCCCGCATTAACTTCAAAAGTTGTTTGCTTATTTGTCTTATGAAATTTTGTTAAGGTCCTTCTGCATTCATCCACCATACTTAAAAATAGCAGGTGGAGTTTGCTATCAATCATTAAATATGCAGGCTTAAGTAACTTTTGGTTTAACTCACTGAAAAACTAGGCTTACAATATTTCCATGTACTTTTTTGTACGATTTGTTTGCTTATTTTTTTTTTGTTTTGTTTCAAAAATAGCAAGGAAAGGTTTTTTTTTTTAATTTTCAAAAACCTGACCTGATAGAGTAGTTAAGAAATGTGGTTAAAAAAATTCCCTAACTGTGTCAAATATATCGAAGAAAACGTTTGTTTCGAGGGTTTTTACAATTTTCAAACGAAAATATCTCAAAAACCTGATGTTCTGGAATTTTGCTGAATTCGAGTTCAGAACACCATAAAACCTTTGAAAAAAAGTGTTATGGTTTAATTTTGCTGACCAGTGTAATATGTTTTACAATTTCACTAAATAACAGTAAAATTTTGGGATAAAGACAAAATTTTTTAAAGTATTATATATTTTTGAAATTATCGATCTCCTAGTATAAAAAAATTGAATGTTTTTATAAAGAAGACACAATATTCAAAAGTTATGAGTTTCACGCTAAAAAGTGATTTTTTTTTTTCATTTTGCTTCGTTTGTTGCAATTGCGATATCTTCAGAAATGAAGATCTGCAAAAAAAAACTGCAAATTCTTGTGAAGGTCCCGTAGGTTAGAAATGCTTCTGCAGACGTTATACCTCACAAAAAAACAATGAAAAATAATTATTTTTGTACATTATATCGTTGAACGTACTTTGCTCCAATTAGTCCAATTGTGAAACCATAACTTCGATTTCCACCGGAAGTAAGTCATTTATTCTGGCGGATTTTTTTTTTGCATTCAAATATCTTACTTGCCAATAATAAAATTCTCTTAGACTACCTACCCATGCGTATATAATATTGATCAATTTCACATTAATCATAAAAATATTTACGATCAACAATAATTAATAAATTATCAATTAGATTTAGATAAATCAAAGCGAACAATAAAAGCAGCAGCGCGCGCAACAACGATTTATGAAAATTATGATTTTTATTTGTATATTTCATTGTGGCTGCGTGCAGTGCACTTTTGCCGCTCCGCTGCGCTGGAGCGGAGTAGCGACCGCCGACCGCACGCTGCCAATTATGATCGACTAAATCTGATGAATGCTACATCGCCACGTACCTACAACATACATATGTCGGCGTCAGACAGTCGAAGGATGATGAAGGTGCTCCATGGAAGGTTCCCTAGCATAAATTGGTACCGCCAAACATCGATTGTACGACTTCTCATGCAACACACATAACATACAATTCACATCGTGGCTTTTGGGTTCAAGTTTGTGCGCACTCGCGTTGTTCGCGCGCGCCCGTTTATTTGAAATTATATTTCTTGCAATATTTACGATGATCATAAAGAGGACAACTGCTTTTCATTCTCTGTGCCATATTTGGCCGCATAGCAATATATTGTTGAGATTTTTTTTATGTTTTTTTTTTTTTGTTTCACCG
Source organism: Syrphus vitripennis (assembly GCA_958431115.1). Classification (NCBI taxonomy): domain Eukaryota; kingdom Metazoa; phylum Arthropoda; class Insecta; order Diptera; family Syrphidae; genus Syrphus; species Syrphus vitripennis. The sequence continues at coordinate 136,768,927 of OY288108.1, read as the reverse complement.
TTGTTGGGCCGCTGCGTTGCTGCTGCTGATTGATTTACATCAAATCGGTGAGTTTATAATGATGAAATGAAAAATTAATATCACTGCGGATGACGATAACGAAGGGGTAAGAAGCACCAGGAGGCGGTGAGCGACAGCGGTGGCGCGGTGAAGGAGGCATAAATATCAGACAGGGCAACCACTGTACAAGGTTTATCGCCGCATCTCGCGTATAGTCTGTTTATGGTGCACATGGAGTGCGATTTATGGCACCTTGTATTGAAAGCCGTCCGTCAAAAAATAATATCTTTGTAAAATTCCTTAAAGCTTTTGTTGAATCGAGAATCGAGTATGTGCGGCTAACCGGCCGGCGATACGATGGACCTTGATTTTATGTGATATATTGGTATTGGAAGTTTTTTTTTCTGTATCAGAAAAAGTCAAGGATTATTCTGTTTTTAGAAATTCAACACTCATTGCGTTTGTTATGAATTTAACAAAGCTAATATTTAGCTGATTAAATACTTGCCTTTTACATGAATTTAGTAAAGATGTAAGAATTTTTTTTTGTTCTTCAATACATCGACTGTTTGGAGAAAGATCTTCAATCTTATCTAAGCAGAGGTTCTCAACGTACGCAAGAAGTCCATTTGCTATTCCGGTTGAAGTATATGGACGAATATGCGGTCTAACGGTCTAAAGGTAAACCCCTTTAAACAGAATTGGTACTTTTCACAAACAGAAGGAAAATTCCTCAGTTTGAATTACCAAAAATTGAAGATACCCCACTTAAGATTTCCGACAAAGTAAGATACCTCGGTGTGATCTTGGACAAAAAACTTAACTGGGGTCTTAATATCCAAGAAAGATACAAGAAAGCCATGATTGCATTATACTCATGCAATAGGATTCTCGGTAGAAACTGGGGACTTAATCCTAAAATTATCATGTGGATGTACACAGCCATTGTCAGGCCAATTCTAACCTATGGTAGTTTGGTGTGGTGGAGAGCTCTGGAGAAATCCACAAATTTGAAGACCTTCACCAAACTACAAAGAATGGCTTGTATTAGCACAACTGGAGCAATGAGGACTACCCCTACTGCGGGTTTGAAAGTAATCCCCAATCTCCCTCCTTTAGATCTATTTGTTGAAGAAACAGCAGCAAACAGCGCCCTTCGACTAAGTCAAACTAACATCTGGAATACTAGTCAAAGTGGCCATGCTTCCATTCTCACAAAATATATAGGCAACAGTATCTATACTGATTATTATATGACCCCTTACCTAGATTTCAACAAATCTTTTAGTACCAGCTTCCCCAACAGAGTAGATTGGGATAACAATGTGCCGCACATTAATGAGTCGACAATTACCATCTTCACTGATGGCTCCAAAATGAACAATGGAGTGGGTGCAGGTTTCTTCTCGGAAAACCTTAATCTAGCCAATTCATTCAGACTTCCTGACCATAGCAGCGTCTTCCAATCTGAGATCTTGGCAGTGAAAAACGCTGCTAAACACATACCCATGATGGCGATATCACATGCGGACATCACTTTTTTCATTGATAGCCAAGCAGCAATAAAAGCGATCACTGCCACTTAAATGAAGTCAAAGCTTGTTTCTTGCTGTCGCGAAGAGCTGAAGGTTCTTGGTATGCAGCATAGTGTAAGGCTATGCTGGGTTCCTGGCCATAGCGGTGTGCCAGGTAACGAAAAAGCAGATGACCTGCCGAGAGAAGGCTCAGCTCTCGATCCCTCTCTTATAGACCATAGCATAGGAATCCCACTATGCGTACTAATACAAGACATCAATAAAATTGTTGTGCAAAAATCCAACGAAAGATGGAATATCCTAGAAACCTGTGTTAACACCATGAAACTATGGCCTAGACATGATAAGAAAAGGTCCGATAGGATTTTAACTCTTAACAAAACCTCTTTAAGATGCCTTATATAGGCATTATAACGGGACATAACCTTCTTGGTTATCACAAAAAGAAATTGGGACTCAGTACCGATGACATCTGTAGAGGCTGTGGTGACGAGGATGAGCATGAGGACACTGCTCACTTTCTCTGTCATTGTCCATCACTCTGTCAGACCCTAGGCAATTACTTCTTCAATGAATTAGAAGAATTATTAACGCGGTGAATGTTGCCCTCCAAGTGATCGATCGTTTCGGGCTTATCGTAGACTAGCAACTTTACATACATGTATCGCTACAGAAAATAACGTAGCGGCATTAAATCGCACGATCTTGGAGGCCAATTCACGGGTCCGAAATGGGAAACTACGAGGTTACCAAACGTTTAAATCAATTTCATTGAATTTTTGAAAACAACAACAACAACTTAAAGGCACTACCACCAATTGTTTTTTATGAATTAATTTTCTTATTAATTCATTTATATTGTATTTTGGCCGGAACTATAGCTATTTCATGCTTGCCAGGCAATTATCAGACTCCTTAGTGGTGCCTTTGTATATGAAAACTATAGTACTATCATGGCGAGTTTTTTTTAGGGTTGCAGAGGTCCTGGTGGTGGCGCTGCAAAATGTGAGGTGTAAAATTCGATTTTGGGAGTCTTTAAGCGTCGAAAATTGGTGGTAGGGACAAGAATAGACTATTTTTTGGATTATTGCATCCAAAAAATATCAATAAATATCATTTAAAACCTCCATAAGCTCTCCGCAAAAAAAAAAGAGTAAGGGTTGCACAGGTAAATTAGATGTCGCCCCATTCGACTTCCACCATGATACTACTATAGTTTTCATATACAAAGGTGGTGCTGAGCTTTAATCCAATTATATTTTGAAGAACACTTGTAGGATTCGAACCCACGCATATCAGATTTGCTCAGTCTCAGCAGTCATGTGCACTTACGCACTACACCACTTTAGACCACTGACGCTATGTGTAGAGATGTGGTACTTGTTCATCAAATGCATTTGGAGTCACAGCATTTTTACAAGCGCCTTAAAATATGCTATCTTGTTGAATTAATCAATTGTGGAAACAGCTGTTCCACATGTTGCGCCATCTTGTAGACAGCTCCTGCACATCATGGTTGTTCCATTGAAGAACGAAAAACTCAGTCATCATGTCCTGACTCTCTTGCGATCACCATTGACTGTAACGTTCTGACTAGCATCGTTTTCAAGGAAATACGGGCAAATGACAATTTTGTTTTGCCATTCAGTATGATGAAAACTGTGGGAAATTAGAAGGAAATTGACGATTTTCAATGAAAAGATAACCTGTTTTTTGATGAATTCGTTTTTCAAACACAAAATTTCCATCTACAAATTGATAGTTGATACTCGCAATATGTTTATTTTAAATATGAATTTTGATTTCTGTTCATACCACTTAAGCAACAAAAAATATCTTCACATTTTTATTGTTAATCTCTATTTTATTCCACAAACAACAAAATCATTGCAAGCAATGAAATCAAATTCATTATTTCCCAACCTACGTTCTAATCCCCTTCTAAGTCCTTCCTACACCATATCCATCATCTCGATCTCATTACAGATCAAAAGAACAAATAAACAAAAACTTTTATTAAATTCTCCAAGACGTTATCCAAATTTTGTATCTTCGCAAGAAAGAAGCCAAAATCACATAATGAAAGGGGTTTATCGTCTATATTTAAGGCATACGATATAGGTATTGTGCGGTCCATTAAGGTCCATCGGAACTCATTAATCTAACCGCCCCTTAGGGTTGCGGATTTTCTTGTAAACAACAACTATCAACTTCGACTATATATAAGTCCTTAGCCTCCTATCTTATACCCTTTAACTTTGCCCTATAGTTGTTGTGTGCTGAATGTTAATCCCTTGCATTGCAAGGTGTTAATTCTTTTCGCCCAGATGAACAAAAATGAAAATAATTCAATTTTCAGAACTTTCATCTTCAGTCCAACACGTAAGCCTTCCATTTATAAAAAGACATAGAGAGAGAGAGAGAGATAGGGAGAGAGAATAAATGAAAAACGCCTTTCGGCATTTAGCTAACTTTATCTTGATTCTTTTGCAGCAATCGATTGGAAAAGTTCTCCTTTTACCACCAATGCCACCGCTTACCCCACTTCCTTGAATAACAAAAAAAAACAACAACAATAACTACGGAGGAAGCAACCCATCATCATCTAAGACCGCTTCAAAGAAAATTCCGTCCTGGGCTCCTGAAAACTTTTTCTATAGAGTTTTTCTCTTCTTTTTTGGTTTTTATTTTTTTTTCTTCTTTTTTGCTTGAAGATGTTGCCAAGTAGATTCTTCCAAGTTCTAATATTTTCTAACAAGGGTAGGTGATAAGTGGGGTGTTCGTGTTGGTTTTGGAATTCGATGGCTTTGGAGTCAGTATAAGAGGAGGAGGAAAGGGAGACCCTCGACAAGACTGTGGTAAGTCAATATCGGGGTAAAAGATTTTTCAATTATAAATCAATTTTCGATTAAAATTACTTTGGTTGTAATGGCTGGTGTTTTTATTTCTCTTTTTTTTCTTGTTGAAGCTTGGCGGTGTGGGTTATTTGGGTGTCGGTTTTGAGGTTGCCTCAAACCACTAAACCAAAAAAGTTAAGCATTGTCTTGATACGATGAGATTTTCGCGGATTTTACGCGCGATAGTGTCGTATCGTGCGAATAGTAGTGCCCTGCCTATCATCATCAGGAACAAAATCATATAACTAAATAAAAGTTTTCTCTCGAGAAATTTGAACCAAGTGTTGCCAGATCTTCAATTTAAATATTTTACAATGCAGTTTTGCAATCGTAGGTAATAAGAACTTTTGATTCTGAAAGATTTGTGTATCAATTATTCCAAAACTCAAACTTAACTTATGAGATTTTCCTGGAGCTTCTCTGGTCCCCCTCAATACCCTTGCATACCAAAAATTATTCTGTTACTTATTTCACTATGTAATTGATTTCCATTCAAAATTTCACTAAAATCCACCCAGCTGTTCCATAGTATTTGAAGGGCAAACATACATCTACGTTAATATATCGATTGCATGTAACTTAAATATAAATATTAAAAAAAAAATTGATGGTAATGCTATTCTTTTCCTCAATTTTCTTGCACCATCAGGAGTGTATATAATTTTAGCTGCAAATGAAAAAGTTAAATTGTGTGGTGTAGTTTTTTGGTGTCTTAAGAAATTAGTTTTCAAAGAAATTTTTGCAGGGTACATGGCAAAAAAATAAACGCAAGACTGCATTCTAAAGAGTTTCTCTTGGTGTGGTCGGGTAAAATGGAGTCTTATTCGTTGCTTTTGTCTCTTTATCTTTATAACTGCAAAATGAGATATACATGGATTTTTTTGTTTTGAGATGATGAGTTTTCTGCTTTTGAAAATTGAAATCCACGAAACCCCTTCAACATCAGTCGCGCTACCACTGCACTACCACAGTGAGTAAAAAAGTTCGTTGTAGAAGTTTAAGGTATTTTGCATCAATGATGCCATACTATATCAGGGTTTTAGTTTTTTTTGAATATCTTTAAACAAAAGAGTAGGAGCAACTCTCCCTCATCATTGGAGTAGCAATGTGGTTAAGCTTAGGTTGTAATAGTAAAAACAAAATCAAAATGGAACATCAATATCCAGAGGGTTCTTCGAGACGCGCTAAAAGACGTGCTTCCTGACGCCCTGACGTGTGCTTCCAGACGCATTTTAAATTCCTCTTATTGACGCGCTTCCTGTGACGCTTTAAGACGTGGTTTCTGAAGTGCTTCAAGACGCGCTTCAAAAAGCGTCCATTACGTATATTTAAGACGTGTCTTTCAAGCTTCAAGACTTTCATGAAATGTATAATGATGTTCTTCATGACACGCTTTTTGACGTACCTACTTCATGACGCGCTTAAGACCGCGTTTAATCACGCACTTCATGACGCTCTTACATAATTACGTACTTCATGACGCACTTCATGATGCTATTCAAGAAGCCATTTATTTCACACTTCATAACACACTTCATGATGTGTTTCATTACGAGCTTCATAACAAACTTCAAGACGAGCTTAATGACGCGATTATGGACGCGTTGATTGACGCGCTTCAACATGAGCTTCAAAAAAGACCTTTAGAAACGTATTTCTGGACGCTTCAAGTTTCATGACGCACTATGACAGGCTCCATGATTCCTCTGTAACCTAAGAACAAAGTTTGAAGAATATAAACTGTATTTCTGAAGCGGTAATTCTGTCTTGGAAATCTTACAATTTTTGATCTGCCTTCCTTTTTTTTATTTACAACCAATGCTTTGTTGCAGTATTAATAACAATAAAAGGCTTTTTTATACGAGTATAAACGATGAAACAATTATTCAAAAATATTCCTTTTGAAATTTAATAACACAGTCAAATGTCATTTCTTTACAATCATAACAACTATGGCACGACAAATGTAATTATACATATATCCTGGCGATGGCGCTGGCTTTGTGTTTACATCTTCGTTCGTCGAACGATTTCTGAGGACCGAGGCTGTGGTTTTATGAGATTATTATCTTTATATTTTTTTTTTTATATCAACTCCTGCAATTAAATGTAGTAGGTAGCCCTGCCGGGGTAGCACCGGCTATTTATATGTTTGCAAATTCATAAAGGTTGACCGCACAGATATGTTTATTTTATAGTTAGCGATTTGGTGTTCTTAAAAAAGGCAATAGAAAGGAAGGTAAATGGCGAGGTAATTATAATCTGAGATAGCCATGCAGTTATACGTGTGGTTATAAAGTTATGATGATTTTAATTTAATTTTAACAACTTGATTAGCAGCCAATTAAGATTGCGTGGAATTTATCATTCTGTACGACTTGGGTCGCACGTACTTACTTCATCATCAGATATCCTATTTTCTGAAGAAAAGATTTGAAAAACAAGCAGCCATAGATTTTCTAAAAATGTTTCTTAGACCTTGACATCAAGGGTGAAGAGAGAAGCTGAAACCGGTGGGTTAAAGATCAGTACGGCAAAAACAAAGAGGATCAGACTTTTGGAACTTCCTTATCTGTCGGTAGAAATTGTCAATGTCTCGGAAGTATTGAGGAACAACTCCATAACATTAAAGACCAAACTACGACTATTCCACTCCAATGTTAAATCCGTGCTTTTCTATGAGTGCCGCAACTGGAAAGACACAACCGCTGTTACTAGAAATCTGCAAACGTTCTTAGAGGGTTTTCTGGCCAAATCGTATCTCTAATGATGAACTTATGCAAGAACAGACCAGTAACCCATTGACTCTATCATGCGTTCAATGGAATCTTTTCACTAAGGCAGGCAAACAAGCAACCCGACATGGAACTACTTGGCGAATAACTGTCAAAAAGAAATCAGCACAACTGGGGAAGAGTTAGATAGAGCCGAAATAGTTCCCCAGGAGCCGTACACAATAACGAGTAGGATGTAGGAGTATTGGATGCGTATCCTGTAAGGGGAAACCAACGGTCATAATAACTTCGAAGGCCTGCATAAGTTAAAAAGTCACAATAATGTAGCCACTTGTGAAGAAATTTTTCGTCAGAATTTTTTATGAATTCTGGGTGAACGAATCTCCTGAACACTATATAGCAGCATCTTTGTTCATGTTCGCATTACCCCAATTTATGATTCATTCATTCATTCGAGGGGGTCACATTGACCAAGTTATAAAAAAACTTTTTTCCTTACACTTCTTTGGCTTTATCATTCCATCGCCATGTTTTTTTTTTTTTTTGGCGTTAGTAACGTCTTTTGTGGTCTACCTCTGGAAACTTTTTAAACGTACAAATCTACAAACCAGATCTTAATAGATCTTGGCCAACTGGAAACTGTATCGAATGCCAATGGACAGAGGAGTTATTTTGAGACTAAAAGTATACTTTTTAGAGTGTATGAAGTTAGCCCCCCTTTTTTGAATTTGTATTTTTTGAAAGTTGTTCCAAGTTGTTCCTTGTTTGTTCCGGATTGTTCCAAATTTTTTTTTGAAAAATATTCAAAAATGGGGGTTTTAGACCCCAAAAACCATTTTTGACCTAGCCCCCTTTTTTCGAAAATCGAAATTTTGAAAGTTGTTCCAGAATGTTCTAGTTGTTTTTTTTTTGGACTCCTTTGTTCAAAATTTCAGAAGTTATAAGCAAAATTCAAAAAAAAATCTAGCCCCCCTTTTTTCGAAATTCTAATTTTTTTCATTTTTTTCCGCTTCTAAAATTTGTTCTTACCATTGTTCCAAAATATTAAAGTTCTAAAATGTATATCTTTAAAGATATGGCCTTCGAAAGTTTTTTTTTTAAATCCAAAAAACGGTTTCCCAATATTTTATTTTTTTTTTTTTCAAAAACCTTTCATTTTGAATACTTGATTTGAGGTACATGTGCTGAACAAATATTCTTTTTGTACAATCATAATATCAGTCTGAAAATAATTTTTTAAAAAACATCTTTTGAATATTTTTCAAAAAAAAAAATTGGAACAATCCGGAACAAACCGGGAACAACCTGGAACAACTTTCAAAAAAGGGAGGCTAATTTCACACACTCTACTTTTTACCCTAAAGGTAAATTAAGAACAATGTAGTGAAACAATATTTTTATTTTACTTCTTGGTATGGTATGTCAAATCAAATTGGAAAAATATTGGTCCTTAAGGAAACAAAACTTACGAACTATACGTTGTAGAACAAATATTATTGACAAGCATTTTAAAAAATATCCAAACTTTTTATTTGTTTTTTTTTTATATATATAAAATATAAGTAAAGTATTGAATAAAAGTATACTTTAAGGCGTTTTAACTCTGAACTTGGTGCAGGCCCATTTCCAATCATAAAATTTGAATTACCTATCTTATCGAATTTGCATTAGGCATGTGAATTCTTCTTTGCAAACTATAAATTTTTTACAATAAAAATAATATAGGTAACTCATAACATATTAATAATTATTTCAGATAAATAATCTTATATAATAAGTATCCAATAATATATGTACCTACTTTACCATAAATAGTTTCAACATTTTTGTGAATTTAATTAATTTGAGTTTATTCAATGTATGCTAACGATGATGTGGAACTCTCTGTTTGAAGTCAACTCACTGATAAGATAAAATCAATCAAAATACTCATTTAATTTTCTCATACTTTCAACTACAACCATCTCTTCATTGAATGGTTCATGGTTACATATTTTATTCCTCTCCCAAATCCAACAAAATTATGGAAGGGTTGAAACGTATAGTTGAACGCGCCAATCCACCATAATATTACATCTCCCTCTCTTTTGGTCAATTTTATATTAATCGTACACATCCACAAAAAGAAGAAAAAAATAAATAAATTTAATTCACTTACTTTTCCTGAATTATTTTTGTTTTTGTAAAAAAAAAGAAGAAAAAAAAAAATAACATATTGTGCTGGTCCACCCGTACCGAAATCGACGCGCGTTACGTTATACACAATTTCACTCAACTTTGGCAAATTTAATGAAATGTATGTGCTCGCTGTCGAACATATTTTTTATGCCATTTAACTTTTTCGCATTAAACTGATTAAATTGATTAATTTACTGTATATATTTATATGGATATATATTGCTGTGTTTACTGCAGGCATGACGATATGGTATATTACAAGTCCTCCAGACTGAAGACCGATTGACTGCACACAGCAAAAGGGTTGTAGTAGATGCTTCTTTTTTTTTTAGTAAAAGTACATTTACATCATTGAAGTACGATGAGTATGAATTATTGTAGTGAGTATAGTAAAACCTCGCGAGATCTTCTTCCTTTCGTTTTTCATGGAAGAAATTGAAGGGAGGTTATGTATACGCTATACGCGAAATACAGAATAAAAAAGGGTTGAACACGAAAGTGATTGACAAAATAAACATTATTTTGTGAAATGTATGACGGATTACTCCACATATGCTCATCAGAGAGACAGTAACATTACATTCGTCATCCATTTGGCGAAGGTAGTTGCTTACAAAAAAAAATGTAGAGATTACCTAGTCGAATCTCGGGTGAGATAATATATCAAATATTTTCTTTTTTTTATTTTTTTGCTGAAGTTACAAATATTTGTTTTTTTTAAGAAAAAAAAAAATAAAATCAAAATCATGTTATCCTTGCATATATCCCTTTTTTTTCCTCGTCTGACAGGAGACACATGGTCTAATGTATCATACTTTAGAAATATTGGTTTTGGCAGACATGACATACGCAAAGGGATGTCTGGCTAATGGCCCTGGGCAATTGATAGAAATTCTAACTAGCGATCCGTTTGTAATATTGGGGAAAGCTTTGATGCTTAAACCACAAAATAAAAGTGTGTAGAAGCAAAGTAAAGTCAGATTTAACGATTTTTTTGGTTTTTATTTTAAATTTGATTGACAAGTTGCACTCGTATTTACTGCAATATTTCCGTCACTCAAAATTACAACCTTATTAGCATTATCAAAAATATCAACAAGATTTTTGACGTGTGTTAATTCCGTTTATATAATTATTTGCTAACGATTGCTTACAACGATTTTCGGTTCTCACTTTAATAATTAAGAAAAAGCAGATTTTATTTAACAAATTTTTCCGACGAAATGAAGTAGAATACAACACAAAATATTTATAAGGGTAATTAAAAACGTCAAACATAAAATAATACAATTATTAACAACGAGATCAACTGATTTTTATAACACCGAATTAACAATGTAACGAGTTGATGGAAGTTATCAATTATCATATCATATATATTTGGTAGCCTAGCCATAAACTACGTCAACCGAATTGGAATCATAATACTTTATGTGCGAACATTCAGTTTCCAAAAATCTGTATTTCATAATTCTGTCTTCTGTATTTCAAAATACTGTATTCCCAAAAACTATTTTTCAAAATTTTATATTTCAAAATTGTTTGATCATCGAAACTCTGTGTTATAAAAATTCTGTATTTCAAAAATTATCAAAAAAAATTTTGGATTTACAAAATTTTAATGTGAGGAATTCTGGATTTATAAAATTTTGGAATGCAGAATTCTGAAAAGGCTGAATAGTAGAATACAAAATTTTATGTTCAAAACAATTTTGGAATGAAGAATTTTTTTCAATTGAGATCTTTACGGAAAACCAGACAATTTTTCAAAAATATAATGGAATTAGAAGGAGTTCAATTATTCTAAGTTAATAAAAGTTTTTGAGATAGTCTTCTTAATATTTCTGATCTCTAATGCACCTCAGCTAGCTAATTGATACAGGCTATCGATTCTTTTGATTATTTTATTAACAACCTAACCGAGAAATGAAAGGCTGCGTTAAGAATGCTGTCCAAAATTTGGATTTCTAAGAAACATGTCTTCAAAACATCGAGAACATGTGAGGCGCCCATTGACTCTATCATACGAATACGCACTACTTGGTTATATCTGGGGTGACCTTTAATTTAATTACGTCTCCAATACACAATAGCGCGTAGGAGCTGTGGAACCCCTATTCTTACCAAGGGGAAACTCACAAGCTTAATAGGACTGATAAACCTGTAAATGTTCCTGGATTTGGATAATTGTAGTGGAAAAATGAAGCCCACGTCTATAAGACAGAACTCGGCATGTATAAGGTAGTTACGAAAATTCTTTTTGGAAAAAGCAGCATTTTTAGTTATTGTCTATTTCATAAAAAAAACATGTAACTGCTTATTACCTTTCCTTTCCAATATACGAGTACACACAATAAGTCTTAGCTTCTTCTTTTAACAAAAAAAAAAAGGAAAAAAACTTCTTTTAGAGTATCATTGAAATACCAGAACATTTTAGTTTTTATTTTAACTTAAGTATCTGCCATTAGGAATGTCAAATGGCCAAACATTCAAAAATGCAATGTCAAACAAAAAATAACGCCACCATCAGGACCACATAGCCATCAACTTTAGTTATCTATACTTTGGCCACAAGACACAAGTCTCAAAAACCTTTGGTCCATTTAACCCAATGTCTATAGGTACCTCCAACTTGTTCGCATGATGCCAAAAGGCATTTTGACGAATTTATTATGGAGATGAATGGCGCCCACCAAATGCGCAAAACCATCAAGCTCCAACATAATAATACAATATATAGCCAAGTCAAAATTAATCCTCTCTACCCGCCATCACCGAATGGTCTGCTGTGGCATTTCAATGGCAGTTCCGTGTCCACGTTGATTGATAATAAGTTATGCCCGTTTTTATCGCGTTGCCATCGTCATCATCATCATCATCATCACAATTTAATATGATGGCCCCCTCGGATGCTGTCCAAAGTCTTGTACATACTGGCCTAAACAAATAAAATTCAAAAGAAGAAAAACAAAATTAACTGCAGGGAATTCTCGAAATTCCATAGGGCTCCATCGTGGTCACATGTTCGTCTCTCATTCAGAATCCCTCATTCCGGTGGATATTAGCCGAAATTTTAATTACCAAACCAACACGATTAACTATAGAAGAGCTTATGGTCCATCATCATCATCCGGCATCAGGGCAGGGTCCTTCAGGAAGAAGAATAACTTTTGATGGTTGACATCTCTCTGAACCATATTACCAATTTCCAAAGTATGATGGCGACACGACGTCATCATCATCATCAAGCCCGCTCAGGTATTCATCATGGCCAGTTCGACTAAGAGCCAACAAAAAAAAAAACCGGGCAGCGCGAGTTAATTGATTGATTTATTTCTGAGAAGATACTTTTTGTAGGCTGTGTAATATTTTTCTTGTGAAAAGGATTTCTGCGATGATGGACTCTTCTTTGTGAAGGGCAAAAGGATTGTTTTCGCATAATTTGGCGTTTTAGAAATGTCCACGCACGGGAATATATTTCGATTCTTTGGTGGTCAAATTTTGAGCAATCCTACCAATTCCTGTATTGAGGAGGGAGTATACGACGAAGGGAAAGGTATCGGGATGAAGAAGAAGTTGCTGAAATGTAGTCGGTTATGATTTTATGATGTTTTGGGTGGGTTTTGACAGACAGGCGTCAGTCAGGTGGAACTTGAAGAAATCAAACAAAAAAAAAAAAAAGACGGCGGGACAAATTGTGAAAGATTTATCATTTTTTTTTGTCGTTTAAATGTTGAATCATTTCGGAAGTTGCTTTTGATATTATTGTCAGAATTTTATAGAAATGTTTGATTTATAGCAATTATGAAATATAACTTTTTACTTTTTTTTTTTTTTTAATGCACGTAGTATTGGCTTGACGTTTAAATAAGTCTTTTTAATTAATGTCAGGTTCACGTTTAAAAAATCTTATTAAGAGTTTAAATTTGTGAAGGACATTTTTGATTCGCATAATCTCTCTTGGAATCACAACTGTCCCAATCCACTGCTTCTTTAAGGCATATTTGCAAATTTTGTGACTGATTTTTTTTAATTTATGGTTTTTCAAAAAATCTAATTTACATATTATTATGTTTTATACTGTGCTCAGTTTTTACGCAACTTTTAGTTTTAAATACGTCTCGTTCTTCAATTATCAGGTTGTTTATTTTTTGGAGTTTTAAATTAAAAAACAACTTGCATACCTTCCAATTTTTTTTCTAAATTTTTTAAGTACATAATTGTGTATTTAAGAAATTAGTTTTTGAAAAAATCTGTGTAGCCGCAGAGAAAACTGTGGTTTTGAAGTTTTTTCGGCGCTTTATAGTGGATAAATCATTGAACCAAAAAAATTGTTTGAAGAATATGTTTTTAAAAAATTTAATAAACTTTAATATTTAGTAGATGGTCGACCCCAAAAACTGCGAAAAATGAAAAAGGTTTTAAAAAATTGTTTTTTTTTGTTGACAATTTTCTATGTGAAGCCATATCCGTTGGGTCAAAATTTGTATTGAATCGGCTGCTTATAAAACGCAGATATTTAAACAAAATCACGAATTTTTTATTATATCTTAAAGTAGACAGGATGAGGTTATGTATGGAACAACACATCGGGCAGATGACCGCCGCGCCGCCGCTTTGCTGGCACATACGCGATCTTTTAATGAAATTTTCAATGACCGTTTTGTATTAATGCTGTGGTATTTCATTATTCCAGTGTCCAATTTCCTCTTTTAAGGCTTGAGTCGTCGGCTTATTCACATAAACCATCGATTTCAAAAAAACCTCAAAGAAAAAAGTCCAATGGTGTTAAATCGCACGATCTAGACGACCAATTCTGGTCTCCAAAACGCGAAATAACATGACCGGGAAATGACTGATGCAGCAATTGAATTTTTTCCCTGGCTGTATGAGATGTGGCGCCGCCGTCTTGTTGAAACAACATCCCCTCCACATTCATTTCTTCAATTCTAGGCACGAAAAAATTGTTTATCATTCCACGATACCGAACACCATTGACTGTTTGCGCTTGGCCATGATTCATTTTCATAAAAAAAGGTCCAAAAACGTTGAGGATGCATTTGCTTCTCGTGAATCACTCGAGGATTTTCGCCGCCCCAAATGCGACAATTCTGCCTATTGACGAAGCCATCAAGATGAAAATGGGCCTCGTCATTAAAGATGATTTTATCGGCAAAATCAGCATTTTCATGTTGTCTCTCCAATACCCAATTAACGAACTCCCTTCGCTGTGCATGGTCAGCTGGCTTCAGTTCCTAAGTCAATTGAACTTTGTATGCATGAAGACGCAAATCTTTTGTCAAAATTCGCTGCATAGTGGATTTGGAAACACCAATTTGCTGAGCTCGGTGTTGAGGTGGATGGAGTTTGAGCGACATCATCACTTACTGCTGCGATATTTTCGGTTGATCGACCTGGTCGAAGGCGCGTTGTTGTCTTTACATCAGTGACAGACCCAGTTTCAGCAAATTTTTCCATCAATCGCTTTACAGTTGACTCTTTTGGAGCATTATTGTAACCCCAAATTGATGGCAATTTGTGAACTGTAGCCGCAAAACTTTTACCATTTTGGTAAAACAATTTTACAATGAGAAAGCATTGTTCATTCGTGTAGCGTTCCATTTTTATTAACCTTATACCTTTTACTAACAAACAATAATAATTGTTCAAATGTCAAACAATGACACTTCGAATGGCGCCAAATTTAAATCTTGCGTTCTTGTTGGGACACCCTTTACATATAGAACGATTTAGAAAAAAAAAACTTTAACTAACCCATACACATATAGGTTTCTAATAACAAATCTTAAACGAACCACAACCTGTTATAAAAAAGCCAAAATCATGAATAATGTTTGCCCTGCATTATTTCCCACATTCATTGTCACTCAACATTTACATGATTGCACTTTATTGTTCAGTTGATGACTATTTGCATCAACTTCTCGCAATTTTCATTACCACTCCAAATGTGCACCATATAATCCATTTAAGAGGCCCTCACGCATTATTACCTCCTTCCTTCTTGGTGGCTTATACTAAGTAGTGCTTCCATCAAAAAATATTGTACCCTCTCGAAAACTCACTCTCATCGCAGATTACCATATTATACAAATGGTGTGAAAATTGTGCGTGCAATTTTTTTTTAACAAAAAAAGAAAAAAATATAAAATAAAAGATTGAGTTGATTCCGGAGTGTAAAGTACCTACTCAAAAATGCACATGAACAATGAGTACTCCAGATCCAATATAGAAACCACCATCAAGAAGAAAAATAATAAAAAAAAAAATTCGTGTTGAACATTCGAGTACTTAATGTTTCGTCCTTGAATTTCTGTAAAATCAAATTTGATTTTCTTGTTGGACAATTGCTAACAAGGATACTTGATTAATTTATATACTTTATAAGTAAAACTCATGTTCATGATGGAGCATTTACTTGAAGTGGTTACAATGTGTATTATATCCTGCTGTGCTGTGTGGCCCTCTCTGGACGCACTTAATTAAAGGAAATTTACTTTTTTTTGTGCGTTTTGAAGGGAAACCACAATCCACAACACTACGCCACAAACCACACCGTGGTTTCTTTTTTTTTTTGTATTTTTTGTGCGTTCTATTTTCTATTTCAAAGGAATGAATAAATATTTGATTTTTACACGCACCCTCGAAATTTAGGGATAATTTTATTATTTTGATAAGAATTATTCAGTTTTTTTTTCTTTTGGAAAAAAGAAAAGAAAAAGGAACAAAATTACTTTCGGTTCGTTTAATTTTCAAGATTTGGGAAAATTTGAGTTATTTTAGGAAAGTCAATCTTAACATAAGATTGGGTATGGTTTTGCAGGAATCTAAAAAATATGGTTTATGATTTTAACTTTAAGCTTCTAAAAAATATGAGAATTGAATATATTAAGCGCAACAATCAGTCACGATGAGTCGCGCTCTCTCTCTCTGGTGGTCGTACCAACTACATATTTGCATTGATGAATTTTGGCGAAACCCGACAAAAATCTGGTTTCCGCAATCGATTATCGCTAATCGATGACGATGAACCCAGTTTCCCAGTTAGAGAAGGAATTCATGTGGTATAACATGGACAACTTAGGAGTTAGTGAAGTTAAGATAATTGGGCTTGAGTAACTTTAGGTCTCTCCAACTCACAGTGTACTGTACTATACTCTATCCTAGAAAGGCGTTTGAAAGCTCTCGGGAGTCTGGCGTTCTTTCCAAATCAGCTATCAAAAGCTTAATTTCCTTGGGAGCCCTTTGATGACATGATGTTAAAATCTGAATAACAGGTTTCATGACCTAAAAGAACTGTCTTCTTTTAGTCTTCGGAGGAATATTATGAGGGCAAACATGGGAATGGTTACTACAGCAAAAAAACGTACAAATAGGAGATCCCAAGAAAACTCCCTCCAGAATGCCTGAGTTTAATACCGATTTGCCAATTTGCTCAAGAGTTCCGCAGTCCATCAAGGGCATTACTTTTCAAAACCAATTGAAAACAATGAGTAGCTCTTCCAAATCATCCCAGTCAAGCAGCAGGAAGAAACGAGATAGTGTCTACTTATCACATGAAGATGAGAAAAATTCACCGCAGCGTAACTTCATCAGAAGAGATCTCAAGTAAGCGTTATAGTTAGACCGTCTACACAATTACCAAAGGTGTCTACAGATCTAATAAACACTTGCTTAAAGTCACAGACGGATCCCTGACAGTTCAGGATAAGGACCAGCTCAAAAGGTGGAAGAAGCATTTTTCATCAGTGAAGTGAGTCCGACGTCAAACGACCCTCCCGAAGTAACAATTTTCTTGGAAGTAATGTCTCTATTGATGATAAAACCCAACTAGATAGAGAAACAACTTTTTCAAAGCTTAAACGCCAAGCCATGTCTATTCTGCTCCAATGTTGAATACTTGCTTCTTTGTGGGCGCAGCACTTGGAAAGTCAGATCCGCTCAAGATTACTAACTCAATCGTGTCTCCAATGCCCAACTTCATACCAAGAAAAAGTCAGGAACTCATTGGCTCTTTTATACGAACACTTTAGAAGTATCGAATTGGCTAAAAGTTATTAGTGCATTGTGAGCAAGCGATACAATGGAACCTTAGCAAACAGACAGGCAGACAAACGGACCGGCCTAGAAGTACCTGCCGAAAAAGAATCAAAACAACTGGGGAAGAGTTGGAGAGAGTTGAAATACAGGACAGGATAGCGCGTAGAAGAAGTGGAGGCTCCATACTCCGAATGGGGAAACTGACGGCACTCTGGTGTACTTATCGGGTTAGCATATTAAGAGCATTTTGTAGAAGGTCTCTAAAGGTAATAGGGTGCTTTTTTGATGCTGCAAAAGCAACGTCATCCACATAGGCAATCACTCAGTAGCTTTTTGCCTCTAGGGAGGTCAATAGAGTTCAAGTTCCATAGAATTAGAGCCCCCCTGTGTCGTGCCTCTTGTGACAGATCTTCTAGTAGAAAATTCGCTCAGTTTTGAATTCAGCATTTGATTAATCTCTAATTCTTAATTTTCCGAGCGAGTCATCTACTTTCAGAGATGACAATGCAGATGCGTTGACATTGCTTGAAGACCAAATGACTTTTTACCGACTTAATATTTAACTTTAGTCATTCTTGGTTCAAAAAAATTGTCTAGGAAACATAAACATACTCAAATTACAGAATCCTCTATTTTAATTCATTATGTAGACAATATGTGAGTTTACTTATACTTTGCTAACAAACTAATTGGCTATGCACAAAAAATAGTCCATTTTGTATTTCAGTCAATAACATACAGGACACATATGTAACTAGATCTACGCACAAAATCAATAACAAAAAAAAATTACTTTTGGACACAAAGCAAAAAGCTTTCTAAATTGCCATCATTCACATCACTGCCCAAATTATAATAAAATATTTAAACTTGTTTATCATCATCAAGTTAAATAGTGTTTCGCTTTGATAGAAAACAACATTTAATAGTATAGCCATAGAGAGTTAGCCCTCAATAAATATGTAAATATCCAATTTGATTTTGATAGAAAACCATCTAAAATACTTTTGAATTATTAAAACCCACTTTTATATGTACATATAACTACAAACGTATAATAGAGTAAATTTATTTATACAAAATACCTCCATCCCCTTTTGGTCACTCAATGTGTCCACCGATAAACTTTGACAACTTAAAACAAGGAAGAAAAAAAAAATACTACTCGACAATCACTCACATCTCTGCAAATCCACAAACGCAAAATGTTCAACAAAATCAATGCAGTTTTTGGGGTCTCCCTATACCTTACCAATAATTCTCACCCTGCGGTGGGTATATGGTTCGGGCTTTGCACATAGTACAGAAGCTCCCCAAAAAACTTGCAAGGACTTTACTCATTTACATCTACCTATAGACCACCGCCACCTACCCTCTGTGATATGTTCCTGTTTGCTAGTGGCATTATACCATTTTGGCCATTTGGCAATCTAACTGCACTCAGGACGCCGTAAATATTCGAAATGTCATTTGAAATCCTAATTTACGCTCTCGCATTGTGTGTGTGATGAGCATCATGCAATCAAAATTTAGAATTTCTACACACAAAACACAATACACGACCCTCAATGCTCACTGTCCTGTATAGTGTAGTCTCATCGCAATGTCCTTTTTCCTATACCTACTCGTATATTGAACCCCACTTTATGCTTTAAATCAGCTAACCCAACACTATACATCAACCCCCAAAAACAACGATGCTCATCACAGAGATATAGAAGGTACCTATAGGAAAATTAGTGCAACATAACTTGTAACGGTATGATTGCATTTTGCACGAGGATGAGATACATCCTTCACAAAGCACACGAGAGAGGACACCACCGTCTTCCCTTTCCTCCCGAAAACCCTCCTGGGGGGATTATTGCGAATGCGAAATTTTGCGTACCTATTCGAGATATGTAGATCCTGGGGTTGTTTTAGATATGGTTCCCAGAGTCATGATAAAGATGGAGGTTATAAAGGCAGTTTTGACGCAAGGTATGCACACTGCGCTTTTCGGTCCATTGGCATTGGAATGAGCTGAAACAACAGTCATCGACACAGAGTCTACACGAACAGATATAATATAGGAGTCCCTGAATGTAGGAACATATAACAAAATGACAGGACCAAGCAAATGAACTATAGATGGGGAAGAGTGTGGGCGGGCTTTTTGGTGGGTTGAATTGGTAAGCATAATCGAATATTGGCATTTCTGACATAAGTCCAGATGGATTGTGATGCTCTCTCCGATAGTCGATATAGTTGGAATTGTTGATTAGAAATGTAAAGGGTGATGCGGATTTTTAATAAGAAGAAAAGTTATTTGTTGCACGTTGCCTTGACTGATAATCTTCTTCCAGAAATACATATTTGAATTGTTAAATTGGTTTCCTTTGAAATTTTCAGCGAGTCCATGCTACACTGTGGATCAGCGATAGGCTTTTAACACGCTTGGAGAACTGGACCTGGCCTAACAGTACAACTTGGAGAAAAGGAATTAATTTAGCTGGTTGATGGAGAAATTATCCCCAACACATAGATTTTATCACAAGAGATCCGTGCTACCAGATACAGCAAGCAGCAACATTAAAAGAATTAGATTCAAAGTTCAAAGTCTTTTGGGAGGACAAGGATTAAGACCGAAATTGCTAGAATAACCCATACGCAAGATCAAGGGGAAGGGTATTTTCAACAATTTCAGTGAAACCATCATCAAAAGTCTTTTAAACATTGAAGCTATCATCTTTACGATAAAAAATATTGCAGCATCAATTTAAAAACAGACTTTTGACCTAATAACAGTGTTTCTTATGAATTCACAGTAATTGCTGACTGTCTGTCTATTTTATATCATATTCTATCTAGAAGAAATCAGGAATAAAAAACTGTATTCAGTGTCACAGACAATGCAGCGTGGTTGAAGTTATCATCAAGTATCATCAAGCTTAATCAAATCATCCTTCGTTACCAAGAAGCCAGCTATTTCACCAAGTACAGAAGATACTAAAAAAAGCGTTACTTACTTACTTAGGTCATTGGACCAATCGGTGGGAAAAGTATGCAATACATGCACCAGCTAGAACTACCAGGTAAAGAGAACTTCAGTTTGTTAACCCGGAATTTCTTCCGAAGTATTGTAAGAAATTCCGAACTATAAAATTAAGTTCCATTTATCTGATAGTTGCTTTTCGTAGTTCACAGTTCTTCTCTTCCTCCTTTTTTTAATGTTGGAACGTCGCCATCACCTTTTGGTATTACAAGCTGACTCTAGAGTTATCGTTCTGATATTTCTCGAGCTTCATATGAACAGCGTGTGATTCGAGTCGGACAAGTCCCAAAACTAGATATTGCTGTCACCTTCAGAAGCTTTACTGAACTTTGGTTGAGACACAGGTCAACGGCGGAATTGTTGGTTTACGTAGC
The DNA here is from genome assembly GCA_958431115.1 of Syrphus vitripennis. Taxonomy (NCBI): domain Eukaryota; kingdom Metazoa; phylum Arthropoda; class Insecta; order Diptera; family Syrphidae; genus Syrphus; species Syrphus vitripennis. The sequence goes on along the minus strand of OY288108.1, from coordinate 136,748,113 downwards.
AAAGGTTACATTGTACAATCTACCTGACGGGAGAATTGGGTACTGTTGTTGCCATTTTAGAGCTGGCAAAAGCCATTTTTAATAATTTCAGCATCAACTGCAATTCTGCAAAGATCTTCCCTTGATCATTGTCGTTCAGTTCGAGGTTCAGGAACTGTTCCTTTTACTTTCTAGTAGAACCTTCAAATCTTGTTCTTGGTATAACATTCCCCTTTTTTCAATCACGTATTTCTCATAGTGCTTTTTTTTTCTCTTCAAGTCCCACCAAGGTTTTGTCAAAGTTTGGTCGTACAAAAACCAGAACGTCAGATGCGGCATCTCTGATGAATATTTCCACTGCTACGAATTCCATCCTCGGAGCAATTCCTTGTGTTCGGGTGTATGAAGCCGTTAAATGTCTACATTGCGGTTGTAGTCCAAGTCATAGTCAAGTCTGCTAACGCCTGCATTTCCGCCGCATTCTATTTATTTGGCAATGGGGATTCGCGTGTTCGTTCACATAGTTGAATCATATGCCTTCTTCAAAAAGGTAAGTTTTCAAAATGTCCTACATAGCATAAGACATACTGTTTTATATCGAAATCTTACTTAGCAAGGTGTGTGTTCGTCGAGCATTGAATAAATTAAGAAATCGAACAATTCAAACAGAAACATTTTTGATTCACCCTGCACTTAAACCAACAACATACTACATATGAGCACTCAGTGTCAATTTACAAAGTCATGCATAATTGTTAGCGAATGCACTTTGAACCAACGGCATATACCTAAACAATAAACATCATCAGCATCACAAATACTCGGTATCAATAAATTTACCTATTTGTTAGAAGGTACCCTTAACTCAACCTCCATATTCTACATTTATAGTAGTTATAAGGTTAACAACACCCCCTGTAGACCATTGAGCATAATGTATCGCTACCAAATTGCTGACCCATTGTGTAATCATAAAATCAACGATGCACCACTGTTATTGGATTAGAAGCAAACACATACTCAAACTGCAAATGCATCATCATCATCGTTCATTCCCAATTCCAATCAAAGGAAACAAATTTTCATTTGCGTATTTTCACAAAGACCCCAAAACAAACAACCAACAAAAAAAAAAAACTATACCACAGAGAACTTGGAAAAGCACAAACCTATATTCGAATGATGCAGCGTTTTAGAAGAATTTCAGAAAAAAAAAGAACTAGATATCCAATTCCCAGAAATGCATTTTACAACTTTACACACAAAGAAAACATCACATCACAAACTAGTAGCGCTTCATCATCACGGACCCAAAACCATCCTCATCCTCATATTATCATGATGGCATCACATATCCCAATTAAAACGGAGGGAGCCATAAAATAGTCGATCATCATCGCACCGCGCTCAACAACACAGTGAAAACGAAAACGATGACATTTTATATCATCGTTTGCATCATCAATATCATTCCCATCATCCACCTGTGTTCCGAGAGTCTCTCCATCCGATCCGGACAGATCGATGTGATGCACCAAAGTGTCCAAGTCACAACCTAATCATGGGTCATAATATACCCTTCTTGTAGATGGATCACCCAACGGTGATCATCGCCTATGGAAATATTGAATTTCATTTCTAATAAATCTCTGATCGTCGAGGTTTTCCAATGAAGTCGTAAAGATTAAAAACAAACCAACAACAGAGCTGCGATTAAATTTAGGTGGCCTGATGTTCATTTCATAATAAAGGCCAAGCGAAGAGCGAGGCCACCAAACTGATCGATCAATAAAACGAAAGAAAAAAGAAGAAAAATACGAGTGGCCCTGATGTGAACTTTTTATGGCCAAAAAGTGGTGATTGCGTTGTTGGTTGTTCAGTTCCTGCCGCGATGCATCGATCCATTCAAAATATTTCGATAATAAAATTAAAAAAAAAATGGTTCCCTCTGGATGGTGCGATCAGTCAGAGAGGGAATCACCTTCAACTTCAACGCTGATGGCGATATGAAATTAAAGGGTGAAATGGTATTGTTTCTTCGCTAATGGAATTCCATAAAGGTTAACCTAATAAAACAATAAAATAAAAATAACAAAACAAATAAAAAAGAAAGAACAATTAGAAGAATAGAATTCGATCAGCCCGATTGGATGGAAAGAGAAGAAAGAAAGAAAAGAACAAAATATTAACGCATTTTCTTGGAAAGGCTTTCTTTCTATTAAAAATCAACAAAAAAAGATAAAATTATCATCGAAGAACGATTTCTTAATTGCACCCAAAAAGTTTCTATAACAATTATCATCGATTTTGTATTCTCTGTTTTTCAAAACAAAAATAAAATAAAATTAAAATGTATTTAGAAGCAATAATAAACGTTAAGTGAATAATAAATTTAATACTAAAATGCTATAAATTTTAGTTTGGATGAGAGAAGAAAGCATATGGGAGCGTGTAGAACTATAGATAGAGTTGGTAAAGTCGGTGAAGGAGAGATAATTTGTGCGATTGCACGATACTAAACATCATTTTGGAGTGTGTGTGATGTTGTTGTTTAATTAGGTTTTAATTGCTACCAAAAATGTTCCAATTTAATAGGCTAATGGAGACCTTTAGGAAGGTATATGGACCAGGACAGAAGCATTAATCGATCTCACTTCTCATCATTTTAGAATTGGAAATGGTAACTATTGTGTGATTGGCTATTGATATGGATGGTAGAGAAGAGTAGATGGGAAAAATAATTTGATAGCATTTCTAAGAAAACATAACACTTGCTGTATGAAAATCATTCAAAAATTATCTTTAATTCTTCATCATCATATCTTTTAACAAACTGCTCTTTGTTGCATCGATGTTCACTATCGTATACCGTCATCCGCCATCCTATATCTAGCTGTTCAACGAAATCCTCATTTAACAACAAATTAGCTTCCTAAAAATTAGATCGAATTTTTACTACTTACATTGTTCGTCAACTTCCTGCCGCGGGGCATAGGGGGGCTTACACTACTTCAACGCGACATCGTGTACGGTTCCTGGAGATCTATTCCAGCTCTCTCGAACTCTTCCTCAGATGTGCTGATAGTGCGGAAACTGTCCTGCTCCTATATTAAATCCGTTCTTGGTAGTTTGTAGTTGTTTCTTCACTATTTGGACAGCCAGCAGTTGGAAAACAGCATTTAATTTCTTAATTCGGCTGTCCAGTTATTCCAAAGTTGAGGAAGTTTCAAGGCTGATACATTCTTTTTTTGTCGTATTGTTCTTTTTTCCAGGTTGTTGTCATTTGGTGGAGATTCTATGCGTCTCGTCGTCTATTTAGTCCAGGTGTTTGAGGTATGCTTGCAGAGTGCACAGAGTTCTTCCGTATCCATTCCACAAAGCCACTTGCACTACATTACTAATCACTAAGAAGAACAGTGATGGTGATAACATAAAGCCTTGTGTAGACACAGTTTGGATGCAGAACGTGACATATGCAGCTTTGATAATATCAATTCCCCTCCTGGGCAAAACAAGCTAGATGAATTCTCTATTCATACTGTCGAACGCTTTTTCAAAGTTGATGAAGAGCTGGTGAAGTGGGATCGAAGTAGTGAACATACTGGTTGATAATGATCTGTAAGGTGTTAATTTGATCCATACACAGAGATCCAGTGCAGATTCCTGTTTGTTCGGCGTGGAGCGTGCATTCGAAATTTTGACCAAAACTGTAGACACCTGTTAACTCTGTGTTCATTCTGTACACCGTCCAACTGTCACACTTATTTGTGGCCTCTTCTTCTGACGCTAAAGTGTTGATATGGTTACATTTTCTACACTCTAGCTCATTTCTCCCTGCTTCTTGAAGTGTTTCCTTTCTTCTTTTTAGTTGATTTATCCTCCACCAGATTTCGTCAGATAATACAGATTACTTTTACCTTGCCTCCCACATCAAAGAGTTTCCAATCGAAGTAGATGTGAACCAGGGAAGGGTAGTGAGTCAGTTGCTCTTTATTTCAGTCCTTAGCTTTTCACTTGAGGATAAGGTGAAGAATCCGAAAGTGAATTAGTGAATCATAAGTGAAGAAGTGAAGCGAATAATTGCAGCCAGCGCATCGATATGAAATGGATTAGCGCACTAGCGCAAAAAGTACCCTATACCTATCCTGTCTATTTTCTGATCCACACGGGTCTATTACAGGTATGAAACAATGCTTCCCAAGTACGATCTGTGATCAACAGCAAATGGTCTTGGGATGACTTTATGAGAGTGCCGAGAAATCTCAGCCATCTTCTGTGATCGAAAAATTGTCTCTAAGCTGAAAATCTGAACGGAAGAATCTACCATAGCGTAAATACGTTTTACAGTTTTGGACAGTAAATAAGACGCACAAGAGTGCAGCTGCAATGACAGCAGGTGTGACAAAGCTTGATCGAATAAAAAACAAGAAAATCAGAGGAAGCCTTCATGTCAAAAATATCATCTTTGATAAAATAAAGCATGACCAACTATATGTACAAAGAAGATGCCTTGAGAGCCCAGTTGAAAAGACTATGCCACACGAAGCGAGGTTCCAACCCTACCGCAGAACAAAGGCAGACGCAAAAGCATATGCAATGGGCCTTTAGGTAATTGGCGTCAGACATGTAATCTCTAACCGGGAAGCTTTTCGACGATTTTTTAACATTAATCCGGTGAAGCCCACATGTAGAGAGAGTCTGGATCATGACAGTCGTCGGTAAAGGTGGCCCTAAACGACGAATATGCTCGCCGAACATGCTCGTGCTCGCTGTTATATTCGTCGTGTATAGGCTTGTTCGCGAACGGCTCGTTGTTGGCAAAACATTTCGATTTTCTCGTGTTCGTTGGTTTATATGTTCGCCGTGTAGGGCCTCATTTTAGCTGTAAACTTTGTTGTTGCATTTCTTTGTCGCACTTGATGTTTATTCTTTGGAGAATTGGAACAAAATGAATGTTCGCAAAATGTTTTCGCCGTGTAGGGAGAAATACAAATGTTCGGCGAGCATGTTCGTCGTTTATGGCCACCTTTAAAGAAGTAATATGAATTTAAATACATCTTATATAAAAATGAATGTTTGTCTGTATGTCATCGATGAACTTAAAAACAACAGGACCGATTATTATGACATTATATTAATATGCTCATTGATGCCATTCGCCATCAGGTGGCGTAACAACGTGCACCGGGTATAGCTAGTTTATTATATAAAAGTTATTTCTGGAAAAACACAAGGCAGTCATTTAAGTCTTTTCTTTTTAGTTTATTTATTAATTTACAATTTACCATCTGTATAAAAGCATAAGTCATTATTATATATATGTATATTAGAGAGAAAGAAAGAACCCTAAATTTTGCATTTTTCAGTCAAACAATTTAAGTTAAATCTATTAGCAGTATATGTATTTAATAACAGTTGAATAAACTAAAGAAACTAGAGAAGGTATGAAGAGGAATCTACCTAAAATATCCAAGAAAAACACAGATGCCTACAAAAGTCAATGAATTAAAAAAAAAAAAATATGAACACATTCCCTTGGGGTGAAATTTACATTTATGTTTTTTTTCAATTTTTTTGTCGACAAGATTTTTGTTAACAAAATCTTAAAAAAATAAAAAAGCGTTTCCCCGCGCACATCACACATATGCTTGCTCATATTCCTATAAGTAACTTGAGCGGAAATACTGGTGTACCAGAGTCTATACAAAATTGGGGGATTCTAAATATCCCAAAGGGGAGAAAACGACACCCTCTTAAAATATGTATATATAAAAAAAAAATTGAAAAAAAAACCCATAACGTAAATTTATCATGCTTAATATGGCACGTTGTTTATTCATCCCCCATTCTCTAGCGGCAGCCCCCATCAGTTTACAGCAATGGCACTCCAACCCCCATTGGCATCATTGTCGTCATCATGAGACTCCTTAAACACACGCATCCTTGTCAATGTCATCCATATATGGATTCGAGTTCGTTCTTGTAATATGTATATTTTTTTTTTTTGATGATATTATATCAGAAAAGGAAGAAACTGAAAGCATCGCACGAGATGAATGAATTAAATGTAAATTTCGCAGGATATGAAAAGCCATAATGGGTGCCATGTTTTTTTTTATATATATTAAAAGTGCGATGGTTCGGATAATGACACAAGGCGCCATTGCTATTTCGGGTGTATCGTGCTGTCGATTTACCGACATCGTCGTCGGTATACAAGCTTCCTACCATACCTACCTATATTTTGTAGAAGTAATTGAATTAAGGATATTTTGGAAGGAGAGTATTGGATAAATTATGCTTTCGCGTGTGACTTCTGACGATGTATAATGTCGATTGGAGAAATAATTAAATTTTCTTCGCAACTGTCAAATACTGGATTTTTTTTTCTTTCAATTACCAAAATCAATCTTTCAAAAATACATCCTGATGAAAAATTACATATTTTTTTTTTTTTTTGTGGAAGGTGGTTTGACTAGATGTTTGATAATTAATATCCCAACACGTGCACTTTCATAAGTAATTGCTTGCATCCTCCCCCAAACTTGACTTTTGGTATAGGTACTGTCACATTGCCGCGCATCCACATGACATCAACTAATCACAAAAATTTATTTTTCAAATTAAAACTTCCTCCAGCGCATTATTTAGAGATATTAGTGGTGAAGAGGAGGTGGAAAAAAAACTCGACTCACCTTAGAGACATAAATGATCCATCCCCCCACAGGATGCTACTGCCAAGTGTCGAGATTTATTGAATTCAATTCAATGTCATTGTAAAGTTCTTTGTTGTAGACGGAGGCGCGGAGGCACACGATGCTATAGCGACGATGACAATGTTTCCCTCGCAATTGAACTTCAGTCAACAAGGTCAAGAAAACTATCTTTGAAAATCCAGCTCTATCTCTGTATAGCCTTACAGTTCATTTGAGGGTGTTGATGATCCTATTTTTAACAACCGCATCGAACACAAACGACAATTTCAATTGCTCCTATGTCACTTTGTTCGATATGGACTTTTTTGTGGGTTATGATCAAATTATGGATGTTTATTTTGGGAACACTTTAGACACAGTTATTCTTATTATAATTTTTTTTTTTGTTGTTTACACAAAGTGTGGGGAAGGAAATAGTTGTTTTTTTTTTTTTTGGTTATGTTATTAAGGGACACGTGCCAGTCATAATGCACAATTTGTCAGCATGTACCACTCTAATTGATTCACAAGTTCGTTTAAAATATTTAAGATTTGGTTTTAAATTGAGTATTTTAGAAGAAAAGAATTTAAAAAATCAATATTTTTTGAGGGTTGGATTTGTTTTCCATATGGTTATGGTTTTTATTCAAATAGGAAGGTTGTTGCTTACTCTGAAGCAAAAAATGTTTTGAAAAAATAAGTTACACAGATTTGGTTCTAGCTTTAAGTTGTCAAAGATAATCCACGATGCTTAGTTCTTTTGTAGAAAAAAACACGGGGAACAAAACTAATCAATCGTCAATCTTTTCTTAAATTGGTAATTGGTACAACTCGATCGACATTTTCTTATTGGAAATGGCAAATCACTTTTTGAAAGATTGTCATCATTCTAACAGCTATAGTTACCTACCTTAAATGAGATGGATTTCAAAAATCTGCAGCATTTGACTCAATTGACGATTGAAACTCAACTAAAAATTATCAAATGCTGTAGAACATATTTTATTCGAGAAATCGTATTATTTTTTTTTCAATTTTATTTTACTCAGTAACCTCTTATTATTTCGAAAGTTAGCTAAAACAATTTTTGTGTAGTTGCCAAATTAAACCTACCTATATATATAAATGTAATGTTCGTCTGGAGTTTCAAAATTGTTTGAATCTTAGTACCGCACTTTTGAGATATTCACAAAAAAAAAGAGGCTGGGTGCGACCCACACTGATAACTTCCCATCTGTGATCCTGAAAACTTTATATTTAGGTTTTTTCAAATAACCAAATTTTCTGCGAAACAAACTTTAGCTGTTAAATTCAAACAATCATTATTTTAAGATTGAAAAGCATTTTAATTATTTAAAGAGATTTACGAAATGCACATAATATTATAGAGATTGTTGATGTATAAGTTGTTTCCACGTGACCCAGGAGGTAAACTTTCACGCGTTTTTTTTTAACGAATGTGGAATTTTCATAGTTCTGTTTAAATTTTTGTCTAAAATGTCAGTTAAGTATATGTCAAATATATACCCGCTGTAAAAAAATGTATTATGTATAAAATTAAATACCTGATGGCAAAGTCAATATCATTGCTCGTTCTCAAGATATTCGAGTCGAAAAACCAATTTAACCACTTTTTAGTTTATTTTTTTTTTAAATATTTTTTGTCAAAAACTGAGATTAGATATTTGTCAAAATTCAACCTTTCATAAAAAATTGTACTATGTATAAAATAAAATATTTTAGAAGGCACAATCGTTGTTCGTTCTCAGGATATTCGAGCTGAAATACAATTGCAACTACTTTGCTTTAGAAATTTTAACAGTTTTTGATTTTTTGTTAAAAAACTGAACATTCAATATTTGTCAAAATTTTATCAGTTGCTAACAATTATGTTATGTAGAAAATTAAACAAACAAGAAGTCAATATCGTTACCCATTTTTGAGAAATTTTAGTCGAAAGACAATTTATACCAATTTTTGGTAGAATTTTTTGTAGTTTTTAATTTTTTGTAAAAAAAGTGTCCATTGAATTTTTTTGAAATTTTCACCAGTAGTTAAAAACAACATTTTTCGTAAAATAAAATTATTTCAAAGTTAATATCGTTTTTCCATCTAAGGATATCTGAGTTATAAATTTTTTTTTTTTAGTTTTTTTGATTTTAAAAAATAACGGTATATTGATTTTTTTCCAAATTCATATCAAATTTGTGTGACGTCATAATATGTCGAATAACATTTATTTCAAGTCAATAGCATTATTTGTTCGTGAGATATTTTAGCCCAACCAAAATTTTCACTTCTTTTTTAAACTGCTATAGTAAAAAAACAACTGATTGAATATTAATAAACGCCCTTTCAGCTTCTTTCGAAGTTATTATCTGTAAAACAAAATTTATTTCAAGTCGATATCTCTACTCGTTCTCGAGATATCGACGACGAAAAATGCTACCAGAACGTACGGACGTACGGACGTACGAACGTACGAACATACGAACGTACGAACGTACGTACACACACACACACAGACATCTCTCTAAAAACGATTGATATAGGCTCTAGGGACCTTGAAACGTCGAGAAATGTCAAAAATTTCAATTTGACAAATCGGACTGATTACAATAACTCCCTATGGGAAGTTAATAACAACTAATTTATGGACACCGTGAGCAAAAAACTGATTAAAAGTAGGATTTGTCCAAATTAAAAAAAAAAACATTCATTACTCAAAAACGGTTACGACTCAGTTTGAAGTATTTTTTCGTGACCTTGGATATCACCATTTTTTGATTGGACCATGATTAGTGGGACACTCTGCATCGTATAACCAAACCAAACAAAAGCATGACTTGCTATATTTTTCTGTAAGATATGAACAAATCTGCAAGAGATTTACTAAAAAACTTAATAAATATTTCACCCCACTCAGAAACTGTTCATTGTGTAACAAGAGAAATTCTTAAAAATAAATTTTGGAAGACTTCTAGAAAAATAATTTGTTCCTAAAAAATACTACCTTCTTGTTGGTGCTTGTTAAATCAATCCTTTAAATGATAAAAATAAAATCTGTAAAAAAATCACCTAAAACATTTTTTCTTTCTTCAAAATTTAAAAAAAAATTTAATTAATTTTTTCGAGATGTTATTATTTTTTCTCTAAAATGTATACCATGTATTCGAGTATTCTGAAAACCGTTTTTTAAAAAAATTCAAATCTACAATCAAAATTTGTAAAATTTATAAAAATTTATTTATTTACTTTTTTATTAAATAAAAATAATTAAAAATCTAATATTTTTTAATTTAACTTTTTCTAAGAACCAACGCTATTCTGTGATCCTTACTGTGAGTACAGTATATCAACCTATCGCAATTTTTCAAAACTGTTGTATCGAAACATCTCAAAAAATCCTTTTCCTCAGTATATTGAAATGTGTTTTCACATTTATTATCAAGTTCATCAATGGGAAAAGGAACTAAGAACGACGAAGCTATTTATTAAAATAACTTATCGTCATTTTAAAAACCATAAAGAAATGTTATCTTGAAAAAAAAAATTCATAAATTTTTATTGGTGTTTGTTTTTCCTATTTTGTGTAACAACATACCTACTCTCCATTGACCAAACCAAAAGATAGAAATTCGTCCTAACTAATTTTCTTTATATACATACATAAATAAAATATATACCTACTCCAAATATACCGCCACTCATACCTTATTGAGAAGAAACTTTTTCTTTTCCACGTCCGTTTGCAATAAAATTTTGATTATTATCCTTCAGTTAGCCATAAAAATAGATCGATCGTAAAGTTCATACAATACGATGAGTAACGAAAACAATGCCGAGAAAAGCAAACAAATCTGCCCTCAGACTCTCCTACCTGTGCAATAGGTATACCTAGGTATATATATATACCTAGGTAGTGTTGTTGGAGGTGTAACTCCTTTTGCACTAAATACATATCCTTTTACTCCAGGTACAAAATTGAACATACGCTAGAAACCACAAATCAGATTTTTAGATGCTATTTTTCATAATTCACGCAGCGAAATTGGCAGAAATTTCGCCAAAAAGGATTTTCGAACAAGGCGATCTTCATTTCTTCAAATGCAAATCTGCCTGAGCAACCAGAAAAAGATCAGGTAGCCCAGTGACCGGAAAATCCGATTGTCCGAAATTCTATTGTTGATGAATGACGATGGACATAAGGCTGCTAAGAATTGTACGACAAAATGACAAATGAACCAAAAGATTGTTGGGTTTTTGGGCGAAGACAATAGGCTGGGCACCATTTAAGCAATTAAGTTAAATATTTTGCGAGCTAATTAAGTGCGGACGAATAGAGGATTATTTGCATTGCAACGGATTCCTCCTGAGAATCGGATCAGTATCGCATATGTATGTCTTGGAAACACATACAAGTCGGGTTATCTTTGATAAATGGTTTTATATTTTTCAACCAAAAAGAAAGTAGGCATAGCCATATTTTGATGTCAATATGCAGATTTAGAGCTATTACCCTTTTGTTATGCGAACACGTTGTTCAAAGAGGTCCTTTGTATATAGAACTCACTATACTTAAAAATATTTCGGGTATTTCTTGAGAAGAAAAAAATAAATCCTTTCGATATGCATGAAGAAGATGCATTGTAGGATGCAAATATTTACTGAGGATAATTTATCAAAATACTTGAAGGTCATTTTTGAATGCAATGGATACTTTCGCACAGTGATGGCTCTGATGTCCAGCTGAGTGAAAAGAGTTATCCTTCGAAATGTTATTCTTCATACAAAACATTTTAAAAGCAAAAATCAGTTGTAAAATTTTATTAATGATCAAAGGGAGTGTGAATTTTTAACTGAAGATCTTTTGGAACCTTGAAACTTGTTAGAATTCATTTGAATATTTCTTCTTTCGCACAAATTAATCTTTTTTGGAGTACACATTAACTATATGAGATTGACCTTGAATTTTTTAAACCCAAACGAAGGATAATGAAAAACATCGTTTTCTATTGTGTTGATCATTCAAATTTGAATTTATTGCTGCTTCAGTTTCTTCGATGAAAGTCTCACTCATTGATTTAGCTGGTTCCACTTTAGGCACAGGAAGTTGCATTGAATTTGTAAGCATTGAATTCTATGCAATTTTATATTTTTCAGTCTATGTTTGGTCCTTAGATCAGAGTTTAGTTAGGTAATAGTTCATTAAAAAAAAAGAGTCGAAGGCAAGAGAGAATCTTGAGCCTTGGAGGTACAACTGCAGATCTTCTTTTTCATCATTCAGTGCCGATTGTCATGATCTCGACTGGGACAAGAACTCTCGCTCTTCAATTATTCATGTAAGGTTCCACTCATGGAGTTTGCCGAATTAACCCAACCAAGCTTCGACAGGTTCTAGATTATTCTGCATCTAAGACCAACTAAATGCAGATTTCGTTGCTCTTGTTTGATCAAGGAGTTTTTTACGCCTGCTTTTCTTCCGTATTAATGTAAGTAATGGGTTCTGATCTTCTTTTTATATAACAGTACCAGCTAAGTTGGCCATGCTGTATTTTGCCGTGAAGAACCTTTTTTGGTCACATAAGATGGCAAATTAAAATGAATTTGATGGCATGATTAAAAGATCCTCGTAATCCCTAGGTATCCAATACATTTAAACTTTTCGCACTTAGGAATGGGTTTTCGGACTTTTTCGCACTTGTGTGTTTCCCCCCAGAACATCTACCCATGTAAGGTCTTCACTTATGATAGCTGCATGGTCAGTAAGACAAAACTGATTTAATTTCAGATCCATCACGTTATCCTCAAGCCTAAAGTGAAAGATTGTAATAAAAAGCAAAGGACTCAAGATGGGTACACCTACTTTGATTGTGAGCTCTTCAGTGATTCTTTTGAATGCTTTCTCAAAATAAACCAATACAATATGCAAATCTCTGATTCTATAGGCTAGATTACATCTGCGGTTGATTTAGCCTGAAAAAAACCTTCACTGGTCCTTAGACAGCCGTATTATTTTTAGTACCTTGACGGCCATCCAACACCCGCCCAACGATCTTCATGGCTGGTGACATCGGCTTAACAGTACAGGAAGCTGTCACAATTTCGTGTTTCACCCTTCCCCTTTGTAGATTGGGAAGAAAGTAACTTTCCCTAAACTAATTAGGTTTTTGGTCACCGAAAAAATATTTGTACACCATCTTTTTCCATACCGTAAAGGGTACCTCGTCTGACCCATTAGCTTTCCCCTTTTCGGAGTTTTTCACCGCGACACTTCTTTGACTGTGTTCTTACCGACTTCTTCGTTTTTAGATGCATCTATTGGAAAGTATAGCTTCGGAATATCTTCATTTGAAAGTCCTTCTCAATAATTTTACCATGTTTGAAGAATTTTGTTGTCATTCAAAAAGAATTGGCCTTTGGTGACGAATCTCCTGAAAATTTGTCCTTCTCTGTTTGGCGATTTTAAAAACAGTTGGGTTTTTGTGTTGGCATGTTGCAATCAATGAATAGCGTTATTTGTATCATCAGGCGTAGGAGATATTTCCTCCAGCTTCTGTCGTTGTTTTTATATTCCGATAATATTCCATAAGCAATTCCTTCGCAGCAGGGATTACACCGATTCAATTTTTTGATGACAAAGGAAATTTGTCTTAATATTTAAGAAACGAGACCTGTTTTCAGTGTTTCTTCATTCTGTTTATTGAACGCGCTTTCTTTTCATCGTCCGTTGCTCCTTCTATTAGTATTTCCATAGGCTTCAAATTTTTCGAACAAACTTAAAAACTGCGAAATGCCTTCTCAAGTTTTCGATACTGGATTTCGTTGCTTGATCTTCTTAGTTTACAATACCGGTGATTTCCAGGTGTATCAACACGAGGACTTACATGCATATATGTCGTTAGGTTCATTTTGGTGAGCAAATGCAAATTACAATTTATAACATAAAAATTCTTATTTAACTCTACACACTCAGCAAACGTGACGTACCAACTTCTCTTCCCTTCAATAACTGGAGCCTCTAGACTCATACTCAAGGAAGGAACTAGATTGTTCACTACTCATTCACAGAACTTGTTCCTAGCTTAATAATACTTTCTTCTCAATGTTAAAACAACATTAACATAACCACCCGCTTGTTCCTTTTGCCTTAACTTCCGATATATAAATTCCATAAATCAAAATACAAAATTATGGAAATCTTTTCTTATTCATTCTCAACATCAAACCTTATCCGGTTTCTTATTTGCAAAAGTACTTTTCTGACATCGCCAAACCATTATCTACGCATTAATGCACGCAATCAATGCATAAAGAAAAAAAAAACACTACCTACCCCCTCACGTCTTGTATCTACATAAATTTATTTATTATTTGTTTAACTTGAGCAATTTCTCAATCAACTAATATTTACATTAAGCACGGAATGTGACAAATAAAAACATAACGCCTTCCGACACGTGACCTCATATTATATCCTTTTCTTTTTGAATTTTATTAATAACCATCATCTAGGATAATCATTTCAATTTCAGCGAGTGAAGCTATACGGCTCAGAGCACCAAGGACATTATATGATGAAAAATATACGAACGAATTAAATCAACCCCTCTCTATGATGATGATGATGATGTGATGGTGATGGGATAGCAAACAGTAAACACAACAACTACAAAAAAAAAAAACGAAGTCTCTTATTATGTTAACACATTGTCAAAGCGAGTCCTGTGTCAGACAAAAGCAACAGTAGCATAAAAACGGAACGCGCAACAGGATCAGATCAACCCCCCGAATTATGAAATTATTTTCCATAAATCCCCTTCTTTCCGTTTTGTATATTTTATTATTATAACCACCAGTAACCGAGCGACGACGCGACGACGATGACAAGAAGTCAGAAAGAGCCTTCCATGGTGGTATGGTGAAGGAATGAAGGTCCTTTTGCGTGTGTGATGTTCCTTGATGCCAATACATGCCACGTGTCGATATTTAGGACCCATTACTCGGCGACATGGCTTTGTTCCTGTTTAGACGTTATAAGATGATGAGGGGCGAGAGTATTTTGTTTTTATGATCCTGGTTATAGATCTTATATAGCTGACTACAATATATTCGTATTTATAAAGATTTTTCTGTTATGACGAAATGTTTATTCGTCATATCCTGTGTATGAGCTCACATGAAATAAAATAATGATGCGATGTATCCGGTGGAGTTGAGGCTGGAATTCATCAGATGGTCGATGATGGAGTTGTCGGATTTTTATGACGAAATCTGTATAGTTTTATGAGTTCGCTATATATTCCCCTTATTGAGTTCTGATGGTTCTTCAAAAACCTAATTTCGTTTTATGTGTTTGTTTTGTAACCTAGTTATTTTCATTTCTTATACAAAATTTGAATTTAATTATAGCGAACATTTTTTGGGGAAGTTCATCCCCCTAGGTTCAAGGTTATTGCCACCTGGAGCAAAACCCTATGTCAAATATTGAATTTATTTTTGCATTTATTATATAATAACAATTTTTGGAGAAGAAAATCAAAAGTTTCTTAACTGCCATTATATTCCTTCAAAATTCATTCATATCATATCATCATAAACCCTAAGGTATGGGGTATACCCTAAAACGAAAACATTATAAACAAATAAAAACAGAATTTTTAAATAAACAGCAGCCAGCCAGAAGCAGTTGTTGTTGTTGTTGTAAAATCTATATCTAAACATTCATGGAAAATATTAAAATTCATCATACCAAACCTATACCAACTACACGCTACAACATCACACACCCGCAATCTAGCGATGATGATTGTAAAAAATCATAAAAATCCCATTAAAATATATTCAACAGGGTTTTTGTGTTTATATTTGAAAAAAAAAAGAAGAAAAAAAAATTTCAAAAACTAATTTTTGTATATCCCACATTTAATTGCCCCTGATGTGCGTGTGCGACACAGCTAACAGCCATACATAGTGCGCAGGCGGCATGCATCACAAAAAAAAAATTATAACTTTATAACTCAAATGGCAGGGATGTGCACAGGATCGGTAATTATAAACCCTTTAATTCCGTTCTGATTTTATACGATTGCATTTCCAGGGAAAAGAATGGTAAGTATAAGGTATTGAAGAAAAAAAAACAGGGCTGTCGATGTGGGAGTTGGGAACAAGGGGAATGTGTGCATCATATTATTTTAGGAGTAAACAATTATAAATATAAAATAAATACCGATAAAAATATGTTGTGATGTGATGCTGAAATTGTGCTTTCAATGTGCTGTTAGTATTTTTAAAAACTTGTAAACCTTGCAAATTCTATGCGGGACATTTTCGATTCTTAGAAAAAAATTTACTTCTTTTTATATCTAAGAGTTTTTGAAAAAATTAAAAAATTTGATAAAAATCATTCGTAAATTTGCAAACTTACGAAATTTCAAAAAATGTTTGTGTTCCAATGTATTTTCGTAAGCAGTTTTAATGGGTGACGCATAAGTTTGTCCCTGCCCATTCTTTTTAAATTACCGTAGAAGAAGTACCTAAAGGGTGATCTTAAATTTTCTTTTTTTTTGGACACCTGTGAAATTTAAATTTTGGACGCCATATTGGATTTTAGTTTTTATAAAATTTTTGATTGCAGTAATTGGATGATTGTAAGATTTGGAGAGCTATATTATTTTATGCAAAAAAATCTTTTAACCCCGTTTGAAAGGATAAAGTCTCTCTATATTATGCGGCCAACGGTGTTTCAGACCGTTTGAAAAATCTTTCTAAGCCAACTCCGTGGATTGGAATGTTGACCGAAATAAGGGTTTCTCCAATCCCCCTGATAGGTATCAACGACTGTTCTCATTCTGCTGGATACCAAGGCTTTTCGCTGCGACACGTTTTTAAAAATTTGTTTGAGACAACAAATCGAAAACTGCCATGCCAAAATTTTTGGGGGTTTTAAAAATATTTATAATTCTCAGCATTGGCTCACCTAAATTTTTCTGAAAAAAATGATAATTGTTCTTAAATTCTAGTACAAGTACTACTAGGGTTTCTCCAATCCCCCTGATAGGTATCAACGACTGTTTTCATTCTGCTGGATACCAAGGCTTCTCGCTGCGACACGTTTTTAAAAATTTGTTTGAGACAACAAAACGAAAACTGCCATGCCAAAATTTTTGGGCGTTTTAAAAATATTTATAATTCTCAGCACTGGCTCACCTAAATTTTTCTGAAAAAAATCATAATTGTTCTTAAATTCTATGTAGTACAAGTACTACTAGGACCTGATCCCTAGAAATTTTGTTTTTAAATATAAAGATACCACCATCTCCCATGGACTAATATTTTTGGTTTTCGATTTCCTGAAAAACGAACCATTTTTCTGATTTCGATATAATTTTTATAGATAGGTACCAAAAAATTATTATTATAAATTGTGGATATTCAATATCAAAGTTTTTATTTTAATTTTGATATTTTGGAATATTGAAAAGAAGTTCAATTGTATTTTCTTGAAAATTAACAATTTCAAAAACGGCTCGAAAGAATTTTTAAAATCCGGCACCTAACGATTATTCTATCTTAAATCTTTAATATTTTCTTAAACAAGTTGTCTCTTGAGTTAAAAATAACTGTATCTACCTCCCATACAAATGTTTGAAAAATGCTCGAAATGCCTACTACTCTTATAGTTTCTTTATTGGAAACGACAGCCCTGTCAAAAACTACAAAAAACCATTCAATTTGACTGATTGGGTGCTGTTTTTATTGTAGTTGTTGTTATTTTTATTTTTGAATGAATAGAAAGAAAAAAAAAAGAATCTCACGAAAATCAGCGGAAAATATTAAAAGCAAATAAAATTATAAATGCACACACATGCACACACTCCCTCATAAAAATTTTGAGAAACAAAACAAAAAAAAAATCCAAAAAATCCTTTGAAGCAGTAGCGCATTGCACTTTTTTTGATTGTTTTTTTTTTTTTTTGTTTTGTTTTAATTTAAATTTTACTTTCATGGAAAATGATCATAAAAGTTTCATGTTGTAGGTGCCACAAATGGAATACAAAAATATTAGACGAGACCTTATAGTAGCACTATATTAAAGTATGGGCAATAATATAACACTGGGAACGATGCAAGACTGACAATGTCAATAAAATTGAATGATAAATTGTTATGCGTCCTGGTGCACATCCTTTTTCCTAAATTTTAGTGTTAGTTGTAGGTTATTCTTTGTTTATATGACATCATAAGATAGGATGGGATAGGAGATTGGAAGAGAGAGAGAGAGATAGACTGATGTTATTAAACTTCATTACCTATTACATATATTATGCCGGCCATTAAGCGTTAGTTAAGCATTAGTATGTATTTATTATTTTGGAACCCGAGTCGGCGAGTTAAGGCGAGTCATCTCACTTAAATCAGAGAGTGTCGAGACTCTCTGATTTTCATAATTTTTTTGTTTAAATAGGTATATAGGTATATAGAAATCGAAATTATTTTAAAAATGGCTATTGACTAAATCTATTACAAAGGAACAAATATGTTAAAAGGCTTTTATGATGAATAAGTTTTTTGGGACCTAAAGAAGATTTAAACCAAAAATGGTCCTAAATTCACCCGTGTGTTTCTGAGAGAAAAAATATTTCCTATCAAAGAAAAATGATTTACAAAATTAACAGAAATATTTAAGGAGGAAAATTAGCCAAAACCAACATACTCGTAAGAATTCGATATTTTGATATTCTTCGTCATAAATTTTTTTGAAAAAGAAATACATGAGACATCTGGACATGGAAAAAAGGAAAAGCAAGTCTCGCAGTTTTCCAAAATTATTTGTTGGATTATTGTTACGAAAATTCAAATCATAAAAATGGTTAAACATTTCTTTTTTAAATTTATATATTGAAGGTTTTGAATGAACAACAACAACTTGTGTGTTTTACCACCAAGTTCAAGGGCTGGAGTTATAGCTATTTCAACCCGATCATCAGACTCCTTTGCTATAAGTCGCTTATGTTCAATTAATTTTTGAAAATTGCCCGAGCGAGGCTTGAACTCACGATCTAGCGATTGGGAGGTCGACGCACTACGCATCGCACCACCGCTGCCAATTCTGAATTCATAACCCCTAACAGGTTTTCCAATTATCAAGTTCACTTGAACTGACTAGCATTTTTATTAACTCACACAAGTTTTAAATTTAGCTTTTTAGTATTTTTTTTTAAGTGCATATTTTTTTATTTCTTAAAATACCTAAAAACAACAAACAAAAATCCTTACAATCGAATGTGTAATTTGTATCAGAATTTTTGTTCGATCCATTATATAAAAGGTTTAAACTTCAGATTTTAAAGATATTTTTCTTATGCCGTTTTTTTAATAAAAGTTATGAACAATTTTGTGAAAAATTCATAATACTCGTAAATGGATTTTTTGATCGATTGTTTGATTGCTTTATGTAAATTTGCCTGCGTGAATATTTTTATAAATTTTTTTAAATATTTCTTTTTTTGAAAGAAAATTAAATTCTCAACAAATAGTCTTTGGAGTTAAGTTCTCTTAGTTCTCGAGTTATACCAAAAATATTGAAAAGTTGTCAGTGTGGCAAATTGAATTTTTATTTTATCCAAAATTACTGACTTTATTGTAAAAGAAAAACATTTAAAAATAATTTTAGGTAGGTACATATCTGATTCAAAAAATAATTTTAAAAAAAAGTTATGTAGGTAGTTAAAAGTTACAACAAAAATATCCTTCGGTTAAAAAGTGTCAAAAACTAGAGCCTTTGTAATAAATTCGTTATCATTAATGTTCAATTTCCAGCATGCATTTTCTTACGTGACATACATGAATCTTTTCTTTTATTTTTTTTCTTATGACACACTCGTACAACTCGAAGAATAATTATATCCTGATTTTTTCTAATCGAAAGGATCATCTTTATCAATGAATTTAATTGGCGCCGAGTCATCAGGTTAAACAAAAAAAAAATGTCCCACGAAAAATGAGTAAGAAAAAAAAAACATTATTTGATACCTGACCCTGCAAACACTTTGCGTAAAATTTAAAGAAAGGTATATATCGTGTATGTTATGTGTATGGATGTATTTAATAAAGGACATGACATTTTTTTACTTTAAGTCTGCATTATCCTTCTTTCCTTATGTAGGCGCCATAGTCTGATAAAATTTTATTTATGTGTCGGCTGTAATTTTAATTTATTAAAAAAAAAAGCCAAAACAAAAAAATCTTTACATGAATGAACAGTTTAAGTAAGAGCGAGTACTTACTTACCTACTAACGATACATATGGCCATTTTGTAGGGGCAAATAAAAAAATAGGACATTTTTTTTGCAGATGCATTTTAATATTTTTTTTTTCATGTTTTGTTTGTCCACAAATCTACAAACAAAACATGAAAAAAAAAATATTAAAATGCATTGATTTGGTTTGATGGGACATTGCTTGCATTTTAAAAGTCATATTTGAATCGACTTAGGTTTTGTATTTTGTGCGTACCTAACTTAGTGTTACCTTCAATATTAGATTAAGGGCTGGATTCTTTTTATAAGAAAAAGTAGTAGGCCCAAGTCTTAAGCACTTGTTTGTTCGTCAGGTTTCTCACGCTAACTTGGAGTTTAAAGAACGCTTTCACATTAATAGAATCCCGAAAGAAGATTTAATTTTTTTTTGTTTGATTTACTTACTAAAAACGCTTTAAAGTTAAATAAACGGCGAGCATTTTCGAAATAATTTCTGAAAACTTGAAATTCCATGCAATCCATTTTTTTTATGAATCAGAGGACATCTGAAACAAATGAGAAGGTAATTACATAGTTGGTAGTTCTTTAATAGAAAAGCGAAAACAGGATGGGCCCCAAGATTCAACCTTGTGTTACTCCTAAATGTAAGGAAATAAAACATGAAAAAATGTTATTGATCCCCGACCAGTTTTTGTCTCGAAGAACTTATGTCAAATACAAAATTGAAATAAAACTGGAGTTAGGAATAGAAAATTCCCAGTAAAGAGCTCAATCAAACGAAAAAAATAAGAAATCTTGGTTCAACGTAATATCCATTTGAGTAATATTGGTGACAGGATGCAATCTTGTGTGCTCCTAAATTTAGCAATTGGTTTTTCAATTATTCTTCGAACTGTTCTTAATGCTTGGGTTTAAAGTAAAGATAGGACTAAATGTCTTATTGATTAATAAATTATTTTAATAAATTTTTCAATACGTACCTTTACTGAACAAAACTTTTACAAATATTTAGCTACACTCATTCTGTTTCAATTTAAGGATTATTTTGTTCAATTAAAACAAACATACAAACATCCTACTTTTTGAGAAGAATTTCGAAAGAGCCCCATTCATTGCCAAAAAAATATTTCTCCCAGTCCGATCCTGTTCACACCTGTACCTATAATATTGATAGGTACCAACTGATGTTTGCGATCAAAGTATGCACCTAACTAATTTTTTTTTCTAATTAAATTCAGTTTGACAAGGATTCAAACAGGATGACCATCAGAGTTCAGGTGAGCCATTATTAGTTCCTGGCAATAAAATCGTAAAGTAATTGCCAATGGCTTGTGTCCTTGACACCGGTGCACATCATGCACTTCATATAAAATAAAATTCTCTGTATGGTTTTATTTTTTGATTGTTATTTGTTTTGAATTTTAATTGTGCAGTTTTCTATAGCTATTCGAGTTGATAAAATCTATTTCCGCTGGAAGAGAAGAAACTCAGGAGTATAATACATAACGTGTTAAGGTTGAAGATTAAACTATATCATTTATAATAAAGAATTATGTATCTACTGTTTCAAGGTACCTTCTTAGCTTTTGTCTGATCTTGGTAGTTAGACAATTCCTTTTTTTTAAATGAGATCTTCCCACATTTAATTGCTAGAAAGACATAAGGTATTATAAACTAGACAATGTTAGATGTACCCATATTTGTGACACAGTGGATTGGAAAATAAGGCAATAATCATATCATTTTAAGCTAAGGTTTTACAAAATATTTTTTATTCAAACATTTTAAATGTTGGCTGATGTTAAATTGAATAAATTGATTGGTATGTTGATCTTATACTTCAATTTTTCTTCTTTTTATAACGAAGTTGTTTTTGATACTTATACTTACATCTTTAAGACTATACTGCCGTCCTAAGGAGAAAGGGCGTAAGTGCCAAAAATCAAAAATTGAGCTTTGAGGTATTTTTGGAAACGTTTAAGAGTGCCTTATTTTTGTGTAAAAAAAAAATTATAAATTCTAACTGTAAATGGCTCAAAATCACTTATCCAAATAGGCACATATCCATTTTCTGCTCTTTTCCTAAGCAAAAAAGGCACATAAGCCATTTGCTAAGTAAAAAGCACCCATATGCTAACATGAATCATTGCCTATGTTTCTTTTTTGCTTAGTATCTTAGAACTTCATTGGTTCATACGCCCTTTTACCCATAACACACTAGGATACTAAAAAAAAATTATTTTGTGTTTGTTAGGTTTTAGTTTTATACCCAGAATAAATATAATTTGACAAATGTTTTTCAATTTATTTAATTCCGCTTCAAAAAAAAAAATTAAAGCAATTTTTTAGGTAGGTATCTTAACTATGCCAAAAAATCGCATCTAAATTTCTTATGTGTTTACTAAGCAAAAAGGGCGTAAATCCATTTTATCTTACAAATAACCAAAATAACTTAAATTCATTATTACCAAAAAATAATATACATAGTTTTTTTTATTAACAAATCATTTTTTTAAATTTAAAAAAAAAAAAAAAAATATTTAAAGGTGCGAAAACCAAAAACACTAAAATGCATTTATCTCAAAACTAAAAAAATGGAGATACGGCCTTTTGGCTTATGACGGCAGTATAGGTACATACATATATGTCCTGAGATCATCTAATTTTCAGTGTTTGACATGGACGCACCTTCAATATGAAAAATATAAATGGAAATTGTGAACATTTCTAATGACATCTTTTATCGTTCGTGAAAGTTTCATCAATATCGATGGAATGGCTTAGATTTTATTAAACTTCTGTATACTGGGGCGTATACGCACTTTTTTTATCTTGTTCAATTGAGAATTAATTACTTTTCCGTATTTTTTATGAATAGGTATTATGTTGAGTACCTATGTTAATTGAAAATTTATAAATAAATGTAGCACACCTCTTTAACTTTCTTGTGAGACTATTATGTATGTAAGATCTCGCAATATGCAAGATCAAATTTCAAATTTTTCGTAGGTATACATAGGTAAGTAGGTATTAGAAAAAAATATAAAAAAAAATGAAGAGCCTCCACATAAAATTCAAATTCATCGGCATTGTCTAGTCTCTTGTCTTTTAAGAACATTGAATCTATAGTTGCCCTAAAGGCAAAATGGAGTCTTAACGGGTTTTTGACAGTCAAAAAAGATCCCATGGATTTTGTTGGTTCCTTATTGGCAGACAAAATATCAAAAATAATTTGCTTAATTAATTGATAAAATGTTTAAATATATTTTTCTTACAACTAGCCTTTTTAAATTTAGATATGTAGATACAGCTACCTAAAATTTATCATTGGTTTAAAAAAAGATTTTAAAAAAGTGGATGGAAGTTAACTGCAAAAAATTTTCAAACAATCTTTTATCACTCTTGCATGTTTCATTCAAATTTATAGATTGGTTTACAACTTATTGTACATAGGTAGGTATATCATATTCACTGGGACGTTTACGTACTTTTTTTACTGAATACTTATAAACATTAAGTTTATAAATAAAAAAGTAAAAAAAAAACTCTCGTCTTTGAAAAAGGCTTTGGGACTTTGATGTTTCACGGCACACCACAATGCTACTTTGGCCGCAAGTAATACCTATTGTATATAGAATATAGGTCCTAAACAGTGGTAGGTATTGTATTTGAATGTTATGTAAGGAAGTACTTAGGTATTTGCATTTTAACTCAACTTTGAAAATATCAATACTAGGAACAAAAATTATAATATTTGCGTAAAATTTTATACACATAAAATTATCCACTGTAGGTGTAGTTAATTTACCTACATACCTATACCTACATACTACATATAAGGTAGGGGGCCAAATAAGGCCCTGTTCCTAATAAGGCCCACTTCTCAGAAAACACAGAAACGAACAAATAACGGGGCTTTTTTAAATTTGCATGAGTAAACCATGTCTGCAAGAACACACACAAAGGAAAAAAAGCCAGCTGCGCGATTCGTGTCGTGACCTGCGGTTGAATGAAGTTCGTTGACGGGTGAAAGCCTACTAAATTATAAAAAAGTTGTGTTTTTTTTGTGTTTTTTCAACGAATTTCAACAAAGTAAGTACCTACCTAAATATTTTTTATTTTTAACGTATAATATATAATATTTTGAGGAAATAAAAACATTTGTTTTAAAAAAATGTTTGATAGTTAGTTTTATATAAATTTGTTTTTAAAAGTCTTGCATGTTCCCAATAAGGCCCAAAAAAAAGGGATGGGCCTTATTGGGCATACGCAAATTTCGTTTTTAAATTATTGGTTTTATTTTGTACCTACTTTTAGTGTGTTTCAGACAAAATGTCAACTTTACCCAAAAAAGATAGCTTATAATTGGACAGAAGTCGATATGGAAAACGCGTTGCAGGCTGTAAAACGCGGTTTGATACAGCGTGAAGCTTCTAAGCGTTTTTGTTTATGTTTTTTGTTAAATTTAAGTTTTTGTTTATTTATGTATTTTTTTTAACTGAAAAGACTGTTTTCTTATGAAATAAATTTAAAAGAATATAGGTATTTATTAAAATACATTGATTTGTTTGTGTTTTTACTTTCAAAACATTGTTTTCTTGCTAGAAATTTTGCGAAATTCTTAAGAAAACTGAGTGGGCCTTATTAAGACCCCATGGGCCTTATTAAGAACAACATAAGCTTTTTTTAAATTTCAAAAAAATATATTTTTCAATTAAAAAAAAATCAATAAAATCTATGTATTCATTTACCTAGATAAAATGACAAAGAATCATAAAATTTTTAGTTTACTCGGATATTCTCAAAAACCTAGAAGATATTTAGAAAAATCTGTAAGTGGGCCTTATTTGGCCCCCCTACCTTACCTATAGAAAATGGAAAAAACTTTAAATGTTCTGGGTAGGTACCTAGGTAGGTATAGGTAGGTACCGCGCAAGTTTTTTGTATAAGGGTCTCAAATTTTCAATAAATAGGTAGGTACCTACCTACCTAGATAGATACCTAGGTATATAAGAACTAGTTAGAGTAGGTATGTACCTACATACCTTCCTAATTATACCTACTTCATATGAATCCTCAATGGGCTAACTATACGCTTTACCCATTTGAAAAAAAGGTATGTAGGTAGGTGGGCCTTATTATACACACATGGTTCACATTTGGCGCACTTACCATTATACCTATGTAGGTAGCTGCCTATCTTCTAGGTTCTCCTTATCTGCCTACAAAATTCATTACATTAATCCACAAATCTTAATCTATATTCTTTTATTTCTTTTATTTCCTCAAACAAAACTCCCTTCACTGGTTCCATAGCTGAAATCAATCAAAAATTATCTCAACGCAAACAATGTTAGTAAGAAAAAAAGCCCCCCGAAAGCAATTATCCACTCTTCTACCTTTCATCACACTTGATAACAATCATCCTTCTATAACTACTCCTACTTCTATAGTATCCTACCAAAAATACCTCCTTATGTCCTCCAATCTCCCATTTCGTATCCCAACTCAACAAACAGAAACGAATATTCGCTTTTCCACCTGAGGCACTCTTTAGAAAGGACGAAGCAGCAGCCACCTTAAGCTCCATGCTCCAAACCCCAGATTGCATATAGAGTGTTTTAGCTTCCAAGCTACACACAGAGGAGGCACCAAGTGTGTCCTCGATGGACCCCACTCTTAACTCGGCCACTGTCTCATCTGTGCTGTGAGCTGTGTGAGGTCGAATGAATTTTCTTTTCCTCTTCCTTTTTTTTCTTGTAGGTACCTATACATACTACCTACCTACGTAATGCCAAAAAAACAAACTTGAGAGAATATTTTCTTCTTATTCTCATTTATCAAGAAAATAATATATGGAAGTTATAGCTAGCTAGAAATATAGTTCTGTAGATAGCTAGGTGCAGGTAGTACCGAGAAGTACCTACCTACCTCCTAACGATTCAAGAAAAAAAAAAAAAAAAAAAAAGAAGAAAACTTAACCAGATAAATAAAAATTTATGACCACGCCCAGAAAAATAAAAATTTCACCTTTCGTTTCACAATACAACAGCAAAATATTTTTCTTTCATTCACCCCCTTCCTCCCCCAGAGACCAGCAGCAGCACCTGACGAAGAGAGCCGAACCACACATAAAGGATATTCTTCACATAATGCGCGATGGAAAAAACTACCCCTACACTCAGTCGGCTCACCCAAAGAAAAAATTCTAAGGGTGTTTTTTTTTTTTGTTATTATTTGCCCACACCATCACCCACTGGTATCTGGTTCTAGCCACCCCACGTTACCTACACATACTCGCTACCACCAACGTCGTCATCATAGTCGCCGACAGAGCCACAATAATACCTACAATATTATGCGTTCTTCTCCTTATTTACCGTCGTCGCACCGTGAGAAAGAGCGAATCAACAGCAGATCTACGGTAAAAAAAAATCAGCAACAACAACAATGGCAATGGCTAGAAAAATTATTAATACCTACAACAATCACGCACCGTTATCATCCACCCCCAACGAAAGAAGAACATTTTCATAATCTTATTGCATTTGCAAGAAACATAATAACTGTGCAAGCAAAATTAGACAAGGAAAGAATATAATTTTAAGGAGTGCAAGAGAGAAAATAATTTTTACTTTTTTTAACCCCCGCAGCCTCACACCCTCGCCCATAACAAGAACACCAACAACAAATAAGAAATAAGAAATAAACAATAATAAATAAAATATGTGTAATATAAAATGCAATAGCTAGGTACCTACAACAATCTCTCTTCGTTGGCAAAAAGAGAGCAAAAGTTCTGCACCCTTAAAAATAAAAAAGAAAAAATAAAACGAATAATAAAACTTAATATTTATGTTCTCAAAGCAAAAAAACAACAACTTGAAGTCAAAAAGAAACCATCCTTGGCAAATAATTTGGGGATGGGGAAAAGGATATGAAGATATGAAACACATGAAATGAACGAAAACAAAATTAAGGAGAACCCACTGTTGCATGGGTAAATGCTTGAGTCAGTGTGCGAGCGAGTGGTTATTATATCGCTCCGCCTAACCTTGTCATAACCTTATAAAATTTCATCTTTTCATATTATCTCTTATGATCAGAGAGGGAGAGTGAAGATATTTACCAGGCACGAAAGAGAAAGACTGATATTATGTGTTGTGTTTGTGTGCGTGCTATTGGAACTCATACAAATGGCTCTTGCGCATTTAATTGAGTTGAGAAATTTAAATAAATGGAGTTTGAGTTCAATATTTGAGTAGACCATAAATTGAGAGTAAATGTTTTGAGAGTTTCGAAATTCGAAATTATTTTGTTATAAATTCGCGTTGTGGCAGTTTGGTCAGGGGTATGAGTGAGTTTGTTTAGTCTGGCTAGGTTCAGGGATTTGACATTTGTGTGTGAAAATTGAAAAAAAAAGTTCTAATATCGTGCAGAGTAAGAGAATGTAGGTACTGTCTAAGCCCGAGGATTTTTGAGAATTTGTTTATTTTTAATGGAAATTCTGTCTTTGCTTTGGATCGCATTAGATATATTTGACGACGTAGGTAAAGCAGGCAAGTGATACGTATCTATTTTCTTACCTCGTTTATAGAAGCTTTAAAGGGAACCTTTCTCCGGCGGTAAATTAATAGATACCTAAACCAGTAGGAGCTCAAATATTTTCCAAACTATTTTTTCTCCCAAAATCAAAAGTTCAAACTAATGTTTGTTGGAGAGGGCCGTTTCATTTAATAAGCAAGTTTTCTTTTCAGAAATAGGTAGGTACCTACCTGGCTACATAGGTTGGTAGCGTAGGTACCTATATTGGAGAGTGGGGCTAGAAGTAGGTTATATCTAGGTAGTAGGTACCTAGATAGCGGTAAAAAGTAACAGCTAAAAATGAAAGAATTGCGCCAAAGAAGAAATCGTTCGTTTTTCAAAATCTTTCAGTAAAGTATTTTTCTTACATGTTCCTATCTAATTTATTTTTTAAATAGCTAAGTATGTTTTTGGAAAACAAAAAAGACGTGCCTACCTATTCTAGTATTGTTTGTGAAGTCTAACTAGGTAGGTATCTACTGGCATAGATAAGACATCAACTTCTGTACCTACCTGGAACTGGAAAACTTGAAGTCTTCAATTAACAGTGAAGCGCTTATTTAGCAAATGGTCCTTAATGTTTTTAAACAAGTTTTCAAATATATTTGATTTTCTTTGCGGTTTTCTTGCGGTTCTCTTGCGGAAGTCAGAATATTGAATTATTATTCTCTTGAATAAGCAAATAAGTAATAGGTACCAACATACATACGTCGAAGTCGGATTTAAATTGGAATTTTAAATCAACAAACCTACAATAGAACCAATTCCTGAAAAGCTGTCGCGTGAAGTGGAAACGGAACAAAACACACCTTTTTCTTTCGCTCAGGGGTAGGTATACCTACCTAACCTGTGACGGTGCTGTTGCTGTGTTTAACAACACACTTGTTTTGTCCGAGCTTAAGTCATTTCTGTGCGCTATTTTTTCATTTGAGAATCAGACATTATAAGTTTTGAATAATTAATGACCGTGATCTAATAAGCGATAGGTAATTAGAACCTCGGCCAATAACCGGCCGACCGACTGGATACAGTACAGGAGTTGGAATACCTTAATGGATGATGAAAAGTCAGATGACTTTTTTTACAAGACTTTATACTCTAGTGGTTATGTTTATATTTACATACCTAGGTAGGTATTTCTTTTCAATGCGAGATCAAAGTTGACTCTGATGAGTTAGGTAACTCTCAAAATATCTTGAGTTAACTTTGGATTAACTTAAAAACATTTTTGGATTCCCTACCTACCTATCTAACCAGTTTTTAAGGCCATTCTGCATTCATTCACTACTCTTTGCGATCAATTAATTTGCAGGAATGATTAACTCTGGTTCAACCCAACAAAAAAACCGAGCCTTATTGTTTTATTAGCTACCTACCTATTCTATTGTAGGTACCTACCTATTTCTATACCTACCTTTAAAGTAATTTAAGTTTTTATCTAGTTTTTAATAACTTTTACCTACCAATTAAAAAATCATTATTAACAAAAAAAAGTAAGAAAAATAAAACTAAATCTTCAAAAAACAATTTTATGAATCTCACTCCAAGTAGGTTTAAACAAGTGCATCTCCTCCATTTTTAATCTGATAACATGGAGCATACAATAAAAAATAATCACATAACAAAAAAAATTCACCATATTCACATACAATATTCACCTCGCGGCCATCATTTAAAAAAAAATCTCTTCATCTTCGAAAATCCAACAGTATAAGAGTTTCTCATTTAAATTAATCTCTCTCTTAATAGGCAACACTAAAAAATTTACCAAACCCAACAGCAAATTCACCAAAGTAGCACCCAAATGAGTAAATCCAATTGAATACTTGAGCAAAGATGAGACAAACATAACTTTTCGAAACCAGTTATAAGACTCAAACAAAAAAAAAAAACTTGAAATCTCATATTCAATGGTTTCGCTCTTCAAAAAGGTGGAACGAGAAAGGTGAGCAAAAAAAAAACACACACAAGACCAGCCACAACAACAAAATACAAATTTTGAGAGGAAATAAAGAAATAACAGAGTTATGATGAAAATCATATATGGAGGTTTTTTGTTTCATCTTTTGTTTGTACTTATTTTTTTCATATTGAGTTGAGAGTGGTGTTTTGTGTTTTTGGTTGGTGTGTGGTGGTGGCGCGGTTAATATGCATATGACAGGTTTTCTTTCTCTCTCTTTCTTCAGTTTCAGGTTATTTGTTTTTGTTTTTTTTTTTGGTTTATTATGAGTGTGTGTAGGAGAATTATGAATTTTATTTGTTTTTTGGTTGGCAAAAAGCAAAAGGAGAGGGGATAAATATGGGTTTGCCTTTTCTTCTTCTCTCTGTGTTTTTTTTCTTCTCTTTAATAATTCCGTCGGGTTTTGCTGGTACATTGGTGGTGTTGTGAGAAGGGGTTGTTTGGGTGGCGATTATGATGTATGATTATGAAAAGGGGTGGGGCAAATATATGAATATTTTTGACAGGCGGGACACAAATTATGAGAAATTTCAAGATGGAGTCCTCTGACTATTGAGAGAACTGAGTGAGATGCAATCATAATTTCATATTTTCTTTTTTCTTTTGTACGACACCAAAAAAAAAAAAACAAGGAGAATTATGAAACACCTTGCTCCCTCTATCATTCATTGATGGGAGATTTTAAAAGATCATAATAATTATCTACAGTAAGGCTGGTGTTGTTGTTGTTGTTGGGCTTCGCTGGTTCGCCGTTCGCTCATAATTTTGGCATGAGTTAAAGTGAGAAAGAAACCATCGCCAAAGAAAGAAAGAACATGCTTGAATACAATTGTCTGATAGAGAACGATGAAATGAAAAGAAACACACTTGAACTTAAATAGGCGCGCAAAAGAACGAAAGAGATGAAAAATTAGAAGTGAGCAAAATAATGAAAAAAAAGAAACGAAAATTGAGTGATTTTTCCTGTTGTCGCACTGTTGTTGTGTCAGTGCTATTTTGACGCGCGTTCCGAACATATCCATATCACGGAAGGTATCGCGGTCGCTCACATCGCAAATCACAGCCGAATAAAAATTCGTAACAAAAAAAAACAAAGAGTTATATATCTACGTGTTTTTTCGGATATAGGTACGAACGCCAAGAGATACAATATTGTGATTTTTTTTGTTATTGGTGGATTTTTGAAAGAAGTTTTGTTTGTTTTTTATATTTTTTTTGTTGAGTGGCTAATTTATATGATATGTTTAACTGTCCGGTCAGTTTTGAGACCATAACGTGACGTGTGACGTTTTGGCCGTAATAACTCATACAAAATACACACATGCACAACAAAACGGCAATAAGAGTTAATATACAAAACGAACGGATCTTCGATAACGTGTGTGGGGTGGGGTAGGCGAATAACAGACTGTGTGATGGATGAGTGAAGTATATGCCTATGTAATGCACGCATATACATATACATACATATACCTATGTGTTTCAATTATTATGACGATGATGATGATGAGCACCTAGAGTTATTATTCGTTTATTCGAAAATAATGATGACAGTTGATGACGGCAACGTGCAGTGTAAACACACATCACAATCACAACACAACACAATACAATACACACTCGATAATTCTATATAAAATAAATTATTGTTTATTAAAATTATTAAAAAAAAATAAATTTGTTTTTTTTTATAAAATAAATCCTACCCTTCCTATAAATAACTGTGTTTTTGTGTGAAAGTAAATATTTAAACTCATGCAACCGGTATCGCGTATTCTTGCACAACAAACAAAAGAAAGAATTTTTTATGTGATTTTTAATAAAAAAAAAATAATTTTTATTAAAAAAATATTAAAGTGAAGTGATTCCAATAGCGCGGAGAAAGGATTAAAACAACAGAAACAAAAAAAAATGAAACGAGGATTTAAATTTAATTTATCGAGATGATACTTCGAATGCATTAAAATCCGTTCGGGGACACAAAAATACAAAAAATCAAAGAAATCAAGCGGAACAAAATAAAAGTGCGGTTTTGATTATTTTACTGTGTTTTCTTGAGTTTTCAGTAATTTTTTTCAATTCGGGAAATTTTATATGAGTTTCCGGTTAAAAAAAAAATTAATAATAATTTTTAATGAAAAATAATTTTGCATCTTTATTATTATTGGGTGAAATGCGAAGTGATTTTAAAGATAATACAGATACTATCAATAAAATGATACAATTTGGAACTGTTAAATATGGAATTGTTAAGCAGCTTAAAGACCGAACGAGATCTGAACGAGGTGAGTTTGAAATTTTAATTTTTTTTTGTGCAAGTAAATGTTTTGAGGGAATCTTATGAAGCTTTAAAAAAATTAATAATTCGGTATTTACCTATAAGAAGGTAAATAAGTTTTAATTTAAAGTGTTTTTTTCAGTGAAAGTTTTGAATGTCATGTAGGTACCTAATTAGAAAAACAATTAGGCACCTAGGTTCACTTCAGTCCATTGTTGAAGCTGTTGAACACCGAGCGACCAGTCAGTAGGTAAAGACTTAACTCAAATTAAAATTGATTGAGTTTTGATCAAGCTTCCTTCTTGTTCTTTTGAATTGTTTGATAAACCGATAAATACTTATTAAAGATTCAAATTAGGCAAAGCTACTAAGTGTTAATCTAATTTGGAAGAATTAACGTCATGCAAGAAGAATAGTTTTTTGAACAATTGTTTGCCTTCATTAAAATTTAAAACAACCAAATAGGTAGGTACCTACCTCATTATTAACAATAACTCGATGTAGGTATACCTATGTTACCTACCTACCTATCTGAATCTTCAAAAGTTTTCTTGTTTTCTTTAAAACTTCAAAGCAATCAATTCAAATATTTTGTTTAAGTAAATTATGTGATTTTTATTTGATAACAATAAGATATTAAAGGCTGAAAATTCATATAAAAAATGTTTTTTAATTTCACTTAAAAATGACAGCAAAAGTAGGTACCTAGGTACCTACCTATTAAAATCTTAAAATACCGATTGCATCGATTTTTGTAGAAAACTATTAAACTGCTTAATTTTCTGAATAACTAGCTACAACATGGTTGCAGTCCTAACAATTAGGTAGCTGTCAAAGCTTGTTCAACTTTGCAGATAGAGTCTTATAGTGACATTTTTAATATTTTGTACAATTATTATTTGAAAACCGATATACCTACGTACCTACCTATTGTAAAATAAAAAATAATAGGCACGAGAAATAGTGTGACAAATTATCCAAGAGTATCACTTGTCAAGAATAAAGTGCTTCTCACCCTAGCCGTTAGGATTTGGCACACAATTCTAGGTCCCTCTATTCACGCAATAACTCGCACACAGGAATGGTTGAGTGATCTGTTAGAATTTCAAACAAAAGCTTAAAATTTATATTTTTGTATATTGTTAAAATATTTTGAATGGTAAAATTAATAAAATTTTTCACTAACTTTAAGCCGACAAAATATCTATTGAACTTCTTCCAAAAACACCTTCATGATCACAAATTAATAGATAGGTAATTATGAATAGAAAAATCTTTTTGTGTAATTCATTGCTCATTATATTGCTCGTATGGCATTTTAATTCACTTCACTTTTAATCCCTATTTTAACTTAACAAACAGGACAATCACCTATGTACGTCTAATATCTTCCCTTTCCCAGCAGTTTCGAATTCTCTTTAATTTTTATTCTCAAAAATCTTGTTTCCTTTTTTTTTTTTTAAATAAATACAGACACAAAGGTAGTTAGGTAGTGTTTATTTTAAAAGACCGCATTTGGATTTTATAATTAAAAATATATTTTATATCGATTAATATTTAAATATATTGAATATTTAAACAAAACGAAAACATTGATATCCAATAGCTTGCCTGCGAGCCTTAAAATATATAATTATTCTAAATGGAAGTTATTTACCATAATTTAATCATAATTTCAAAAACGTGCCATTGTTTTGTCTTACTAATGGGTAGATACTCTACATTTAAGCTAATTGATACAATAATTAGCATATAGGTATTTATGTAAGTTTGTAGGTATATAATGTAATTTCATATATATGTAGATCAACAACTCTTGATTAACTGAAGGAATATTTCTGACAGATTCGTGTAGTGATTTAAAATTGACCACTAATCAGCACATTGAAAAGTTATTCTTGAGTTATATTTTGGTAATTTTATAACTCAAAGTTTTGATTACAAAAAATATCGGAAAGCATTTGATCCCTCAAGCTATCATCAGGATAGCTATTCCCATTTTCTGCCAATTCTTACACCAGTTAACAAAAAAAATACTTTAGAAATATTAAATATGTCGTTTCGCAAAAAATCGAAAATCTCCAGTCTCGTCTCAATCTCGTCCTGGTACCTACCCAACCCAGAATGTCTCCGACTTTGTATTTTTTTGTCAGAAAAGTTAGAAAACAAGAACCATTTTATTCTAGAGGCTATTTACAATGAAATACTGAATTTTATGTTTTAACAACACAATTTGTAATGATTTTCTTTACTTGAAACCCTACCGAGACTCTTGGCAAGTGTCGGTCCAAATAGTTAAGAATGCCTTACAAATTTGAGTCTTCTCGTACTCATCTTGTTTATCGAGATCGAGACAAGAACAAGACTAGTCCCGATCTCGTAGCCAACCTTAACTAGGATTGCTTATACCTACCTATCTAGTTTTGAAATGTTAATCTTCAGTCAATATCTGGCTCTGGCATTTACTTCTTTCCCAATGAAAAGTGTCACCTGCTTTCAGGGCCAACCATTTTACCGAAGAATTTCTCGTTGCTTCAAAAATTTAATTATGGACAATCATGTTCGATCTTTCGAGGTGCAGTAAAAAAGTGTTAGCGTTTTAATTTTTCAAAATAGAAACAAATTCCGGGGAGGGGAGGTGGAATGTGTTGCCAATAGTCTTGATGATTATGTTTTAAATGTTTTAAAATAAGCAATAAGTTTTTGTTAAATCTTCGTGATTCTGTTAATCATTTTTAAAAATATCGGCACCAGTTCCATAAATCACAAGGTTAGAATTATCATTTCTTCTTCATCACTAAATTTATTGTTCAAAGATTTTCTGTAAAACCTTCTAAAGATCCTACAAATGTTTCATTTTCTTTACGAAATTATTATTAATTAAATTAACCCTTTCATAGTCGCAGTTATTTTGTATACCGTATCCATTCTGCTTCAGAAGGCGTGACTAATTTTTCCATTTGAAATGCGAAATTTAATTTTTATCAAACTTCTATATAATCAAATTACATATTCTTACAAAAATACTATCTGAGAGCTCTGCGGTATTCAAAAAAAAAAACCAAATCTCAAATAACGAAGTCTCGCAAATTAAGAATTTCGTACAGAAAAAAATCTTCCATGCAATTAACTCGCGAACTTAAATTCCGGTGCGGTTGCATTGTTGTCCTACAGCTTAGACAATTGGACGGATTATTTCACACCCTTGAGCTAAGACTTTTAAATCCTTAGAGGGAAAATTGAAACCTTTGAGACCAAACTTACTTGAAAACGGTACCTTCCACAGAATTTTTTAATTTCGACTTCATCATAAAAATACACTCAACATTTTTTATGAAAGAGTTTCTTTTTAATCTTTTCCATATCTTTCGCTCAATTTCCCTAAAACAAAGTTATGAGCAATTATAAGTAAGTCCCATTGGCAACTGTTCCTATCTTCGCCTAATTTTCCGGTCTATAAAGTCTTGGATTTGTTTCAGTGCCATTACCGTAACAATGCCGCATTGTCAAAGCGGAAACAATGACACTTTTTAAAACGAATCAATCTGATAAAGCTACCTACATATGTTATCTTCAACATTTCCTAGAATCCCTTAATCAATATTTCTTAGTCATTCATCTCTTCCATTCCCATTTATGTCTTTTTTACTCAACAAGCTATAGGTCAGCTATCTATCCAAAAAATTCTTCTTAAAACATTCAAACTACCGTCGGTATTTTCTTGCAATCTTCTTCTTTCTCCCCAAAAGCCCATACCTAATCATTAATTTCACTGTCAAAATATTCAAATAATTGCCACTTAAAAAAAAGAACTGGAGAATTCATTCAAAAATCTTAACTCAAATAATCATTCAACAAAAATCCTTTTTTTTTTCTTTATCATATCCTTTCCATCTCATTTAATCGCTTCGATTAGTTGAACACACAGTAACCAACTCGTTGTTCATTTTCTTCTTTGGTTTTGGGATTCCATATACCTACCTACCTATGCCAATTAAGCGTATTTGGTAGCTCTTTTAATTTTTTACGAACTTTTTTGAATCCTGATAAAAATCCTTCTCATTCCGATTAATCGGTTAATTAAATTTGTCTTTAAAAAAAAATACAGAAAACAGAAGAAGAAGAAAAAATTCATATCTACAAAGGAAACAATAATAATAATAACGCACCACCATTAAATTAAATCTTCTTTATATTTTTTCTTTTCTTTTTAAACATCAACAAAAAATGAGGTAGATGTTGATAAAAAAAATGGAGATTGGCGGGATCAGACCAGAGAGAGGCTTAAAAACTAACTCCGGTGGCTTAATTAGTATCGAGATGCGGTCACTTTGCTATCAAATCTTCACCATCTTTGAATTTTTTTTTATCCACATATATTTTTATAAAACACCCTAATCTTCTCCATCTTGTTGAATAAATTAAAAAAAAAAAAAAACAACAACATTTTCTTTCTGTTTTTGTTGGTTTTTAAAATTAATAATTAATATTCCATTTTATGGTCATCAGAAAAAAAAAAAAATTTTTAATTCCCAAATGAGCCGCTCAACAGATACAAACGGATATTAATAGCTATCCAAAATGCTTTCACAGTGATAAAGTAAGGAAATTAAACCCACGTCTTTAAGCCTCAAAAAAAAAATCTGAGCAACTTTGACAGAAAACGTTCAAATTTTGTGTTTGAACTGGTGTGTATCTAATAGATGCTGATGACGTTTGTTAAAAGTTAAAGGTAGGTATGAAAGTAACTAATTATGAATAAATTAATCCACAAAGGTCTTTTACAATATGGAGTGAGAGAGAGAACTTTGGACTGGAGCAAAAGATATAGATTTTTATCTCGCACTCTCTTTAGAGCCAAAGATAATGCCACTCTAGTCTTAGCACTTTAGCCATCATCTTTGATGGAGCTCGAAAAAGTGGTATTCAGCAGATACCTTCGTCTATTCTGTGTATCTTTTTATTTGTTTGTGTTTTTTTTTTTTTTTTTTTTTTTTTTGGTGTGAGAGCGAGCTCACCCAATGACGTGGAGCTGCTGCTGGTGAAGCTGGAGATACCTCTCCAATATTGTGTTATTATAGTAGTTGGTGACAGTAGCAAAGATGAGATACATTCGACGTTGGAGGCAATTTACATTTAAATGAATCAATAAATAATTTTGTTTTGTTGTTTTTTTTTTGTTTTGTTTTTGTTTCGTTACTTAATTTTTCTCGTGTTCGTTTTAGGTTTGAATTCCATGTCTCATCTTTTTTTTTTTTATTTTTTGATATTTATAAATTTTAAATTAAATATATATTTTTTCGGGGTTTCGAGGGGAAATATTTTTGAATTTTTGATTATTTTTTTTTTGTGAAGAAGAAATATTTATAATGGATTCTGTGATGATATGAGACTTTTTTTTTTTTTTTTTTTAATTTAATTGGTGGTCGAAGAACTTCTTCTTTCCTTTTTTTTATTAATTTTGAATAAAAAAAAAATAAAATATATGTTAACTCATTAGGGGCCACTTAAATGATAGGCAAATGAGTGCAGAACGAATCGACGAAAAATTACCTTAACAGAAATTTTTGTGTTGTCAACAAAAAGAAAGAAAAAAAAAGAAAATTATAAAATAAATAAAATGATAGAAAAAAAAGAAGATACAAATGTGAAATCACTCACAATTTGAAATTGATAAATTATAAACATGATAGTGACGACGAGTTATTTTGTGGTTTGAATTAGGTATCTAGGTGGACTGTTGTTTTATGTTTGCATTATAAGAAAATACAGTGAGTCAAATATTTTTTTGTTGCATTATTGGAATTCCGTTCCCTGTATGTATTATAGATAAGAATTTTATTAGTCATCAAATGAGATGAGATGATGAAGTGTTTTTTAATAAAACTTATCTAACTTAAGAGAAATATGGAAATATGGGAAATGTATTAAAAGAGGTACCTTGCTTATTGTTGTCTTATAGCTGCCTAACTTTGACACTAAAATATGTTGTCGCCATTTTATTCCATTTTATTTCACAACAAACTCTCAAAATTTGGCTAATTACACAGTCATGTACTGTGTAAAGGTCGTAACCCAAATAGCGATAAATAGATATGTGCGTATCACTTACAAATTTTGTTTAAAACTAGGAAGGTTTCTGACAACATGAGTACATAGGTAGGTACCTATGTAGAAAGCGCTTTAAAGCCACGCAAACCAAAATTTCAAAAATGGAAATCATATTTTTTTATTTTTAAAAAATCTCTCAAATAAATAATTTTGGTTTTCATAATCCAATTACAAAATCCTGCTTTAAAAAATCTCACATTTACGTACGTCAATATCTCAGTTAAAAAATTTCGCAAACATTGAAAAAGATTTTTGTGATTTTTTCATCTGAAATAAAAATGCGAGATTGATACAAGTGGAATTTTTAATTGCGATTTTTTTGAAAAGCAGGTTCATACATATATTGCGAGATTTAAAAAAGAAGGTAAATATCGTAATTTGACATTTTGGTTTCATACTTCGAGCTCGGAGTTTAGAAAAATTTTCTGAAAAACCTTATCTGTAAATTGTTTGCCATTAAATAAAGAATTAATTTTTAAAAAAATATAAATTTAGTTAACTGTTATTTTCATTTCTCTAAAGAGTTTGATTTGAATTCGTAAATAATCGTAAGTAGGAGTAAATAAAATAAAAGTATATTATTCATTAAATTAAATCACTTCAATAAAAAAAACAATGACTACTTATTTATTGGTTCTTGATAACCTCTGCCCTTCATCAATTCATAATAATTAAAATTACACATAAACCTGCACTTAATTAAAATTAATTTAATTTTCTATATATACCTACAGCAAAAAAAAAAAATAAAATAAATAAATAATTAATATAATATGATAAGTATTCAGGAAATTCTCGCTCTGGTATGAATAAATCTAGGCATATATTTTATTTTCTTGTTCATATGCAAATTATTCTTTCAACTGCGTTTCCATATATGCTCTAGTATCTATCTATCTATACCCTAGGTACATTTTAATTTCACCGACAACACATTTATATACAAATACAATGGTGATAACTCAACTCTAGTCGAGTATGGTATAAATTTTATACAAAATAAAAAAAATCATTATCAAACACAACAGCTTGTAAAATCTAACAAAAATAAAAAAAAAATCAACCTACAAACCAAGAAAGAAGCAATGGAATATGAAAATAGGAACGATTTCCTCTTTTTTTTTTAATACAAAATAAAATTTTTATTTATTATTTCGTTTAATGTAGGTACAATCAAATAAAAATACAAAAAAAAAAAAAATCCAACGAGTTGAAAAAATAATTCGAATTGCAAATATGGTGCGATATAAAAACCAACAAGAGTACTCGTATAGGTTGCGAGGCAATGTCACCCTTTTTATTATCTATATTATTTCCTTTTTTTTTATTTTTGAAATACAAGAGCCTATATTGCACACATTTGTATGTATATATAAATTGTAGGTTAAATTTATTCCAATGTTGACCTCAGATTGTGTATATAGTTTGTACTTCGGATAGTGTGTTGGCGCACAGTATAGTTCGAAATTTGTAGGTACTCGTATGCTCATCAAATGTATCTCTACATTTATAGATAGATACTATAGTATATATTCCTCGTGTACTCGACATCGTAACACACATTCAGTAAAAGTTTATTTCTATACGTAGTATGTTTAGGTTTTCACTCCTCCTGATGATGATGATGGTTCGAAACTAAATGTTTATCTATATATACTGGCGCATCACACACATCATTTTTATATCCGAATTTTCAATCTCTATATTTACAACCCGCCTGCCGCAGCCGATCAATTCAAATTTTATATGCATATTTTATTTTTGTTGGTTCAATAAGATTTAAATTATTATGTGCTTATACCACTAGGTCTGTCTGTCTATATGTGTTTTGTGTTAGGTATAAAACCATATAATAGCCTGTTAGATATAAATCGTATTTTATTTAGAATTTCCATAATTCACATGAGATACACTATTAATTTTGCTAACATCAGTATTCGCATCCAGGTATTGCAGAATGAATTTTTTACCCATCAGCCATCCAGGAATGGATTTAATTTTTTCATTTATCGATTTGAAACAAAATCATTAAAAAAAAATTTTAAAACAAATCATCTTCATCATTTTACTTGTTATAGATGTGGTGCTTGGTATCAAAACGATGATGTTTTATTTTATTTTATTTTATTTTATTTTATTTTATTTTATTTTATTTTATTTTATTTTATTTTATTTTATTTTATTTTATTTTATTTTATTTTATTTTATTTTATTTTATTTTATTTTATTTTATTTTATTTTATTTTATTTTATTTTATTTTATTTTATTTTATTTTATTTTATTTTATTTTATTTTATTTTATTTTATTTTATTTTATTTTATTTTATTTTATTTTTTTTATTTTATTTTATTTTATTTTATTTTATTTTATTTTATTTTATTTTATTTTATTTTATTTTATTTTATTTTATTTTATTTTATTTTATTTTATTTTATTTTATTTTATTTTATTTTATTTTATTTTATTTTATTTTATTTTATTTTATTTTATTTTATTTTATTTTATTTTATTTTATTTTATTTTATTTTATTTTATTTTACTTTATTTTATTTTATTTTATTTTATTTTATTTTATTTTATTTTATTTTATTTTATTTTATTTTATTTTATTTTATTTTATTTTATTTTATTTTATTTTATTTTATTTTATTTTATTTTATTTTATTTTATTTTATTTTATTTTATTTTATTTTATTTTATTTTATTTTATTTTATTTTATTTTATTTTATTTTATTTTATTTTATTTTATTTTATTTTATTTTATTTTATTTTTAATTTAAATATTTTCTAAAAAATATCCCCATATGTTTTTAACAAAATCCGCTCCTGTTCATACAACAAAAATTAAAAGTTTTTGTTTTAACATTAAATGCGGAATGTTTCAGATTGTGAGGTACCAACAACCTACACCACCTCCAACACCACCTAGTGTGGTAAATAATCATATTAAAAGCTATTTCCATGTGATCCAAATCTGTGTATTTTTGTCTGAATGAAAATGGATTAATATATTTTTTTACAGTGTTTATAAAAATAACAAAAAATATCTACATGCATATGAACATACATAAAAATTATATTTTCTTTTTTGCCGGTAAAACAGATTAATTTAATTTTTTATTTTGTGTGAATTATGAAATGAGTTATTATCAAAAAAATTAAAAATCATCTTTTGTATAGTTAATTTTAAATATAACTTTTGTTAAAATTTTCATTTTCTATAATGATTGAAAACATGTGGTGGGTGGATAAAATTAATGTTTTTAAAGTTTACTTTTGATTTTTTAATTAATTTCATAGTGATTTATTATTTATGTGGATTTTTTTTTTAAATATAAGTATAATTTTTATAGCTTTGTATAAATCATGTGAGATTTGGATTCATTCAGGGGAAAAATAAAACTAAATTTTTGGGATTAGGGATGCCAAAACAAAAGATTTTAAATTATGTATTTTTAACTATTAGAAAATTTTTTGAAACATAAATATAGAGAGAAAAGTTGTAGTTGAATATTGTAGTTAAATATTTGCATGTTTATATCGCAATAAGTATTTGAATGAGGCGGATTGTAAACTGTGCACGAAATCAGTACACTCGGGCGTATACGCACTTTTTTATTTTCATTTTTTATTAGTTCACATCTGATTTCTTAATTCATAAGTCGCTAATAACCTACCTATATCTTATGAAAATAAATATGTAGTTCCTTTACATATTTTTGGAAGCCATTTTAAAGCTGTTTATTAATACAAAAAATACATGTCTTTCTTAAAATAAATAATTTATATAAAATTAATTTCATACTTTGCGCAATAATCCCCTCTCAAAAAAAAAAACGTCTTAATTGTTTTGAAAAAATATTTAAATAATTTAATATCAAAAAAAAAAAAACTCCATAATTATTCTCCACCAATCAACAGTCTCCTCTCTCTTATCGAAAATGACAAATTACGCCCATTATTAAACTCGATTTAAACTAGATCAATTTCCCCCCCAAAAAAAACCCGTAACTGAAATTTATATATAAAAAAAAATTAAATTAAAAAATCTATATATCAATAAAAATTAGCATTTTACAATCTAATGCCCACAAGGTGATAAAAAATTTAATGAACTCTCAAAATCAAAAAAAAAAAAATATAATAATGGAAAGGAAGCCAGAAATACCAAAGATTAATCTTCATTTATGCGCATTTACATATAAATTTTTATTCCTCAACATATAAACCTAACCTATACAAAAACTAGAGTGTTAATATACCTAAATCGATTGAATTAATTATAAATTTATTGTTTTATTTCTCTCTCAGTGTCTTATCAAAATTTAAAACAAAAAAACCCAATTTTTTTTTTAAGTTGTTTTTATTTCAATCATAAAATACAAAATCATAAAATTACAAAAAAAAAAAAAAACGCGATCGAAATAAATGATAAGAAACCACACTCAATATTGTTTTTTTTTGTGTCTTCTCAATTTTATTGTTTAATATTATTTATTTTAATAAACTAGACAAATAAATGAAGAAGAAAGAAAAAGAAACAAAAATCACTCAATCACAAACACGTGTATTATCTTTGGAATATATTTTTTATACCTCCATAATAATAATAATAATAAATAAAATGAAGTCGAGGACGGATCATTTTTACCTTAGATATGTATGAATTCATTTATTTATATTATGACTAAGTTTCGTATTAATTTTATGTTTTTTTTTGTGTGTGTGATTATTTTATGATTTTTTTTTTATGATTAAATTATATACAAATTTTATTTCAAAAATACATTAACTCTGGATGATTTTGTTTAATTTATTTTCATTTTTTTGTTTGTTTATAACTAATTTATATTCATATATTAAAATACATTTTATGTATCAATGATTAGCTTTTGATAGTAGATAAGTGGAATATTAAAACAAAAAAAAAAAATTCAAACCGTGTAATGTAACACTGATGGAATAATAAACATATTTAGTCAAAAAAACTGATGGGAAGTCAATTAGAAGTTACAAAAAAATAATTTCCAAAGAGCTTTAGATACATATTCATAGACAATTAAGATACATTTAAAGTTCCTACATCAGTTTCTCTTGTTTTTACTGTTGATCAAGTCAGTGTGTATTTTTTTTAAATTAAGTTGTTATTAATTATATACAAAATGAAATTTCAACCACAAGATTGTGCTAAAGATACGAGTTTAAAAAAAACTTTCGACACTTTTTTGAGCCTTTAGATACATTTTTCTTCGATAGATACTTTTTTTTGCTGTTTGTCTTTGCATCAATAAATCTTAACCTGTTTCTTGGCTTTTTTCAAAAAACTATTAGCCATCTTAAGTGTTGAAAATTTATGATTTCATAAATCTTCTAGCCCAACTTATAAACATAAACAAACTATTTTAATTTTTCTCTAATTTGTACAGAGTCCAAAAAAAAAAACTATACGATCCTGATGATGAAGTTTCTCTCTTTCTCTCTCTTTAACCACAAAGAAAGGCCAATACAATAAATAAATCCATTTTTTTTTTCATTCAAGATTTTTTTATTTTATTCGTTCACTGTTCATTTATTATTAACGCAGAACACTTAAAAAAAAAATCGTCTCTGTGGTTCTTAAATCAACTTTAATGATATCACATACGTTTGATGATGATGTGTTGTGTATGTATGAATGTGGAATGGTGTGCCTCCTTTGCCTGTCTTCTGAACTCGGATCTCATATCGAATCCGTGCGGTGGTGGTTCCGTTCAGCCATATTGTATAGTTAAATCCATGTATCTTCTATTTCTTCGCATATAAGCGACATCGAACGTTGTCGTCGTCGTCGTCGGTCGGTCGATGGATCGTTCGTCCGTTCGTCCGTTCAGTTGTTGCTGGCTGCCGCCATATTAAATGAGCGATGGATACACGGAAAAAATATAAGGAACCTCACCTCATAAAAATTGATTAACCAAACGACAAGCGCACACTCTCAAGATATAAGGTATAAACAGTTTTTTTTTTTTTTTTTTCTTCAACATCTTAAGCCTGTCATCGAGATAGGAAACATGATGGTACCTATATTCTCATCTTTCTGTGTGGGTGCATATTAAATTGTTGGGAATTTTGTATATTTTTTTTTTCCTTTATACAAATTCGATATATCTACCTATTTTTTTTTATATGCACTCAGATACATGTTATATATTTCTTTTCATCATTTTCGTTTTCTTGAAGGAATAGGTATAAAAAAAAAATAAAGATTAAATGGCTATATTCAATGAATAATTGTACATTTTGTATCTTTGTGGCATTGTTGTTGTTGTTCTGTCATCATGCAAAGCAAATATACCTAAGTGATTTACATTTTTCAATTTTGCACGACATTCATTTTTTTTTGGGTCTGATATTTTATGGAAGTGGCCTGGTATTTTGATGTTTTTTTTTTTA
The DNA here is from genome assembly GCA_958431115.1 of Syrphus vitripennis. NCBI lineage: Eukaryota > Metazoa > Arthropoda > Insecta > Diptera > Syrphidae > Syrphus > Syrphus vitripennis. The sequence continues at coordinate 136,703,808 of OY288108.1, read as the reverse complement.
TTTTTTAATGGGTGTTCCATAAGACATTGCAGGATTAATAGACATTTTATTTGGTTTAAACTGATGTGAAATTACATGAAATCTATTAATACTCGGGTACCTACTGCATTGTAGAAAGTTCGTATGTTAAAATTAACATTTTATTTGCTATAAATAACTTATATCCCATTAGCTATGTCATATTTTCAAAAACAGAAATATTTTGGTTTATAAATTTTCAAGAATCCATGAAAAACTTAGTTTAGGATTAGTTTAAGAAATCATATCATTACCTCGACGAACATAACCGTCGTAGCTACTTAATTAACCCTCGTTATTTAAAAATTAGAAGTACAATCATTTTATAGATCTCACGTTGGGCGCCATTTAAAAATATTGACGCTCTTGCTATTTAAAATGTAATGAAGATTGATTTCTGACACTTCGTTGATGAACTATCATTAAATTGCAAAATTTGTAAAAGAAATTAATTGATAACCCAATTTTCTTCGGCAAATTAATTAGTCGATAGAACCATTTTGTTATGAGTCACGTTGGGCGCCACTTAAATAAATGTGGCTTTTGCTATTTAAAATATATGATGGCAGGGTTATGAAACTTTATTTATAAATTATTATTAAATATACATGTTCAAAATTTACAATAGAATTGAGTCGATTGACCATTTTGGTATAACTAACGTTGGGCGCCATTTAAAAAATGTGGCCTTTGCTATTTTAAAAGCATTGATGACTAATCTAAGAAACTCAATTACTAAGCATTCAATTTGTGACAGAATTAAGTTGATCAACCAATCAGAATAAGGTATTAAACAAATATCTAAATAAACTTTGCGTTGGCCGCCATTTCTTTTTTTACAGCTTTAAGTATTGAGAACTATTAGAGGTAACAATAAGAGTCTAAAAACACAGAAAGAGCTTAATTTTCATAAAAAAATCTCATGATTACAAATTCAGTAATGGACGCCATTTACAAATTCAATCAAATCAATTTTCATAGAAAGGTCTGGCATTGGGCGCCTGTTAATTTTTTTTCTCTTAATATAAAATATAACTCATTTGATCTTCAAATAACAAAACTCAGCACCGAAACCAAAACGATTTTAATTAATAATCTAAGAAAAGACCGACTTTTTTACGATAATAACTCTAAGCAGTAAAAGGTTGTTTTTACATTTTTAAATTTAAATTTGTTTTTTTTTTTCACATAGTTTTCAATTTACTGCGGCTAACAACCTTTCATCATGTTATTAAAATTTAATTAATGCGTAACGGATGCTATTTCCTATATTATACGATTCATAAAAAAAAAAACAACCATATACTAGAGTAGATACACATAGGTACACCTACATAATTTTTATACAACAAATTATGTTTATTGATCCAATTAAATTAAAAATCATTAAACAACAACTCTTTTCGACAACGCCCCCAAAGATATGATATAGAAACACATAAATTAACAAAAAAAAATGTAAAAGGGGGAAACATCACAAAAAAAAGCCTACACTAATTTTCTTGTAATAATTTCATGGGTTCCCCTTCATTAAGTTTTCATCCAATAGAAACGATATTTATTTTGAATCGATTATTATTTCTTTGTGGTTTTTTGTAGTTTTGTTTTATGGATATTATTTAATTGTTTTATGTGGTTTCTTGAGCTAATGCTTACATGGGATATTAAAAGTAGGGGAAATATTGTGTCGATAATTTTTGGGGACTTATATTAGACTATAATCAAATAAGAGTTAAGGATAAAAGCCGTAGTTAATTTTGTTGTTAAGGTTATTTTAATTTGTATTATATGTTTTTTATTTTTTATTTAAATTGTAGCTGAGAAAAACGTAGAATTTTAAGCGAGCTAAACAAAATTTTTACTACTTTTTCAAGATACAAGAAGCATTACTAAGTACCATTTAAAAATAAATAGTAAAAACTATGTAAACATAGAACTTTATCCGAAAACATAGAATGCTTGATTGTGAGATCATAGAATATCAAATTACTTTTAACATATTCAAATTAAATGTCACAAAAATAAATTTTTCGTTATTTTCACATAATAAGTTAAAATTATTTAACATAGAATGTTATTTTAAAATAACATAGAATGTAAATTAAAAACGATATTTTAATTTATTTATAATTCACTAATTTCATTAAATTATAGGTTATTTTCACATATTTTTTAAAGATTATTTTAACATAGAAAACATAGAATGCTTTATTAAAAGTTCGTATAGGTAGTCAAAAAAAAATACTTTTAACTAATAAAAAATTAATAAAGTTCAACTAATGTAAAATCCCATAAAATCTAAATTCCTGAAACATAGAATTTTATTTAAAAAAAACATAGAATTTTTCACTGAGCCTTCATAGAGAGTAAAGCAAATTTGACATCCAATCTACCTTGCATGTAAATTCTTTTAAATACCTATTTACTATGAATTTCATTGAACTCACATTTAATTGAGATAAAATACTATAAGTTGACAATTTAATTTGTAAGATAAGTTTTCCCAACTCCATCGAAGCCCACTTCACTTCAATTGATTAAGTTCTCAATTTCAACATTGGTTTTCGTGACACTTCACTGTGTTTTGCAAGTTGAATAAAATTTAAAGACTTCTATTGGTACAAGCTTTAGCAGGTACTTCGTACAATCTTTAGCAAGCTCATCATAGGTTCCAATGCAAATTCTTTATACAAACAAATAGCGCCCACGGGGTGTGTTCAACTTTAACATTTTAAACATGACATCGGAATTAATTAAAACATTGCCTGACCTCAGGCGACATAATATCCGAACAACACAAAAAAAAAAATATCTTATCGTAATACATGTTAATCTTCTATACTATAGCATTTTTAATGTTGAAAAATTTTGTACCTACTTCGAATTGAAATTAACCCAATCAAATATCAGAAGGTGCGAAAATATTCAACACACTCCAACGCCTTTTTGAATCAGATATTGGTCTGGTAGGAAAAAAAAAAGATTTAAATCTATCTTTTATTTGGTTGTGTAAAAAAACACAAGTAGTGTTAGCAATAATTAGCTTGCAGAATTCTCCTATCACTTTCAGATAAATTTTAAGATACAAAATGTAGTTCAAACCTTGAATAAAGATATACATACTTTCATTGCATTGTTAATAATAATAAAATTTTTGATTAAGACATTTCACACAGCAAAAACAAAACAAAACAAAAATAATAAAGACACAGACACAGACAAATAGAAAAAAGATACAAATCCATATTCATTTTTTGTTCCACAATTTATTATTGTACTGCATTTTTCAAATATAGATTCTTAGTAGATAGATGCAGCAGAAAAAATAAACGCATGGTTTATTGTTGTGCATTTTTCATTTTTACAATTTTTCTGTTTTTTTTTTTGTTGTTGTTTTAATGTTTGTGTATATGTCCCAAGGGAAGGGACGCAAGAAGAGGAAACCATCATTGGCAGTATTAAAAACACAACTCCTAGGTTTATGTTTGTATGAATTTTGTATAGAGTGAATTGCACATTGCTGTTGAAATCCGAACCGAGCGCAACAGCAACAAACAGCAATAATAGATTTTAATGGTGCGATCAAAATTTTTAATGAACTTCCATTTTTTTTTGTTGTCTTAGACATCGGTCGTCCGTTCGTCCATGCGTCTGTCCGTGCATCGTGTTGCTTCCTCTCATCTCCATGATATTGCAGTAGATACCTATATTTTTTTTTTTTTTTTCAAAAAGGCAAAACTATATAGATTTGCAACAAAATAGTGGATATAACTGAAGCTCCATGTGGATGTGGACTTGCCACATTTATAATGCCATGAGTAGTATGTGTTTGTATTGTTGTTGTGTGGTGTTTGCTGTTTCCGATCTACTGACCAAGAAATAGTATCTAATACATACAGTACATATATGTATATATTTTTGTTGCTGCAAATATCTACACACATGCTCGACTAGACGCGGTGTTCGGGACAACAGGTATTCCACCAGAAGCACCAGCAGCCAGTATATGCACAAGTCATATAGAGAGATGAGATTATTTTGTTGTCGGTCGGTCGAACGGTCGATGTGATGGATGAGAGGCATGAGAGGGGCGTGATAGGGTGTGTATTGTGATGACAGCGGGATGCGTGTGTGGTTCGAGGAAAACACGTGCCACTTGTGTCCCATTGTTGTTTAGGAATGAGTGAGCAAGCAAAACAAATAACAACCATCATCAGCCGTGGGAGAAAAAAAAAATTGAAAAAAAAAATTATTTATAAAAAAAAAAATAATAATAATAATAAGTGATCTTCGCCTAAAGAAGGCATAAGATGACTTTGTTGTGGCTTGTGGCATTATACCTGCTGTATGTTCAAGAATTCGCAGAGAATGTTTTAAAATTCCATATTTGCCGACGGCAATCGAGGTAGAAAATATGTTTATAATATGGTCTTGAAATCGAAAGTTTAAGTTTCCAATGAAAGTAATTATTATGAACAGTAGAAAATATATTTGTTTTCACAAAACCATTACTGGAAAATGTGTGTTATTTTATGTTTGGTTAACAATTGAAATATTACAGTTCCTTATAAATTCAAATAATATTATAAACAAACATTTTTTTTGCATCAAATCCTCCAAAAGTGATTTTTTGTAATTTTCACTTGGGCGCCATTTAAGGAAAGAAACATTTAAGACACTTACAGAACAGGTATTGATGTAAATTCATTAAACAATCATTTGAATTTAAGGAATTGGGACAGAACACCGATATGTTAGAGTTCAGAGAATTGGAATTCTTAATTCACGTTGGGCGCCATTTAAGAAAGTTTTGTTGGCAAATTTTTCAAGGAATGGAAATTGAGTTTAATTGACAGTTAGTTAGAGTATATTACCAAAAAACTTGACTAAAAACACCAGCAACTAACACGAAATTTATATACTTCAGTTCACGTTGGGCGCCATTTAGAGACATATTCAATTTTGAATATGTCTCTAAATGTACATTCAATGAAGTACTTTTAAAGATGTTTAATGATTTTTAGTGTACCTACTTTGCATTGAAATTAGTTTTGTATCTATTATTATTCTGACTCCATGTTTATTTTCTTCAGTATATCCACCAACCCATTTTTTGCTCTTATTTTACAGTTAAATAATTTTTTTTTTTAAATTTCCATTTCAGATATAACAAGTGACCAAGAAGATATTGGCTCATGTTCACCCAGTTGCAAGTCAAATAGTCCTGATATTCAAATGCAATCGCAACATTCGCCCGCAGCTAATGCTGATGAAGAAATCAATGCTGCAACTATAACTGCTGGTGCTAGTGTTGCCTTTAGTTTAGCCGATACACGAACAATGTTAGATAATAATCATCATCATCATCACATGCATCATCACCTAAATCCATTTAGTCATTTAAGTAATCAAAATAGTGTTAATAATCATCTGGAAGATCACAATCATAACAATAACAATAGTCTAATGTCACCGTTAGATGGTAATGCCGCCGACGCCCATTTGCCTCATAATCATCACCATCAGCAATCTGAGGTAATGGGCGGTTTGAAAGGTGAACAACATACATATCTGCAGGAAATTGAAAGGATAAATACAAAATTACCATCACCAACGCCACCTGATTTGGAGATCAATAATCAGCCTTTGGATAGGCGATCGCCTGAAGTGGTTGTAGGAGAAGAAACTTTGAAAGAACAGCAGCTTGAAAGCGAGAAGACTGATGAGAGGGAAGAGATCGAGGTGCAACCGGATATTGAGAAGACTGTTCCTATGTCAATGGATGTAGAACAAAGAGTCCCAACACCAACGAAAGGATGTGATAAGCCCATCAATGAAGAAGACTGTGCGGAGGAAGAAAATCATCCCAACTCTTCGCCACCAGCGAGTAGTCCGCCTCTGCAAATGCCACAGTTTCCTGCCCCTGGTCCAGTTACACTGGAAGCGATACAAAATATGCAGATGGCCATTGCCCAATTCGCTGCAAAGACTATTGCAAATGGAAATGCTGGAGCTGACAATGAAGCAGCCATGAAACAGCTGGCTTTCTTGCAGCAAACGCTCTTCAATCTGCAACAACAGCAATTGTTCCAGATTCAATTAATTCAGCAGCTGCAGTCACAACTTGCGATGAACCAAGGAGGCAAAAGTGAAAATGAAGGCGATGAAGAAAATGAAGACATTGAGCTGGATCAAGAGCGTGAGAGGGAAAGAAATTTGGGTGAAGATGATGAAGAATTAGAACCGGGAGAGATCCAGGTTAAACGCGAAAGAATAGATGATGATGTTCGTTGTTTGGATGAAGAAATGCAAGCTTCCAACCACAGCGAGTCAAATAACAATGAATCATTGAAGCGCAAACGTGAAGAGTATGAAGAATACAGTAGAAATAATTCTCTGCAAATGCTAGCGAGCATGAAGCAGGACGAAAATATGCCGCTACCCTTCGGTAATGATCTGGCTTCGAGCATAATAACGAATCACGATAATCTTCCATCGCTGGACGAGCCTAATTCCCTAGAGATGCTACAGCGAAGAGCTCAGGAGGTACTTGATTCTGCTTCGCAAGGCATCTTGGCGAATAATTTAGCCGATGAATATGCTTTTGGGAAGGATGGCAAGACAGCCGATGGCAAAAGTCGCAACGAACCGTTCTTCAAACACCGATGTCGATATTGTGGCAAAGTGTTCGGTTCGGATTCAGCTTTACAAATTCACATCCGCTCTCACACCGGAGAGCGACCGTTCAAGTGCAATGTTTGTGGAAGTCGTTTCACCACCAAGGGTAATCTCAAAGTGCACTTCCAGCGACATGCACATAAATTCCCACATATTCCTATGAATGCAACACCCATTCCCGAGCACCTCGACAAATTCCATCCACCATTGCTGGAGCAAATGTCGCCAGATAGTTCACCAACTCACCAGCCACAGATGCCACAGCAAATGCCATCCGTTTCATTGTCTCTACCATTCCCACCGAGTGCCGGCTACCCTGGACTTCCAGGCCTGTATCGTCCTCCGTTGGATATACTGAAGACACTTGGACCTTATCCAAATCCATTTTTCCCATCCCTGCCGCATTTGCCACCAGCTATGGCAGCAGCGTTGAAACGTGACCAAGAACTGCCAACTGATCTTCGCAAGCCATCAGCTCCGAATTCACCCGAACATCAGGTAAAGGAACCTGAGGTGGAAGAAGAAAGGACCAATACAAGAAGTGTGAGTCCACCACCAGCACCACCACAACCACCAATAACTACTGAAGAACCATTGAGCTTAAAAATCAAACAGGAAACAATCCAGGAAGAGAACGAACTATCACGCGATAGTGATAGAATGGCCACCCCGCCACCACCAGCACCTGTTCTTCCTTCTCTGCCTGTACCCCCGCCTGCACCTGTAACACTGGCGTCACCCCCAACACCAATTATTTCCGTAAGGCCGTTGGCTCCACCAACTCCACCCACCCCAACGAAATCCGCTCTGCCTCCAGTAGTTCTACCACAGCAGCCAGCGATACATCCCCAACCATCACCTGGACCAATTCCACCGCAAAATATTGAACTTCTCCCAACACCCGGACAACTACCTCCATCATTTCATCGAGATGACTTCTTCGCCGATAGGTTTCCTTTGAACTTCACAAGGACCTCTCCCGACCGTCGATCACCGATCCGCAGTCCAGCGAGCATCCCCCGATCACCATTTTTCGGAGCAGCAATGAAGCATGAAATGGCCTTGCTTCCAAGACCACACAGCAATGACAATTCATGGGAGAACTTCATCGAAGTGTCTAATACTTCGGAAACACTCAAGTTGAAGGAAATGATGAAGAACAAGAAACTCACAGATCCCAATCAATGCGTGGTGTGTGATCGAGTGTTGTCCTGTAAAAGTGCCTTGCAAATGCACTATCGCACGCATACCGGTGAACGACCATTCAAGTGCCGGATTTGCGGTCGGGCATTCACAACCAAGGGAAATCTGAAAACCCATATGGCAGTGCATAAAATTCGTCCACCAATGCGGAACTTCCACCAGTGTCCTGTTTGTCACAAAAAATACTCCAATGCCTTGGTGCTGCAGCAACACATTCGTCTGCACACTGGTGAGCCCACCGATCTGACGCCCGAACAAATTCAGGCGGCGGAAATTCGTGATCCACCACCGTCGATGATGCCAGGAGCATTCTTAAATCCGTTCGCTTTTCATTTCGGTGCAATGGGACCTGGAGGTCCTCATAATGGAGCCATGGGTTCCGAATCATCTCAGGGTGATATGGATGATAATATGGATTGCAGTGATGACTTCGATGATGATGTCTCCTCGGAACATATGTCTTCGATTCACGATGAGTCGATAGACCGTCCAAAGTCCGGAGACGAAATGAAGGGAATGTTGTTCGAGCAAAAGCTGAAAATTGAGGCAAATAATACTACCTCGGCACCTTCAAGTCCAATAGAAAACATGCCTAGCAGTAAACCACCGGCATCTCCCGAAGACAGCTCTGGTGCTTTAGATCTTACCCCGAGATCTCAACAGAATCAACAACAGCCACCTCCAGCACCCGCAAAAGTACCAACTCCTCCAACACCACCTCAATCAAATCCCCAACCACCTCAACAACAACAACCACCACAGCCTCCGCCACCACCGCAGCAGCATAGTCCTCTTGCACCAAGTCATCCGAATATGTTTCTTCACCACCAGCAACATCTTCACCAACAACTCCACCATCATCACCAGCAACAACAGCATCAGCAACACTTACACCAACAGCGGCAGCAGCAAGAAGCTCAAGCTCAACAACAATCCCAACAGCAACACCATGCCCTCCAACCTCCACCACCACCTCAACCAAATCCAGCGATGATATCGGCACGTCCACCATTCGGAATGTTTCCCAACATTCCGCTCTTCCCGCCGGCAACAACACAAAATATGTGCACCGCCATGAACTCAATTGCTCAGTCGGTGATGCCAGCGGCACCCTTCAATCCACTAGCACTTTCGGGTGAGTTGTGAGTTTCCAACTTTTTTTTATTACAAAAAAAAAAAAAAATATTTAAAAAAATAAAACATACAAAATAAATAAAACAAAAGAAAAATTAATTTATTTATTTTTATGTTTGCAAAATAAATTTCAATTGATTTTTTGTATTAATAAATTTTTTTTTTTGCTTAATTTTTATTTAAAGGCGTCAGAGGGAGCACAACTTGCGGTATCTGCTTCAAAACATTCCCATGCCATTCGGCTTTAGAAATCCACTATAGGAGTCATACCAAAGAGCGACCATTCAAATGCTCGATCTGTGATCGAGGTTTTACAACTAAGGTGAGTTGACTTAAGCAAATTTTACCAACAGAAAGTATTCAAAATTCAAAAAGTAAAATAAAAATTAAATAAATTAAAAAAATAAAAAAAAAAAAAATAAAATAAATAAAAAAAAAAAAATAAAATAAATAAAAAAAAAATTTAAGTAAACTAATGATCTATTTTTTTTTATAAGTTTGTTACCTGAAATTTTAACAAAAAAATTAACAAAATTTTCTTCATCTTTTATTTGCAGGGTAATCTTAAACAGCATATGTTAACGCATAAAATTCGGGACATGGAACAAGAGACTTTCAGAAATAGAGCTGTCAAGTATGTAAGTTTCAAAATCTATTGGTTGTTTATTTTTGTATTTTAATTTTATTTGCATGCTTATTAAAAATTATTATTTAAAAAAAAAATTATGTTTTGAAAAAACATTTTTACTTAATTTTCATATTTTTTTTTTGAAAACAAGATTTCAAAAATAATGTAAATCTAAGCAAGTCTTCAAAAACTATATTCTGTATTTTTTTTATTTTTTAATAAAAAAAAAAATAACCCTATAAATATTTTTTTTCTATATTTCCAGATGAGCGGTTGGAAAGAAGAATACGAATAAATAAATTCAAAATCTCTTGATTATCCCTAAAAGTTGATTCTGAGCCATCAAAAGGAATCATTATTTTCAACAAAATTGTTGATGTCGCCCAATAAAATGATCTCATTAAATTCCTTTGCACATAGCAAAAATATCTTGAAATATAAAATCTGAAAGACAGAAGGTAAATGCTGGTAATTAAATATACCTTCTTAAAAAAAAAATATGCCATCTCAAAATTTAATTGAATGTATCAAAAAGAAAACTATAAAAATAATGAACTATCGTTTCAAACTTGACAAAAAAAAAACGAGAAAAAAAAAACATTTAATTCCTCATAAACAAAAGAATAAATCTAATTATTACTGGTTTCATAAGAACAATCCTATTCTTAATATTTCTAACAAAACAAAAATTAAATGAGCATAAAATCTGGCAAAATGATATTTTTATTTTTATCTTTTATATTCAAATTTTGAATAATAAAAGATGAAAATGCTTTTCAAAATAAAATAAATATATTTATTGTTCTCGATAATCTTGTTTATGAGTGAATTATTTGATTTGTTTTTTCTTTTGTTCTCGAAGATATCTGAGCGAGTAAATCTTCAAAAATAGACAAAATAAAATTTAAAAAAAAAACTATTAAATGAAACGTATCCAAAGATGCATGCAATGTGTGATTTCAAACAAAACAAAAAAAAAAATATTAGAACGCCAGACAAGAGACTGATTTCGTTTCATTTAACATTAGAAAAATCTCAGACTACTAAAATCATACAAAAAAAAATTTCCTTGCAGAAAACTAAAAATGTAACTAAAAATCAAAAATCGAATTTAATAAAAACAAAATTCATCGCCGTTTGCCGCCGAGTCGTCGTCGTCATGATATATTATTTTGTATAAAATAAAAGTGCAATAAAAATTTTAAATAAATTTATAAAATAATTTCGGCGAACAACCAAAATATTGTAAAAATGTAAAAATAAAATAAAAAATATTTTCATTGTCTCCTTAAAAATAAATATAAACAAATTCTTCGTCATTGCTTTTGTAGATAATATAAAAAACAAATAAATATCCGGTCGATGTAATATAAATATTATAAATAAAGCACGAAAATGAAACGAGAGATAAACTTAAAAAATTAATTAAAAAAAAACTAAAACTAAAAAAAATTAAGATAAAAGAAAAATTAATATATAAACAAAAATTTTGTGATACTATCCATTATACATATTATATAAATGTTAGATAAAAATATTTTAATGTAAATAATGTAAAAATAAAAATAAATCAAATAAAATCAAATTAAATTATTTATTTTATGGCAAAAAGTTCTAATTAAAAAAAAACTAAAGTCTACAAATTAATAAAAAAGTTTGCACTTAATTTTGAAACAAAAAGAATTAAAAAATAATGCAAAATATTAAAATAAAAAATATATACCTATATAAATAAAATATCAATCAAATATAAAAAAAAATATTTTATATTAGTTTTAAATATAAAAAAAAATTAATATTTAAGACAAAAAATTAAAAAATATTTTGTGATGTTGGACTTTTAATTTAATTTAATTTTATTTTTGTTTCCTTTTGTTCATAATGCATCATATTTGTAAATATTTATAAATATTTAAAAATAAAATTATTTTAAAACAAACAAAATGATTAGTCAGTAAGGGAATTATATATAAATAAATAGATGTTAGTGTATGGATATGTTTAAAAAAAATATTTGTCAACAAAAATTAAAAACAAAAAAAAAACACTGGAACTAGAAATGTAAAGTTAAGTAATAATTTACAAAATTAAAATAAATGAAAAAAAAACAATGTAATAAGTTATTACAAACCAAAAATATAAAAAAAAACAAAGAAAATAAAACAATTAAATGGAATTGAAAAAAAATCTTTTTTATTAAGTTGGACTTCTTTACTTTTTCAGATTATGGTTTTCCAAAAGTTTTCTGCTGTTCTTTTTTAAAAGTAAGAGATTGCTTAAACTGTCAATATTAATGATAATTTTGCTGGATAAAAAAAAAAATGCAAATTTTGAGACAAACCAAGAGTGACAAATGGCCTGAATTGCTTTATGCGTCAAAAGAGTTTAGTGTCAGAATTCAGTTCAGTAAATCCCGATCGGTTATAAGTATTTGCCATGTAAGTAACGTCATTCTAGCACGAATACTTTTAACACTTCGTGCTATTCAAAAACGTAGAAAACATAGAATGATATGTGTACGTTACAAAATGCCAAAATTAATTATCAAAGTATACCCAGTTTTGAGAAGTTAATTTGCTTACTCGATATATCAACCCAAAAAAATCAACCAAAAAAAAATGTTAAAAAACATCGAATTTCAAACCCCAAAGTTAATCTACTAACGACTAATACGACTAATTAAAAGCAATTTAGAACGCAAGTAAATGTCCCCTTAAAAAAACCGACCACTTCTTGGAGAGCTATTTCACTAGTTCGATGTTTACTAAGCAAAGCTCCAAAAACATAGAATATATAAGAAACCTTAGAAAACATCGAATGAAAAAAAAAAAAAAAAATTACTTACGGCATTTTTTGTTAACCAGGTTATTGAGTATAAAAAGGTCTTGGTCTCTTTATGAGGGGCTTATTTAACTCGATACCTTCTTAGCCAAAAATGAAATAGAAAACATCGAAAAATAAATTCCAAAATGTCGTAACTGATTATAAAAAAATCAATGAATCAAATTTGTTTGCAAAGATTTACCTTGGGGGATTAGATCTCTAACTTGATATATACTAAGCTTTCTGCATTGCTAAATCTAAAATGACACAACTATTTAACAAGAGTTACATAAGTAACCAATTAACTATTCAAGTTGCAGCGAATTATTAAGTAGAAGACCCAAATAGTTGTTACATCTAATTGATTGATATACTTTGCTAACTCGGGTATTAACCCAGCAAAGCACTAACAAAACTCGAAAACAAAAAAAAAAAAAAAACATAGAAAACGTGGAGCAACACAACCCATAGTTAATTATAGGCAATTTAGAAAAAATATAGAAAACATCCAGACACGGGTTCCAAAATATCATAATAAACTTTGGATTTCAATGATTAAGTATGTAGTTTGTATGTCCCCCTATCGAGAAACTGGTTCAATAATTTTATATATAGTGATACAAAACATAGAACGAAAAAACAACATAATTAATTAATAGAACAGGAACTCGCATATTTACTCTTACACGTATTTGAGTGGTTGCTTCACCAAAACTTGCTTCACCATACTCTTTTAGCAATTTACAAAAACGTAGAAAATATCGCCTGAGCAATTTTAAAATGTCACAAACAATTGACAATTATCTGTTTATTACTTAATTATTTTCTTTAAGATGTTTTAAGAACTCCATCGCTAATTCTATATTAACTTAGTAAAGCAAAAACAAAAAAGAACATAGAAAACATAGAACAGCAAAAATGAAAACGTCATAACTTGAGCACAGCGAGTTATGAAGTATGTCATTTCTTATAAGAATCGTTGACCACAATTAAGGGGGTGGTTTGCTGGCTTTTATATATTAAGTAATAAAAAAAACATAGAAAACATCGAACGATAAAAATGAACCAGCATCTTATTTTCTTGAAAGACATAGCCGCCGGCTGTGGTTTGGTGAATTTTTTTGTTTTTGTTTGAAAACGACGCCATCTTGGCAAAAAATTGAAAATTCAATAAAAAACGATACAAATCTATGTTCTTAACGCTGGTGTCTCATCTCTATCCTACCTAAAGTTAAGCTTATGAGAATTTCTAAATTGTTTAGGCTTGATTTTTTTCTTAAATGGCTATATGGGGGATCTTAGTGCACCTTTTGAAATTTCGATTAACACTTTTCGCACTTAAAACTGCTCACCTGTTGGTTAGATTATTATTCTTAGTTTTATTCAATATGAAGAAAACAAACAAAAAGAAGATGATGGCGACAGTGAAGATACATAATACAAAAGCATTAATACTTCTATTATTTCATTGAACTTCGTGGAAAATTGATCTTGAAGATTGAGTTCTTCTAAAAGTGTATTATTGGCCAGTGAAATTATTCAAAATGAATTTCGAAGAAAGGGTAATTAAAACCAATTCTGCTACAGCTAAAGGCCCATAAAATAAACCTTCTCCCAATAAATTTACAAAAAAAAAGAAAAGATTTACTATCCGTACAGAAAAAAAATAACTATTAAACCCTTTCTTCGAATCTTTGCTGGGTTTGGGTACCTATAATATTTCTAGAAATTAAAAAAAAAAATATCTCGCTGGTAGATAAACTGATACAGAGCAATAAAACACAAATCAAAAACATATAAAATATATTTCATAGATATTTTTGTTTTCAGTATAAACAAACAATAAAAACAAAATTTTTAAACATATTATTCCTAGCATACCAGAGGTCGAGTTATCTGCATCAAAGATCTCTCGCATATAAATTCATATTGAATGAGTCGTAAATCAAATTCCATGATGACATGATGTCATATCTTCCCTCGTATTCCATTCCATCCATATACGAATCTGGGATATGGACATGGTAAAGAGCCATCATCATCATCATCAGCGGCAGCATCCGAATCAGCATCATCAATACCAACACGCATCGCATCATCTCACTAGCCTCCAAGATCATCGTCCGTCGTCGTCAGTCGAGTCGGTCGTAAGGCGGTAGCATATAATATTCATACCCAAGACAAAAAACAACAAAAAACACGTGAGTTCTTTTGAATAGACCTCACCTGTGCACCAAAACAAATGACGCTTCCCACCAGCTCAGCTCCCCGGTAGCTGGATCTTTCACCGAATGAATTGCCGGGCCATTGTTGAGCTTCGCTTATAGCGTTTTCATCTCTCCCTTTGCTGAACCTGATATTGATTTTAATCGATCGATTGACTCGATGGGGGGTGCCAAGCCGAACGAACTGCTGCCTGCTGCCTGCTGACTGCTGCTGGCTGGCTGGCCGAAATGCCGGCTAATGTTGGGCTCTTTGCGAGTGTGAATGTGGTGAGGTGGATTTTATATTTTTTTTTTTGTTGAGATTTTTCATAATATTTTTATAGATACTTTCGAATTTTTTTTTTTTTATTATTATTTAGTATAAACAGATCTTTTGTGGTTAACTGAAGAATTTAGTTTTGGGATCTATAAAGATTTTGTGAAGGAGATAATTTTTTGATGGTTTAGTTGGAAATGTTTATTCAGTGAGCTAAATGAGGCCTTTTTCATTCATTTGAATTCGATATGGGGTAGAAAATCTCATTAATGAAGCTGTTTGGGTGGGGAACTGTGTTTTGTGAGATGATTTTTTTTTTTGGGCTTTGTTGGTTTAAATTTTTTGTTGGTCATTTAACAGTAGGCATTTCCTTTTTTGCTAATGTTTGCTCAAACTGTGTGGTTCTGGCTGAATTTCAAAGTGCTTCTGTCAGTGTTCTGGTGCAACCTGTCAAATTGAAGTTTCTGGGTGTATCAATATCATGACTAATTTTTTGACACCCTCTCAAGTGTCATGTTTGATAAAAATCACCAAGTTAAAAATTATGACAATCAAAAAAATGACAAATGATCATAATATACCCCTCTGACATGTTGATGACTTGCGCCATCTGAATTCCGAATCCGACACACTGCCACTGCTCTCGAGCAAACGGAAGCAATTAGCCTCTGGTATGAGTTGCAGTCGTCGTCAGAAATGTCATCGTTTAAGGATATAACCGATGGCCGTGGTGGTTTAATAAAAAAAAACCGTTCAACACACACTTCTTCCGTTTTGTGGGTGACAAATTATAATTTTATTGTATAAGAGAAGGGTTTGTTTTCCGTTGGTTTTTTTTTTGTATTCTAGAAAGACATGTTAAAAATATGCCCTTTCATTGAGTCAACCCATCACTGAAGGGTGCCGCGGATCTACGGCTACGGCTGTTATGACGGCTAACTGACAGAAGGATCTAGACACATTTATACATGTGACAGTTATTTTAAAAGGGATGCCTTTATGCACTTTGTATATATGTAGTACCGTAGTGTAGCGTAACATGTTATATGTCATATAATATTTTTTTTAATTGTTGTTGTTGGTTTTGGCTTCTTCACTGTTTATCAATTGGACAGGAATTGGGTTGTTGAAATATTTAAATTTAAAAAAAAATGTGTTTATGCCAGTGTCATCCCTTAAATTGAATAATTTCACGTTCGAACAAAATAAAAAAAAAACACTGTGTGCTTATATTCATTTCAAGAATGTTAATTGTGTGCATAGCGCGTTGACACACAAAAAAAAGGACGAGGGTAATTTGTTTAAATTTGACAAAAAGAAAAATTTGAAAATGCAGGGACAAAGATTTTGATTTATGATGAAAAGAAAAACTGAATTTTATGCACTTTACTATATTTGGTTTGGAAATTCTTAGAAATTGTATAACAGAGTTAGAACGTCAATTTTAATTTTTGTTTTAAGTGGTTGAAGGCAACACGGTAAAAAATGTATGACGCATGGGTTTTCATACCGTTTAATTTTTTTTTATTAAATTTTGTAATAAACAGCAACTTATGTGGGGACAAGTATTATAGGGAGTTCATGTGACACTTGTGCCAAGCCGAAGAATGAAAATATTTCAAAACCAGTATTTTGACATTTTGAACACAAAAATTGATGCAATCGGCGTTTTTATATATTAACTGGAAGACAGCTTTTACACTTGTAAAAAATGGTTTGTACGAGGGTTCAGTTTACATAATTTTTCAACAAAAATCAATCTTTATTGAAGCAAAAAATATTTGTTATTATTTGATATAACATTTTGATACTTTGAATTAATATCGGAATTACTCCTAGGCCAACTATATAGACTCAGGCCTAGAGCATCATCAGCGACGCAACAAATTCAAATGTATGGAGGCAACGACCCGAATCTTAATTTTATGGTAACCTTTTTTTAAAATTTTTTACTTGTCTATCAATCTGTCGGTCTATCGGTACCTCGACTACTAAAGCGATTTTCTTCAAACTTAGAAATAAAGCATCTAAGGTAATACACTAGAGGCAAAATAGTTTTTTTTTAGCTCTAAAAATAACGATATTTTTGTATGTACTATTTATCTTAAAAACGGCTAAAACAATTTTGATAAAAAAATGTTCAAAGTCGAGTTGTGTAAGTAAATATCTTTCCCAAAAACGGTTAACAAAAGAGCAAGTTCATGCGATACAGTGGTGAATTTTTTGATTCTTCTTGATCAGACCAAAATTAAAAAAAAAATATGTCGACGACCGAGTGTCCCACATTTTTAGCTTCATAACTTCCCGAAATCAATAAAATATCATAAGCAGACATTTGTAAAAATATTTGTTGCCCCAATAATCAACACTTAAATACCTTACAAAAAAAATTAAAATCAAAAACTAAAAAATAAAAAGGGTCCGCCATCTAACGTTTTTTTTTCAACTAGTGTTTATTTCGTGAATGGTAACACTTAGCTCATGTCTGATTTGACAGATAATTAGTTTTATCCTTCCGCTGAACTAATATGGTTGTGTATACGCTTGAACAACGCTGGGAAATATTGCGACATTACTTTGAAAATCATGGTAATGTTGCAGAATGTGTGCGAAAATTGCGTACGGATTTTGGAAGAAGAGAAGCACCGTCAGTTCCGTATGTTCGTTTTCTTGTGAAAAAATTGAAAGAAACTGGCATTCTCATCGATAATCCAAAGCATGAAAAGCCAAAAATAGTGCGTACACCCAAGAATATTGCTGCTGTGGTAGAAAGTGTGCGTGAAGCGCCATCAACATCAATTCACCGTCGTCCTCAACAATGGAACATTTCGGAGACATCATTTAAACGAATTTTGCATGAAGACCTTGGTATGACGCCATACAAAGTCCAATTGGTTCAGGAGTTGAAGCCAACTGACCATAGTGTTACGCCGACAAGCCAGAGACAATTGACGCTTTAAAGGACAATATTCGTGAAGCCATTAGTGAAATACAGCTGCACACAATCGATAATGTGCTTAAAAATTGGACCGATCGCTTAGGCTACTGCATGGCCAGCCGAGGCAGCCGTTTGAATGAAATTATTTTCCAATATTAACCTGAAGGATTGTATGTACTTTCAAATAAAAAAGAAATTTGAGAAAATATTCAGGAGTTTTTTTTTCTAGCATTTTCAAAAAAAAAGTTATTTGGCGGACCCATTTATTTAAGAAAATATTTTTGTTTCAAAAATTAAAAAAAACTTCACAACTTTTTTTTTTTCCCCAAAATTAATATGTGTTGTTAGAAAATATACACCACAATTACTTAATCGTAGTATGATTTTGAACTAAAAAAAAATCAAAAAATCAAAGCGTTTTCAAATTTGGAACGCAACCACAGGAAATATTTTTTTGGTTCAAATGCTGCTCAATTAGACAAGCGTTTCGAAAACGCAACGTGCTGCTTTAATGTCACACATCCAATTCATCCAAATTGCGTTAACATTATTTCAAAATAAAAATCTTAAATTTATTGAAATTTATCAACAGTTATCATCTCATGTATCACTCTAGCCGGAAATGGGTTTTAATGATACCTACTTTTTACTTAAGGACCAGGAATATTTTCTTTCAAGAATATTCCTCCCCGTACTGATGCAGGGTAGTTACTTTTTTTTCTAAGGATCTTTTTTCATCACTAACATTTTGTTTGCTATCTGAGTTAACAAAAAAGGACAATAATAAATTTGCGTGTGCTTTGGTCATGCCAATTACACCGTGCGACCACAATCGACTCACTCTAATAACCACATCCCGTTGTGTGTTAAACATTGCTTTTGTTGTCCTCCTCCGCCAATTTGATTTAACAAGCCTATCTATACAGGGTGGCAAACACACAAACACCTGTTCGATAATGTATGCGCCATAATGTAGTTCTTTTAACCAATTTTAGCGGATGTTTAATGTCCGCCTTCGATTATTTGCACTCTTTGGCGCACTCTCGCCGTAAAACGTTTCTGTTGCTTTTTGCTATACGTGTGCACGATCACACGTCAACTTCAAATCAACTCTTTTATATCGCTCGTCGTCAGTCGTTCGTTGGTTCATTTGGTCGTTCGGTCGGTCGTCCAGGTGCAGCAACTTTAAAGCGGGCAAACCGATATAATCGACGAAGGTGGGAAGGGGGGCTTTCGAACGAGGAGGAGGTGGTTTTGCCTGCTTGCGCGCCCGATGGGTCCAATAATATGGGTGGGTGGTGGATTCATGATAATTGGCGAATTATGGTATCTGAACGACTGAAATTGCCCCAGACATGCGATTCGATTTTTTGATTGGTTTTCTCCAACGAATACAGATTTGAAACGAATTAAAGCTTTTTTTTGAATTTTTTTTTTTGCTCAAGTAAAGTTGTTTATTTTTGCTCAAGATTTTGGTTTGATTTAGGTTTTTTTTTTTTTTTTGAATTTTGTTGGCTGTTTATGGGCGACAACATTTGCTACTCATGTGCAACAACCGAGAGTGTCATTTGAGTGAATTGTGTAATCAAATAGTTTGTATCGTCCGTCGGTCGGCCGGCCGTTGGCTATCTGGACTATGGCATGGCATGGCGATGGCGTCCGTATAGATTCATTCAGAGTAGGTACATAGGTACATCGATGATGAGGAAAAAAAATATAGCTCGAAATAATTTAATTATTTTTACACGGCTGAGTTGAATTTGATGTTGGTGTTTGTTTGTTTTTGTTTTTGTTTTTTTTTTTGTTCGTCAAAATACCACTCCTTTAGGATTTAAGTGGGTTTATAGTATCATATGTAAGTGGATGTTTTAAATGCATTTTCGTAGTTTTTACTTTTCTTCTAATATTAAATTGATATTATGTAATTGATTGCATTTAAACCAAATTTGTATTCAAATGTTTTTTTGTTGTTGTTGTTGTTTTTTTTGTTTTATCAACGTGAAATTGAAAAATTTTGGAACATGTGTTTTTGTATGTTACAGATTCTATTTAAAATATATTTACTCCTTTATAGGCTACGCCTAAGGCCCAATACTATCAATTCAAGTAGTTATTGGGTTTCACTTAAGAGGCAGACATTTTTTGTTTTTTCGGCCATTTGTAGAAGAGTCATTTAAGAAATCCCACTTCACCTTGATGCTTCACGTCTACGATTGGATCCAAATCTCACGTTCTGCATAAACAATGTTTGCCAGACGTTTTTGAAATCCAATGTGGGGCCAAGCAGGGCTGTATACTGACACCAATATTCTTTTTGTTGGTGATTAGCGATGAACCTTACAAAAAAAATATGCCTTTGCATTAAGAAAAGCTAGAACTAGTGTTTCACACAACAAGAACAAGCTTCTTCACCCAGCTTTGACCTTAGCTAGCTGCCTCCAGTTTCGAATGTTAAATTGATTAAGGTCCCAACCATATGAGCCGTAGTCTTCTTCTAATAATTGAGCCAAATATGTCAATATCTACTGAAACGTTTAAAAGATTCTGTCTGTTCTCTTGCCCATTGTGTTGAGCCTTGCACTCTTCTTTCAAGAACAACAATTTTACTAGTTAACCTTGAAGAAATCGTATGCATTCTTTTTGGAGATACATACTATCATTACGAGGCCTTGAAATCACTAAAAAAGCTGTAAGGTGTCAATTTGAAGTCCCTGGATTTTTCCAAGATCTGTCGCAATGTAAATATTTGGATTATACTGGACTTTCAGATAATACGGGAGTTAGGGCAGTATCCCATCTTCAGAATTGGGTAAGTACAGATGAGATTGTACGTTCTCCTTACCAATTCAAAACCTGACACTTTGGACCGTTCGGCAGTGATGCCGTCAACCCGATCAGCTTTGCAGGACTTAAAGCTAGATTTCACTGCTTTCAATACGTTGAGTTCAAGTGATCATTTTTTAAAATGATCATTCCATTTTATTAATCAGTATCGATCGTAGTTCTATTCTATAATGATATTTCGCAGGTCTTGATGCACGGTCTGCATCCCCGATTGCACGCATCTCATGCTCCTTTTTTTTCTGATAATTCAGTCCTCCTCTCTTCTTCTGCTAATAGAGCTTGCAAGACCGCACTCATCAATGGAGGTGGTTTTGTGCTGGCTGTAGCTTCTAATCATGATACAATAAAGATTTCTTCTTCTCTTCCTAGCTTGTCACTCAAATCTCCTAAGACAATTTTAAGGGATTAATTTTTTGTCTCCACTCTGTGAGGACATGAAAATGAAAGCTTATGTCTTTAAAATGAAGCTTATGTCTTTAAATTAATCTTAAAGCAGATTTTCCTGATGTCCTCGTGCAAATTTTTTTCAAAGTTTTGCATCCATAAATAAAGCATGGATTCAGGATTGAAGCAGATCAGTCGTAGCTTGGTCTTTAAGCTTATAGAGCTGTTTCTCCATATTTTGGACAGCATCCCACATGCAGCCTTTCTTTTCCCAATTCGACTGTTAATAGTTCAGTGTTGTACTTAGGTATTATTGCAGAATTCCTTCACTTCCATTCGACAAAACTGCGTGCAGTTAATCACTAATCAAGAACAAGAACAGTATTGGTGATAGTATACATACCTTGTCTAACCCCTTTTTGTATGAATCTAGTAGCTGATTCCTACAAAACTGGTCAAGCTATCAGTGGAACTTGTTGAAAGCTACCATTACTAGAAAGCTAACTTATACTTGTTAATGTAATTCATTAACAAGAATTTTTTAGAACTCATCAAAGATGAGCTGGAAATACCGTTGACTTCAGTTTATATTTATATATATTTATTATATTTCATGAGATTCTACAACCACATGAGCTATTAAATATGTTCGCATATGATCTAGCTTCATCCTAACATATTAAAAATTGAAGAATTAAAATTATTGAAAACTTAATCCTCAAAAAAAAAAATATATAAATCACTTTCTTCAGGAAAGTTTAATAGACAATAATCCAGTATCGCCATAAAAAATAAACCCCGCTTTTCTTCGTATACCTACCAAACTTACAACAAAAAGAAAAATCCACAAATTTCCTCTTCAATTAAACCACACCATGTTTACACATATGTCGAATATCATATTTGTCATCGAATCCTTTTTTTCTTCAAAAACCAACCCCCTTTGTTGGTTCCTCTATATATTCCTCTGAAGAAATTACTTTGCAGTGAAAAATGTATACAAAAGACACCAGCCAGCGCAGCGCAATCCTCGAGACTATAAAATCCTCCTCCCCGAAATCACATCATATACGTATATTTATCCACATGCAATAAATTCAATTAATTTCAAAAGAAGACAAAAAATGAATATCCTTTTTATTCGCAAAAAAAAGGATATATTGTAAATACATATGACAGGCATTCTATAATTTCTTTTATCTGTTTCTCGACGAGACACAAATCCTCCTCAATAAACAAGAACAAGACTACGAGCATTATATTGAACCCCTGTTCCATACTTCATAAATGCTTCAGTTATCCTCCCAACAGAACACACAGTGCATCATGTGTTCTTTGTTACATCCTTACACAAAACACATTCTACAACGGAAGGACTATTTATTTATTATCTTGTCACTTTATGTTGGAGTTGCTCTGATTTCCAAAAAAAAAAAAATTACCTCTTCATCAGTGTGATGCAAGTCATATTCAATTCATTCACAAAACTCCTTCACGATTTTTCACAATTTAATTTTTGTCAAGGATATTTTTTACACCAGTCATTTTTTTTTTTTTTTTGAGTTTTATTCATTTCGATTTTTGCCGCCTGTCAACAAGTCCTTTTATAGTTAATAGAAGAGTGTATTGTAAATAGGATTTTTTATCATCGTCGAGTGTTGTGTCTTCTTCAATATTTGACCAGATGCGACTGTTCACGACCACGAAGAATTATCCTGCAGCCAGGGCATATTTTTTGACTGACTGTTCAGGACATATGGGGTGGTTTGAGATATTTATGTTATAAGGATTCATTTAATTATTTATGACCCATTTTTTTTTGTGGGATTATATAAGGAAAAAAGGATATCTGTCATATTGAAGAATTGCTTTGGTTTATAATATATGTGTTGTGTATATATAGAAAGAAAAATGTACATATTCACCTTTTAATAATACACCTACAAAAATAGAAATGAGCAATCATCTTAACCGAATTTCTATACCCACATTTACCGTTAGACATATATTCCACCGATATACATATAGAAACCACTTAATGAGCATCGTCTCAATTAGGACGAAGAAGGCAAGAAAATGCCTAATAGCCATTAAGAAAATTGGGTTATGTGCTGGGTGGATATAGTTATAGGGAATTCTTTTCTTACCCACTACTATAATACCCTAAAGCAGTATGCTCATTAAGGCAACAAATTTGATGAAGTATTTTCTTTCTAATATTCCTTAGCAGAGCTCTGATGTGTTTTGTGCAACTTGGTATGATATTAATTACCCGCAAACAAGGACTCACATCAGGCAGCCGCAGCATGAAATTCTATTTATAAAAAAAAAAATGGTATAAACGTTTGGAGGTCTGTTTCTTACGAGCTTTTATTTCGATGCGGAGATTATGGAGAGGGGTAAATACCATGCGTTCGTAAGTCGTTTTATTTTGTATAAACTTACCCTAAATAGAAAAATTGTTTATAATGTACTACTATGATATATTATTGTTTCAAACTGGCCAGCTATTCTCTTTAACAGGTTGAATCAATATTGTTTTTACCATTAAAATCTGGTAATAGTTTAAACTCGTTTCAGGTAAAAGTGAGGAAACTTAAACCAAAAAATAAAATTCTTATTTTAAGTAACAACTATCAATAGTTAATAAATAAATAATAAATTAACTGATCTTCTATTACCTAATTCCTTGTAAATCACAACGGTTTCCATCGTTCTCAATGATCAAAAATTATATAAATTGGGTTGGTGGTTATTTTTATCAACTATCAATTGATAGTTTTCAAAAGAAAGGGAACACCTTAAATCTCACATTGAAGTCCAGCAGCAAGGAGAACTGGCCGAAATAATGATGAAAGAAGTTCGCCGTAGCCTGCAGCTGGCGTGTCGTGGTAAACGTAGCCACATCAACCAAAGAGTTCACAGGTGACCACAGCTCTATACAATACAGGGTAGATGTTACAGGCGGATTACTCAAAGTTTCGGATAAGAACCAGCTCAAAAGTTAGAAGATCCTATTTCTGCGGTCTTAAATCACGTTTTTCCCAGTGAAGTGATTACAACGCTCAAGGATCCGAAGCAACAAGTACACACCCAGAAAAAAAGAAATCTTAATCGCAATTAAAGAACTGAAGAACAACACAGCGGACTTGATAGTTTTCCCGCAGAGCTCTTACAAGCAACGCTAACAACATCTTACTAGGAGCTAGGTCTTCTTCTTCTTCTTCTTCTTCTTCTTCTTCTTCTTCTTCTTCTTCTTATTCTTCTTCTTCTTCTTCTTCTTCTCCTTCTTCTTCTTCTTCTTCTTCTTCTTCTTCTTCTTCTTCTTCATCTTCTTCTTCTTCTTCTTCTTCTTCTTCTTCTTCTTCTTCTTCTTCTTCTTCTTATTCTTCTTCTTCTTCTTCTTCTTCTCCTTCTTCTTCTTCTTCTTCTTCTTCTTCTTCTTCTTCTTCTTCTTCATCTTCTTCTTCTTCTTCTTATTCTTCTTCTTCTTCTTCTTCTTCTTCTTCTTCTTCTTCTTCTTCTTCTTCTTCTTCTTCTTCTTCTTCTTCTTCTTCTTCTTCTTCTTCTTCTTCTTCATTTACCAGCAATTGCATGTTCCTGTTGGAGATTAGTGGTTTATTTAACGAAGCTTTGTCGACTGGAAATGGAGGAATTCAGTGGACCCTTCAAACACATCTCAAACACCTGGACTACGCTTGTTCTCATAGGACCATCTCTATAAAATGATGATCCGCCAAAAATCAAAACACAAGGATCAGCCTTGGAGCTTCTTCCTCTATTCAAGTAGATATTTCTGTACAACAAGATGAGGTGGTAGAACAAATTTAGTATCTTGAAAGTATTGTCAGAAAGACAGTGGAATCGAACAAGATTTGATGAAGAAAAACTTATTAAAATTTAATAAGGTTTTCATATTATTTTACTTATTTAAAAAAAAAAGTTTAATTATTAAAATTTAAATTCACACAACGGAATGTTTTTTTTTTTATTGTACTCAAAGAAAAAAAAAGAAAATAAATTTCATTTGGTTAAAAAGATACTCTCCGTTAATGTACACACTACTTTTTTCTTGGACGAAAACAATAGCGGTTTTCTATTTTATTTGAGTCTTTTTCCTCTTTGCAGAAATGCTGGCAATATGAACAATTTATGTGCAATTTTATTCAAATCATTTGAATGATTATATAATTTAAATATTTTTTTCCTTACAAATGGCTATTGATTAAGCAATCTTTGAAACACACAAATAAATACGTTAAGGCCGTAAAGTGTGAATAAATAAATAAACTTGCATAAGAGAATGCAAAACCAAAGCTTTTTTAATCATTGCGAAAAAAATGCAACAAAATGTCGATTATGTACAATAACTCCATCACACGTCCATTTTCCATCAAATATATTTTAACCACCACCAAATGTTGTAAATATATATCTATACCTCTACAGCTAAAAAATAGTCATCCAAAAGATAAATTTTTTGGTGTGCTCGTAAGAGAAGATATAATTTAATTCGTGCAATGTGCGAAGCGACTTTCTCGATATATGTATTTATTATGACTCCATGATCATTCAAGACGACGTTATTATTCTTTATTTAGTTCACATTAAACGTTATAACGTCTCTTGTTTTGTGATTTAAATTTTTTATTTACCGGTACCTCAAAAAATAAAAAAAAAATCACACTAAAAATGTGACAGAGACCACAAACATATCGAAATCGTGATTTTCATAAAATTTATTTTTATGGCCCAAACTGAGCTATATTGACGACACTTGATGTGCGCGCAACATTTCACACATTAAAATGGCAACAACAAAAACTGACACTAAAATCGTACAGGTAAGCAAATTTGCATCGTTAATGTTCAACAATCATCATTATTATTATTACTGCGAGGAGTTATATACCAGGTGATGAAGAGAAGGAAGACTGTACTTCTGCTCCAAATTCATTTGATTTTTACCTAAAAAGTCAAAAATATTTCGCTGCTGAGCACGAACCCATGCTCTTTTCGGTGATTTATTAGGTTTTTAACGTTTCTTTTTTTTCAATTGAACTACATGTTATCATCGATGTGATGGGGAATAACTTTACAATTAAATTTTACAGTACCAATTGATGTATGAGATGTTTTTGAAACACCCTGTAGAAATCAAACATCAAACCGTAACCTTAGATAAAACCTAAACCTGATGACATGACGACAAATTATAGAAAGCTACATTGTAGAGCGGCACGTGTGTATCAGATAAGAATCACCAAAAAAAAAAAATAACCAGTTATTAGATTTTTTCAGTTCAAATTATTTCTTTTGGTTAATTGTAGTATTACAAGGCATTAAGCTTGTCCATTAGACATATGTACTTTTGGCTTAAAGTTTTAGATTACGCGTTTGAGTAGATTTTTAATTTTTTATGACAACATTATTCTGACCACTTAAATTGTTTATGTTATTTTTCTGGCTAATGCTCAAGATATTGTGGACAAAAAAAAAATTAAAACCGTTAAGAACTCAAAGTGTTATTAGTGTTTAAAAGAAAATTACGAACAATTTGTTTTTTAATTATTTTCATTACGCGTCTATTTGGAGTCGTAAATCTTTTAGGCTGGATAGTAGACACTTGCAACGATACGGTCGGTGTCGGTGCGGTGGTAACCTGATGGTTGGCAGCAAAAGTCAAGCTCAGGTGTGGCGCACGACAGTATAATAATTTTTTTTTTTTGACTAGACAAGCATTTTATGGAAGTTGAAGTTTTATGGAACATAGTTTGGTAGAGTAATAATTTTAAATATTATTTTTACTAACCCTTTTTTTTTTGAAACGCATTGTTTAATCAGTGAATTTGAATTTAATTTGTATTTAATTATAGAAATGCAAGTGTGTTCTAGATGTAAACGAACCATTAAGAAAAAAAAAGTAATTTTAGTAATCTTTAATAGTTTATTGTGGGTCCGAAGAAGTTGGAGATGCTATGGAAGAAAAAGTCAGATTTAAAAATGCCTAAGGCTGTTTTTGTGTAAAAATTTAGGCCTGTCGGGAATGAAATTCACCTTGGAATTGTTCGAATCTTTGACAGTCGGGAACTCGAAGAATATAGTCGAAGTTTCTCTTGGAATTCCTGTGGATTGGAAACAAATATTTCAGGAGTGCAGTGGAAAATTATTGGCATTTTCAATTTTCGAAGAAGCGGGAAATGGGTAACAAAAGGATAAGCAGACGGCGAACCCACAAGTGGAGTCTTAAAGTGAAGCAGTAGAGTCAGAGTGGCGGAGTTGTGGTTTCACTCAATATCAAGACAATCGGCGGTGAATGAAGAAGAAGAAGAACAACGGGATGAACTGATGGATTTGCATAAAATAGGGCAAAATACGAAGTAGTGAATTCCGTTTTTCTCAAAAGGCGGCAATACGTTGTCCTTCAAGTGGTCGATCGTTTCGGGCTTATTGGCTCAGACTAGCGACTTGACAAATCTCCAACCAAAATAGTCTAGCGGCGGCGTTAAATCTCACAATTTTGGAGGCCAATTTACGGGTCCGAAACTCGAAACTATGCAATAACCAAAGGTTTCCTTTAATAAATCAATTGTGACACGAGCTGTGCATCAGGTTGCGCCGTCTTGTTGACACTACAGATTCTGTAAAGTAGTTGATCAATAATTTAGGAACGAAAAAGTCAGTAATCATGGTTCTATATCGGTCACCATTGACTGTTACGTTCTGGCCCATTGTACTAACCAACGATTCCAAACCAAACAGTCAGTTTTTCTGGATCTAACGGTGGCTTAACGTAAACATGAGAACTATCTTCACTGGAATTTTTGGCAGTTTTTGATTGATGTATTAGATCAACTAAAAGTGAGCTCCATCGCTAAGCAAAATTCCGTAATTAAAATCGACACGTATTTCGAATTTGTAAGCCTTGTTCAGATGTCAACCCCAATATAAAAAGGGCATGAGTACTCAACACATAGGATTTGTAAGTTATTTGGCTCTAGCGCCATCTATCAAAAACAAAACATTTCCAAACCAATTAATTAACTAAATTTATCAAGCCGTTTTACCATTAAATTGAAAGCTTTGAAAATGAAACAAAGCTAAAAACAAAAACTAATTTTTAGAAAATTGAGATTTAACTCATAAATGATGAAATTTCAATTGATATTGACCGAACGTAACCTCCATCAAAGATTGGTGAAAATTAGTTAAAAGAACAATAAAATAAGAAGAGTGCGTATACGCCGCGTGGATCATTTTAATTACATTTTTTCAATTGTTTGTTTAGAATTGACATTAACATTTAATTTATTTTCGATCAAGATATGTTTTAGTTAAACTTCATTTTTAAAGGGCCTTATCAAACAACTCTTCCATAATGTAAGTATACAACGTAATATACACAAAATACTTCGCTGTTATTATTTTCTTAAATTCTATTAAACTTCGAATTTATATATGCTTCAAAAAATTACTCAAAATATATTTTCATGATAAATTTTGCAACATTTTCCATTTCTACATTTGATTTACTAACCCCCTCCAATTCTCCACCTACCCAATATTCCATCACAATCATGTCGTTAATAAATAACCTCATACACGAACTTTAGTTACTTTTCGAAAGTAACTTTCTTCAACATTGTAAGAGCAATATATAGGCAGGTACATAGCAATATCTCCATTCTTATATTTGCACATAACCCACCCGTGTGCAATTTAGCAAGGATAAAATATATACATACATATGCACATCGATATGCAATTGAAAATACATATAAGATCGCAGAGCATTTTGCTGATGTAAAAACTTTACTGCTGCATGTTGGCATATTATTGGGGGGTGGATTTTAACCCCAGTTGTATAAGTTTATACACATTCTTGAACCGGTGAAAAATATAACCCCTTCTTTTGAAGGGAACATAGAGATAGTTACCCATTCCATAGAGATACACGCAAAAAGGCAGCCATAAATTTATGTTGAAGATCTGTGATTTATGTGCAGGAGAAAAGTTTTATTTCTGTAGCTGCTTTAATTTATGGAATTTTAGTTTTGCACCTCCACTCTTTGGCTTTGGTTATCTCTCTCTCTCTATTCTACATAATATATGTATAAAATTCAGATGCAGTTACTTTTCAATTCCTATATATTATTAGTTATTCTTATTAGGTATTAATGTATTTTCCTGCTAAACACTAATTTAAAAATTTAGTTCGATTTGTTTTATTAAGTCTTAAAAAGAATTAAAAAATTGATTTACAAAACAAAACAAAAAATATTTATAGGCAGATGGCAACCCTAAAATTATTATTTCAAAATTTAGACTTAGTTCTTTCTGGTGATCCATTGCATTTTTGAATTTAGCTCCTAGGCATCAATATCGAATCCCCTTGAACTCTTTACATAAAATAACTGACATGCTATACAACTACAAAACTTATAGTATAAACGACTAAACTTTGGCGTACCCGAAAATTCACTGCAATGTTTATCAAATACAACTCTGATAGCAGTAAATAAATAAAAATAATACGGTTAATTTTTGAACTAAATTTTAGTGTTACCAACGTCCTAAAACCAAAGCCACAGAAAATAATAGCACTTGTTGTTTTCAGATTTTACTAAAAACGTTGCATTAGTTTATCAACTCTAGAAGCTAAATGTAAATAAATAAAATATCCTTTATTGTTCTAGGCTTAGAACCGCGAGTAGTAAGTAATGAAACTTTTTTAACCTCTTCTTTTTAATAACTACTCGTTACACACTGCTCGCTACTCATTTCTCTCAGCTCGCTATCTGCCATATTCACTCGTTACTCGCTTCTCTACTTACTTCTTCCCAATCATAAATTACTACCTACTTAGTAATTCGTTATTCGTTACTCGCTACACTAGTTCCTCATAACTGGCAACTCACTACTTAGCACTCGTTACTTACTACTCATCAATTGCCAATCGTTAATTGCTGCTCGTTACTGGCTCTTATTCGCATTTCCCTTTTAAAGAATTTATTGGATTTACAGAATTTTTTGTATTTATTAAACCCTGCTATTTTGAACTAAGTTTCGTTCAAATACCAGGTTTTTTGTTATTTCAAGAAACATCGCACACGCTATATAATATTACTACCCCCAAATGCCATATAGCCATAATCTTAACGATACATCTTGAGTTCTTCAGAACGTTTGGTTGTTGTGTCACAATATTATGATAGTAACCAATTGTGTGGCTAATATAATGCAATATAAAGTAATGCACACGTGCCATCGGATATGATAACAAATCCACAACCTACCAAACAGAGAGCCTTTCATAATATATCGATTCCTGAAGGACTCGTACTACGTACATTATACAAAGACCACATTTGAAAACAAAAGAAGAGAAAACATATCAGAAAGGAACGTATGCCTTTATAATTCACATTAAGCCCAACACGCCCCAGCATAATAATCGTTCCCAATAAGAAACCAAAAAAAAAAAAAAAAAAGTGTGAACAAGGACTATATCCTTTATTGTCTTCGCTAAAATCACCACTATACTATTGGTATTATGTAACAACCAAACATTTGATTTTGGTCAAAATTAACTTTTGCTGATCCTTGCAATGATAAAAATAACGATATTCAAACCGCCCCCACACGAGCCGGATTCAAGGATATACACAAAAATAAAAATAACAACAAAAATAGGAATATAGAGTTAAACTTAATCCCGTTGGATTAAACGAGAAATTGCAATTCATAAATACACTAAGGAAAAAAAAATAATAAAATTAACCATGTCAGAGTATATGGAAGTGGATATCTTCAAAGGATTTCACATCAGCCAAAACCAAAGCAAACGCTTGCTAAGGATGAGTCGAGATTATAACAATTCCCCCTCCAGTTTGCATGACTCCCTGATGGGATGTCCTCCGGATCCTCGCGTTGGTCGTTGATATTGCAAAAAAAAAAAACATTAAAAACAAAACAGGACTAGAAACGACTGCTGCAGGACGAACAAAAACCAGAGGTATTTTGTGCATGCATGGCGTGTGCAACAGGATTAATGGTAAAATTATGCAAAAATCCTTCCATGTTTAGGTGTGTAACAATTTATTATGAGGTGTCAGCTCCTAAATTGCAGATTAGGATAAGTTATGGAAAATTGATTACAGCGCAGGGATTTTTGCAGTGGATTTTTGCAACTATACCATAAGGTGCAGTCTATATGGTCGAAAAAGAAATTAAAATTCCAAAATCCTGAAATAAATTGATACTGGAAAAAAAAAAGTTAGAATTTTGTTACATTTTTTTTTCTGTGTTTCTAATTTACTTCGAAACAAAGTTGAATTTGATTTTCGTGTGTGTATAATTATGAACCATTTGTTATCAAAAATATTTGCATAATTAATTCGATAGCTTTAACAACGTCAACGAATCTTTTTTTTTTGTTGCTGTTACTGTTGATGGAACCCTCGTCGCGTCGTCGTCGTCGTCGTCTTCGTTTAAAGGTAAACTTGACTTTTCAAAGCAAGTTATATTTATTTTTTTTTTGTGAAATATATTTGTTTGATAAAACATTTCGACACAATGACAATAATTGTGTCAAAAATTAAGTATTCCAGTTTTGTTTTAGTAGATGGCTATACTCGTATATCTTTTGTCAGCGAAGGCAAAAGATTCAAAATACAAATTTATTGATAAGCTCTCCACTATAAGCGAAATATGATATTATTATACCATACAAGAAAACAAACAACATTTTGTTAATTAATTTCAATGTTCTTTAGCGCTTTTAGAGTTACTGTCAATTTATTCAAATTTTTTTTTTAAATTTGTTTAATATAAATGATTGAAACTAGGGTACCCACGGTATCCACTTTTAGCCGAATATATGAATATTTTTACAATAACTGCTTTTAAGTTTATAAAATTCATATATAATTTTAATTTTGCATTTAAGCATCGTCATCATTTTTTGTCGTCAGAGAAGAAGTCTATTTTGTGTATTATATTTTACACATTTAATATAAAATTTTCCTTTCGAAAAACATAAAGATCCATTTAGATAAGCGAAAAAAAGGCATATTTATGATTGTTGAATATTATGAACTTGACTTTTGAAGAGGAAATATTATTTTATTATTTTTATTATTATTTTTGTTTGTTTTTAATTAAATTAAGTCAGTTTGCAAATGATATGGCACACAGTGTTATGGGAATAAGACCTTTGTGAATCATAGTAATAAATTTAATATTTCTGTGAAAGATTTTTTTGTATAAGTGAGTCAGAGAAATTCCATAAATTTATTTGAATGGGAGAAGCATATATTTTTTTTTTTTTATAGAGAACGTTGATCTCTTATGGCATTATTTTTAATAGAGTTGTATGGGTATCAAATTACATTTTTTCTTATTTCCTTGGCTCTTTTTCATTCAGTTTGTTGAAAAGAAATTTTAATACAGGTTTTGATATAAATTTGTTGTTAATTAGTTGTGACAAATTAGAATTGTTCGTTCTATGTTTTTTTATGCTTCACCAACTTGAACTTAAGTCAGTGAAGCACCTTCTGAAAAAAAAGTAAACATTCTTTATAGAGTACAGCTTATGGTTTGAGAATTTCCCATTAATTTCTCTATCATAGGGCATCTTACACAATCATCATCGGTCTTTCTACCTATCCCGGTCTCGAACCGACCGACGGCATCTAGTTGCGCACCCCAAGGCTTCGGGGTTCCTGGTCTACGCCATCTCTCCAGCGCAAGCATGGTCTACCACGCTGCCATCTACTATTAAATGAACCACAAAGGACTTTCCACGCGGGTTCCTCTTCACTCATAGGAGCTAGGTGCCCTGCCCACCGGAGTCTACCGAGCTTAATTTTTGTCACTATGTCTGCTTCAAGGTAGATTGCGTATACAATTCATGATTGCACCGTTTCCGGAATCGTCTTTCCTCACATATGGGACTAAGAAGTCGGCGTGTCTTTTGCTAAGCCCCCAAGTCCCGGATCTATACGTGAGTACTGGCTAGATCTATGGTCCTGTACAGCAGCAGTTTTGAAGTTATTGTGAGATTTGAAGAGCTTTGATAGACTGCAGTAGGTCTGTTTGATTTGAGAGCCGCCCGCGTACTTCCTCTTCTATGTATTGTTATCGGTTGCTACTATAGACCCAAGGTATTTAAACATCTTACACAATAGCTGAGAAAATTAGACTATAGCTTCAATTTAATGAAAATTCAAATTTAATTTGAAAACAAATCCAATTAAATGTTGTAGCTCATAATTTAAAAAAAAGTGCAATTGAACACACTCTTCACTATTTTAAATAAAAAATTATTCATAACGAATTGGAGAGTCCCTTTTATGAATGTCAAGTTAACGAAAACAATCGAAATGGATCGAAATTTGATAACTAACTTGACGCAAACTATAGGTAAGCACATACTGTTTGTCATGTTTTTGGTTGCTAAAAGTAAAAGCTTTTTATTGTGTTGTGCCACTAGCTGTTTCCGAATTAAGGCGGTTTACCGAAACCAATGTGAAACCGGTGCGAAATAGTCATGACGACGAAAAACCAATAACACCAACGTGTTGTTGACATTCATGACAACGTGTTTTTGACCAAGTGCTTCTATAGTCCGGACCATACGTCTCCCTACCTGCATGATAGGTTTCCATTGCATTATGCTTGAATCGTAATGCACTCGTTACCTTTAACATCTACTTACGAACGTTTGCAGTGTTTCTTATGACAGCGGATATTACTTTCCTGCACCCACAGTTCTAGTTTGGTGTTTAAGCTTATATAGGTAGAGTTGTTTATCTCCATATTTTGGACAGCATTCTGAACGCTGCCTTTACTTTCCTGATTCAGCTGTTAATATCTAGTTCACTCCTGCCATCATTAAAAACACTAATCTCAAGGTATTAAAAAAAAATTTCCACCATCTCAACTGACTGTCCAGAAATTTTAACTTGAACAGATGAGTTCCACAGCTGATCAATGTTGTTTTGCCGAATTGATAAATAGTCCCAACGATTTCATCGTTACTGTTTGCATATTTGATTTGCCGAATGACTTAGCCAATATTAGTTGAGTAATCTAAAACCACTAAGTCGGCTATCAAGATACCTGACAGCAAAATATTGAAGTTTTTAGCCAACACAAATTTGAAGACTTAAATATTTTTACTGACGTACCTAAGATGAGAGCGAGACGACTTGTCCTATCCTTGTTCTCTCCTGACTTCTTCATTTACCCGCAATAGTTATGATCTCTAAGGTTTCACTTGTGAGGTTCGAGAGCTTGACCACAGAAAACGTCGACAGACTTCCAGGTTTCTGATTGTTCTGTCTGAGGCCAACTAAATGCAGGTGTCATTGCATTTTTTTTGGAATTTTTGGGCCTGCTTTTCTTCCGCGATAGTGTTTGAACTTTCCAGACCAACCTAAAAATAATTGTAAATTTTGTTAAAAATGCTCGACAGACATCCAAATAATACGGATATCATTTAATTCAAAATCCTACACAATTAATTGAGGGCATTACCAAAAACAATAGTAACTTGAACTTCACAGATCAGTTTCAATAAGCTTTGTAGCAATCTGATGACTTTGTTTTCCGTAATCTTAGAAACTGGAAGCAAACACACAAGCCTCTTCAACTATAGAAGATCATTAATTTGTTGCATTAAACTCTTCAGATCATCCAGTACATACTAATTAGTGTAAATATTCACCTCGCGATAACACTTCCTAACAAATTCCGTCATTAAGAATGCTTTCTATCGAACTTGCCTCTTTCCAAAAGCCAATTTGCATAGATACAAATTTCTTGTTAATGAGTGATTTTAACATATAATTTCAATGCATATTGCATATAAAGTCTCCTCAACTAGGTATTGGCTATAAAGAGGGTAAGGTATACTCCCAATTAGATGACAATCTTCAAGTCTCACTAAAACGAAGGAAACATTTTTTTTTTTCATATGAACACTGCAGAAATGATTGGAATCGCCTAGCTTAAAATAGTCAACGCCGCGCAGCACCGCGCCGGATACTTCTAAAATACTTTTTTGAAATCTTATGAATTAGATTTAATTCTCATACCTAGTCAACACAGTTAGAAAAAACCTGGAAAATTCTAAAAAAACAAAAATTCGATAAAAAGAAAAGAGAAAAACCTCAGATACAATAAACTGCTGGCTGACCAGAATCGATGTTATATGCATAAAATAATTGCATTTACGAATCTTGACTCTTTGACACTCGAACTCCGAAGAGCGGAGGCGGAGCAGAATTTAAGCGCCTTCTCAATTTACATATAGATACGTTGTCGTCACCGCACCGGGCTGAGATAAAGGTTACTCCCACTCCCTATTGGATGCTTGCAGTTCCTTATGCATCTAATATCGCTGTCTATATGGCTGGCTCCAGGATACAAGATACATCCGAATGTGCTGCACATTGGATCAAATGGATGTCGAGCAAGAAACGTCGTCGTCGTCGTCGTTGTCGTCGTAGCTCGCTGGCTGGTGCCGCCAACTTTACACACACCAAAGTGCTAGCAAAATGCAAAATCGTGACTAATTACAGAAATTAAAACGCTGTAATTAATTATGTATCTACGGATCCGATGCACAGGCTCATACTAGATGTTTGTCTCTCCTCAGCTGTACTGTGCGCCCCCAGCAGTCTCACCGCCCGCCACTGTCATCATCATCAGGTTAGATGGAGCCTTTTGGGTTATTGTTGACAACAACATAAGAAAAAACTACATTTTCCATATGTCTCTCGGTTGAAGGAATAGATATTGTATAATGTCCTCATGAATGAATTGTTTATCTTGGAGCTTAGACATTCAGACATCAGAGAATGGCTCAGACCGATGACGTTTCGATTTCATGAAATATGACTTGCAGCAGTCAAAATTAAAAATAAGGCCAAGACAAAAAAATTAAAGACTTTTTGGTTCATTTATCGAGCTTAACCTATTCCATGACTTATATGGTAGACCCACTTATGGTTTCTTTATTTCTTGCTCATGATTTGGTTCGTTTTCTCACAATGAAATGAAATTTATGACTATGGTCGAGCGTATTTGGCTTGGTTTTCAACAGACAGACATTGTTATGAAAGATTTATAAATGCTTCAATGTTTTTATTGAATTGTTTAAGGTGTGGCAAGTCAAAACTGTAAAAAAGGTGCCATTTAAGTTTTAGGGTGGTGAAAAGATTGCCATTGCATTCCTCTTCTCGGGGTTTCCCCCCATTTCGCTTCATGTTTTGAATATTTCGTGGCTGAGATTGGACTCTCTGTAGTTCATACCGAAAGAGATAGAGGGCGACATAGTTTAACACATGAAAAAAAAAAATATTTCTTCGGAACTTTGTTTGGGGTAGGTGCGAAGTTGGGTTTGTGCAAAAATGCAGCCAACTTCGCACTTCCCCAATTAATAGTACGCCAAGGCAAGAGGGTTTCAGGGGAGCATCATGTCAGTAGACTAAATTGAACATGACATCAAAGTTTATAATAATTGGAGCAATCTCATATCCCATGCTATAGTATACGACTACTCCTGGCCTGTAGATGGCCACCCAAAAACAAATTAACCACCCACAGAGTGACTTTTACAATTGCTGCGTCATGATGCTCGCTCGCACATCTATCTATCTATCTATCTATCCATCCATCCATCTATCTATCTATCTTTTCAAACGGATTGCCCATTCTGCCCATTTGTGGAGCACTGAATAATTGCTGAGAAGAAACGGTTTCAGCAAATCACCGCGCGGAGTACGAGTCATTTTCAAAAATCGCTTCACCATCAAATTAGTCCTCTTCCACCCACAAGAAGTCCTCTCTTCTATGCACATATCGCTCGTCTGATGTCCATTGCATACACGTACACATCATCTGCTAAATAAAAAAAAAAAAAAACACGTATATAGATTTAGACAACAAATCGGGGGAGTTAACCCCCTTCTCCTAAATTGAGTCCAAAACAGAACGTTCACGTTTTGTGGAGATAATTGCTGAAGTTTGTACAGGCACACCGGCTGATGGGGAGTGATTACTTCTCTCTGGTGCTGTTACCCCCCGCCACCACTCCGTTGCCGTCCTTGTGTCTCTGGGAAGCAATTTAATGATGGCTCTCCCCCCCGAGAGGATCTCTGATAATTCCGCATCATGGCAAATCAGCAAATCCCACAACACATCGCAAGCAGCATGAGCAGCAGCAGCAGCAGCGACCGAAGCGGTGCGGTGTGGTATGGAAGCTCAATTGAAGCATATTCACCGCCATTCGGTATGTAACGTCATCAGCATCTCTTCCTCCAGCTCCATTCAACTATCCATCTTCATTCGCAGCAGCTTCAGCAGCGCCCGTTCATCCCAGTACTATGCATCATCCCATCCATCTCGCCGTCGCTGATGCCACCTATCTACATATAAATGAACCAGTGAGTATAAGTATCTACGAATGGTCTGGTAGATGCTTCAGTATGTCCTCAAAGAGATGTTTCGCCGCGCGCTAGAATATTTGGCTGCGCGGCAACTTACAACATCAGGCAAACAACAACGAAAAAAAAAATAGATTCGCGTGAAGGATAATTTCGCGGAGGTGATATGGTGATGTGCAACTTTGACGGATGGTCAGACAGGTTCTGATTGACTGACTTTCGGAATTGTTTGTTGTTGATATGAGATGGAAAATTAACTAGAATGCCCCAGCATCAGCATCGGCATCGGCGGCGTCGTCATCGTCATCGTGGTGGTTGCTGGATGTTATACTACAGCACCAACATAGTCCTTGTTAGCTTTCACATTCGCGGACTAGCTAGCCCCTGTTATTACACCAGATTGTTAGAAACGTCGCGTCGCGTCGCGTCGTATAAAGTTAGAAGTCCACCAGCAGCCGGTGCCACACGATAAGAGAGAGAGAGAGAAAAGATACCCCATTTCTTCTTCGCGGCAAAATGATTTGCCGGAACTATACTAGAAATTATGTAGCTTCAGGTGAAGTGACTGGACAATGGGCCATTAGAATGGCTGCCACAACCAACTAACAGCAACAAAAACAACGCAACTATGGTTAGTCGTTTGGTCGGGTTCGTGCGGGCTTTTGCATATCGCAATCTGTATATGCCACAACACCACATGATGGACATATTTATAATCGAAAAAAAAAAATTGCAAACTGATGTTTTCTCTGCTATATCTATAATATGAAACGAAACGAGTAAGTGCATGCGAGGTTACATGTGGTAGGTACATGTTGTTGGGTTAAATTATTATGTTGCTACTTTAGTTTTGTTGAGCCGCTCAGCATGGGTTATGATTTTTTTGTTTTAAATATTTACGATGAACATGTTAAAGTTAAAAGTTCTATGTTAATATCTGGAAGCATTTTATGTGCAAGTTTAAAATATTGTACTGTGTTTAGGGCCTAAAGTTTCTAAGTTTGTTGGTTCATGTAAGAGTCTTAGCGTTGATACTTCTTAATCATTTGGTGGATCCATATACAGCTAAAGTTGACCGCCTACAATCGATTTCATCTAAAAAGATTTTCCTCTGCAGACCACCTAAATTGGCGTTATTTGAAATTTCCGTACAAGATTTTTTTCGGGCGTATTAGGAAAAGCGGAGAGAAGTTGAAAGAAGACATTGGATTCAAATGTCTGGACATCACCAATGGGAGGGAAAAATTGAACCGGGTTAAGCAATTCACATTCGTGTGGTGCAGCTAAAAAAGGAATTCCTGTTCTTAACAGTTTGTCTGGCCCAAGGGTAGACTGATGGGCATTTCTAGCGGTGCTAGTACTGGGTTGGAATGCAACTGGCTGTTTAAAAGTTTCATGTTAAATAGCGATGGAATAGTGATAGACATGATAATTTGCGACGGTGTTTCCGTAATATTTCTATTCTGGTATTGGTTCGTTTAATAAGTACTTACAACTGCAGTCAATTAACTATAACTGACTAAAAGAATAAGAGCAGTCATGAATTACTGCAGTTAATTAACTTTTTTTATTAACTTACTGCTTCTGCTTAGCATGTTTTGTAGTTAAGGACTTGTGGCCTATGTTATTTCTTGATCAAATGCAGTATTGAAGAAACTGCAGTTAAAAGGGAAAAACCAAGTTTTACTAGATATTTTCTTTTAATCTGAACTTTGTTTTACTAACTGCACTAAATTTGATTATTTTATTTTTCGAAGAATCTTTTAAGAAGTTTTATAAGCAACTTGTCGGTACCTTGAATTTATGATATTCCTAAAACGGGTTGATCTTATGTTTTTTTTTTTTTGTGTGGAAAACTTATTTCTTGAATTAAAATAAACGTATTTCCAGTATGCCTACAGTTATTTGGGGGAAAATTTTTGCGGTGAAAAAAAAACATTTTCGTCAAAAAAAAAAAATCATCTGTCAAACTCCATTTTTGTTTGCACAAAACAATGGCAGTGACATTATTGTTTTGCGCAAAAAGGTCGTGGTGAGTAAAATTTTTTTTCACTTCAATTAAATAATTTAAACGTCAAAAAACTTTGTGCAAAAGTCATTCCCATAAAAAATAAATCTACCTAAGTAATTTTTTTTTATTAAATAATAAATTTAATCTTAACATTCATTTTTTAGAAAATTGAAGTTGCATAAATTAATTTATGACTCTATTGAATTTTTCGCCAATATAACCTCAAATTAAAACAAAATTTATTGATTTCTCTCATTCGTTCGTATGATGGCACAGAAAACATAACCTCATAAATTGAACTTCGAATAATAAATTGAGCATATTACGAAGGTGGCATTTTGGTCTGTCCTCAATAAATTGCACATAATTCCTCACAAAATTGCATCGCCAAGCGTTCGCTTGCTGACGATGACAAGCCTCTTTTTTTGAATGAATGCGAGATGCGACTGTGCTGCCTCACACTTGAATGCATTTTTCCTATATATTTGATTCTTCTTACCATCATGGTTCTGTTGGGTGTCGTATTATGACTGAAATTCCAATCCATACTCGAACAGAGTCTGGTGGACCAATATTCAAATATACTTACATATGTATATAGGTAGGTTTGCATGGCAGCAGTGTATATGAATATCCTTTGAAATCCATTTTGCATGATTTCATTTGGTCGATTGCAATCGCTTTTTCACATGAAGTTCCTGTCAAAAGTTGCTGAATGGATTTTTGCCTTGGTTCCCTTCGAAATGTAATTTCTTTTTTTTTTATCATTTTTTTTTTGTGAATATCCTTCATTTGAGAATATCTATGTATACAAAGGCTTTCATATGCACTCAAGTTATGACTGTGTATGGTGGAATCAGTTTTGGCAACTTTCCGCTGCCATAACCCCATATGACTGCAACGCCTCGGGGGAAATGAATTAAAAATGACAAAAAATGCGGGACTCCTTTTTGAATGGCTTTTGGGTGTATGTAACGGATTTTTTTTTTATTAATAAAGACCATCAATCCAGCCATGTTTTGGGATTAATGGTAAAGAATGTGTCAACAGAAAATAAAAAAAAAAAAAAATGAAATGAAATGAAACAAAACAATGCACGGGTCAGCAGGAAGTGTCATTGTTGCAATTTTAATAAAATGTCACAATTCACTTGCAAACGATTTTGGTTATGGGGATTCGTTATGCTTGATAAATGTCTGACATTATCACCAGTTGGATGGAAATTGAAACATTTTAAGAAAATGAAAATAAAAGCAAAGTAAAAAAAAAAATACACCATTCGATATGGTGGCTGCCTACCTCAAGCTTATTTTTTTTTCTGTTACTTAAGAGTCACACTGTGTGTCGCTTTGGTCATCGCGTCTGTTTCATCTGAAATGGTTGCACTTACTAAGTGAGCGGCTTTTAGAAAACAAAGCAATAACTCGCAAATTGGACTTCTTAAGTTTCAATATAAAGCAAATATTGGAAAACTTAAATCAGAGACACATTCAGGGGTGTATTGAGGTTTGTGAAAACCTAGTTTGTTTGAAATTATTTATCTGCCAATACGAATCAGTATCTTGGGAATATGATTCCAACAATAATTTATGTAGATATTCAAATATGAAAAAACAGGATTTATTTTTAGTCTACAATGAAATAATTTGCATTGATACTTAAGTGGCGCCCGGGCAAGGATTTAATTTTCTGTATTATTATTTCATTGTAATCTGCGTGGGTACTTAACTGGCAAAAGATTTTTCTATACGATATATTGTGTTCGACGAATTATTGGCTTATAAGTCGAGTACGGAAAAATGCAATTGTTAAACAATAAAACTTCATCTGGAATGAACCTGATCACGTGACTTTGGTAGCGTTATGCGGAGTTCATATGGC
Source organism: Syrphus vitripennis (assembly GCA_958431115.1). Classification (NCBI taxonomy): domain Eukaryota; kingdom Metazoa; phylum Arthropoda; class Insecta; order Diptera; family Syrphidae; genus Syrphus; species Syrphus vitripennis. The sequence goes on along the minus strand of OY288108.1, from coordinate 136,662,334 downwards.
TCTGAGGTCGAGCTTGGCTTAGCGCTGTGCAAAAGCTAAACGATTAAAATTGAACAATTTAAGACCAAGAGATTTGAATGATCGGCGTTCAGCCTACACAAATCTTGGTGGTAGCTCACATAAAGTTGCTTTATTCTAAAAAATTTGCAATATTTATATTTTAGTGCGAAAGTTTCCCAGCCTAAACGCAAGTGTGTTGTCGCACAAAAATCTCTTATAAATACTTTTATGATTTTTTAATTTCTACAGTTAAATGAAAGCTGTTAAAAAACCTCGCAGTTTGAATCTTGCACCATTAAACCGAATTTGAATTAACTGGCGCCCGGGTAAGAACCTCTTGTTAAAATATGTCTTTTACTTGATATTGATACTTAAATGTGGAATTAAAGGATGTTTTTTGGTGTTCAACGTAATCTGTCACCTACCTTTACTTCGCAAAATAATGTCATTTAACGAAAAACAGTCCCATAGTATACCTACATGAATAGTTAACTGGCGCCCGGGTGAGAAATCCAATTTTTTTAAATATAATTTTTAAAAAATACTTACCTATACGAATAAGTAATAAGCCAAAATCCAACCCTGGATTGGATTGTATTAAAATGTTGCCCTTCACCATTCTTCTACAGTACATGCATATGTTTGGACATTCGGGATCGGAAATTGAAGTGCACTTCGATTCCAATAACTTATTGATAAGCCCGAATAACACACAGATTCGCTTTGGGTCGCACTCTTTACGATCGTGTGGCAATATGTTGTGTATAATGTCGTAGGCACTGTTCGATCAACAACGCTCCCTCCGTCGCGTCCGTTCTCGCTTTTAGTGCTCTATTCACACACTGAGAAATTCACTAAATGGGATGCACAAATTTACGACCTTGATGAAGGATTTGAAATTGCTTCCTTGTATTTAACACGTTGACCTTTTTCATTTTGAAGACGGAAATATTATATTGAGCTGAGAGAGAGAGAGAAAGGTGCTTTTGAACTGAACAAAATTCCAAAACTCACTGATTATATGTGTCCACCACATGCATACACACTAGTGATGTGGTTTTTGAAATGGAAAAACAAAAATTACAGAAGATGTTCAATTTGGCTATGGTAGTGGCTAATTTGCCAGATCTACTTTTATGCACCGACCGACGCGACGCGACACGACGACGGACATCGCCTCCGCTGATGGGTGAAGGCATATGGGTTGGTAGCTCGCATCTATCAGTTGTTGAGTTGTTGTAAGCTTTAAATTGTTTTTTGAGAAGAGACAACAAGCGAATATATTTGAACTGAGATGCGTAGCATATAATATGTAACTCAAGATTGGGAGTGGACGCAGAGCGCAAAGTGCCAATCTGTTTTTCAAGTGGTTTATGAGACCATTTTGATGTTTAACATTGGAGTGATGTGTATGTAGACGGATGCGTATATAATTCAATGTGTAGAAAGGAATGGGAAGGGCTAGATAAGTAAATAGTATTGAAAAGATTGGAAAATGAAATGACTATAATTTTTTCTTGCTAAAAATTATTTACAATTTTCTTGATAATTTTTGAAATTCTATTACCAACTAACAATTGTACTCCTTTATTCATCTAAAGTAAAGTATTGTGATGTAATACTCAATAGGAGTTTCAATTATTTTTGTAAGATGGTGTCATAAGGTCATAAAAAGGTCGTCGAAAGCATGAGTTATATTAAATTTAATAATATACTTCTTTTATATTGGAGCAAATACTCCCATGAGTATATCTAAGGATTAAGTTATACTAACGTTTACCTTAATAACGACATCTGAAGAATTTGATATATCAGCTTTTACTCCAATAACGATTAACTTAGCCCTCTGTTTTTTTTTTTTTAATATTGTAGTATTAAAGTAAAACACAGAAATTAGTTCTATGGCCGTTTCAGTGTGATTGCAGAAAATTTGATTCAATACGTATAGTTCCAGAGTGACTTATAAACGCAGAACAAAATGCCGAAGCGTGGAGGTGATGCAAGGGAACAAAAAAGCCTTGCTTGGAAGCAAAATCTTCAGAAAACGTAATTATTTTATCACAGGGTTGACCAGTCGTTGGTTAGTCTGTGCCTTCTTTGAAAACTGCAGTGCTCTTGTTTTCACTCAAAATTTAAGCTTTTTGTCGTAGATGAACTCTGGACTACCGATGGGAGTCACTTCTTCCACTAGACGATCAGATGGTTCCAAACACTGTTTGGTATGAGCTAAGGTAACACTAAATCACTTTTTCGCTTGCATATAGAAGAATAGTAAGGAATTTTTTTCGACAGCTTGTCATTACGAAAATTGTGTTGTGCCTTATTATTTTTTCAGAATATATATTCAAAATATCCATTATTGTACACATCACATCGAATAGTTTAACTCTCTTTGTGCTTTTTTGTTTGCTGTTATCACCGCAAACCTGACCAAAAATGAGTGTTTTCGATAATCTTCTTCTTCTAATTCGACTAGGTCTTCATGTTATAGATTTTGCATTCCAAAACACATGCCAATTGGCAATGTTTAATTCGTCAGCTGTGTTGTTAACAAACGGATGTTCACCGTTTTAACGTGACGTAAAAAAACCCCAACTTGAATTGTTGAGGATCATCGTTTTCCCCATACCGATTCTCAGTCTAACTTTATATGATAGACAATTCTGTCGAACTCCACTTTTGATTTCGATAGCCTCAAATACAGTTCTGTTATGTAATACTTGACAAGTTGCCTTGATAATATTTGGTTAGAAACATCTCTCTGTTGCTTGCTTTTGACACTATTTCCTAGTAACTTTGCTACATATGTATTAACTTGCTAATGTCAAGTTAACTAACGAAACTTTCCAGATGCATACTAAGTCGAAACACCTCTTTTATTTTCAAAAAAATTTCCATTCCTAATGTCAGAACTAAGAAAATTATCAGTACCTATGAACGATTGTTTTTGAAAGATTGAATATTTATGTCACTTTTCTAATAATTAATCGATCAACTATTTTCAAATAAATAAATTAATAAGTCATTGGTTAACCAATCGAGCAAAACAATTTTACTATCGGGTGACATTTTCTGTTATTTGATTCTCATTACAATAATAATAATTATTATTATTAGCTTGAAACTATCTACTACTTTCATGCAGCAGAAAATAACACGATCTGGAATCGCTAATATCAAAAAAATTATTGAATTATTCATAACTGAGGGTGCCCTCAAATTCGCTCATAAAAGCGAATCTACATACATAGACTTATAGGTTTTATATATAGCCTCGTGTATCGCGTTCATCATCATTTTATATTTCTTCTGTTGTTGTACTACAGGAAATACCAGCCTTAATCAGATCGAGCAAAAGCTGTCTTTCTCCTCTGCTGCTATATATGTTTTGCTAAATTCCACAGCAAAACTGACAAGCAGTATTGTAGAAACAACAGCAGCAGTCATAATTCAAAAACAAAAGCACGCTCATTGTTCGTTTTGCATTCAAATGATCTTAAAGTTATGATCACTGTGAGTTGATGATGGGACTTCTATATAAAATGTTTATTATTTGTTTGTTCGAAAGCGATATCAGCTACCGATCATCACTATAGGACGGAGAGCATATGCAAAAGAAGCTATAAATACTCCAAGCCCTCTATTATTGGGTCGCGCTGTCAAAAATAACATAGTTTATTTGACGTGCGAATCGATGGATGTCTTTTGTGCAAACTATTTGTTCCTACATCCATATGGGCCATGCGAAAGTCATGTCAATGAAATTTTATCTATTAAATATCTTATGGTGGCCAGTAGCCATATTTTTATTTTTATAAAGGTATGTGCTTTAAGGGGGCGCATTTGCGTTTTTATATATCCAAGGGTTATAGTTTGGATTTTTATTTGAGTATTGAATTTCTTCTTTTTGTTGGTTTAAGAAGCTATAGGTACATTTATTTGGTTCATATTTAAGGTCAACTTGTACTGGTTACATTTCTATTTATGTACTGAAAGAAACACCATCAAATAGTACTATCTGAGGCAAAATGAACCCCTGTAGTCAGCATACAAAATTAAATATAAATGACATGCATTTCATACATACAGTAATGTACTACTTGTAATGACTACATAAATAATTAAATTTAGTATGTCATCAAATCAACACTACAGTCATCACAGAAAGTAATGTGCACACTTCAAGTAACTTCCAACAGAGCCTTCTATATAGTCTGTCAAAGCTCTTCAAATCATGGTCCTGCCAGTACTCACGTATGGATCCGAGACTTGGGTGTTTATCAAAAGACACTCCGACCTCTTGGCCGCGTGGGAGAGATAATCTGAAGGAGAATCGTTGACTCCATATGTGAGGAAGGACGATTCCGGAGACGGTACAATCATGAATTGTACGCAATCTACCTTGAAGCAGACATAGTGAAAAAAATTAAGCTCGGTAGACTCCGGTGGGCAGGGCACCTAGCTCGCATGAGCGAAGAGGAACCGACTTGGAAAGTCCTTTTATAGCAGACGACAGCGTGGTAGACCATGCTTGCGCTGGCGCAGGAGAGATGGCGTAGACCAGGACGCCCGAAGACTTGGGGTGCGCAACTGGATGGCGTCGGCTCAAAACCGGGATAGATGGAGAGACTTGTTGAAGGAGTCCAGACCTCGGTTGTCGAGCCGATAATGATGATGATAATGATTCGATACCTGCACGCTTTTCACATGAGAAAATGAGCTCAGTACAGCAAGTTATGTTCTGAGTACACGCAACGTGCACTGATTCCATGTTGCCTCTTCTCGAATACACACACGGTTTATCTTCAACATATTATTATGAACTTATCGTCAAATATTGATGCAGTGAGTACACGAAATCATGTACTCCCTACATTGGTGCAGCTAGTAAAGAATTCACCATGTATTCATTACAAAAGTTAATAGGATTTTGAAAATTTTAAAATAAAAAGCAAATCACTGTAAAATTAAAATATCAGTAAGAAAAATTACGGTGAACAAATATTTGTTTAATATTTCTAGCATTTCAATCACAGGGGCTAAAAGTCGAAAATACTTATCAGGCCCTTATAAAAGAAATCCTTCCCTGCAGTATACCTAACTCACCGACGAAAAATAAATTGAAGGGGTGCCGCTATTAACCTGGAATATTTATTGAACCATAATATGCATCATATTTTGTTACAATTCAAATTATTACCTCCGTTTATTTGAGGATATATCTAAGCCAATAATTCTTGTCAAGAGGGGAAATCAACAAATAAAAAAAAGTTGAGCTGAATTCAATTGAACATAAGGAAGGTAGTATCATAAAAATTTTATACACCTGACCGCACCTATTGCTGCTGTTGCCTATTTCAAGTCAAGAACTATACCACCGCCACCAAATGCGTATAAATATAAAAAATATATATATGTATGGTATGTAGATAAATATCAGAGATATCGAATTTATTAATTTGCATAAAAAAATAAAAGCGGGATTTGGATTATTATTATTAGTGTATAATTCATGTGAATTTGTGATTACAATGCGCAACATGTGTGATGATAGATAGATAGACTCCGTCAGATACGCAGCTATGACTCCGGGTGGCCCGTCTTCGTCTACACGCTAGGTGTCTCCTTCTATTAAGTCAAGCAGCACACGTGTAATCTCGCATTTAGCAGTCGCATTCGGATCGTATTCGATAATTAACACCGCATAATGTCTGCATACTTATTAGCACAGCAAAATAAACTCATAGGCTTGTTAAATGTTAAACGGGTTCGCGTTTTTATATTGTGGATGGTAGATGATGGTCGATGGTCAGCTTAAACAAAACAACTTCATTCGATGACAGCGGATTTATGCATATTATTTAGGCTTTTGTTTTATTGTGACAGACACAACTCTATATCTAGCAGAAGTTGCAATGGTCGATGGTGGCATCCTGGATAGATGGCTCATAGAACCATCATGATGGAATTGGAATCCCTTGAAGTGCCAATGTGAACCAGACACAACAGACGACAACGACGACGACGACAATGCCGTCTAATACTAGTCAGCGTATATGGTGAATAGAGTAAAATGTCACTTTTCACGAGAAAGGTTGTGTTATCGTGATGTGTAATCTGGGAATTTTGTACAGCAAAATGAATTCAAAAATCCGTCATAAATTGCACGATGAGGTGTTGATAGGTTGCTGCAAATGAAAATGTATAGAAATTAATATCGCACAATGCAACACGAAGAATAAAAATAGCAGCTAGCTAAAAAAAAAAATGGAAATATGAGATGGGATTAAGTGGTTCTGGAAAAAGCACATATCCTTACAACTGCTTCGTTGTAGTAAAATATTTGTCTACTTATCGATTTTCAAAAAGTGTTTTCGCTTAACGAAAGTTAGGGGCATAGTAATTTTTTAGAGTATATTCCATTTAGCTTGCAATAATTTTGCAACGTTTTGTTGTAAATCACGTGTGGAACACGAATGAAAGAGAATACTTTTATTAAAATTCATATATTGGTGGTTTGAATGAAGACTTTAAGCTTTCGGATTTTAATTTCTCAAACCATTCGAGTTTGCAAATTTAATTCAATGTGCACAGCTTACCATTTTTAAAAAACAATTTTTTTTGGAAAAATTAAAAATTTTAAAAATCTGCTCAGTTTTCAAGTTGAAGCTGATGAGACATGACATCTCAAGATAAGCCCATTTTTTTTTTGTGAAAATCCAAAGGTATTTTTTTACCGTTATATTTTTTGGACAATCAGCATTAAAACTTGAAAATTGGCGAAGTTGTTAACAGCATTTAATTTTTTAAACCAAAATTCCCGGAACTGATTTCGTGCTTTGCAAAATGATCTTTCTCTTTTGAAAAATCGAAAATTTGCAAAGTTGGGAAATTTAAAAAAAAATATTAATGGTACAGTTTCGAAACTAAGTAGTACATTACAGGACAACTTTTGTTTTTGAAAATTGAAAATGTCAGTGCTGAAATTCATGCTTGGAAAAAGACGAGAACGTATTTTCAGACAGAGATTTACCAAGATTATGTTTTGAAAAGATAAAATTGATTATTTTAATATTAATATTGGAAAGCCTCTAGATTCAAATTGTTGTTTTAAACTATTCCCACAGAAGAAAACAAGACCAAAAAGATGCCGACTGAGCACTGAGACGAGATCGAGAAAAGACTTATTTGTACAAGAACAAGACAAGACTGAGATTTTTTGATTTTGACGAAATCTCATCAGTCTTGCTATTTACATGCATACCTAAGTAATGTTTTTCCTTAAATTTACAAGGACGCAAAATTTTTGAAAAATATTTACAGGCATTCTAAGATTAGTTGAGCACATTGGAGGAAAATCTAGTCTTCTGTTTGAGAGAGATTAGTAGGGGAAATTCAATTCGCTAGAAAATTTCAACTTTACTTTAAAGTGGGTTTATAGCTATCTTGACACGTTAGGCTACAATTTTGGCTGAAAGCTGTCAACTATAAGAAATCAGACAAGGCATTTCCGCATTCTGGATTATTGAAACTTTCGTAAAAAATAAATTAAAAACTAATAGTGCGCATACGCCCTAAGTGAACTACCACAGTTATATAGAAGCCAGAGAAATCTAGCGTTTGACCCTGAACCAGTTGACACATGAGAAATTTACGAATGCTAAAACATTTATCCAAAATTCGCAAAACTTCGATAAATGGAAGTGACTTAAAATTGGCAATGATGTTTTGCATGTCATGCAACAATTTTGAGTTTAAGTTAAGACATTTTTATTAAAAAAATTTTTTTTAGGAAATATTTTTTAAAAATAAATTTTCAAACGCAAAATTTTGAAAAATTAATAAATTAATGAATCAATAAATCTGCTTCCCGACGGCGAATTTTCCATAGTTTTGGATATGAAAAAAAAATTGTACAAAGAAAATTATTTTTGTTTTTAGAGAAAAAAAACTGATTGATTTTTATTAATTTAAAATAATTTTTTTTTGTTCAAAATTTTGAGTTCGTAACCTTATTTTTCAAAAACCATTAAAACAACTAAGATTTCGAATCAAAAATGAAATTGGGACATGTTTTTACATTTTCATCGAAAATTCATATTTCCGTAAAATTGCATATATTCGCATAGTTATTTCTTGGTTTTAGTTTTCAATACGCAGCATTTTATTTAATTTCAATTCTTTTGCTCAGTTCTTAAAAATTCTTCTGATATTAATTTTAATTTCAGTTTTGCAGGAAAATTCAAATCAAAGGAATTTTTAATAGAAATCATGTTTGTAAGTTCTTGCATAAACTCTAAAGCAGCACCTTTTTTTTGAGAAGCAAAAGTCAACTTTCTAACTGAACGCAATTTATCATTGGACATGTAGATGCCCTGCACTCACTCAAGGATATTCATAAATTAAACCATATAACAAATAGTTGCCATCATGCAGACAAGATTGTAGCCAAAGATGTCTACAAAATCTATTCCATGCATGAAATTTTGATTACCTATACGACCAGAGAGAGAGTATATACAAACCTTTTGGTTTGTTTGACTTGGTCATCGAACATGAAACGTGCGATATTCTAGACAGACACTCTGGCCCGCATTCCTCACACCCTTTTTAATCAAATCACCCCCTCTTTCTTATTCTCATAATCAAAACGAAGTGCCAAAACCATTATCATAAAATAAAAAAAAAAAAAATAAATACGAATAAAATAAAAGAATCAAAACCTCAAGACAAGACAAAACATAATAAAAATAAATAAAAAAAACGAGTGTGGTTTATGAATATCTATCAACCATAACAACATTACACACAAGGTTTTCACCATATCTTTGAATACACTCAAACCCAAAATGAATAAAAGAAAATTTCTCTCTTTTTGTCATTCAGTCGTTTTATTGGTTTCTAGGATGTTTCCACGAATAAAATTGTCCAGTTGGAGTTCTTTTGATGATGACGAGGAGAGTGTTTGGGTTTTGGATTTTTGTGATATTTTTATGATGATATTTCCATTTTATTTTGTGTCCTTTCTATATCTGGTCTGCAACTTGATGGGATTTCACCCAAGAGAGTTGTTGTGAATATTATTATACTCCCTTTGATTCTGCGATATGTGCAACTGGAATAAAACGAAATTGTTATACAATTTGAGTTGAGGTTGAAGTGGTGGGGTCCTCTCAGGTTTGTGTATATGTTTAAAAGGACGAAGATTTTATTTTGAAACACAATATGAAAATTGTTATGTACATTTCGTGACACGAGATCAGCAGCGATATAGGAGAAATTCAAACATGTATCCAATTCCTGCGTCACTATATAGCCTTACTAGTTGGGATATGTGATTGCAGTTGGAAAAGAGGTAAATTGTATTGGAATTTATCAGATCAAATTTCCTGAATAATTACCTTTTTAGTATCTGAAAAACACAAACCACAAAGAACTGCTTGACGAGTTGAATTCTTCTTCTTCTTCTTCTTCTTCTTCTTCTTCTTCTTCTTCTTCTTCTTCTTCTTCTTCTTCTTCTTCTTCTTCTTCTTCTTCTTCTTCTTCTTCTTCTTCTTCTTCTTCTTCTTCTTCTTCTTCTTCTTCTTCTTCTTCTTCTTCTTCTTCTTCTTCTTCTTCTTCTTCTTCTTCTTCTTCTTCTTCTTCTTCTTCTTCTTCTTCTTCTTCTTCTTTTTCTTCTTCTTTTTCTTCTTTTTCTTCTTCCTTTTTGAATGAGAACTCTGCTGGTAGCTCGCTAGAAACAACCAATTTGCTTGCAGCACAAGGTCTTAGTGGCTGCAAGCTGGTGATTCCTCTTATATTTGGGAGAGTAAGCACTACATCCGGGCTCTTGAGCTCAACTTCAGGTCTCAAGTTGAGTACAGAGATTCGTTTTTCAGCCGTGCATCATCAGCAAAGAACAGCAACTCAGGTCTTATCCTCAAGCGGACAACCAGAGAGAGTAATAAAGAGCAAAGGCCTCAAGACTCATCCCTGGGGTACACCAACTTTGATTTGGATATCTTATGTGACACCTGCATCCTGCCCGACATCTTAATTTTGTTTTGACTTCTTCATACATTTGGAGAAATTCTATTATTATTCAATAATGTAATTTGTTATGTAGGTATTTTTATATAATATAAAAAACAAATAAGTAATTAACTTAGAATTAGGCAATGAAAATGTTTTTCCTTTTTTTGAAACTCTACTTCAGAGTAAAAAAAAAAATCCAGATTCTTTAAAAAAAAAAATTACAAAACGTGGAAGATACTCAAATAACACGGAAAGATACAAAATTGACACATTGTAGGTATCTCAAATAGTAAAAAAAAAAACATTAACCGGTAGCTGAGAAAGAGGATGAGTATGTGCTTAGTCTCTGTTTCTGTTTCTGCTACTCTATATGATTAATGATATCTAACACGCATATTATAGAACTACTTTATAAAGAACCAACGAAGACAAGGCTATGCCATACTTTTTCTTTCTCCATTCATCTATGCCCAAGATGCAAAGAGCAACCTCATCTACCGGTAGCTCCAGCACCTATCAATAAAAGACAAATTACTTCTTCGGTTGCAAAGTGTGGTTAAAGTTGATATGTAGTTATGTGGTGTATACATATAGTACGATGTCCATATACCAAATGTATCTATAAGATAAGAGTATTTGTATGAGAAATGCCAGAGGTTGGTACAGAATAGATATAGGGAAGGGTGGATTCAATTCAAAGTCAAACTTTGTAGCGAATTTCAAAATGAAGTCATCTCTTTTTGGTGATGATGTTTTGTTTGTCAATTTATCATTTACATTTGCTATAGTTGCAGTCTTGAGTATATATTTACTTGAAAGTCAAATAAATGTTTAGATATTTTATGGAATGGAATTTCATTCAGGGTATGGGAAAGATATGAGTTTCATTATGATTTATGTAACGTATAATGTTACAGTACAATTGATTTTATAGCCAAAATTACCTATTTTGAGCATAGTCGGGGAATATTAATATGTGGTTGGTAAATGTTTAGCAAACTTGAACGTAAAGAATCGGAGCAATTTTTTTTCAATTGTTATTTTCAGTAGAAGAGTTTTAAGTTTTACGTTTGAATATTTGGGTTAAATGGTTGAATTTCGACTATGTATTTGATGATAAGGTAGAGGGGAGATAGTTGGACCACTAAAGCCTTATAATTTTATTGCTTTGTCATGTATTACTTTCGGTGGGCCATCTTGGCCGTTTGTTTATTTTTTGAAGGTAAAGAGCTTTAAGTTGGCAACACTTTTTTAACTCGCGGCCATTTTGACAGCTGTTAAGTGATCTGTGTTTAGTTTGATTTGGCTTTTCAACATGAAAAACGATTCAAAATTTCGGTAAATTGATCCTAGATCTAGATTGCCGTTAATCCCGATTTTCTTAAAAGAATTTTATTCATCGATGAAGCTCACTTTTGGTTGAATGTCTACGTCTATAAACAAAACTGCCTTAAGGGCTTGTGGAATCATTGGTCCATACTTCTTCAAAAACGAACGTTACTATCAATTTACAAGCTATGATTACTGACTTTTTCTTTCCTCAATTGACGAACCGTAATGTGCAGGAACTATGGTTTCAACAAGACGTAGCAACAGTTTTTGCCACATATTGTTTATTGAAGTAAACGTTTGGTAACTGATGAACGCCTCCAGATTATTTTCTACTAGCATTTCAGCTAGTCCAAGTCCATAAGCGAGAAACCGTCGACCACCTACACGACAAAATTTGCCGCGTTAAAAAGTGATTGAAAAATGGACCTTCAGATTAAACTACGTCTGAGCCAGCGGTGGGGGTCATATGCCAGAAATCATATTTAAATTTTAATGCCAAAAGATTGTCTTTCGAATAAAGTCAATTTCATGTCAATTTTAAAAATTCATCTTTGCGTTTTCTTCTATTTACAAATTCTATACCTCTGAAGAAACACCGTATAAATAATTAACCGAACGTCACCAATGATTTCGGTATAGGAAGGGATAAAATGGAACAAAAATGAGTCCCGCCAAATCGAAAATTAAATTATTTTTTTGTTTATTTGTCAACTTCGGTAAGACTTGAGTAAACTTTTTATCAAAAGCCATTCTGAAGCTATCTATCAAAACATAACTTCTATAAAACTTCTGCTACTTTTGTGTGCTCTTATACAAGTCTTATAAAAGTAGATGCTTCTATAATGTTCTCCTTTTGATAGTTATCGAAATATAGCAAAAGCTTTTAAGAAATTAAAAACTCTTTATAGCTGATTTATGTAAAGGTGAAATGTTACCATAGCAACACTTATTTATACACCCACAGTCTTAAAAGACCTTCACCTCATAGTAATTAAAGCTAGAAAAAAAGCTTGGATGTGGAACCCATTATTACGACATAAGTCATTTTTGTGTAAAGAATATCTACCTGCGAAATAAATGAAATGTATTGAAACATTTTACCCCCTTAAAAAACCCAAACCCATAACTCAAACATTTTCATAAAACCAAAACCATAAACATCTTCACAAAAAGCACAAGGACCCTTATACAGCTGTTCATGTTCAATATTCGGTATCATGTTACACCATCATAATATTCTCTTCTTCTTCAAAAGTCATACTCATAAATTTTCCTATTGAATCCATTATTAATTTCTAATAATTTGGTCATTCGTTATCGATAATAACTCGTGTACGCCTCACAGATTCCCTGATACCCGGCAATAAAGGTTAAAGCTTTTTGTGCTACTGTCTGTGAGTTGGTAACAAAAGACCCAATTCCCAAGGCAAGCCATCTAATAATTTTTGCAACTTTATCAAAAAAAACGCGCTAGGAATCAAAACCAACCACCATCAGAATCAATTTCGTTTGTCTTTCAGAAAAAAAAAAAAATACTATACAACTGTATGACTTATAGCTGCTCCATACTTTGTTATGGAGGGATGATATCATAATGGGGAGGCTATTTGGCGGTAGTAGACCAGACACATTAGAACTGGAAAGTCTAACACGACCGAGGACTAACCATCAGGTCAGGTCTGGACTCCTTGGGAATGAAGGAACATTATAACATATGAGAGCAGAGCTATAAAAATCCATTACTTTTCATGTGAGTGCGAGGATCATAAAATTCTATTACGATGATTTATGGATGTGGAACGAGCCGGACCAAGGAATATGCTAGCAACACCATACAGGACGTCAAGGGAAATATTTGAGGGTGCTTAGTGCTTAATGGATGGACATTTTTTCCTGTTATATTGTGCTGTCCTTGCAAAGTTGAATCCTTGATAAAAATCAACACACACACACACACACGGACTCTTGACAGTCGCATATAAAAATGGAAACAAAGAAATACTTCCAGAAAAAGCAGCAACAACAACAACAAAAAATACTAAACACAAAAAAAAAGGAACTAAGAAGAACAAAAAACCAAGTAAGACCCTCGATGAAGAATCATGATTGTCGATGATGTCGATGATGCTGGTGGCGATGATGATGATGATGATGATGATTCTTAGTACCAGTACCACACCATCCCATTCCATCCAAAACATCCCCATCTCCCTAACCTCGCAGCCCCTTCTCCTCTCCTCTTCCGCAAAACAATTCAACCGCTTGCGCGAATCCCGAAATCAATGTTGCAGAAGCATCTCTGTTTCATCCGTAAAGATAGCTTCTTCCTTGCTGTTGCTGCTTCTGCTGCTGCAGTCAAGACGAGACGAGTCAGGAGTCAGGTACTACAATATATACCTACACTATACGAAAAAAATGTGTATTTTTACGAATCACGGTTTCGATGTTTCGCATGAATACGTAATTAAATCTATAAATCGGCCAATTAAAATGCTTTGATATCGTGACAACACAACATTGGACATCGACAGAAGGAATTAAAATTATTACACACACACACACACACATACAAATACCCAACATTGATGTGGCGAAAAATCAGAAGGAGAATCCAACCAACATCATCAGTTTGTTGTTTAGTTTGTTGAAGGAGCCAAGGGAAGGAGATCTGCTATGATGATGGGGTCCTTTTCAGCGCGAAGGGTTTTCGGAGTGCGAAACAACTTTAGGCTAGGACTAGGCGCCGCATTTTGGTGGAATCTTTGATTGCTGTGTGATGGCGGTGTTTATTTCTTCTACTTCGCTCCGGTGTAGGTAAGATTGTGTTGCTTGTAACAGAAAACCAAAAAAAAAAAAAATGTTTGGGAAGATCATAGGCTTACATTATCTGTGAACATTGTGAAGAAACTACAGATTTTGGACTTGAGTTTGGACATTTAGTTAATTTGAATTCCCCAACTCAATTCAAAAAGTTTAGAGCTTAGGATTAGAAATAAATTCTAGAATAATGGATAAATTATGAATTACATATAACAGTTTGTCGACTCTCAAAAAATGAATAACTTAAATCTAAGAAAATCCACTTGACTTCGTGAGAACTTTGAATCTGTTTATATGAGAAAAAAACAACCAGAAGCGAATTTTTACAAATAGTTATTATTTTTCGAATGTTTCCACTCATTTATATTGTGATTTGTTTGGTTTTCAAACATTTTGAAGAGTTATCCTCTTGGAAACGGCACACAGTAGATATTCCTTAATTCCGTAGTTTGTAGTGCGTGACTCGTAATTGAGTTCGTAGTTCCAAGTTCGTAGTCTGTTTTCATAAATAGTAGTTCGTAATTCGTAGATAGGTAGATCACGTAGATCTGCGTACTCCGTATCTATATTCCGGATCACGTAGTCCCCGAGTCCTCGTAACACGGAGTCCGTATAATAAAGAGTCCCTGTTATACGAAGTCTGTATACCATGCAGTAGTCCGTATAACTAGGAATCAATATAACACAAAGTCCTTATAACGAGGAGTCCGTATAACACGTATTCCGTTTAACACGGAGCCCGTATAATACGGAGTTCCAATTTATTTTAACAGCACTTTCGTCTTAATTTTTTTTTTTTTTTTTTTTTTTGAAAAATTCATTTTTATTCAGTAAACTTAACCTAATTAAAACTAGACAATGAATCATAAACTAGTGTACTTAACTAAGACTTAAATATAACTTACTGGCCCCATTGGGGCGCTCTAAGCAATTCATGATAAACTTAAAACTAATGCCTTTCGGCCTATGAACTATTTATTTCTATTTGATTTTATTTATTTATTTTTTATTGTTAGAAAAAAATGTTATAAAAACTAACTCATTATTTTACCTTACATACTACTTAAAACTAAGTCCTTAAAATAAAACTTAATACTACTTAAAACTAACCTAATCTACCTAAAAGACTACTTACAAACTAGAACACCCACAGCGGCAAAAAAATTTAAATGACCACTTTGATTTTATCAGATATCTTTTTTTTTTTGTATTTTTTCAATTTTTATATTTTTTTTTTTTTTTTTTTTTTTTTTTTTTATTAAAATTTGTATTTTTTTTTTTTTTTTTTTTTGTTTTTGTTTTTTTTTGTGCCACCACCTACTCTACTTAAAAACTAAACCCTAAACCCTTAAACCTAAAACAAATATGTAAGCCGGCCAAGGCTCAAAAACAAACCCAACCCGACTACCCATTATCAATCGCAGCTTGAAGCCACCAAAACTGGTTCTCCTGCTTCACCCTATCTCTTCGATCCCGTTCGGACACAGCCCTACTGAACCGAAGGAGCTCGGCTCCGTCTTGTGCGAGGACGTCTCGACTGTAAAGGAGCCGCCGGTCAACGGTACTTCGTCTGACGTGGTAGATCAGCGGAATTGCCAACCTATCTTGGATCAGACCGCATCTGTCTAAATAGAGGAAGGCCTCTGGAGGAATGAACCCACTCACTTTCGTCTTAATTTTCATATATCTATGTTAGATTAAAGTTATCCTGAGTACCTGTTTTATGCAGTCCGTTGTCCAAGGAGTCAATTCATTTGTCACAGAGTCCATGATCGACGGAGTTAGTTGTCCATTGTCCGCACATTCGCTTAACTTTTCAGATTTCTATGCTTACCTAGTTATGGTTATCCTAATTAACAATTACTTTTTGTTATGAAGTTGTTTCAACAAAAATCGTTCTTCGATATTCATAAATCAACACAGTCATATTTTATATCTTTATGAAAACCAAAGAAGAAAAAATGTATTCCATGTGCTGGTGTATAAATATATATGAATTTGGTGACCATCTGTTCTTTTTTCGAATGAATCAAGCAATTCCTTTGGTACATTTAAAAAACGACTTTTTTAAAGCATTATATTTTTAAAAAGATTAAATCAATGGCGGTTCTCATTTATTTCAAGAAGCTAGATGTTTCTTTTATAAACAAGGTCTTCTTCATATTTAAAAACAGTCATATTTTTTTTTAAATTTCTTCTTTTTTTTCTTGAAAATATGGCAACCTTAATTTAACACCTTTTGAATTTTTTTTTGGTAAACAAACATATCAAATTTTGAACAAAACAAAAAAGAAAACGTGTACTTGTGTAGACAAAACAGAAGTTAATGCATCTCATTCATCGCTCTATCTTACGAAAAAAAAAAAAATATTTCAAGTGATCTTCCGTGAAAAAAAGATGTGCTTCTAGCGCTAAGAACGCACTAATGATGCTACAGTCAATTCCACAGGGTCGTTGGTATGGCGTTTTGGTGCAAGAATGTTTACAATATCTTTCTACACGTATCTCTGATGTTGATAGAAAGTCGAAACTATAAATGGTGCTGGTGCACATCAGTCCAAAAGATCACACATTACTTATTTCGGATCATCATCAATGTTTATAAACAATAATTTCTTTTCTATTTTTTTTTGTCTTATTAATAATTTTTCTTCTTTGGTTTATGAGTAAAAAAAAAAACATTTCATTTAATTGCATAGCATTGAGATATTAACTGGATGAAGTTCAAAAAACGTATTTTTTTTTAATGTTGAATTTATAGAAGAGAGGAAGTAAACAATTGTTTAACGATGAGATGAAGGCAATAAATCAATATTTCAGTTTATGAATGTTTTAATGACAGGAAAAATGAGCTCAAGTGAGATTCTACATGTTATTATTTTAGGTTTGGGGTATGATGCTTGCATTAAATTAAATGAACCGCTAGGTTGGTTGATATAATTTAAGAATAAAAAGGTAACGTAACGGAAAAAGATGTAGAATGTTTACTTTTTTTCAAGTAAAACACACCCCTCGACATTTTTTGAGTAATTCTTAGGTAGTACCATTTGTTGTGAAATCTTTGATTACACGAATATTTGTTGATGGTTTTCTTTTTTAAGCAGCGACAATTGTCTACCAATTTTTAGACAATTTGTTTTAATTTACAAAATTTCATACTTTTATTTTTATTGCCAAAAATATTTTTTTTATTTTTGTGTTTTAAAAATTAATAGAGCAACAGGATAGATTTGTATTGGCACAGTGGATTGAAAAATTAGGATTTTTCTAATTTTATTCACAATATTTTTTAATGCAAGCTTTTTGTAGGAATTACTTTTTTTAACTGGTTTTAAGGTTTTTACTTTGAGAAGTTTTTTATTTTGACTTTTTAAAAAGCGAGGAAGCCAGAGTTCCAAAGCTTTTTTATGGTTTTTAAAATAAATGAAAGATTCAATTTTATTATGATGGTAACCCTAATGTTTTTTTCAAAATTTATAATTTTTGCGGAATAAAGTGTTAGAAATTTAATCAAGAGAATCCAAGGGTCCCACAAATAGAGACTGGAGGCTTAAAATGAAGCTGTAAGTTGGGAGAGTTGTGATTGCTAAATCGTCGTACAGTGGGGCCATAGTGAAAAAACATTTATTTCGTAGTGTTTTATTTAGTGTTGTGTTGTACTTTTGTAACAGAATTTTCCTCTATAGGTGGTTTTGAGTTAAAAATTTGGTTTAGTAAAACCGATCTTTGAAATACTGAGCACTGATATGCCCCTCTGAGCGTTGCTAAATGAAGATGAAATGTTCAATAGTTTTTTATGTCATTTATTCGAAATACAAATTTAACTTTAACATTTGCACAAAAAAAAAGGTGGACGTAGCTTCCGGGAAATAAGCGAAAAGAAATACAGAATTTCAAATCATACAATATTTTTGCATTATTATCGCCAAAATGATTCAGGTCCATAATTTTTGGGAGTTTCTTCGTTTCTGAGAGTAATTTTTCTGAGCTACATAATAATAATAAAAAAAAAAATATACTACAGTCTGTACCTACCTTTATATAATTTTCAAAACGCATTGTAGGTACTCATATTTATTTTTAACCAATTGAGGTTCCATCTTGTTTCAAATAATAAAAATATATCTTACGAATTCATGGGAACCAGTTTCTAATAACATTATTAGTTTAAAAAATTATCCGTAAAAAATTCGAAAAAAGGATAATAAGACGTCATAATTTATTTGTCACTTTATACACAGTTAAAAAAAATTCCAAGTAGCATCCCCTTCTATTAATACGATGCCAATAAGACACATGAACAAAAATTTAATAAAAGAAATTTAAAATCACCATGAAATTTATAATGCATCAAAAGTGTGCAATATATCCTTGTACATTGTACACTATACTATAGCTGATGAGGTGCATATAAATCCTTCGAAATTACCAAATTATAAATCCTATTTGCATACATTTGTTACGCAATTTTTTCCATCATCTTACAAAATGAATAAAGAATTTATACAGTTAAATTTAAACGGAGATACATTGTATGTACATACTTTCTGTGTATAGGAGTATAGGAAAGAGGAATATAAAAAGGATAAATGTTAGCATTCGATATATGTATAATAATGATGATGATGATGTAATTCTCTTCGCGTGACCAATTAATTTGATTGTGAAATGGTATTAAAATCCAATACAAAAGTTTATACACACATATTATATTGTCCCCAGGATAATAAGAAACAAGGATCAACCTAGAATAAGGGTTTTTTTTTGCTCTATGCGTTTTAGGTGATGTTTTGCATATGTATATGATTCGACGACGACGAGGACGAGTACGAGGATAGAACAACAATTTGCTTTTTTTTTGTCATCAAGCGCAGCGAATCCTTATTCAAATTATTAATTCTGTATGCTTTCGCTGCTGGTGATGTGCAAGGACATCAAAAAGGGTGCTCCTAATGTAAAATTTAATTCTGAGTTAAATGATTTGAAAAATTGCCATGAAACTTTTGAATTATTAAAAAAGTATATTCAAGGATTCAGTTTTGGTCTTGTGCTGTTGCACAGGAACGAAGGACTTTCTATGGCTGAGGAAATCTTGGTAAAGTCGTCTTCATCTTCTTCTATTGATAATAATTACATCCGCATTTTGGATTTCTGCAGAGATTTTAACTGGTTCTTGGTGGTTTTTTGTTCTTCCTAACTATACCATACCCCTATCCTACCCTTTAGAAGATACCTTTCAAAAGTATATCTATCTTTTGGTAGGTGGAGATGTACACAAGGAAATAGAAAACTTTTCATTCGTTCCGTTGGCTGAATCTTTTTCCAAAGGTTTTTTTGTACCTCTTCTACCATCGCATCTATCTACCTATATAAGAAAACCTGAACCAACTTCGAAAAACTATCAACCGAACAGAATACTATCCTAATTAATCCTTTTGCTTTGGGTGTTAAATAGAGTTTTCGGGAAAGAAGATGACGGAGGGGGGGGGGGGGGGGGTAGAAATTTCACTTCAAGGCATAAAATTGTTCGTCCTGTAGTGTGACGTGGTAGAGAGGTGAATAAAGAGTAAAGTCGCAGTACAGCCGAATTCCGAACAACCAGCAATCACAATCACACACCGGTGTGTGATGGTACTGAAATATATATATCTGTGCTTCTTCTTGAATCCTTGACTAGAACTTATTTAGTTTTCATATAATAGGCATTCATTTTGTGTGTTGGATAGAGTTTTCCAATTAAACTTTATCCTTTTCGTTTTTAATTTACCGGTTACATGCTTTGTCGCCTTTTTGGGTTTGAGTTGAAGCTTGATGTTATAAATTTAAGGAATATATCTACCTATAGTAAATGAGATAGATATAGAGGTCATTGTACACGAAGGAAAAGGATTAAGATTCATGATTCATCTAAGAAGAAAAAATTAACAAAGGAAACGGTTTTTTTTTTTTAGTGGAAAAATTTGATGTATTAAGGCGTGGCTGATGAATTCGCACAAAGTGGGCAGTAACTACTGACGCAAGTTAAGAATCGGTTCAAGGATTACTATTATTTTTCCTCATAAAACCAAGTTTGTATTAGTGCTGAACTTATGCCCAATCGCTTTTTCCAAAATTTCTGACCGTATATCAGCAATAACGCGGTGAAAGTTGTTCTCCAAGTGGTCGATCGCTTCTGATTTATCGGCGTAGACCAGCGTCTTCACAAATCCCAACAGCAAACAGTCTTAAGGAGTTAAATAACATGATCTTGGAGGCCAATTCACGGGTCCGTAATGTGAATTTGTTTATGTGTTTCCTTCAATAAATCAACAACTGTGGCAAGAACTGTGTGACATGTTGCCGCATCTTGTTGATACCACAGTTCCTGAAAATCATACATAGTTGTTCAATCGTTAGTTATGGCTCTTAGTGGTCATCATTAACTGCAGATAAGTTTCTGGTCACCATCGTAATTCCACAAGCCCATGAAGCAGACCAAAGAGTTATCATCACTCCAAATACTCCAGTTTTGTTAATTGCGTCGATTGCAAAAGTAACAGTTGGTCAAACAATCAATGTAGTGGAGCCCGAACTTGAAGTGGTACAATCCTTCAAATACCTTGGATCAATAGCAGCAGCCATTAACATTATAGAAGAAGAAATACACGGGCTGCTTCTCAAATTCAACAGAGCCTACTACATCCAGTCTGTCAAAGCTCTTCAAATCTCACAAAATAACTACGCAATTCCTGTTGTACAGTACCATCTTCCTGCCAGTACTCATGCATGGATCCGAGACTTGGAAGCTTAGCAAAAGACACTCCGACCTCTTATCCGCGTTCGAGAGGAAAGTCTTAGGAAGAATTGTTGGTCCCATATGTGAGGAAGGACGATTCCGGAGGCGGTACAATCATGAATTGTACGCAATCTACCTTGAATCAGACATAGTGCCAAAAATTAAGCTCGGTAGACTCCGGTGGGCAGGGCACCTAGCTTGCATGAGCGAATAGGAACCGGCTCGGTTAGTCCTTTTTCGTACATTCTTATGGTAGACGGCAGCGTTGTAGAACATGCTTGCGCTGGAGAGATGGCGTAGACCAGGAAGCCCGAATCTTTGGGGTGCGCATCTGGATGGCGTCGGTTCGAGGCCGGGATAGGTGGAGAGACTTGTTGAAGGAAGCCACGACCGGAGCCCGATTGTCAAGCCGATGATAACGATGATTCAACCAATATCTTGCTAGGTGATCGTGTGGCTTCAATTCTAACAGATTTTACAATGGGCGCCCTTTCTCTAAAAACTATTTAAAAAATCTTAATTCATCAAAACTATTCTATGGCTTGCCTGCGATGTTAGTATCTAACTAATTGGTTCCTTATAAGAAAAAATTAATTTTAAAATTTGGCATTTTTCTTCGAGTTTGCTTATGATCCAGATCTTCCCATGGAGATCTGAAGAGTCCTTATCGTTCGTTCCGCATACACTTTTTTTTAGTCAGAATCAGAATGTCCAATGTAAAAGGGAGGGCAGTGCAGCATGGAACTAAAAGACCAAAGAGGATGACAAAAAATTAAATTGGCTAAATACTCATATGGGAAACATATTGAAAAATTAATTCCTCCCAAGAAGAACTGTCCTTGCATATGCTAAACCACGAATTGGTAATGTGACTTGGGCGTACCTCTTCCGATTATGCCACAAAATGCGCCCTCCTTCGATTCCCATCCGCCACTGTGGACAAATCGATGGAGATACTAACTCACTTTCTGTGCCTTTTGGCCATTCTGACGGTGGTGCTGGTGTGGTTACAATATACGATGTATGGAGAAGCGACGATGCGACGCGACAACGATGACTATGCATGGTGGCAGGCAGCATCCGCAATTTTTTAATAAGATATCTCTTAGTTTGCAATTTGGTTCCTGCAACTCCCACGATCCTCAGCTCTGTTCTGTTGTGTGGTGTGGTGTAAGCGTGGAGAGCAACTCCATTCATTTGCTAAATTCATCTTGCTTCAGAGATGGAGAGTTAAACAAAAAAAAAAAAAAAAACCAAAGATCCTTGCACTAAATACTGTGAGTTGCAAAATCCACAGTGAGACAAGCCAAATGGAGCAAGGAATTCAATTGATCTGCAGCATCTCTGCTGCATCAGCAGTTCCATTTGTTGGCTTTTGGAGAGGGAGAAGACTTTTGTGACACTCCCGTGTTCCTTGAGTTAATTTTGAAATTCTGCCGCCATAGTGTCGTCGTCGCGTTGTCGCATCTCGTTCAGCCGCCCAGACAACGTGGTCTTTGTTGTTGTATGTTTTTTTTTTATTATTCTGCCATACCTACAGTTGTTGTCTGTTGTAGTCGTCGTCGTCGTCGATGTCGTCAATTGGAATGGGGCAATATGTTGTGTGTGTTTTGAAATTTTTAAGGATACATCTCCGTTTCTGATCTCTCAGGTGTTGCAGTCTTTTTTTTTTGTTTCCTTCCACCGCTCTCCCTTCTTCATCAGAATTTTTTTTTTTCTGTAAGGTATAGGATTTTGGTGTTGTTGTTGTTGTGTTTGGGTATACCTTTAAAAAATTTTGTGCGCATTTGTTGTTGTGGCGTGGTTATGTTTTATGCCGCGCGCATTGTCATCATTTTATAATTGTTTAGCTCAGTTAAGATACAAACTATATAACCTGTAGCAACAACGTCAGGAATTCTATTTCAATGTTTTGAAATGTCTTAAGCTGGTTGAAGACAGCCAGTTTCAAGGTGCTGGGAAGGAGAATACTTTCTCAGGCTTAATGGCTTTTGATGTAAGAAAGGTATCAAGTGAATTTGGAAATAAGATTTATCATGCGATATAGAATGATGTCGTGGATTTGGGGATGAATATTCTTTATTTTTTTTTATAAGGATGGAAAAAATTTTGATACCTATGATTTTTTAGAGTGTGGGAAATTTTTGGTATTGAATGAAACAAAATTAATAATCAATATTCATCTCAAAAAAACCTTATAATTTAAGTTTGAATAAAAATGATCACAGTTGTCTCAAACAAAAGAGCTGATCAGAAAACTCTAAACAAGATCAGCATGCAAAAAAGCCGAAACGCTTTACTGGAAAAGAGACTAGATTTAAATTTTGAACGGAACGGAAATCAAAAACAAAAAAATACAATCGATCTTGGATGGGGAAACATTCAATAGTTGGGTCACTAACAAAAAAAAATTACATTTTTTTAATTTCAATTTTTGTAAAGAAGTAATTTCCAAAATGATTTTCAATTTCCTTTCAATTACTAATCGATTCAATTATTTTTTTTTCTTTATCTATACCCCATTGTACAGGTACCAAACCCTAAAATGAAATAAAAATTGACAATTTTTTGACGGACATCAACTTATGTAGTTAATATGGAAATAAAAAAAAAGAATTATTTCATTTATCGATTGAGCATAAAACCATAAAGCGTTACGCGTTTCGATTTTTTCTCAACTGACTTGAGTTAAAACACTCCGGGTCATTCAAACAAGTTCAGATGTTTTTGAAGTAAGTAATTTTGATGATATTTTTTTTTTGTTTCGGAGTTTTATTTATCTTTTCACTCAGTATACTGGAATACTTTTGAAAATAAGGATTGTTTTTTTAAATCACATTATGATATTTATTAAATATTATTTTTTTAAATATTTGTCTGATAATCAATATTTTTTTAAAATTTTTTTTTAAATTGAATTTGATTTTTCTCTAAATTAAAACGGGTTAAAGAAAAGTCAATACCTTCTTTTTGTTTAAATAAATACATCGCCTTTTACAAAAAGTTGAACCTATTTCAACAAACAGCAGTGTATTGAATATTTTGTTTTTGATATTTTTGTGTCCATTGATTGTGTCTAATCGGCGGTGAACAAGTGCCACAGTTCCCACTGCATGAACTCAAATCAACAAGTGTGTTCCCCGATCAACTCGTGTTTAAGCTTCATAGAGTACAGGTACACATTTATCTATATGTCTAGTCTATTAAGAGCAAACCCGCCCGCGTTCAGTCAACCAAATGACCACTCCAAGCCCCCGAAATCAATGAATGGCCTGTTTATTATTATTATTGTATCCATAGATATCACAAAAATTATCCGATTCACTAACCGTCATCGTTTTGTCGGTTGGTATATCAGTGATGTGCCGTAAACACAGTGTTCATTCCAACTGGCTTCCAGATGACTCTTTATGGTGATAACGCCAATGAATAATTTGCCAGTGTTGTTAGTCGAGTATAATAAATATACAAAGTTTTGAAAAAATAAATTCAATTTGAAATAAAAATACTATCGATTGATACGAGCATAAAGCCAACAATTAAACTATGGGCAGGAAATAAAAACGATAGAAAATAATTAATTTAATACAAAAAAAAAAAACACTACATGGGTGGGTGGATGGAGGTGGAGGTCTTTTTTATTATTTTTTTTTTCTAGGACAAAAGAAAATATTTTATTTGAATCCGGCGATATGCCGATTAGATGGTTGAAAAAGGTTTGTTGGTGGCCAATAAATAAAATTATATTTGTAGATATAGTGGGTTGGTCGCCAGTGAAGTGTGAAACCTTTTGTGCATTTTTTTAGTTCCTATAATGTTGTGAGCATAGATTTGGACAGGGTAATTGTTGCACTTTCAATTGATTTTGAAGCAGAGTTTTGTATTTTGATAAATAATTGCCAGGAAAAGATTATCAAATTGAAAAAAAAACTATTATGCAGTAGAATTGGGTACTACGAGTGAATTCATAGAGTAATTTTATTATAATAGACGGGTAACTAACTCAATGTTTTTTTATAAACAATTATTTGAGGCTTGGCAAAATGTTTGTATTTTTCAAAATGTAAAGAATTTAAAACACTCTGATTTTTAAATGACTACTTACCTATATAAAGTTGTAAGTGCAAAAATGGCGTTAAATACTTATTTAACGAAATTTAAATTTTTGAAAAGAAATCTATGAGTCTTGAATATTCAAGCTATTGGAAATTTTGATAACGAAAAAAAACTTGTCCAGGGATATTTTGAATTTTTTTTAAATTACACAATTTTTCTTTCTTTCATTTTTTTAATGCAAGTTCAATTTTATGCATAAAAATTCTTAAAAACCTGTTTTAATTCTAAATTAAAAAAAAATTATAGAAACCATTTATTAAAAATAAAATTTTTAATATTCAACACTTTTTGACAATTGACGTTTTTAAAAGCATGTCAAAGATTTTCTTAAAACAAAAATACCTACCATAATTTTTTAGTTATGGTTCATTTTTGTCGAACTATCGAAATATTTTTTCAACTTAACAAAAATTCGGAACAATTTCTTGTTGTAATTTTGTTTTTATATTAATGTTTATCTATATTTTTAAAATTTATTTCTTAAAAAAGAACCCTCAAAATAATTCAATGCTTTTTTAAAAAATACCCAAATTGGAATTAATGACCAGTAAAAACAAAAAAAAAAAAGGAAATCAGAGGCGAATCTTGAAAAAACGTTTAAATCAATATCTTTGAGTCAAAAGTTTTACTGAAGTAACTCTGTTCAGTTTTTAGTATTAAAATTTTCCAATTTTTTTTAATTAACAAAATAAAGTTGAATTTTTTAACAATTTTTTTTTTCAAAATGTTAAAAAAAAAACTGTATTGAAAATGTGAGTAAATAGTCTTGAACATTCCATGTCCCAAGTCCGACTCTCCGTAGTTCATACCCAAAGAAATAGAGGGCGGCAAAGTTCCCAACAAGAAATATTTTTCATTCATATCTTCTTTGGTATGAAAACAGAGAATCGGGCCTAAGACATAAAATGTAGAATGCCCATAATAAATCCTAACCTCACTCTTTTACATTGAACATTGAACATTTATAAAAATGCATCATTGTAGGCACATAATCAGTTAAGAGTTCATAAAGTTGGTTACGTACTAATGGACACAATACAAAAAATGATCTCAATGAAATTACATTCGATGTGCAGTCATTAATATCTCATAAATTTACCGAGGTACATTGTACACAAAACATTCTTCTCTATACTTATCAACAAATGAAAAATAAAAAATAAAGTATTTATTATAAACACATTTAAACTTTAATTACATTTTAAATGATTTTATTTTATAGCTCAAACAGCCACCACCAAAAAAAAAAAAACAGTCAACGCCAAGTCCAGTCTGCCAGTCAGTCATTCCCAAGTTCAAATACCTTGGGTTTCTTAAAAAGTCATAAAAATATTTTCTAAAGTGATACAAAATTTTGTTGTTTCTTTATCAAAAAAAAAAAAAAAAAAAAAAACAATAAAATTCAAAACATCCTTTTTGTAAGTAAAAATGAAAATAAAAACAAACAAACATTATTTTTTTTATAAAAACAGTGCCATAAGGATGACCAGGCACACACTTGCTTCATGCGAGTGATGTCCATGTAACCAGCTACAGAAATAAATTATTTTATATACCAACAACTGTGGTCGAACTGATAAAAATGAAGTCCCCTAAAATAGTTATGATTCAGGTAAAAACAAACAAAAAATTGAAAACGATTAAAAAACTGTCACATGGGATAACAGGTACCAACACATACCCTATTATCTAGAGTTACCTCCTGGTGGTGTGGTGGCGCTTAGATCATGAAGATGACTGGAAATTGGTATTAAAAAATAAAATATTTATGGGTTTTCCAAGGATTTTTTAAAAGTCACATAGTGCCAGGATATGTGCAGAAGGACCTATAATAACGGAAATGCCTATAAGTCTAGGACATAATTATTTATTATTGAGTCTTATCGATGACACAGTCTAGAATCTGGATATTCAATTTTTTTGTTGTTGGTTTGGTGATGCGGCGACGAACCTAGAGAAACTCGTTTAAGGCTATGCAACAGAGCGCCATTTGTCGTGATGGGTATTCAAACATTTTTATTGGATTCTTGTCTCCTTGATGCTCGGACATTCATTGAGTCATGGAATTATTTTTTTTTTTTTTTGGAAGCAGTCTATCATTGTGTCATTAATATTTAATTGAATTACTTTATAAGAGTTTGATAAGAAATTGTTGTAAATTTACTTTTTTTCTAGGATAAATTTACTTAAAAAAAAACTTAAATTTAATAGAAGGGAAGGAAAGAGGTCCAAGCTGAAATGAATGAGAAAGAAGAAGACTAATATAGAAATTTTTTGTTTTATAGTTTGAGCCTGAAACCCTTTGATAAAAATGATTATTCCAGATCCACTCTTTCACACCAGAAAGTTTTAAGAATTTCTGCATATTCTGTTAAAGAAATAAATTTATTGCAAATTCGGTTTTCTAATGCGTAGCTTTGGACTTCCAAGTTAGATCGTACCAAGCATCGAAGTATTTGCAAGTTGATTTGTATCAGCTTTGTCTTCTGTAAAATCCTGATTCTAAATCTCCATGTTTTTTTTTAAATTGTAAGAAATCTAAATTTGAATCTTCAAAAAACAAAAAAAATGTGTGTATTTTTTCCAATTAATTTATTCACAACAAAGATTCTATTCAAACATAACAAAAAAAACCAAACCTATTTCAGATTTTTAATTCAACACCAGTGGCTAACAAAAATATGTCCATTTCGATCTATGATCCCCTTATATTCTCAGCATCGCGTCGCCCAACGAAATACAACTCACCAACTAGGACCCCAATGACCCAAGTGTGCATTGTGCAGTGTCAGCCCTCCCAAATCGAAGTGCAAACAAATGAATAAAAATAACCAAAAAAAACAAAAACAACAATATCTTCTGATTATTCGTGCTCATGTTTGTCGCCATTTAAAATGGCAACAAATATAGTAACGAAAAAAAAATTGGTAACATTACAAAATAAATGAAAAAAAAAGAAATAAAAAAACAAAATGTACTTCGAACCATTTAACGAATTGCGCGATTGCGCAGGACATCGCGTTGTCGTTTTCGTCGTCGTGGTATAGTTGCTCGTCGGTGCGGCTGGCGGCGGCGCGCACTGCAGAAACATTTACAACAAAAATCTCAACCGGGTGCAAGCGCCTCATTTCAACTGTTTTCACACAAATTCCGACTTGACTTGAGAACTTCCAATCAGCAGCGCAATGCATATATGTAGCAAGAAACAGCAAGACCATGCACCTATCTGGAATACTAGTGCTAGAATCCCTCGAACATATAAGAGCTACTGTGCGGATCTTTGGTTAGGTTTGGACTATGTGATGATGATCAGGCGATCGTTTATTGCATTTTTTTAACACTTGATTTTAATGGGTATTGTATTGGTTTTGAGAAAATTGATATTACTTTTTTAAGAAAAATTTGTTTTTATGTATTTATTTAGGTTGTACTAACTGAAGACTATTCGGCGCCCTTGAATTTATGTCTGAGGTAAAAGACACCTCGAAATAACCCTGATAGCAAATACCAGTTGAATACAGTCTGACCTAGCAGACTTCAAAATTACAGACTAAGGAAATTTCACTGAACAACAGGGGAATGTTATAGGAGGGTTTCAACACAAGTCAGTTAGGTGATGACATACAGAAGAGCAACGTCCAACCAAAGTGAACATTGCGTGATCAGTTGGGGATTAAGAAGCAGTCTCCAGGACGTTTGAATCAGAAGAGGTGTAAAAATGGGAATGCCCAAGACGTCCAACTGATGGTTGCTACCGTAAGATTACGTAAATCTGTAGTTTAGAGAAAATACCAGAACCCCGAAATGGTGTACCAAAAATGGTGAAAACCTTTCACAATTATTGAGAAAAATCTGTAGCACGGAAAACCATTGGTGAGTTGTGAAAATTGTCTTCACAGCTAGTTGGTCAGTGGCATGGAAGCTATAGTACTTGGGTTTCCGAAGAAATTTGGGCAAGGATCGAAGAAAGCAAACACCTCAAAGCTTACATAGCAGAAATTCAATGGAACTTGTTGTGTTGTAAGAGCAAACACATCAACTCATTGGCTACAGAAGCAGAAGAGGCTGAAAGTATGTACGTAGGAACTTCAACAGTTGTATCAAATTGCCAGAATCAAGGCATTGAAGTCAAGGGTTTTTGTTCGTAGCTTTCCCTTGAATTATTAATATCAATTTCATTATACAACTTATTGTCATTATATGTTTGTTTAAATTATAGTTGAAAAGGAAAATATTTATCCTAAATCTCTAACTTGTAACTACCAAATGTAAAAAGAAACTCTGTTATTGCTACTTATTAAATAAATAATTGAATTGAAGGCATTGAAGAACAACAAAGTGGTTGGACTTGACGTTATTCCCGTAAAGCTTTTACTAGCAGCTCCAATTACATTTAATGAGTTACTGAACCCACTCATTGTGAGAAATTGGCTTTCCTCAGACTTTCCTAAAGAGTGGAGAAAGGGAAATGATTGTCAAGCTCTAACAGAAAAGAGATCTAATGCAGCGTATTGGAGAGGTATTCGCCTGCTTCCAGGAGTAGCAAAGAAGATAGCAGAAATTATCTTGGAAAGATAGAAGAACAACACGAAGGCAAGCCCCGAACAATTAGGTTTCCTTACTGGTACTTCTTGTTCAGACCACTTTAACACCTTCATTTGTAATTAATATCGATCACCACTTTACCTGCTGTTCATCGACTTCAAAAGGGCATTCGACACAATCAATAAAAAAATTCTTTGACTTGCTTTGTTCAGAAAATCGCTTAAAGTTAAGTTGTCATAAGAGTTTGAAATCCAAAGTATGATAAATCAAGACTGTACAAGACTAATTGGTGAAGAATTCATTGGACTTTTTACAGTCAAATAGAACAGAATTCACTAAATTGCTTCCTGTTACTCTGTAAAACGTTCCTAAATTACATCCTTAGGGAGCCGACGTTAACTATCTATTTAGCCGACAAAATTTGAGCAAGAACTTACGACATTCAACATTTACAATTCTTAATTTCTCCGATTGTGTCCATTTGCTCATTGCCCCCACAAAGTGTGGTAGGTAGTCTTCCCCCCAAAATACATATCACTCGGTAGCCATTTACAGGCAGCAAAGAAGGTTTATTACCAAAAGGATTACCTATTGCTGATCTGCCCACAGGAAGAGCAAAACCCAAAAAAAAAAAAAGGAAATACAAAAAAGGGCTAAATAAAGACGAAATGAAGATGCGACCAGGCTAACACTTCCAATTGCAATTGATGCGCTAGTTGCAACTTTTGCATCAACCTAGAAGCTATATTATAGCTCCTGGATACTAGATGGTGTCGTTCTATCTCTATATATGCTTGGTGACTTTATGGTCGAAGAAGTACAAGAAGATGGAACATTTTTAGTTTTATAGCTGTGTTGTGTTGTGCGATGTGATCACCAAGGAAAAAGAAGATCGTCGCGTCGAGACTTCGTTGATGTCGTCGTTGTCGTCGTGGTGGTTGTTGCCGCCGCACCGACGACGATTGTCTTGTCGTTTTGTGTTCAAATGAATTTCACTCCTTGTTGCACGACGATAGTTTTGTAATAGTTCAGTTTGTCCGAGCTGTTTGTTTTCTGTCCATCGGACAAGACTCAATTTTGCTAATTTTTGTAATTTCTGTTCGAACGGGGTCTATATTGGAGCTAGGAGCTAGCTATTAGGGGATACCACGGGTTCTGGATGGAGGAGGGTGGCAATACGACCGACAACCAGTAGCCAAGTACAATGTGTGATGTTGTGTTTTTAAGGATCAGGATTCGACTCGGGAAAGAGCGAAAGAGAGAGATCGGTTCCTTTTTGCTTTATACACAATCACCCTTCTTTTGTGTGGCTGTGTTTGCGCAAATGTCTGATTCTTTGCTATTTTCAGTGTTTCTGGGATTTTTGTAATTTTCTGGAATTCCCAAGGACTGTTTGTTTGTTTGTTTGTCGAGCATTGATGATGATGATGATGATGATGATGGTGGTGCAATGGGAACGACCAAAATGGTTTTGCCCGTAGAGTTACACAAAAGGTGACTTGCTACTGCGCATTGCACAAAACTATACCTACCTATTCGTACCTTTTAGTTGTGGCCAGACTTGAGTCTGAGATTCACATATGCTGCGCGCATAGAACTTGCAGCGAGATATGTCACTGATGACACTGTACACATGCAGAAAATATTTTACATAATTATTGGCCAGTGGTTGGGAGGAATGTTAAATGCTCTTCGATGGGAGATGGAAATCATGTTGGTTGTCAGTTGTTGAATTTTTCGACATTTTAAGCAGTGTTGAGTGTGAATATTTGCTATACCGAAGCTTATAAGATCAATAAGTTTATATTTTTGAGTTCCTTTAACTCATCGAATAGCTGCAGTTTTATGGTTAGAGTAAGATTGACTAATAAAAGAAAAATTTCTTCGAAATTTAATTTTTTCGAAACATTTATAAGGAGTCTTGTACCTTCTACATATATGTATACAGTTGACTCCCTCTAAGTCGAATTACCTACCTCAAACTTTTTTGAAATATTTTTCCATTTTCCTTTATTAAATAAAGTTATGGATATTGCAAATTTACTCCCGAAAGGGATACATTTCTCCGAATTTTGAAAACGCAAATTATATAGCACAAAAAAACGCATTCCTTGATTCAATTAGCCAAAACGCACCGTTCCCCCCCCCCCATGCACATGCTCTCCAAGAGCCGCAGTTATAGCTAAGCAAAGATTCGAAAGATTCGTATTAACCAATTTTCTTTTACCTGCCTACGAGGAGATACAATCTATACGTCCCAGCGTTGGGCGCCACTTTGGCACCAACAATTATTTCCGGCGAATTTTCAATATTGGATCAAAAAAAAGGTCAGGCCCAGAGCCTGTTATTCTACAACCAATAAAAACAGCTAATATTGTGAGAATAACAATAATTTCAACAATTTTCGGAACCTAGACAATCATATCGCTTACATGGATTTAAAAGCAATTTTTCGTTTAAATTCCTTCTCAACAATATTTGTTTTTCTATCGCAACCTTTTTCCATAGACTATTGAATAATAAGCCGAATAAGCTTCTACCCTTAGGTGACAGACGACACACAAATATCTATACGAACCTAGAACAACATGCCCTAAGGCTTATTAATCATAAGCTGACATAGAATATCATATTTAAATAATTGCATGACTTGACTCTGAAAATAGAAGAACAAAAAAAAAGCAACATAAGGCCAAGAGAGAGAACTGAATGGCTAATATAGACTAAATATAATTATACTAGGCATATTCATTTAGTGTAGCAGCAAAATACAATGAACAAAAGCTCATTTTTCCAGACATCAGCCAGATCCGATTACGTGAACATTTTTAATTACCCATGTTTCTATTTTTTTTTTTATTAATATAAGCTGACTGAAGACTGAATGAAGCAGGCGAAGAAGAATTTATATGTAGATAGGTGATAAAGGTAACTTACCGTATACAGTTGTTATTGTTGATGATAATACGCTTTAGGGCAAGTTTTAAAATAATCCTCTTACAAAAAAAGAGGGGGGTGGGGGGGGGGGTTAATTATTGTGTTGACGTTGTTGTTGTTGTTGTTGTTGTTGTTTCTTAATTATTATTCATTTTCTTTTTGTATCTTGAAAACTTTTGGTGTTCAATTACCATCAAGTTCAGTGTTAACATTGGAAATATAAGTTCAAAGGTATTTTTAAATCATCTATAATAAATTTATGAGACATTTTAAATAAAGGGTGAAATTAGGTTTAGGGATCGAAGTGTTGTTATAATTGGGTTAATTATATAAGAACCATTAGTGATTTTTTTGTTGTTGTTGTTTTGAACTTGATACCAATAGATAAGTACTTGAAAGTATTTAAATCTATTTTCTTGTAATTTTGCAATCTATTGAACTTAAAATAATGAATTTAGCTAAGAAGAGGATAATAATTTAGAATGGGGTATAATTGCCATTAATTTATATTACAATGAGTAGGTAAATGCGTAGTGGAATTCTTTGTTTACAGTAAACGATAATTTATATTTTTTTACTTCTGTACAGTTAACCTAGATATTTTGCTATAGAACCAATTAGCTAAAATTTTAGTGCCAGATTGTTTTAATGTTAAAAATGTTTAAAAATTAAAAATTTTTCAACAAAAATTCCTTGAGGCGTTTTCGAGAAATTTGAAATTTTTTATTACGGATTTTTAAACTTGTGTACCTACCTACCGTTTTTTTTAAATCTAAACTATATATATATTTATATTCATCAAAAAAAATCGGTCAAAAGGTTCTCGTTTTTATAATTTTTCAAAGTTTTTTTTTAAATTCAAAAAATAGTCTTTTTTAATTTTTTTGTATTACATACCTAGATACTATTTTTAACTTTTAGATGATTTGACAAAAAAATCAAATACAGTTTGTGAGGAGAGAAAAAAATTTCAAAAATCGTTAGAGTTTTTTTTTAAATAATTTTTTTATATACAGTGGTGGCCACAGAAATAGCACACTTTGTACCTACCTCTTATTAAATGTAAACAAAAGGAAGTTGAAGTTTCAATTTTACCTGCAAACCTGCAAATTAAATGTTGCATAACTAATTCTACAAGCTATTTTTTAGTCGTGAATGACACGAAACACATACATATATAATATATAATTTTTTAAGTATTTTTATAAAAAAAAGTTGATATGCATATTTTTAGTATTTGATTTTTAGTATTTTAACATACACTTTAAACCAAATTGAAAAAAAAAATATTTATTAGTTTTTAAAATACATATGTACATACATAAAATACAAAAAATATTTTTTTGAAAATTTTGATATGCAATATTATTAATATTATATAAAACCTCCTTTAGAAAAATTTTCATCGAAATCCGTCTTATAGTACCTATAAATAAACCCAAAAATCCGGTTCTATGCAAGTACCGTTAATAACGGTTTTTTTCAAAAACATTTTTTAACTAAATTATTAAGGTTACTTGACAAGCCCGATTTAAAAAATTTCATCAAAAACGTTAGAGCCGTTTTCGAGATAAAATTGTTTTGTCTAAACGGTAGGTACTATGACAGGTACCGTTATTTTTGGAGCTGGAAAAAAATTCCGATTTCCCCTTTAGGCAATCTCCCCTTATGTCCAAAGTTTGAAGAAAATCGCTTCAGTAGTTTAGGCTGTAGCTCGAGGTACAGACAGACAAACAGACAGACAGAAAGAATTGCGGGACCCACTTTTTTCGCGTTCTCTATCATCGTAATGGTAGGTCTGATTAATATCTCGAGTTCAATTTTTTGCAAGAATCCGAACTTGCCCTATAGTACATATAGTCGCAAGTAAAAATGTCCGTGAGGTATTATCAATCCCATTTTTGAAAGCAAAAATTTTATTAAATGTTTGTTAACATAAAATAAAATGTACTAAATTTTTTTCCAAAAAAAGTCTGTAGACGTAGAGCCGTTTATAAAATAATTAAGAATTTCCAGGTCTTTAAAAATGAAAAACACCTATTTGGGTAATGCCTCGGACGAACTGCAAACATTATCTTTAACCCACTTCTGCATTCCCCTTATTCCAATTAATATCCATTAAAAACTCACAAGTCAAAAGTAAAATTCTCATTAAAATAAAAATGCATTTCATTAAAATTATTACTTGGCTTTTGACACATATTAGTCTCTTTCTTATTAATAAAAAGCTTTATATTTAATTTACATCTTCCATATATTTTCAAAACTCAAAATAGATCCAAAAACAAAACATATCACAAGAAAAAAAAATATTCTCCAACATTTGTCCACATCTATCACACAGCAATGTTTACAAATATTTTTTTCACTTTTAATAAATATCAACTCAAAATTAAAATGATTTTTTCCCCAAAAAAAAAACAAACAAACAAAAAAAAAAATTGATAGTAAATTAAACGCCTGTTCATATTAATATATCATTAAATAAAAAATAATATTTCCCCACACCACCATCACACGAGAAAACCACAGGAATTTGAATAGCCACATTTCGCCTTAAGTGCTACATAATATACAACACCAAGCACCAGCAAATGACGTCTATATGATTTTTCAATAACTCAAAAACCGCTTTGGCTATATGGAATATGAATATCTCAAAAACGCACACGCATCACAGAGGAAAACCCGTCCCGCATTAAGACTCAACACATTCATTATAAAGACATTAGCAACGTCATCTTATACGCTTATGATATGATTTACTTTATTATTTAGCTGGACAAATTAATATCGAAATGAGTAGGTTTTGAAAAGTTGCCAGAGTGATACATTTTATAGATCACACGGCTAATAGACTATCTGATGCGGAGAAAGTTTTTCTTCTGTGATATATTTATGATACGCGATCGACTTGGTTATTAGGTATTCCTGTAAGAATTTCTGACAAATGTCAATGAGTTAATGGGACGGGCAGACGCAGAGTGCGTAAGAGAAATCTGGGTCTTTGGTGTGTGGCAATATTCATTTGATGAGATGAGTTTATAATTTATATATTTTATTTAGAGAGATGCACAAGCAACCTTAAATCGAAGTCATATCCTTTAATGGTTCTATATCACACCCCCCCGACGACGCCAACGCCAATGTCATGTAGTGAAAGTGAAAATTTGTTTTTAATTGGCGCCACTATAGCATTAAGAATTGTTTTTGAAAATCCATAAACAGTTGTTGCAACGAGACTTCGTACATTTTTATTTATGATTGTTGTTGTGTAGTCACGATTTGTGATGTTTTTTTTTTTGAATAGAATTATAAATAAAAAAATATTTAACTGACATGACGTCCGATTCTGAGGTGGACTCTAGGCGCCACATAAAGAAAAAAACTCATTTGTAGAAGACAATAAAAGTTTGTAAACAAAAATTTTTTTTAGTAAAATTCTTTAATACGAAATTTTTCTCTCATTAATTTGTTTTTCATTTTCTATCACGCATTGTTTGAAAATCTTATATATTTTAGAGAAACTTGAATAATTGGGAGATGATTCCATTTGAAACAGAAAATTTACACGAGTTTAATAAAGAAATATAATAATAAAAAATAAATAAATATTTATCGACTGATGACATGTATATTCGGTTCAAAAATATTTCCACTTGGTTGTTCCGACAATTTTTTTTTTTTAATTTTTGTCAATTTAAAGAAAAAAAAAAGTTTTTCAAATATTTTTTGTTCTACAGGTTTTTTTTAAATTCGTTTTTAATCAATTTTTATTTTTGACAATTTTTTGAGAAGACTTGTGAAGAGTCTGCTTACAAATTTGAAAAAAAGGAGACACGTATGCTTAAGTCTCGTCTCCGTTCCGTCCTAGTACCAACTCGGAATTTCTCCGATTTAGTCTTTTTCTGTGAGGAAATTAACGACAGAAGGCAGCATTGAGTTTTCGAAGCATTAAATTCTACGCGATTTTTTATTCCCCATTGTACAATGCTGTTTGAGTCAGAATTTAATGTACTTATCATATTTAGCCGTTTCAGTTCCATGTCCGAAGAGCAGGGATGTGAATCTGGAAACGAATATGTAAAGCTAAGGGTGCTATCATCAGCGAAACAATTTAATGGATTAGTAATTGCAGACAGGAGATCATTAATGAAAATGAGAAAGAGGGTCGGAGACAAAACAGAACCCTGTGGCACACCAGCATTTATGTTGTGGGTTTCAGACTTGAATCCGTCTATAATACTACTTCTATAGCACGATTCGAAAGAAAGTTACTAATCCAACGAAGAAAGGTTTCATCGATACCAAAAGCACGCATTTTCGATAAAAGAGCAGGATGCCAAACTTTATCAAATGCTTTAGAAATATCAAGTGCAATAATCTTACTTTCTCCAAAACGATGTAAAGATTTGTTCCACTGTTCGGTGAGATAAACCATCAAGCCACCAGTGGACCAATTGCTGCGAAAGCCGTATTGCCGGTCATTAAGAAGCTTTCGATCTTCGAGATATTTCTTGAGCTGATAATTTATCAGCGTTTCCATGACCTTGGAAAGAAGGGACGTACATATGTAAGTGCAATTGCTCGGTAATTAGAGGGTGAAGGAGATTCACCTTTTTTGGGATAGGCTGGACAAATGCTGCTTTCTAACTGCTCGGAACAAGCCCAGAAGAATAGGATAGATGGAAAAGCTTACGCAAGGGGTTTGCCAGCGTGGAAGAACACGTCTTCAGAATAATGGCGGTGATACCATCCGGACCAGCGGATTTATGAACGTTGAGATCTTTTAGGACTCTCGCCACAGTACGAGTACGAAAGAAGATTTGTCCCATAGAATCATTGACGCACTCAAGAACTGGTGGAGTCATGACACTATCAGACAGCGTTGAGTTGGCGGCGAACTACCTAACGAATAAGTTAGCCTTCTCGAGAGAGCTAACGAAGGAAGTGTCATTGACAACGAGTGTTGGGACCGAGGAAGATGTTTTGTTCCTCATGTTTTTTAGAAATGACCAAAAAATTTTACTAAATGTGGGACACTGTAGTATTTTTTGCCTTAATTTTTGGTCATGCAAAAATTTGGTCCTTCGAATATTGGGGTTGCAGGCCTTCCTGGCTTGTTTGAACTTTTTCCGGGTTTCCTCAGTTGGTTTGGCTCTAAAACAACGGAAGCTATCCTCTAAACCTTAAGAGGCGAACCATGTATTTTATAGTCCTGGGATCCAGGATAAGAACTACATTTCCCCCCTTTTTTTTGGCTAGGCGAAAAAGAAGAGAGGCCGAAGGCTTTATGGAGTGTTCAAGATTAATCTGAACCAACTGCAACTGGTGCTGGTGTAAGACACAAAAAACCTTTTGGCTCCGGAGTGCTTTCTTCCAAAGACCTCTCACCCTTCGACTTGGAGTCATTGATGATCTTAGCATATTCGTTAAACTTAATCTAAGCGTGCCGCTCCGATTTACATTTGACCTTCAATGTTGCACCAGAGTTCTTCAGGATCCTCGCACAATATTCCAAAATCAAAAGATTTTTCAATTAGGTTTCGCAGAGCGTCTGTCGACAACTGATGGATCCACCTAAGACTTATGATAAAAATTCTACCTTAATTCGATGGTAATACCGTTTATTTCCAAATTGATAAAAAAAAGATTATCTGATTCGCAGATAAACCTAAGACCTGGAGTTATAAAAATGTATTAAACCAATTTATCTTACTAAAAAAAAAAAAATGACATCAACAAAATATGAAACGCAAAAAGCTTTTCTATTATCCTCTTATATAAAACACTACCCATCATCATCGTTGTCATCATTCTCAAAGTCCAGACCGTGATAAATGAAAATAAGACTGCTTCCACTCATAGCAACATTTACAATATTAAATTTAATGGAAATAGATGCTTCTTCTAGGACAGCAGGACATTCCATGTCCATATTCTCTTATGGGAGTAGGTATCTATATAAAAAACAAAGATATATATAAAATATTTAACTTTATGAATGACCTTTTGTATCCATCCATGATGAGGAGGGTGAGTTTACGAGAGTTTTGTTTTATATCGTTGCTCATTATTTATTATTATCTCTCTGACGCATATCCACATAGAAAATAACTTTTTTATTTTATCTAAAAAAAAAACAACGTTGAGAAAAGACATCGTTACTATCTTTTGGCCTGTATACAACCAGCCCATAGTACCTTATACCATTGACAAAAGCGTAAAAAACGGCATGTGGTCAATATATAAGTTTCTGATGTGCGCATTAATTAATTACCACAGATTTTTGTGATGACTGAATCACGTCTCTCTCTCTGTGAGCGACTATAAAATGATGAGTTCGTCATCCATGGCACGTTGCATCTCAGGGGGTCGTCCTTATTAAAAATCGATGAAATTGAGAAACATTTTTATGTGAACACAACACAACACAACACTCATAAGAGAGTGTCCTTCTTAAACAACAAAAAAAAAGTTTAAGTGCGTCCCATGTGTTTTGTATTATGCCAATTAATTGGCAAAATAATTTTTAATTTGTCATGAAATTAAAAAAAATGTTGACAAAGACAAAAAAAAGTCATGTCGCGTTTTATGAAGGATATAATTACATTCAAGTCAGACGCGACCTCACCTTTGCTACAATCATCGATGAAGACCAGAGACCACCAGGTGGGTTCATATAGTGTCCTTTAAACTTTACTTCGGATAGAATTATATTTTTAATAATGCTATGGCCTTGACGAGATAAAAAGTCATTCGGGGTCTTTTTTTTCTTTTTGTTGTTGTTTAATTTGGTTCTCATGAGTCAAGGTCTTTTTATCGAAGTTATAAATCAGTTGGAAACAATTTTTGTCATAAAATGAAGAATGTCATTAAAAATGTTTAAGAAGTTATTGATTTTTTAATTTATTAATTTTTTATTGGTTTGTTTGTTCTTTGTTTGAAAAATCAATAAAAATAATGAATTTAAGTTATAACTTCCGTATCTTTTGATATATAAAGTTAAAATAAAACAAAAAATTGAGCCTAATTGATTTTTTTCGATTATAAATGTGCATACCAAAAAAATGCCATAAAATTCCGTAATATTATTTGACCTTAGGATGACTTCAGAAGCATCATTAGGGTGGATGTGGCTATAAAACCCCAAAAAAAAATATAGTCTTGGGATTCAAGAAAACGTTGTGCTCGTTTAACGGGCATTTCATCCATAGGCGCCCGAACGCACATTTCCTAAATCCATAAAGTACAATTTTTAAACTTTGAAAAAGTAACTAACTTTTGAGAAGCCCCAAGGCGAGACTAGAATAGAAATCCGTTTCATGAAAAACTTATTCAACTGAACGCCATGCAAAGGCATGTTCAAAATATTTTACTCAATAAACAATTTTTAGGAAGGGAACAGTCCAAATATATAAAGCTCTCTTTTCTTTTATCGGAATAGGACCCCTCTCCAACTCCAACTCCCTACAAAAGCGACATAAAGCCACATTCCATTGGGACATAAAATGTATTAAAAAAAAATATATCTGCTCTTGGAACCATTCTGTTCCCTCCCGGATCCCTTGATATTGTCGCGCCTTACGAGAGCAACGTATAGGCCAACTCTTAAAATTTGGCCTTATGTCACTTGGTCGTATGTCATGCCACCATTTAACTTATATGCGCTGCACCGAATTATTAAATGCTGTCTTCAACTTTACATCCATACATCATGTGCTCGTTGCAAGGATCTTTACTTCAAGCCTCCATCGTCGCATTGGGCCCGTCAAGTTACAGAACAGTTATAAAGACCCGAGGATTCAAAACGGTACCCTCATGCTACACACCAATTTTGTATTGAAAAAACGTTGGTAACTTCTCCCGGGACTTCTTGTGTTAGTCCTGATCCTTAACTCCAGATTGCATCTATGTTTGATTTACCCCAAACAAACTCGCACAGGTTATCAGCTCGTCATGCAATACCCGCTCAAGGACCAACAACTTATTGATGTGTGCCTTTACCATGATGGAACCATCAGCTGCAATTTCGTGTATCACCATAACATAGCAGCTATTTGCCTTAGCAGATAAACAGAAGTTTTATTTTCCCCTACTGATTAGGCATTTGGTAACCTGACAAGTTTGGAATCCAATTTCCTTTTATGGAGGTTTTCACCTTCGGCTGACATGTTTTGAAGTTCATTGTTTTAAGGGTGCAGCTATCGGTAATTTAAACCCATTATCACCATTCACAAGAAATTGTTTTTGATCATTGGTAATGAATTTCGGTGACCGTATATCGTTTTACGGAAATTTTGAAAAATTGTTTATTTTGTTTTGATGTAACAAAATTTCTGAACAGCTTCGTTTAAATCAGCATCCACTACAGAAATTTCTTCCAACAATTTTTCAAAATCGTAATGCAACAATACTTCGCGAACTATAACCATCAGTTAACTTTCTTACACCGTACTATGCACATAATATTCTTGATTGGACTGAACATTGTATATTTAATTTTGATTCACCCAATTCATTTATCACTTCTGCAATTCCAGTAATCAGACAGTGAAATCATCATAAATATTATGGTAACTATGCTATTGCAGGCGAATTCGCAATTTCGGATTGTATCATTGAAAGAGCACACATATAGCATGTGTGGAAGAGCTTTTAAGTCGGTGCAGTTTTTTAACAATCCTATACATCCAAACACCCCTACCCTACCAATTATGGTATACTCAAAGTATCTATAAAACTGTACAAGCACCAATCTTTTGATCACTGTTATTGTTGGCCACATGAGGAAAAAAATAGCTAAAGCTTACCTGTTTGGAAGACCGCAACCAAGGCAACCAAGGAAACACACAGTCAATCGTAATGGATTGAAGTGTCTATTTGATGTCAAAACATCTTATGGGATCTAATATCAGAGTGTGTGTTGAACAATTTGATTTGAGAAATTGCACTTTTAGTTGTTAGGTATAGCATTTGAGGTATAAATGCAGTAAATATTCACACCTAAAATAATTTTTACTGCTAAAATAGGTGCGGAGATTAATCAGCACCAAATTAAGGCAATGAGAGCGTGAGAAAGGAACATTTTACTTCCTAGTGATCTCATATATCAATATGATTTGGAAATGTTGTCTTAGAAGAAAATTACTGCCGAAGCAGTAAGTTATACGGAATTGTCCTTGATGAGACTTTTGGTTTCATTTAAGAGTAGAATGTAGAACTTCTTCATGGAAGTTTACCCCTTAAGAACAATATTTTTGCTTCCATCAATAGCTTAAGGAAAAACAGGTTAAATCTTCTTGACAATAGCTTCATTCAAATTAAATTATGCATCAATTATTATTGACAGAACAAGAGCTCATTATTTCAATTCAAAAAAGAATGACAAACCAACAATAACACATGCAACAGTAACAACAACAATAACACGAACTGAAGAAAAAAATCCAGCAAAAAGGAGCTAAGACTAAAGGCAAAGACTGCTGCTGCTGCTGTTTCTGCATGACGCTGAAACGCTGCGCTAAGCGAAAAATAAACAATTGAAGCTTTTCAGATGCGTGCTCCCGTTCTTAACGAGAAATAAATTGCGTATGCCCAAAGTTGATTGATCAATGGCCATGCTGTTTGCTCGCGGTGACTGCTTCTTGTCCTTGTCCACCACATCTCCGGCATCTCCAGCCATCATCGACTCATAAGATACAATCACCATGGAAATTTTCCAGATCTCGGATTGCATGAGGGGAATGTAGCTGGAGCTCTGGGCAACCAGCACAAAAGTGCCAGTAGTCAGCAAAATCAATATAAGTAATAACTGGAGTAAACAAAAAAAAAAAACTTAAAACATCGATCGAACTCAATCGGCAAGAGTTGCTGCTGCAGAGCGCAGTCAGTCTGCGCTGAGTAGGTATGATAGTGACCAAGTTATAGCAAAAGTGGCAGCGTTTAAAGACCTATGACAACTCTTTATGGTAATGCGGTATATAGAATTGGCCAACGATTTCCTTTTCGATAGCTACGTGGAAAGTACGCTTAAAAGTGGAAGGGTTAGTTTTTTTTTCTGTTCCAGTACAGAGACTTCGACTTGTGGTCTCGCTTGCGGTGTCATATTAATTGCTCTATCGCTGCAGAGTGCAGACAAAACAAAACTGAATTTGCTATCTGCACACGTATCACCAAGTGCGCGATCATATACGAAGTTAACTATTCTATATGGATTATAGAGGAAGACTACCAACGAAGTATTTTAATTAGGGACTCTGTGCTGTGTGATCTCTAGAGAGCTCTCTTATAAAGCGTATCTATTAAACATACAGAAGAATATTACTATTCTAGATCACTCTGATGATGATCGCATATATGAGATAAGTGAAACTTCTTTGGTGGTTTGAAATCCCTTATGTCCATCACGCGTGCCTAAAGTGAGTTTTGGATTAAGAACGCATAAAATATCAAGTTGGTTGATGGATATGGTATTAGTTTTCTTGTAGGTACAACATTATTCTTTATTGGATATCTATATTAGTTAAAATGCAATTTGTTGGGGATAGAAGTCTCCTAAGCTCCCTTGGGTATTTTCCATTTAATAATAATTATAAACAAGTTGTTTTTAGATGATAATCAGACTCTTTTGTGTTGATTCAAATATGTTTCTAAAAATTCTTTCTTCAATAATATTTGTAAGGAGCGTTCATAAGGAATAAATGAATCCATATTGGGGCGGATTAAGAATATCTCAGCAATATCTTGACGTTAGAGGTGTCTAAGGGATAAATCACAACTGGGGAAATAACATCAAAGTGAGACTAGCTAAGCACAACAACACCATAAAGCGTACATGCAAGTCTCTGACTGCGACTGAAGATCACTGGTGTTGTAAAAGAAGTGATCATACAACGAAAACGGATAGAAAGATACCTGAAAGTTACACCACTATGCATGATACTGATCCTACACCGATCACATCGCAAAAGTATTGTAAAAGACTTTCAAATTAATAGCTGTGCCTTACAATGAAGAAGTCACCGACATCACAGTAGAGAAGTTAGTGCTGTAGTGAAAAACTCAAAAAAGCGAACAACGTTTGGGGTAGACGTGATACGCTCTAAAAAAAAAAGATTAGCGACATCAGGTTTAAATGTCTTATGATTGCCATCTTCAAGCTTATTGACCAAATACCAAATCAGCTACCGTTCAATCAAGTTGAAATCACACACCATTCAGATCATTTTGGGGGTAGCCTTCAAGGAAAAATAGTACGGCTGTCTGAAAAACAGTTCGGGATTGTTTCAGAACGGAAAAATATCGGTATTCCATAAGAGATTTACATTTTGTGTTATTTAATTTTGAAAAACTCATTCGGTAGGTAGCCGAATAGTTCAGGGACATGTGTCAGCAAGTTAGAACAAAGGTAAGATATCCCGCAGAAATCACAGAAGAGTTCCTCTTTAAGGGTAGGGAAGAGTTCTTTGCTTTTCATTACAGTCTTGAATTTCAGCTTCAGGAAGGGTGGGCCAATCACCCTTCCTGAAGCTGAAATTCAAGACTGTAATGAAAAGCAAAGAACTCTGAATCAGTAATTTTCTGCAAACAATGGAGAAATCAAAAGTGAAGATCCTCCCTGCACTGGTGGATGCTCTAGAGGGTAACGGAAATGACATATTCTGGACATCTATTTGAATGGTATGTAAAAAAGAAGAAACAAAATAGGTCCTCAGTTCAAAAGGCAATAGCTCAGTACGTTCCAAAAATATAGCGGAAGAAAAAAGAGCCTTGTAAGCTCCTGGATCCTCAGACATGGAGTAATCCAAAACCTATAGGCCGGCGAACCTAACAAGTGGAGTCTCAGTGGATTGGGAGAATTGTGGCCCCAATCTTCTAGACGGGACAATCTGGACCTTGAAAAGTAAAAGAA
The DNA here is from genome assembly GCA_958431115.1 of Syrphus vitripennis. Lineage (NCBI taxonomy): Eukaryota > Metazoa > Arthropoda > Insecta > Diptera > Syrphidae > Syrphus > Syrphus vitripennis. The sequence goes on along the minus strand of OY288108.1, from coordinate 136,617,881 downwards.
GACACGACGACTTTATGACTGCATGCATATTTTCTAAATTGAATGGGAATAGAGAAGAATAATGAGATGGAAAATGAGCCGGCGAAATGACATCCCAGAAAAAAAATCGAAGAAATGTCATATCATCAGCCGTCTCTGGTAAGACCGTTAATTTTCAAATCAATTAGATGTGAGTACTCTTCAAAGCTCAAATCGACATTGTTGTTACATTAGGGTTTCGATACGTCCAGAGATTTTGGGAGGCTTATCTCAAGTCCTGATAGAGATGGATCAACTGCGATATTTTTAGAAGAAAACTATAATTGGACTCAAATTTCAAGACCGCCCTCCTTTTTTTTCCCCGCAGATTTCTCGAGATTTCTCAAAAACATCAGATCTTTTATTAAAACAAATAACCAATAATAGTTACACAACAAATGTTTTGTTCTGAAGACCCTTACTACCCTAGACAGTAGTTCTATTAATCCGAACTATCCTGTATTTCTGATACTGTCAATTTCAACAAAGAATTTTTGACAGCTAACTAGTGGGCAGTCATAGTCAATTAAAATTTTTATTACATATTATACTCTAGAATGTACAATTTTATCGATTTAAAATTATTATGCATATTGTAATTTGATGTTATCGGCCCTTCATTGCTAAATACGAGGACAAGCCCGTTCCTTATGATTGCTGATTATAAAAAAATTAATAAATAATTGTACCTTATTTTCCGAACTGTGTTTGGTTTTGTGTTGTTTTTATGAATATTACCTAACGTTTCATTGGTATATCAATATCGTGTATCACGTCTTGAATTTAAAGTACCCGCTTAAATGATTTATAATTTGTTTTAATAAAATAAAAAATAAATTAACATCTGAACTCACTTATTACTTCAAATTGAATTTCATAAATAAACATGTTTATGATCACTGTATCACTGATATATAAATTTGCCCGTTGACAGAATTTCAATTTGTAATATTTTATAACTGCGTGTTCACTCACAGAGAGAGAGAGAGTCTGTAATAAAGCATTTTTTTGTTTTTTATAAATTCACTTGTATAGCAGGCACTTATAATTTATTGTGTTAGTTATATTATTTTTATGCCGAGGTGTGACCTTGTCATTTTATGACAACAAATTGAATATGAATGGCGATTTTATTAAATTAAATTTACAACAGATGGATGCAGAAACGCAAACTAAACACGAATGTTAATAAAAAAAAATATTGGAATATACGTCAAATGACTGGAAAGCTACTAATCTCGTACAACATAAATAAACATAAATAATGTCACGAATAACAAATTTGATGACTTTATAATAAAAGTGTTTAGGAACAAAATAACATTTTTAATATTTTTTGAAAGTGCAGGTAGATTCATTGATTGAAGGTTTGACATTTTCAAACAATAAAAAACCTCTTTCCCTCTCTCTCTCTCTCTCTCGCATTTTCAATCTGTCAAAGTGAAATATTTCTTTGCTGTCACTTTATTGACATTTTTATATAAATTTCAACCCTTTTAGTCCCACAGTCCACCCTTAATATAAATATAGATTGAAATGTCCAAGGACCGTCAATCCTTCTCTGCCATCAAGGGAAACGAAATGACTGACTCAAGTAATTGAAGTCGCATGTATAAGCCCTTGGTAATATCTTAAAATTGCTTGATATCCGTTTATCATCATCATCATCATCATCGTCGTCGTCATTGTTATTATCGTTTTTGTGTTATCGAAATCAAAAGGAATATTGTGCGCGGCGGTATTTTACCATTGGGATGGGGATATTTTGCTCAAGCTCTGAATAGCATTCAACATAATCATTTGATTGTGATGCCATCATACCCCTTTTACTTTATGGCAATAACTTCCTCTTTTGCTGGAATCATTTCCTTTTTGTTCTGTGTGTTATCCTTTTTGAAATATAACGTAACATTAAATATAGTTGTTATGAATTGCTGAGCTTCAATTAATTTGCTGGCTTTTTGTTTGGAGCCCTCTCTTATGCTTCTGATGAGAGTAAATTATTAAATGGGCCGGAAGATATTTAACCTTTTTTATTTGTTTAAATGCGTAGGTGGGAGGGAGTGATGCAATAATTCAAATTGAAAGGGGTGGCAATTCTTTGCAAAAAGTTATAGGCATTATTTTTTTTTTGCGAACAAAAAATTAAATAATGTTGAATGAATGAAAAGGTCAAGATATATTTGCAAATACATAACAAAGAAATATGAAAAAAGTAAATACACATCTGTCGTTTATTGTTTACGATAATGCTTCAGTAAGAAATAAAAGAATTCTATCATAAAAAAGCTTTGGTAAAAAAGTTTAAATAGAGAAGATGATGTGTCGAGTGAAAGCCTATATCTAAATATTTAATTGGTCTTAGAGACATCTCCGTTTTCTTATAATATATATGAAAGTTGTTTGTCATCAGCGATGCAATAAAGTGGATTAGATATTGCAGACAGAAGATCATTTATAATATTTAAGAGAGAATCGGAGACAAAACGGAACCTTGGGGCACTCCATCATTTATTTTGTGAGTTTAAGGCTTAAAACCGTCTTAAGCAACTCGATTTGAATGGTCTGAAAGTTAGTTTCTAAACCACCAAAGAAGAGGCTCATCGATACTGAATGCACGTATTTTCGATAAAAGAGCTTCATGTCAAACCTGTCAAATGCTATTGAAATATCAAGTTCAATTACTTATGTTTCTCCAAGAAGATGTAAGGCTTGGTTCCACTTTTCGGTGAGATATGCCACCTCTCAATTATGTTTTCGGCTGTTTTGTATTTTTATATATAAACTATTAAAAAACAGATTTTTCTGAAAAAAAATTGAGCAATTATTTTTAAATATTAGTTAACTTTTGATGAAATACCATTCCTTCCTACAGAAAAATTGTTTGCCCCAGCCTTTTGGTACGTTTTCCAAAAAGCTATCTCAAGGGATTTTTCCATAAAAGCGGAAGTTGTAAACCAGATACTTCTAACTAAAGTACTTTCCAAAACCTTTCGAACTTCGAAAGTATTGGCTTTGACACAGTTCACTTCCAAAGCAAATTTAGGACTACAATTCAAATTAAAAGCTCTTAGCTCCCGGTTTCTTAAATTGGATTGATCTTGTTTAGATCTTAAATGTCAAATCTGTCAAATTCGAGACCGGTGTCCCGCAAGGTAGTCATCTGGGTCCCATTGTATTCATCCTAACAATCAATGACATGAACATTCTGCGATTAATTTCTATACATAGTAAAGTTTTGTAGCAGAAGGATTTAAACAATATTTCTGTATGTTAAATGGACAACGAAACGTTTGTAGGACCTTTCTAGTTGATGAAAGACTCCACTGAATAGGTGTCTGTTTCCTTGTGACGCAAATCTTAAATAGTTGTCCGAAGGTCACTATATCAGATTAGCTTTGAAATTGCATATATTTTTCTAAACACATTATGCACTTTTGAATCTTGGTTTTTGTATTATGCACTATCAAAGATCCATTAAACTTTCACCTAAATCAAAAATCATACACTTCTTCTTTTTCGCATTCGATCATAAGTACCTATGCCATTGAACTATACAATATTGCCTCCTCTGATTTATAGCCTAACTCAATCATTCATTTATCCCCATTATTTTATGGCAAATTATGATTTGAATTACAAAGAAGCTTCATCCACACAGAATAAATGTCAAATTGAATTTGCCTGCCAAAACAATATTTTCCCACACAACGTGCATTATGGTTCGCAGCACGTATTAACGTGTGGTTATTACCCAAAAGAAGAAGCAGGGATGCCTAGCCCAACTACAATATCTATACTACAGCACCCTGCGCGTGGGCCTATACACGATCATATTCATATCAAACATCGATAGCGTACTGATCATTAAGAACGTGATTAAAATCTAACCATAACTATCGGCCAAACAGAATCTCCCCGAAACCATCAGCGCAGCAAGCAGCAGCGGTTTGGTAACGAAAACATAATATCCATACACCTCAACTCACACCTCATACTCTTTACGTGTCTATAATCAATAAAAAAAAAAAACAGAAACAAAAAAAGCGAACTGTCAAAAGGGTGCCATAAAGTTATGCGTTCATCGGACAAGTGGTCTGGCTTGAAACCCGAACGACCGATCGATGTGTGGTGTTATTTGTTGAGGATACAATATTCTGTGGGATTATAAATATATATTGATGAAGATCAATTAAATTAATTACTTCGCGTAATAGAAGAACAACTTTATACTGATGGATCAATGCACAATAATGGTTAGTGTCAGTACCGTGTACACCGTACACACGGTACACGGTATCTTACCTACATGCGAGCAATTATGGCCATGCATTCGAAATGAGAGCCCTAAAGGTTCTGTCTTGTTGACGGTACTATTTACAGTGGCATTGCGGAGAATTAAAATTGTGTTTATGATTTGAGGCGCCATTAAAGTTCGTGTTTAATAGCTGGGGTATTGTTGTCTGACACCTCGCATGTTATGGACTCATGCTGAGAGACAAAATAACATGTAAATTTCGCAGTACTAGATATGAGTCGTCGTTTAGACGTTGGTTGGTTGGTCGTTCGTCGTCAGTCGTCGGTCCGGTCGTCGTATGGTTGTTACTTTGTCGTTAAAGAGATATAATAAAAAATTACCAATGAGACATAAACGGATGTATGTCAACAATAAATATTGTAAGAAATTGCAGTTTCATTTACTTGCATATGAGCAATTAATTATTTTGATGATAATTTTGAAAAAATAAACAAAAATTTTGATGTGCAAGGAAGTTCATTAGATATGGAAAAAATTAGTCTGTTTTTTATTTATTCTCCAAATTATAAAAGGCTCCTTCTATAGCATTACAGGAATGCTTAGTAATCAAAACGTTGATGAAGCAAAATATTTTCAACGAATTAGATACTGATATTGCGTTTGCGAAATTTAAAGAAAATGAATAATTTACCTTGAACCCACGAACCCTTTTGTTTGAAACGATTGGACATATCAGTGCTTTAGCCGGCATAACGTTAATGTACTTGGAGTTATCAATATGCTGATCACTGTTTTCAATATGATCATCACAGTTGCAAATACTTTGAAAACTGTAATTAACCCGATAATTTCGGCTGTCGTGGTGATCGTGGTAGTCAAGTTTGATGGTTGCGGGTATTAATATCATAAAAGCGATGAAAACAGTTTACGGTTGAAAAGATGATCGCAGCTGGTAATATGATCATCACAATATGGTGTCAACGATTTTTGCTATTTTCAATTTGATGATCATTGATCATATTTGACAATACGATGACAGCAATTGTCAATACTATAAATAAAATTGTTGATACTATAATTAATTTTATTGACAAGATGATAGGACTTGTCAAAGAGATTAGATCGTTTGTCAATACGGTGATCGTGGTTATTTCGATAATCATGGTTGTCAATAGGATTATCGCGACTGTCAATACGATATAGTTGCAGTGATCAATATCATCATGCCGATAAAACGGATTACGGTTGGTGCCGATTGTTGAAACCATATGATCGCCGTTGTCAATATGATGATCATCTGTTGTCAATTCAATGATGGTGTTAGTAAATACAATGATCAGTTGTCAAAACTATCATGGGATCAAAGCCACCTCTAAAATAAACTTTTTGTATTCCTGGCCGATTAACATACGTCATTTTTTTAATTATTCTCTTCCTTTATTTTGAGGCTCAAAAAATTACTCAAAAGCTGCTGAACTTATTTAGATTCACTCGCAAGCAAAAATTTTGAAACAGTTTTTTGACTACTGTAGAATTAATATTTCCAAAAAATTAGTTTTCACTGCTGAATGAATATGAATTTGTAATTAAACTGCTCATACCTAGGTTAATTATTCTACGGAAATTCATTAATTTTGCATTAATAAGCATGAAATCATTACAAAATTTTAAAATCTGTCATACACTCCAAATCGGCAAATTAGGTATTTATCTAAGCCTAAAAAACAGCCACAATCAACTGAACTGCGTTGTATGGCTTTTTTTGTTTTTCTTTTATTTCGGTCACTAAGCCAATAGCCTGAATTGTCAAAAAAATAGTATTTCTTTTTTTAGCTCAGAGCGTTCAGAGCTTTAAATTTGCGTTTCATTTTTCGCTCTGAGCATGTTTAGATCAAGGGCAGAGCACGGTATATGATTTCAGAATAAAAGTATAGAGCAGAAGGATTTCAAAAGCAACACAACTGTGAACGACAAATGAAAAGGGGCTGGTTAAAGGTGTTTCTCACTCAGAACAGAGCACGTTTAGTTCACAGATCGTTCAGAGTATATGCTCGGAGTGTTCAGACTCTGTTCAGAGCTCTATTTTGAACTAATAAAGAAAACCGCCCAGTAAGAGCAAGCTTGTGCGACCCATTGTAGCACTGTCTTCGTCTCACATTTTGTTCAACATTATAAATTTTTTTTATATTAGTTTTATTTATGAGGTTCATTAAAATTGTTTAGGTTTATAATTGCATTCCATTCCCTTAATCTTTATGTCATACAAATTCATGTACCACTTCCCAATTACCATTTCAAAGTTTTTCATTCCATCCCATAAAAAAAAACTCAATGTGTGTGTGTTAATTTTGTCAAACTTACTTCCACATACCCTAACCCTTTTTTGGTCCAAAAATTGAAAAAAAAAATATCTGATGGCTAATATAAGAGAAAACTACCTGCCTACTTACCAAACATGCGTTAATGTATATACGCGTTTGTTTAAGCCTTTCCAGAGCCTTTAAGTACACAGGTTGGTTTGGTATATCAATGAAGTCTGTCGTTGCGTTGGTCGTCGTCGTCGGTCGGTCGGCTCAGTTGACTTTTCGTATATACGTTCGTTTGTTCGTCCGTCCATCCGTAACACAAATGATCATTTGACAGTGATTAAAATGATTAATGTCCAGTAAATGCTGTTAATTGTCGTGTTTTATATTCCGGCTAACAGTAATCGGTTGGCTATATCACTCATGAAACAGATAACCACATTTATCATACTTGAAATGAGCGCATGCGAGGAAACGGCAGCAACAGCAACAGCAACAGCAGCCATCATCAGCACATGATATTTTTGTCTTTCATTCAATCGAAGCCGAAAATTTGTTTTGTTTCTTATTTTCTTTTTGATATCGGACGGTTAAATCGATCGTCAGGATGTAATTTTTTGGCCCAAAAAAAAAAAAAAAAAAACGGATCATGAATCAAAACACGTTAATCGAATTTCAGCATTACAAATTTATGTAGGTATGTAGCGCCATAATAATGTTGATTAGTTGTAAGTATGTGCTTAGATTGAATAGATTAAAATATTATTATATCTGCACTTTGTGAGGTGAAAGGTAATTTTATAGGTACAATAAAAAAAAAACATAAGTTTTAAGCCTGCGGGGAAAATTTGCATGGTAGCTGTAGTAGTTTAATTGTTACATACTTGCTAAGATCGACCACGACCATTAAAAGATTGAATTGGTTAGATAGAAAATTGTGTGTTTGTTTTTATTGCTTTTATGAGTAAAACTTTAAGCAGATATTAAAAGACATTATCTTAGATGAGTAATAGCTACATGTATAAAAAAAAAAAACCAAAATGTGTAAGTATTCTTTGAAATGTAGGCCAAATGAAATCCGTTTGGTAGGAAACATTATTTCTTTTCATATTGAAACAATTTTACGTAAAAAAATTTATACCAATTGTTTATTTTATACCAACTATACTTACTCAAAAAGTAAAGCTGCTTTTGTCGACATAAGTGTTTTTTTTTATCATTTGAAAAAAATACAATATTTCAAACGTTTTCTAATTTCTAGAATAACACTATTGGTATAATTTTTAGTTAGCATTAAATGAATAATTGGTATAAACTTTTTTAACAATTTATAAAATCCTTGGGCTTGTTTCCACTTGTTGCTTAATTTAAAAAAGTCATAGCAAATTGTTATTTTGTACTGCCTAAAATTTATACCAATTGTGTTTTCTTTTAATTTTTTTAAAAATATTTTACAATTTGTTGAAAAACTTGTAGATATTAGTTAATGAAATGAAATTTGTTTCAAAAAAAAAGTTTTTGTTGAAAAGAGTTAATTCCAACTAGTCAAGTTCAAGAGTTTATTCCACTAAATTTATACCAACTTAAATGATATAGATATATGTAACTGCTGTATTTGTTTTTTAGAAAATGGAAAACAATTTTATGAATGGTTTACAAGAGTTCCAAGTCAGATATTTTTTTAAGACAACTGTTTTTTTTGCAAATGTCGAAAGATTTTGCTTTTTTATTTTTATTTTTAAAGTTTAAAAAACTTTATACGTATTATAGAGGGCAGTTGAGTTTTTCTACAATTTAAACAAAAATTACAATTCATTGAAATTTTTTATACCAAATGATTAATTATAACATAAAATTAAATTTATACAAATTGGTTAAGTATAATTAAATATTAAAGTAAAGTCTATACCAGTAAATAATTATGTTAGTTTAAATTTATACCAATAATTATTTTATCAAGTCTTTCATAATTGTTTTTTTATAAATTGAATAGGAAACAAAATTTAGTAAATAAATATGTTAACTTAAAGGTACTTACTTAAATCATTTTATACCAATTTTAATTTTGTGGGTCTTTATTTTAAAAAAACTTTATTAAACTTAAGAGCAAATAAAAGAATTGCAATATCTATTTAAAACAAATATTTAAATGGTTCTACTCTGACATATTACATATAACGCTTTTATAATATGTAAAAACCAATTTTATACCAACTACAAAAGACATTTAAAACTTCGTAAATGCAGTTCAAAGATGATATATTAAACTGTATACGGTTTAGGTTTCTTGTATTGCTTCCTATATCTTCACTCAACCCAAAAATTTATATTCATTCATAGGGTGCTGTATAAGACGCCACTTTAATCTGCATAGCTTTTCATTATAGTTTCAGCTTCAAAACCTTTTCACTTTGATAAAGTGACTAAATGCCCTTAAACGGAATAACACAAAGTCCCCCCTTTTTCTCATATCTTCTTCAAAGTTAAAAAAAATGTATATATAATTTTGAAATATTAAAAATTCAGAAGCATTTTAATTCCAACCCTTTTTTTAGTTTTGTCCTGTGTGAGGGCTTGAACATTCACGTAACTTTGTGTACACTTTGAGAGCACCACTCTACAAAAAAAAAACCCTAAACCCCTTCCTCTACAACAAATTTGGAACATTTTTCTCTCAGAATTGTCCTGTCGCTATACCAAAAGACCCAATATTAATTTGGTCGATTTATATTATTTCATTTTGGAATTTTTAAATTGGCATGCTCACAGCAAACAAAAAACAAAATAAGAAAACAAGATAAAAAAAAACATGAACCGCAAAAGATTCTCAAAATCGTAGCATATTTGGGCGTAAGTAGGCAGTTTATTCTCGTAGATGATCCAGTTGACATTTTTTTCCAAAGTTCCCAAGAATCGGACATATAGGTATAATCTTTTTTGAGTCTTGGCCAGCTGCGCGAAATAAAAGTAGCATTGTCCTTTTGTTTTTGTTCTTGTGTTTTTTTTTTCGGTGGCAGGACATAATATTGAAATTCCAGATATTACTTGATTGGTGTGTCTCTTTTCGGCCAAAGTCAATAGCTCTTTTGATGATGGTCCAAATGGAACGAAGAGCAAAGCTCAGATGATGGCATGCCAGATAAATCAATGTGTCAACACCTTTTTAGCAACGTTTTGGGGGAAGATCTGTCATTTTTTTTTTCTTTTGCAGCATTTTGGATTTTGTTTGTTCATATTATATATACGTGGGTTTGTGATATTTCATTGTTAAAAGTTTGTTATATTCGAAATATTTTGCTACTGGGCTTGTTCATAAAAAAAAGAAAAATTTTAAGTGAACGTTTATGTTTGAAGGCTTACGAAATATTCAATTCTTAATTCTGTTGAATTTCTGTAAAAAAGGGCACGTTCAAGTTTTGAAGCTCTGAATATTGAAATGGTAAATAAAGCCGAGTATAGTATTCCACATGCTTGCTGTGCGGCCAAAGAGGCAATTTCTGCACAACAATAGATACATCCCAAGTTGGGCTTAAGGATCTACGATTACTAAAATTATACGTTATTTTTAATTCCCTATAAGTCAATGCTCTCGGGATCAGAATGTAATCAGCTAATCATATTTTGACGTTATAGTTCTATACATACAAAAATCTGAAAATAAATATGATAAGCTGTGTATCGTCAGGACTATCAAACAATTTATTGGATTTAAACTTAGACAAGAGGTAATTGATGAAAATGAGAAAGAGAGTCGGAGACAAAACGGAGCCCTGAGGCACACTACCGTTTATTATATGAAGATCAGACTCAAAACCGTCCAACACAACATGTATTGAATGTTCCGAAAGATAATTGGAGGGGAAAGAAAATTCTTTTTTTTCAGGGAGAGCCTACCAAATGGTGTTTTACATCCACTTGGAACAGAACGCAGTACAAAAAATAGTGATGGAAAACAAGCCAATGGGAGAAATACAAGTCAGCGGATTCGTGCAACTGCACGAGTACGAAGGAAGATTCAACTCACAAAATCAATAGTGCTGTCAAATGCAGGAGGAATCATTCCATGACACTCCCTGGACGTTCGAGTTAACAGGAAACAGTGCTGCAACTGTGTAATGACACCCCAAACCTGCGGATGAAGTGTGCCTACTCTTTCTTAGGATCTTAAATCCTCTGTTCAACAAGATATTTCTGGACATCCAGTAGAGATGATAGAAAATATTTAATGTCTTATGGATATTTTCTAGCAGAACAGAAATAGCTATTCTTAGACGAATTAGTAAAACAAACGCTGCATTTGGAGTGTTAACCAATATATGCCAAAATAGCTCTATTAGCTAAATACCAAGCCACGAATGTTCTACTTCTTCATAGCTGCAGCGAAAAGTCACACCTGCTGTCAATAGAAAGCGGCAAGCGTTCTTCTTCTTCTTCTTCTTCTTCTTCTTCATCTTCATCTTTTTCTTAAGTTTTTGGCACTTATGTACTAGTAAGTTACTGAACTTTAGGGAATTAGTCTCCTAAAAAAATTTGTTTCCTTCTTTCTCTTTGGATCAGCAGTCTTGGGTACTGATATTTCGTCCAGCTTTTGATACATGCTTTTATCTGGGTACTTTGTGTCTTTTTAAATTATGTCCTGACATCATATTGTTCATCTTTCCTATTACATTATTCCTTTCATTTACGCTATTATATTGAAAGTCCCATTGCATTAAAAAATACTGTTAAATTTTGCATTCACTAAATGAATTTGATTTCACACACGAAGATATTATTGAACTCACATCCGATTGCCATTGCCAATAGCCCCAGAAAGAGAAGAAGAAAAATTACACAAAGTAAATCCAAATTTCCAGACCATTTGCCAGCGTTATACTCCTTAGCAGTATCAAATGACATAAATACTGCGTGCGAAAAAATCAATGACCACTTGTAAGAAAAATTCCATATTCCCAACAACCCGAACCCGATCGATTTCGTTTGTATCCGTCCGGTTGCAATACAACTTGCTGGCAAGAAACTATATGCGATGGTCAGTTGTTAGTCATTTGTGAAATCAAGAAGCTCATTTGTGCTACCTCAACAATTGTCTCTCTTGACTTTTGGACTTCTTGTCGGTGCGGTGGTTTTCCCCCTTTTTGGGATATGAATTCATAAGTCATCCTCATTCTCATATTTCCTCATCCCCCCCCTCTGGCTATGGTTGGTGCAAAACCCTCAAGACACAGCACAGAAGCATAAAGGTACATAAATATGGCAGTGGCTTACAAATGCAAACATACACTCTGAGAACTCTGGCAGAACGGATATCAATCAATATTTAAATTGAGTTAACATACGAAACAGGGGGTGTGATTTGTTGATTATAAGGAAAGACATTGATACCCGTTCATTAAAATCACAGAATATACCGGATAAACATTTACAATATATGTATAATGTCCAGGCCCACACATATCCAGATGTGGATGACATTGTGATGGTCTGAGGAAGCAGAAGCATTGATTGCAAGAGGATTCAATTCCCACCTACAAACATTTATGTCTACATTTAAGTATCTGTAGGCAATGGCATCATCATAATGTGAATGAGATATACTTGGTCACTTTTAATTTATTTGATCATCATCATCATCATCATCCTTCGTCCCAAGCCCAACTCCTTCCTGATGCTTCTGATTCTGATGATGTGTGTAATTGATGCAATGGACAATTGTTTTTCAACATAAGTATAGGTTAAGATCCAATATAAGATTAAAGACTCTATAGTTCCACATATACAGTATACACAACAGGAATCAATCTCAGAGGTTAATGAGCTTCCTTTTGTTCGACACTACTACATAATATATTGTGCAACAATGAATGTTTAAACTTTATTTCGATGACAATGATTAACGAATCAAGAGTGACCCTTGATGTGGCAGACAAAATAAAGTTTTCACAACGAATGTCCGACGACAATGGTATCACAACCAAGTTGTAGGTATTGCAAATGAATCCGTATAAATCGCGATACTCTTTGGAAGTTAAGTGGTCCGAAACACGTTCGGTGTGTTTTTTATTGTGAGAACTTTCGGGGACACATCTACATCCGGTATTGGTGTGGTTGTTTTGATTCCATATTTAACTGGGTATTATAATTTTAACTGAAATATGAGACTATGAGATTTTCTTGATTTCATTTGTGATTGTTCATTGAAGCGGTGGTTCTTTTAAATGGGACAGATATATTTGGCAATTCGAAAGAAATTGGTTTCGATTTTTGTATGTTTGAGTTTTATCAGTTCTTCGTTCAGCGGAATTTTATCGTTCAGGTTAGTGTAAAGTCAAAATTTTTGTGACGTTTTTTGAAGGAATTACTAAATTTCTGGGGCTTCCCCCCAAATCTCCCTTCAATGCTAGACTTTAGATATAGTTAAGCGTTATGTTACTTCCATTCTCATTGAGTGGATGCAGTAGCTCGAAAATATATTTAGCGCCAGTGTCAAAAATTGGCTAAAAAATGATGAATACAAGCTGTAAAGACATCTTGTACGTTCAAGAAATAACAAAAGACTGGAAAAGAGGAGGACTGGAGGAGAAGAAAATGCTAATTTCTCGGCTACTTCGAAGTCCAGTGATAGTCTGATAATTCTGAAATAGATGATTCAAGGAAATTTGTCAGCATTTAAGCTTCCCGTGTTAGATGTGAGTAACTGGAAAAGATTCAATTTTACTAGACCTCCGGAAAAACCGTGGAAGCATCCCGACTGATAAGTTTGTTTGATTTGTTTGTGGGCGGAGACTTGAATGGGTTTGTCCGAAAATCTAATGAGGAATATGAGTTATGTCATGAATTTTTGGTATACGGAGCTAAGAACATTCCTGGTGAAAAATTGTAGACATCGCCCCGCAAAACCGTCTTTTGCTGACAGGATTAAATCTGAATACGAGGAACACGAGCTAACAAACAGAGGTTTCTAGGAGGTTTAAGTGATACAATTCCTAGTGGATGACGGAAAAATTCTTCACAGATGGCAATAGTATTCTGAAGGACTTCTAAATGAACAGTTTTTGACGCCATACTTTCTAATAGCTGCACTACGAAGAAGTCACCGATATCAAGGTCGAAGAAGTCGGTGCTGCGGTGAAGAAAAACGACAAGAAGGGAAAAGCCCCACTTACTCCAAGAGCTGAACCCAAATAAGAAGCACGGGTTCAACATTGGAGCGGAAGTACGGAACAGTAGTAGTCTTATCCTTATAGAGTTTTTTTTTCATATTCAGCATTCCAAATGAAGCCTTGCTTTCCCGATTCAGCTGTTGATCTATCCACAGTCCGGTTCCGCCATCACAAAAGATGTTCAAGCAGTTAAGAAGAGCTGCATGCAAAAATGTGTCGAACTTGGTCGAAACATTCACATTCAATTCAGTTAATTAAGTCAAGAAACACTCACAAATATTTATATGCCAGTAAGACCTGAGGTCTTGTAAATTAGGCATTGTTAGAAGCAGAGAAGCAGAGGCCTGTGAAAAAACATTTTCATTTTTTTTTTTAATGGATGAGGCTGACATGAAAATATAATACTCACAGACACCAGCTTCTGTCTTATTTTGACTCTACCCGTTTAGATTCCGTTACGAAAAAAAACTTATCAATTGTCACATTTCGATCGAACTCAGCTAATCTATGAATACACTTCACAACAAAGTAAATTCATAAGCATCTACTAACACAAACCGAAACTATATCCATACACCATACAGTTGTTACAAGCAGATACCAATTTACTTATACCTCACTGCAACAACTATTTTTAAAATTGGATAAATAAAATGTCCTTTCGCATAAATCTTTGTGAAATTAAATCTCCTCTTGCAATAAATTCATCAAAAGTCAACAGCAAAAAACAAATATAAATTATAATAAACAAAAAACAACAAAAACTTTAAATGCCAAGCTCTGCGCGCAAACTAAACCATTTGGCATTGGCGCATGCGCATTTAGGTCTGTATTCTGTGAATGAATGAATATTGCCTCCTTATTCCAAAGAAGCAAAACAACAACATCATCCAGAGCCAGCGCTGTTCGGCTCAGGCTCAGCACAACGCGTGAAACAGAGGTGTCAACGAAAAACTTATTATTAAATAAATACTCTCACAAATGCATTTATAATTCGTTTATCGTGCTAAAATCAACTTTATCACCCAATTCACTGTGATTTCGAATTATTATAGCGCGCACTCGCGCCTGATGTTTTTCTTTTTTTATTTTTGGATATGTACGAATGTGTGAATGTTAAATTGTGGTATAGATACTGTTATTGGTTCGGCTATATGCTATACGCTGCGAGGTCTTTGCTGAATGATTATTTATATATGAATGTTGTTGAGTTTATACGTATAGAATGGCGAAACGCAAGCGCACACGTATTAATAAGCCAAGTTTTTCTACAAGGGATACTGGACTTCGGACCAGAGCAGAGGTGCAGATTCAAATACAAAATAATGCAAATAAAAACAAATAATAATAAAATTGATATTGGAGGAATACCTATGCTGAGAACGCGTGAATACACGCCATGATGGCTGAATGAAAAGCGCAGATTTGCAGATGAAAGAAACAAAAATTGTAATGGCTGGCGATGGCGTTTTAAAGGACTAAACAAAAAAAAAAAAACACAGGATTGATATTATAATGAAAAATGATTGTGTCCTACCTTAAATAGTAAATTAATAAATAGTCCAGTAAAATAGAAGAAAGAGGGGGTAAATAAAACTGCATCAAATGAATAATGGATTTTAAGATGACGTGTTTTGTATGGAACGAACATCATTTTAAAACTTAAGATCATGTTAATTTTTTTAAAGCATTTGGTGCAACCGGCCATTACAGTCCTTAACCTTTCGTCACTCCAGTTCAATGGCCTAGGTGTATATTAATAAAAAAAAAAGGACAAATAAATATACCTAACCGACCGAGCACGAATTTTAACTGGTGCAATCCTTTAAATACTCTGGGTTAATAGTAGCAGCCGATAGTAATATAGAAGAAGAAATATGCGGGTGGCTGCTCAATTCCAACAGAGCCTACTATAAGCTGTCAAAGCTCTTTAAATCCAGAAATCTCACCATAACTTCAAAACTGCTGCTGTACAGGACCATGGTCCTGCCAGTACTCACGTATGGATCCGAGATTTGGGTGCTTAGCAAAAGACACTCCGACCTCTTAGCCGCGTTTGAGAAAAAAGTCTTAAGGAGAATTGTTGGCCCCATATGTGAGGAAGGACGATTCTGGAGATGATACAATCATGAATTGTACGCAATCTACCTTGAAGCGGACATAGTGACAAAAATTAAGTTCGGTAGACTCTGGTGGGCACGGCACATAGCTCGCATGTGCGAAGAAGAACCAGCTCGGAAAGTCCTTTGTGGTATATTTTATGGCAGACGATAGCGTGGTAGACCATGCTTGCGATGGAGAGATGGCGTAGAACAAGACGCCCGAAGCCTAGGGGTGCGCAACTGGATGGCGTCGGCTCGAGACTGGGAAAGGTGGAGTGACTTGTTCAAGGAGGCCAAATCCGGACCCCGGTTGTCGCGCCGAAGATGATGATGATGAATCGGCCGAGTATAGACTTTTGATTTTTTGGACTTATGTGAACAAAATTACAACCTTGAATGATACCTAGGTTGGGTTTCTAACAAAACTTTCTGACACTAGAAATGCATGTCACTAACTGCGACTTAAATTGGCTGATTAGCTAAATGCATGATTAAGAACTCAAAGTATGGATTGTCTGGAAAGAAATGTTTACATGCAAATTGGACGATTTAAGAAATTTATTCATTCTTGTAAAGTCTTTAGTTCTTGCTTTAGTCAGAGGTTTACTTGAGAAATAAGTGAAATAACGCATATCATTCAAAGTTCAAATTTCGGTCGACGAAAGTTCAATGGCCATCAAATGAAAAAACAACAGTGTGACAGTTCGGATTGGTCGGTAAAGTTATTTTTTATTTAAAAATCAAAAAAAAAAATTAGGACCTAAGCATCGGAACTAGAGTGTAATAGTGTAATAGTGTAATTTTTATAATTTGTATTTTTATATTTCTGTATTTCAAAACTGTATTTTCATATTCAAAACAGTTCTTGAGTTACATATATGCAATTCCCTACAAAAAAATTGAATTTCGTTTTTCACTCCAAAAATTACGGCATCTTCCATATAACCGTTAAGATAAAACATATTTATCTCAAAAACGGCTCTAACGGTTTTTATTAAACATTTTTTTTTTGTTAAGTAATTACAATTATTTGGTTACAAAATATTTTTCAAAGTACCGTTATTAACGCTACCTGCCATAGAACCAGGTTTTTGATTTTGGATTTTCTCATGAACGGTTTGATGGATTGCAATACAAAATTAAATGAAAGAGATCCTATAAAATATTAACAATATTGGATATCAAAATTTTCAAAAATATATTTTTGGCACTTTTGAAAAACTCATTTTTTTTTTGAAAACTCAATACATATTTTGAAAATGTCGCACATGCATAGCGACATTTAAAAACTATTTTGAAAAAATTTAGGATCCCGACAGGTTTTGAATAACTTAAGCGGTCTTAAATAATAAGGAATTGTTCTGTAGAGGAACATAAAAAACTATTTTCTTAATTAAAAAAAAACTTCCAATCTAAGAAAACTGTTTAAAAAATGGCAACACATTTCATAAAATCGTAGGTACACCGTTTTTGAAAGGTAGAAGTCTGTTTTTTAACCTTTTATCATGATGGGGTATTTTTTCTGCATCCCATACTTACAATTAAATTTTCATTCCGATTCCTATTCAAGGAATCCTCGATTACTATTTCACTATTATACTAAGAATAATGAAGTGACTGAAGTACTTAAGCTACTTGATGCAAATATTATTTTCACATTCTTTTTTTCTGCTACCGTAATCCACAAATTCTGATTTCTATATCAGAGCATTGCATCACGCAAAGTTCTCTAACATCATAAAATAATATTCAAAAAGGCCATGGAACATATTTTTACGACCAACCAGTGCACCCTCAGGGGATCAGGAACATGTCAATTGAGAAATTATATCCCAAGGTATTATTTTTGATTTGAGTGAAATTATGACCCACAACTCCATTCAACTTATGCCAGACAAAAAGAAACTGCTGAAATCACGAGAGTACCAAACTAGGCAGAAGATATTTTTCCTCCCCCTGCCATCGCCAGTCCATAGCAAACATAATAATCCCAACTTCAATATAACTTTCTTGACCCTTCCTTTTTTTTTTTTTGAATCCCCCAGAGATCCTGAAATATAGTCATAAAAGTTATTGAACTTCGTTCAGCTCCTGAATTTTAGTTTTTTTTTTTTTTTGCAACAAATTTCATTCTCCGATCAACCATCCAGATAGGTATACCTTTTCATTTATATAATGCATGGTCTGCACAGAAAGTATATCCTTGTTTTCTATAACGCTGTAATATAGTAACGGGTATAGTTAAATTATTACCCGATAGAGAATATTGTATTGGGAACGAGGGTAGGTATAAGATATGGAATATAATAGTTTTCCGTAAAAAAAGCTCATTCCGCTGAAGTGGCCAGTTGTTTTTATTACCTTTGCTGATTGGAATATGATATAGATAAGGGATTTACCTCACTCGAAAGCGAGATGCACTAAAATAATATCAAAATGTTTTACCTATGGGTCGAGAAAAGATAGAGTGATCTGAGTTATGAGTGTTTGATGTTTCATGGGTTGTGAATTGAATCTCAAATTGAAAGGGATGAAAGGATTTTAATAGAAAAACAAAATATTGGATGATATTCTTTATTGTTTTTTTTAATGGATTTATCATTGGAGGTCATCTTTTGTGGAAGTATTGAGCAAATATTAACAATATTGAATTTATTTTTGGATTAGTGATTGAGGATCCTTCTATGGTGCAGTCTAGCCAGCAGCGCAGAAGTAAACGTAGATGCGTTCTGCTCGAGTTAGGTTGGCGCGTTAGTTCGATGTTACGAGCATTAGGGGCGCTTTAGGTAAGTGTACGATACTCCCACAGTTTATGCACAGCACACATACACACCAAAAGAACACAATTCATCATCTTCATCATCGGCTTGACAATCGGGGTCTGGCCCTGGCCTCTTTCAACAAGTCTCTGCACCTATCCCGGTATCGAGCCGACGACGCCATCCAGTTGCGCAACCCAAGGCTTCGGGCGTAATATTCTACGCCATCTCTCCAGCCAACTTAAGGATGGTCTACCACGCTGTCACCTACCATATAATTTACCACAAAAGACTTTCCGATCCGGTTAATCTTCGCTCATGCCAGCTAGGTGCCCTGCCTTCCGAAGTCTACCGAGCTTAATTTTTGTCACTCTGTCTCCTTCAATTTAGATTGTGTACCTTGATTGTTTGACCAACTGTTCCTCTCGCATTCGACGCCACGATGTACTTTGTTTTACCTTCACTAATGTGCAGCCCCAGGTCTCGATCTGGAAGAAGGAACACAGTTAATCATACCAAAGGGAAAATTCAGAAGCGTTCCTACACGAAAGAGTGGTATCTAGCTGCAGCAAACCCTCCTGCTTGATGGGCACACTCTGTGATTTGGGGTAGCTGCGAGATTGGGTGTATGGTATGAACTGTCTCTGGGTATTAAGTGTCCATCGGTATGAGGTGAACTTTGGTGGTATGGAGTGCGATAACACGCACAACTCACCCACTCCTCTGGCCCAATCAAAAGCTACACTTGTGTGGTTCAGCGGGTTGATTTCAGAAAACCCTGACAGGACTCTCGGTTTTCGATTGTTTTATCTCTGAGGTCTACTAAACGCAAGTGTCGTTGCATTTTTTTTATCGAGAAGATTTTGGGTCCGTCTTTCTTCCCGATAGTTTTGGATCCTTGGCGTCGTGTGCTATTGATTTTTTAACTGGGTTCTCCAGGAATCATCTTTTAGCGGGACATTACCCGCTTAGTTCATGCTTTTTAATTGATCACGCTTTGTGACTCCGCTTTCATGCAAAGCTTCTCCATTACAGCTGCCATTAATTCGCTATCATATTTTATATACATTGCCCCACACTGTGAAGAGTATGCTAAGTCGTCCAACCTGCGCTTACGTGAGGTTTGATGTCATCATCACAATTGTGATGTGTTAGCATCCAAGATGTTAACAACTCCAATGAAATAGTAAATAGATGGCCGAGCTAGGCCTGTGTGGATCATAAAATGGGCAGCATAGATCGATTTCTTCTATCATATCCAGGAACGGTTCAAGATATGGCACTCGTCAAATGGGGACACTCAGGAACATTTGGTCTGATTACCTCTCCGAAGACCTCTCTGATGACCTAAGTAACTAGGCAAGTAGGTACTACTAATGCGGTATCTATTCATTTCTCTCCAGAACATCCATCGATACTTTAAGTGATGCTCATTGCATCTTCACTTATGATGGCTCTATCATCATCATCCATCATCAGCAAAAAAAAACCATTCCTAATGATCTTAAAACTTCACTCGTGCTAGAAGCTAAAAGTATTATAATCCTGGCCCAACCATCACCAGACTTTTTCCTCAAATGAAAATAGGTATTCGTACTTTCCCTCACCCCCTTCAAATTTTAACCTAAAAAAAAATTGAAATGAAAATCTCACTCCCAAAACTTTTTGACTGAATGAAAAAAAAATGTTCCCCCATAATGGCTCATAATGTATCCTCATCTCGATATCAAGAAATTGTATAATTTTGTGATCATAAGCTACTTTCTTTCCCTATACCCATGATACTTTTTTTTTATGTACATTACATACGTATATTTCTACCAGCCAAAGTTATCTCAGGTATCATTATGGAAAATCTTTTCCAAAGAGTTCCTCACGTTTTTCCAAAATAAAAGAAAAAAAAAACATAAAACAAACAAAGAATTTTCTCAAGTTAAAACTTTCATCATTATACCTTCCTTCATCTTAGGGCGGTGTTCCATGAAGAATAACGTGCAAGGATTTCCATCTTTCAAAAAATCCAAACTCTATACTCTCAGGATATACCAACTCTCGTGCCAATGAGTTTGCATTCATCCATGCCTAAAAATTTACCTCTTATACATTATACTCTCCCAAGGCACTTTGACGATAAAAAAGAGAGAAGAAAAAAAAATTAATATTCAACTTGAAGACATTTTGAACGACCTTCATAATTTTACACACCATTACACCGATATTAGTTGGCACTGCTTCCATTGCCAGTGGGGGTGTTTTATTCAGAGATAAATTCAGCAAGGAAAAAAAAAAGATTCCCATTATACTTCCTATACCTGCTACAATGGATATAGAGGGGTTGGGTTGTGAAATTTATATCCTTTGGGGGAGCTGCTTGGAGATCCTTTGTGTTGGCTTAATACACATAACGCAGATAAGGAATATTGATGGATTCTATTTTGTATCCAGATTGAATTTCAGATTGGCGTTGTTATACGGGAAGATGACGGGATTTGGGGGAGGGGAGACGGATACAGGGGTTTGACTGCTTTCCTTTCGTGCAAATGATTGTGCTGCTGCTGCTGCTGCTACTGCTGCTTCGGCATGCAAATGTTTATAAATGTTTCCAAAGAAGGCATAAATTCTCTAAGAGTCGATTCGATGCCATGAAGTGAACGAAAACAAAAAAAAATAAAACAAGTTAAATCTGAATATCTTGCTGATGCTTATAGCATTTCATAAAGAATAGCGCGCGTCTTTCTCATGTTAACTTTCACATTGTGACGTATTTATGGATATCATGTGCCACAATTCGACTTCAGCGGCATCTGTCTTTAGTGTCATTGTCACAGGAGGAGGAGCAAGAGGGTGATACATCCAGGTATATAACTGTGCGACCAGCAGAGAGCATCAGCAGCAGTTATAGCATCAGAATATCAAGCTAAGCTAACTCTTCTATGAGTTGCGTCTTCCGATTTACAATGACAATAATGACGATGACGACCTGGAGGATGATGATGATGATGGGAACAAGTGATGTCTCTGGAGGGCTTCTGATGGCGCTGGCGCAGATTTGCATATGTGAGAAGAAAAGGCTTTGAACCTTCGACGACGGGCGACGACAACAACAAACTGACAAAGAAGAAAACGAATTCGATGAACCATCAATTGGTGATATAGATTTCAATGAAAATGACTTCGTCAGTGTCGAGGCATAGTGCATTGACTGACTTGATACTAGGGGAAGAGTGTCAGTAAGAAATATTAAACAATCAAAAATCAAAATAAGGACTTTCAAGGCTACCGTTTTCAAGGCTATACTTTCCCAAAGATGCACGTATTTGATGGCCACGGCTGTCTGATGACGTGAGAATGATCAATCATGGCTCAGGTGTCACAAGCAATTGTAAACAAAAATAAGATGCCCCACTGCACTCTGAGAAGATTTCCTCTTTTAGAGTAGGTGTGGGCAAGGAAAGCGTCTTGAGTACTTTGCTTTTTGTAACAGTCCTTGAATTTCTGCTTCGGGATGAGGCAACGAACCCCAAAGGGATCAATCAGTTATTCTTAGTTGACGATGGAGTCATCATAAGTGAAAATCCTAAATGTATGCAACGAGCACTTCTGATACATGGGTGAATGTTCTAGAGAGGAATGCCATGCTCCCAATTTTCTGATAAACACCGATCATTTGAATGCTTCCCAAGTGCGGAAAGTGTAAATATCTTGGATCTGTGATCAATGGCAAAGGATCTTGTGACGACATCAATCATCGCGTTAGCATAGGCTGGATGAAGTGGTGGAAAAACCCTGCCATTAGCATGACTTAGTTGGTTGGTATACTGTCATATACAAATAAGATGCACTGGGAAACCCAGTTCAAAAGGCAGTAGCTCATGTGGGTGATGAAACAAATGCAACGACATCTGGATTTAGTTGGCCTCAGCCAGGGAACACTGGAGGGCTGCCAACGTTTCTTGATGACATCCCGCCGCCGAACCCCACAAGCGTACTTCTTTTTGAAAGCATTCACTGCAGTTTTTTTTTTTTATTGTTTACTCGATAAACTCTATAGACAAACATGACTTTTTGGAATCTTAAAGACGTTTGGAGCTAATCTTGAAACATATCTTTATCAATATGAACTTTGATATAATGTATCTACCTACCAACGATACCATAATTATATTATGGATGGTTCACTAACGTGACGAGTTTCCCTTTTCAAAACCAAATCGATCAATCATTTCCAGCACAGCCATAAGATCCCCGAGAAACCATACCAGCCATAAACATCATAATAACCCTCTCTCTTCACCTCATTACACTGACGTATTATTAGCTATACCAAGTGTCAAAATGTCTTTGACAATTATTACGCTCTATTCATATGGCGTTGAATTTTTGTCCAGACACCGAACAAAAATATAATTTCATAATCGTTCTCCATCAAGAATGCGTGAGAATACCGCACGCGCTATGAGTTGCTGACGAGACGATCTGTTTTCCATCATCTTCTCTTCAGCACCGACACGATGATGATGATGATGATGATGATTTTTGATCCCAGAGACCACCCATTTGTGGCACACACCCTTCATTTTTTTTTCCAAGACTATGTACGAGTATTTTAAACATCTGGCTGCTGGCTGGACTGGAGGAACGAACGACGCTGACGACTCGACGGCTGCCTAATATTATGAGTGTTTATGGATGTGATGATTATGACTACGCTAATGACACTCAAAATAAAATACTCGTATGGTTAGGTACCTACTGTAGATTGTAGATGGAAAGATCTTCAAGAGGTGGGAGGATTAAGAGTCTAGCAATTGCAAGACGATGTCAGAGCGTTTTTAAGTTAAAAAAAATATTTTTTTTTTCATTTCTGAAGTCATAAAGCATAACACGATAATGAGATCTTGAATAATATTTCGTTGAGAAGATAAATTGCTCTTTTGGTTATCATTATATTTCGTCAAAGAATTTTTTTTATTTATAAAATATTTAGATACCTTCGGAAATTGTTGATTCCATGATTATTTCAAATCACTTTTCTTCAGGGAATCCATAGTTTGAGTTGTTAATTATTAACAAAGCTAATCGATCGATTTTGTTGTTGATTAGTGCTGATTCGAACTCTTGGATGTTGTATCAGTAACTTACACAGTGTGAACAACCCATCAAGTTTTTTTTTTTTTATAATTTGCACCCACTCAAGGGATTTTTTATACCCTTTTTATGCCAGAGACACAGTGAGTGCATTATAGGAAGAAGGGAAGGGGTTGGAAAGGAGGTGTCGGTGTACATTGGTCTTGAATTCTTGAACATTGTAATGATCGGGAAAGACAGAGTGTGGAAGAGAGTTCCACATTCGCGTAGTACGGCTAAAAAATGATTTTCTATACTTGATGGTACGTCCGAAGTTGGGCTCGAGGGTAAACTGATGGGCATTCCTAGAAGCGCGATTATTACGGGCGAATTGTTTGAGGGGAGGAATGCAACTGGCTATTTCACTAGAGCAATTAACGTAGAAGTAACGGTAGAACAAGGAGACACACACAACGTTACGACGGTGGACTAGAGTGAGTGATCTCTCTATCACCAATCATTCTTACAGCTCTTTTTTGTATTTCATCCAAGAGGCTTAAGTAAGTAACTGGAGCACCAGCCCAGAGATGGGAATTGTACTCAAGCTTTGGATGGATATAGGTTTTATAGATAATAGCCAGATCAGACGGGGAGACAAATTTCTTGCACCTTCTTAAGAAACCCAAACATCTTGCGGCATTTTTGGTGACATCGCATATGGCTGGACAAATGCTGTTTTCCAACTGCTCGGAACGAGCCCAGAAGAATAGGATAGATGGAAAAGCTTACGCAAGGGTTTTGCCAGCGTGGAAGAACACCTCTTCAGAATAATAGCGGGGATACCATCCGGACCAGCGGATTTATGTATGTTGAGATCCTTTAGGACTCTCGCCACAGCACGAGTGCGGAAGAAGATTTGTCCCATAGAATCATTGACGCGCTCAAGAGGTGGAGAAGTCATGACACTCTCTGGCAGCGAAGAGTTGGAGGCGAACTGCCTAGCAAAAAGGTTAGCTTTCGCGAGAGAGCTAACAACTGGAGTGTCATTGTCAAGGAGCGTAGGGACCGAGGAAGAAGAAGAATTCTTCATATTTTGACCAAAAATTCTTACTGCCTTTGGGACAAGTAACAAAACAACGAAAAAAATACAAGTTATCACGGAAATTTTTGGTTCATGGAAAAAATTAAATTAGTTGATTTCCCGAGAAATCCTACACACAACGTGCGAAGAAAATTCGCAAACCCGTTCAGGCTTTAGCCTTCGGTCACAAGTTTTTAAGAACTGGAGCGGTATTTCCTATGTAAGTATTAAAATTTAAAAAAAAAAAAAAAAAATACATAAACATAATATGTATAATATAGAAAAAAAAAAAAAAAAAAAAAAAAATATACAACATCAAAAATCGCTGCTGTGACTGTTCTAGTTTTAAGTATTTTTAGGTAGTCTTAAGTTATTGTAGGTATTTTTAAGTAGTTGTAAGTAGTTTAATATTAGTCTTAAGTAGTTTTATTTTGAATAATTTAGTTATAAGTTTTAAATTAAAATCTAAAAAAAAAATGATCTGAAACCAAGTTTTTTGTGAATTTCTCTTGGTGAAAAATAAAAACCAAAGATCTCTAGTTATAAGTTAGTTCGTAGGCCGAAAGGCATCATAGAATTAAGAATAATGGATTAATTTAGAGTGCCCGCCTAGGGCCAGTAAGTTAGATTTAAGTTATATGATAATTTAACTAGTTTTTAAGAATTTTTGTCTAGTTTTAACATAGTTTTAAGATGAACAGAAAATAAAAATGAATTAAAAAAAAAAAAAAAAAAAAAATTAAAATTTTTTCTAATAAATTGAAAAAGAAAAAAAAAACAAAAATTTTTTAACTTCAAAATTATTTTCCCCACAAATTTTTCATAAGACATTAAATATGTGATGCTTATAATATTTTGATATAGTGTCCAGTGAAAGAGCGGGTTTCTTTTAAGTCCAACATATCCTTTCATATGCAACATTGCTCTACAAAACGATAACAATTAAACATTGTTTACTTAAACATCACCATTCACCAACATTGGTGTGATCAAATTGATTTAAAATATGTTTTATTCCTACAGCAATAAATACTGCAAGTGACTCTCAATCAGGATCACTGATCTTCCAACTAATAAATCTTGTAAACCATTAAGCCGACATTTTTCCGTATAACTTTATAGCCAGCTTCCTTTTAATATATCATAGTTCATAATTACCTAACATATATAAATATTATTAATCACATGATCAGTGATCACATTATATTATAAGACTGGTTTATCAAGTCACAATTATACAACGCAACATATTATAGTGACTGGCCTTTAGAATGCCAAACCATAACACGTCCTGAGATTATGGCACGCATGCCTGATGATGGCGATGCCGACACAGCCTCGGATCAGGATCTCCGTGGTAAGAACTGAACTGGCTTGATGCTAGTGTGCAATATCATGCGTGCTTTGAACATTTCAATATCATTAACAGACATGCGCATCACAGAGCACTTATCGGAATTGTAAGTGCCGTATAGAAGATGCGCTTGCGCGGGATGCGCGCATAAACCGTACGACAACCATACATACAGAGTTATTGCTTATAAATATTTTGGTCGTTTTGTGGAATTGAACGAACATCATACCCACTTCAGCCATGCTATCATCGCGCTGGTTGGCTATGTCATGGAAGCGAAGATATTGAAGTTATGAGACGACCAAGGGCACATTTGGTTGGGTTTTGGGTCAGAAAACAAAATTGTTATTTTTATTCACCTCTCCTGCAGTCCTGGATCTCTTGCCGTTGACTCTGCTGGTGAGCCATCACAAGGAGCCAATGCGAAATTAAAATGGAAATCTCAGCCAATAAAGCTGAAGAAGTTATTTCGGCCATTAATCAACAACGCCATCGACCCAGGTTTTCTGTGTAGGTACTATTGCTTAAGGTATAGGTATGGATACATTGAAGACACCCTTTGCCTTGGCTACCGCTGCGTCTCCCTTTTGTTGGATCCTGGCGGATGCATTTTCGTTCGCTACATCATCAGCATCATCTCTCATGAATCTGTTGTGTGTTGTGTCGTTGTCGTTCGACATCAACTTATGATCATCATTATTGTTGGCTGCGCGCATAACACAGCATAAGGCCCGATGTTCGAATTTGATGCCCGCCACCTCCGCCGCACGTCTCCCGCTCACCACCACCAGCAATAAAAATCCCTCGAACAACCTTTAGGTATATTGGAGGACACAGGATCCCAGCGAATCACATGGCAGACAATAAAAGCAAACATTGCATAGTATCGGGCATAAAATCGGCCACAATCCGCGTCTGTATATGTCCGGTCCGTCCGTTGAGTTCTGGCCATCTCCTTTGAGATACAACTCAGATGGCCGACCTGGACGTGATCGCAGTGGACGACCGAAATGCAAAAGACGACTACGATGACGACGAGACATCATCGATGGATGGGAGTCGGCCAACCTTCCCCAACCGCCTGCTGCAGCCCGTTCAGCCATATAGCTGACCGACGACGGACGAAGATACAAGAGTTTATGTAGGATGTTGCGCTAAAGTCAAAAGATGTGTTGCTACATTATTACACGGGCTTTGTTTTTATGAAAATGTGTGCACTTCAATGAAAGGTACACGGTACCGAAATGATTTTTGGCTTATAAGAGTGCTTCTTTTGCTCATTTTTGTTTTTCTTTTTTCGAGGCATGATACTATGGAATGGGTGTAGGCTTTGCTTTTGATGCCCTGAGGAGTCTATACCAGGTGATAGAAGAAGGACGATCACTTTGGAAGAAGTGATATTGGATATTGTTGCAAATGAAAATTGTATAAATGCATATAAGTGATTGAAGAACCAGATGGCTCAAAGGGTTATGGTGTGGTCGATTTTTAAGAATAAATATACAAAAACGCGATGATACAACGAAGCTCCACAAGGAAAGGGAAAAAGAAGAGCGTTAATAATAATTTGTTCAAGAGGCACTCAAGCCCATTAGCGGGAAGTACTAAGAATGTCACATTGGAAATTAAACATTTTGTTTGAAAATAACTTCGTTTAAAGTTTACAAGTGCAATTTAATGTATCAAGTAGAAATGGTTCTTAAGATGCCCTGAGACAATTTGCTTGATTTTGTTCTTTGCAGTTTTACAAAAATTACATACTTTTCATTTTAAAGACAAAAAAATGGTTGAGGGGTTTCTTTGGAAAGTTACTAAGCACTGAAGAGGTAAGGAAGAAACAATTTCGTGTGCTTCCTCAAGCAGGAGAAGCCTTGACGAAACAGTATCGGTTTAATAATTTTAGCGCATTTTCTCAACTCGTCTCGTCTAATTGTCAGCTCTGGTGAAGCTTGGCAGCGATCCTTTATTTCGATAGCATTGCTCTATTATCAGAAGCTTGATGATAAATGGAAATGTTGTAAAAAAGTAATTGGGCCGCGCTGCGCCCAATGTGCGGTTCTTTTTATTCGGTATATTTACTCACGGAAAAAAAATTGTCTCTAGCTAGATGATGAGATGGTCTCCCATCTAAGTTGCAGTCTTTCTCTACTGCGCCATCTCTCGAGGTTACATTCGAAGACATTCCGGGTCAGTGTATTGGGATCCATTCGCTCCAAATGACCCAACCATCCAATTCGATGGACCTTGACCCGTTTGACCAAATCAGAGTAGCTGTAAGCAATTCAGTTATATCTTCTCTTCCACTCTCCACCTATGAAAACGGGAAGAAAAATTACAGCAAGAATTTCAGTTTCGAAGCATCCTAAAGCATTCTCAAGGTCCATACCATGCGATTATTGAGTAAACCATACGAGTAATTGGACGGATCTTTGAAAGATTGTGACTCTTGTGCTGGCGTTAGGGTTTCTCACGACTAGCGTAACAGTGTATCCCCTATCTTTTTCGACATCAAATAACATCTTTTCCGATAAATGCAATGTGCTTTCTTCACCATCATCCTGATGCACAAACAAAAAGTAGTGCTTCTGTAGGCGCAGTTCACAGGAGACCCTTCTTGAGAACTGGGGAAACAATACTGAGGTTGCATTCATGGGGCATGCTTCCTCACTTCCCTTCCAAATCATTTGCGGCCACGTTGGTCTCCGTCACATAAGTTGAATGGTCTAAGATATAAGTAATCTTTCTATATTCTAAGCCATTGACAGTGGGTCTACCACTCGTTAAATAGAACTTCTTAAAAGATTGTAAGACACTCGAACGGAAAAAGACCTGGCGATCTTTTGCATTTCTAACGATGAGACTGGATTCAAAGACTGCAGTATTGGTTTCAATCTTTTCTCCAAGACACAACCATCTCAGTATTTGATCTTTTAATGTCTTCGTCATTTCGTTGTTATATCTCTTGAAAACCACTCTCCAAATAGACAGCCGGAACCAAAATTGAATTTTTAAACTTTTCTCTCAAAACTTCTCAAAACAGTTCAATTCTGCTGAAGGACAGTTGCTCTGAGTTACAGGACTGTTCTTGATTAAGCTCCTTCAATAAACAAATATTATGAAATTCCATTTTGAATTATTAAAATATGGACGGCTATGATGACGACAACGAATGCTCCATACTATAAGCAAAATATTATACATGCAGAGCAAAAATGTTAAGAAAAAAAAATAAAACATAATTTTTCTCCAATCCCACCAATCGCATTACAGCATCATCATCTCTTCTACCATTTCATATCTCAGTTAAAAAGATGTTCCAATCTCCACCTTTAAAAACAGAAAAAATATCCCAATCAAAAATAAACAGCGGGATTCCGCAGCGGCGCCATTATGAAAACAGGTAACCGACACGACTTCCTCATAAATCCTCATAACCCATGGAATCGAAGATGACAGCTGAATAATGAATATCGCGGCTTTGTTTGCCATTCACAATCGCGTCTCAAAGCAATCCTCCCATAGCTTTTGTATACAAGTAAATATCTCTACACTATACGGTCACCCTCTTCTTCTTTTTCTGCTTCTTTTGGTGGAATGAGATTTCCAACTCTTCTTTGGGATGGGTGCTGGTTATTCCAACACAAAGGGAACCCACGCTTCTTATGATTTTTTTTTTGTTTTGTTTGTTTCTTTGGATCATTTGATGATGTTGATGATGATGACTGGAACTGGGATTGGGAAGAATGGAAACCTGTGGCTCCCAAGTCATGAGAAGGAGGAGCACACAAACCGAGTACTAATTCATCGTCTTTTGAAATTGGACACAGAAATGGTTGACTGTATATGAGGATGATGAGGTTTTGCGAAGGCGCGTCATGCCTTTACGATCGCATATTAGCATAAAGATGAAGTTAAAGTTTAAATTATTACATTTTTTTTAAGCCATTGTTACTGTGAAGCAGTGAAGAAGGGAGGACCTAAACATTATATATTACTATACGTTGCTGTTTTTTATTTATCAGATAAATAAGGGAATTTAATGAAATAGCTTCTGGGTTGTAGCTTGGGATGATCAAAAATGAAATTTTTACAAATAAATCTGTACTGTTTAAAATATGAAAATAAATTCATCAAGTGATGGTTAGGTAATAACGGCAACATTTCGAAAAATAATAAAAATGGATACTACGGGTCACTCTGTTAGGTACCTAGTGAGGTGATAAAATTCCAAATTTTAAGGTGTTCAGATTAAGATGGAAATAAAAACAAGCATACGTAATTTAGCAGCCACTAAACTTGTCCGAAAAAATACTACCTTACATTATCAAGATGAGAAATAGCGCCGGAGACAAAACAGAACCTTGAGGAACACCAGTATATTTTTTTTTTGTGATTTAGAGGCTTCAGGATTGAATGCTCAGAAGTGTAAGTACTTATCAAGCAAATAAGTGATTCGTTAATACCGAAAGCATGCATTGTCGATAAGGAGCTTGTCCATGGATCTGTTGCTAAGAAAACCGTACTGTTGGTCTTTAAGAAGCTTATGATATTGTATAGACTGACAATTGATTAACGTATCCATGACCTTGGAAGAAGGGATTTCAGAGCAATTGGTTCGTAATATTGAACAGTGAAGATGAAAAATAAAGCACGACCGACATGGCTGGCACTGCAATACTCAGAGTTTATGCTGTGGAAACAGCTAAGTAGAGACATGCCTTACAACGTTTTTCAAGCAAGAGCTTACTGAACTTCGTCAAAACCTCCAAATAGCTAGACGAAGCATCGGATTCATAGTTAAACACTTCAAGAAGTTATAACACTTCAGGGTATCACAATGGATCTACATTGATCTAAGTGTGACGGTAACAAAAACAACTGTCAGCCCAATCAACCTAACCTAACCTACAACGTTTGAACAGTTAAATGCAAGTACACTAGCATGAATTTGGCTTAAGGCCTGTATAAACATCCAAAACATTCAATCTGGCTGACAGACCTCTGAGGTTTAGTGGTAGATCGAATCGAGATAGAGTTTTAGATGATTTCATAAAAATTAAAGAAGGAGAACAAGAAAAGGAAGAAGAAAAAGACGAAGAAGAAAAAGAAGAAGAAGAAGAAGAAGAAGAAAAAGACGGAGAAGAAAAAGAAGAAGAAGAAGAGTAAAATTAAAAACAAAAAGAAAATATTAAATCTTCTTTATGGGTTAATCACTCAAACGTTACTAAATAGATGTCCATAAGGTCAGGCAGTAGTATGAGTCGACCAAGGAATACACGGACATGCAATAGGCCCTAGTGCCTAAGTAAGAAAGTTTACAATAAAAAATTAAAAAAACTTGATTTGTTTGTATAAAATCGAAGATTGCCTCTAAAAATTCTATAATTTTCTATAGGCACTGAAGAACATTATTCCTAGTAAAGCTCTTAATTCTAATCCACCCTAAAAACACGAACGCCTTCAAACACCTGCTCTGAAATGCTCAAAAACTTATACAGAATGTCAGAATACAAACAAACCAATACATTCTTTATAGCGCATCAACTATCTAGAAATTCCCACTGTCATTTCATGATGAAAATCTATGATAAGATGTCAATCTGATCTCTTTAACTGATCAATTCCACCAGCCAGCGAGAAGAGAGACAGCACAGCCAAAGCTATTAACTTTACGATTGTAAAGCAAAAATTTGACATTTCCTTTCATCTGCATTGTACATTTCCCACGGAATTTCTTTCTTTCTATCTCCCTCTTTCTCTCTCTCTCTCTCTCCATTTGTATCATCATGTTCATGTTCAAAACGCAAATACGATCTTTGCTGTGGACTGATATAGAAGGTTACTCCGCTATTTCCGCACAATAGCTTCTCCCTCGATTGCCATTTAGAATAACTGGTGCAGCCCCAGCAACAAGCAACAAGAAGACCACCACACTTCATACAGCCAGAAGTCGATTTATACTCCGTGGGGACCCATGTCACTATTATTCCGATACATATTCATTAATTGAAATACTCGTCGTCGTAGATATATTTGCAAATGGTGAATATTTATGCACGCAGAAAATACAAAATAACAAAAAAAAAAAAAGGAGGAGAACCAAACACGATAGTCCAAGAAGTTCCAAACGAATCGATGAATTCCAACCCCAAGTTAAGTCGCAAGTCAAGCTAGAGCCAAAGTCGATTCGAATCGAATCGAGTCATCATGTGTTGTGTGGTGGAAAAAGTTTTAGATAACCCAACAACAAAACGTCATTGTTTTATGCGCAGATAAATATTTTATTCCGGACTGGATTTTTCTAAATTATTTCCTCGATCGAGTACATTTATCTGAATTAATGAGAACGAAGCGGAGAGCAAAACAGCTTTCTACCATACACAAACATAAACACAATCGGAAGACACAATAAAACCGACCAACCAACCAACTAACCAACCAACCGACCGACATTATAAATGTCTCAAGACCCACGACGGTAAAAATGAGAGGAGGCGAACGTGGAAGACGAAGACAACGACGGTTTTGACTTCAATCATATCGCCAGGCATTTTGATGCTGATGATGGTATAAAGTCTATAAGCACAATCAAGAGTCTTATATTGACATGATTACAATCGATTGCGGGAGCGAAAAGCGACTGATTAGATTGATGGAAATGTGCTGGCGGATAAGCGCGAGTTGCGAGTTCACAAAGTCAGTCCAACCAGACCAGGGACTATCTCCATCAGCCAGCCATTCAGAGAATCGCGAATGCGAAGACTAATAAAATATTTAAAAAAAAGAGCCTATCAAACAATCGCAAATGAGTCTGATTGATGGAGGATTCATCATTGACTGACAACACAGGATGACTGCTAACATAAAGTTATCTATTTAATGATCGACGAGGTTAAAGTAGTAATTTCCTTTTGCAAAATAAAAATATACTATTTCTCTCTCTCTCTCTATAAATATGGTGGGTGGTCGATATGTGGGCTTTTAATAATAATTGGAGTGTTATAATCACCTTGTAATAAAAAAAAACAACACATTGAATCCAGAACTTGAAATATTCTTAAAATGATGGTTAACGTATCTCGCAATTGTTCAAAGTATAATTTTGCAAATGGTGGTACCGATCTGGACGTTAACAGTAGAATAAGTAAATAAAGCTCGCGCTGCCTTCGGTAACCTATCCCAAATTTGGATCTCCGGTCAAATCTCCTTACGTACTAAGTTGACATTCTTCGACTCCAATCTCAAATCTGTGCTATTGTACGCTTGCGAAACCTGGAAGGTCTCGGCTACCATCTTAAAAAAGCTACAGGCTTTTGTAAATCGTTGTTAACGCCACATTCTAAAGATTCGCGGGCCACAAACTATATCTAATCAGGAATCAGGACAAATCAAGAGCTGTTGGACATCGACATTAAAAAGCGTAAATGGTGATGGATTGGTCACACACTGAGGAAACCAAACGATGACATTGCGAAGCAGGCCTTCGAATGGAATCCCGAGGGTGCACGGCAAGTTGGAAGACCAAGAACAGCGTTGGATTACAAATCAACGGTACTAGCTGAAGCAGGTACTCAGAGAAAGACCTGGCCGCAGTTGAAATTTCTTGCTGGCAGATCGTGAAGGATGGCGAACATTTGTTGCCGCCTTATGCCCCGTCCGGGGTTACAGGACCTGATGATGATGATAATTTTGCTACGCTTGCTCTGGTGCTGAAGCAAATTTTGAGGGATAGATGTGTTTTTTCAAAGAACTGTGAAACAGTAAATACGATAGAATCTGGCCAGTAGTGAAGGGGGTCGTAGCAAGAGTTAATGAGCGGCAAAATCATCCAAACTGTTGATTGGGCTTTAAATTACAATACTCATAGTTATCGATAATTTTAAATGTTTTTAAAATCAATACATTTTCATGGTAGTTTTAGTAAATTCTTTAAAAAAAAAAAGTGAAACTGAAAAACTAACAGTTAACTTAAATTTTATTTCATTTAAGGCTAAACGATTTGCCTCGAAAAAGTCCGCACGAAGTTTCTGCCATCTTCTATTTATACGAATTAGATGTGAAGGAAAATATCTCGATGTAAGTTAGAAAAGTGTTTAACGAAAATTTGAGGGGCAATATTTTAAACACTGTTTCTGCTTTTTTTTCAAAAGAAAAAAGGGTGGACAATTATCATTACTACTCATCCGGGCGGAAAATTTTTTTAGCTACGCCACTGTATAACTGACAGTAGTGATTCGCTGGGCTCTAAAAGCACTGTTTTGACAGATCAGAGAGAGAGAAAGAGAGACAGAGTGACAATCTCCATATGAGTATGACTTTGTTTCATATTTTGTCATATTTGTTCTTCCATATTTTTTAGGTTATGAGTCAGAAAATAACCTGATTTGACATTTGTGTGGATGTACATTTTGGCGTACTTTCTTATATTCAATTGGATTTTTTTTACCGTCCTGAACCAATCCATTGAATCTATTCTTTTCGCATCTCATTAGATATTCGTTTAACACATTTGGGTATACTTAAAACGGCACTGGTCAGCATGGATTCAACACTAGAACGGTACAGTCGATGCTTGATATTCGAGCTTGT
Organism: Syrphus vitripennis; assembly: GCA_958431115.1. Classification (NCBI taxonomy): domain Eukaryota; kingdom Metazoa; phylum Arthropoda; class Insecta; order Diptera; family Syrphidae; genus Syrphus; species Syrphus vitripennis. The sequence goes on along the minus strand of OY288108.1, from coordinate 136,583,184 downwards.
TAAGTTGTTTCTTCATATTTTGGACTGAACTTTTCCGATTTGAGTGTTTATATCAAGCTTGCATCTGTAAAGACGGTTCTTTTAAGATATTGAAAATTTCCTGCCATTCAGAAACCTTATCTTAGACAGATGAGGACATTATCACACTTTGTCGTCCGTGCAGTCCACGTGTTTGAAATATGGTCGCAGAATGCAGAGTATATATCAAGGTGACAAAGCAGATACGCCTCATCACTAATAACCAATCGGAACAGTATTAGTGACAGTATGCAGCCTTGCCGTACCCCACTTTGTATTTTAAACTCCTCGGATAATCCCCCTATTAACGTGACAATTTGTTAATGTGTTCTGCACAGGAAGATCCATAGCGGAATCCTGCTCGTTCGGCCTTGAGTGGTTTTTTGAGGCGGTATTTTATTCGTTCCAGGCGAGAAAATTGCTCCTTTCACAAGTGGTGAATGGGACCATTACCGAGGCGAAACTGAAATTTTTCGTCTGACAGCAGATATCCATTACTAGAATGTTTTGAAAGAGCTCATAATTTATATTGTTGAAGTAGGTTTTAGAAAATAGTTAAGTCAGATAGGTGCATTCCATTCCACCATTATCCTAAATAGAATTCAAAATTTTACCTTCTCCATCAGAAATTATTTTTTTTATATCTGAAGCAACACTATTTAAAACTTCGAAACTGTCGGAATCAATTAAGGTATTTAAATTTCCTGGGTGGATTTTTGTGATTCCATTTGATATGCACTTGGAAGCAGACATTTATTGTATATCCTTTTTACAGTATCCTTTTAAAATTTTAAATCAAATCATAATTTTCCCCTCCCTTCTTTTTCTTCTTTTTAATGACATGCGCTTTATAAGATTACAAGGCAAAGCAAAACAGCACAAAAGAAAATGTCCTTCATCAAACTCTTTTTAAATTTTATTTCAACTTAAAATCTTGTTTTTGCCTCCAAGTTCAGAGTCTGCGCTTATTTCGGTGCCTTGTTTCCCTGGCATCATCGTCTAGGTTATCAACACGAACATACACACAAACACTAACATAAAAATATGATATCCATAAATCTCGCTAATAACCAATCCCCCATGTTTAAAATGCAAATTGTTCATGTCAAACCTTCAGCATTACCTAACCCATGCGCAGCCTTTTATTCTTGAAAAAGCTTATGGAAGAGGGAGCCTTGACGTGCATCAGGGAAGAACATCAGCGACAGGGACACAACAGCGGACCATTAGGGCCAATGCACAACGTTCATGTCCATAAGATAGTTGTACATTTATGCGCACGGGCTATACTCGTACAGGCTACATATTATGGTAAACGTATACGAAGAGTTGGGTTAGCCGCATCAACATAAGGATGCGTCCGTCCATTCGAAATGGCGTCTATCCACCGCGATTAACTTTTATTCGCTCTCATCTTTCACTTTATATATCCTCGGCACCATTTAGCCGAGGCAGAAGTGGACAGCGCCGAGGGAACCTTTAATTCAGGTGAATTGTATAATAACAAGTTGAACTGTGCGTTTAGGAATTTTTAATCAGCGATAAATTAACTATCACAAGCTCACCATATACACCTATCTACCTCGGCTCTAAGCCCGGCCCGCCTAGATTTTAAATTCAATATTATTTTAATACCACAACGGTTACAGTCCTCTAAAACCTTTACCTATATGTTTATATTTATCAGAGCTCACGGATGTGTCCACTCTGGTCCGCCATCTAAACCTAGCGGGACGCGGGAACTTTTGCGGATTGTTGAAAATTTATAAATATTAATACAACCCGACCGCATTCTCATTTACATAAATGCAAAGCTGCATTTTGGAAAACCCAATTAAAATAATTATTACGTTTCTAATGATGGCCGTGGAAAATTTACATTTCTAATGCAAATAGCAAAATTTTTCGGTGAGCATCAGGCCAGACGCCAAACGCCAGATGGTTTTTTGGGCTTTTCTATGTAATTTTGTTTAACCCTTTTTTTTTGAGTTTCCTTTGTAAAGGCTATAATGGTGGTTGAGTTGGCAAATAAAGTATAACATAAATATAAATTTCATCTATCTATATTAGATAAAATGGTTTTGAGTGTAATAATTATGAATGTTTAAAGAGTTTTTTGTTGTGTTTGCTGGTTTATTTGAAATTATTGGTAATTTAAAATTTGATTTTCTAATTCACACTTCTGAATTTTATTTACACATAATGTATATAGTTTTCTATATGTTTTGAAATTTAACGAAGGTATATTTATTTTTAACTATAAAATTAATATCGTTTTGGTGTGAGGTTTTGATTTGAATTTATTTTAGTTGAATTATTTACCTTTGCAATTACTCCCAGTTCGCTTGTATTGGAGAGGTTTTTATGAATAAAACACAAATTTGAATAATTCAGAAATCCTATCGGACACGATTTTATTTGATTGTAATTCCAATACGCGGCAAAAAAAAATGGCTTTAAAATCAAGTTTTACAGCGTAAGTTATCAACACAGGTATTTCTGAAAATAAATTGATATACAACAATTTTACTTTATCCTCACATTGAAAACTGAGCCTAAGAATACCAAACTGTTTACCATTTTTTTAAGATATTACTAAAGGCGGGAGGGGGTACTATAGTTTAAACGGAAAGGATTTAATATGACACACATTTATTTCTGATTTTGAAGTACTCGTATACTGTGTTTTTTCAGAGGTATAGGATTTTATTTTGAAATGGAAAAAAAAACAAAGACGTATTTTAAAATTGTAATGAAATTGACTTTATTCAAAAGATACACTTTTGGCAATATAATTGAAATATGATTTGGCATATGATCGCCACGGCTAGCTCAGACGAAATTCCATAGTAACGCCAGTAACGTAGCGAATGTTGCGACATCACATATTCCCACAGAAAATAGTCTAGAGGCGTTAAATCACACTATCTTGGAGGCCAATTCACGGGTCTGAAACGTTAACATATGCGTTTAATAAAGGTTCCCTTCAATAAATCAACTGTGGCACGAGCGGTGGAAGTACGGACCAATGATTCCACCAGCCCGTAAAGTAAAATCAGTAAATTTTTCTGGATTTATGGGTATCTCAACATACACTTGGGAATAATCTTCACTCCAAATACGGCAGTTTTGTTTATAAAATTATATGAAGTGCAAATACCCCAGGCTTCTTTTATATTGAAGCAATAAATATTTGATGAAATGGTTATATCAGTGTTTACTCCAATAAATATATTTAAGCACAATTAAGGCATCTACATCTAAGGTATGATTTTACTAGCGTTCACTCCAATAACGATGTGTTATAGCAACGTTTTCTCCAAAAACATATTTTTGTACCCTTTAAACCGATTGCTTCTAAAATCATCATCATTATCAGCTCCACAACCAGGATTCGGTCCTGGCATCTTTCAACAAGTCTCTCCACCTTCCCCGCTCTCGATTCGCCGCCATCCAGTTGCGCACCCCAAGACTTCGGGCGTCTTGGTCTACACCATCTCTTCACCGCAAGCATGGTCTTTCACGCTGTCATCTACCATAGAATGAACGACAAAGGACTTTCCGAGCCAGTTCCTATTCGCTCATGCGATCTACTTAGGTGCGCTGCCCACCAGAATCTACCGAGTCTGCTTCAAGGTAGATTGCGTACAATTCATGATTGTACCGTCTTCGGTATCATCCTTCCTCACATATGGGGCCAACAATTCTCCTTAAGACTTTTTTCTCAAACGCGGCTAAGAGGTCGGAGTGTCTTCTGCTAGGCACCCAAGTCTCGGATCCATATCTGATTACTGGCAGGGCAATGCTCCTGTACATCAGCAGTTTTGAGGTTATGGTGAGATTTCTGTATTTGAAGAGCTTTGACCGACTATAGTAGGCTTCTAGGAGGAAATATTCCAATAATGATGGCTGAAGATTGTTTCATATCAGGGTTTACTCCAATGAACGATGTAAAAATTTTATTAGTGGAGCAACTACATAACTCTCTGCTTTTTTAATACTGTAGCAAATTCTCCAAAAGAAATGTGTGAGGAATATTCTGTATCAGCGTTAACTCAAAAAAAAAAACATTTGAGGAATAATTACGTTGGCTTTTCTTCAATGAAGATTACCGGGGAATGGTTATATTAGCGTTTACTCCGAAGATTGACTATTGAAACATAATACTCTCCGTTCTTTTTTTAATATATCCGTTAACAGAAAATTTAATTGGAAGAAGAATGTTCCGTGCTCAAATGGAATAGTAAGTAATCATAAGTAAGTAATCATAAGGACCAATCTATGACAATTCCATTCTTGAGAAGTCACCTCCGCTTCGAAAACTGCAAACGTTTGAAAAAAAGGTGTCTGCCAAATATTTTGAGATTTTCTGGCAAAACGTTATCTCCAATAATGAACTTCATACGAGAACAGGTCAGAAACTCATTGACTCTATTCTACAAAATCGTACGGCCCATCATCAACATCGATGTAATGGAACCCTATGAAGTAGTTAAGCAGAGGCGAGTGGCCAGCATATAAGTACTTAGTGAACACTGAAATCAATGCTTCGTGACTAAAAATATGATATGTCTAGGAACTTACATATCAAAAATATTACTAACTAAACTATATAATTCAGTCACTAATGAGTATCAAGCCCGTGTAAGTTCAAAACTTAAGAACACCAAAAATCATGCTGCAAGATAATATTTCTGTGGAAATTGAGTATGTAGCGGTATACCTCCTGAAAATGGAAGCTAAATAAGAAATTCATAGAAACACTATCTCTATGGTAGCTAATGATAAATTAAAGTATTCTTTCTCAAAACCCATTAAGCCATGAAAAACCAAGATGCTCATTATTTCTCCAAGCATAATATCTTAAAATAAAAATATCCAGCAACTAACCAACGATCGGTAAATAGTTGGTCTTAAGTCGAATCGAGTCCTTAAGACGGTTTTTGTTTTTTTCTTTCTTTCCAAAATGAAGATATGCAGATCAAAACGAATGTTAAACCCGGTACCAAAGTCATAGCAAAAATTACGATGAGCATTAACGACATTAAAATAACCCATAAAGAAAAGTAAAGGCTCCCAAAGCGCATACTCATATAAAATAGATAAGTACACAACATACTGTAGCTGAAACTGCTAGAATTGAAGCCGCAACTGCAGCTCAGCATCATCAGCAGCAGCGGAAGCCTATCGCTGGAACATTTGTGCAACAAAACGTGTCTAATTCCAGAGCCAGCCGAGTAACGCTCGCCTATCACAATATGAGGATCCGCGAGTTGCCAAACCAGGGAACACAATCCATGGTTTGGTTAGCTGAATTTTATGTAAGTACGCTTGCGAACATATCGATGTATTCACGAGATGAGTTCTTCTTTTTTTCTTATTTTGTTGTTGTTGTTGGATTGAAATTCTCTTGGCCAAAGATTCAATTGTTAACCACCATCATGATGATGGGTGAAAGAAGACAATGGTGGCGAAAGGCGAATTGCATCAATGAAGAGCAAAGTGGATGGAAGAGCGCTTCTTGTGCACAGAGAAGAACACAAAGTGAAATCCTTTTAAACAGATAAGGAACCAAGCCGAGTTAATGGTAACAAATGAATGCGACTAAATGGTGTATGAAGATATCGAAACGGAAGACACATTGGTAGGAGGAGGCTGGCATATTGGTTATATGATGCTCGGGCACGGTCATATATGCAGGGAACAACAACGCGGGAATGGGATTGTCGCGCGGATGCATGTGGTCAAAGCCGCCCGCAACAAATGTCACTCGATATGCAACCGCTAATTCCGTGCAACATTATTGATATCAATTGTTGGAATCGTTTTTTTTTTTTTTTTTTTGGCTTAGATGATTGCTCTGTTTCTGTTTTTTTATTTTCTAGGAAAAGCCATAAATAGTAAAGCGGATATTTTTGGTGTCTTGGATATTGTTGTATTTATTTCTAGCTTTTTGAATGCTAATTTGTTGAGCAAAACATATTTACTTAATCCCATTGAATCTTGGAACGAGCGTTTCCACTAAGTATACTTCTACATACATCACAAATTATCACCCTAATTTTAGAGAAGAAAAGTTCAGAGCAGAGCAGAACAGAGCAGAATAGAACAGAACAGAACAGTTTACATGAGAAATTTCAGACAAGTTAGAACAGTTAGAACAGCCAGTCACGTGACAGAAGGAATAAAATATTACCTACAGCTGATTCTAACAGTATTCATAGATTTGTGCAAGAAATTTTGTTCTAATCTGTTCCAAACTGTTTCAGACAGACTCACTGAACAGCAAATCAGAACAGTTTGGAACAGAAAATTTTTCACTGAACAGCAAAAAGATATAATTTTCTGTTCTAAACTGTTCCAAACTGTTTGGAACAGCTTCACTGAACAAACCTACTAACTACTAGGCATTCGAGGGAGACTGAAACGAGATTTTAACTTTTTTTTTTTGAAATTTTCAAAAATTGTGTTTTTAAAATATGAAACAGAATATTTTCGTTCAACATTACGAGTATGTGTAAAAATTGGTTGATTATTCTTGCTCTTTAATTTTCCAAAAAAAAAAAATTGACTTGACCGAAAAGATGTTGAATCAGCACCTGCACGAGAACGCAACCAGATTTAGTTTTGCGAGACCAGTTCCGAAATGACAATGAAACTTTTCGATTTTGATGAGATCAAGTCGAAACCTAAAAATTCTCGTGTCGGTCGCAAACCCCAAAATTCTCAAATTGAAGTTGGCATATATTTTTATGTTTTCGGAATATAGTAGGTACTTGGAAAATTGAGAATTTTTTCCCAAAAACAATCCCGCCTACATTGAGAAAAAGTTTTTTTAAAATGTTTGTTAAATAATCAGTGTTGATGCAGATTTAAATACAAAACAACAAATCGAAAATCAACATATCAAAAATTCCAGCACTCTTAAAAAAAAATCCTTAGAAAAAAATCTCCAAACAAAAATCCTTAATCACAAAAACCTAAACTAAACTAATAAACATTTAGTGCCCCAATTTTTTAAACACAAACTTTAGATGTGGAAACTTTGTTAAAGGATTTCAGTTCCATGGATTCGGGATTTTAATTTTGTGAATTTAGGAGTGTGGATTTTCGTTTGAATAGATTTTCAAAAACTTTTTTTTTCAGTTGTGATCCTATGTACCTACTCGAAATTTCTTTCTTTCGAATATTTCATTTTCCATGTTCATAATACAATTACATTCAAAAACACACGTCTTTTTTGCAAAACCAAAAAAAAAAAAAAAAAAATTGTAAAATATTGTTTTATGTGCATCAGCAATGTTTTTCTCCGGAATTCAATATTATTTGCATGAAAACTTTTCAACTAGATAAACAAGCACCAGATGTAGTAGGTACCTACTACACACTATATATTATATACGAGTAGTTTGTAGTTGCAGCAGCACTATTTGCTAGGTCAACAAAGATGGAAACAGTGAATTTATTTTCCCAACAACCAAAGCTCGTAAATTTTCTAGTTTCAACACAAAAATGGAAAACAAAATAACAACAGAACAAAAAAAAAAAAACACACACACATCATGCACACAAAAAAAAAATATAAACCTAACTCTATAAAACCCTTAAACCGGTCTGTATAAGCCCTTTGCTAAATCCCGCCAAAAACAAAGCAAAATAAAAATCCTAAATGCACTCAATTCCATCGGGATAACATAAGTTACACTCTCGGCATCAACATTATAGAAGAGCGTTCTAGGAAGGTATAGGTGGGTAGGTGTATAGCTAAAACGCATAAGGAACACGAAAATTCCCCATCACGTCGAGCAGCAAAACACCGCCCTTCCAACTTTAGCTATATAAGTATTCCTATGGGATTGGGATTGGGATCTGGGTCTGTGCATCAGCACTCCACTCCAGAACAATAATACAAAACATTACACAGCCAAAAAGGTATAGTTAGACCAAAAAACTAAAACTTAAAAAAAAAAAAAAAAACGAAAAATATGCGCGCTACTGTTTAGACTTTTCTGGAGCCACCATCAGCGCCAAGCCAGCCGCTATAGGCCATGACCATCGCAGATATAGATACACTCCTACATTGTTTATGCCTCGAATATTGCTGTTATATCTAAATGTCCTTCTTGCAGAGCAGACTTGGCATCCCAGTTATAGATGCATTTTCACATCCTGATCGCTGCTGAACAATCGGCATGATGCTCGCCCAATCCTGTAGTCCTATTCCTATAGTTCCTACACATGAACACAAAAAGCGCGTGTACCATTTTGTAATGTTTATTGCGGCGGTTGTGAAAATTAAGAGGCCATGTCATCTCTAGCTCTATATAGCTGGGACTGGGAAGAGAGAGGAGTCCGTTCGTTTTGTTTGGCAAGTTCCAGCGAGAAATGCAACATTTTGCCCCAATGCATATATAAACAGAGACACGCACTGTTTGGCAATTGTACTCATAGATAACCTGCAAACTCTTCCTCCAGATTCTCTTCTAATTCTGTTTCTATCTATATTCCAAAAACAAGAAGTTTCATTTGAAATTTCCCAACCTAATCGATGGACGGGAATGGTTTTTGCAAATCCCTCTTTGAGCTGGCCATCGCATTTCCATTTCTGCATATGGATATCGTGACATTCATTTGGAGAGGCAAACAATAGGGCACGATGTTGTGCCGAAATTGTGGCATTTATGGAACACACGCACAATATGTCTTTCCAAATAAAACGAACATGTCCGCCTTTGGTAGGTATACAGTTATACAAAAAGGCATTCGTTTTTGTTTTGTATCTAAATGAGGCAAATTTATTTCAAACTGATACTAAATCATACAACGGGGACTGTAGTAGCCGTAGCGGGGTGGGGACTTTAATTTCTGCTACCGCAAGCATGGAAATAATGAATCGAACAGAACTTCTAAATAGACACGTCATTTGTTAAGCTGGATGTTGTCTCGATGATGCCGATCAGCTTGTTCTGGGAATTCAATAATTTTCTGTTGATTTGTTGAGAAACTAGCTGTTGTGTATTTTTGTGTAAAAATTTTTAAAAAACCATTTCTACGGTAAATAGGTAGGTAGAGATGGCAGCCGCTAGCCCTGGCCTTGAGACTCAATTAGCGCTGGGAAGCGCCGTTTTGATACCATTTACTCGTGTCAACCTAGTAAGGATTTAAAATGGAATTATATGGTTTTTTTTAGACTTCAACAACTTTTATTAAAGCCATTTCGTCGCATTCAGAAAGATAATCAGATCTTTGATTTTCTTCCCAGAAAGCTCATCGAGGAATGCCTTCCCAAAGGAAGTCAATTTAGAATGGGTTAAAGCAGGGCAGTTGCAGGGAAATGAAACACAGTTCCTTTTTCTTGTGGGTCTCCACAGCTCCGACACTGAGAGTTGTAGGGGATTCCCAGCTTCCTTGCATGCTCCCCTATAGGCCAGTGGCCAGTACAAATTGCTGTGACCCTGGCTATGTCGTGCCTGGGTCTACATAACAGATCTTTAGAACGAGATTGGTTATAGGTAGACCAAATCTTTCCTGATATGACACAGTTTGTAAGACTGCTCCACCTAAGGTTGGATTGATTGAGAAAAAACGAGAAAAAACGAGAAAAACCGTCCATTCACAACACCAAGAGGGACTTAACATTTACCGCTAGTGAGCTGTGAAGGGCCGAGCCTTGTTGAGCTAACTCGTCAGCCCGTTCGTTACCCTCTATGTCACTATGACCTGGAACCCAGATGAGAGTGACCCGGCGTTCAATGCCTAGACTCGACAGTTCGTCTCGACATTGCTGGGCAAGTAATGAGGTTGATGTAAGTGATTTGATGGCCTTAATGGCCGCCTGGCTGTCGGAGTAGATTGCTATGTTTCCAGGTTGATTTTGGTTTAATTTGAGCAATTTGCATGCTTCTCTAAATGCTACTAGTTCAGTAGCTTGCAAAGTCTGGTAGTCTAAAATTATTGGAGATGTTCAGTGCCTCGGAAAAGATTCCTGAACCAACGCCACACTCCATCTTAGACCCATCAGTAAAGATTGTGGTGTCAAAGTCTTTCGTCACACTATCGTTGTTCCAATCAACTCTTGTAGGAAAAACAACTTTCAAATCTTCAATGAGTCTGAGAGCGGGGTATACAGTAGTCGGTGTTAGCTAGGAAAATATCCGGAGGAATCAATTTTGAGATATTTCCATGGCCATAGGGCTTGGAAGGCCAGCAGTTTGATTCTTTTAATCTTACGTTACTGCGACTGGTTTATCCCCCAGCCTTTCATTCTTCGGCACGGATTATGTATAAAACGCTCACACCACCACTGAAATTAGGGACCCCATATCTATGGTCAAATTGCATTGCAAAAGGTTGCCACTATTAAGGAGTAAGAAACTTCAGCAATTCAACCTGACCTTAGCTGATACCCATCTTGACAACGTACAAGATAACTGTGGTGATCATTTCTACCGGCACCTACTAGGAGGGTATGAAACGAGGATTTTTGCTTAGTATTTCTACGGTAAACTTGAGTTTTTTTGGAAAAGATTCTCAATTCGTCACAAATCTCAAATTTGAAGTTTGAAATTTTGTAACTATTGAAAGTTCTGCTTTCATTATTCAAATTTCGTAAAAGCTAGAAAATTGTGTCAATTCTTCGGAAAAACGGTTTCCATCACAATTCTTGCGCTACAGGCCTACCTATACCCCCAGAACCTAATTTTCACAAGCTCCAACAAGAAAAGTTAATAAGCTTTGTTCTTTCCTGTATTAAAACAACTTTTTAAAAAAAACTTAACACAATTGCCCAATGTGTATTGCAACAAAAAAAAAACAGACAAGTAATATAATCAAACATCTGCAAGATGTTTGCTCCAATTCTTGCGACTCATCAGAATCCTCACGATTTTCATCACTTGACATCTAACATTGCTCCAAATTCAAATTCTAGAATTATTCATCCTTCGACTCCAACTGCTGATGCTGATGATGATGACGATGATGCTGATGCAAAAACACTTTCGGCTCATCTGTCAACATCTGCCGCGGGGGGAAATCTATATAAAGAAAGAGAATGAAAAATTTGCGATTTGTTAAAAACGTTCTTGTTTTCTCACTTTTTCTGAGTAATTTTCATCGCACGCTTCTCGAAAGGTGTTCACGATGATTAGCCTAAGCGAACAGCCCAACTAGAATAACAACGCAAATATATGTATGTATATACGACAAGAGTCAACTATATACGGCATCTAGCGACTTCACACAGCCACGATACGACAATCACGTCTTTTGGAAAATCTCTAAAGGTATAGTCTGGCTTGGTGAAGAGCCTCAATCTATATCCCCCAATATAATAGAACGGAAAAGCGTTGCACTTGTGTCACGACATTTACTCCAATAGCCCAATCTCCAAGCGGAGATCATCATCATCATCATCATCGTCATCATGGTCGTAGCATCAAGGAGTTAAGAGTGTCCTAGTCGCAATCTACTATCTCCTTAGAGTGCCATTCAGTCGTCTGATGTAGACCGCCATTCGTGATCCCGAATCGCTGATATGTGTATTTGTGTGCCGAATTGGCAGACAAGATAGGACCCAAAGGCCGGGACATATATATCCAAGATATAAAGGGAGAATCTTCCCATCGCCATCATCATCATCATCATCATCATCATCAGCAGCAGCATCGGCTAACAAGCTTATAATACCAATAGCACAAGGTGAGGAAAATATTGTTCATGGAGTGTCAACTCACCAACCGCGGTGGTACACCAAGTTGACACTTTGAAGGTTGCTTTTCAGCGACGACAGGGAGAGAGACTCGATGACGAAGAAGAAGCGAAGTGATACCGCAGTCGGTCGTCTACAATGGATCAACCGAAGGATTTCAGCTTCTTCTTCTTTATTTTTCTTCATTTTGATTGTGAAGATGCACAGTCTCACGTCCATTCAAATCATTTGGATGGTGGCCAATTGAAAAGATATACAATAAAATAGTGCTTCACTCAACTTTCTGCATCTGCATCATCTTTCTTATAAGTTAATTGTCGCCAAGGTGTGACGTAACATTTTTAACCAGAACCAAGCACTTTCTATAGGCGATTGTAAAATATCTTGGCGGCAGCAGAGTCCGGTCCGTCCATTCGGCCGGTGAAATATACATAAATTAAATTCGGGACTTTTATTTATGCGATTTTTGAACGCAATTTGAAAGTGCTCTTAATGATCGAATTAATAAGTTGTGCTTGGACAGTCTTTACAGAATAATTAATTATTCTACAAAATTAAATTGAAATTTTTGTGTGTGTTCTTGTGTCAAAATTTCGATGAAACACATGTTAGTTATTAGACCGGCAGAATACGGTCAAGTTGCGTAAGGAATATGGAAAAAAAAATACGCAGAGAGATGACACAAAAGAAATTTACATCAAGCAGTAATGACAAAATGACAAATCGAAGTATATAATTGTAGTCATACTGAGGCACAGTAGATACACATGTGGAAGGCAAGATCTTCAGAAAAATTTTCAAAATCATGCGTCAGAAATGATGTTTTCGAAGCCTACAAAAAAAGCTTATTGTTGTTAAATGAATGAAAAACTATTAAATTTTTAAAACAAATCATTTAATTTTTTTTTAAATTCTTAAAACACATTTTTTTATTTTTCAGCTTTTTTTGAGTGGAAAAATTTGTTCTTTACAGAGATCAACTCCGAACCTTAATCTTCTTACATATCCTCGGCCAGAGAAAATTTTTTTTAAACGAACCGTTAAACTCAATTTGTATTGATTTATCGGCCCTTAAGTCCACCCATTTTTAAAATATAAAATTTTCAAAAACATATTTTGAATTTTTGTTCAAAATTCCAAAAGTAATTTTTTCAAAATTTTGGTAGGCACTGAATACTATTTATAACTAGTTTGTTACAAAATTGTGAAAAAAAAGCTTTGTCCAAAAAATAAATTGGTAAAAAAAATGTCGAAAAATTTGTTAAAAAAAATTCAAACAAAACATTCTATCGAAAAAAACTTTGTCAAAAAACTTTATGGAACTAAAATGGAAATTTTTTTGAAATGCGAGAAAAAATTGGTAAAACATTTAATTGTGGAAAAAAATTTCGTTTTCAAAATAGTTTTAAAAAAATTAAGGTTATCTGATTTTATTTGAAACTCGGGAAATTCCTACAGCGGGTCGCTTTGCCTGGCAGATACAAAACCAGTCTGTAAAAAAATTCTGAACATTTGAAAAATATAAATTACGAACAAAGAACCTTTAAGTTTGCCCAAATATTAAAAAAAACTTGATGAATTCAATCTTGTAGATTTGTTGTCATTTCCCGTTAACCATTACAACTTCTAAAATGACCTGAAAATAAAAGCCAACTCTGTCATCCAATTGACTGCCATCAGCCACCACCTCATGCAAGTTCCAAATTCTCAATATCCACAAATTGCATTGCATTAGAATTCCAAGACAAAAAAATACAACAAAAACAAAAATTCCAAAATTGCGTTTACATAGAGTCTATGGAAGTCAAGTCGGATAGATATCTTCCATCTCTGCAATATATGTAACCTTAAGTTGCCACCTTTATAGCGCGCAAAGTCCAATGCCAAAATACATTGGTCGGTGAGGTGCTTTAACATTTCGGAGTGCCACAAATTCGCATAGATTGATCGCAGTTCAAAAACAAAAAAAAAAAAAAATGAGCTGAAGTGAGAGAGAGAGAGAAGCACAACGAACACCAGTAGGTGTACTAAGTCTTCAATATATACCTTTACTTCTATATGCCGAACGGCCAAAGCTTCCTTTATGAATTAAGACATGGGAAAAATTTGTAAGACGCTATCGGGAACCATAATAAACAGTATTCAGCCTCTGCAAATTGACTATTGCTCCCACAGATCGCGAGCTTCTCTTATCCGATGTGTGTGCCCTTGTCCATTGCCAACAGCACCACTATACCAGCAACTACAGCAGCAGCATGCCAAGAAGGCTCACCATAGACACGGCAGCATGCCAAAGCCAACGACGACAACGACAACGCCATCGCCGCCGCCGCCGCCGCCAACGACAGCATCCAAACCGAACAGACTATTTCAATCCAAGTGCGCAGGCGCACACATACCCAAAAGGCCAAAACAAAGGCTAAAAACCAAACCAAAGAAAAATGCCAAACTCCAGCTCAAGACCGTCCATTAAAAGAGGAGGAGGAAACTCTAGTAGGTATGTATATCTATGTGGAGTGCGCACGGGATCTATGAAAATGCAAAACGCAGGTGGGTCGCGCCAGCAAGGTCGGACTGGATTTACATGCAAACAGATCGACTCCACTATACTAGTCCATCGATATTTCTCTGCCTCCGCCACCACAGCGCGGCTGCAACATACAACACACACATGACTTGGAGCAACAAAAAAAAAATATTCACCAATCCGACACACGGAGCATCAGAGGTCTGTGGGCACATTCGATGGCCTGGACCTGGACTTGGACACCACCGCCACTCTCTAACCACCCTAAGGCCATGACGTTATACAGAGATGAACTTGCCGACAAGACACAGAGTGAAGCTGCTGCTGCTGGGTATATTAGGTACCTACTCGTACATTGTGAAGACGCAAAGACGCAAGCGCAGCGCAAATCTTCAAACTTGATTTCTTTGTTTTTTTTTTTGTTTTGTCTCTTTCTTTTTTAATAGAAGCAAATAGCTCGATAAAACAATTAGCGCAGGAGTCGATGGATGAATCAATAGAGGAATTCGCCGCAAAGGAAGGGCACAACATTTTTGTGGGCTATCGTGCATGTGGAGAGGCCTGACAAAGACTTGTCCTCTGAAATTTCACTTTTTTTTTTTTGGTAAATGGGTTTTCTGTTATTTTGTATGATTCCTCAAAATTCTCGGAACGAATTTTTAATTACTGTGAGTCTAATAGTCTGCGTCACAGATAAGTTAGCGCCTCCGTTTAATTACGCATACGTGTCATAAGCACACGCAACGTTAATGTGGAAAATTATTAGATGAGAGTGTTGTTGTTTGTGTACTAAAATTAAAATTTCGTGCCTCCCACATGCTATAAATAACGGAGTTCACAGATGAGATATAAAAATATTCGTACTTCACTAGTTTGCATGGACTCGCTAATTTCTTTTATACGGAGTAAGGAAGGAAAAGCTGAAGCACATTTCAATTATAAATTATATGCAATTTCGTTGTTATATTTATAGAAATAAATGTGCCAAAAACTCGGTCGCTTTCCGTCAAAAACAGAAACAGAAATAAAAGTTAAGATTTGAAGAAAGACTTGTTGAAAGAGTCCAGGAACGGAACCCGGTTGTCGAGCCGATGATGATGAAGAACTATTAAGTAACAATTAGGTTGTTTAAAAATTGAGAAAAAAATGAGATTCAATACTATTGAAACGGAGTAGGGGCGTATACGTACTTCTAAAATATTTTTTATTTTTTTGCTAGTACCGTAACACGCTGTTGTTCTTTCCCCCCTTCTATGGAATGTGGTAGTCAATGAACTATTGGTTTCTCTAGAGGCTGAAGGCTACAGGGTGCGGACGATGTTGCAATCGCATTATCAAGAAAACACCCTAACTGGACAGCTACAAATCGTGTTAAACTAAGAAAGGTCCAGCGATCAGTAAGTCTTTGCACAAGTGGATGACTCCGCAGAACTTCTTCCGCAGCCTTGATGAATTCGCTAGAAATGGAACCATTCTACCAACTGCACTATAAATGGAAAATATTGGTATACCTATCGATACATGCGAGATGCCATTAGGTTAACAAATCTTAGATGGAATGTCATCACCACTTGTGCAGCGACAAAGAAGATCTGGCCACTATTAAATCTTAGGCGATCTAGATGCACATCAACTCCGTAATTAGTTTCATTACAAAAAACTGTCTTATTGGGAAGAACGCAGCAAACCTGGGGTGTTTTCTTTAGCGACTTCTGTAGAAGCTGCATGGATGAAAAAGAGGAAGAAACAATTACTCATTTTCTCTGTACAAGACCTGCTGTATCCCAAAGACGTAGGCTCCCCTTGGGAGAATATTTTTTTAAGGATCCCAGCGATCTTGTCAACAAAGATATAAACAGTCTCTCATGCTTCATAAGAAGCTCCAAGCTGTTCAACGTATAGGGAGAAAATCTCTATAGATTCATGTGGAATGTGGTATCACAATGGGCCAATTCTGATCCAAGTGTGTCAGTTTTAGTCTTAACCTAATCTAACGGTCTAGTGTCTTGTCTCCAAACCTACAAGTTAGATAAACAAAACTTTCCCCATTCGAAAAATTATTAGTTGAACAATTGTTGGAAAAATAAGATTTTGGGCCAAATAAGATTTTGTTGTTCTATGTTTTCTATGTTTTTTTTAAGCTTCGCTAACTTAACGTCCACTTAACGAAGTACCCGATGGAAAAGGGGTGACTACTTCTTATAGGTTATTAATTATTATTATTAATCATTTTGCTGCTAGATACTCTAGAATTAGAACATTTTGTCTTTCTATGTTTTCTATGTTTTTTTTTTTGCTGTTTCGCTATCTTGAAACAAGCTTTCGAAACATCTTCTAATAGAGAAATTTCAATTTTGTTGAGCTATGTATTCTATGTTTTTTTACTTCCTTCAAAGCAAGTGAAGCTTCTTATTTTGTATTTATTATACAATATTATAGATTTATGACAGGGTTTTCGAGTTTCAAGTTGTTCTCGTTTCGGTATTGTTAAGAATATTTTGATACACCAGCAAAACCTTTTAGAAACAGTCGAGTTTATTTTTAGGCTTAAATGTGCTGCGGCAGCCAATCCTAAATCTGAAACATTTACTAAAAAACACCATATTGCATTTATATTCCTAAGTACCTTTAACAGGTTCGTATTTAGATGAGTTATGAAAAATATTAATGTACCTCACAGAAATCAAAGGGAAAGAAAATCTTCCCGTTTAGATCCGTGTGTATATACCAAGTCTAGTCTCTGTCTGACAAGCCCCCAGCTCTTCATGTCCCCTTTCTTGATGATGAAACAAATTGGCACTTTGTCTGCAAAAATATCCCCTGCCATATGACACTTTATGAAAATTATAAAATATCGTCCAACCAAAAGTATATGTACCTACGATGCGCCACAAGTCTCATGTGAAGTCATCTTGGATATGAAAATGATCTTCACCCCACCCCTCCCAGACCTGCCAGCCACTGCACTGCCATAACTTAACGCGACTCTAATGTCTAATGGTTGAGGAAAAATAAATTGTGTTTCTTGGGAAAATTGCATAATGTGGAAAATGAGAAACTGCGAGGCCTCAAAAGGTCTCCTGCTTTCAAAATATTTTACTGTTTGATGTTATGCTAAGATGGTGCAATATACAATACACTACAATTTTATTTGCTTGCAGTTTCTATCATATCTTCTTGATCGTTCCTCTTACTCCCAGCGACTGGGGGGGGGGGGAGACAATATGATGGGTGTCCCAGAGAGACAACAATTTTTCCAGATTTTAATTTTAATTCGGCCAGACAAAGATGTCTCGGTCTAGAAATAATAACTTCTTCGGTTTTTAATTTTTTTGGTTTTATATAAAATTTCTGCTCCAAGTAGAACGCATCTGTTCGGATTGTTAACGAGAAACAGAAACAGAAGTTGTGTATTTCTGAGAGGGCACACGACAAGAAGTCAGTCTGTCGTTGGTTTTTTTTTTTTTTTGTCTTGTTGGAGGACATTTTTTGGGTGGTACAGATTATATGACAAATCTGTTGAATGCTACGCTCTGGCTATATTAAATGCTATATGGTTTGGAAAATACTTTGGATTCCATATTCTGATAATAATGTGTGATGTGTTTTTTTTTGATTTTTTTTAAACCGAAAAACATCGTTTTAATTTCGATGAAGATATTTAACACAATTTAAGAATTCATGAGTCATTTGAGAGAAAATGTTTTGAAATTTAAAAAAAAATATCGTTTTATTTGCCATAAATAAATGACTGTTGACTTTTGGGTAGGGTAGTGGTTAATCATAAGAACAGTGTTTAACTCGAAGAAGCCCAGATTTTGAGTTTAAAACAATTTTTTTCAAAAACTATGCATAGTTTTGACTTGATTTAAAAACAAGCTAATAGACAAAATAGTTGGCTTTAAAAAAATGTATAAAACTTAGTTGTAAGTATTACCGTTATTTATTAATTTTTTTTTCCATTTAACCTACATATTTTTAAATTGCCCCTCCCGCCCAAACGGGGGGAGATAGACCCCCCTTCCTATACTAAAAAAATGCTTGTATTGCCGTGTTCTACAAAAATCCGTTATAATTTCTCGGCGCCTCGGTTATCATACTCTCCCCCAGAATAAATAGCATAAAAACAACATTTCCAGAATGTCAAATTGCCAAAAATCAAACGGATTTTCCATTTAAGTTAAAATACCAAACAAAATGGGTTTTGAGAATGTTTTTGAATTTATTTTGAAATTGTTGAATATTTCGGAAAAGGTGTTTAGACACATAAAGCAGATATTTTGTTTGAACTCAAGAATAAATTCGAAAACAAAACACTTTTGAAAATTATTTTGTCCCGTTATTTCTTTTTACTGCGTCAAAAATTTATCTCAAGATTTTTAATTTCAAAAGTAAATATTTCAAACATGACATTCGGATTTTCAAAACTCACTAAAAAGTACAAAAACAAATTTGTTGTCTTTTTTTACTGAGAATGCACAGCTGTTAATTCTTGAATGCTTTCAATCTGAATCCGGTGTCAGAATTGAAAGTCTGGTTTTTCAAGATACCTTTCATTTTCATTTTAATATTATAATAAAAGTGCGTATACGCCCCATTAGGTGCACCACTGTTTTATATTCTTAATTTTTTGGTTCGCGACTTCTTTAAAAAAAGTCTTATTGTGTATTTCAAATTATTGGTCGTGGGTAATAGACCTATTTATTACAGCACAATTTTTTTTGAAAATCAAAAATGGGAGTGCTAAGCTTTAAGTTGCGCAATATACATTTTCTCTTCGCAAATCCAAACGCTTCGACAGTTTTTCTTTTTGAAAGGTCAACTGGCAGCACAAACTGAATACAAAGCTGCACAATTTGATATTTTTTTTAAATTCGCAAATTTGCAAGAAAAATCATTCGTAAAATTTGCGAAATTTTGAAAAATATTCACGTCACATGTCAACACAAAGTGAGCACGTTAGAGCACAACTTTTTCAAAAATCGATGCTTATTTCAGACTTCGTAAAATTTGAAAATCCTAACGGATTTTTTTTAGTTTAAATAGCAAATGGCAGCACAAACTAAGTACAAGTTCAGTTTTTTTCTTTTTTTGAAAAATGTATAGTAAAAAATGATAAATACACTTTTCAATCGTCTAATTTGCAAATATTTGACTTTTTCTTTTTGGCTTTCATATCATATTTTGAAGAGAAAGCACCATAAAGGGAGTTTTTGAAAATTCGCAAATTTAAAATAATTTCATACGTAAAATTTGCGAAGTTTAAAAAAACTTTGAAATTTCATTGGCGTAAAGAATCGCGGTGCTAACTCCATACTGAGGGGTTTCGAAAAATTAATTTTCAGTCGAAAAATACACAAATACTGAAAAATATTTTTGTTAAATGGCGTTACTTACTTCACGCTAAAAAATGGTACGCAAATCGGGTAGAAAATAACGGCGCTAATTTCATGCAATTACCCATAAAGATACAAATATTGTTTCAAAAACAAAAAAAAAATTTTCAAAAACAGAACAGTTTTTTTAAAAGAAAAATTATTTTTAAAAAATCTAACAACAACCAATTTGAGATTTTGTTTAAACAACTAACAATTAAAGCATTCCATATAAAATGTAATTATACTTACCCGTGATGAATGAAAACAATATACTGAGCCAGAGTATTTTCAAAAATGGTTTTTAAGTGGTTCACTTACCAATCCAATTGTGTGTTCCTAGAAGTTCCTCAAATTAAAAAAATGATGAAAAGAAAAATACTTTTTATTTAATTTGTCATATTTCTTTATTCATAATGTCTAATTTTTAATCTTAAAAGCCTAGATTAAATATACATACAGCATAAATACCACTACAAACTAAAATAATCTAATTTATTATTACTTTAATTTAATTTTATTTTTTACAAAACTTAATGCAATTCTTTTATATTTTCTTTCCATCAAATAAATGCCAACGTATTGCCAAGATATCCTTTGATATCAGTTTTTTTTTTTTTTTTTTTCATTTATTTATTTATATAAAGAAAGGATATGTTTTTTTTTAGATCTTTGATCATCGATAATTTTACTTTTATTCAGCCTTTGACAAATTCATCATGGTGGAAATTATTCTTTTTCACTGATGACGGCAAAGATTGTTGTTGATTGTTAAACTGCTGATGGCGAAGCGATGAAGGTCCGTTGCTTGTGGGACTTTCCTGAGGACTTCTCGAGTTCTTCTCATCTAAGGGTGATTTGCTA
The DNA here is from genome assembly GCA_958431115.1 of Syrphus vitripennis. Taxonomy (NCBI): domain Eukaryota; kingdom Metazoa; phylum Arthropoda; class Insecta; order Diptera; family Syrphidae; genus Syrphus; species Syrphus vitripennis. Next base: position 136,562,690 of record OY288108.1, on the reverse strand, counting down.
GCTTGACGTTCCAGATTCGGTAATGGTGGGAAGTTGTATGGTGCACCTAGGAATGGTGCGAATCCCATAAGATCGGAGTACTTTTGGGCACTTCCATTTGGAAAGGGAGGTGGTGGGAGACCAGGGAATGATCCAGGTGGTAGATCAACAGGCTGCATGAATAAATAGTTGTCATTTAAAGGTTTTTTTATAAGAGGGGATTCCTCTACATTTACCTTTGGCTGTAAGCCATTGAAGAATGGCGGTAAATAGGGGAAAAATATTTCTGGTCTCCGAGACATCAGTTCAGAATCTTGATGAGTCCCCAATGGAGGCATATTGGGCCGATGCATTGGAAGTTCCAATGACATCCTCCGGCCTCGCCTCGATGCAGGATTTGTCCACATGTGGGTACCCATATGAACCTTAAATACATAAAGAACAACAAACACTTGTCATCTGTATGAAATTTACATTTTGTCGATTAGCGAGAATTAAGGACAACTGGATATCAGATGTTTGATTTATTCAACTCACCTTAAGATTTCCCTTGGTGGTGAAGGCCTTCTGACAGACATTACATTGGAATGGCTTGTCCCCCGTGTGAGTTCTCATATGAATTTGCAATGCAGAACTGGAACTGAAATTTCGTCGGCAGACTGTGCAGAAATGCTTATTATTCGCTGGTGGTTCCTGGGCGTTTTGTTGGAGTTCTTGTTGCTTGATTAGAGTGTTGGGGGTGAATTGGGATGAATCGGATGATGATTGCCTGTGATGTGATTCAGTTGGAAGTGAAGAAACTAAAAAAAAAAAAAACGTTGTAGTTGAGGGAACTTTTAGGACTCCAATGCGGAATTTCCTTACGGAGTTGCATTTTCATTAAAGAATGCTCAGCATCACCTCCTGCATTATTATCCACCGATGTCATGGTCGAGGATGATTCTCTGCCATTGGGAGATGATGATGATGGAATTTGATTATCGTTAATTGTTATGGACATTTCCGATGGTGGTTTTTGACTCATTTCTAAGTGAGCCTCTTCGTGGGAGAAGTTATTTGAATTTTGATTTAGCATAGAATCTTCGGAATCTCGACGCAGTCTGTGAGCCAGAATGTGGTGATGGAACTCCTCCTGCAAAAATGTAATACAAATTTTGAATAAACTAAGAGGCTGTTGTTTTGGAGGAGTTTGGAGAATATTTTTTTTTTGATCAAAAATATTTTGAAAAAATTAAAAACCAAAATGTTTTTGTCATCAAATTAATTTTTAAGCAATATTTGGTTTCTTGAGCCTGGAAATGGCCTAAACTTAATCAAATACGATTTTGATTATATATTTTGAAAAATTGATGAAAAGTATATTTTTTGAAATAAAAATCCAATTTTTTTTTAACTAAATTTTGGTATATTTTATAAATTTACGATTATTCAAAATTTTCAAATTTTTTTAAAACTCAAGTTTTTTTTAATTTAAAGAAGGGGTATATTTTAAAAACGTTCTTGATACAAAATTATCAAGAACTCATATTTTTAATAATTTGGAAAAATATCAATTTGGGCCCTTTTATATTTTTTTGCGTTACAACAAAATTATATAATAATAAAAGTCTAACATTTCATTTTTAAAAAATAATAAAGCTCTGCAAATTTTTTTTTTTTAAATCAAAAACTTGAAAAATTAATTACAAATATAAATAAAATCGACGTCACAAGAAAATCTAGTTCCCTTTAAGTTGAAAATATTTAGTAATATGTTTTGAACTCAACTTTTGAAAAATATAACATTTTTAAAAACTACAAAAATAAATATTTGTTTTGTAGTAATGTATTTTTGTGTTAATTTTTTTTTTTTAATTTTTAAAAATATTATATTTTTTAAATACATATACCTATGTACTTGCTTGGTGCAATGGATTTAAATTAAGTTTTGGAAAAATATAATTATAACAAAAAATATTTCTAAAATAAAATATTTTTTAAAAACTTAAATAAAATTAAATTAAAAAATATTTTTTTTTTATAAAAAAAACCAAATTAAATTTGGACAAAACAACAATTTTTTGTAGACTAAAAGCTATTTTGAAATTAAATTTTAGTTTATCCAATTTTTATGCTTTAATGTTGGGCAGCTAATTTTGTTTTTTAAAGCTCTTCAGTATAATTTTCAGTCTAAAAGTATATCTTCGTGACTGAATTTTGGAGCATATTTTATTTTATTTCATTCTGGAAAAATTATATTTTCAAGTAGGTATTATATACAAAAATAAGTTTGTTTTAAAAACAAATTAAAATTGAGTTTTTTGAAAGTTAAATAAAAAAAAATTATTTTTTTTTTCAGTGATTTAATATTTAAGTTCCTTTTAAGCCTTAGACACATTTTAAGTCCTGACTTATGATTTTAATCTTGCTTTTGACAACAAAAAAATAAATCTGTGTATATGCATAGATGCATTTGTAAAAAGTATTTTTATTTTATTTCAAAAGCCAATCTATATCTGTCCGGCAAGAGCATGACGCTACACCAAGTGGCGGTGACATCGCGGCCAGCATGAAGATTGAAGATTACATGTACCACTCTAAGGTATCAACACTAATCCAACCATGTTCCTATACTTCTTCTTCTCTATCCTGATGTAAAAACCAAAATGTCATAAAACATTGTCTGTGCACGCATTGTGATCTTGGTAATTATTTAAAATTTTCGATTCATTAAAAATTTCTATCGAATATGTCGAGTTGGGGCCCACCGCACGCTCTAAAGATCCAAAATCCCATTATAACAATATGAAAAAAAAAAAAAAACTTCCCCCTGTTTCTCCCACCTCATATAGTGGAGAGCAGTGCATATAATTATTCCAACAAGTGCATATTATGTCTGCAGAGTGGCGAATATCACTGCTAGGACATTTAGGCTTAAACAATGCGATGCAGATGTAGGTACAAATCCGAAAATGGTAAGGAAAATGGGGGGTAGATAGAAGGGTGGGGGTAGTACCTATAGCATATGTGCCGTCGTCGGTCGTCGGAATGAATTGTGTCTGCGCAACACAAAGAATTTGGATCATTTCCAAAGAATCTCTTTCTCTCATTTTTTTTTGTTGTGTTTTATTTGACTTGAAAATAATGAACATTGTCATTAGTCATAGATACCAGAGATGATGGGATATTTCATATTGTAGACGGCATTAACAATACATCAAAATAATATTTGTTATGTGGGGTGCCAAGTCCAGTTGTTGTTATATGGGATGGGGGGTTTGATATGGGATTGGGATGATGGCCAGCGCGGGTAACCCAGGGTGTATGTCATGCATCTTGCAGATGAAAAACGTTTTATTGTGTTCGTCGTCTTCGTCTCACAATATGTTCTTGCAGATTATTTTTATGTTTTTAAGATGCAGACAGAAACAGAACGAACGAACGAATGACGACGACAATGCGGCGGATCTTAATCGAAATTTAAATGGAAAATAATATTGTGGAATGAAAAGTATTTAATGTGCGAGATTATTGTTGAAATAATATAAGAATTTTTTTATTTGGTTGAATACAATAGACACATTATGAATCATTTATGGCGTAAAATGTAAAGACATTAAAATATAAATATGATATTTTAATTATATTAAATATGCAAGACAGACATATGAAAGAATTTAATGGTTTTGATTTTGAATAATTTTTTGAAGTCAAGCGAAAATAAATTTATTCTACTTACGAGAGTAGTCTTTTTGTCGAAGACATACATATATAAGACTATTGGATGTTTTGTAGAATTAAAAAAAGTAGAATTAAATTAAAAATCCATTTTTAACGAGAAAAGTACATTGTTTCCTAGAATTATGATATTTGACGAACGTCCGCATAAGAGAAAAATATAAATAAAAGAAATTTAATATAATTGAGCTCAAGATGCAAACTCCATACATCTGAATCTAGGAATATATAAAAAGTTAGTTTTTGAAAAAGCAATCGGTTTAATAAATATTACGCAGGAACTCTTGGCCCTAAAAATTTTGATGGCAATTCGTCAGACAGTTTAATGAAAACCAAAAAAAATAATCTGGTTTTATTCCAAGAACCTTTAATAATTTAACATTCTTAAAAAACTTATAGAAAAATTTCAGTGTCAGCTTCTTCCTTTTCACAACTCAGCTTGTCAGTTTTCTTATGCCATGTATCATAAAAATACAAGTTTTTGAAAAAAAAAATTTCAAAAATCGTTAGAGCTGTTTTTCCAAAAAATAATTTTTTATTATGCATAATTTTTAAGTTTTTTTTATTAAAAAAAAGTTTGTATGCACATTTTTAGTATTTGATAACAAAAACCAAATTTAAAAAAAAAATATTTATTTGTTTTCAAAATATCGAGTTTTTAAGAGAAAAATTCGATTTTTTTTTAAATAAAAAAAATTTTTTTTGAAAATTTTGATATGCAATATTAATAAGATTATATAGGACCTCCTTAAAAAAAAATTTCATCCAAATCCGTCCAATAGCTTACGAGAAAACCGAAAACCAAAAATCTATGGCAAGTAGCGTGAATAACGGTTTTTTCAAAAACATTTTTTGTCTAAATTATTAAGGTTACTTGACAAACCCGATTTAAAAAATTTCATCAATATCGTTAGAGCCGTTTTCGTGATAAAATTTTTTTGTCTTAACGGTACTATGACAGGTATCGTTATTTATGGAGCTAAAAAACAAATATTTCAATTTCCCCTCTAGGCAATCTTCTTTGGACCTTAAGTCCAGAGTTTGAAGAAAATCGCTTCAGTAGTTTAGGCTGTAGGTCAAGGTACAGACAGACAGACAGAATTGCGGGGCCTACTTTTTTCGCGTTCTCTTTTATAGTAATGTTAAGTCCGATTAATATCTCGAGTTCGATTTCTTGCATGAATTCAAAACTTGCCGTATAGCAGGTACCTATAGTCGCAAGTAAAAAGTACCTATAGTCGCAAGTAAAAATAGTACGTATACGTCCTGCTGCATAGTCGGCTTCATACTTCTATACAATTTCAATCACGGTATCTATTTTAATAAAACTTCAAGGAATGATAAAAATCGATATAAACTGTGGTCAAACCTAAAAATCCTATTGCGCCCAAAAAAGCTAGATGCAGTATCTAGAGTGTTAAGGTAATTTCTTTCGACAACAAAACATAGTTTTTTTTCTGAGACATCCAGTTCGCATTATTGTTGAGTTATCTGAGCTATCATCTCCGCAATGAATCAAATTTATATCTAAAGTACAAAAAAATTATAAAAAAGTGCTCTAAACAAGTGGATATGAACAATTTAATAAAAAAACGTTACATATCTTCGTTCCACTAATAAACAATTTTCTGATGTCATGTTTCCTAACCCATCTTTTATGTATAAGAAATTTCAAGGACCTATAAGCATAAACAATAATTATTTTTTTCTGCAATAAATTCTAAACATTTTTAACAACATAAGGCTCAACATACAATGTAAAGACTAAATAGCTATCATTTCAACAAAAAAAAAATTATATTATTTTCCAATGAACCCCAACACTCCAACTTTAACATTATACTAAAACACTACTATTTTGCACTATTCAATATATATTCACATAATCTTGTACAAAAATACCAAAGTGAAGTTCTTGAAAATCCAATGCCCCCGTGGAATACATTTTTAATTAACGGCCTTACTAATCACGTCTATCAAGGCATACAAGTTACTCAATCAACACACAGGGAATTCACAATAATTATTGTTACAATTCATGGTAAAGTGGTTGGTTATGTTTTGGTCCCGCAGGAGCAGGAGCCAGGAGCTGATGTGGTGATGGTGATGGTGATCCAAAGAAGGAAGCTAGATGGATGGATGGAATATAGTATGTGGGTATAAATGTGTGGTGGGTGCCACTATATAGAAATGTATAGCAATGCGGTTTGGTAAGTTCATGAAATGAGTGAAGTTAAGTTTGATCTGGTTATGGGAGTACATCACCCAAGACTCACCAAATAGCTTGGTGCAATCAATTTCTGGAGTAATATTTATCTCTTATAAGGTCTTTTAGATTTTAGACAGATCCATTTTAAATAACAAACAAAATTACTTATAGATAAAGCATTTAAAAGAAAATTGGCATCACTGACACAATAAAAAAAAAATCCCTAGCTTCTTATTCTTTCTGTGTAATTAATAATCTGGGCTCATAATTCGTTGTACATGGTGCAAAATGGCTCCCTTTATGGTCTCACATAACAATGCCGACAATTTTAATTAATACAATATACTTATAAACTCACAGCATAGAGTAATTTCAAAATAATAACGCGCATCACTAAATGGATTGGATGATGGGATTGTATATTTTCTAGCTGATGAAGAAAAGAAACGAACGACTATATACTCGTAGATTATATTATGGGCAAGAAATAAATTCCATTCAGGATTAATTAGACATCCCTTGGGAAGGGCGGCAGCGCATCAGTGATGATGGCGGCAAGCGAATCAACAACAATTGATTGACATGCTACAAGCGTATACGAGTATATGTGTTTTGTATTAACAACAAGTTTTTGATGTTTATTCCAAGTAATTAATTTTTACAAAAATATTTATAAAAAATAAAAAAAAAAAACTTACTTTTGTTGCACAGCCTTTATCACAGATGGAGCACTTGAAGTTATCCTCTTTGGTATTATGAGTTCGAATGTGAAGTTCTAGTTCAGATGGACTTGGAAAGATGAGAAAACAGATATTGCATATATTTGCAGCACCACGTAGACCAGCTGAAAAGAAAAAAAAAATGTTTCTTTTAGAAATAACAATAATTAAGAAATTTGCGGTTAAAAGTATCAAATGATCGTTTTCACATTGCACTTGATAACCATCTTGATATTTATACAAAATGGTTTCTAGTAAATAGTTCACTCATTTTCAACTAAATGTAACTCATTTGTGAGTGAGTTTGGAACAAAGTCGTCTAGGTAAGCGGTTCCACTTGGTTTTTGGGAACAATTTTTTTTCTGACCGATAAGTGTTTGTTGTTAAATATTGTCAATAGTTTCTTCTGTCAAATTTTTTTTAAGGTGAACATTTTTGTGAACAAACCTTTTTTTTCAAAATTTAATTTTTTACAAAAACTTTTTCTATTGACCAATTTCTTTTACTTTTTTTTGACCAAATTTTATTCTTCTGGTTTAAAACAATTGCCAATTGGTTGTTCCCCGACAGCTGTTTTTTTTTTAAATCACGCGGTTCAACAAAATTTCCACTTGACCGAAGTTTTGAAAATTTTTTGACAAATTTTGTGTCCAGTTTTCTAAAATAAATTGGTTCAAAGGAATTTCGTTTTCATTTTTTAAACCAGTTTTTTTTTAAAGAAAATCATTTTTTTGAATCCTTTTTTTTTTGAAAAATTTATTTGTAGACGATTTTGTGTTCCCAATTTTTATTTTTATTTATATACCAAAATTCTTTTTAACCTGTAAAGAACTTTTAAGCAAAAACATGGTTTATGGAGCACTTGCTCCAATAAAAAAAAAGTCGGAAGTATTTTCTACAGTAAGTCAATCGTTACTGGAGTAATTGCTCATATAAATAATAACTCAAATATTTACTGGAGTATTTGCTCCAATTCAAAAGGGCAGAGATTCTTTGTTTCAATAGGTCAATCGTTATTGGTCCAAAGGCTGTTGAATCCAGTTATTGATAAGGGGAATATTTTCTTCAATAAGGCAATCGTAATTGGAGTAAACGCTGATTATTTATTACCCAGATATTAATTGGAGTATTTGCTCCAATATTAAAGAAAGAAGAGATTCTCTGTTCCAATAGGTCAATCGTTATTGGTACAAAGGCTGATATAACTGATTCCTAATGCAATTATAGTTCTGTTGATTCCAGTTATTAAAAAGGGGAATATTTTCTAAAATAAGTCAATCGTTATTGGAGTAAACGCTAATTACTTATTACTCAAATATTAATTGGAGTATTTGCTCCTTCAATAATAAGTATATAATAAAATATGGAGGCGGTTATATCTTCGATACCATTTATATTCTTATGACGGCATTTTACACGATTTAAATTCTGAGAATTTAAGGTTTTCGCAAATCAGCGCGAAATATTCGCTCACAATAACGAAAAAACATTTTGTTGCTATTACAGAGAGTTATATATAACGGCAACTCATATTTAAATTAAATCAAACAAAATATTGATCTTCAAAAGCTATATAAAAAATTTTCACGTTTCTAAGAACAAAAATTACAAACCTAAAATATTCTACGATAAAATTATCCTATTAAGACCCCAATAAAATATTTCTACCCATCCCCATATTCTGAAAATAAACGATAAATTTTGAACTCGCTAAAAGTTCCCTGACACATATCACATACACTCTCCGATGACGTCTGTCAAGCCCAACAGCATGTTGTAATAGATTCTCAAACAAGACAGCACGATCAGCATGCCGAACAAAACGTCTTTGCCTACGACTACGCGACTACGCACAACAAACGCAACGCAGTTCCATTTCTAAGTATAAGCGTAAGCGTGTGTAAATGCCCATGCCAATGAACGAAATTAATGATGAACTCTTTTTGTCTGTTACCTTTGACCTAGAGAGCGTAAAGATACCAAATTAGCGCACCAAGTGTGCAAGCATTAACATCACTGATATAAATGTTTGTTGGATACCATAATTCAATTGGACCGATGATGATCGCGCGAACAAAGACCCGCGACAATCATCCTATATGCTCGTGGTATAGAAAAAAAAAAAGATTCCAATTTCCCAAATTAAATCAAAACCAAATGTTTGTGTGTTGTGTGTTGTGTGATGCTGCTGATCGTCTTCTTCGTCGCGTCGTCGCAAAACATCACGAAGCGTTTTTAATTTCTTTTGAATGACATGAATTTATGGCTTACTCAATGGGAAATGGTTAAATTTATAAGAAGAGGAACCTCTTTTACATACCTATTCGAACCGTACACACACGCTGAATATCCATGAGCATTTTTCTGAAGTTCTGAAGTTCTGATATGTGGCGGAGAAGATTTCAATCTCAAAGCATTTAGCATTATAATATGGGCGAATATAGATTTATAGCTTTTTATAGACACTGCATTATGTCATGGTGATTGAGAAAATGACAGATGGAATCTTTTGCAAAAGAGTCTTTTGCTAAATACTTCATCAGAGTTTGTGTTGGGTGTTGACTGAGGCAATCGGAAATGATTGGAATAACAGAAATAATCATTTGCTGGTTGCTTCTGGATGGAGTCTTTTTTGGCGTGGCGGAAGAGTTTTGTGGACTTGTGAATTCTTCTTTGACTTCTGGTAGACATTTTCCAATTTATTGGAATAAATAGACCAACAAATCTGAGATCAAAATTGAATATTTAAATAAATAAATAACTTTAACTGCAGAAACCTGTGTAAATTCTATGGTTTACAGCTTAGATCTTCGTGAATAAAATAAAAATCCCCTATCGGGCGCCATTTCAAGGCATGTGTACATTTGAAAGTTACTTCGACTCATCGAACTGTTGATTTAAATGTGAATTAATATTGTTCTTGCACGGACTGATTTTCATTCTTTTCGATCGCCAGACTATAAGAAAGTAGACATCATTCGTAAGTATTTGGTCTAAAACTCAATTGCTCCCGGGCGCCATTTAAGCATAAAGTCAAAACTAGAAAAAGTATACTTTAAGGCGATTTAACTTTGAGACCAGACGTTGACATGGACAAAATTGTTAAAAGCGAGAAATTTCTTGCACCGTGAAGAGTTCTCGAGAACGCACAACAATTCAATCATAAAATTTGAGATTGGTGATTCGAGAATTGTAAAATTCTTACTGTTTCAAAGAGTTTTGCCAAAACCTTTCCGAAACTTTTGAAAACTATGAGACCAGTGTGCAATATAGCATCCAAATTTGTATTTGTATAAATAGTTTTAACTTTTTTCTTAGAATCAATCTACTTTTCAATTTCTTATAGAAAAAAAAACTGTCTAGATCAATCAAGAATCCTGTCCCGGGCGCCATTTAGCCAGACGAAAAATATTGAGCTCACTTCATTACATGCTATAGTCAAAATATGATCTAATCAATAATATCATTAATAAAGTGTAAACGCTTGCAAGAATAATTACGAAAGCCTGTCCTGGGCGCCATTTAGCCAAAACAATTCAAAATAATTGTGATATGAAAATTATAACTAAATATAGAATGTTTACAAGAGTATATGAAAAATCCTTTCCCGTGCGCCATTCAGCTAAACGACTAAAAAAAATCATTCACACTTCTTCATTAGGGATAAAAAAGAACTCTTTGAAAATTGGTGAAAAAGTTCAGTAAAGATAAATCACAAAAAAAATGTATAAATCAACACAAATTTGTACTCACCAATAATCCCTAACGGGCCGAATGGCAACATCGGAAATTTCGGTGGACTTCTCTGATTTTCCCTAGCCATTAGAAGAAAATTCGGCACCAAACTGACACCAGTATTTTCGGAACTCTTTTCACTATCTGCTGACTTCGCTGACAAATCCATTACACCGTTCTCATCCGAATAACTACCACCCTCCGATTCATCATGACGGTCCTTTTCCTCCCGCCTCTCATCACTGTTCACCTCATTTGGAGACTCTTCCTCACTGACCATCGTGAAATCATCGAAGTCACCCTGAGATGATTCTGACCTCTGACCCGAATACTCTGACTGGGAAAAATCCATATTATCCGATGTACATATCGATCTGGTGGAACTTTGGTCCTCTGCGGCATTGGCCATCTCTATGTACTTCGCTCTGTCGATATTGCCATCTCCGTCATCAAGCGTGTGTATTCTTATATGCTGTTGCAGAATTATTCCATTCGAGAACTTCTGGTGACAAACAGGACACTTGAATTGGCTTCGCATTGGCGGTTTGATTTTGTGTATACTCATGTGTGCCTTGAGATTGCCCTTGGTAGCAAAAGCTCGACCACATATTCGACATCGAAAAGGCCTCTCGCCGGTATGCGTTCTAATGTGCATCTGCAAGGAACTCCGGCAGGACATTACTTTCTGGCAGAATATACACTGATTAGGGTCGGTAAGTTTGTTTTCAATATTGTCCACCAATTGCTGGAGCTTGGATGTTTCCGAGGTCTTGTCAATTTCGATTAGGTCTTCCCAGGACTTGTCTATAAGTCGTTCCATCTGTGCGAGAGAATACTCCGACGGTATCTGTTCGAGACTTGCAGCTGATCCTCGACTCAGCGAAGATCGCCGTGATGTCTTTGACAAATTTTCAGCACCGATTTCTTCAATTGGTGGCCTTGGAGGAGCCGGGGGATGTGAATCTCGTGGTGGGTCTCTAGGACTCGATGGTCGTTTTCGACGATGATGGAGATTGGGTGGAGGGATAAGAATATCGATTTCTTTCTTTGGTTTATCCTCGACAGGAATTATCACAGGATCTTCGTCATCTTCTTTCAAAGGCTTTCGCAGGTCCTGTGCCTCGGTTTGCTGTTGCGGCTGTGGTGGCTTCTTTTCAATTGCTTGGGGAGGTTCTTTATCCTGATTCGGAGAAGAACTCACATGGAATGGAGGCATTTGGACGAATGGTGGGAATGGCAAGCGAATGGATGGATTCCCACATGGAACTGGATACGGAGGCGGAGGAGGAGGATGAGGATATTGCTCCGGATTGCCAGACGGTGGCATCATCATTGGCGGAAATATCTGAGTGTGTCGTTGATAGTGCACCTTCAAGTTGCCCTTTGTCGTGAATTTACTACCACAAACATTACACTGGAAGGGTCTTTCGCCAGTGTGCGATCGCAGGTGGATCTGCAGAGCCGAATAGGAACCAAATATTTTCCCACAGTATTTGCAACGATGCTTGAAGATCTCCCCCCTGCCTTGGCCGTCCTTTCTCGAATAGTCATACTCGTCATTTAGATGATTCGAATGCACGCTCTGTGAGGCTGAGTCTAAGACTTCTTCCGTACGTCGCTGGAGCATTTCCAGACAATTGGGCTCGTTGGGCGGTGGCGGAGGATCATGATTGGTGATGATGCTTGAGGCAAATGATGAACTTATATCGCATAGATGCGGCTGAAATGCTTCCGTACACTCCTGCTTCTCACTCTTGTCCTCCTTCTCTCTGTCCCTTTTCCCCTCAGTCGGCTTCGCCACTTCCTCCTTAATTTCAGTCTTTTCTTTCTCTGGGATTTGATCAGTGCTCTGGCAAGTTATGTCCCCATCATCTTCCTCCTCTTTTATCGTAAGTCTTTCATCCTCGTCACAAACACCACCACCACCACCACCACCAACGTCATCATCATCGTCATCATCGTTGTCAATAACATCGTCCTCTGTTCGGTGCTTTAGCTGCGACTGCAGGTGCTGTATCAGCTGCATCTGCATGAGTTGCTGGCGCTGCACATTGAATATCGTCGATTGCACCACGGCCAGATCACTCACTGCCTCGTCATAGTTCTGGGAGTTGGCTATGGCTGTGGCGGCAAATTGTGCCACAGCCACCTTTGTGTGTTGGAGGGCTTCGAGGGCAACATGGCCGGTGGCCGGGAATCGAGACATCACCGATAGATCCAATGCCTCCTCCTCCTCCTCCTCTTCCACGACGCCGCCATCGCCTTCGTCTTCTTCCTCATCACTTGGGTGTAGGTGTAGGAGTCGCGAGTCTGGACCATCGCTGCCACTGTTGTTATTCCGATCTGGGTCATCTTTGATGGACGATGGCTCTGTGGCGTTACCTCCAGCACCATTGCCACCCCTAGGACCTCGGTAATTAATTCGATTGTGAAAAATGGAACACATCTTGCTATCTATATGCTATTGCTGCTACTTCGCAAGTCTGTAATTGGAAAAGAAAAAAGGAACTCGTTTAGTTTAGTTATAACCCATGGATGCATTTATTCGTAAAATTATATATTAGGTAACGTTAGGTAGGTACCTACTGGAAATAGGTAAGTTATGGACTCATGTTAAGTCCCAATTTCCAAGCATTACGCAGTGTTATGATAAAATACTTTTTGAATATATGAATAGGGTGTCTATGAATAAGTAAACGATAAATGGTGTCGCATATTATTAGGTTACTAATTTTATTATATTTTATTTTTGAATGTTGAAACTGTTTATTTTGTTATATTTTCAGAGGAGTTTTATTGATTGCGAGTTTGACCAAATAAGGTTACTGGTAATTTTCTTCGTTTATTTATATAAATCAGAAAAATGTTATTTTTTTTAACAATCTCACTATTGCTGTATTGTAATTTGAAAATGGTTTATATTTATTTTATATTTGTGTAGAATAATTTACTTATAAGGTAATTTAGTTTTTCATTCATTGTTGTTCTAAAATAATGACAAAAGAGTCAGATACGAAATAACTGAATAAATGTTTCAAACATTATAAGTGTTGTTTAGAACTTTGAGATGTCTAAAGAAATCTTCTGCTCCTCAACTTATAATTAAGTAGGTCGTATACTTAGTACAAAAACTTTTTGAAAAAAAAAAAATCAGTTTGAATCAAAAAACAATTTCTCAATTTTGGACCACTTTCCAGTATTGGATTTTGTAAAATTTTTGCATACATTTTTTGGCACTTCAAATGGAACAAAATTGCGAAGAATTTTGTATGAATCAATTAGTTCAGGTTCAGTTCTTTTATTCTTTATAGGACTTGAATATGTAGTTGGGGAAGCATTTGTTTCCTACCATCATTAGAGTACTTTATAATGGCGATCAACCCCTTGCAGGGTTTCCATCATTTTATTTTAAGAATATCGGGTTTAGCTTCTTCTTGTAATTATTTAGTTTTGTAAATATAAGAAGATAGAAATCGCAATTTTTCTGTTCATCTACATGACATCCTCGAAACTTGGTTCAAATTAATATTCACTTTTTCTCTTCAACTATATAAAGAGTATAAATAGTGGTACATTGAGAAGTACACCCAGGTATTTTTTAATTTGTATAAGTACCCGCCTGAGAAAAAAAAAAAAAAAAAAAAAAAAAAAAAAAAAAAAAAAAAAAAATTCTAGCAGAACATGGTTTCGATCCACGGACCTCTGGGTTATGGGCCCAGCACGCTTCCACTGCGCCACTCTGCTTACATGAAAATTCAATTGAACCACAAGTTTACGCAGGAGGCAAAAAGGACTCAAGATACGACTCATGCATTACATTTTCTTTTCTTTAGTAATTTGTAATTGGGCAAGGAAAAAAAGTTCATTGGTGTACTTGGAATCAGTGAGCATCGAATTGAAAGCTCAAGAAAAATATATTCAAATTCAGATCCTTGAAATATGTATTTATTTTTTACCTGTTTTTACTAAATACCTAATAGGTAAATATTTTTACTTTAACAAATATATTTGCATTCAAAAACATTGATTTTTTAATTTTTATTTTATGGCGCACTGCTCTTACACTCATCGAATCAATTATTTCGAGGTTCGGCACTTTAACTTTACCATATTATGGATATTTTATAACTGCAATAACAATTAAGGTAGCTAGCAATGATTGTTCCCTAAGACATAAATATACCTATTTAAGGTACTTTTTTTAAAACTTAATAACTTCCTAAAATAATAAAATAAACCCGAAATAAATTGCACCAAAAGAAATGGTTTATTCAAGGTTACTTTCCAATTAAATTAAACGAAAAAAAAAATATTCCTGCTATAATTTATTTAAATTTCGCACTAAAACCTATCTATACCGCCATGGCATTATAATAAATCAGACTCATAATTTAAAATGTATTATGTCCTATGCAATTAAGCCCGCTGATACAAATCGAAAAACCAAAGAAATTAGACACACCAACCAGAACTACTATACTTTGAAGGCAATTTTAATATTTTATAATATCATCCACCCACATGCGATTTATATATTTCTAAAATAAGATTGAAACCTGTTGCGACAGATAGAATACTTTAAAAAAAATTAAAGATTTTAAAGACTTTCCATCCACGGCCAGAACTAAGAGCACACACACAGAAAATATTTGCGCCACAAAACGTGCTACGGTGCGGCGGCGTTTATGGGGTTATTTATTATGTTCGAGGCTAAAAGCTAGGTCGATTATTGGGTTTTAGTTAATTTAGAGGAGCAATCAGTTGATCGTTATCATTAGTCGAAGTATTTAAATGAAAAGCGATAGTTAAAAGTTTTTTTTTTTTTTTTTTATTTTAGTATCTTTTGTTTTAATTTTAAGGTATTCCAATTTTATATTTTGAGACATGAATATTCGAGTTTGAGTATATGTTATGTGGGATGGTTTTTTTTATTTTTAAAAAGCTAAAGCTAGAATCATGACCGCAGACCGTGATAAATTTCCATGTCTTGTGATCGCGTGGAAGAGATAAATTCAAATGATGGACATAGTTTTCATCTGTAGAGTTTCTGTTAAACATGAATATTTTGGTGTTTCTGACAATTTGACATAGTTTGGAATTAGTCAGGTGGAAAATACGAAGGTAAATAAAGGGGGATTGATTTCTTTGTTTAATGCTTAAAATTGATGATAAAAAAGCAAAACTCACTGCTAATGCCGGATGATTGAGAAAAGTAGAATTAAAAATAAAATTTTAAAACTTCTTGAATTTGCTAAGTTTTCAAAAATATCAGCGCATCACAAGTTAGTCAAATTTTTAAAATCGAAAAAAAAACAGTGCTTTAACCTAACTCTACTGCGTTTGGCAATTATTTTTTGAGTACAACAATAACGGTTCATGCCATAGTACAAATAAGAATAGGGATCAGTTCTTTTTTATACGAACTAATGGCCAGTTGCACCAATTTCCACTACAATCAGGTTTTGTTAAAATGCTTATGTGTACTCCACTGTTTGTGAACCATCCCTGGACTTCGTCATATTTTTTAAAACTTAACGAAAAAGTTTGACCAGTCCAAGTGAAACAACAATATGAGAAATGTCAAACTTCACTAAAAAGCTCTACCTTACCATACCTACAAATGGCATTTTAGTTTATTGGTTCATTTAATGGCTTTCCGAAATAAATTTGTTTGGTCGAGCGGGTAAATGTCAATTTAAGTTTTATTGAAGCAATAAATATTCAAAAACATTTCATAAATGAAATTTATTTATTTAAGAGTTGAATGCATGGAAAGGGCAAGCAGAATCACTATTACTTCTTCTTTTTTCAACGATTGAATTTTTTTCATTTTTGCGACAAATGAAGGGTGTTTTTTTGGAGGTATAGAACTTTGATAATTGTCTTTATATTGGAAAGATAATTTTTTGGAATTATAATTTAAAATTGATTTCTGGTATAAGATCGCCACGGCTAGCTCAGACGTAATTTTATCTGGAGATCACATTTTCGATCATTTTTTCCAAAATTCGTAGCCGTATATCGGCAATAACGCGACGAATGTCGTCTTTTAAATGGTCGATCATTTCAGTCTTATCGACATATACTAGCGTCTTCACATATCCCCACAGAAAATAGTCTAGTGGCGTTAAATCGTACGATCTTAGAAGCCAATTCTCGGATTTCCTTCCAAACTTTTGCTTCAATAAACCATGAGCTGTGTTACATTCTTGCTGAAACCACAGGTCCTGCACATAATGGTTGTTCAATTGAGGAACAAAAAATCACCAACGGTCACTATTGACTGTAAATTTCTGGCCAGCATCGTGATTCCACCAATTTTTCAATTTTTCGGATGCAACGGTGCCTCAAGTAAGTGAGCTTTATCGCTAAATAAAATTCTCTTAGATATAAAAATCGGGAACAGAACCATGATATTAAATATGGACAATTTTGAAGCGTTGTTCAGGCACCAGTCTATGCATGTTGAAATGCCAAACCAAACTAAATAAAAATCATTTAAATGGCTGCCCGTTTTTAAAAGTTATCCACCCTTAAAGTAGACACCCTTTACTTAGTTATTTTAATAGAATACAAGGTCCATGATTTTTTTTAAATTTTCTAATCCAAATTGTAAATATATAAAACGTGTAGCACACATAAAAGATATTCTTCTTACCATAATCATAACACTTTGATACGAAGCATATTTGTTCAAATTAAACCAATTTGGCGCATTTTAATAGCGCATTTTACTACTTTCAAAATTTCAATATTTTAACTCAAATTTATCTCAAAAACTTTGTTGCATTGCATCAAAAGTGGTCAGTTAGAGATATAAAAAATAATTTAAGATGTCTTCATTCGACTTTTACCAAAAGTAACTGGAACATGTTAATAAATAAAATCAATTTAATTTTTATCTTTTCTCATAACATACTTTCAAATGTTTCTAACGGGGCCCGAAACACCAGACAGACCTTTTATGCGCATAATAATAATATATCCCCTTCTATATGATGACAAACATAAAACTGATATTTATGACACAAAGTGTGAAAAGGCCACAATACTTTATACCTTTATATATTATTAGTAGATATATAAATATATATAAACAAAAAAAAAAAAATAAATAAATAAAATAAAACCTATAACCATATCTCACGTCATAAAAATGCCATAAAAATCAAAACTTAATATACCTTCCAAAAATATAAAAATAAAAAAAAAATTTAAATAAACACTTCTTGTTGGATTTTAATAAACAATATATGGATTAACCGGTTAAATAAAATTTAATTGGAATCAATAAAACTTTCCAAAAATACAAAATACCTTCTGTTACTATATGGCTACATAAGAAATATTCGTTGAAGAACAAAAAAATTCATATACCTACCTTTATACACCTAATCAAAAGCCAATAACTAAAAAAATGTTTTCCAGATTTTGCATGTTTTTAACTTTTATTTAGTGTTTTTAATTATTGACTATATAGTCAGTTTTATGACTTACTTTATGATGCAAACATAATTATCAAGCAAAAATTAAACAACTTTATTTTAATTTCAGAAGAATTATATACAAATTATTCAATTCAAAGTCATGTTTTTGTGAATATTATAGAGCACGAGCAACTCAAATATCAATTAGATGCTGTTCTAACACGAAACGGTATCAAGGACGAATGCAGCCATTGGGGCGGATAAGGAATGGGGTCATCAATATGGAATTTAGACGAAAATTTCAAATCTGTGTATGATATAAGGTCTTTAAGCCAAAAGTTGTCAAATACTTTTGAATCTGTAAAAATCGGTTTCACTTATATTTTCTGAAAAATTTACCGGCGATTTGTCTTCGGACCTAAATATTTCCGTGAGTTTTCCTTTCGGGGGCAAAGGGACTAATAGGTCCCATGTTGTACGACTCTTGCAGATATATATCAGATTACTCCAACTCTTCCACAGTTGTGTTGATTCCTCTTCGAAAATTCCGCCCCGAGTGCTTCTAAGTCGGCCCGCTCGTCTGCCTGCTTGCGTGAAGCGGTTCCATTGCATCACTTAACTCGCAATTCTTGACCAATCCACTGCCACTTACGTCTTCGTATGATAGAGTGAATGCGTCCTTGATATGTTTCCGAAGTTCATCATTAGGGAAACGGTTGGGCCAAAAAATCATCAAGATGCTTACGAATGCGTGAAGCTTTATTATGACAGTAGATATAAATTTCCAATTGCTGCATCCATTAAACACGGATTCAACATTAGAGGGGAACAATCGCAGCATTATTCTTTATTCTTTAAGCTTATAGAGTTGTTTCTCTATATTTTGCACAGGTTTCTGAACATCTAGTTCGATTCCGCCGATACAATACATCACTTATCACCAACAGAAACAGAAACAGTATTGGTGACAATATACAGCCTTGTCTAACCCCATTTTGAATTTCAAATTTATGCAGAACATGACATTTGGATCCATGGTATAGCCTTGATTCGGAGAAGGTAACATTCCTTCCACTGACTTGGTTTGGTTTGAAGATGAGAATCATGAGTAATCTTAACCCAATATCTTCTAGAAATCAGAGGGTATTTCGTCTAGCCTAATCGCCTTTTCAATAACTTCTTCGACTGTGATATCGACCATTTTTTCATTGTTATATGCAGTTGTTTGGCCTTAAGCATTGTTGAACGAATCTTCAGAGAATTTTCTCTTATCTGTGCTGCAATTTTGAAAAAAGTTGCACCCCTGTTCAAGTTAGGAAGTCCCATTTACATTCCTTCCAGATCTCAAAACATGTTCTCCGGTTTCTCTGCTTGAATTTTTTGCTCTTTTTCATCTTCCGCAATTTCGTTTTCTGAAGACAAATCTAGAGGTCTCTGTTTATTAAATTGCCTTCTTTGTCTTGATACAAATTTTGTCCAGCTAAAAAGGTTGTTCCTGAGTAATCGCGGCTCCCGAAATCACTTTGCAATAATTCATTTGCGGCTCAGGAAAGTGGCAAGAAATTCGAAATTTTAATACAAATATCATAGTTCTGTATATTATGAATTATTTTGAATAAAACATGTGTTTGCTGTGTTGATTCCTAAGTTATGTCTTCCTTCCCTGTAAGGCCAGGAAACTGTAAGATCTAACCTATAAATATCGTAATCTCTGTCATTTAATACGTGTTTTTTAAACAAAACTTGAGTGTTGCTGACAACCTACTAATGTATAGCTCATCTCCTTTCAATTAAAAAACATTTTTGTGTTTTGACTCCAGGAGCATATTCAGAATCATCAGCATCAACGAAAACAAAAAAAAAAAAAAATAATCGAGATAAAAAAAAATGATAAAGAACACAAGGAGAGGAAACTTTTTTTGATCTATAAATGAGCAACTAATTTGTATCTAAATTGAGAACTTTCTTAAAAGGCCTTCCAAAACATAAAACACAGCTTCTTCTATTTTCGGTGTGAACTTTTTCGTTTTTAAGGAAGATTGTTTGGCTTGGTGTATTTATAAACTTATATTGTAACATTTCAAAACATAAGCACAAAATAGGACAAACCATTCATGGAAAAAAAAGCCTGATGCCCCTCATTCCCCCTCCAGTGCTGACTGTGGTGTCGGTATGGTAGAAATATTTTAAATAATCATTTAAAATGAAACAAACAAAACAAAAAATTGACTTTGGCACATGCTTTCAGAGCTCAATTCAAGTGTGTTCCACGATGACACCTGTCATCGTAATTGTACCCGGGGGAGAGAAATAATTTTGACTAAGAAATGTCAAACATGACAACACACACATCACACATGAAATGAAATGAAAGCCAGCGAGGTGTGTGTGTATATTATAAAAGTCATTTGCAAGATCGTTTCGAAATGGAGTGCTTCCGGTTAGGTTATTAGGTAAAAATACTTTAAGATAATTCATTTCAAAGTTGCGCCCTTAGGGTGGATGCAGAATTATTGTATTTGTATGCCTACCTTATGGGGAGTAATGCTACATGTGTTTTTTTTTTACTTTTGGAAGCTGTTTCTTTGATGAATTCGGTATACCAAAGTAAGAGTGAAAATTAGAAAGTACTTCTATATGAATTTTTAAATTGAACAACTGACGGTCTTTATTATTATTCATGTTTTTAAAATCTAACAGGTGGGTAAGTATGGACTTTTAGAAAATTTCGAAATGCTAAATGAAGAACAACAATTGAATTTTAATGGCAAAATGGAGTTTATAAAAATCGGCATAATCACAAATTACCCTTTATACTTAAGTAAGTTTGGTAGAAAATGCTATAGAGAGGGAAAATTGTATTTCCAGAAGATGAAGAAACTTTAACTAAACGACCCACAGTGGAACGATTCATTTTATTTGATAAATTTTTTCCTCTTTCCAACGCCATTTAGTCTTGTCAACTAATATTTCTCGTCTCGGCACCAACACAATATTTTTTCGCTCACATCTGACATACCGAGACTCTCGCTAAGTGTCGGTCTAAAAAAAAATGTTCTTGTCTTGGATGCATAAACAATACTCACATATTGGTCTCGTCTTGTTTTTCGAGACGTGTAGGTATTGGTTTCGTGGCCAGCCCTATTGGTGATGTAAGCCAAGGAAAAGTATTTAGTCCTATTTTATCTACTAAGGTACTTAATCAGTTATTTTTTATCATTTCACTTATTAAGTTACCTCATCAAAAATTTACAATCTTCTGTGACTTGTGCACTTGTGCAGGCCTTACTTTCAAATTCGAAATGTCAAAGGTAGTTCTAAGTTGTTGTAAAGCTGAAAAACTAACCAAAAATGGTTTTACGCGATAGGGGTCATAACTCTTCTATTTTACTGCTTTTGGCTTGTTGCTTGTTGGCTTGTTCAGAAAACGTGAGCACTAGGAGTTTGTGCACCTCCTTTCTTGGCACGCATAAGAATGGAAAAAAATTCTGTAACATTTTTAACATCTTTAGGGCATCTTCTTTATACATGACAGTATAGCATCTTCATGCTGTATTTTTTCTAGGAAGACATTTTTAATGTCACGGTCCTCGCTATATGCACGCTCATTTATTAAGGAAGATGGTATATATAAAAACTTTAGGAAGAGCAGCATCACCAGTTGTCTTGTATGTCAAAGCAGTTATCGCTAAACCTGAGGAGATTTAATATTTCTGTATTTTGTGGAGAACGCTACACAGCATATTTGGGGTTGTGTGGACAGTTCTTCACCTATTCTGTCTGGGTTGGTCAATAGGATCCATTAGGTACTGTTTTTGCAAATCCACATTTGGGATTTAGAAACTTCATCCGAAAAAATTATCAATTTCGCAACTGAAATAGTGAAAAATTCGTAGGAAAGAAAGAACATAAACATAAACTTAAACTTAAACATTCAAAGTACTTCACGCTTCATAAGGAGCTTCAATTTGTAGTGCTTGTACATCTAAATACTTACTCATATGGCATTTGGTATACATAATTCGCCAAATTTTGAACTCAGTAAGTATGTCAACAAGCAAATGGTGGATGCTTCCAACGGGGCACAAGGGACGAGACAGATGGGAAGGCATCTTCACCGTTTTTATTCAAAAACATAACATGGAAGATTCTATGAACTTCTTCAGAATAAAGTACTGTTACGAAATTAAGTTGAATACAAATTTTCATCTATTCCTATTCAATTGCATCGAGAACATTCTAAAAATTGAAGAAATAATAATTTATTTATATTCCACAGACACTTCTCCATAAATGTACAAATAATTTTTAAAAAAATGGTATACTTGCATCTTCTATAAATTTCCTAAAGCCATTTTATTTCGAAGATGAATGGGCTATCAATTTCAATCAATCCATTCCCTTTTCTATAAACCAATTAATTTAAAATTCTTATGATGAAAAATCAAAGAAACATTTCGATTGAATTAAAAAAAAAAAAAAAACAACAACAAAACATTCCACACACAAAATAATCCACTAAAAACGCAATTTAATTGAAAACGAACTCGCGTCGATAATGGTGTTGTGAATTAATCAGCCAAAAATAAAATTAATTTTACTTTATTAATCCGAGAAGAAAAAAAATGGTTGTTTTCCCAACAACAACAAAATCGGAAGGCTGGATCATAAACTTTACCAAAAGACTGTTTGCCGTAGATGATGGTGATATGGCGGGAGGGAAATAAATTTCATAGCGCCAAGATGGGATTGCTTTATGAATATATCTTCAGCAAGCCAATTATTTGAATTTATGCACACACAAGATGTAGATTCATGGATGAATGTGAGATACATAAAAGTATGCCTATACCTTACTTGCTGTTGACTTGTAATATGCATAGAACGAAGAAATCTTATGAAAGACTATATAGATTTAGCGGCGTTTAAGATTTACCATCAGACTTGTTTCAGTTTTCCATCCAAGGAACAACGCCATACACCACCACACTTCCACAACAGAAAAAAAAATTCCAATATCTTATGGAGAGCATCATCATCTCACCCCCAATGGTTTTCTTCGTTCGTCCGGTGAAGATTTCCAATTTGGAAAATCCATGTTTCCGAAAGGTGATTGCTGAGACTCTTTAGAAGAATACCGCACTTGTTTATGTATTGTATACAAAGAACACCCATTTACCGTTAGTTATGGATCTTCTATTTGACTTTTGTAATTCATGTGTGAATGTGCGCGATATAGAAATTCTTGGAGATGGATTGCCAGGGATTAATTTGATTTGAAGTTTTCGATTTGATGGACATAATATTGCAAGGGCAATGCAGTGCGGTGCGGTGCGGTAGGTGATGGGTGAACGATGAGTTCATTAAACTTTTTGACGGATGAATGATTTCATGAAAATGATGTTGTTCATGTTTTGATTTGAAAGAATATTTTTGTGGTTAAAGGCGCTGTCATAACTTTATGTTGAATAAATAAAAAAAAATTGTAAATAAATTAAATTAACAAAATTCTTTGTTTGAAATATAATTTTTCGTTATTTGTGTGTCTCTGTGACCTTGTTCAAATTACCTAAGCTACTTTAAGTTGGCAACACTTTTTAACTGACAGCTATTTTAATTTTAACAGCTGTCAAGTTTAGTACTGGTTTGGCATAACCGATAACCTAGCAAGGCGTAAATTAGGTGAATGGACGAATCAAAGCAAGATTGCAGTTGATCCCAATTTTCAAAGGTACCTACGTCAATAAGCAGAACTGCCGTAAAACTGAAGTAATTCCTCAAGTGTAAGTACATTGGAACACAGTTACATCCAGAAAAACTGGCTGTTCGGTGTGTTTTACGGGTTGGTGAAATCATTGGTCTTCGTTAAAAACTTTGCTAGCCAGAGCGTTGCGTTGCCTCCCAGATCTTGCGATTTAACGCCGCTAGGTGGGGATATATGAAGTCGCTTGTCTACATCGATAAGCGCCCGAAACGATCGACCAGTTGGAGGAAAACAATCGCAGCGTTACTGCCGATATACGATAGGTATGTAACAAAAATCATATTTAAATTATAATGCCAAAAAATTGTCAATTTTAAAAATTCATCTTTGTTTTATTCCATTTCAAAGTTTTATACTTTTAAAAAAACACCTTTATTTCTCCAAACATTATCTCTTTTTCCTCAGCAAACATTAATTAATATAAACAATTTCGGGTAGTTTTTTTCTTATCAAAACGATTTACGTCGAATTTGCGTGCATTATTTTTAGCATTAATTATGCACAATGCACCCAACAAGAATAAGAATAACAACCCGAAAGAAGATGGGAAGCAAAAACAAAAATTAAAAGAGAAACAACGATGCGATTATATCCCTAATGTCGTGCATCGAGACATAACCAGATTTACATTCCAGGGATTTACTGCCCTCGGCGATTTTTTTAACATGTTTATAGGTAGGTATGTAGGCATTAAATTTATATAGGTGGCATTTAAAGGTGTGTAAAATATAAGGACAACATTGTGAGTATGTTATTATAAGTGCAAGCAGCCGTTATGTAAGTACATAGATGTAAAACCTGATTTTTAAATTTTTATATAAAATCAAATCAAATAAATGAAACAAAAGTTATTTATGAGAATATGAGAAACAAGAAGAAAAATCTGATGAGTTTTTAATGCAGTTAACACGTGCTCAAAAAGGATACCTACCTATATGGTTTTTATTTCTTCCATTTTTTTTATGTTTATGGGGTGGTCACTCTTAATATGCGGTTTACTAATTTTTTGACAGAAATCAAAATTTTTGTATATTTTTCCTCTATGAAAAAATTGAGCTCTAACTGTTTTTCACTTCAAACTAACAGTTGGTAAATTGTGATAGAAGAAGCTTCTGTATCAAAAAACTCAGAAGAAAAAAGCTTTATATGAACAAAAAACCTCTAAAAAGGTTTTTTTTTCGGCAAAGGGTAGATTTTTTTGGTTAAAAACGTTTTGACAATTTTTGCGTTTAAAAGTGATTGTGAATAAATTATTAAAAAAAATTGATTTTCGGCACTTTATGGATATGATATTTCTCTCTCAGTCTGGTTGCATCGACTTGTGTATGTCTGTTTCAAGTTAAAGCTCTGACAAGGTTTCTGTCCCTTGCATTATGAATGAGGCCGTGAGAGCAATAGTGGCGACCCCATAAAACTCACTTTAGAGTTAGGTACGAGAGATTTAAGAAACAAGGTTTCTTTAAACATTTTTTGTATTTTCCCTTTGACATTTTTGATTAATCTAAAAACGTAGAAGAGTTTGAATAAGGACATACTTTGTAGGGCAAGCTTATTTTTTTTTTTAATTCAACATTATTTTTGAAAAGAATTGGGTTACGCCACTATTGCACTGACGGCCTCCATCTGAGAGCAATATGCGTATGGTTACCATTTGCCTAGGTATGTTGATTAGTAAAACTTATAATGAATTAAAACACCTATCACAGAACTATTTTTGTAATGAAAATGATCACGAAACACACTTTTAATGTTTTAACTTAGGTACTTACTTACTGATAAAGTTTTCTTAGTAACTACCTACAATTTTTATGAAATATTAAAAAAAACAGTTTTTTTTGCGAAGCCAATACCTACATAATTGTTAAACTATTTTTTAAAATTTTGAATAAATAAAAAGATATGAACTGTTGAACATTAAGATGGATTTTTTGACAAAATTATAATTCAGAGATAAAAAATAGTTACGGGTTTATTTTTCATAGCGAATAATGAGCTAAGCTAAGAGGCTGTCATATTTTCGTATTCAAAAAAAGTTAAATCTATGAGGACTTTAAAAAATAAAATAAAAAAAAAAAATATTATACCAACCTATACTGTTTTTATTTGCAACTTTAGGTAAAGTAGTACCTACCTAGGGCAAATTTTGGACTCGTTTAAAAATTCGTATACTCGAAATTTTTATCAAACTTTACACAAATTATGATAGGGAAGTTGAAAAAAGTGGGTCTCTCAATTCTGTCTGTATGTCTGTCCGTTCAGCTTTAACCTAAAGTGGATGGATTTTCTTGAAACTTGGTGCAGGTATCTATAGTGTTTTTAGTACGTGTAACTACACTTTGGATTTTTTTTTAAAGACAATTTTGTGTCATAAATTTTAGTGGCCTTTTAAGAAAACCCGAATTTTCTCGAAAATACAATAAATTCTCAATAAATTTAAATAGGTAAGTCATTGGCTACATTTTAATGAAAGAAAAAATTCCAAAATTTTAGAGGTAACGTTACCTGGGGCCAATTTCACAGAACATACATCACATACAATGTATGATTCACATCAGTGTAAATTTGCAATAAAAAACTAAACTATTTGCACTGAGTTGTCTGTAGTCAATTTTGGCAATCATACATTGTATGATGTAAAATCTGTGAAATAGGCCCCTGGGGTTCATCAAAAACGGTTCAAAAAAGATTCATCTGACTGTCGACCAAAAAAACTTTTAAACATTTTTTTTAAAATTTGGTACAAAACAGTTCAATCAATCTTCATTAGCCAACAAATATTACAAATGAGGGAGGATCATTGAATAATGAACTTTTGAGAGCTTGGTGAATATCGGCCATTTTAGATAATGAGCAATAACATTTTCCCCATTGTTCTAATACGAAGTTCTTCTTGGATTAAAACCATAGAGAAATCTTTTTATTTTTTTTTTCTATTTTATGAGTTTCTTGAGCCGAGAAACCAATGAATGCTGCCATTAACTACCTAGTTAATCTCGGAAAGTTGCTTCAAATACAAAGATTCCCGGCTCTTATTAGTTAATGTCCACATTAACTATGTAAATTGGTAATCAGGGAGTCTGTCAGATTCACCAATTTTTCTTGGCTGATTTTATTGGCTCGTTGCAAACTAGCTACATTATCATAGAGATTTCTTCCGAGAGTCTCGGTGCTTGTTTCCATTGAAGAAAATCATTCGAAACATTTAAAACATACATAGATAAAATTGAATAAGTATTTCAAGTAAATATTGAAGAGTCTCTTGAAAACAATTTTTCTTTTCTTAAAAAATATGTAGGTATTAATGGAAAAAAAATCTAAGTTGATACCTACCAAGACGAGGAACGAGACGGGACCGAGTCTATATCTACTAAAATGTTTAAATACCTATTGACTGCTTAAGTCTCGGTCTCGTCTCATGACCGCATCTCTTAGCAGTTTATCGCTTACAAATTTATTATACCTAATGTTTCTTCCGAAATTTGACAACAACAAGCTAAATAGAGTCTCTTTAAAATTGTCTTAATACTTTGACAATTCAATGCATACCAAGAAAAAAATTGGGAAACGGTGGATAAGGGTTTTTCATTTAATTTTTCATTAGACACTAAAGGCGAAGAAATTATAAGAAAAAATGGAGACAATTTCACTTTTTAACCGTGTTTGATGTGATTTCAATATTTCGTTGGAAAACTTTGGTTGTAAACCTTAGCACTGAGTAGATACCCGCTGCTTTCAACTGTCTTTAACTAAAGGAAACAAAAAGTATGGCATTCATTCACTTTGCCACAAACTAAACAATTCCTTTACCACAAAGTACCTACCTACCTATAGGTAATTGCGTTCAAACCGTTTGCCACAAACACAAACACGAAAACCCAATTTTCGTTTGCAAAAACCGATAAATTATTAATTGCTGCAAAGATATTAGATGATTTGTTCTTAAGGAAATAAATGCAATATTTTTCCATTGAATGCATTCTTTTCCAAATTTAATCAATTCGTTTTTCTCAATAAATTCACCCTTTGCCAAATTGAATTCAATATTTTGTAAATCAAATTCAAATTCATAGATGAATTCAATTTTCAAGAGTCAGAATATATTTTCCTAAAGTTAATTCAATTTGCAAAAGGAATACAGTGAAAACTCTAAAAAGTGAACACTCATAGTCCCCAAATTTTTGTCCGTTTATTATACAGTGTCCGTTTATAGGAAAGTAATTTGTATGAGATTTTCGAAAAAGAAGTTCATTCCCGAAAATGTGTCCGCTTATTGGAGCTGTCCGCAATTAGAGCTTTGTAGTTTAATTTGCAAAATAATAAAAAAAAAATGGTACAGTTAGGTACCTAGGTAATTAAATATAGAGTTGCTGGAAATGAATTTCAGAAATTCGTCAGGAAATGAAGAATACGTTTGAGTTATTTTTTGTTTTCAGCAAACGATTCGTTCTCTCTTTAATACAATTTTTTATAGTCTACAAACTATCTATCTTACCTATTTGTACCTACCTATTTAGACAGGTACCTATAATTAGGTAAAATTTGTACCTTTAGCCTAGGGGTAATCTGAAATACCTAATTAAACACTTTAATAGATACGTACCTTCCGAATAATCTCAGCTACTATCCATTAAATTGTATTGAATTTGTATCTCTTTCACCTTCCAAATTCAAGATTTTTCTATCTAAAACAGTTGATTCGTTTTTTATTTTAAAAATTCACATTCGCACGCATTAAAGTTCATTCGTTTTATTTTTTACCGTCGGCACTTTGGTGATGGCAATTTTTTGTTTCTTCTAAAATTGCAAATCAACGACTACCGTTAACAATTTATCGCATTTCACTTAATTTATCATTTGTTTAACACCTATATTTATAACAAAGACAAAAATCACACATCATTAAAAATCCGCCAGCAATTATTGTTCCGAAAATATAAAACATCATAAACGATTGTCAAAATTGATTCTAAATCACACATTATCAAAAAAAAAAAAAACTAGAAACTATTTTACAACCAACTTGCAACTTTTTTGAAAAAAAAAATAAATTAGGATATTCTCATTCACCTACTTAAAATTAAACACGACGACGTTAACGAGACGACAAAAGAGATTTTTTGCACAATAACAGTAATTATTATTATTATATTCTTCATCTGTGCATTTGTAATATAATAATCAAACGGACAAGTAGTTAAAAAAGTCACCACCTTCTGTTATAGTCATCCTTATTTGGATATAAAAAAATACTAAAAATTTCCTCTTTGCGAAAATACCAAAATACTCGTATCCTGAAATTGCTTGCTATAGAGAGATACACTTAAACCAGTGGATGGAAGTACATTTGGTTGGATTCGTAGAGGTATACCTACTCTCATTCGTTCCTGCTGTGCTGGTGCTGCTCGTTTTTACTATAAATGAGAAAGAGCGCACCATAGAACAACACCACCAACGAACGAACGAACGAACGAGCAACGAATCTCCTTATTGTGCTTTATTGAGTACTTTGCCAAGCGATGGATATTCCGAGATATGGATGGATATATGGAATTTCGCTATTTTCCAACAATACAATACACAAAAAAAAGAACACATACACGAACACGTTTTATTATATCAAAGCCTCCCAAATCCAACAACAAAACCAAAGCCGATGATGATGATGAGAGCGAGAGCGGACCAAAAAAATAAAATAGATAACTATCTATAGGTAAATTGGTAGCTAGCTAACCTACCCCCCTCAACAACAAAACAAAAAAAAAAAGGAAAAGATTTTCTATTTGTGTCTCTAAATTCGAATAAGGGAGAACTTCTGGAGTCACAGTCGCTCACCGGGTGGCGGGATAGCCGATGGTTTTTTTTTTTTTTTTGCGACTTTAGCAGGGATTCAAAAATTACTCCTTCGAAGAGAAGAATATTACACGGGACAAAGTTTGAGGCAGACACTCGGCCGCGTCGCAAACTGGCAGCGGCAGGTGGAGCAGGATGAGAACGTCGTCGTCGTAGTTCGTCTCGCGTCTCCTCTACAGTCTACACACACTAGAGCCAGCGAGCGCATTCGTGTATAGTGTTATCCGAGAATCGAGCGAGACACTCTTTTTGAGTGACTGTCGAGAATTAAACTGTATCTACACACACGCCACGTATATATAAACAAAACACAAAAAAAAAAAGAACTACACCAACAACAACACAGTTACATAGCGGGTTTTCGAGATGCGAGGCGAGATCCCAAAGCCAGAGCCTGAGCCAGTAGTCAAAGGATGCGCGTTCACGTTCGCAGCAAAACGAGGATACACGATGATGACAACAGAACACAAAGCGGCGGCCACGAGTATTATTCTCATGCTCATTCTCTCTCCAACCGTACTTTGCACACAACTAACCCAAACGCGCGCAAGTCTGATGTGTGCTCTTCTCGTATTAGCGACAGCTAGCGGAGCTGCGGCCAAGGATTTTTCATTCTGTTAGTTTCCCTCTTTTGTGCAAAAATCAAAAAACAAACAAACCATCCTACCACCTTCAAGATAAATGTCGTCGTCGTCGTCGTGCTTGTTTGTTGTGTTGTTCTTGTTGATGCTTTTGAGGGGGGAGAAATCGGACAAAAACGTCAAGTGTGCAACGGCAACCCAAACAGCATGGGGGCTAAATTTGTTGTCATTTTTCTATCGGCAACCAAACGGGAAGATAAGTTCCATTGTTGCAGTGGTGCGCGCATACAATAACTGCCATACCATTGCACGAGCCGGCAACGCAGTTCAGCTAACAGGTAGACAACACTTAGACCTATAGCGCTATTATCGCGTGACAAAAGTCGCTATCTTCATACCAAACTCAGCTGAGATACAGTGCTTACATTTTCATCTCATAAAAGTGGTGAGAACCTGCATATTTTCAGCTTCTAGCAGCCGATGAAAATCAGCCAGCATCTTACCATTTACATATCAATTTAGTTTTGATAAAAAAAAACACAAATCGAATTGTGTATCTTTGAGATAAAAATTTTCGAACTTTGATTAAAGAGAACTACATCAAACATCTCATAAGAGATGCAAGGAGTAAGAGAGTGTGGTGAATTTCGAAGTTCGAACAGTATAAGAGTTTTATTTTTGTATATATTTTTCGAAATTCGGCAAATGACTCTATAGATCTCTTTCTATTTTATCGCCCTTCTCATTTGAGTTGAATTTTTCTAGACATCTCTTTTTCCTCATCCCCACCACTTTTTTCTGTAAAAAAAAAAAAAAAAAAAAAAAAATTAAACGAAAAAAAAAGTATCTCAAACACAATCAAAAAGTATCTTTCACTTGTATAAGTCGACCGGCTCCGTTTTGCTGGCAAGTCGAAGTCAGTTTTCATATTCTTTGAAAAAATTATGACAAGGTTAGGCGGAGCGAATTTTTTTTTGTTTGCTTTTTCTTAATTTTGTTGGTGTTTTGGATGAGTTTTTTTTTTTTTTGAGTGCTGAGCTGTATACACTTGCCGCCCTTTACTTTTTTTCCTCTCAGGTTATCATATTTTCGGCAACAATTTTTATATACCTATGGACGTTGATATTGTATAAGTGTGTGTTTGGATATCTTGCTTTCTATTTGGTGAACACAAAACAAAAAAAAAAATTTCCATCTCTCTATATTTTCATAATTTTATATCATTTTCCATCCCTCGTTTGAGTAAAAAAAAAACCTGATAAAGTATAATTTTTGAAGAGAGTGTGAGATGCGGGTAGGTAGGTATACATAGCGACGGCAAAACTGAATATGAGAATATTATACATAAATTTTATTTACTTAACTTTACCTAAGTAAAGTAGATAGGTATACCTGGATATATGTACCTGGGTACATCATAGGTATATTTATCAAAATTATTATGATGAAGCATTTTGAGTGGCTCTTTGGTTCAGTGTGGGTTATGGCTAGGTGGGTAGGTATTTGGGGTGGATGTTTAAATAGGTGTTTCTACTGTATTATGTATTTATGACACACCTAAGAACTATCTACATACCTATGTACCTAGGTAATACTTTTATATAAGTCATCTTTATATTTTTCTATATTTTTGTTACATAATAATAAAGGGAATTGGGTATATAAGTAAGTAAGTAGAATTGTAACCAAGTTATGGCAAGATTACTTATCTTAAGTAGGTACCTATCTTGCGTAACTTTATGAATTAGGTAGAATTTGACGTCTATCTATTTAATAAAAAATGACATTTAAAAGAGCTCTATTAAAAAAAAACGGAACCAAAGTTGGCAAATAAAATTACTTATGTAGGTAAGTAGGTATAAGGATGAGAGCGAGAGCTAAAATTGCTCCGATTAAAATTCAATAAAAAAAATTCTAGGTACCTACCTACCAACCTAGGTAAGGTAGGTAGGTAAGGTAGGTATACATATTTGAAGATTTGCCTTCTTACCTAAGTTGAGCTTTATTTCTAAAACTTATTCTATCAACATTATTTCTTATAAGTTTGTAGGTTTTTGACACCTCGCCAGAAAGGTTATAGGAGTGTTATAGAAACGAAAATTTTTTTATCTTAAATGGAACGATGAGCGATTTACCTCCAAAAACTTGCCAGGTAGGTATACATAAGAAGCTATGTAGGTACCTACCTTACCTACCTACAGCTGAGTGAAATAAGACGTGTGAAGCAAGTTTTGCGATTAATTTTGTTGGGCGCAAAATGGCCGTGAGTATTGTTTCATTATGTACCTACCTACCTAAATGAAATAAGGCCGCAATTGAAAAATGAAGCAAACTTTTTGTCTGGATTTCATTTTTTGATCATGTTTTTTTTCCGAGATAAAATAAGTAAGCGTGGCATAATTTAATTTTTCAATTTTCGCCCTTATTTCATTTTGCGATCGCGAGCTTATTTTCCATCACCCTAAGTAAGTAATACTTGCCAACACCAAGACAGGTTATGGAAGTGCTATTTAAACAAACATCTCTAATTTTACCAAAATCGGAAGCAATTTAATTTTAGTTGGATGAGGAACCAGACCTCTTGATTTAAAAACAAAGCCAAATTTAGCTTCGTATGCAGTAAGGGGTATTCGTGTCGGTACCTATTTGTAGACTTTTTCCAAAAAAACTTAGGTAGGTACTTTACATTTTCATCTGACAGGTAGCTACAAAATGAACTTCAAAAGTCATGAATACAGTAAAGGGTTAAAGAAGACCTGTGGTAGGTAGGTACCTATCTACCTACCTATGTCTAGCTAAAGCTTTGATTCGTAGATACTTTAAAAAATACTATGGAAGTTAACGCTCTAAACTAAAAAAAAATAAACAATTTAGGAATTTTAATCAAATAAAAAATGCGTATACGCCCTAGTGCACAATGATTTCGTTCGAATGACATAAGATTACCTGAACAAACAAAATATGGAAATTTAGTAAAATAGGTAGGTATCGACAAATGAAAAAGTAGGTAGGTAGTTGCATAACTCGCTACGTCCTGGTGAAAATAGTGTCTTCCACTCAATCGATTTTGATAAAACTTGTAGGTATTAGGTAGGTAATCATAATCAGAAGTGGTATGAGAATTTTTCCGTCAACTTGCAAAAGTATTCGTACTTTTTTAATAAATTTATTTTACCCTCAAAAATTAACTAAGACTTCGTTTGTGTCCTTTGACAATTTTATAGAAATTTTTATATTTTTAAAATTTTTCACTTCAAAGATTTTCAAGACAATGGGCGCATTCACAAAGCTAGTGGCTACGTAGTCGAAATTCAACTAGATTTGTGAATGCAAAACTTCACTACAAAGCTAACCAATCCTGAGCTGTCATATTAATGACAGATGCAAAAGCAAACAAACGCAAAATCGAAAACATTTGAGAAAGTTTTGAGAATTTTAAACAATATTTTTAAATTAAATAAAAACAAATAAAAAAAAATTAGATATAGGTACCTATATGAATAAGTATGAGCGATTCGGAAGAAGATGAAGTCATAGGTATGTAAATTTTTTCAACAGCTGATTGTGAAACGTCAAAATCAGTGCCAACTAACTTTTTTGCCGAAATTTTTACGCTACGTCGTCGGAGGGGAAATTTCAAATACTTTTGTAGTTAGATTTAGCCACTAGCTTTGTGAATGCGCCCAATAAATTTTTTCTTCGATATTATTTAATGTGATAAAAAAAAACTTGAAAAAGTCTGAAAATGACCGGTGTTCATATTAGAGTCCTACGTTTTATTTTCGACGTTTCAGTAATCATATCAGACGACCCTGAGTGAAAACGAGATGTAGGTAACTGGTCAAAAGCGTGCACAGAATTTTTTCTAGGGGAAGTTATGTTTTTAAGGTGAGACAAACTCCAATAGAAAAAAGTCATGAATATAGCCGTATTTTTCAAAAGTCATTAAAAACTGAAAAATATTTTGGGAACGTGGAACTTGTCATAGTAAAGGGAGGACAACTGTCAGTAGTCTACTGCTGCGGAATACTATAGGTACATAGAATATGAATGTTATCTTGTTTTAATAAAAGGAAAGATTAAAAAGTCTTCTTATAAGATTAAAGAATATGCAGAAATATAATAACAAAGTAGGTAAGTAGACACACTGTGCTACAATTAAAATTTTTTTTTAATTTACAAAGCGAGCTATAGTAGAAGTTGTGGGTATGACATTATTTAACACCACTTGAAAATGTTTATGAATTCTTTAAATTGCAATTTATCTAAAAAAATCTTTTTACTGTTTTTTGGCGTTAACGATTTTTACTCGGTAATTTTTTCAACCAATTTTATATTTTTTTAAATTTTCGAAAAAAATAATGTAGCCACTATTCTTTAAACTTAAATCTATTCATAATGTATTTCCCTTATGTTAATTTTTCACATGTACATACCTTATTTACACGTAGGTATTAAATAAATTTTTTTTTTTAATTATTTTTGAAATTTTAAAGGTTAAAAAGTCATTTGCAAGAAAATTTTATAGAATGTTTTAAAGAAGCGAAATTTCCTTCTGGTTAGACACAAATCTTGTCTACAGTAGGTAAGTTTTTTCCTGTATATAGGTAATATGTAAGTACAAATGTAGCTATTCATTTGATTTAACATCAAAAAAACATTTCCCACAGAATAATTTAAAGGGACTTTGTCAAACGAAAATGCAAATTATATCCATCTGATTGCATCTCAGCCGATATAATCCAAATCTTAAAATTATATCAAAATTTAAGAAATATAATAAAACATATTTCCACCATTAAAAATCAAAAAATTTTCCTTTTCCTTATCCTTGCCAATAATACAAAACTCGAATATCTCTTCTTCTTAATATATACAAATGCATGCGACAAAATCCTAAACAAATAGGTACACAAAAAAATCGCATCCTTATTCCTGATATTTATTAGGGCGCGTAGTATAACATCAAATGCGAAATTAAGAAGATCAAAGATCAGCTTAGATACGCAGATGAAAAAATAATAGGTAACAAGGACATTTTTTTCTTGTAGGTATGATTGTTTTGGGTTGTAAAATTCTGGCATTATTTTTAGATTTCTTTTTGTC
Organism: Syrphus vitripennis; assembly: GCA_958431115.1. Taxonomy (NCBI): domain Eukaryota; kingdom Metazoa; phylum Arthropoda; class Insecta; order Diptera; family Syrphidae; genus Syrphus; species Syrphus vitripennis. The sequence goes on along the minus strand of OY288108.1, from coordinate 136,527,603 downwards.
AACTTCTAACATATTTATTTTTTTGATCGAAATTCATCAGAGCGAACGTAATTTTGTGGATTTGTGCAATTGTCAATGTGATGTAATGTTCTGTTTAAATATTATGTATAGGGAGTTTTTTTTTCTATGCTTTAGGTACAACAAAAAATAACGGTTGGAAAACGATTAATCCTCCCTATAGCTAATTATAATTTTTCTGTATTTGCCTACAGAAGGATGTTAAAAAGTAGGCATACAAATGAATTCCAACCCCTTTTTTTTTGTTGTCTTTTTATTTATACCAATGGCGGTATATACCTGTAAGGATTCATATATAGAACATTATGAGGGATATGAATGATAGAAATAGAAATTAAAAAAAAAACTGGATTTTTTTTTGTTGTTCGTTGATGACGATGATCAACCATATCTACCGCTGGGAGGGATTTTGATATCTATTGAATTGAAATATTAATAAGAATAAAGTAGAAATAATATTCTGTTGTTATCCGATCTCGACAATAAGTAAGAACGATTGAGGGATGAAATAAAAAACATGAAGATAATCGCAGGAACAATAGATGATCCTATGTTGTGTTACTACGTGATGACGGAAACATGGAAAATCGTTTTTTATTATTAAATGTGAAGAGCAATATACAAAAAATGGAATATCTAATTATGAAGAAAGGGGTTTGGAAATTCTACCATTTTGAAATGGAACAAAATTAAAATAAATAAATAAAAAAAAACATGGCGGACAAATTATGAAACGAATATGATTTAAGTCGGGCTGGTTCCATCAGGAATTAGAAGCAATATGATTTTGAAAAAGTTTCAGTATTCAGCCAATTGGATGAAGAGAAATATTTATCCATAATTGATCATTTTATGTGCCAGCTTTTCTCAGAATGAATATGAGGCCGTCAGTGCAATAGTGGCGTAACCCACTTTTTTTCAAAAATGGGTTTTTCATGAAAATGGATCCCTTAATATAGGTATCTATTTTAATACAAAAATAGTTTTATGCAGCTATCTACACTCAAACCCAGATGGCATTCAAAAAGGTGTTATTGCATTTTATAATTTGATCATAGTTTGAGTGCAATAGTGGCGTAACCTACATACTTCTCTTAGAAACTGTTTGCTTTGGTATATAGATTGAGACCATTTGCTTTGGTATACATAATATGGGCAGTGAAAAAGTTCACATGTATGTTTGGGATGAGTTTACAGTGTCAAGGGGACCTCAAGAAATTGGATCTTGTCTTATTCATTATTTTAAGAACGTACATACCTACATAGGATGTTCTAAAAAAATTATGTAGGTATTCTGACCAATGTGGCGGCCAAAATAGAAATATAATGCTTTCACTGCTGTGCCAATTTTTGGTATCCCATCCCGATTTTGTGGGTAAAGAAATGCACCATAAATTTTTAGTTAGTGGCCATTCCTATTTGCCATCTGACCAAGATTTTGGTTTAATAGAGAAGAATAAAAGAATTTATAAGAATATCTTCGTCCCAAATAATTGGGTAAATGTCATTTCCTCGGCCAGAAAGAGAAACCCATTTGTAATTTTAAAAATGACTTCATCTGATTTTTTTTCCTCAAAATCTCTGGAAGAAAATATCACAAATAGGAAAATGTCCATTTCCAATTCAAAAGTTGAATGGCTTAAAATTCAAAAAAAGTAAAACATTTTCTATTTTCATAAATATTCGAATAAAATTGATGTTTTACTCGAAGAGGTAAATGTAAAAAGGAGACAATATGTGGATTTTAAAAAACTCAACTAGCTTGAGGAACCTGAATAAATGATAAAAAAGAGAGACTTAATAGAACTGCTTCAATTTTCACTTAATCACTTTTTATAATAATTTAAAAACGTCAACAGGTGTTCCAATTGAAAAATTTGACGTTTTATCAGATTAGAAATAAAATCATTAAAAAATAAGTAAAAATGTACACATAATTTTTTGTTGTTAAAATATTGAACTATGAAAGAAATTAAAAAATAATATAATAAATTTGGCGTAACCTTTCTTTTTTCTTTATTTTTAATGAAAACCATGAATGCAATAGTGGCGTAACCCACTTTTTTTCCAAAATAATGTTGAATTAAAAAAAAAAGAAGCTTGCCCTACAAAGTAAGTCCTTTTTCAGACTCTTCTACGTTTTAAGATTAATCAAAAATGTTAAAGGGAAAATACAAGAAATGTTTAAAGAAAAACTGTTTCTTAAATCTCTCGTAACTCTAAAGTGAATTTTATGGCTTACGCCACTATTGCTCTCACGGCCTCATATGATTAGGTATGTTTAAATTTCAATTGATGTTGACAATGTGCTTTTGCAAGCACACAAAAACATCGGCGTATTTTTTTTCCTGAAAATATCCATCTTTTGCCAGCAAGATAAAGGGTTTTCCTATAAAAGGTGTTATTTTGATATTGGAAAACAACATCCGCCAAATAGCCGCCACGGCTACGCTTACACAGCAATATCCTTTTCATGAAATTTTCCCTCACCAAATCGCGTAAAGTGGCTGCTGTATGCCCTCAATAGCTTCATGAATTCCATTTTTGAAGTCTTAAATCGACGCTGGGCTGTCGATTTAGACCTTATCTTTCAAGTAACCCCAAAAGAAGAAATCACAAGGTGCTAAGTCGCAAGGTGCTAAGTCGCAAGGTGCTAAGTCGGTGGCTAATTGAAACGGTCCGGAAACTTTTCCCGTTAAAAATCGACGGTTTCGTTATTGCTTGCGTGGCAAGTAGCACCATCTTGTTGAAAGCAAACGTTGTCCAAATCAATACCATCCGATTCCAGCCAAAAAAAATTATTAATCATCGCTCAAAAGCGCAATCCATTCACCGTTGCTGTTGCTCCAGCCTCATATTCGAAAAAGTAAGTTCCAATGACCCGCCGGACCATAAACTGCACCAAACAATCACTCGTTGAGGATGGAAAGGTTTTTCAACAATAAATCTTGGGTTTTGCAATATTCTCAATTGTTCTTGAGCAACGTGCATCGGTTTAATTTTTCACATCGTCTACTTGTTAGACAGCTCAAATTTTCCCACCGATTTCTGGATCGCTGTCCGACAAAGAGGCTTCCAAGAAATGTTTCAGTTTTACGAACTGTCTCTGCCAAATTTTCACAATTTTTATAGTGAATTTAAATATGTAATTTAAATATGTACGTTGTTGAAGCGTGTGTCGTTCAATTTTTATTAATTGCGTAGTTTCTACTTGTCAAATGTCAAAAAATTACAGTTTCAAAAGTGACAACTACCGAAATAGCGGGCTATTCAAAATAACACCTCCTATTGGAAAACCCTTTATAATTAGTATTCCCATGGAAATGCATAAGGTTACTATATCTGCTTTTATTTTTACTTAATTTTAATTTCTCCTTTAAATAAAGTTAAAGGATAGGTATTGTTCTATTTTCTATATAGCGTCTGAAAATCAATAAAATGGTTCTTTGTGTCGTCGTTCGTCGACGTCACTGGTGTCACTAAATGAAGGTATAGAGTGTCAAATAACGCAAGTCTGTGACCAAAATTGTTCCGGTTGATCCTTTTGGCCTTTTTTTTTTGTTGTATATTGTGTGTATACTGTGTCTTGTCTACAAAATGCCTCATTGCACATATTTAACACACAAATACAAGTGCTAGACATACGAGTAGGTATATATACCCAAACTTAATGTACATAGGCTGACATTGAGTTACAAGAAAATCGATTAGCCTAACAGCAACTTTGCAAAAAAAAAAAGAAGAAGGTTTCGAGTTTTGCTGGAGCTCGCTCTCTCTATTTCCGGGTTTCTGGTGGAATTGCTTTTTTTTTTATTTGCAAGTGAATGAAACGTCTCGTTGTTTCTTGTCTTATTGTCTGTAGAGTTGTTGTGTGTGCGCCTGAATGGGAAACCCATCTCCAATATCTAACATACGCACATAGATATGTATAGAATTAACGGTATAGGTCTCTGGGGGAGGTGAGGAAAAAGAAGGTTGGTAACCTGTTTTTAAATACCCCAACATCGCAGAGAGCATCGAATTCAAATGCTTTAGCAGGGAAACAAGGAAACATTTAGTTGTACGGTTAATAAAAAGGACAATGCGGATCCACATTCACACATAGGTATATACCGAACCATGTCAGTCAGCACATAACACACAAAAAAAAAAAGGACAACAAAACACCAAAAACCCAGCCAGCAGAGAGCGAGAGTTGTTTCTTGTCGTTCTTGTTCTACTACACATACATACTGTATCTACAATTTCGTCCTTTTTGCTGGTTGATTTCATTTGTGTGTGAAAACTGGGGTTTTTCTTATTTTGGTCCTTTTGCTGTTTTTTGGGCAATTGTTGCACTTGCTGGTGATGTTGAAAATCGATAGATTTTGGTATAGATACGGGTTCTGGGGTTCTGTCTGCCTCCACATTTATACATATCCAGTTACCATCATCGCACTAAATACCAAATGCTATAACTAAGAAAACAGAAAACCCGGACGACTCGAAATTGGAACTCTGTAGAGAGAGCTTTGAAAGTCGATGTCACACTGCTCTGGTATCAACAACAACATATAGTGGCGCTGTCTCGGGGGGAAAAAGGCTCGAAGGGTGTATTATGTTAATCAGGTCAATGACATTCATCCACTTTGTTTTTAACATTGTCACTGCCCCCGCCAACAACGACGACGATGTCAACGCTGCCAACGCAGGAGGACATGGGAAGAAGGTAATCATCATCAGACATCGACATCGGTTTTTTAGTTAAATAATACAATTTCATTTGACTGTCTGTGAAAAGTTTTGTACCTACATATACGTAGGTATGTCTATTCTTAGAAACCCTTATGCATGACGATGGCCTACTAAAAGCATTGTCCTGAAATCTGAGTTTTTTTTTCTTCTTCGGGAATGTTAACATTTTCTATACCTAATTGGAACTCTGAAAATTGATTTTTTCATTGACTATACAGAAATAAATAATAGTTAAGGTAGATATGTCCTTTTTTAAAGTTTTCTAATAGATGCATCGGTTTACTTTAAATTTTCGTGAGAAAGCGGAGAATTTGATGATTGTCGGTTACCATTTGCCGACGGCTTTCAACTAAACAATTAAATTTGCGTATTGTAAATTTTATTTCAACAGATGCCACATTGAAAACCGTCATAGCTATGGTGAACTTTATCGTGTCTGATCGGAGAACTGTAAATTGTATGTCCAAAACTTGGCCTGGGCCAGCAACGCAATTATCAACACCTGCTTTTGAACTCTTTGTGGTGGTTCCCGGTAAGCTAGTTGCGTATCCTTACAAATGCAAATGGCCTAGGACTAGCTAAATAGATAAGAAACCTTCGTAACTGAAATGACGACTTTTGGCTATTGTACCCTGGCAATATTAGTTTCTGGAATGTGAGGTTTCTTCAAGATCACGACGACGGAAGAAGCTCATGCGGTACAAGATGCACATCCTAGCATTGATAGTGAAATGAGATAACCGGGTTACCAGAGCCCGTTCAGTACTTCAACGTAGAAATGTAGTACTTTTTTCTGGAAAGGCACCTGAAGGTGGAGTCTGGAAATGTATTGCTGCTGACAATTTCGCTATCAGTTGACTATTTCGAAGCAGTCTTTAAGACGTCCGAAACAGAAGAAAGTTAAGACATAAGAATCCAACAAGAACACCATTTGATGGTTAATATCGTAAGATTACGTACAGCTCCAGTTCAAAGATGTCAAGAAAATATCAGAGTGCGCGAAGTTTATTGCTGATAGACTAAAGTTCACCGCAGTCCACAATAACTATGGAACCACTTATCAAAAGGCTTAGGCTTGAGTGGGTGTTCTGATCTATCCGGCGAAACTTGGGCCAGGATCGGAGAAAGGAACCACCTTGAATCGTAGGTCCTCCAGCAGCACTTAAATGTGACCTAGAGTCTACATGAAGAGGAGAGAAGTTCACCGTAGTGTGTAGAGTGCTAAGCGTTGGCTACGGAAGCAGAAGAGGTAGCAAGTGGGTTTGAAAGTAGGACCGTCTAAAAACTACCAAAGAGCTCGCAGGTGTCAATAGATCTATTTATAAAACACCTGGTACTTTTGGATGGGAAGGGATGAAGGAGCACTCGCCAATGGGGTGAGTCCAATGCCCAATTATCCTTCCGAAGAAAAAATTTTCCTCCAGTAGAAAAGAAATCTTTACCACAATCGAAGCACCAAAGAATAACAAAACGGTTGGACTAGACGCAGAGTTCCTTCAAGCGTCAACAATCGAGTGAGCTACTCACGCTCAATCACTTATTGAGATAGGTTGGTTAACAAGGAATGATTATTGTCAAGCTCCCAAAGAAAGGAGATCTAACGCGGTTTAACAATTCTAGAGGAACATCCGTGCTCCCAAAAGTACACTCGATACTGAGCAAGCCTGATTCCACACTGAATCTTCTTATGTGGACCGCAATCCACAAGGTGTTAGGATTATCATCAAACAGTGCGTTGAATACCAATCACCACTGCATCTTCTGTTCGTCGACTTTCAAAAGGCATTTAACAGCAAGCGATGCAATGGGACTTCTTCACGCAAGCTGGGAGAAGAAGAGCGGGTTGACCTAGACGTACCTACAGGAGTATATGCGAAAATTAATCAGCGCAACTGGAAAAGAGTTGAGGAGAGCTAAATTCATCTAGAGATACCGTACATGATGGCTCGCAGGAGAGGTTGAGACTTTATGTCCTCCATATTACCTACAAATAAGTATATGACGTTATATAAGATGTATGCATTTTAATTTCCAACACTGCTGTACCAAAAATCCAGCTGCTTTATAATTAATACTGTAAAAGTGAAAAATCTCATTAAATTGGATAGAGGAAGAATAAAACGTTCACTCGTCTAGAGTAATGATTTAAATGGACCTTTCTTTTCTCATTTTATATAAATAGCATATCTCATAAATTGAATGTCCACCCACAATAATTTATCACTTATATGGCAAACAATTCAACATTAAAACCCCAACAAATATAACAAGAAACCACTTATACCTATTCGTAGCCAGCCAGATATACGTATACCGCACTCTTAACCGCGTGCCTCATTTTAAAATCATTCCTTCCACCCACACTTGTGTAACAAGAGCAGATGGTGACATTTTTCATAACGTTACATAAATTCTCAAAAATGTTAAATTAGTTTTTCTTTTTGTTTTTTCTAAATATAGAGTCCTACAATGGATACAGTATCGCCCTTACTGTCATTATCTCTAAACACAAAAAAGGAGATACGTATTTTAGAACATCCTTTTGCCATTTTCTTTATATGAAATGTTGGTGCAGATGATGGCACGTTCCATTATAAAATGCAAAAGGATACACAAAAGGACATATAGAACCCATTCACTATATAGTAGTTCCACATTAAGGTCAATCATCATGAATGCCCAGAATTTAGAGTCCAAGCGCATATCCACCCTTCATTGGCTATATTTAGGTAGTTTACGAGTATTTTTTTCTTTCAAACAGGATATCTGCCGGTAGTGAGTGTGATGTCCATTAAGGGTAATTTAAAATTTTTATGAGAATCCCTTTCATTCGATTTAATTTCTGGAACAAAAACAAAAAAAATCAACACTTTGCAGCAATTGAGTTAGGAGTCCCAAGTTCGAGTCCGAGATGGCGAAATCCCATTGTGTTATAGAATATGAATGATACGCTGAAAGGGTTTGACTTTTCATCTTGTTTTCGTCACAAATTTTTGATCAGCGAAAAAAGGACAAAAGACAGATTTTTAAAAAAGAATTTTGAATCTATCTTATAACTATCAAAGTTCTAAACCTCTAAAAAAACACCCTTTACTTCAACGCAAATAAAATATTTTGTTCCAAATAACACCTGAATGATTTGAGATTACCCTTTTTCTATTCAAAACTGAGAGTGAAAATTCGGATTTTTCAAAAATATTTCAATCGAAATCGTTAACTCAATGTAATTTCACAGTTGACTCACATCTTTTCTGAGATATTGGCAGTTAGGGCGTGAAGTATGCTACCGAATCGCCAGCGAAGGTAAGGTTCTCACAATTGCTTGAAGTTGGCTGGTCAGAGGTAAAAAATGGTATGCTATTGGAAAGCCTAGCAAAGAAGTTCGTGGATTAGAAATCCAGATACTTTAGAATGCATTCTTGACATACATGAAACATCCGAGTGAATGGCTGTTGGTGGTGTCATTCTGAAACCTCAGAAGCACATGTAATGTGGATTGCTTTCCTTGAAAGCCGAACAGAGTATAGGAATTATGACAGTATCGCTACAAAACTTCCTGAGACTTTTTTTTAGAATCGCCAAGAGTTTTGCAATTTTCGATTTCTAGGGGAAGTAGTCTAATTGTTCAGGATTATAAAAGGTTTTCGAATAACAGGCGTTATTTTAAAAAGGCCCGCTATTTCAGTAGTTGTCACTTTTGAAACTGTAATTTTTGACATTTGACAAGTAGAAACTACGCCATGAATAAAAATGGAACGATACACACTTCAACAACGCATTGAAATTATTAAAATTCACTATAAAAATGGTGAAAACTTAGCAAAGATGGTTCGTGAAACATTTCTTGGACGTCGTGAAGCACCTTGTCGGACCGCTCTATCCAGAAATTGGTGGAAAAATTTGAGCTGTTGGGACAAGAAAGCGATGTAAAAAATGAAACCCGTGCACGTGCGTCGCTCAAGAACAATCGAGGGTATTGGAAAACCCAAGATTTATTGTTGAAAAGCATCTCCATCCTCAACGAGTGACTGCTTAGGGTCCGGCGGCGGGGTCATTGGACATTACTTTTTCCGAAATGAGGCTTTAGCAACAGCAACGGTGAATGGATTGCGCTATCGAGCGATGAGTAATAATTTTTTATATTCGGATTTGGATGGTATTGATCTGGACAACGTTTGCTTTCAACAAGATGGCGCTACGTGCCACACAAGCAATAACGAAACCATCGATCTTTTACGGGAAAAACTTCCGGACCGTTTTATCTATCGAAGATGTGGTCACAATTAGCCACCTAGATCTTGTGACTTAGCACCTTCCGACTTCTTCCTTTCGGGCCACGTGAAAGATAAGTTCTACGCCAACAGCCCAGCGTCGATTCAAGACCTCAAAGATGGAATTTATGAAGCTTATGAGGGCATACAGCAGCCACTTTGCGATTTGGTGATGGAAAATTCCATGAAAAGGATATTGCTGTGTAAGCGTAGCCTTAGCGGCCATCATTAATGGCATACTTCCCTCTTTATATTGAAATAAACATCCAATCTCTTATCTCAAAAGATGACGTTTTTCTAAATAACACCTCTTATTGGAAAACCTTGTAGTTAAGACGATCATAATTGCCTCTGATATATCCTTTGTGAAATTTAGGTTCAGACTTTCAACTGGATAAGGTTTTCAACTGCACCTAACCTAGAACAACTCGTAGATGTAGAAGGATCGTGACCATTGATAAAGTAATGTTCTAAATTAAATCACATTGTGACTCAATTAAGTTTGCTAAATTTAAAAATCCTTAACTCAAAATTAAAAATGATATCTTCTCATCCCAAAAAAAAACCTTAAAGTATGCGAAGTCTGCGAAAAAAAAACCTTAAACGTTCTCAAATTAATTTCATTAATAAATCCAAAAAAAAATAATTAACTAACAATAGGCCTTTTGTCCCCCATCCCAACAGTAGCAATGTACCTACCTTCAAAAAATTAAAGACCATTAAATCTGTCCAACAAAAAAAAAAACTATTGTCAAAGCAACACACAAGATTTAACCGAGTACCTTACCTACCCGGAAAGATCCTTTTTTCCACACAATGGCTAAACATTGTATCATTGATAACTGACAACAAAAATTTTTGATATTATCATTAGCAAACCAGAGAAAGAGAGAGAGAGAGGGAGGGAGAGAAAAAAAACTCTAAAAAAATCACAAATGTCCTTATAACGATCACAATATAGGATCACTTTCAAAAAAATCAAGAGCATGAAATTTTAAGTTTTTCCTTGTCATATTAGGTCGGATTCCTTTTTCGTCACAAATATAATTTTTTGTCGTTCAATCAATCTATGCAGGACATAGGTAAGGTACCAAATATTTGTTGACAATTTATTATCCTTAGGCATTAAGGATTTTCAATGGGCCTTGTCTTATTGTAAAAAAAGAGAACACAACAAAAAAAAAAACTATATGGACCCCATGCAACGACATCATCATTCTATTCATTCATCCGCATCAGCAAGAGGACTAAATGTTTTCTTATTATTATTTAAGGAAATTGGAACAACGAACGGCACAATAGGACCAAAAAGTCCCTCCTCTGTCAACCAACTTGATTTTTATCTTTATCTCTCTTTCAGTCCCTTTCAAAAAGGATGCCGCCACTGTGTTAAGCGCTCGACTTTGATGAGGTAAAATTATTAAGGATTTATTATATTATTATTATAATTACATAAAAAAAAAAATCCTTTTGAAAAATGTTTATTAAAACACAAACAGTGAACGAAAGAAAAAATGTCCTCAGATGCTGTGACAAATTTCCGAAAGAATGTGGATTGAAGATTTTTTTTTTATTTTGAATTCATTTTCGTATGACATTTTATCCTGTAACAAAATATTATTTTACAATTCAATTATCCTTTTGTTCAATTGACAAAACCAAAAATTTCATAAAAACATACATAACAACAATAATTTTGTCGTATACACGAGGGACTTATTAATCCCAAATAATTCTCCATATTGTTCGATATTAAAGATATATCCTTGCATAAGGGATGTGTATTCAATTTCATAATAATTTCTGGAAGAATATTTTTTTCTGCAAAAGATTCAAACAGCTTTGTTTTCATTTGTGCTAATGATTATGATTTTTGTGGTTGACAAATTTAATATCGTTGAATGAAGAAAAGGACGATTTGAGTGTTTGAGTTATTATTATACCTACATTTCCGCTATTTAGCGCCAGGTCTTTGAAGAAGAGATTTTATATTTTCAGCTGTAAGTGCTTGGAGGAATTTACACATCTATAGGAGAAAAGGGGATCACCTTGCATTTCTTTAGACAGGGTGTTCTTTTTTCGAGGTATAGAACTTTAAGTTGGCAGAACTTTTTCAACTGGAGGCCATTTTAACAGCTGTTAAGAGATTTGTGTTTAGTTTAGTTTGGCATGTCAAGAGTTGAAGCCACAGATCACTTAGCAAGGCGTAGGATCGGTGAATGGAACCAAAACAAAATTACCGTTGATACCGATTTTGATAAAAGAATTTTGTTTAGCAGTGAAGATCATTAGTTGAATGGCTACGTCAATAAACCAAACTGCCGTATTTAGAGTGAAGACAATCCTCAAATGTATGTTGGGACACCGTTAAATTTAGAAAAACTGACTGTTTGGTGTGTTTTATGAATCACGATGATTGCCAAAACGTTACAATCAATGATGACCATGATTACTAACTTTTTCGTTCTTCAATTGAACAAGTATGATGTACAGGAGTTGTGGTTCATACAAGACGGCGCGGCGCAACATGTCACACAACTCGTGTAATAATCGATTTATCGAAGGAAACATTTGGTAACCTCATAAATTCACTTTTCGGATCCGTGAAACGATTTAACGCCGGCACTAGACTGCCTTCTTTGGGGATATGTGAAGTCGCTAGTTTACACTGATAAGCCCGAACCGATCGACCACTTGGAGAAATACATTCGCAGCGTAATTCGAAAAAGTGATCGAAAATTGGGCCTTTTTAATGGCGTTGGTGTTTGGTGATCTTTATTGATGAAAGGAAGATACTTGTTCTTGATGCCCACATTGACCGCTTAGGCCCTTAACCCAACTTATTCTCTAGAAAATTATTTATTTCATTTACGAAGGTTTAACTGAACTAAAACATAAAAAAAAGAATTGTGAAGTTGTCAAAAGCGAAGAAATCAATGATCCCATGCAGGTAATAATCAAATCAACCACAATTGACACTATAACAAAAAATGGGAGTGTTTTTTTTTTCCTCTTCAGGAACATTCCAACAAAGCCCAAAAACAAACACAAAATTATCTAAAACAATGCTTTTGTTCTTGTTCATGTCGCTGCGAGGAATTTTTATCTTTCTATAAAATTTATAGAGAATGCTTCTTTAATTTTATTTACCTAAATAACTCTTTTCCAAGAAAACCTTCTTAAAGAACAAAAAAAAAAAAAAATAATAACAACCATTTCTAAATGCATCATGTACAACCACTCATAAATCGTGCTCAGTTTAATGTTTGGTCTTCAAAATCCAATTACAAGTTCAAAAAAGCTAAGCCCACGCATTCGTCATTAAAAAAATACAAAACCCAACAAAAAAAAAAATATTTGAACCATACCGCCACCCAAAATCTTATCATTTGGTTCAAAATGTATATAAAACAATACTGCTGCATCATCGCCTGCATACAATATTTAAGTTTTCTGTTGTTATTTTCCCAAAAAAAACTGTTGAATTAGGTAAAATAAAAAAGGGATCGCTATTAAAATGTCATAAAATCCAACGTGCTACAGAATCTCCCTCTGGTACACAAATCGTATAAGCAGCCTGCTCCACATTATAATAAAAAAAAAAAAGATCTCATTTTGAATATTAAACGTCAACCGGGGATCAGAGACGAGTGACGCTTGAAAAAAAAACAAGTGTCTTCCGCAAATGTCATAAATCCTAATCAATGCCATTCTACCCTGATGTGGCTGCCCCATAAGCCTAACTCTTACCTTTAAAATGTTAAGCCTATACCTATCTAGAGGCGTGCTTCTTTTTTTTTTCTTGGATGATCCATTCTCTCGTTCGATATTATGGTCATTGTGAATGTGAACGCGGCAATATGTTTGTTCACACCATCAAAATGTCGTTAACAGTTCAAAACGTTTCAAACACTCATTGCTTACCGCGCACTTAATAAAACTTAAAATAATTTTAATTTTTCATCATATTCATTGTGCATTTTGATAAGGTGCGCGTGATCTTTTTGCCGGATCGGTAGAGAGGTAGGTACCTCTACTACCTAAATATTTGAGGTTACTTTTTTTTTAAATATCAGCCGACGACATAGTGATGCCGCCACCATCGCCACTACTTTTTTTTGACAAAACAGCCGCACTTTGTTTTTTTTTTGTTTTTGGTTACTAAAAGGTATGAATTTATGTGAATTCCCTAAGAATTCAGGGAAATTTATGAACATAATTCGAAGACCATTTTTCACGGCCATCATTTGTTATAAGAATTATTATGGGAGACATATGCATCAGGAATAATAAACAGAAACAATTATAATTTCTGGGGATTTTTTTCATATACATATTTAGATGTCGCTTCTTTTAGGTTTTTTTTTGTAAAAGACCTTGAACAAAAGTAAATCAACAAAAATTAATACTCGCTCGATTCCCAAATCTTATTGTTGAACACTTTGACTTCATTTGCTCAAATTATTGACAGTTGGTTGAGTAATCAAGTTGACGAGAGTGTGTAAAAATCCCCAGGTTTTGGGAATTAAAGTGTAAATTCAGAATTGTTGCTTTTAATTGGAAGTTAAAATTTTAATGCCTTCTTCAAAATTGGTTGAATCGAGCATGTATGTTTTATTAAAAAACAAATGGTGTAACTTCGGATTGGTCATTGGGCGTTGGCTTCACTTCGCTGGCGAAAACCCGATTTAAATTTCTAAAAAAGTGCTTTTTCCACTTATTGAGTTGATCTTCATTTGAAACTTACGGAGATTCATATGTGTCTGCTATTCGATATTGTTTAAAACTTTCTGTAGTAGTTTTATTTACGGTGCTGTCAGACCTACTTATGGCCTCTTCAGTTCCCCACGACCTTAACTTTGACAATTCACGTCGCCTCGGCGGCCGGCAGTGTGAGATAACCATGCCATGAATTCGCTCGTGCAGAATATCGATTGTGTCTTGAGTTGTGTGGCACGTAACGCCATCCTGTTGAAACTATATGTCTTCGGTATCCATATCGTCCAATTCTTGCACAAGAAAATGTTGATCATCGACCTATAGCGATCGCCGTTGACAGTGATGGCCTGGCCAGCATAATTTTCGATGAAACAAGGACCGATGACGCCTCCAGACCAAAATCCAAACCAAACAGTTATTTTATTTTGATGCATTGTCACGTCGTGAATCTCCATCCAATTTTCCACGTACCCATTAATCCAAAAATGATCCTCATCGCTCAAGATGATTTTCCGACCAAAAAAGGGGTCAACTTTCAAATGCTCCAAAATCCAATTAGCGAATAAAGATTTATCATTTGCACGTGTTGCTCGTGCAGTGACTGATTAAAAGACTACATTTTGACAGAATGTAAAAGAAACAATATGGCCACCACGAGCTGTCAAAATCAACCTTTTATATATTCGTTTATGTGGTAGTTCTGCTCTGGGTTCCATTAATTTAAACAAACTCTTTAATTAGCTCACAGATGCTGATACCAATATTGATTTGGAAATGTTTGTTATAAGATCAACACTCTTAACCGTGGGGGCTGGACGAACAACTGTTGTGTAGAGCTTTTCTTTCAGCTTATGGGCATTTTTCAATCACAGAAAATGACATAGTATCCGCTTTCCACTTTATCTCTGTTCATCACAGATCCAATATAAACTTATAAACACTGTTCAATTCAAATAGGTATCGGAAGAAGTCCTGTGCGGATCATAAAACGGGTATTGGATCATTAACGCGGTAATGCTATTTCCATTTCCCTTCAGAAAAACTACCTTTGCATCAAGTGCTCATTTCGAGGATGTAAAATTTTCACTTTTATGGCTCCATCCTCATCAAGAAATAGCTTATTCATTTTCGGTACAGTTACCTTATTCTCAAGCAAAGGAATCAAGAGGCCTCTCTTATACACCTTACTTTAACTGTTGGGGCCAATTTGTTCACAGTGGGTTAAGTTTATTATAGAACTTTCAGAGGTTCTGGTATTGAATTAGCTAAATCGTGCCTAATTGGGAAACTGTTGACTGTGCAGAATTTGACCAGGGCCAGTAGTGCAACCATCAGTCACAATTAAGTTCTTATTTTCCCTCCTTGTGGTGGTCCCCGGGCAACTATTTGCGTGAATAAGCTAAAATTAAAACTGAAAAAGGCCTAGCTTTCTAAGATAGTGAAGCAATCTTCGTAACTGAAATCTGTACCAAAGCACTTTCCGCAGTTATAAATCGTGTTTTCATCAGGAAGTGAAGTGACTGAAACTCCAGTAAAGAAGAAATCTTTACCGCTATCAACACATTGAAGAACAAAGCGGTTGGATGGTTTTCCCGCATAGCTCTTCACCCATTCATTGAGAAGTTCTAGGAAACAGAGAACTTTTCTGAAGAGACGAAAATTGTTGCCAAAATCATAGCAAGAAACATCCTGGAGCATAGGTTCCTCAAAGACATACTCGACGAGATAGATTCCGCACTGGATCTTCATCATCACTGGATTATCAGCATCAACAGTGCGTTTAATATATTGATCACTACTTCACTTGCTGTTTTTTCACTTCAAAACGCATTCGACAGGGTTAATAGTCAATCAAGGTGCACGGGCCTAGAAGTACTTATGTAGTGAAGAACTTCGAGAAGGTATCAGCACAACTGGGCAAAGATTGGGGAGATTTGATGTACATCTTCAAAACCGTGTGCCGCGTAGGAGAAGTGCATTAGTGCCGCTTAAGATAAGAGCAGACTTACGGACATTACTTCCGAGAAACAAAACAACAAAACATAGTCGTTTTAATCATAACAACCGAATTGACAAATTTTTGTTTAAAACATTTTTGCTAAGTAGAATATTTCCACACCAATCCTTTAGCCTCATGTTTTTATTGTTCATGAAACTTAAATCATATTCCAGCCAAAAACAATTACATAATAAAATACCATCTGATATTTTTGTACATCTGATACTTATCATCAGCATAATTTTGTTTCTTTCTCTAATAAGCATAACAAATAACCTGCTTACTCATTTTGTTGCTAATTTGTCCTTTCTAATAGCCATACCAGAAAAACACCAACAAAAAAAAAGGAAGATACCCCATTACAATGTTTAAAAACACTCACAATGCATTTATTCAACCATTCATAACATCACATATACTCGTATACCCTATATACCCATTTGTCAACTGACCCACAAAGGACAAATATCCATAATGAAAAGAATCCTTGAGCATACACAAAACGACAGATTGTTTAAGTTTTTTTTTTGTTGGGTGTGTTATTGAAATTTAATGCAACCAAAACATTTCCTTTTTTCTATCTCTAATATTGACTGTTCCAATCCCTACAAAAAAAAATAATAATAATAAAAAAATATAATAAAGGACAACGCAAAACCAGGAAACCTTATAGGCATATAGCGGCTTCGGGCTTCGATACAGCAATTGTCATCATCAATTTTCAATTTCACCACCACCCTGTCGATTTGTCGACAAAATAATGCCCTCAAGGAGTTTGTCCTCGCTTAACCCAATGTCACCAACAGAAGCAGCATGTACTCGCTCTTGTGTTCATGACGGTAATAGAGTGCATCCTCTATGTAAACATACATATGTCCATTATAGCAATCATTATTTGTCGCGCAATAATTTAACGTCTATAATAAAAAAAAATTAAACAGACAGACAGAGACACCAATGAATAAAATAAAAAGGACCCTCTACGATCGATTTCACTTCCTGAGGGCGAGAGTCTTCGAGAACTAAATGCTCAGCCATAGATGTGAAAAATAAGAAATAAAATAAACAATTTACCGCGGATTCCAATCCAATTGCTTAGTACGGAAACGAACACCGAAAGACAGACAGACAGACAGAAAGACTGACACACAGCCTAAGGTGAGTCGTAAATTATCTATATCCGAATTTGTAACAAATAAATATTCTTCATCGCTGGTTCCGTTTCATTTTTGCGGATCACTATCAGCGGCGGCGATCACCAATATATGTAATTGTGCTCACACACCGGTCTTTCCGCCGGGGTTTTGGGTTCGTATACAATTTTAAATTTCGAACGCATTGCAAACGCAGCTCTAATTCATTTTTGAATTTTATGATTTTTCTGAGTGAAGTTTGA
The DNA here is from genome assembly GCA_958431115.1 of Syrphus vitripennis. NCBI lineage: Eukaryota > Metazoa > Arthropoda > Insecta > Diptera > Syrphidae > Syrphus > Syrphus vitripennis. The sequence continues at coordinate 136,510,466 of OY288108.1, read as the reverse complement.
GTTATGAATGCTGACTTCAGGAAAAAACGCGGCCAACGCGCCACAACTGTGCCATCTTTGGTCTTACCGACTTCTACAATTCGATGAACCCATTAAACACTATTGCGGACGAGTGTTCTGCGAGTTCTTCATGAATGCATACTTCCTTATGAGTATTTAATTTTCAATTTTTTGTATCTTTGCGTGCGCATTTATGGATCAACTGAAATTAGTCATGATGGCTTTTTAATAATTTGGTTGCGTTTCGTTGTTTCGTTGGATATATCGGTTTTTAAACATTTTGTATTTTTTTTTTTTTTGAACATTCGGAAAGACATCAAAAAGTAAAACGATAAAAATTGATAGTTTATGATTATTACCAAAAAATTAAAAAACTAAAAAAAAGTATTGGAAATTTATTTTCCGATGATGATGCGATGGTTCATCATTTTGTTATCGTTGTCGACAGTTGTTTTATTGGCTATGGTGGGGTGGATTGGATGATGACGAGTGGACGCGTATGCGGTAATAATGGTGATTGACTTTCGATTTCGGTTTTATTGTTTGGCAGATGGGTTGCAGTTGGTTGGTGCGTTATAAGTTAATTGGCTTCAATTATATTTTGAGAGCGTATTAACAATGAATGAGTGAAATTAAATTATAATTTATTTTCAACAGATCGCTTGAGAGAAGAAAAAACTTGATATTTTGGTGTAATTTCGAACCTGACTGATCGCAAGGTAAGCTTCAAAACCCTTTTAATTCAGATGCAGAGGAACCAGAAGTAAGCTTTGTGAAATCTGTGCAGAAATCCTACGACTTCTATTCAATTCTAATAACCCTTAGACTCATCATCATCGGCTCGACAATCGGGGTCCGGCCCTGGCCTCTTTCAACCTACCACGGTCTCGAGCCATCCAGTTGAGCTCCCAAAGGCTTCGGGCGTCCGAGGCGATTCCTCTTCGCTCTTGCTAGCTACGTGCCCTGCCCACCGGAGTCTACCGAGCTTAATTTTTGTTACTGTGCCTGCTTCAATTCATGATTTTACCGTCTTCGGAATCATCCTTCCTCACATATGGGGCCAACAATTCCCCTTAAGACTTTTCTCTCGCATTCAACACCACCATGTACTTTGTCAACCTTAAGAGTTAAGACTACCACTTTACAATTTGGTACGTCTTTCTTAATGTCATTTTTTTTGCTAGAAAATTCGACCAACCTTGACCTTATTAGAAAGAGCTGCTTCATACAATGAATTCCCGCACTCAAATGCAGCCAAAAGATGCAGAAATTCATGGTAAACTAGTTGTCCCATCCCATTTTACTGGATATAGGATGATTTCTCTTCTACTAGATAGAGAGGAAATCATCCTTACGTCATCGGTATCACCATAATCTCCAGTTTGGAAGACATGACGTTGGCCACGACTATAGGAATCCTTATTTCTTATCATCATCAACAACAAGTATTATTGCTTAAAATAGAAGCGGTGATAAAATACAACCATGCGGAATGCCACTTTTGCCTTATTAAGTCTAACAGTATTTAGAAATATAAGAGCGAAACTAATGAACAAGATGATATGAAAGTACTAAGTTATTGGGCTCATTCAGCATTCAAATTATAAATAATAAGTTGAAGTCTCAGTGATATAATTTTTAAAAATCTTGAACCCTAAAAACACATGACCAACATGGGTGCAATGATTTTTCTCAGAATTATTAATTTCCATTTTCAGTGAAGTGAAATAGATCCCTCTTCACTTTAAATATTAAAACATTCAAAAAAAATCCAATAATATTCTTAAAACCCATCATAAATAAAACAAAGTGCATATATTTTTGGTATATGATACCATTTCTCATACAGTATCTACTTAAACCTCAATTTTACACACATGAAAGGTAAAAAAAAAAAACATAAATCCCACATATTTTAAATCATTCATAAACTTAAAACACATCCCAACTCAATCCAATTCCATTTCAACTCGAGGTTATGGTCAATAAATTCACTTTGCACCCAAAAATTTCTTATATGTTCCCTATAACCGTGCGAAAAGGTTGAAAATAAATGCAAAAAACCTTTTAGCCACTTAACTAAAATCCTATTTATGCTTCTTTCATATATTCCTGATATTTCCAAGGATTCTTCAATCCTCCACCACCCTTCCATAATGCCTCAAATTTTCTTCTATACTTATTCGTTTTCTTTTTTAAATCAAAAATTGATTTTTATTTCGATAAGCTGTATACCATCAGTGACTATAAATCCACTCAAGTATAAATATCCTGTATATTACTCTGCAGATTTTATTTGCCAAAAAAGAAGAAAGAATAAAAATCTATATAGTAGATATGTTCTTCTGTAAACATTAATAAAACATCACAAATATCTTTCTTCAAATAGAGGTACTCGTACACACACAAAATGTGAATACTTCTCGTCCTCCGTTGTGCACGCCAAGGACGTGCGGACTTCTCTCAATGTCCAGGATGTGTGTATACGATACGAAACGATGTGTATCCAAGCAGCAAGGATATGCCATAAGCCATATATGCTTTCTAGAAAAAAAAAACGAGAAGATATACAAAATAGAATGTCCTAGATAGAATTCCACTTTGCCAAAAGCGAACAAATTTGTGGTGGTCATAAATAAATAAAAAAAAATTCTGCTGCTGAATTTTTATAACGATATCATAACAACATCTCGATATAGCAGAAATATCCTGTCCGAGCAACTCAGATAAAATATAAATTCACTTCATCGACATCGCTTCATCGTCGGAGTGGGCCAGAGGTGAAGGTGGGCCTGATGTGGGAGTTTGGTTCATTGAACATTTTGTGAAAGAAAAGCTTCACTTATACACCCTACACCCAGGCAGTGTGAGGATTATGCTTCAAGGATATTCCAAAAAAAAAAATAAAAGAGTATGATGCAGAGATGATTCTCTAAGAAACACACAAGAAGTTATCCAGCAATAGAGTGGGTGCACGACTACGCCTTCAATGATGATGGTTTTTTGAAACAATTTGGAAACTTTCGGACGGCCCTTTAACTTCATCTTAGTGTAGATATGAAGGATAAATAGCTTAAGCAAGCATACAGCATAAGGATTCAATAAATAATTTGCCGATAGATTTTTATTACTTCCAGGTAAAGTATTTGCTATATTATGATGTTGTTGTATCGGAGAGTTGAAGCTGGTATAAGGTAGGTTTTATATTATAACGATTTTGGTACGTGATGCAGGCACTTTACTGGCAATTCACATGACTCACTTTCAGGCATGTTTTTTTTTTCTAAGTACAGATATGTATGTGGGAAAATGTTTGAGGAGTTGAAGCTTTACAAATTTCCCCAAAATATTATCGGAGAGCAAAGAAGATGATTTATGTTGAAAGCAGAAGTTCAAATTTATATGAAAAAAAAACCTGCCCACAAAAAATCAATATTAAAAATCAACTGATTTTTAAATATTAAAAATTTAAAAACTCTCAAATTTGGCTAAAGCTATTTTTAAATATTGAAAATGAATTAACTGCCACTAGCGAAAATGAATTAACCCCATCCAAAAGTTTGTTGGGATTAGGTTCATAAAAGACTTAGTCCATTATGAAATAAATCCTAAGTTCTCTCAAAGTCGCAGAATTATTTATGTTTTTGAAAATTACTAGGTGAGAATACAAAAAAATAATTTTTTTAAATTTTTTTTTTGAAATTTTGAAAAAAAAATATTTTATTTTTCTTGCGAAAGCCACGAGAACATTCTCAGTTTCGTCTCGGTATTGCCTTGAAAATTGAGACTTACTTCTAGACATTCTAGCTGAGAATTTATTTTTGGACCGAGAAATAACAAATATTTCACTGGTCTTTCCAGGAAAGAAAATCGTGCGAAAATTGTGTGTTAAATTATTTTAAATTAAATAAGTGATTTCCTCTAACGTCACCTTCATTACTTATACAGGGTGAGTCATGAGCAATGCGACAAAATGCTAGGGCGTGTAGGCTGCGTTGAGACAAGAAAAAAATCGTATGGGAGGGGGGGGGGTCTATTCCCCTCCGTTTAGCCAGGAGGGGCAATTTTCGAAAAAAACTGACTTAAAATGGGAAAAAAATTATTTAAAATCAACGGCTTTATTCACAATGCTGTGCGATACATTTTTGGAAAGCCAATAACTTTTTCTTTCATTCTGTGCTTAAATAAATATATTCTAAGAAACAGTTTTTGAAATATTAATTTTCAAAGTCAAAATTTTGAAAAAAAAAATTTCAAATTCATTTTTTTAAGTGCTAATTTAGTTTCAAAATTCAATGCTGTTATTAATTTTAAGTCTAAATAAGAAAACCGGATGCAAACAAAAATTTTATGTCGTTCTCAAGAAATTAAAAAAAACCAAAACCACCTTTTTCTAAGAAAAACATTTATTTTTATTGTAACTTTTATCAACTTCTAGTCGACTTAAGGGGAGTTCGATTTTAAAAAATTGTATGGTTGCTTCAATGAATTTCCTAGACAGCCCATTAGCTTCAAATTGCTGTTCCTCATTTTTGCCGGTGAACAGAGTGACCAGACTTAGTTTTGCAAGATCGAAGAGAGACGAGCCTAAAATTTTTCAATTTTGACTACCCGTGTCGGGAAAAATGATTGGTATTGACAGAAAGATAATGTAACCATCTTCTTCTTCTTCAAGGGGGACTACAACTCTCCCCCTTCACTGCTTCCCCCTACAGCTCCTATTGTGAGATTTCCCGAGTTGACTTCAGAAAACCACTATACAGGCCTTCCGCTTTTGGATGGTACATTGTCTGAGGCCAACTAAATAAAAGTGGCGTTGATTTTTATTTTTACACGACAGTACCAGCTACGAGTATATAGGTCATATATTGTTTTTTCCAAGATCGTATTTTTGACGTGAAGGCTTCCTCGGCGTTTCTTACTTTTTATTCGATCACGCCTTGACACTGATGCTGTCATGCAAAGTATCTTTATTTCAGATGCCTTCAATTTACTTTCATACTTCTTGCTCTCCTTTCATCTAACGGGACATTTTTCGATCATAGAAAATAGTCCACTCTACACTCTTGTGATTCTCTTCGCCATTGATCATATTTTCAAGATATTTAAATTTTTCGAACTTGGGAAGCGCACTATTCCTATCAAATTTATTTTCGGAATAAGTCTGTTTCAGAAAATGGATAGCACAGACATTTTATGAGAAACAATAATTGAAGAACAAAATAAAATAGAATAAAATAAAATAAAATAAAATAAAACAAAATAAAATAAAATAAAATAAAATAAAATAAAATAAAATAAAATAAAATAAAATAAAATAAAATAAAATAAAATAAAATAAAATAAAATAAAATAAAATAAAATAAAATAAAATAAAATAAAATAAAATAAAATAAAATAAAATAAAATAAAATAAAATAAAATAAAATAAAATAAAATAAAATAAAATAAAATAAAATAAAATAAAATAAAATAAAATAAAATAAAATAAAATAAAATAAAATAAAATAAAATAAAATAAAATAAAATAAAATAAAATAAAATAAAATAAAATAATGCGTATACGCCTAAGTATCCCACTGTTCTACTATTGCAAAGCGGGGAAAAACTGAATATTAGTGAAATAAAAAAAAATTTTGCAGTAAATTCTCTCTGCTCAATTCACTCTTCTTTTCAAGGCTGTATCTCTCTTGAACTAAACTAACAGCGTCGCTAACTAAGTGGTTTCGAAGTACTAAAAATTAGGTGAGATGGACAAATATTACATTTAACCCTAACCACTAACCCCATAAGCCTTGGAGGTTGCTCTTTTTTTAAATTCAAGCATTTCTTTTTTAATTGAATTTTTTTCTAATTTTCTTACTCGCTATTGAATTAAACTCACAAAACTATTCTCTGTAAAAAAAAAAAAATCATAAGCATCATGGGCGCCATCATCGTTGACTCAGTCCAACTTCTGATGTTGTGACTAAATCTGTGAGAATTTCCTGCAATATTTTATTTTAATTAGGCACCTACTATTAAACGTACCTTGTGAAATCATTGGTTTCATATTCCCAACAAAATACCTCAATACCTTTAATTTGTTTATACAAATATTCAAAAATTTGCAAATAGTCATATTTCACGGCTAAAACTTTGCATAATTCCCTCTGAAGCATGAAGCTCCATCATCAAGCAAATCTAAGCCAAATGACTTTGATTCCCACGACTTGTCACTAAGTTACTTATTTTTTACTGTTGTTGGACAGAAAAAAAAACCTCAAGAAATAACAATAAATATTTTGTTTAAAAAATATAAATTCAAAACTAAAACTGGTCTAATGACCAAAAAAACACAAACAATTATTATAAAACATTCACAAAAATCCAAAAAAAAAAACAACAATTCCCTCTCGCGATTGATTTAAAATTAAATTCAATAAATTAAATTTAGCCAATGACCAGAGAAGATAAATGTATGTCTAAATTGCTTTTATAAGAGGGGAATAATAATTAAATTCACATATCTAAAGCCAATAAGCACTCTATTCGGATGATTTTTTCTAGTTTTGTGTGTAGTCATGGCCCGTGGCTTTTGTTTGTGCTTTGGACGCGCGAATAAAAATGTTCACAAAAAATTAGATAAACATTCGAATAAATTTTGTCAACAAAAAAAAGGAGAATATACAAGAATGTAAAATTATTAACAATAATTTAAAAGAGGAAACAAATGCAAATATGGAAAGACAATATCTCGAAAATGAGTCAAACACAAGTTTGTGGTTTTCGATGGTGTTCGGGTCGTTCGATCATTAAAATTAATTCGAGTGTGAAACTCGATTGACAGCTTGACTTAGCTACCTACATAAAACACATGTTTATCGCTTATAGAGAGGGTTGGGGTTTTGAATTTTTCGAAAAATAATATTATAAAAAAAAATAAATTAAGATGATGGAAACAAATCTGTTATGGAATAAAAATGGCAGATTCTACAAAAGAAACTAATTTAATTTTAAAAAATCTGAACAATTTTTTTATTATATTATAATTGTTTTTGGTTCTTAATCTTTAATCTTTAATTTTTAACAAATGAATTTTTAAAACACAAATTTTTACAATTTTAACTAAGAATGTGGTTTTTAAAAAATCGAGAGGGGTCGTTTTATTGAATTCCGTTAGAAATTTTTGTTTGAAAAATTTTCAGTGGGTTGGGCATCCGAAAATCCCGTCTCAAAAAATACATGTTATATGCCTATTAAGAAATCTTTCAAGGACATCACTTGATATAATGTTTTTTTTTTCTTTAAGAATGGAGAACTCCAAAATTTGTTTTTTTTTTGATATTTAAATTATTTTTTATACATCCTAGGATGAAATGAGTTAGGACTTTGTACATCTGTATCCTTAGCTTAAACGGGTAACAAGAAACCAAATTTTACATTAACTTAATTTTCTAAAAGCAAAAACAATTTTGTCAAAGTCTAGTAGTTCCTCGAGAAGGAATTTTAGCTAAAAAAAAAACAATATTTACGAAAAGAAGTTGTAAATCGATGCAAAAAAAACTGAACAAAATATTCCGGTATATCTCAGTCCAAGAAAAAATTATACAAAAAAAAATTTTCCAAATTTTGTCAGAACTCCAATAAGTCAAAAAATATTTTTTTTTAAATTGGTCAATAAAAAATTATTAACAATATTTTTAAAAATTATGTAGAAATCTATCAGGATTTTTTTTGGAAGGATTTTATTGGTCTCTATCTCAGATATATGTACATAATATAAATAGACGAGGTGAGCCCAGAAGACCACTGCACTGGCAGCAATGCCAACATTTCATCAAGGCTGCTGTAAAAGAGGTGCTAGGATTTTCACAGCCCAACTTCACACAGCCCTTGAACCCAACTTCGGACGCACTTTTGCTTTTGCAGAAAACAGTTGAGGAGTTTCTATGCAAAAGAGTCAATAAGAAAACAACAAGATTCACTAGTCGTCCTGGTGTCTGCGAGGATGAGGAAAGAAACACCATAGTAGGAACGCAGTCGATGTTGAAAACCTGGAGAGATCATTTTAACCAGCTGCTTAATGGAGATGATGACCAAAATTCAGCCAGCAATTGAGCGAGCAGTCACTTCAAGCAAATTTTGTTGATGATTCAACCGACCAAAGTGAGATCAAGTTAGCTATCGCCAGGTTGAAATCCAACAAAGCAGCCGGTTCTGATGGTCTACAAGCGGAACTTTTTAAGTATACTGGAGATGATCTGATCAGAAGCATACATTAACTTTTCAACAAAATTTGGTCGGAGGAAAGTATGCCCGACGAGTGAAACCTTTGTATCATGGTACTAAGGCTCTTTCACGAGTGGAAATTCTACCAAGTCTGCAAAATCCTGTAGAAGACCCAAGGAGGTAATATCGATAGACATCACCTATTCATTGATTTTATAGCTTATGACAGCGTTAGCAGAGAAGAGCGGTGCCGTGCTTATTTCTGCCAAACTGGTACGCTATATCAGTATGACGTTGGAAAATGCCCGAAGCTCCATCAAAAATTTGGAGAGATTCAACCGAAACCTTCGAAACCACCATGATAATCCCGGTCATGCTATATGGTGCAGAACCATGGACCCTTTCCCAGGCGAATGAAAGCTTTCTTGGAATCTTCGAGAGAAAGTTTCGGTTTGTGTCGATAGGCAAAATAACATCTGGTGAAGACGATACAACCATGAATTGTACGAGATGTACAGCGGCGGTGTCCCTAGTCAAGAAAATACGTATTTAGCGGTCAAGATGGCTAGGGCATGTAGAGCGAATGAACATCGACGCTCCATCCCGTAAGGTATTGAACACTATGCCAAAGGGTATGAGAAATAAAGTTTATAAAGATTTAAGGCAACTTGGGACTCGAAACTGGGGGCAGCAAGCTAGAGATCAAGACTGCTAGTGGAGTCTACTATTTGAGGCCCAGGCACACCCCGCGCTGTAGCGCCAACTAAAGTAAGTAAAGTATCTCAGATATATCCTTGTTCTGGATTTTCAGTGATATTGAAATAGATACCTACCTACATAAACTTAATTTAATTTTAATATATTTAATTTGGATTACGTATATTTAATTCAGGTTAAGTCGAACCACGTAGATTTATAGTAAAAGAAATTTTGTGCACTGGGGCGTAGACGCACTTTTTTATTTTATTGATTTTTTTTATACATTTCTACTTGCGACTGTAGGGCAAGTTTTTGATTTGTGCAAAAATCAACTTTGAGATATTAATAAAACATTACATTACAATTAGAGACAACTAGAAAAAATGGGGCCCGCTATCTGTCTGTACCTCGACGTACGGCCTACTGAAGCGATTTTCTTCAAACTAGGTTTTTATGTAATTCCATTAAAACAATTGATTTTTTTGATCCAAAAACAAGGGTAACGTTAAGATTCTAATCTCGAAAATGACTTTGACGATTTAGATAACTTGCCATAGTACTTGCCATAGAACCGAATTTTTGGTTTTAAATTTTATCATAAACGGTTCGACGAATTGCGATAACATTTCGATAACATTGCATATAAAAATTAAAAAACAAATATGATTTTGGGTTTTTGAAAAAAGAATTGATTTTTTTTTAAATTTTAATTTAAATTAAATTTGATTTGAATTTAGTCCTAAATATATTTCCTATTTGTAAATAAATCGAATCTATAAAGTTTGTGTCTTATATTGAGAATAAAAAAAATTACACTCCCTAGAAACATTCGAGTGTGTATTATGTTTTTATTTTCGAATAAACTTAAACTGTGTTTTTTTTCATATACGACTATACATTGTACAAGATGCCTACATACTGATTTAACTGATACTATTCGCCCCATCCTGTTTTACCATCCGAAAAAACAGACAATATGCGCCATTGCTATAAGTCGTTTTTCCGTTTGTCATTAAATAATTTCTTCTTTGCAAGTGGCCAAAATGTATACCAAGGAACATACGGCGAGTTTTTTGAACTGCATCCTCCCATCTAGAAGGACACACCGAACGATGAAATCGTGACTTAAGATTATTTGCATACAGAATTCGAAAAATCATCGCGAGGGAATCTCTCCTGGGATGTTTGGTCTATCCTTTTATTTTTGTTTCCCCCCCAATTCTCATGGTCTCTCTCTCTCTCTTTCTCGCTCTGTGATGTCGACGACAACGACGACGACGTTTGGACTTGTTGTTGGCCCAAACCCAGAGAAGAAGGTTCCAAATTATTTACCCATAATGTTTGCAGAAGAAAATTTGCACAGTCCTGAGGATTGTTTTTTTTTTTTTTTTAATTCTCATTTGTTAGTTAATAACATTTTATCCTACGCTTAACATCATTGGCGCGCAGCTAAGGCCCCCAAAGCAACATCTTTCTTTTCTGCTGCAGCACTGCAGCTGATGGGTAGAATGGTGCGGTGTTCACCTGAACTTGGGGCATTTCCTGCGAGTTTTTTGTGCACAAAATTAATTCGATTCGCTAACTTAGTCAGCCCTGCTCCACAGCTAAATGAGTTTCTTTCATTCCGCTTTAAAAAACTGAAAAACTCCTATACGGAACTTAGTTCTTTATATAATGTTAAACTGAAAGCCTTGGACTTGGCTAACAAAAACAATAACAAGCTAAAACAGAAAAAAAAAATAAAAATATCTAAAATGCAAGTCGGGAATCAAAGAATCTGGAAAAAGAATTCAAAGAGACTACTCCTCTTGTGAAGATGTTTGTTTTGGGTTCTATGTCCAATTTGAGGGCTTAGAGAGGATAGGCTCTGATGATGATGCAGTTGCAGTGTTGCAGTCGATGATGCTATGGAACATCACAAAGGTATAAATGTGCAGCGCTTGTTTCTATATAGGTTTATATATAAATAGTTAGATCTTTGATGGTCATGGCGCGTTGTGTGTTTCCTCCCGGTATGGTCCTAAGATGTAATGTAATATATCCGCGATTTGTACATACGAGATCATCGGAGGCAGCGTGCTGTTTTGTGGGCTATTCTGTTCTGTTCTGTTGGTTTAGGAAAAGAGGAGACGCTATTGAGACATACACCATAGAGAGGATGTTTTTGTGGGCGCCACATTTAGATGGGAATTTATAATGTTGTGCGGCAATTGTCCTTTGGTAAGGCGTTTGTTACTTTTTTGTTGTTGTTGTTGTTATTGTGTCGTAGTTCGTAAGGTAAGTTAGGTATAGGTAAAGTTACTTTACCAACTGTTCTACGTCTATATAAAATTGAACACGATTCAATTGAAAATAATTCCTAAAGCATATTTAGATATCGTCAGAGAGGTTTTTTAGAGTGATGTATGGATTTAAGGGTTCTCCTTAATTCGCGGTTAATTCTTATTTAATCTTTATCTTTTAAAAGAATTTTAATTTTTTTTTAGTCAACATATTTTTGAAGCTTAACATTCTATATCTCGGTATTGTTATCAAGAGAACACATTAACATTTCCAAAAATTTCTTGATTATGACTTAAAAAAAAATTGATTGACTCTCAAAATCTTAGTTTTTCAATGTTTTCAGGCTTTATCAATTTTTTCAATCTGTCATTTTTCAACTAATTTCATATTTAGGTACTTACAGTTCCGAAAAGAAGCTTTATTTTCAAACTACCGAATTGTTTGTAGATGATACCATATCATTTAATATAGTTTTTAAATTATTTCATTTTAACGATTTCTTACACTGTCGTTTTTGGATCAATTTTAGATTTTTTTTACCCCAGTAAATAACACAAAACAGCATTGGACTTTAGTGGCTTCCCTGTGGCACTCCATCAATGTCCAACTTTTTATTTGTAGGGAAATTTGATGGTAGGTGGAAATCATAACAAGAAGAAAGCTTCTTCAAATTTTTTTAGATAAACTTAGTTATGATTTAGAGATTGTCTACTCGACTGTTTTTGGATTTTTTTTTTTCCAAAAGGTTTGTTCAAAATACGAAACATTAGAAATTTTGAAATATTGACTTGCATTAGTCAATGTAGCGTTTGATTCTTAAACGAAATTTCTTCTGTTTGCGTTTTCAATCAGATTGAACGTTTTTCCAGAATAACTTCAAATTCATACAGGGAACATTCAATTTTAGCTTCCATTTTTAGAAGGAAAAAAAGTTTGGCAAAAATGAGTTTTATGATTTCTCAAATTTTTGAAAATATTGTTTTTGTATTTTTTGATTATTATCTTGTTATGGGCCGATGAAAGAACTTAAAATTTACACAGATTTTGTGTTCACTTTTGAAAAAAAAAAAATTTGGAAGAATTTTTATTTTCTACACATTTTGAAAAAAAAAAATATTTTCTTAGGTCAATTTTAATTTTTGGTAGTTTTATTAATTTTCAATAATTTTTTTCATTACCAGATGTATCTATGTTTGAGTATTTAATTATTCTTATGAGTGCTCGTGCATTCCATATAAGGTGATAAATGTATATCAATAATTTTGATAGCCCTTTCAACGAGCTTTTCGAAAACGCAATACAATTTTTTGGAAAACAACAAAAAGATCTCCAAAAACTTTTGCTTAAGAAGTTAGAAAAGTTTTATTTATCATTGTAGAACATTAAGAAATTTATTTTGTGTCATTTAAAAAATAATTTTAGTACAACAATTCGCAATTGAATTACAGTGGAATAACCAATATCTGATTTTCAAGGTCTTTATTTAAAAAAACAAATTAAATTGACATGAACATTTTTAAAACCTCCTGAACTTGTATTAAATATTGTCACTAACCAGTTAAATATATTATTTATTGGTATTTTTTTTTAATGAAAAAAGTGCTTGTCGACAATTCTGCAGATATGGTGCTTCTACCTTATTTAATTTATTTTGACAAACATGCATCAAATAAAACCTTCATTTTATTATTTTTTTTTTTTTGTTTGGTTCGTAAGACCATCACTTCGATAAATTAATCTCTTAGCTGCCAATAAAATTCGACGCAAATTACATAAATATCAAAAAAAAAAAAAACAATAAAGTTCCCAAATTTACAACAACACCAAAAAAGTACTCTTGAGTTGAGACGATGATGTGATAAAAATAATATTAATTTTCTTCGTGTTTATTTTGTTGTTTCTCAAATGCCAATTGACACAATTCTTATGCAAATACCAATCTCGAGAAAAACAAAATATAATCTTAATTGCTTTATTGAAATTAATCGAATTCAATATAAGTACTATTTGCCAAATCGCAAAAAAAAAAAACTTCTTACTAAAAGGTCATCTTAAATGCTAAATCCAATAGATGCAAAACAATTTCACCATAGATACTACACCCAAGAAATATCAAAGTGAAAATATTTCAATTATAACAAAAAAACAAAAAACAAAAACGAAACAAATTTTCAAATAAAAAATAAGCGAAATAATTATCTTGTCTTTCTAAAATTATCCTTGCTGCAATGATAGAGATGCTCAAAGAACCCGTCAATCTACCTCACAATATATACTATCTATCTACCTAAGGTGCGTCCTCGGTCCTCAGCTCCTCACACACTTCTTCTTCAGCTTCTGCATCTCAATCTGAATTTGAATCTGAATCTGAATTTCGACATCTGATTCTAAAAAACTTCTCGATAACTGACGTGCGGTGCTTGATGGTGGTGCAGCATGCAATCCACCAGAACGCTGATCATGTGCCAATTTCATATCGATGCAATTTTCCTTTATATCAATAATCTAATTTTAAATTTTTCTTGCAAAAGATTTTTTATCTTTTTTTTTTTTGTCGAATTGCAAATCTTTCGCTATTATGCGCACATCCTGTATTTTGAGAGTGTCTGATGTGTCTGAATGCGAAGACGGCCGTTTTGAGTGTGTGGCGACTATTAAGTGTGACGTTTTGTCACTCGCCCATCCCAAAGAAGTGACAGATGCGTTTCGCAGTAAGACATACCTAGTTATACAAAAAAATGCATCAGAATTTCATTTCGCTGCATGCATCTCGCAGGAGTTTTGTCTGTTTTATCTGTTGTATTGATTGTTGGAATATCTTGGAAATTGGCCAGAAAATTGGTGAAATAAATTCCCTTTGTCGTAAATCACTTATTTATAAGAAGCATTTTTTTTTTTTTGCGGATCTGACGATGATGCACATCCACAATTGTTAATCTATTATGTTTATTTATTTTTTCTTATTCGAATTCTTGTTTGGTTGTTTTGAAAGATTTTATTTGTTATTTTTGTATTATAATGCTTTATAGTTTAAGATAGATTGGTTTTAGTAATAAGCTATTTTTATTTGATTGTGTGTGTGTTTTTTTTTTATTTCGGAGGATTCTAGTGCAACACAACATCATCAGATTCAGATTCAATAAGCCTAAATAATTTAGTGAACAATCATTCGGTTGATTATGTCTTTGATTGTGTTTTTTTTTTTTTGAAATGGAAACGTGAAAGGGGCAAACATGTGGACAAGTGATTCAAATGCATGCTTCTTAGTCGCGCCAGGAATTAAAGATTTTTTTTCTTCGCAAAATGATATCAAATGTATTTTTAAATGACATTATGCACTTAAATATCATGGTTTGAATATTTTGATTTTTTTTGTAATCGGAATTTAGTTTAAGCGAAATAAATCACCACAAAAAAATAGATTGTTCGGGTGTAATATGTATATGCTTAAGTCTGAGTCATCTATTTACATAAAAGTAGAAAGTGTGAGTAGGTGTGAATATTTTGGGGTAGAACTGTGTTTTTGAACGGAAATTAGAGGTTAAAAGTAAGCTGCTGACGATCGAAGTAAAGTTCGGTGCAGATTCTCAGGTTTTTCCTTTGCATCCTTTACATGTTTTGGAGATGGTAAACCAGCTGTAAGTGATAACTGATCTTATAGGAGTGAGTAAAGCTTTAGTCTGTTAACTTAGTCAGGTTCTCTTCTGTATCGTTGGATATAAACGATAGAATACAAAAGTTCGCTTTTTTAACAGCATTCTTTTGAAGTTGATGCCTAGTTATTCGGCACTGCGATTGATAGGTATATTATGTATTGATAGTGCTAGACGAATACTTCTGCAGCTTTCAGCAGTTCGAACAGCTTGTGGATGTGGTGGTAATGATGATCAAAGCTTAGACTGTTGGGAAACTTCAGTTCTTATGCTCTTCACAGTTCCTCAGGTTCAGTTATCCACTGGCACGAAGAATTTTCTGTAAGAAAGAAGTATTCAACTTAAAAAACAACTTATTGTTTAGGGGCGTTGAACGCACGGTCTTGGGTGTCAAATCATGGGTCCAAAACTTCAACCTATATGCGGTTACCAACATTTCCCTTCAATAAATCAATTGTACCACGAGCTGTGTGATTTGTTGCACCGTCTAGTTGAAACCACAGCTCCTACACATCATGGTTGTTCAGTTGAGGAACAAAAAAAATCAGTAATCATGGCTCTACAGCTGTCACCTTTAACTGCAAACTTTCTGGCCAGCATCATGATTCCAAATAAGCACACCAAACAGTCAGTTTTCCTGGATGTAACGGTGTCTCAACATAAGTACACTTGAGGAATTACTTCAGTTTTACAGCGGATTTGTTTATTGAATTAGCCATTCAACCAGAAGTGAGCTTCATTGCTGAACAAAATTCTTTTATAAAAATTGGGATCGTTATAAATTTTAACAATTTGGAAGCGTTGTTCCAGCAAACTTGACACAAATCACCTGACAGCTGTTGAAATGGCCGCCGGTTAAAAAAAGTGTTGCCAACTTGAAAGAGTGTCAAAATATTAAACTCGGTAGCTCAACATCATCTTTTATTCAAGGATTCCTTTGGTTAACTTAATTTAAGTTACGAAAAACTGTACAGCTGTCCATAGCCTTTCAGCTCTCAACCAACCAAGAATAAATAGAATTTAAAACATAAAATAAATTTTGGAATTTTCATACATATTTTGACGGTTTCAGTCTTTCAAAGCATAAAAGACTTTTTTATTTCCCCAAACAAGAACTAAAATAAAAGGTGATTCCTTTTCTACTCACATTCAAACATTTTCACTCCATCTCCAGTGCAGTGCAGTGAAAGGCAAAAAAAAAATAAAGTGAATAGAATTTATTTCAATTTTATGCTAACAAATTAACGCATTAAATTAATGCCATTGTTGTATGGGACGCGGACGCATCCATAGTTTGTCTTATCACACTTCTTATACTCGTACATACATTTCTCTTTGCTTTGCATTTTCAGTGAGTCTTCTCATATATGCGTGAAGCGCACCGTAGCGCAGGTGATAACTCGGGGGCGTTAATAAATTACTCATAAATTCACTAAAGTTAAAGCGCGTAAGTTGTAAGTGATGGCCAAAATGAATAAGGATAAGGACAGCTCGATGTGTTGTGTAGATACGCGTGAGCATTATATTCTTGTTGCGGCCCAAAGGAAAGTGGTGTGAAGAGAGCGATATCACTCGAAGAGCCATGATGATAAAGAATGGGATTTCGGACAGCAACGTTGCTATTGTGATCTTATGCAGCAGATATACTATTTATCGTGATGCCTTGGGGCCTCAGGTGAATGTTAATGATTTGTTTTTGTTTACATCTGCTTAAATATTATAGTTTTTTTTTTTTTTTAACACAAAAAGTGATAAAATTTTGGTTCCAAATTGTCTGTGTTGCGTTAAAAAATAAATAAATTAATAGACTATTTTACCAAAAGGGAAATGATGATGAGGGTGGACGATTCTTTTGGGTTTTGAACCCCTAGGGTCTAGGCGAGACCACTAAAATGTGTGAATGCGTGATATGGTGATCATGATGATGATGATCAATCAATTGCACACCCCCTGCAAGATGTGTGAACGAATTAGAAGCTAAAGGTAATAAAGAAACAACAATGTCGCTAATTTGATGTGACAGGAGATACTTTAGGGTCAAAAAGTGGGTTTTGAGATAAGACCAGAGGAAGTACAAAGAAAAAAGTGGACAATGGTCATTCCAAAGCCGATAAATTGAGCTGTCAAGATGGATATGAGAAAATAATCTGCCCTATCTTCTATTTGAAACCGGCATACTTTTTTTTTATTTTTAGCACATTCAAGTATTGATTCTCCTAAGAAAATTCTAGAAAAGCGGAGTTTTGTTCAAAAATGCTGAGTAAAAATTAAAGAATTGATCAATTATCTATATACTCGTATAAATTACCTTAACTAAATTTTTAGGTACCATTTACTCCAAAAGTAGTCAACCGATTTCAATAAAATTTATATGCATATTGTTAGAAAGCTAAAAATGCTTAGTACTATGATGCCAGAGGTCTGATTTCAATTTCCAGTTTTTTCATGGACTGCTGTCTATTCAGAAATTCTCGAAGACTATTTACTCTTGTCAAGAAGAAAATGCTTCTCACCATGAAACAATACGCACATAGGAATGGCGGAGAGTTATGAGTCATCTATTGGCTCTGCTTCGCAATCGAATTTCTCGACATCAAATTTATATATTTATTTACTAATTGGCACTCTAAAATTTTTAGTTAGATCATTGATGTTCAGAGGAAGCAATAGGGCTGGGTCAATCGTTCATTTTGAAGGATCGAATCAATCAAGTATTGGTTGGTTGAAAGATTCGTTCCTTTCAATCGGTCAATCTTTCAATCCAATGCATTTCATTCACCATCATTTCGCTCTTATGAACGAAACATACCTTCTACCCGTTTCATTGACATAAGTTCTCATTCTGTACCAATCTTTTGATTGAGAATGAATGGGATGAACGAAACACAAGAAACCATAATAATAACTAAGCGTAAAGCGTTTCGTTTCTTTCGATCCTTTCGTTCACGTTCGTTCTTTCAAAAGCAGAGAACAGAGATTGACATGAGGATTGATTGGTTTGGTCCATTGTGATTGCAATCAATCAATCCTTTTGGTGAACGGGTCATAAAGACCGAATCAATCACGATTGACACAGCTCTAGGAAGCAAATATCAACCAGAATACTTCATCATTATCATCATCGGCTCGACAACCGGGGTCCGGTCCTGGCCTCCTTCATAAAGTCTCTCCGCCTATCCCGGTCTCGAGCCGACGGCATCCAGTTGCGCACCCCAAGGCTCCAAGCGTCCTGATCTTCCATCTCTCCAGCGCAAGCATGGTCTACAACGCTGTCTTCTACCATAGAATGTACCACAAAGGACGTTCCGATCCGGTTCCTCTTCGCTCATACAAGCTAGGTGCCCTGCGCACCGGAGTCTACCGAGCTTAATTTTTATCACTATGTGCGCTTCAACTCAGATTGCGTACAATTCATGATTGTACCGTTTCCGGAATCGCCTCAGCTTCTTCTTCCCCTGAATTCAGGTCAGGATGTTGCATTTTTAACCTTAGCCGAAAGGTCATACTCCTTTCTGGGTATTAAATAAGCTGACAGGTAAGAATAAGCTGAAAGAGTCAATTGCTGAACTCACTCTCAGAGTTGAGGGCACCAGCAGGAACATGGAAACAGTTATTAATTTCCTCTATAAATGTCGTCCTCAGGCCAGAATGAAATCCAACTAATTTGGGAAGACATTGAAGATCAAAGATTCAATATCTTTTCTCAAACCGGCGGAATATTTGGGAGTTGAAGCTCGAAGACTGCTCTTAAACGGTTTCTCCTTTACCTAATTAAATCTTTCTTAACTTATATTTTCGCTATATAGCTGGACTTCTCGTGGTCACCATTTTAACCCAACTAGAAGATAAGCACCCCTTTGAAATTTTCTGCTTAACTCGGACATTTGCATAATTTCATTTTTTAATAGCTGATCCTACTTCGCTTTTTCCGTTTGTCTGGGGAATTTAAGGTTACTACGAATTCGGGTGGCAATGATTTTGGAGCAATTTTTGTTTGTTTGAAAAAATGGTTAGTTGAGTCAACTAATAAAACAATCTCTAATTGTGTCGTTGTCTAAACTTTCCATGAAATTAACGGTTCTTGTAATTTGTAAAGCAGCGAGGTAATTTATTATTCTCATCAGTTTTCATTCTTCAGTTGTTCTCAAAAGTATTGTTGAAAAGATTTCATATTCCACAGAGTACCTCTTCTTCTTTCAAATTAGCCATGTTCTAAGGAAGAAGTATTAAAATCAATACTTTGAAAAATCTTTTCAAATTCCGTTCACGCCATCAAAATCAAAAATACACAAAAAGGGCTGATATTTTCGGTCGGTAACGTAGACATTGAATCCCCGAAATTCCCTTTCAAAAGTTTGCTTCCTAGCCAAAATGCAATATCATAACAATCCACAATATTTACACAGAAACTTGAGAGATTTTGACAAGTTTATTAACTTTGTACATATAACATATTCATTGGAAGTATGCGCGACACTGTTGCACGCCGCCATAACAACAACAACAATAACAAGACTACTCGTACTTATAAAGGGACGGAATGTTCGTGTTAAAGTCAAGTTTTGCAACCCTTTTATCCCCTTCAGTTAACTCTCGTTAGCTATATAGTATAAACCATCAAGTTGTATACAAAAATATATATTTGGCATGAAATATGCGTCAGAAGTAATCCGGCAAACCCCAAGGGTCTGCCACACTGAGCGTGATAAACATGAAATTTTGTCACAAGCACAATATCACATTGGTACATATATGAAAATGAAAATCCTGTTGTTTTGCTTTATGCACACCGCAGCAAACTTTATACAAAAGTTTTACACAAATAACACGTAGAATATTACGCGTCTACGTATATGCCTCCCAAAAAGTTATATGTAAGAATTTTGGAGCAAAGGATAATACAACACACATACCGCCCGCCATATTGAATGGGGCAATATGTATAGCTACGGCAATCCTTTGTCGAAGTCAGCTACTGCCAAAGGGATGTACGAGTATGCACCAAAAACATATAGATACGTTCATAATGGGAGCACTGAAGTTCGGTATAGTACTTACTCGTATATTATAGAGTGCGGGGAGATATTATTAAATTGTATCCTGTTTATGGTTCCTTTATGATATTGTTTCCCTGTTTTATGATAACAAGCTTACGGCTATATTCGCAGAGAGACCTAACTCTTTTGTTGTAAGCTTGACAGTTTGCGTTGGGATTTATGAAGTGGATTTGCACGGAAATATGTTTACGCTGCGGTTGGTGGGTTTTTGGAATGCCACAGAATTTAGTTTAGGAATATTATTATTGAAGGTTAGAATTTTCCGGTTTCTATTATAAACAGCGGTAGTAAGTTGCGGATATGAGTTTATGCGTTTAAATGGGTTTTCATTTGTTAGATTATAGACAAAGATGTCAAACGATGGGAAGGATATACCTAGGGGTAAAATATTTTGAAATTTGGTTTTAGATAGGATTATAGAAATGGTAGGTTGTAGGTCCATAATGTAAATAGAACTTTTAAACTTAAATAAGTTATATCAGTTTTCAATAATAAAGAGACACATTGCATTATTCAATAGAAAAACAGAAAAGGTACAATTCAATCACCAGCTTCTTCTTCTTCTTCTTCTTCTTCTTCTTCTTCTTCTTCTTCTTCTTCTTCTTCTTCTTCTTCTTCTTCTTCTTCTTCTTCTTCTTCTTCTTCTTCTTCTTCTTCTTCTTCTTCTTCTTCTTCTTCTTCTTCTTCTTCTTCTTCTTCTTCTTCTTCTTCTTCTTCTTCTTCTTCTTCTTCTTCTTCTTCTTCTTCTTCTTCTTCTTCTTCTTCTTCTTCTTCTTCTTCTTCTTCTTCTTCTTCTTCTTCTTCTTCTTCTTCTTCTTCTTCTTCTTCTTCTTCTTCTTCTTCTTTTTCTTCTTCTTCTTCTTCTTCTTTTTCTTCTTTTGCTACTTTTTCTTTGTTCGACACAGAATATGGCTTCACGCTCACGTGATGATCCTTCGTTGATGATCATTTCCCTGCAAACATCAAGTCATGACCCTTGGCCATCTCCAGTCTAGTGCCCAGGTGGGCAATATAAAATTATGCTACATTACGCTTCCCTCCAGAAAAGCTTTGCCTTAAGATTAGTTTCCAGCCTTGAAAATAATTATATTTCTGAACACTCCCAGGATCATCGAAAAAATTTATCGCTTTATTTTAACATAATTGATTTCTAAGCTTTTCAAAAAGATTGGCACATACTGCTTCAGATCCAATTTATTGTTCCTCATTTTTATCAAAAACAGACAAATTCGATATCGAGACTTATTTTTTCGATGTTGACGAGACGGAGACTTACTTACAAAAGTCTCTTGGACAAGTCCTCAGCCCCACATATTTTTTTTCAATTTGCACTCTTCATTTCTATGTCTGTCGATAGTTTGACACATATAATTCTTCTTAATATATATATACGCTTAGCCTTTTTTACAGTGTATAAATTACCTCTAGAAAAAATGGCGCCCGGGAAAACCTTCAACCTAAAATTTCCAGAAACTGCTATTTATTTTATTTTTCTTTCCTTTTTTATGGAAGATTAACTGCCACAAATTATCATTACATCGATTACAAAAAAAAAACTTTTATCGATAACAACTGACATTTCGATTCGATTTAATAATACAACTTTCGCCAAATAAGCACCCATTTTATTTATTAGTCGGCCTTTTGAAATGCCTAAGAACCCTGTCCATGTCGTTTCTGTCACAATGCTAATTGAAGACTAATTAGAAATTCCCCGCAACTCTGTTCTTTTTTAAATTCTTATCATTTAGTTAACAGGATCCGTAATCGTAATCGTCATTAAGCAGAAAAGTGCTGCAAGCTGATGATCCTCCTCAGAATGTCAATATATAGACTTGAGTCACGAATATGAACTGTTTCCCCCATACGCAGGTTTTTTTTTTAACTTTTCCTTTACAAATGACGCCGATATGTCTCTAAAGGTCCTAAAGCCGTTAACATCCAAAACCAAACAAACAGCCACATACACGCATATGAAATATCTTATCGCCACCCAAAATCAGGGATGCAACCAATAACGAGCATGGAATAAATTACATATCAAACTAAAATAGTTGAGGAGGCGATAGACGAACGGACGCGACGCGGACGGTACCGTCCGGTCTAGGACCAACGACCATCATCCAACCCATGCAACGATATGTGAGGCATTAATTTACGTTATAGCTGCATTTAATAATATAAAACAGATTGACAGGGCATGGCAACGCGGCTTTTGTTAGATTTTTTTGGTTTTGTTAATTTAATGTCCCCTTGGCATTGAAGCCCATTAAATTTAAAGGAACTATAAGTTTTGGTTTCTTTTTCATTTTGTGTGGGTTGGTTGCACTATGAATTTTTGATTTTTACTTGTATTTTAGGTTGTTCATTTAATTTTTATATTTCTTTCTATTTTTTTCTTTTCATTTTTATTGTGATTATAATTTTTTTTTTTCTAGTTGTAGTTTATTCGATTGGTCCCTTTTTGGAGGTTTTATACCTATGCCTGGAGTTTATATTGTAAATTTAAATAAAATATCAGTTTCTGGTGTGTTTGAGGATTTGAAATTTTCATAACATAATGCGCTTTTTGAGGAAATTTGAGATGGTTGTGGCAGGTACATCTTGCGTCGGTCGTCGGTCGTCGGCCATCATGATTTTGATGAAGGGCAGTAAAATATTTAGTGATGGAGGCAAATAAATGGATTCCAGAGGATCGTTTATGTATTTGTATCTCCATTTTTATTGGAAATTATTTATTAAAACATCGTCGGTGTTCAATTAAAAAATTTATGTTTTTTTCTTGAAACCGATGTTAAATTCCTTACAGCTAAGCATTTTGATTTGTTCAGAAAAACATCCAATTGGTTTAGAAAATAATAATCAATGTGATGAAGATTTGACTTCTCTAAATGACTTTAGGAATACAAATTACATCATCAACTAATTTTTGTAGATTGCTGTTTAATAATTGCAAAGAAATAAAATACAAATTTTCAGAAAACACCGGAGG
This sequence comes from Syrphus vitripennis, assembly GCA_958431115.1. Taxonomy (NCBI): domain Eukaryota; kingdom Metazoa; phylum Arthropoda; class Insecta; order Diptera; family Syrphidae; genus Syrphus; species Syrphus vitripennis. The sequence goes on along the minus strand of OY288108.1, from coordinate 136,487,571 downwards.
AAAAATTACAGGTGAAGACTTTTAAACGCAATTACCTTTATTCCAAGTATTTCATACAAAAACTGTAGGTCATGTGGTTGTTTTTGGTCCGATCTGTATAGATGGAGTATGGAGGAGAAGATTCAACAATGAGCTTTATGGGCTTTACAGCTTAAAATGCGGCTGAAATGGCGAGGACACATGGAGCGTATGGACACCAACGCGCCAGCCCGACGAGTCTATTCGAATCCTTCCCTTCTTCTTCGCCTCAGATGAAGGCCCCACCTTAGTTGACGCACACAAGTGGAAAACGACCTCAACCAACTTCGAGTGCGTAACTGGATGCAGCTAGCTAAGGACCATCAAGCTGACTGGAGGAGCTTGTTGGTTGAGGCCGTAGCCCATCCTGGGCTGTGAGCGCCATCTAAAGTAAGTAAGTTACATAGGACCATGGAATCATTGGCCCATTCTTCTTTAAGAACGATGCTTCCCAGAACGTTACAGTGAAAAGAACAATCGATGGTGACCGCTATATAGTAGGCCGACTTTTACTTTACCCAATTGAGCAACCATGATTTGCAGAAGCCGTGGTTTCAACAAAATGGTGCGGCGGCGCAACATGTCAGACAGCACGTGCCACAATTAATTTATGGAAGGAAACGTTTGGTAACCGCATAAATAAATTATTGGACCCGTGAATTGGCCTCCAAGATCGTTGGATATGTTAAGTCGCTAGTCCGCCAGCTACACCGATAAACCCCGAAACAATCGACCACTTAACATAGAAGAGTCTTCAAAGATTTAATTATCAGAAGAGGTATCTATCTGATGTGGGCATATGTCGCAAAAAACCACACCTATTATAATTACTTATAGCTTCTCATGCCTTGTTTCATCCACAAAAGATTAGAATATTGAAGTTAGAAAACGGTATCAACTATCCTTCAATGCCATTGAACTTCTTGTCATATAGCTTAACCATATAAGTATCCTTTTAATACTAAGTGTTAACATATGCTTCAACATCATCACTTTGAAATTATATCAAATTATATTTCCCCAACAATGATGTATGCTTTGAAAACTGAAGAGCGTGTTTGCATTACATGGCTATAGTCATTCTGTGTTGTAAAGGATGTATAAAATTCTAGAAATGAAGAGAGGTCGCCAGCGAGCGTTATTAAAAGGTCTATAAAACATTAGTTTGGCTTCCGCTTTTCATCAATTCCATATACCTACAACGGTAATGCCATTGTTTATCAATGCTCCTCCACCATATTCTACATCAGTCTCTGTATATTATAGCTTGAAGGTAGATTTTTGCTTATAGCTTTAGCTTTGGCTTTGGCAAAAGTACTTTAAGCAGAAAAACGAAAACAAAAAATAGGTTCTCATAGATTATAAAACGCCACGCAATTGCACTACTTATCCGATTCGCCCCGCGTGTCATTCTGCATACCGTAAAGTGGGGTTACTTTGCGCCCGCATGGGTAACTTTGCGCCACTGACGAAAAGAGTTGTTTTCTTTATTCACGCTCAGACATATTACTTTCTATAAACCGAACCTACCGTAATGTACACACACATACATATACATCTGCCACATGTTGCACCGGACCGTGTACCGGCAGTTGATAAAAAGTAATTCACGTGAGAAGTTAACGCAGCAATTTCGTGAGATTTTTTAAGTGGAAAATTTGGTGTGATGCAACAGTTGTGTTAACTTTAAAGAAGTAAGGACCGATTTTCTTTTTATAATATTGTTTTGCTTATAACTAAAGCATGTCCTTTGTTTGTTTAGTTAATAAATAATAATTATTTAATTTTTTTTTTCTGATACAATGCAGTTTTTTTTGATTTTGGGGTTACTTTGCTCCTGGGGCTTACTCTATATTTTCTTAAAACTTTTTATTTTTATCATTCACTTTTTTGTATTCTTTATAAAATACTTTTCATTTTTTGTTTTTTAAAGTGAATTATTTTCTTGTTGTTCTGAAAAATATTATTTATGTTTATTTTTTTGTTTTTATACTTAAATTTTTAAGTTTTTAAAGCAATAAAAGAGGCTGTTGTGTTTAAATCAAAAAAAAAAATTGGTTTTTGAATTTTTTGATTTTTTTTTTTACAGATATGATCCGTTTGATCAGGGCTATGGAAATAAAATGCAAACTTTTCCCCAGCTCTTAAGATAAAGAACATATAGTCAAAAGTTTCATATGGAGCAAAGTAACCCCCTCCCTTGGACTACTTTGCCCCACTTTTCAACCACAAAAAAAAAGTACTTCAAATGTTATTAAAACAGTTTTCATACCAAAAATGCATTGTTTCACATATTATTAATGAAACGGCGTTGAAAAAAAAATAGATAAAAATTATTTGAGTACCATTTTTAAGAGGTTTAAAAAAATAGTGCAAAAAACGGAGCAATGTAACCCCACTTTACGGTATGTTAAGTACAAATTTATTTTCTCTCTCTCACTCTCTCTCTGTCTCTATATATATATCTTAGGTATGCCGCAAACATTCTCACTTATCCTTTTAGTTTTTCATTTTTTTTTTAAATTTTATTTTCAACCATCCAACATAGAAGATAATCCTTTTTGGGTATTATTTTCGTATTTTATAGAGAAAAACATGCTAGGTAATAGAGGTTAGGTGATTTGTATTCGTTTTATCTTTGTTCTTTGAGTATTTCAATATGTCCGAATGTCCAATGTTCTTCGTATCTATTTATGCAGAGAAAAAAAAAGATAGGTTTTTTGGGGGTGAGGGTGGGTCTTTAAAGAGCTTTGAATTGTTTTGCATTTATTTTATACATTTTAGCATATACCTATAGAAGATATGTTGGTGTTAGATTTTGCATAATTGCACTACAACAATGCATTTTCAAATGATGTGGAATTTTTGTTTCTTCTAAAGAAATTTTCACCTTGTACCTATATAGGTAGCTACCTATTTTTGTTTTGCCATGAAATTGTGTATAGATATACATTTAGCAATTTATACAGTTTTTAATTAGATTATTTAAAGGTGGAGATATGCAACGTGATTTATGGGTGAGGTATTAAGTCGTTTAATCGAATTAAAAATTAATTTATTTTCCCTATCCTATGCATACCTACCTATGGGGTGTACACTGTACAGTTGTACACCATTGATTTCTTATGCTAATGTAGACACGTCATTATTTGGTTCCTCTTTTTTTGTAATTGAAAAACTACATACATATACTATACATACATATAGCAACAAACTAAAAAAAAAATAATGTTGCTCAAGTAATATACAAATTTTTGTAAAATACCCATCCTCGATAAATGTTCCAGGGTGGGGCTTAATTTTTAAATGAATTTCTTCGCTGACATGGAATAACTCAATAAAATCAAATCATAGAAAGTTGGTGTTGTTATTCGTTCTCAAAAACGAAATAAGATCAAATTCAATGTTTGGCTTTATTTCACATTTTGGGAGATTTAGTTTTCAATTTAAAAAACAAAAATGAAATTAAATTGGCGTCAAAAATCCCACAATATTGCTGAATGTTATTACTGGTTGACAGCAAGGCATTTAAGGTGCCCGTGGCTTTTTTTTACCGTTAGCGGAACAACCAAGTGGGAAATGGAAAGAATTAAAATTGGTCAAAATTTTTATTGTAGAAAAAGGTCAAAAAATGGTCAAAAAATATGACAAAAAAATTGGTCGAAAAAAAAATAATATTATTGAACAAATATCTAATAAATTGTGGTAAATACAAGGGGGGGGGGGGTCAAAAAGTTCGCGGATAGATGGTTGGAGGGTTCGTGGAGGACATTTGGTTACTTTATATTGCTTAAACATTCATTAGGGAAATATATACCAAGTTTCGTTCAAGTCGGGTCATTATTATTAGTGCTTTCGCTGTCAAAAACAAGTCAATCCTAAAAACTATTAAAAATGGAAAAAATTTAATTTCGGGCCAAATAAGGAAAAACACCGCAGATTATTTTGGATAACATGCAATCTGCTTACGGGGACTCTTGCCCTGGCAAAACAATGATCCATAAGTGGCATTGTCTTTTTAAGCAAGGCAGAGAGTCAATCGAAAGTGATCCGCGCTCTGGCGTTCGATTGAGGTGACTTGTGCTCCAGTTCACAAGAGCCATGTTGCCACGGTTGCTATACAGGAAATTCCGCGAACTTTTTGACCTCTCCTCTTATGTAATTCTATCAACAGAGATGTTCGTCCTCAAGCAAAATAGAAAAAATGCAGGAAAAATAATTTAAAAAAAAAATTTGACAAAAAATAATTTTTTTATAAATTGTCGGTCTCGAAAAAAATTGTAAAAAATTAAAAACTATTACAATAAAAATGTCTCAAAAAAATTCTCTGAAAAAAATTTGAAAATAAATTGTCAAAAAAAATTGAAAGCAAGAATATTTTCAAATTATGAATTGTAAAACAATTATTTTTTGTCAGACCAAACAATTGGAGAATGAACCGCCTCCGGCACCTTCAGGACATCAGACCATCAGCCTTGTTCGTAGGTATATTTATTTGGATATGGATGGATGGGAGATCTTAGAAAAAAAAAATGGGGTATGTATGTATTTTTATATGTAATACCTATGCATCAGTATTTGAATATTTGAGAATAATACAAATTCGCATGACGTAACATTTAAAAGAAAATGAATTTAAACTCCAGTTTAGGGTCCTGCCTTGTCTAGTTTCCAGTAAAAAAAAAGTGGATATTATCTTTTGATAAAACTTCAAATTTCCGCTAAACAGGTACTATATTAAGTTTTTAGAATTTTTTGTTTTGGAATATGAATGGCAGATTTATTTCGCCAATTGCCAATGTCCGAATTATAGGACTAATGAATTCAAAATTAGCATTTTTGATATTTCTATGATTATCACTAACTTTAAACAACGAAAAGTAAATTTTCTTTTTGGAAAAATTCGACAAAATGTTTAGGTTATTACGTTAACCATTAAACGAAAATTGGATTTTTTTTAAATAATAAAAAATAAAAATACATTAGCTAGTCTATCTATGTATATGGCTTCAATTAAAACTACAACTTTTATCCACATTGAAAAATAATATGCACCAAGAAGTAAATAAATAGAAAGGAACAAAACCGCGCATTACAAAATGTATTATTATGCTATTCACCCAACTAAGCCACAATCTCAAGTTGTAAATATGTGTATGGCTAATGTTATTACCATATCGTACTTGTCCCTACATATATGTTCATATGAAATACAAAACGAAAAAAAAAAAAAAAAAGTTTAATTATAGAAAGTTTTAACTTACATTTTTTATAAGTCTATAACAAAAGTCTCTATAAAAACGATATTGTGTATATATGTATAAGCCATTGCATGTTTTTATAGCTTTGAAATAAATCCCATTTAAAGGGATTTTCTATTTGCTGTGTTTTCTTTATTTGTGTATTTATCATTGTTTGGTGGTCGTTGTTTAATTAAATTAAATGTAATTTTTTATTTTACTCATGAGGTGTTAAATTTCATTAAAATGGGTGTTACAATTTCTGTGTTATAACAACTTATAAGTGACTGTCTTACATGCAGCTATATGTACATAATGTATAAGTTCCTAAAATTTAAGGTAAATATGAGGCCGCGGCCGTCAGTGCAATAGTGGCGTAACCCACTTTTTTTCCAAAATAATGTTGAATTAAAAAAAAGAAGCTTGCCCTACGAAGTATGTCCTTTTTCAAAGTCTTCTACGTTTTTAGATTAATTAAAAATGTCAAAGGGAAAATACAAAAAATGTTTAAAGAAACCCTGTTTCTTAAATCTCTCGTAACTCTAAAGTGAATTTTATGGTTTACGCCACTATTGCTCTCACGGCCTCATATATAAATGGAATAAAACAAAATAGAAAAATTTAATCTGGAAGTCCAATTTTCGATAACTTTTTCCAACATTTGTGGCCGTATATCGACAATAACTTGGTGAATTACTCCAAGTGGTCGATCGTTTCGGGGTTATGGTCGTAGACTAGCGACTTCACATATCCCCACAGAAAAAAGTTTAGGGGCGTTAAATCACACGTTCTTCGATCACGGGTCTGAAACGTGAATTTATGCATTCACCAAATGTTTTCTTCGATAAATCGATTGCGACACGTGCTTTGTGACATGTTGCACCCTCTTGTTTGAACCACAACTCCTGCACATCATACTTACTTGTTCAATTGAAGAACGAAAAAGTCAGTAATCATGGCTCTATAGCGGTCACCATTGACTGTAACGTTCTGGCTAGCATCGTAATTCCACCAGCACATAAAGCACAGTCAGTTTGGTCAGCTTTTCTGGAAGTAACGCTATCCCAACATACACTTTAGGATTATATTCACAGCAAATACTGCAGTTTTGCTTATTGACATAGCCATTCAACCAAAAGTGAGCTTCATCGTTAAACAAAATTCTTTTACGAAAGGGATCAACGGCCATCTTGTTTTGGGTCCAGTCACCGAATCTATACGCCTTATTTATCAGACGTCAGTCTATTCTATTGAAATGCCAAAAGCCAAACCAAACAAAACACAAATCACTTAGAAACAGCTTTTAAAATGGCCGCCAGTTAAAAAAGTATTGCCAACTTTAACTTCTATACCCCCAATAATTTATTACTACACAGTAAAAATGAGTGGGTTTAAAATGGAGACAGAACAACGCCTGCTTATGCCATTAATTTTTAAGCACGTAACTAACCTTCATTTATCAGTGTCACATGAGCCAAATTAGAAACACTTTAATATAAATTCAATATCTACTTCACTCTTAGAAGTACGTACGACAAGAGTGAAGTAGAACGGTTCGTGTACACTAAAACCGAATCATCGGCCGATATCGGGTTGGAGCTATTCGGACAACTGTCTCCAATTTTCGTCTGCATACACTCCTTGCGATCTCGGGCGGTGCCGGTCTGGGGTTTGACTATGATGAAAGCAATTTTATTACGAAATTGACGAAAAATCCATCGTCAGCGTCATCGGAAGATGTTGCTTTTAGTGGCGTATGCGCTCTCTTTCCTTTCTATACGTTTGGTTCGATCGGCTTAATTCGACCGACAACGAGCATACTTCGGCCGATGAAGGACTAGGTGTACGCGAGCCGTAAGTCTTTGGCCAAAAATGTGTTCTCTTAATTAAATTTAATTTTTAACCCAGTCCATGTTTATTTTCATGTAAGTATTGCAAAAGCCTTAACTTTTATAAAAAACATTGCTCTCTAATCAAATAAGTGACTGTCAGTACATTCCCATTCAACATTTCTAAAAATGCCCTAGAATTCTAGAAAACTTACAACAACTTTTTCTGTTCGTTTCTTTCTTTTTACTTACTTCATCAAAAGACAACAATATTATTATTATCCCATCACTCAATTACCAACAAAATGAAAACTCTGTCATTAACTGACCAATAATTAAACTTTAATTCGTATTTTTGTAATCACATTCTATCTCGATGATATGTCACCAGCAGTTATTTTATGTTGTTGTTGTTTTTTTTTTTGTTGCCTGTTGCAAAAATTTACGTAAATTGCGGTTAACAAATCTATCAGCAGGTATTATTTTTCTACTTCATATACAAGTAGTACGCCAAATACCCCCATATACCGTAGAATCAATGAACCTGTCAACACATTTTAATCCCTCTACATTTTTTGTTAACCATTTTTTTTATCGCCTTCTGATGACGCTGATATGCTGGCGTGAGTGTATGTTGCAATGTTGTTAATTAATTTGCGTATAATGATAATGCTCTTTGAATAATAATAATAAAAAAAAAATGTGTAAAAAAAAATCGACAAAAAATATAAACCGGAAGTGAATTACCACTCTCTCGCCACTGATGCCGCCGCCGCCACTGCCGCTGAAGCTGCCGCTGAAGTGGAAAGCCTTCGCCAATTGACAATTGTTTTGCGGTCTGATGATGCATCAAGGACATCTCATGCGTGCCCTCAATTGGTGTCAAATTTTTTTTTTTACAATTTTTTTTTTTTATTCGTCCTAGCTCTATGATATGGGTGACATCACAACAAACATATATCTAGATACTAACAATGTTATGCAGGAATGCTCGAGAGTTGTTATAGATGCCTACCTAGTGTAGATGTGATGATGTGACCACTTTTATGCGCGCCGATATTTTTTTTTGTCGCGCGCGCCCACCGTGTTCCACGGTTTACCCGCTGCGTGTTTTGCTAACCGCGGTGTTAATTTTTATTGTTGCAATAAAAACAAAGCTCGACAAACTACTAATAGTATGTTTCATGTTGTATGTTGTGCTTCTGTGCTGTTTTAATTTTTTGCATTTTTTTTTGTTTTTTGTTTTTCCAGGAGCAACACGTGTCCAAACCGCCCACATGACTTGCTAAATGCTGGTTAATGTATACAATACATTGGCTATATCCGTTCCGAATAACTACACCCTGTTGATCCTTGATGGGGAGTTTTGTGTGTTTTTTTTTAGACAAATGTCCTTTTTTTTGCGTTTTTAGTTTCGTCATACCTTCATACTCGTACCTATACATAACACGTTTGTAGCGCCATCATACCCTGGCACTGGCTGTTGAAAGTTTTTTTTTATGTCACCAATGATGTTTTTTTTTTTTTTTTTTTAAATGACAAAGTGTTAAAGCAATTAAGTTCCCCTCTACCCATCCATATGAACTGGATGTGCACAGGAACACTCACAGGAGTTAATGGCGAATCCTGGGATGACTTAGTGACACAGACCCTGTCAGTGCAATCAAGCTGTTATTTTTTTTGTTGCTGTTTTATTGCGGCCCCTCCGCAACCAAAATCCCTACACTCATTTGATTTGGAGCCGTATGTTGATTCGAATTTGCATATCGGTCGCGGACGGCGGCGCGGCGTTTAGTTCCGATTCTGATTCAGAATTCAGATGCTGGGTGGCTCACTAATTTAGACGAATCTCGATGTCGGCATTTGAGGTGACATCTATTGGTAGCGGCGGAATCAGATCACACCTCCTACACAACATGACCGACGAAGTGAAGATGTGAGAACGAGGAGTGTGTGTAATTAAACAAATTAAATTGCCAACACAACAATAATTAGTCCATCACTTTCAGCCAAATTGGACTAATGTTTGATCAAACTTAATTTTTTTTTTTTTTTGATGCGGGAGATTGATTTAAATTGCTAATTTGACAGTAGCAACATAATACGATCTTGGAAGTGTATATAAATTTTTCTTCGGTCGGTGATGAGATCTCTTTATTTCGGGGGTGCTACCAAAGAAACACCTTGATGTCGCACAAAATTCCAAAACTAAAAAAAAAAAAAAAACAGAAAAACATGATTCGACGACTAATTTAAGGCCGTGTCTCTATCTATGTTATAGAAATAGAGTTCCATCCAGACGATTTTAAGCGCCTTGAAATTTATCACATTCATTAAAGTTTTTTTTGGTGTTTTGTGGAAACTTTAGTTTTAAGTTTTTTGATTTGATTTTTTGCTTTGACATCAAATTGTTGTGTTGTATTTATTGAAAATTTATTCTTGGATTTATTGTCAAAAGATTGGCACTTAACAAGGTGTATTTATCGACTGTTAACGATCTTTATGGGATTGATATATATTTATTATGTCCTCTTCTCGTTGAAATGTAAGCTTAATGAATTGTTTGTTAATAAATGGACTCAATCTCTTCTTTTTTTTTCGTTATGTGTGTGAGAATATTATAGGTATGTAGTTTTTTTTGGGACTGTAAAAAAAATGTAAATTAATTTTTTTTATATTTGTTGGAATTGAGATGAAATTTATTAAGTTTAATGGATGGAACATGTATTCTATATCGATATTTATTTTTATTAATATTTTATTTAATGTGAAGCAATGTTAATTGTGAAGGAAAGTAAATGAACTTTTGGGTTTGGTTGTCCTGAAACATGAAAAAAATTAAGAACTGATTATTTTATTAAAAAATTAACCGAACAAAAATGTATGAAATAAAAGGCGTTTTTAAGAGTAATAGAACTTTAAGTTGTTAAATATTTTTTAACTGGCAGCCATTTTAACAGCTGTGATTTGTGTTTAATTTGCTTCGCCATTTCAACATAAATATTAGACACACTATACTACCTAGCAAGACTTATATTCGGTGAATCGACCCAAAACAAGATTGCCGTTGATCTCGGAATTTTAAAAATTCATTTTGTATTATTACTTTTCTATACATCTGAAAAAACACCCTTCAAGAAGTGATAGATAACGTTAAGAATTTAATTTTCCGTTCAACAATTTGGTTCCGATTTCCGAATTCAACCCATTATTGGAGTAAATGCTGATATTTTTAACTCCTTATGTATATATTATTTGTAACAATATATGAATATCAATCACGTCGCTTCCTTTTTTTTTGCAAATCACACTCTTGTCATTCTATAAAATAGATTTAAAATAAATACTCCAATAGTCAATGGCTTTTGGATCAAACGCTTCTATAAAGCGTTTTTCAGATATTTATTGGAGTACCCAGCTAACAATTTTATGCTTTGCCTGTCTGAATGGAAATAAATTGCTCAATTGGAGCATAGTATAGCAGCATTACAGGTGTGTTCTGTAACCGAAAACTATGTTCCTATCTTTTATAAAAGAAAGAGGAATTATTTCGTCCAATAGGACAATCGTCCGATATCGTTATTGGAGTAAAAGCTAATATAACAATTCCTCGGACAATTTAATCAGAATAAACGCTTATATTACTCATTCTTTGTAAACTATGTTAATATCCTATATTAAACAAGGTTGAAATATTTGCTCCAATAAGAAAATCTTTAATGGAGTAATCACTGATTTAACTTATTACTCATATATTTATTGGAGAATAAAGAAAGCATTAAGTATTTGCATCTATGCAAGGAGTCCTGTAATCAACGCCGCAGAAGAAAACCATGAGATCCTGAGGTTATTTAAAGTTAAAAAAATTTATGGTAATTTTCTCGAGAAACAAGACGAGACCGATAGGAGGCTGTAATTTTAGGACCCAGACTTACTGAGAATCTCGGTGGTGCTTTTTTTACAAATAAGTATTCCAAAGCCTTTATAATAAAATGGTTGTTTTTCATTTTTTTTCAGAAAAATTATTCAATTGGAAAAATTCTGAGTTTACTAAGTGACTAAACTGAGACGAGATTTAACTATACCAGATCGAGAAAAAACCAACTCGTGGTCAGCCTTAAGTCTAAAAATATTAATTTGATATTAAAAAAAATGACTGCCAAAAATTATGCGAGACTGTGAAAGTTCTTAAGAAAATACATTATTTCATATGAGGTCTCTGGTCCGACCCAGAATGTAGTTCCACCCCAATGATGTAGGTGGCAGCTCACAGATGAAATCCAAAAAAATGTCAACGTCGATCTACCTTGAGCGATTTAAATGAAATTGACACTGGTTTTTTTAAAGTTTTTAGTGGATGATGCAGGGGCGGCGCGGTTGTCTTGTATGAATTTGTGCACTTTCCAATCAAAACATCTTAATATAAACTTATAGCACTATACTTATGTGCTGTGTTTCATTGCTTATTTAAAAAAAATTAAAAATTCATCGTCATTGTGTTCTAAGATTTCTTCAAAAAATATTGTTGTAGATGAGTATTTTTTCTAATAATGAACTTTCCCAAAAAATGCAAAGAACTTCTTCATCAGTTTCACGTAGATATCCCTTCAGAAATCTCACCACCCAATCACTATTTTCCCACACGTTTAAGCATTATCTATATAATATGTACATACGTTCAAAATGGCGTAATTATTTATGCAAATTATCTACAAATCTCCATATTGAAAAATTTTCAAGTTATTTGATTCAATTAAACCTATAAGCACCCACCATTTTAACAACCCTACGCACAACCATATGCGTGCGTTGCGTTAGCGTAATGATATGTGGATATAAGGTGCAAATACGCTTCGCAAAACATTATGAGATCAGAAAACTTCTCATTGCTTCCTTGTCAACAATGCTGAAACCTTCATATACTATATACAACCCCAACAAAAATTAAATTTAAAAAAAAAAAATATTCATGAATAATTCCATCGTGAAATTAAACACGCATTGGAGAAAATCTTCAACCCTCTCCCCCAGCGGCGGCTGCGGGCGTAGTCTCTTCTACAATTCTTGCCACAAGGAATTTCAAAAACTTTACAACTTTCGGTGTAAAAAGTTTTAAGTTAAAAGTGTGCCGCACATTGATGATGGTAGGTGGTGGTGGTGGGTAATGTACACGCGCTTAGATAATTACCGAAATTTCAATTTTATGTTACGGTATTTTAGCAAAAATGCTTAAAGGATGTGTATGAAGTGGAAAAGTCTAAGTAAAATGTACCTTTATGTATGGAAAAAAATGTCGGATTTTTTTGTAGAAAATTGCCACATGGAAATTATAGATATTTGGAAAAGAAAAAGGAATAATAAGTTTGACGTGAAATCATTAAATTTGTATTTTTTTTTCAACTCCAGCTATTCAAGTCACGACTACCTTATTTTGCAATACCTAATAAGGTTGCAGTTTCTATTAAGTTTTCCTTGGCTTACATTATATTTGAAGGAAACTCTTCTTCTTCTTCTTCTTCTTCTTCTTCTTCTTCTTCTTCTTCTTCTTCTTCTTCTTCTTCTTCTTCTTCTTCTTCTTCTTCTTCTTCTTCTTCTTCTTCTTCTTCTTCTTCTTCTTCTTCTTCTTCTTCTTCTTCTTCTTCTTCTTCTTCTTCTTCTTCTTCTTCTTCTTCTTCTTCTTCTTCTTCTTCTTCTTCTTCTTCTTCTTCTTCTTCTTCTTCTTCTTCTTCTTCTTCTTCTTCTTCTTCTTCTTCTTCTTCTTCTTCTTCTTCTTCTTCTTCTTCTTCTTCTTCTTCTTCTTCTTCTTCTTCTTCTTCTTCTTCTTCTTCTTCTTCTTCTTCTTCTTCTTCTTCTTCTTCTTCTTCTTCTTCTTCTTCTTCTTCTTCTTCTTCTTCTTCTTCTTCTTCTTCTTCTTCTTCTTCTTCTTCTTCTTCTTCTTCTTCTTCTTCTTCTTCTTCTTCTTTTTCTTCCTCTTCTTCTTACGTCGGTGTTCCAGTGACGTGAAAGTATCGACAATGTTTCTGTCTCCGATCATTTTGAAGGCTCGTCTTTGTATGCTGTCCAATGGGCTTAAGTAAGTTGCTGGAGCACCAGCCCAGAGATGGGAGTTATACTCAAGCTTTGGACGTATATAACTTTTATAAAACTTTATCAAATGCTTTAGAAATATCAAGTGCAATAATATTACTTTCTTCAAAACCATGTAAAGATTTGTTCCACTGTTCGGTGAGATAAACCATCAAGTCACCAGTCGATCTATTGCTGCGAAAGCTGTATTGCCGGTCATTAAGAAGCTTTCGATCTTCGAGATATTTCTTGAGCTGATAATTTACTAGCGTTTCCTTGACCTTGGAAATATGCTTCGTCATATTTTAAAACCCTCTATCTTTCTCTTTTTTTTAGTTAAATATAAATGAAAAATGCGGATGAACACGTGTAGCTCGAAACTAATGGAAACTGATGAAAACAGCATTCTTTCAACTACAAAAAAAAAAAAACAATTCTAAAATATTTTATCACTTCTTCCTAAAATATTTGCTTATAAAATCTGATCTATTAAAATATATAACTAATTTAATTTTTAATTAAACAAAGTAAAACCTATATCTTGAATAAATTTACATACATAAAATTCTAGTTAAATATTTTAAAATAAAAAAAAAATAAAAACAACTCAAATCATGTTTTTGTTTAAAACAAGTTATTTCACACATTGTTAATTTATATAATTCGTACGCAGATGTTTGTTCTTTAACAATGAAATGAACATTATTAGATCATTTTGAGATTCAATCAGGATTTGATTGAATTTTATTATGTTATAAACAAAATTTAAAGCGAAGTCTTATTGCTTCAAAATTACTTTGATTGCTAAGAAAATGGCTTTCTTATGTCTTTTATAACTTTATTTTTCGGTGTTATTGAATAAAATCATAGATATATTGCTTCTGATTCGGAAACAAATATTTAGCTTAATTGAATTTTCTTATATTAAATTTAAGAAGAAATTAAAAAAAAAACGTTTTGAAGAAAGGTTCTCTAGAGGTTCGAAAACAGAGTACCTACATAATGAATTAAGACCTATACAAAATTCAGACGACATTTTAAGACATAAAAGTCTCTTAAATATTTAAAAAATTCTGCACTTCAAAATTTTGACTGCAAAACTTATGATCAGCAAAAACTAAGTTTTACAAGAATTAGTTCACTCTCAAAACTCTTTTGTGTTTTATTTATAGAAAGTTACCAAAATAGTATAGACTATAGTAGTTGGGCTTGTTATCACCGTAAAAGGTTTCAAGTCCAGAATTTCACAGGAAATGAATTTTGAGCTCTAAAATTTTGACGAATTCAACACGAAAGTCGTTCTTTTATGTTTCAAGTTACGATAATTTAGTGTTTTTAAGTTTTGATAGTTTTGGTGTTCGAAGTTGTATAGAATTATAATTTTTGTTTAAAAATTATGTGTTTCAAATGTTAACCAAAAAACTAAATTTCAATTCAAAACTTTACTGTCCAAAATTCTTTTTTACTAAATTTTATTTCGTTTTATACAGAATTATGCATTAGTAAAATTTTGAAATTCTCGTACACTAAAACTTGGAAAATTAATAATATGAAATTTTTAGAACTCAGAATTTTAAAAAACCAAATTAAGTATCATAATTGAGTCCAAAATGTTGGATGTTCTTTATGTTGTTAGGAGATATTCGATATTGACAGTTTTAAAGTTTAATTATTTTATTAAAAAAAATTGTCACAAATAGTTCATATAACAGACCAAAATTCTGAATTTAAAAAATATTAACATATAATTTTCCAAGTATCGAAAATTTAAAAAATTGTAAACCAGGATTTGACATTAAACCCAACTTTTAGATCCACAGTTGCTATCCATCTGTGAAGTTTTATTTATTCTTCATTATTAAATGAGAAGAGGGCTAAATAGTAACACTCGAATCACCCTATAGCCATTCAAAAACGTTTAATTTTGTTTCTAATCTAATTAAAAAATTGCTGCACGTCTCCTATGAAAAAAAAATTTATCTAAATCAGAGCACGACCTAAAGTTGTTCTTGTACCCATAAACTATATGAATTTTTGTTCTTGGCCTTTTTCCTCTCAGAAGCCATACCTAAATTTCATTACAAAATGAACTCATTAAAGTGAAAAACAATAAAAATTGAAATAAAATCACAAAACCAAGATTAAATCAAATCTCAAATTAATTCTACACAAAAAATCAACTAAATAAAGCACAATTATTCAGAATGCGTTTCGAAGTGCGTGTCCAATGGGGAGGCATGTAGTAGTTGTCTCCCCCGACACTTTTATAGACAAATTCAAACTTTGATATAAAAAATAAATTATTCCATTCAAGCAATATATTTGAATCTTATAAAACACGAAAATGTCAGAACAGGAGGTAAATAGAAAAAAAAATGATCTAATTTTATTCTTATCACCGTTATTTCGGAAATATTTGAATTTTAACGTTCTTTTATTTTTTATTTTTATTTTATTTTTATGAAAGTGCTTATAAGTACCTAAACATTTTTTTTTTTTAGAAAACCATCAACACTGTAGGCTGACACTCTCTCACGTTTAGTTTAGTTGAGATTAGATACTTACTTTTTTTTTCTTTTATTTTATTTTATTTATTTCGCGCACTTTTATGGCTTTGCGTTTGTGAACCGATGAATTACTGATGAATGAATATCTAGATTTTTGGTTGTTTCTTTTGAATTTGAATTCAACACGCAATCTTATAGAGTTTTTTTTTTAATTCTGTGATAGAAACATAAAATTTTCTTTTTTTTATATAAAAGGCGTTCAAGTATGAGTTAAAAAAAATTAACTTTAAATATAAAAAAAAAATAACAAAATAGGTTACACGATTTCGCTGTTTAGGCCAAGTTATATTATTTTTATCTAGACGAACTCAATTTGTTTTCTGAAAAATAATACCAAAAAAGAAATTACTTATGACGGTTTTTTTTTTGGTATGAAAAGATTTTAATCATCATAGGTACACACATCCGTTAGATGCGGTCATTAACGTGTCGAAGGGAAATGAAACTTTAAGGAATTGTGTAGTAAATGAGACTATTTCGTTTTATCTAATTGTCTTAATGAATCTGTAATGAAGCTGTTTTAAGTGTTCTTAAAGGTTTAATCTATTTTTTTGTTTTATATAAGGTATTAAGATTTTTTTTGTATGATAAAAAAGTTTTGTATATGATCTATGCTAAGGTCATGTAACTTCATGAATTATACGATTTGAATTGTGTTTGATGAAAAATTCACTAGAATTTCATTTTATAAAGAAAAAAAATAAAATATTTTTTTTTTTGGAATTTTTGCACGTAGACGCTTTGAAATTATTTTTGTATTAAGTTTTCGTGAGGCTGTTGGAGTCTTAACAAAATTTTACAATCATACAGCATCACTATATGAACCCTTTAACCACTGGTATCAAAATATGAAGTATTTTCTTATAAAAATTTTGCTTCTAGAAGGGGATTAAAACGAATATGAAGTCGAAAAATAAAAAACCGTCTATGGACTGAAATTATTATTACAAAACAAAATTATGCATGATTCAAGTCGAAAAAAATTCGGAGTAAATATTTAAAACATTGATTGTGAAACAATTTTAATTTTGAAAAAAAAACACATTTGGTACAAAACGTTTTTACTCAACTGACATTATTTTTCCGATCCCGATTCAGGGAAATAATTAACTCCGTCAAATCTCAAACTTGTCACGGTATGAATTGCTTTATTAACCAAAAATACTGCTGGTAGTTGGCTATACGGATAATGGTAGACGGTCAACGTATCGTTTTTCAATAGCAGTGCATATGCATAGTTCGCCAGATCGAAAAAATACCCTAACATAGTCAAGTTGTCTGTAATTGTAGCTCAGTTCGTTTCCAGAATTATCAAGTTGATTGGTTTGTCAGTGAAAAAAGTGAAAAATCTGAAAATGTGTCCAGTTTTTTTTTACTTCTGGTGACAAATTAGTTCTTTCTCTGAATGCAGCTTTATTCACTGCATACAATGTTCCACGACAGAATGTTTTGAATTCAGCCGAATCTTTATTGATATTTACTAAGTGACCTCCAGTTTCAGCCATTAGCTAAAGGAATTATTCGGGGTCCTCAATCTTCTACACTTGGTAATCGAGCTCGTTTTTTTGGATTTGTTTGGAAACAATTCGTGTTCAATATCCTTATGTGGCGTTGTTGTTACCTCTCTATTTAGAGCTACTGCTAAAGTGGACATTCGTTATGCTCAAATTGAAATTGCTAACATTTAACTACAAGATGATTATATTAACAAACGCTAATTAATCCAATTGATGCAAGCAAACGGCAACCATTTCATTGCCTTCTAGAGCAAACCTAAAATTATCAAAGCGCAGTAATTTTAACAGCTTTTAGGCATCTGGCCTCACTATAGTTATCTGCTTGCTTGTAAAATAGTTGTCAAATCAGCTTTAATACTTTAACGAAATCGGGAAAATGGGACAGTTTATTTTTACAGAAAAAGTTATAGAGACATCATTCCCTAAGTACTGATGTTCTTGCCTGGTTCTCTAATTTCTTCATCTGTCGCCCTAGCCATCTCCACCGCCTTTTCTGAGGAGAAGTTCTCAAACTCGAGGAATCTCTTCAGTAAATAATTGGCACCGCCTACTTCGCCGACTCCACAATCCGAAAACTCAGCATTTTCTCACAATTTCTTAACTCCTTCAAGAATTAACCAAAATGGTCGCAAGTTCCTTGTTTCTGATATTTTTTTTATATTTTTTTCTTTTCTCCAACTAAGACAAATGATTGCTTCTGTGCCAATGCATTTCAAAGAATAACCACTCTTACACCATTTAAAGAATTTTGTCAAAATCCATACCTTCCAATTTTCGAAAATATTTCCATCCGTCAATTTTTCTTATGTTTCCTGCCGACTGCACCATGCTTTATACTTAAGTTGCAAATTGCCCAACTTTTTGCTCTGAATTTTTGCGAAAGGAATTTCTTGTTGCAACATTTCCTCCTTAAATGCACAAAAACTGTTTATTTTTATATTATTTTAAATGAAATAATAAAATAAAAAAACACAAACGAATGATAAAAAAAAAACTATAATAAAATTAAAATTCTTCCAATCAAAGCGGTAGATAACCACATCCAATCTCTGATGATTGATTTCGCGAGAAAACTTATTTCTTTCAATTCGTATTGCTCAATAAACTCCCTCGCAAAACTATTTATGCGATGTTTAATTATATCTTGCCTCTTTGTAAGAAATAAAGATTTGATCACTCATAACCAGGCGTGACTTTCAACCTTCATAAAATTAACCAAAGTACCATTATCGATCTTCGGAGATTGCCAAGATCGCTGATTTTGCATCCTCTTTTAAACTGATGATGCAAACCACTACTTGAGATTGGTGAAACATCCAGAACCCAAGCACAGACACACCAAATCGATCACAAATATATAGTTATAGCTACATCAAGTTGCACCTTGAATTCTCTTTTGATTACCGCAAATAATCTTATGAGAGTTCATTTGGGCTGAAACGACACGATCATCGTCTCTGGCCAAAGATAAATTATTTATGTGACACGGAGGTTAGCAATTGAAGTTGGAGATTTAACGTAATGTGTCCATCAGAGAATAAAATGATGCTATTCCGTCTTGCCTCGAGGGCATATTGCTCAGTACATTAATCTCATTGAGTAGTTAAAAATGGTGGGAACAACAAAGGATATCCCCATCATCATTTTTTTGTTAAAACGTAACAAATTTCTTTGACAGTGTCTATTATAGGACTCAGTTTAGAATAAAAATTGTACAATGACTTGCAATCTACTTAACTTAAAATTATTGGCTTTTAATTATTATTTTGTTCTCAAAATTCTTGTTGATGGGTTAAGAATAATTTTAAATAAAAGCTATTAGTTAGCATTTTCCATGGATAATTTTGGCAGGACCAGGAAGGTAAATACAAACAAAAGAACTACGAAGTTTAATAAAAATTTTCAAGTCGTTTTCTTTTAATTTTTTTTCAAATTTCCTTAAAATCGAGCAGAAAACAGATTCATCACAAATTAGTTCTAAAATCTCATAATTCAGGTGATAATTTGGGGTTATAAAAAATTTTCATGCTTCACCAATTTTCACATAATTAAGCGTTTATGGATGAAAATAACGGGTTTTTTGTTGGATCATCGATATCTCAGAATTGATCACAAAACATTACAGTTTAAGCGAATGCATAAGTTTTAAGATTCGATTTTTTTGCTAAAATTACCACAACTTTTAAAATATTGAAAACAATTTAAATACTTGTACCCTTTAGGTCTCCTCAACGTCGCATACAAAATCTTGTCATCTATACCGTGTGGCCACTTAAAACCGTTTGTCAACGATCTGATCGGCTCCTACCCCTCGGAAAATGAACTGTCGATAAAAAAAAGAAAATAGCGTCGACAGAGACGGGCTATATACAGAGCTATGATGCCTCTCGTCATCCCTGCCAAACTCGTCCGCTTATGCAGAATGACTATGAAGACATATCGCTGCTCCGTAAAAGTCGGCAAGAACACCCACCGAACCCTTTGATGTCCAGGAAGGTTTGAGGTAAGGCGACGCGTTATCATGCAAACTTACTTGAAGCAATTGTACGCAACTTGCAAATCAAGAACAGTTTAACAATTTTTCAAAAGTCCGTTCAAATACTTGCAAATGAAATTGACATCATTGGAAGAACGAAGCGAGCTGTTATTGGTGAGTTTGCGAGTATGGAATCGGAGGTGGCGAAAATGGGTTTGGCTATTGATGAGGACAAGACGAAGTATATGATAAGGAATCTTAGCATCGTCGACTCCGGCAGAACGTTACGATGGATAGGTATAACTTCGAAGTCGTCAAGGACTTTGTCTAACTGGTCTCCACTGGGCAAAATGACATCAGTGCAGAAATCAAGCCAAAAATCACCCTTGCCAAACGCTGATTCTTCTAAGAAGGCATTATTAACAAAGCTCCTTCTCAAAAAACCAAGGAGAGCTTATATAAGACCATTATAATCCCGGTCTTGCATGGAAGCATGGACCCTGACAAAAACGGATGAGAATCCGCTTGGGTGCTTTGAAAGGAAGATTCTTTGGGTGATTTTCGGTCCAATTTGTATCGATGGAGTATGGAGGAGGAGTAGATTTAACAACGAGCTTTACGGGCTTCACAGCGACCGACGTCTGTCTACCTGGTCATCATCATCATCATCATCGGCTCGACGTCTGGGGTCCGGTCCTGGCCTCCTTAAACAAGTCTCTCCACCTATCCCGGTCTTGAGCTGACGCCATCCAGTTGGGCACCCCATGGATTCAAGCGTACCGGTTCTACGCCATCTCTCCAGCGCAAGCATGGTCAACCACGCTGCCGTCTACCATAGAATGTACCACAAAGGACTTTCCGAGCCGGTTCCTCTTCACTAATGCGAGCTAGGTGCCCTGCCCACCGGAGTCTACCGAGCCTAATTTTTGTCACTATGTCCGCTTCAAGGTAGATTGCGTACAATTCATGATTGTACCGTCTCCGGAATCGTCTTTTCACAGCTAATCCAAAACAAGGTTTTCACAAAATTAACGGTTTTGGATTAAAATTTAATTCGAAAACACAAGTTTTTCAAATTTTGTGTACCTAAGAGTTTTCGTAAAACATAACTTTTATAAAAAAAACATGTCTAAAACTTTGTTTTTGTTTTATTTTTAATTTAAAAAATCTGCTCTATTCAATCTACTGCTTTTTTTGCAAATTTACTGCTATTTCCATAAAAAGGCCACAATGGGCCTTACACGAGAAAATATATACTGAACTACATTTCGTTGAGAAATACAATGAAAAATTAAAAGAAAATTAGATTTTTATATTGCCAAAAAAATAACCTCCCAAGCAGAAAAAAAATATATTTACTAAAGAAAAATTATTCTCATATAACGTCATAGCTAAAAAACTGCAAGTGGCCATAAAAAATCACTTGTATTATTTAAAAAGTCAAGGACTGCAGGTATACACAAAAAAAACACTCAATGAGTAAGTAAAACCACTTACCTGATGGTTCCCAATCTTACCGCACTAAATTTATTATTGTTCAGATAAAATATGAAAACATAGAAATACCTAATAATAATTTCATATTCCATGCTGCTTAAGGATCCTTTATACGAAAATATCTCACAAATACAGTTACGCAGTGGTATAACCTTTTGAATATAATTTTATTACACCTACGACCTTGAACCAAACTGCGCAGTGTGATACCCTTTTGTATAATCGGATAGTTTATCATAAATTTGTAAAAGGATATACAAAAAAAAAATATGAAGGATGTCGTATGAACCAAAATACCTCGTAAATAATATTTTCATTGTCTTTTCACTTTTGACGTCTGCTCGTCCATCCGTATAGATAGCCAGACGTCAAACAATATCCTTTATGGAAAGATACATATACATCTCGCTCATTGTCATATTGAATTTATTTTTGCAAATCCGCTTTGTTCGAAAGGATTCTATAGATAGAAGCATCTGTGATGCCTGATTGCAACTGGTTTTCGAGACAATAAATATAACAATTTGCAGAAAAATATACTCCCGCCCCAGGTAAGAGATATTTTGCAAATATTTGCAGCAATTAGCATTGTAAGGATTTTGTTAATATTCAAAAGGATTACACCTAGGATTAAAACAAATTAAACAAGAAGAACAAGAATGATTAATGAATTATCTAGTTTTTTCAAATTGTTGGAAACACTGCAACAAAAAAAAAAAAAAGAAGAAGGAAACAACCCGCTTATTTTAATATCCTTGTATAAGACTTATAGGGAAGAACAAAAAAAAAAAGTCATTCAGAATTTTAAGATCCCAGACACTATTGAGAAAAGAAAAATCCAATTTTTCTTCAGTTTCTTTCTACTTTACCTTTTGAAAGTCATAATTAACCCAGGACTTTTTGAAGCGTATAGAAAAGGATATGCAGAGAGTTCCGCCTTAAAAAACACCATCTAGAAAGAATAAAAGCAAAGTACGAGTAATTAAAAGAAAAAAACTTAGAAAAAATAATATCATTCTTTTGCTTCTTTCGAATGGTTTTAGTCCTTTTTAGTGTGGTAGTGGTTCTAGCGTTTTTCACGATTCCTTGAGGCAAACGCAATCGCATTCTTAGCGAAATTAGATTTCTTTTTCCTGCTGGATGCTGCTGCTGCTGAGCTTCAAGAATAATAACTTAAGGAAAACACAAAAAAAAAAAAAAACTTGAAGGTGGGTTTTGAATGCGAGAAAAAGGACTTTCATAAAGGTGTAGGTGCGGAACTGACCAACAAAGACGTAATTTCGTATCCTTTTTTTTTTTTTTGATGTGCACTTTCTATGTTGAGATAAAGAAAGTTATTTCAAGCTGATTAAGCTTTAATTACAAAAATCTTCTTCTTCCCTTGGCCATTTGTGATTTTTTTTTTGTTGGTCTTGTAGAAAATGGTAATGGTTGGGTTTTGTGAATTGAGACCATCTGATGAAGGTAGATAAATTCGTAGCTTTGATAGGGATTTTTTTCAAGAATTTTTCTCATAAAATTGTGAGAAGCTAATGGCGTCGAAAGGTTTTTTTTTTATTTGAGGAAATAAATTAAAACAGGAACAAATCTGGGAAAAACTGTTTGAAATTTAGATTGGTAATCGTAATGTGATGGATATCTATTTAAATGTTAAACTTTTAAAGATACTCACTTTTAGGGAAAACTTGCAGTAAGAGTTATGAAAGGTTTCTTTTTAATAACCTTTTTATATGGTTATACAAGGCTTACAAGGCCAACTTCTTGTGGATGACGACAAAATTCTTTACAGATGGCAATAGAACTGCTAAAGACTATTAAATGAACAGTTCCTGAGGCTGTTCCAATAACTGCACCTAACAACGAAGAAGTAGCCGAAATCACAGCCGAAGAATTCAGTGCTGCGGTAAAAAGCGAAAAAGATTAGAGACATCAGGTCTAGATGGCTCATGATTCTTTTGTCCAAACTATTCTGCGATAAAAGTTACCTTCTTTCATCTAAAAGGTTAAGGGGAGAATCTAAAGGGGGAAGGGTAATAAACGAAATTGCGACAGCTACCGTTCATAATGTCAGACACTGTGAAGATCGTTAAGCGGATATTGGATGGCGGTCTACTAAAACTGGTCTGACGACCATTGCGGCTCAAAAACAAAAGAAAGATGTAGAAAGAGTAGTCGTGTGCCAGTAAAGCATCTTCAGTCCTTTGTTCTTGATTACAGTCTTTGACTTTCTTCTGGCGGATAAAGTAACGGACCTCAAAGTAAATCAGTTATTATTTGCTGACTATTGCAAGTGAAGATCATGTGTGCTTTGAGCGAGCACTTGATGTGTGGATGGATTCTTCTTCTTCTATTCTGGATATCTTTATGAATTAACAGTCCTTACAAAAGCGAAGAGTTGTGATCAGTAGCAATGGTAGATGTAATGATAAAATCAAATATCGGATAAACTTGAATGGATGCTGTGGCGGTAAAATCCGATCTTCAATAATTTAAACAATAATAAGCTGAGATTAAAGCTCTACACAGCAGTTCACAGATTAAGACGATGTACAAGATGTTTGACCGTTGATTTAAAGAAGTTACAATGAAGATGATCAGCTTGACAGCAGAAATAACATATGGTGATGAAAGGTAAAGAAAGAAAATCCGGCGATATCTTCACGTCAAAAAACCATCTTAGACAAAAAAATAGCTACTCGACCAACTTTAACTTGTGCTCTTATCTACAAAGAAGATCCCGTTAGAACCCTGTTCACAAGGGTTCACAAAGGAATAGCACAAGACGTTCTAACACTATCGCGAAAGAAAGGAAGAAATCAAACAAATGCAATGACACCTGCATTTAGCTGGCCGGAGATTTGGAAAAATTTAAAACCGGGAGGCATGTCAACATTTTCTGAGGTCAACCCAGCGAATCTTCTAATGGGAATTCAAAGTGAACCAGGAAAGTGGGAAACTTGTAGTCCCAGCTGAAAGACTATCGATCATTACGACCTCCTTTGATTAAAGAAGAAAACGAAAGAGGGAAGAAAGAAGACGGAATACCAATCTTCGAAAAACTTCATTTACCGCTGGGCCCGTTTGATACTTCTATGATAATTTGTCAATTTTACAGTTCATCATCATCATCATCGGCTCGACAACCGGGGTCCGGTCCTGGCCTCCTTCAACAAGTCTCTCCACCTATCCTGGTCTTGAGCCGACGCCATCCAGTTGCGCACTCCAAGGCTTCGGACTTCCTGGTCTACGCCATTTCTCCAGCGCAAGCATGGTCTACCACGCTGCCGTCTACCATAGAATGTACCACAAAGGACTTTCCGAGCAAGTTCCTCTTCATTCATGCGAGCTAGGTGCCCTGCCCACCGGATTCTACCGAGCTTAATTTTTGTCACTATGTCTGCTTCAAGGTAGATTGCGTATAATTTATGATTGTACCGTCTCCGGAATCGTCCTTCCTTACATATGGGGCCAACAATTCTCCTTAAGACTTTTCTCTCGAACGCGGCTAAGAGGTCGGAGTGTCTTTTGCTAAGCACCCAAGTCTCGGATCCATACGTGAGTACTGGCAGGACCATGGTCCTGTACAGCAGCAGTTTTGAAGTTATGGTGAGATTTCTGGTTTTGAAGAGCTTTTATTTTACAGTTATCAGATTGATATTGGTTTGCTTGATGACCAACACCTTTGTGTTGAGCAATAGCTCTGAATTTAGAAGATTTTTTGTGCAAACTCAGTTGCCCATGAATATTAGTACAACAAAATCCTTCCGACTGTAAAACTTGTAGCATTGAATGGTTCCTCTGGTGAAATTCGTTTTAGTCTTTCAATTGATAACTCAATAAAGTACACTGAAGAAAAAAAAAACATACCTAAACCATATTTTTCGTATAATTTTCATTTTCCTTCTTCATCCCTCTCGGAATCAATGTACTATCTTCAAAAAATTACACCCAAAACAACACACATAATTTTAATGTTAAATGTCAAACGGCATAATTACTTAAATACAATAATATAATTTTTTTTCTATAATTTCCCCCAAAAAATAAAACAAAACTTTACTTCAATAAACTGTACGAGTATATTTTCAAAACTTCTGGTATAAGGCTTCTTTAAATATAACACACTATCTAGTCTAGCAACTGTAGATATTTCATCTGGGGTCTTCCATATGGCTTCTTTCTGCAAACAGCTAGAGCTACATACATCAAAAAAAAAACTACAGAAGCAAACCACTTATTCTACGTCTTCTTCCTGTCTTCCGTCTTCAAGCAAAAACAAACAAAATGTATTTCTTCAAATATAGCGAATGAAAAATTTCAAAACGTCAATCAAATTCATGTGCATTATTATTCTTTCGGTGGTCGTTGCTGTCGTCGATGTCATTTCTTATAGCTGACTGCAAGTCCTCCTCAAATCGAATCGAATCGAATTGAATTGAATTTTTTTGAATGAAGGAAAAACTAAAAGTTTTTCTCCCTCGCGGCAAGTTAGAAAAATACAAACATTGCCACGTGCGCCCAACCAACTTCCATATGTGTCCTCTGAGTACCTAACCCAGCTCCGCCACTGCTGTCGCGTACACTACCGTGGATCATTAATTCCCTGACACAGTGTATCCGATTTCATAAAATTGAAACTCTCTATCAAATTCTATAAATATTTCCGTAAATGCTTCAACTGGTAGACATTAAACATACACAACACTCATAGATCATCGTTGTCGTTGGAAAAAAAAAAAAACAATAAAGGACAACACGAATGTGTCCTTCGACTTTGAGTAATATTTCAAAATTGAAAATTTATTTTTACTCGTAACTCGCAACTCGCATATATCGCCCTATTCATTTGTCCGTAAACGGGGGTACCCGATATTCCATTCCACCCCCTTTTCGTCGTCACTGTACACTAGTAGTGGTCTCTAGGAAGGATAGTGTATCCATATCACGTTGCTTGACCCGAAGCCGTCCCCGACCATATCCTGGTGCGTTTTCATTGCATTGGCATTGTTTCGATTTTGTGGCACTTTGTATTGTCAAATTATTGATCAGAAAAAGGTGTAGCCTCCGACCTCGTTTTTGACCTCGTAAAATCTATAACAACTCAATATAGCTTCGGGGGCAGAACATCAGAATTGTAGGTACATATATGGATGAATTGTTCGCTCGAGTGTCCTTTTTTCCTGGTTAGCACCAGCACAACAAAGATTCATACTTGTACTGTACAATATTATTGAGATGGGTGATAGATGGACAGAGGACACGGGCCGGACTCGGGCCCAAGCCCGATACATGTATGAAAAGGAATCCAATAAATGTCATCGAATTTATTGCTAAATTCACAATTCCATTGTTTGCAATTTTCAAAAGAGGACATTATTTCCGATTGTCCTTTATGGGATGGAATGGCACAACGGAAGGGTACACTACACTTTCAGTATGTGTATTCTATTGAGTGTACCTATTTTATGTGGGACCACTTCTGACTGACTCGTCTGAGGTTTTTTTTTTGTTATTTGTTTGATGTGCGTGTCCCGTGGCCCATGGACAAGGGTCAAGCGAAATTTTTGAACGATGGTACGCAGATGTGAAAAGATTTTGTTGGTTTTTCAAAAATTTTGCTGTAACCCTCTTATTGAAATATCATTTTTAATGGTTATTCGATACTTTTATTTGAAACGATTAGGCAAGCATAAAGGAAATATGAGGGTGGTGATGCATTGATCGGCTTATTCCCACTTGAGGTTGGGAATTTATTGTTTGCATTTTAAATTTTTATGAAAGGTCAGAAGCCGAAGCCGGTCAAATGGGGTCATCAGGGGAGATTAATAGCTTCTCAAAGGAATACAAAGATAGTTAACAGATTGTATCTCGCAGACATTTTATGAAGGTTGCAAAACTTTCTGTTGTAGTTCAAAATAATGTATAGTTCCAAAATTTTAATTTCTAGAACGCTAAATCAAATATCTAAATTTTCCCCCACATATAATTTGCCCCTTATCTTAAAATGAAGTATGGGCCATTTGGCAGAATGAAATTGGCGGTTTTTCATTTCACAATTTCTTGTTTCGATAATTAATCATTTTGCATTTAATTAATTGGGAATTTTAGTTTGGCTAGCTTAATTTTTTATTTAGCTATTTTATGATTTTACCTTGGTGGCATGATGTTTGTAAAGTAGCGTGAATTTGCGAGGAGTACTATTTTTTATCGTGATTTTCGATTTTCAAAAAAGAAACGTTCTGCACATGGTGAGTGCAAACAATACAACTTTAATTTTTTGAAAATCGAAAATGGCGATGCTAGATTGACGTACATGCATATCATACCTTTGTTTTAACTTGCTCGATGTTCAT
Source organism: Syrphus vitripennis (assembly GCA_958431115.1). Taxonomy (NCBI): domain Eukaryota; kingdom Metazoa; phylum Arthropoda; class Insecta; order Diptera; family Syrphidae; genus Syrphus; species Syrphus vitripennis. Next base: position 136,460,008 of record OY288108.1, on the reverse strand, counting down.
GATCGTCCTCAAAGTAGCTTTTTATGACTACCCTTAAAATCTTAGAACACAGTGCAAGCGTTAGGAAATAAAGCCCTAAGCTGGACTCAAGAAAAAACTGATGGGCATTCCCAGCGGTGCAAGTATTAATGTGGAATTGTTTCAGCTAGCTATTTTGCTAGAACATTGTTTTTAAAACTAAAAACTGGATAGTAAAAGGTTGGAAATATTACGGTGGTTTCTAAGAAATGCAATTCTTTCTGTAATATTTCTATAACTCTTAAAGATCTTTTTTGAATCCTATCTAAGAGACTCAAATGAGTTGTAAGATAAGTGAGAAACATTTCTAGCATAGAAAACAGAAAACCTAAGAGTGTAGTAGCCCTGGGGAACACCAGCATTATTCTATTAAGTGATGCGAAAGAACAATTAGAATCTGAAGTTTTTCGAGATACTTCTTAAGCTGGCTAATAGAAAGCGTTTCGATGGTCTTAAAATGAATGGACGAATATAAAGGGAAGAATATTTGGCTGGATAAAAACTTTTTTCCATCTACTCGGAAACAGATCGAAAATTTTACGCAGAGGTTTTGCAAGCGTTGAAGAACAGTTCTTCAGAACGATGCGTGGGAATTTGTATTTTAAGATCTTTGAAGTCTCGGGCAACTGCAATCGTTAATATTTTCAAGACCTACAGGCAGTATCATAATACTTTGGGGAAGCGTTGAGTTAGCAGCAAATCGAGTTGCAAGCAACAACTACCAAAAGTTCTTACTATTTTTGGCACACTGCAATACCTTCTGCTTAAGTTAACCTTCTCCCAATCCTTTGTAGATTGGGAGGAGGTTAACTTTTAATTTGGTCACTACCAATAACATTATTGTTTTCAGAATTAGGGGTATCTATGTCGTCTGGCTCACACGTTTTTTTCCCTTTTTGAAGTTTTTAAGCTCAAACGACGGTGATGCTGGCGGTTTCTTCGTTGTTAAACACAGTTATTGGAAAGAATAGCCTAGGAGATTTAGGCCCATTTGCTGATACTGAACTTATGTAAGTACTTATGTTTCACATAAACTCTTATGTGTCAGTTTACGTAGAGGAAAAAGTAGAACATAAGTGCTTAGGTTGAACATAAATATTTAAGTTTCGTTTCAGCAAATGGCCCTTAAGCATTTTTCCTTCATGTAAATGAAAATCTGAAAACAAAAAAAAGGAATTATTAAAAATTAGGTTTTCTTAAAATCCAGAACATAGCAAACCTTTGAGACTCTTGTCGGAAGAAAAAACATTTTCAAACCATTCCTTCGATTTTGGACCTATAAGAAGTTATCAACAGAAAATTGAAAAGAACTTTATTTTATTCTTCACAATCAACTATATGGTAGAAGAACGTATATATGAATAAATAAAAATAAGTACCAACATAAAAATTGAGAACCATCGGTATGACAAATTACGCTTAAATAACGAAAAAATATTTCTGAAGAAAACTTTTCCCACACTGATTATATTCGATACGACCTTAACAAGGCCATCATTTTGATGATCAATTCATCCATCGATCGATCGATCAACTTCTCACGTCCGTCGTCATTGTGTCCACGCATTATCACGTCTCGCGCGCAATCAATGCGTGTTACAAAGTTACAAGAATAATCCACCAATATGACCTTGCCCACTGTTGTCCATTGTGAAACCGTACATACCTACAAGTGTTTTAACAGCTCACACAATTTCTCACTCACCTAACTTCTATACGAGCAGCAACGCACGCAATATCAAAATTGATATGCAGACACCGCAGAAATTCATGCCATAAATTCCCTAGAAAATAATTCCACAGAATTCTAAAATTAATATGGGTTAACATCGGTTCTAACGGTATGGCTATGGTTGTGATATTGGTAATTATGTGCTCACAATATTCCTACTGTGTCCGCACACTATCCGGTTGCACCTGACAGAAATTTCAAAGATACTTACTATTTTTTTTTTTTGCAAAAAACAACAGAAAAATGAACAACTCTCCCATAATTCATAGATACATATAATGTGCGCGATGCATTGAATGTCGCTTTGGAACATAACTTATACGAAGCGATATAATGCAGGTACTTGCTTACCATCATGGCCATTTTTTTGTTTATACGATCGTGGTCTCGCGGTCGGTGGTGGTATCGCGATTCGATTAATTAGTAATTTCACTTTGGCTACAACCGAAATCGATGTCGTCGGACAAACGCGAAACATGGTTGTATCTTCTTAACGACCACAACGACGACGACAACAACGACGACGACACAAAGAGTCAACTACAACGGCGGCGCGGCGCGGCGACTTGTTGTAATTATTCATAAACAAAAACAAAAAGTATAATAAAAACAAAACAACCATAAGACGACAGCACGATCTTGATCATTGTTACAAGCAAATAATTCAATAAGCAGCAGCGGCCATCATGCGAACCTAGTGACCGATATTCATAATCGCGAGAAGTATGGATTGACGACAACTTCTAGCTGCTACTCGACTCAACTCGACGAACGACAACAACGACGTCGTCGACGGAAGGTTCGGCTCGGCATGAGACATTTTAGCAAGAAATTCATGTGATAAATATGATTTCTCACAGGAAGAGGGGCCGGCCGCACCGGCTGCGACCGGCCACTGTTATTGTCCGATGACAAAGTTCGCGGTAAAAAATAAAATAAAATAATAATACAATGCGCGCAAAACTCAATTTGAATGCCAAATTAAGTTGGTATTATAAGAAAATAACGAGTACCGTTTTGTATGAAGATCGTGCCATGATTGTGGACGATAAGACGAAAATACGCATTTACTGGTTTGCGAATCGAGGAACCTACATACATATATACGCATTAGATAAATATTTACACTTGGAGAAAATATTTCAATACATAATATTGTTGTCACAAATGGCACGGGAATTCTTAGCTTTAGGTAAGGTGCAAGGTGACTCTTTTCAACGGGAAATTCAGTTGTGGCCATTGTTTTGACCTTGATGATTAACTTCAAGGTCATTTTTTGTTCTCGCCAAATGAAACACTGCAAGACGCTAAGTTCACACATGTTCTTAAGCCATCAATTTTATATTTTTCTTTTAAGGTAATTCAAAATAAGATCAATGAATCTTTAACAATAAGCTGACTAGCGTGATCCATAAAAAAAGTATTTCTTTTTCACCCCTCTTAAACTTCAAAATGGCCCCTAGAAATTTATTTTTCTTTCATAATTCTATCTTTGATATAACATGTCTGAACTTCAGCGATATCGCTCGAGGAACATCGGAATTGAACTAGTGAACTAGAACTATAGTGAACAACAGTCGAATAGTTCGTTTATGAGCTGTTGAACGATACCATATGTATGTCTAAATTCTGTGGTATCCTCGTGCCTTTGGTTTTGGATTGTGAGCTTTACTTTTATAAAACTGGCTAACAATAAATAAATAAATTTGGTAGCGCCACAGTCCACGGAGATCTAGTGCCTTAGTGACTTAAGAGTACAACTCTCAACCATTCCCATGTGCGTGTTATTGCATGAATAGAGGGTGACTTACAATCCTATGCCAGATCCAAATGGTTAGGTTTGAGGCACATTATTCTTGACAAGTGATACTCTTGCGGAAATTTAACAATTTCTCGCAAGATGCTGCAACCCATAAAAAACATTTGTTTTCTTTAGGTAGACCAGACTGGGATTCGAACCCAAACGTCCGACATGACAATCTTACGCACTAACCACTATGCCAAAGGCTAGAAATTTGATGTACACAAAAATTCACATCGACTGTGGAATCACTGAATTGTTAACCGAACGAGGTAATTTTAACTAGTTCACCCCGTCTAGTTCATTGAACTAGTTCCTTTATGAACTACACAAGCATTTTTTAATATGGGTATTCTTGCAACGTTGAATTATTTCATTGAGATGGCTTTCAGTGAAACCCTGTTAAATGTTTTTTTTTAGTTAGATATATGTACATTATGTTGGTAAGTATTTCAAAAATTTCTTGAAAATACAAAAACGAAAGTATTCAAATTATACGTCATATTATTTGTCCAAATGAGGTAATTTCGTTGATAGTTTCCAAATTAGCTTCCGAAGTTATCTTATTTCATCTTAAATGTATACACAAAATTATGTCGGAAATTAGTTGAACGGATTCATTGGGGAACGCGTTCAGGCATATATATGTACACATAAATAATTGAAATAGAAAGAGAAAACAAGAACAAAAATTATCTCATTTCGGCCATGGTGAAAACTATTCATTACATCAACGTTATGCTTTTTAAAAAAGCGGATCTAATACAAGTCCTGTTTTATATCTAAGTTACTATAACCTTGGAGCAACTACGTACTGAATCAGTAGTGTTTTATAATGTTTGAACTACCGCAGCTTTATTTGTTATGTTGCTGCTGTTGGTTAATGATGGTTGCTTGCTGGATAGTAGAAATTCAAAACAACTATCGATTTGTACCTTTTTCTACCTTTGTCATAAAGATATTCTGGATGCACGTCTTTTCCTTGTTTTTGCAACCTCTTATGGATGTTTAAACTGTCAAGATACCTCAATTTTACTTTAAAAAATTTATATTAATTCTGAAGCAATTAACAGTAAAAAATTGAATTCTACTATCGAATAACATGGCATAAAGATATAAACATGTTATTTCACCACACGAATCAATGCCTTGTCATACAGGAACCTTAAAAACCCATCTAATACAGTATTCAATTTTTTTCTCTTTCTTTCAGTGTAATATTGAAGTTTTCTCTCTAACATCATCATCGTTAATAACAATCATTAAAAACTCTGCACTAAATCCACTAGATGTCAATTTTGTCTTGGACTTTATAACAGTTAATTATACTTATATAAAAATATATTGGACGCCATAGACAGGACATAGATTGTTTGTCGCCCCAAAAATAGGTAGCTCCTTATCTGGCATACAGATACAACACCAACAGAGACGAACCAAAGGCACCAGCTCGAGCTGCATCACATCACAACGCATAGCAAAAGAAATACTTTATTAGTTATCCGAAAAGGTAATAAATTGTAACCGATTGATCGGTGCATCGCTAACCAGTGACAATTGTACCACTGAATGTTTTCATGTCTAGTCCTCTTCTGTGTATCCACCTTAAGCTAGTTGAACAGAACATGCTTGCATGCGCTTAGAAATGCGTTGTATATTTTTTTTTTTTTTTTTAAAAAAGATTGTTAAGTGAATCCGCGTATGCTGCTAGCGTCCAGTTGACGATGTCGTACGTCGTTGTTCCAGTTGATTTTGGCTTGCAAAAGACGAACGTGACCATCGCGATGACACATTATTCTTTACCATGGATAATAATTGAAGTTTTGTTTATTATTATAATATTTTTTATTTTATTGTCGAACTCATTGTTCGATAGAATGTGGTCTTCTTCGAACCAGGTGTTTTATGAATTCTGATATTGAAGTTGAATATTTCAGTGAAATTTTCGGAATTCTTTCCCACAGAGCCAGAACCCAAAGATGGCACATTTATGATCGTGTTCGACACTGCTCAGTATACATTCTTTAGGCATTCTTCATTTACCATCAGAAACAAAAGATATGAGCATCAAAATTGTGTCAAAGAATTGTTAAGTTGTTTTTTTTTTAGAAAATTATGATAAATCAAAGTTCCGATTGATGAAATCCGCCGTGGTATGGAATTGGAATATTAACAAAATGGCAAAAGATCAAAAATGAAATCAGTTTATTCAAAATTTGCATAAAAAATGACCAAGCGTCATGTTCGCATGATGTTTGTTTGGGTTTTTTTTTTTTGTTTATGTTCGCTGTCATGTAAAATATATTTTATCGATTTGTTTCAATCTTTTCGTTTGACACAGAAAAAGTATGACCCATTTATTATTTTACCTGAATCGAATTCTTGATGGGTTTTTGTTTTTTTTTTTTTTGGCCTGATGACAGTTGTATGGTTTCTTGACATAAATCAAACTGATATTAAAATTATTCCATATTTTATTTTTGGCATTTACCAAAAAATATGCTGATATACCCTAAATAAATATTGAAGTTGAAGTACACGAGAGTCATGTCATGTTTTTTGTAAGAACAACAAAAAAAAAATGTGATGATGGTACGTGCTTAATGTGTGATGGACATTTGCTTCATGTTACAAGATCCATCATTTTTTTTGTGCATACATTTGCGTGGTCGATGATGGAAATAAATGCACATGATGGTGAATTACAGAGAGCATTTCAGATGACCAAGAACTCGAATGTAGCTAAAACGTAAACTGGTACTAACAATCACATCATTTACATATATAACATGACTTGACTATATAATACCCAAAAAATTAAAAGTTTGTTTCCTATTGCAATTCATTGAAATATCTATATTCAGTTGTCCTGGAGCGATTACTCCAATAACGATAGCTTATTGGATAAAATATTATGATAAAGTACTACAATAACAATTGACTATCGGAGCAAACACTCCCGGCGTTGATTCATAGTAATAATAATATTGGAGCAATTACTCCAATAAACACTTGAACTATGGGTTAAGTCCAGTTGTGAATCAAAATATTCCTTGTTTCTTTAGCAGTTTGCAATAAACAATTAAAAATTGCTTACAGACAAGAAAGGAATCATTTGCATAGTTACACCTCCTAAGGAAAAGCCTAATAATGCAGGAATGGGGGATCTTCAATTTTGAGCTGATTCCGAACGGTTATAGAATGAGACAAGTGATAACCTTGGAAAATTTTTAAATTCCTTTCCGACAACTTAATTTTTGACTGAATTTTCCTTTGAATTTGCTTTGACGAGTTTTAATTTTTTTCTATTTTTTTCAACATTTTCTTTTTTTTATAACGATTCAAGAAAAGTTCAGTCGATGAATTTTTTGGGATTTTCGCATTTTTTTTAACGATTTTTCTCACTAAATATTTTTTTTGACAATTTTTTGTGGTATGTTTTCAAACTTTTTTATTTCATTTCTTAACTGACTAATGGCAATCTATTTTTTGAAAGAACTTTTTTAACAATAATTTTTTGACGAGTTTTTTTTCAAGGCTCAAAAACTTTTTTTCGCAGAATTTTTTTTTGAAAATTTTTAACATTTCTTTTTTTTTTTCTGACAAAATTTTAGTTTTTAACATTTTTTTTGAAAATGCAGTTCCACAGAAAAACGTGTCTGTGTTCAAAAATATACTATTTTTCGGTCCCATGGACAAATTTCATTGCTAGAAAAAAATTATGCGATCCTTAAGGTAGATTAATACCAAACTTCTTGTATCTAAGCGTTACCGGCCGCTTCTTCCAAGAACACTGGAACGAATATTCATCAAAAAACTTTTTGTTAAAATTTTTCCTAATTAAAATTAGATCCATGTTTAGGAAGTCCACCCACCGTTATAACAATTTTTATTTTGTTATGCAATTCAGCATGAGTTTGCAGAATTGAGAAAGATTAAATCCCAGATTTTCTAAAATCATTCCTATGAAAATTGTAAACCTAGATTATTATTAATCTGCTTTAAACATAAGTTCAGTCTGTAATTCTAAAAAAAAATCCCTAAAACATCGAAAACAGTTTCTCGTCCCAACATCTAAACGCAATTAAGTCTTCCCTGTCATCAAATTGAGAAAACAATTAATCATTATATCCCTCTTTTTGGCATGAGTCACATATGTATTAGGTACATTTAGACAAAAGGAATAAAAGGACCATCCGCAAGTATACACGAATAGCGTTTGATCCCAAGTGACATTCACAATTATTCCTTGATGGCAAACCTTCAAAGATTCTAGCCAAGGTATGTAAATAAATCAAAAAACAATTTTTCATTTGCACTATTTCGTGAGTGATTATATTAAAAAGTCATTTAAGATTGACTCTTTACCATTGGGACAAAGACGGGACAAACAAAAAAATAACAACCATTAATTAACCTTGTCGTGTGTTTTACAATCATACCAAAAAATCACAGATGTAAATATACCCCAGGCCCAGACCAATAAAATGTTAGGTTATGTGGAATCAAAATGAAAAATGATTGCAAGAAATTGTTCAAACAAAAAAAAAATGCATTAGAATTGATGTTTTATTGCTGAGCTTCAAGTTTTTTTCGGATTGAGTGGTAAATGCAATTTGCAGTAAAATTTACATATGTGTCATTGTTCATAAGCAGAACGAAATGTAATTTTTTTTTTTTTACACGACATCTGATGGATGTTCATTTTTAACCCCTTCATAATATCTCCGGTTCCAAACCAGCATTTTATTTCGAAAATTTGATTTCTCACAATATTCACAACTTAATAAAATATAGGTTAGGTTAGGTAGCCACCCAGAGGCCAAAATCTCATACCAGCAGAACGATCAAATTACCTATTGTCTTTTCTCACATCGCATCGCATCGCACCCACTAAAGTACAAATTCATGTAAATCCTCGATGTTTGCAACACTGAATGTAAATGTTACACGGTGTGACCATTGTGGGCCGCTGGCGATTCCGCCAGAATGCCGTAATTTTGCCCGCTGAAATTCATCAACCATGCGAGCACCGCGTTGCGCCGTCACCGCGCCGGACAAGGAAGTTTGGTAGGCATGTTAGAGTCACGTGGAGTTGTTATACGTTGCGGCCATCGCCACCATTACAACCAGATAATCATTTATCAAACTCAGATTATTGTGGCAACTTTATGTTTTGCCGCAGCGTGAGCAGCGCGGTGCGGTGTGGAGTTTTTAATTTAAAATAATTTTGCTGAAAAAAGTTCACAACCGGCATTATTTTAAATGAATAGTTACACTATGAATGAATACTCGAGAAAAGAATTTACATAAAGGTGGCAAGTATTAATTAATAAGTTATGTTCATTGTTCAAGTCAAAGTAGACTAAGCCAGTACTTATTTCAAATATATTAGTAAAAATGAATTTCTTTTTTACAAAACCCACATTTTATTAAATCACAAGAAAAGATTTGCAGAAAGTACATAAAATGTGTATGCATTCAGTACATTTTTATGAAATATGAAATTTACAATTTTTACTTTTCGGAAATATAAATATGTATAAGATAAATATTTGAACGATTTAAATATTTTTCAAAAATGTCTTTTTATAGACTGCAGTTAACATGTAATGGTTACATTTTATTTAAATAGGTGCCGAAGAAATAGGTGGTTTGTACTTATTACAGAAGAATCGTCTACAAGCTCGAAGTTGTAAAGACTATTTAAATATTCCTGAAAGAGAAACTCTAAGTTTGCGAAACTCAGGATGTACAACAGACTTTACCTCTTGCGGCAGTTAAAAGCATTACAAGAACAAATATATTGCCGCAGCAACAACATACCGGGTTGAGGTACCTTAGTGTAATGGGAACCCTGGATGACAACATGGCAGACAAGGATTCAGTCTCATTTTACGTTACGTTCAGCCTACCACCGCACAAACAACAACAAGCAATGTGCACTGAATCTATATCGACTATGTCTTAATTTAACGATGTGTAGTCAGTACATAATACATAGTCCTGCTAGCCCCCCAAATCAAAAATTGTAGTACTTACAGCAAAGTGTGTGCTAAGAACATTCATTTATTTTATTTATCCAATTTCATTCAAAACTCAATACAGACGATATGTATTGAGTATAAACTATCATGTATTCAATACATGTAGTCAATTCATCAACCACAAGCCAGTCAAATGAAAAACTTCAGTCATCACCGTAAAATATGTGTTGAGTACAAGCCAACTTCAACTAATCTGAATGTATTGAATACATAAAATTTGTATTTATTAAAAAATTGTATATATGTACCGTATATGCATTAAAAATGATAGCAGAAATTTTCTTACAACGTTGGCGTACAACAACTTGTAATGATTACAAAATTTGTTTGTGCAGAAATCTATGCTCCGCTCAAACGCATACTGATTGCATATATTTTCGAAAGAATTCCAGTAGCTAATCCATTCCAGCTAATCCTTCTTGCGGCAATTGATATTTATAGAAATCACATTGGATCAGAAAAGAGGTATTATTATTAAAATTCATAGAAAGAAATGTGTAATGGTATTTTCGAATTCATTTAAATTTCAAAAATAAATTTCATCATAAAATATTCAATTGTCAATCTGACATCTCCAGCATCAATTTATTGATATTTTCTCATTTATCAGAATAATTTATACAAATTTTGCTTTGCTACATAAATTATCTAAAACAACCATTAACGCACAAGTCAAACGCGTGTCTTTCTGAATTCCTCAATTTTTCAAAAAAAAAATCATTCCCAACATAGGTCTTCTAAAGAGAATTTTGAAATTCCAGCTTATTTGGTGTAAGTCATTTGATGATGTGCAATAAATTTCATAAATACCCTCATTATACAGTTTCATAAAAGTTGATGCCAGACTTAGTGCCATATCTCCACACCCCATATATAGAGCTAACGTGATGCTCCGATCTGAAAATATCTAAAAACCAATTTAAATAGCATCAAAATAATACAATCGATGACTTGTTGGTGCGTTGTTTTTGAAGGTACCTATACCTACTTCGGTTGCATCATTTCGAAAAATTTTTAATGACCATCATTTAAATTTGGAAAATTTTTCAATGCCATTCAAAACAGACACACCAATGATGTTATGGAAGGTCCTTGATGCAATGATGCAAGCCCCCTCCTCCAAATCAAACGAGTCTTCTTCCATAAATGTAATGTGTTCATTTATATATGAATTCGGGAAAAATTCGACTATGTCAAGGGCTAAAAACACTCATAAATAATGTGGTTCTTGGGTGATTAGATGTCAGGGAATGCCATTTAACACCAGTGAAGTGCATATGATGTATAATTTCCAAGCGCGCAGATTGTCACCCATAGTTTTGAGATTGAACAGAATTTATCATTTATCTAATATGGAAAATAAAATGAAAAATCAAAGTGATATTTTTCGAAATCGGAAAACTGAAATGAGGGGAAATATTAGAGAGCTAAGAAATTTGGGGAGACAAAAGCTGGGGGATAGGTTTAAGTTATGATAATTAAAGAAAAAAATATCATACGAAATACATTTTGGAAAACTTAAGTTAAAAGTTGCAGTAAAAAAAAAAACATTCGAAATTGTATTTTTCCACATTTTTCCCACAAAATAATATTGGGTTGTTCCCACAACCTAATCTAACCGAGGCGAAATTTAGTTTAAATAGACCGAGAAAAGTTTTTAATTTTGACGAGACGAGGCGAGATGAGAATTCAAAATTCATTTTTTTGAATTGTGGAATTACGAAACGCTCTGTTAGATTGGCCCCAAAAGCAATGACACCCGAAGCTTACGAGAAAATTGAATTTGAAAACATTTCGGGTCAAAAGATCGCACTGCTTTGAAAATTTTCATGTGTTCAATATATGTACGTCTATTTACACATTTTGACGTTTTTTTAACACCCACCCCTAGAAATTTTGTTGGCATTTTTAATTTTTTTACTTTCAAATTTTAGAAAGATGAACATTATGAGCAACATGATGAGTTACCATCTTTTAAAATCTCCCAGTTCATCAAAAAAATATTCCTTGGAAAAAAATTTAGTTTGAACTCTAGGGAATCATCTAGGGTGTAGGTCAGGGTTTAGACCAACAGACAGAGAGTGTGAACTGCGGAATCCAAAATAAAGCGGAGCTAGTAGAGAAAGTAGTACAGAAACATGATGAAATACGATTGAAGCACGCTCTCTTACCAACACATGCCAAACCGGTTTCAATCGGACTTGTTCAACTCAACCCAAAGTAAACCAGTGCCAGTGGATTGAACTCGGATGCAACTAGCAAATGGACACATGCAGCAGCTACGTCAACATGTTCCGCAATTCAGCATCCAGAAAAAACTAAACTGTCAAAGATAATTCACCAAGAAGATAAAAGTCATTACTACTGTCAAACTAACCTTCGCTGCAAGCAATAAAATAAATCATCTTCTTAAAAAGTCCAAGTGTGTTTTTTTTATTTTGTAATTTTAACTACATCTTTAAATTAATTCAGCCACAATCAGTAAATATATTGCATTTGTTATGTTTGATTGAACAGTTTTAAGAAGTTTCATTACCAAACTAAATTTAATAAATTTAAATAATTTAATAAACTTTATTTATTGGGTTTTACATTGGTAAATAAAAATTTCTTAATAAAAATTGATTTTTTTTTATGACAAATGAAACACAATTAATAATTGATTTTTTTTTTGTCACTTTGTTGGTGTTATTTCTTGTTGGTGAAAATACTGTCGGTGTAGCTGTCAAATCTGCATTCAAATTTGTTTTCATTTGAAAACTGTTAAAGAACAATTTAAAGCAGAATAAAAAAGAAATAAAAATTAATGAACAAGTAAATTTAGACTTTTCAGAGCAAATATTTATTACATCCTTGACGAAATCTTTTACAAAGGTGTTTTTTTTCCTTGTGAAAGAGAAGCCTCATCATTTCAAAAAAGTTGAAATAAACAAATTATAAACCGCTTTAATCAAACTGACAGATACAAATTGTTTTAGTGCATGGAGGGGCAAATCTCTCGAAAAATTTAGATCTGCCAATTCATTATAATCAAAAAAATCAATCAATTATTTCTGCCCAATAAAATGCTATAGTTGTCAAAATCAGCTTTTTGACAGATTAAAATCAAAAAATAATTCATTATTTTGATTATGAAAAATCCCATTAGTTGAATAAAATAGATTGAAACAAATAGCCTTCTGCTAGAAATTGGGAAAAATTCCAAGTGTTTCTTTTGGATATATCAATTCTTTTTAAATTTATTTTGTGCATCTACAATACTGTGCAAAAAAACATATTATCCTTAGATACCTTCTTTTTTAACGTTTAAATAGCGTATACCTAAAATCCAAGCAAACAAATGACCCAACAAATTGTTAAAGACAAGAAACTCAATGCTTTTCCCTAACAAAAGCATTAATTTGGTTTAAACACATTCTCTCTTTTATAATTCAAACTTTATCTTAAAGCATAAATCTATTAACTTTGAGAGTCTCTTATTTCCATAAAGATTGTTCGTGCCGTGCAACGCAGCAATTCTAATATCACCAATATGAATTTCACTTTAAATTCGACAACAACAACAACCAAAAAAAAAAAAATACATTAATTCCCCATTCGTTGTGTTTACACTAATTCCGTCGAAAAGCATAATAGACTATTTATCTTCTTTTTTTTTTCTTCATAATAGCCATATATGCATTTTCAAAATAAGAACTTAACATCTTAACACAAAACTTGGTACAACTGTAATAAATAAAAGTTTGAATACCTTCATTTTCATCTTTGAAGTTCATAAATTTCTTTAAAAAATATCAAATTATATGAAATTTCATGTTGTTGTTGTTTTATTCGAAGCGACGCAACGACCCTAATGCACATCACACGTTTTGATAAAATGTGTTTATTTTTACTTTGCTGCCATTATGCACGCTCAACAACATACAGTTTTGAATTTTATAAAAATAGACTCTTTAGAGGGTAGGTGGATGTTGGAAAATGAATTTATGAAAATTATAAATCCTAACACTCTTAAATTCAAAATCGGAATCAGAATGGGAAATGGCCACAGCCCCACACTAAATTGTCAGTGACGTGCTTCTAAAACACCATCACGACCACCTTCTCCATCATTTTGTTAATTAATTGACCTGCCATAATCCCTTGGATACTTTTTTCGGGTCGTTATTATGTGTGTTTGGATTTTCTTTTTTTGGTTCTGTCCAATTAATTTTGTGGAATTTTAAAAGAAACGTTTCACTTTGTAGCGCGAGAAAGAATGACTGAGTGTGTGGTGAAAAATCGTTTTGTCACCTGCTCGAGGCGTTAAGAGCGTGAGGTTTCGATGCCACTGTCTTAAGACCGAAACTCCCTTCCAGCCTCCTGCTGATCCAGGCGAGAAAAACAAAAATCGAATGAGTTAAAAATTCCACTTTTTGATGATAAATTGTCGAAGGATGCTGATGCAGCAATTCTAGTACCTCCCCGCTCCCCAAGAAATATGTTCGTGAGTACCTGCGTGCAAGATTGGAACTCGGTGAGCCTTCAACACCTAATGGGGCGTTTCAAATACTCGCGTTCCATTACTTCACCAAATGGCCCCATATAAGTCGAAGTGGGTGTCAAAAAATTATTTTGAAAATTTTAACAACCGACACACTCTTAAACTAATTGACGGTGTTTAACACTCGTTGAAGGGGTTAATATGTTGATGATTAATCGATTGTTGACTGATGGCACGCAGTGAGCTCTGAGTGGGTTTATTAAACATCATATTTCATGATGATGATGCTCTCTGAGTTGAGTTGAAGGAGTGCTACATAGTTGATTTGGGATACGACAAGCAAAGATTGTTGCAAGGAATAATATTTGTATTCCTTCAGTTGTATCTGAGTTTTCGATATTGTAAAGTGTTGTTGGTTGATGAAAAATGGGTGTTGGTTTTTATAAAATTAATTGTTATGAATTTTTATGATGATTGGCGGGTTGGTTGGGTCTTGTCAGCCATCAGAAAGGTGTGAGTTATGACAAATTGGTTATTTGTCTTCGAGTTATGGATGCTAAATGGACGGTTTTGGATGACAAATGGTTGTTTTATGTGTGTTTTGGAATATTTTTTAAGGTGAGACCATGTCATCAATTTATGCAGGCAATAAACCATTCCTTTTTTATGATTTTTCTTGTCTTGGATTTATCTTTTTCAGATTGCATGGTGGAACTGTATTGAATTAGTCTTTTGAGTTTTCGATGGATAAGAATATATATCGCAAAAGGAAGCTGGCTGAGAACGAATAGTGGAAGCCTATGATATTAGAAAGAAACTCCTTTTCTCTTGTTTTTATTTTATTTTCTTTGGAAGAAATGTCAAGGATTATCTGAGATTCTTTTTAAAAACAAAAACTTGAAAACTTTATTATTTTTATTGTACTATTTTGTACATAGAATGTCAGTTTATTAGACTTAACCATTCTTCCGTCAATTGCATTGAATTTTTTGTGAACAACAACAACAACTTTAAGGCATTTTTGGCCAAAAATAAAAATATAAACGAATTAATATAAAATTAATTCGTAAAAACAATTGGTGGTAGTGCCTTAAAGTTGTTGTTGTTGTTCACAAAAATTCAAAAACTTGAAAAATTTAGCTGTTCATATTTTTTTTTATATTTTATTTTATTTTATTTTATTTTATTTTATTTTATTTTATTTTATTTTATTTTATTTTATTTTATTTTATTTTATTTTATTTTATTTTATTTTATTTTATTTTATTTTATTTTATTTTATTTTATTTTATTTTATTTTATTTTATTTTATTTTATTTTATTTTATTTTATTTTATTTTATTTTATTTTATTTTATTTTATTTTATTTTATTTTATTTTATTTTATTTTATTTTATTTTATTTTATTTTATTTTATTTTATTTTATTTTATTTTATTTTATTTTATTTTATTTTATTTTATTTTATTTTATTTTATTTTATTTTATTTTATTTTATTTTATTTTATTTTATTTTATTTTATTTTATTTTATTTTATTTTAAAAAGAAGTGAGTATGAAAATGGCTTGATTTTTTGAGTTCATTATTTTTGAAAGTTGTTAGCGGATTTTCCCGGTTTGGTCCAATTCTTTGTGAAATAACCAAAAATGGGTGTTCTATAATCTATACCCCAAAAACCGTATCTATTGAACATTGCTGAAGTTTTTTTTTCTAAAATAATCAAGTTCTAAAATATGACGTGGAAATTTTTTAATATTTTAGATATCGGTCTATTATTGCACTAAAACAAAATTTTCTTAAAATACCTAAGTCAAAATGTTCAAAATCAAAGGTTTTGAAAAAAAAAAAAACATAATATTGGAGAACTTTCCTTGATTTTATTTTAAGATAATTTTTTTCAGGAACGTGACAGCTCCATAGCTGCGTTTTTTTATTAGGCATTTTAAAAACTATGGTCCAGCAACAATTAAGTATGTAATGATTGTATACCTCTTATTAGATTTTTTCGAACTAAGTTTCTAATTAAAAAAAGCAGCAACTGTTGGACCATTTTGAAAATTTTTTAAAAGGGGCCTGTTAAATAGCATGTGAAGGATATAGTGTAATACATTTTTATCAATAAGAATTGTTCAAGCGGGACCATTAAAGATGATGTAAAAATTAAACACCGTATAGATTTTTTTTATTTTCTTAATCTTATCGTTATTAATAAAGCGGGTTGGATTCTTTTTCATATTTTCCCAGTACGGGTATAACCTACCCTATACCCCCGTACCCTGTACAAAGAACATGTAGTCAATACTTTCTCTTTCTATGTAAAACCCGCAAGGCCTTCAAATAAAGTGCAGACATTGTGAGAGAAAATTGTATGTGCTGAGTACAAGTAGATTGAAACATCGACTTTTATTGAACAATGAACTTTCTAACACAAGTTAGTCAATTTTAATGTATATTGAATACGAACAATTTGTACTCAACCAAATATCCCGAAATGATTTCTGATATATATTTTTGTATTGAGTCAGATTTCATCATGTATTGATTACAAATAGTCCGGTTGTGCATTAGACATTTTTTGGGCTTACTAAATAGAAATTTTTGAAACTAAAAATTTTTTTTAAAACATGCTGTTAAATTTTATGTTTTCAACCCTTGCTAAATTTTCGGTTAAACCTGCAAATTCATCAAAAACAGCTGCTGACCACAAGTCTCAATCAACAAAACAAACAATCGGACACATAATTCACACCGAATGACAATAGAACAATCTTTATTGGATTAAATACATAAAATCAATGAATAGAGCTCCTGGGTCCTGATAGTATACAGTGCTATAGTCTATATAGCACCCTGATGATGGACAAGGAGTGTCTATCTATCTGATGGTACAGTGTACACCCGCACAGCACACGCGTGCCATACAACAATCCTTCGATCACCTTTAGTATCTAATTCCTTTATTATTTATATTTTTTTTATTTTATTTCTTTTCAATATAAAGTAAAGCCGAGCGAAGACCATTACAAATTGTTGTGGGCGTTAAAAATCCGATTCAATTGGAAAATTAAAAGATTTTTCTATTGTGTTGGATTGTGTGTCCTCGAGGCGGGGGTGCCCCTTGTGTACAGTTTTGACCGTTGGTCAGACACTTTTTATTGTTCTTCTATCTGGATTTATGGTATGGAGGTAAAAACAAATCCATTGTGGAACAAGGGTGTTGACAACCCTTACTATGGATGGCACGGTCGGTCGGTCGGCCGGTGCTGGTGGTTTTCCGAGTGACACATGGAATTTCTTCTTCCACGGCATCATCGTCTCGTCATCTATAGAACAATCGAAAGCTTGATTAAAAGAATGGTTCTAATGGTATGTAGGTAATGTATCTTTTTTGATTTTTAATTAAATTTATTGAATGTTCCTTACCATACATTCCAACTAAATGGGAAATTAAAAAAAAAATAAGTGTATCTAATGGTTTTGCAATATTAAAGACAGCAGCAGAGCAGCGGGATAATATTTTTTCGGGTTCTTTCAAATGTTTGGGGGTAATTTATTTTTTATGTTAATTTTTCTGTTACTTATTTGTTTGATGATAGTGTTGTTCCTGCGCGCCATCAGTTTTGATGCCCTACACCGAGCGAAGGTGGGTACTTTTGAACCATTTTTATGCATTAACAATCGCCAACGTGTTCGGTGGTATGGCATGTTATGACTTTCATTGACCCGGTAATAAGATTCAAGTCACGTTCGAGCGATATATATTTCTTTTTTTTCTTCTATATAACCAAGCATTTGAAATTTTGTTGCTCCAAAAACATGAAGTCTGTGACGAACCCCGACAACTTAGGGGGCAAAAAAAGGAAATTTGAAATTACAATTTTGTTGAATATTATGGTAGCTATAAAAATAAATTGTTTTCAGAGTTGATATATATATTTTTTTTTTATATATAATTTGCATTTGAAACCGATGAAGGTATGTCATTCTATTATCTATGAAGACGATTAACCAAATGTGTCATTTGAACTCATGATATAGCAAGCGGGGCCATACATTTCAAAGTTTTTTTGTTTTTTTTTGTATAATGTTTGTACATTGCTGACGCATTATAATAAACTGGGGGATATTTATATTTGCATATTTTATTGTTATATATTATTTTTAATTCTTTTTCGATGAGAGTTTTTTTTTTATTGAACTATTGTCTGGAAATGTTTGAACTTTATTTAAAAGGTGAAATTTTGCTTTCACAAGTTCTAAGAAATATTATAAATAAACATTTAAATAATAAAATTATAAAATTTGGGAAAATAGAATTTTTATCAATACAAGTTTTAGTCTAACATTTGTCTTATCAAAACAAATTAAAAAAAAAAAATGCCAAAACTAAATTGTCAATCGATTAAAAAAAAATTGTTGAGAATAAAAATTTAACAAAAATAAAAAAAAAGTTTTGTCTAAGAAAGTGTCGTCCTACAAGAAAAATAATGGTTAAAAAATGGATACAGCAAAATTTGGACAAAAAGAATTAAAAAAAAAATCGTGATAATTAATTTCAACCGAAAAGATAGAACACCAGAGTGGAATTTTTTCTAAACTGCGAATATAAAAATTGGTCAAAAACAATATATCAAACAAAACAATGTCTTAAACAAAACGATGTTTTCAAAAATAATAGTCAAATCAACTTTGCCAGGACACAACAAAAAAGAAATTTTTCAACAAAAGAAAAATAGTTCTACCTATAAATTGAAAAAAATGTGTTAAAAAAATTATTTCTCAAAAGGTTTTTTGATAATTTTTTTTTTTTGGTTTTCAGTAAAGAAAATCATTTAAATGTGAGTTTTAAAAATTAACTTGAATGCTTCAGTGTGAATCTAGAAAAGACCTTCAAAATAAAATGAGTGTTTCTAAAGATTAAATTGGCGCTAGGATGGGATCTAGATGAAACCGAGACTCGATAAATTTTGTCAATTTTGAGGGGACTGAGAATAGACTCAGATGGTCTTATTTCGTGGCCAGTCTTAGTTTTATATAAAGCATAAAACATTTTATTTGATTTTGATCAGTCTATTTATGCAAAACAATCGAAAAATATTTTATTTTGAAAGAATAATTTTTTAGATTTTGAAAAAAAAAAAAAAAAAAAATTTGGCCGATTTCTATGATATTTGGCAACTAATGGTTGTTTAACACTATCTTAAATATTTTGTTCAGTAATAAAGCTCAAATATAACATTAGATACATAGGTATAAGTATGTAAAAAATGTAAAAACAAATTCCAAGAATTTTAATAAATATTTGAATGGTCTTTTTCTGTATCTATCTAGTACTAAGACCTGTCATTAGCATCATTGATTTTTTTAGCTAGTTAAAATATTTTTTTTTTAATTTTTCAAAACGGGTTGGCCGTGGCGCGATGGTATGCGTGGTCGCCTGTCAACCAAATGGTCACAGGCTCGATCCCAGCCGTAGTTCTATGTCTTGTTTTTTTCCATTATCATTGATCATTGTTGGGCCGCTGGTTTACTCATTACATGTTGTTCAGGCATAACACTAACAACATGTGATTGAGTAAATACTAGTATGCCCAACAAATATGACAATGAACAAAATAATGCGAATTATAAAGGGACATAGATATAAGACACGGCAATTTCTCCGCTTTAGCCCAGCCGCCAACCCTGGAGATAAAATCTGAGACAACCACCACCTTCAGTCTCAGTACCTCGCGCCACACACACCTTTCCCATCCTATCCTATCCTTCACGCCCGCGCTGTGTTGATACATATAAAGGGTAAACCAAAAATCCCCTTGAGCGCGCGCATATTATAAAAAAAAAAAATATTATTTTTCAAAATTCGATATTTCAAAAAAAAATTTATCATCAAATGTTTGAGTTTATTTTTACATTAATTCTGTTAATTAGTACCTACATAATACATTTTTTTTCTTAAAAATGTTTCAAAAACGTAACTTTTTTGTAATTATTAAATATAAATAATTTATTTTAAATAAGGGCTGGCCACGTCGCGTCGTCGTCTTAAATGCAGAAAATATTGCCCAATCCAATTTTTTTGCCCTATTAATGAAGTTTCCTTTAAAACCGGCCTTAGTTCGTATTTTTAAATTTTAAATTGACGTTTATTTCTTCGTTTTTTTTCAAACTCTACATTTAGTGTATAAAAATAATTAGTCCGGTGGGCTGTCCAGACATATTGCCACACAGAGTGCTCTTAAGATCGAAATATTTCGGTCAACACTGAAATTTACAATCACAAAATTCCACTATTAACAATAATGTCCCTTTTGCAAAATTTAAAACATGGTATCCTTAATGGTCGGCAGTACAGTTTTCGCAGCAATAGATCCACTGGTGATTTAGTAGCAATCCTTATACCGTTTTGGTGAGAATAAAATTATTGCCCTGGATATTTCTACGGCATTTGATAGAGTTTGGTATCCAGCTCTGTTATCAAAAATGATTGCTTTCGGTATTGTCAGTTCTCTTAATCATTGAATTAGTAATTATCTCTCTGAACTTTCAATACAAGTTGTTTTTGATGGTTTCAAATCTAAATTCCACAAAATAAAAGCTGGTATCCCTCAAGGCTCTGTTTTGTCTCCTACTCTCGTCCTCATTTTTATAAATTATCTCTTATCTGTTACTACTAATCCTTTGAACTGTTTTGCTGACGAAAGCACCCTTAGCTTTTCTTATCATTTTATGATTCCAGTCCCTGCTCTTCGAATGTGGAATTTCAACGGCAGAACACGATGAGTTCACTAAATTCCGACTTAAGTAAAATTTTTGCATGGGGTATTAATAATCGTGCAGCGAAGTGCT
The DNA here is from genome assembly GCA_958431115.1 of Syrphus vitripennis. Classification (NCBI taxonomy): domain Eukaryota; kingdom Metazoa; phylum Arthropoda; class Insecta; order Diptera; family Syrphidae; genus Syrphus; species Syrphus vitripennis. Next base: position 136,439,078 of record OY288108.1, on the reverse strand, counting down.
TAGTTTTCTTATGGCGTTGAAAGAACTTTTTTTCTCCTTATGATCTGGCCACAATTTATAAGGCATATATACGTCCTAAATTAGAGTACAATTTTCACATATGGTCCGGTGCATCTAAAACCTTCTTGCACCTTCTGGATAGAATATAAAATAGAGCTTTAAAGCTGATAGGTGATAGTTCAATTTCGGAAACATTTGTTTCGTTAGAACGTCGTCGAAATGTCTCTTGCATGTCCTTATTTTATTGTTACTTTTTCAAGAAGTGTTCTAGTGAAATATGCAAATGCATTCCTCTACTCAAACAATTTCACTGTTATACACGTTCTGCTAGGAACGCATATCAATATACCCTCGAGCCAAACTTCGGGCGTACCGTCAAATATAGAGATTCATTCTTTAGTCGTACAACACGAATGTGGAATTCCTTACCCGACTTTATTTTCCCTCCTTAATTCAATGTCCAGACTTTTAAGACAAATGTTCATCGTTTTCTCCTACTCAATCCTCCCACTTTTTCCTAAAAGCTCTTACTATGTTAATAGTTAAAATTATAGGGTAGTCATAACCCCTTGAGTGCGCGTCAATTATAAAAAAAATGGTAAAAGGTAAAAGTCATAACATGATCAAATCGCTATACATCGGTATAAAAACCCAGTCTCCGTGAGGTCTGAGTTTCCTACAGCCAAATTGTCTAGTCTCCTCCATTCAACTCCATACCCATATCATTTTCAAATCTGATAACAATCTTTGAATAAGAGTAAAATTCCAAAAGACTATTAAAAAAAACTGTTTCTTTTTCATTCATAACTTCTATCAAGAAGTTCCTATTAACTATCGACAGAAAAAAAAATTAATAAATTCCATTTCTACCTAGAATACTGTTGGAAGATTTTGTGAATGAACCTTTCAACAGCATCCCATACAGCCAAATCCCCTTCGACCATAAACAAACGAATCGCCAACAAAAATTATGAATAAATAAATGAAAGACGTTAATAAACTGACATCCCTTCTTTTCGATAACCATCGTCTCCTGGTTATACGCAGAGCACAATATCCTGTCCCAATCCCATATAACTTTTCATTCATGTTATGAACACAAATGTCCCATAAACTATAGCTTCAATATTCATTCGTTCCTTAAAAAAAAAAATACAAAATGGAAAACAAAAAGTTAACAAATAAATGTCCCCTTATATCCACAGAAAGAGACAGAGAGAGGACATATAAATAGTAAACACGTTAGTGTCAATTAATTTTTTTTTTTCATTTTAAGGAATATGCCTGAAATAGTTGGTGAGAAACACCCAGTTTTTTTTTTTTTTTGCCAAAGACAACAGACAGAAACACCCAGATCCCCAGGTTCGTATAATAATCAGAAATGAAAGATCAAAAATTAACGACTCCAACGAAAAATATTCATAATGAGGCAATTTTATTTTTTCACCTTTGCTCGTTAATAATTTTGAATCAGTTTCGTTCTGTTCTGTATTGCCGATGATGCTGCATCTCAACACAACGCTTATGGTTGTTATGAGACTGCTTTTTTTTTCCAAGCCAAACAAGTTCGTTTATTTAAAGGCAAAGAATATCCTGTCGGATGATATACGCGCTGGGCAAAAACTAAAACACAGAGCAAATGTAAAATCGTGTCACTGTTTAAAAAATATGCGAATGGACATTTAAGACAAAAAAAAAATAAAATTCAAAAAGACAAGAAACAGATCTCGTTGTCTCCAAAGCCTGAGTATCCGGAGGCTTGGTCGTGTCCGTCATCAGAGCAAAGTGGAGTGTCTCAACTCACTTCGTATATCTTGTGAAGCCTACGTCGATGTGCAGGCATCACAGATGAATTATTGGCATTTTAGCCAATATTCATTTGGTGATTTTATTTTAGCGCTTTTTTGTTTTTGTTGGGGAGCGAGCAAAAAAAAATCTGTACAAAAAAAAATATCGCGAGGTGTCTGTCACATTTGGAGCTTTGAGGCGGCTTCGAGACGACCGAAGTAAGGGAGGAAGGTTTTATCGACTTTTGGTGGTGACTAGTGGCTGGACGCTGGACTCTGTTTCATCGTTTTTATCTTTTCAATGTGGTCTTACAGTCTTCTTAATGATTTTAAATCGCCTCCTTTATAATATTTAATAGCTTCTTTGGGATGCATCTTTAAGCATTATACTTGTTCAACAAAAAAATTATCACAGAGTCGGATTGTACTTAAATAAGGTTTAAGGCGACATGACTTAGAACACCTGAATGCATGAAGCCTTCATTTAAACTGGGATTCGAATGAATGATATTATTTATTTAAGCTTAGCTTAATATGTCCCCAGATTGCATTTGACGAAGTTTTTCTTATCAAATATATTTTTGTTATTAAAATTTTTCACTTCTTTTATGAACTTAAATAACCTGGAGCTATACATCTCTAAAACTTTCTCACACTAAGGGAAGTAACCGAAGAAGCAGGAGTGGAGGGGATTTTTAATTTTATGCTAAATCCGAATGGCTAGGGGTGGAGACACTCTTGTTCTTGAAATTTTTTTTAATGTATCGCAAGAGGCAGCAGCCCATGAAAAAACATTTTTGAACGAGCCTAGGAATCGAGTAGGCTATTACCATAGTGTTGTACATTTTTTTTAAACTCCGATTATTTTATGACACAAGCCCAGGGCTAAGTTTAAGAGGAAATGCATCGGACAGGGCCCTAATCCAATACCGTTTTCTTTAATTTGGACTATTAAGTCCAACCCAGGAAATATGGAGTACGTATTTATATATAGTACACACCCAGTCCAGATGTGATGACATTAAAGTGAGATTGAGCGAATTATTCTCAGAATGCGTGTGTTGGATATGATAGAATTACTAACAAATAAAAATCAATTTTTACTTCTTGTTAACTAGAACTAAAATATTATGCTAAATCTTTACACATACCTAATTGAAGATTTTTGTAATCGTCGATATAACTCTTCTGGCTTAATATAACTTTTAAAAAACTATTTTTTAATTTTAAATAGAAAAGACCATTTCAATTAAGTAATTGAGTTTATGGGAATAATAGAAAATTAACAGTTGATTTTAGTTCTAAAATTATAAAGGGTGTTTTTTTAGAGGTATCGAACTTTGAAATGGAATAAAACAAAGACGAATTTTAAAAACGACAGGTAATTGAATTTGGCATTATAATTTAAATATAATTTCGGGCATATGACCGTCACGGCTGGATCGGACGTTATTTAATCTGGACTCGATTACTTTTTTTAATATTTGTGGCCGTAATATCGGCAATTACGCTGCGAATGTATTTCTCCGAGTCGTCGATCGGTTCGGGCTTATCCACGTAGACTAGCGACTTCACATATTCCCACAGAAAATGGTCTAGCGGCTTATTTAAATCGCACGATCCTGGTATCCAATTCACGGGTCCGGAACGTGAATTTATGCGGTTACCAACCGTTTCCTTCAATCAATTGTTGCACGAGCTGTGTTACATGTTGCGCCGAGCCTTCTTGTTGAAACTACAGCTCCCACACAATGGATGAATGAATAAGTCCGAAATCATGGCTCTATTGAGGTCACCATTGACTGAAACGTTCTGGCCAGCATCGTTTTTAAGGAAGTACGGACCAATGATTCCACCAGCCCATAAAGCACACCAAACGGGCAGTTTTTCTGGATGTTTTGTTTATTGACGTAGCCATTCAACCAAATTCAAATGAATTTCAATGAATTTCATTGTTAAACAGCTGTTCCAATAGAAACCAGTAAAAAAAAGTGTTGCGAACTTTAAGTTCTTTACGTCTAAAAAAAAACCCTATATATAAATGAATATAATAGATAACATCCCTTCATCTGGTTCTTAACAAAAATAATAAAAAAAAAAAACATTAATAAATTAAAGCTTAATAAAAATGTTCCTTAAGTAAAGAATATATATTTATATAATATTCAAATCAATACTTCTTAAGTAGCCAGTAATTTATAGCCATTAAATAAAATTGTAAATCACCCGAAATGTTAAACCACAAATAACATAAATAATCATAAATCAACTCCAAGCATTTCATCTTCTTCAAGCCAAATAGGTATTCCTCTATATGATATCGGGTTAGTTTGACTCATGTTATTTTAGACAACTTTATCGAATAATAATAAATTAACTTTAATCAGTAACAACTTTACATTAAAGAAAAAAAAATCTAAATAAAATCAATTTTATTTTTTTGTCATCATTAATTTTTTCTAAATTCAATAAAAAATTTAACAAATGGTTTAAAATATAAAAAAAACGTGTAAAACAAGTCTACAAAAAAATAAATGTTATACTTTAATATTGACTAATTCTCTATTATTTATAGGAACTTAGCTATTGAAACGTTTTACAGTTATTTAGTAGTAGTAGTAGTACTTACATATGTAGGTGGTCTAAATAGATGGTATAGTTTGTCTAGAAAGACAAGATGGTCTAATAAAAACCTAGATGGTCTAAATAATTTAGATGGTCTAGATTGATTAAAAAGTGAGTTTGGTCTAAATGTTCTACAAATCCTAGATGGTATAAATTTAAGAGATTAAAATCGTCAAATCCTAGATGGTATAAATAATTTAAAAGATCAAATAATTTCAGGAGTCTAGTTCTAAAGTCAAGATTGTCTAAATAGTCTAAGAAACCTAAGTCATCGAAATAATGTAGATAGTCCAGCTGGTCGAAATGGTCGAAATAGTGCAGATTATCTTTATGGATTCAATAATCTAGATGCTCTTAAAAGTCTAGATTTTCTTAATGATCTAAAAATTTGATGATCTAAAAAGCGTAGAAAAACTAAGCAGTTCAGAAACTTTAGATGATCTTGATTACACAGATTCAAAAGTCTACTGGCCGAGAGTCCATAAAGGAATTTTGACCAACTTGAGTGGGTTGTAAGTCTAAATATCAATTTAGTCAAGGAAATTAAGGGTTTGACCCTGAACCAATTGATACAGAAAAAATTACTTCGATGTTTAATTTTTTAACGATTCCCAAAACATGCATATACTTTAAAAATTCGGATGAAATCAATTTTTGGATATTTGTTTTTTTATTTAGTTAGTTCAAAAACGTATTTTGAATTTTACAAAATTTGAATAAAAATGAGTATCTAATTTTTTTTAAAAACATTCACTAATATTTTTAAAAATGAATTTGGAAATGTTTGAATTTAATTTTTGAAACTTGAAATTTGTATTTTTGAAAAATTTGAATTCGGTCTTTTGTGTTTTTTTTTTTTAGAATTGATTGCAATATCTAGCGCTAAGTATCAATAGTATGGGGAAATTTTTAACACCAAAATGTTGGGTAAAAAGTTTTCAAATCTTATACCGTTATTAAGAGAGAATAATTAACAATAAAGTATTATATAAAAGGTGATTTGCATAAAGCGTCACAAAAGGCTAGGGCGTGTAAGTTGGATTTAGACAAAAAAAAAATCATATAGACCCTCCTCCCTTTTAACTATTTCTACCCGTTTAAGCGGGAAGGGCAATTTTCGAAATCACTTTCAACAGAAAAAAAATTAAAAAATATCGGTAATACTGACAGAGTCATGCTATAGCATTTTGAAAAGCCAAAAGTGTATTCTTTCGAAAAAATTAATTTTCAAAATCAAACACTTTATGCAAATCACCCTGTATATGAGAATCCAAAATAAATTTTCAACCCCTCGTTTGTTTAATCTGGCCAAGTTCAAATTAGAAGAATATTTTTCTTTTTTGTTTTGAAAAAAATAAAACGTTAACATAAATTTTAAAATAGAAACAAAAAATAGATAAGACCTCTGCAATGAATTAAAATAATCTCAAGATGTCTTCATTAAGCGATGCATCCATTTTTTTTTTCTTCTTCTGTATATGACAGTTCTTCTTTAATTTTCTTCAAAACAACATTTAAGTTTTTTTTTTTTTGAAAAAATTCATAGAATATCAAAATTATAGAATATATGTAGATAAGGGTTCGAAACACTCAACCTCACTCACATCAGGTATTAGATGCATTTTAACATAGTCTATCTTAATTGAGTCCATAATTTCTCAAGACTGAAATCTTGGGTTTGATTTTTTGTATTTTTAATGTGATGCATAATTTACTTTGTCATCTTTTGTTTTTACTTTTGCTTTTTATTTTCGTTATGGTTTTGTTATAAATGTAGGAAAATATTCAACCAAATCGATTTTAAGATCTTGGTCCAATATACATACCTTTTTCATCAGGTTTCAAGTCCCATCAGGCAACAGAAAGATATGACCATGATTACCTGTTGACTGTGTGTATCGCTTCGCTATCAATGTTTTATGTCTATACTTTGTTTTGATTTCTGTCCTTTATATTTTTTTTCTTAAATTTTGTTTGGAGACCTTTAATAATCTACACCTTCGCCGGATCAATGAATCTTGAAAATTCCACAAAAAAAAAGATCTACCAGACCCTCGGTCGAAATTTAAAAATTATTAATGTCCCATCAACGGTAAAGGAACCACAAAAGGAACCGAACCTGCATTCTTATATTTCTTGTTTTTTTTTTTTTATTGAAAATGGTGACTGTTTTGAGGCCCCCATTATACACATTTATATGAAACATAAATTTTTGAAAAATCAACAAACATTTGAGAGTCAAAATTTATGATAATGTTCGAAAATGTTCTGAAATTATAGCTCGTTATGAAGTAGAAAGATGGAAAGGCAGTGAATTCGATCCTCCTTCGTTTGTCGCGTCTGCTTCTCTCTACCCCTTGTTGTTGGGTTTTCGGTCATCGGACGGAGAGGACTTGTGTGTGTTAGCCAGTCTCAATAAAAATATATAAACGGGTTACGTTTAAGAACCACAAAGAATCGACAGAACAAAAACAAATATAGGTATAAAATATATTTAGCTGTGACACGACGACGACGGCTTACGGAATACAGAAGTGCGAGAAGAGACACAGCCGAAACAAAAATTGACTAAAAGTGACAAAACGTGATATATATGAGGGTAGGTAAATGGACGGTCTGTCGGTGGTCAGAAAATTTTTTTTGTTTTTGTACACATTTATGGAGAGGCGGGATGATCAATATTTTTGAATTGGATTTTGTTTTTTTTTTTTCGTTTTTGGTTTGTTGGATGTTTTATTTTTAGGGAAATGAATGGGAGAGGTATAATGAGTTATAGTGAAGAGTTTTGGGACTTGAAAATTGGATTGTTAGTTTTTAAAGAACTCAATATTTTTATTCATAATTCACACCTGAAGAACATTTATGAGCATGATATTGACGACAGCAATTTTCAAATCAAAATTTAATGAAGTTCAAAGAGTGTTGTTTTAGAGGTAAATAACTTGAGGTTGGCAACACTTTTTTAACTGGCGGCCATTTTAACTGTTGAATTGGGTTCTGTTTGGTTTGGTTCTTCACCATGAATTGACTGAGATTTGAACAACGCTTCCAAATTGTGTAAGTTTATCCCGATCCCGGTTTTCATAACAGAAATTGTTTAACGATGAAGATCACTTTTCGTTGAATGCGTTACGTCAATAAAAAAAACTGCTATGCTTGGAGTAAAGATAATCCTCAGGTGTGTTGGGACACCGTTACATTCAGAAAAGCTGACTGTTTGGTATGCTCCATTAGCTGGTGAAATCATTGGTCCGATGCTGGCCAGAACGTAACAATCAATGGTGACCGCTTAAGAGCCATGATTATTGACTTTTTCGCTGTTCAATTGAACAACCATGATGTTGCATTGTGATTGCTGTGAGCTGTGGTTTCAACAAGTCAAATAAGTCATGCTACAACTAAATTATTGAAGGAAGCGTTTGGTAACCGCATAGTTTCACGTTTCGGACTCGTGAATTGGCCTTCAATATCGTACAATTTAACGCGCGCCGCTGTACTATTTTCTGGGGGGATATGTGAAGTCGCTAGTTTACACTGATAAGCCCGAACCGATCGATGACTTGGTGGAAAATATTCGCAGCAACAACTGCTGATATACGGCCACAAACTTTGGAAAAAGTGATCGAAAATTGGATACCTCTAAAAAAACACCCTTGCTTTTGAAGAACTTAATATTTAAATAATTCACACCTTAAAAACGGTTAAGTCAAAAGTCATTTTTGAGCGAAACTGATATGGACTATGGACGACCGCGATTTTCAAATCGAAATTTGAAGACGTCCAAAACTGTACTCCAATACAAAAGCTTCCATTATTCCAATTAATAAATAAACACAATCTTTCACTTTCTGTTTTAATTGACTTGGATGAAATACCAACTAACTGTACAGCGCGCCTTCAAAAACACCCTCTCTTCATATTAATAGAATTTTATCCTTGTCCACTGGCTAAAACAATTCCCTTGTGATGAGTATAAACTAAAGCTTAGATATAGCGCTCACTTATTATGGACGGATTAATAATTCCTTTTCATTTTCAAAGATGTGAACACATTTTTTTTGGTGATGTAACTCTGAAAAAAGATACAGATATGTGGATCTGAGCAAATCGACATTTGATTGAGTTCATCCAACGTAAAGTGGTGCTGTTGTTTTTTTTTTTATTTTGTCCGATGGTTGAAGGAGGGAGTTATCCTGATGATGGACAGAAGGAACTTCAATATCCACCCTCAATCACGTAATTCCTCCCTTGAGATGTTACATCAATACCATCCATCCAAGCCATCAGAGCTATCATATAAATCGTCCTATAGGTATAGGTAGTAAAAGTCTAAGTCTACCTACTATACAATAAAATCATTTTTAGTTATTAGCTGAAATCATGAAAAAAAAAAGTTTTTTTTTTGTTTTTGTTCTTTTCAGTATTTGTGATGTTTTGGCATTGTTTCATACTGAGACCAGGGGTCATTATCTATCAGTTGCAGACCTTAATTTCGTTAGAGATTAAGCATATGTGTGTACAAAGCGGGTTTTGGTGGAAAGAGAGGCATTTATAGTTTTTGTTGTTGACCTAAAAGAAAGAAATGGATAAATTTAAGTAGATATACAGCAGGAGTAAAAATATATCTTAATTGGATACTGCTGTGCATTAAGGAATTGAAGAACTGGGCTTTAATTGGGGAGGATATTGATTTTTCTACAACTGGACTTAAATTTTATATGACGTCATTAAAAACAATTCTATTGATCCAACGAAAAATTTCCGAAGATATTTGAGGCCGTCAGTGCAATAGTGGCGTAACCCACTTTTTTTCAAAAATGAGTTTTTCATGAAAATGGGTCCCTTAATATATCTATTTTAATACAAAAATAGTTTTATGCAGCTATCTACACTCAAAACCAGATGGCACTCAAAAAGGTGTTATTGCATTTTATAATTTGATCATAGTTTGAGTGCAATAGTGGCGTAACCTTCATACTTCTCTTAGAAACTGTTTGCTTCGGTATAGATTGTGACCATTTCCTTTGGTATACATATAAAATGGGCAGTGAAAAAGTTCACACGTATGTTTGGGAAGAGTCTACAACGTCAAGGGGGCCTCAAGAAATTGGATCTTGTTTTATGCAATATTTTAAGAACGTAGAACAGTCTAAAAAAAATTATTATGTATTCTGATCAACGGGGGAGCCAAAATATGAATACAAAACTTTCCCTGTTGTGCCAATTAATGGTATACCATCCCAATTTTATTGTTAAAGAAATGAACCGTACATTTTTAGTTAGTGGCCATTCCTATTTGCCGTCTGACCAAGATTTTGGTTTAATTGAAAAGAATACAAAATTTTATAAGGATGTCTTCGTCCCAAATGATTGGGTAAATGTCATTTCCTCGGCCAGAAAGAGAAACCCATTTGAAATTGTGAAAACGACTTTTTCTGATTTTTCTCTTAATTTCTCTGGAAGAAAATATCACAAACAGGAAAATGTTAATTTCCAATTCAAAGGTTGAATGGATTGAAATTCAGTAATTACATTTCGAAAAAAATAAAACATTTTCAATTTTTTATAAGTATTCCAATGAAATTGATGTCTACTCGAAGAGGTAAATGCAAAAAAGAGACAATCCGTGGACATTACAAAACTCAACCAGCTTGAGGAATCTAAAATAAATGATAAAAAAAGAAAGACTTAATAGAACTCCTTCAATTTATACCACCAATCCATCACTTTTTTTTTTTACAAATAATTCAAAAACGTCAACAAGTGTTCCAATCGAAATATTTGACGTTTTATCAGACTAGGAATAAAATCATTAAAAAATAAGTAAAAATGTACACATAGTTTTTTGTTGTTAAAATATTGAACTATGAAAGAAATAAAAAAAAATAATATAATAAATTTGGCGTAACCTTTCTTTTTTCTTTATTTTTAATGAAAACCATGAATGCAATAGTGGCGTAACCCACTTTTTTTTCCAAAATAATGTTGAATTAAAAAAAAAGAAGCTTGCCCTACAAAGTATGTCCTTTTTCAACGTCTTCTACGTTTTTAGATTAATCAAAAATGTCAAAGGGAAAATATAAAAAATGTTTAAAGAAACTCTGTTTCTTAAATCTCTCGTAACTCCAAAGTGAATTTTATGGGTTACGCCACTATTGCTCTCACGGCCTCATTTAGTCTTGTTATAAATTTTAAGAATTAAAAAAATGATTTCGAATTATTTGTTAGAATTTACGAAATTTTGAAAACAAAATTAATTCAAATAGAGGTGGTCCGACTTCTTATAATTGCTTTTGATAAAATGAGCCAAAAAAAAGTTTCAGCACAAAACTGAAGATACCATCTGTAAGAACGTAAGAATTTTTGAAGAAAAAAAAAATTCAATAATCTTTAGATCGGTTTTTTTTCAAAAACATAATTTTTAAAATGTTTTTGTAAGAAAATTGGTTTTAAGCTTTCAATAAAACAAAAAAAAAAAATTTTGGAGAAAATATTTACATTTTTTCAAAATATCGATTTTCCAAACAGAAATACATTTTTTTTAAACCAGAAAATATAGTTTGAAAATTTTGTTTCATTATTATATTAAGATATTGGAAAATCGAAAACCATAAAACGGTTTTCGGACTAAATATTTTTAATTGCTCACAAAACCCCATGAAAAAAAATTCTTCAAAACCGTTTCTGAGATAAGTTTGTTTGTATACATTTAACCATTTTTAACATACTAGTATACCTTGTTAGTAATCTGTAATTTTTGATTCATAATCATTTGTGTAAGATTTGCATTTTCAAAGATCCATCAATTTTTCCTTGAAAATTTCTCAATGTGGACTTAGTTTTTTTTTTAAATGTGCAATAATGAACAAAATGCTTACAGTGTTTGCGTTAACAATTGGTGAATGTATAATACGTAACACGCGCATTTGTAAAAAAAAAAACTATAAAATACGAAAAGTGCCCGAGTGCATCGTCATACATTTTACATACGAAGTTCTATTTTTGAAAAAAAAAAAATGCAAATAGGTAACTATTTGAAAAATCACCTTTTCAAACTTATACTTTGACGCTAGATGATATGCCGCAGAGCGTTCGAATTATTCCAACAAAAAATATGGACCACTTTCAACGACAAAATTATCAGGACTAATAGTTTTTCTTTTAGTTCTAATAAATTTACCACCGTATAATAATATGTAACTATTACATTTTCTTTTAATTTTCGAATGATCTTTTTCTGTTTTGTGTTTAGCTTGTGTTACCTTGCCCCCCATTTCGCAAACCTAAAATCTTTCATAAATTTGCGTAACATTGTCAAGCTTGACGCCTGGGTTCGAATCCCAGCCTCGTCCATCTTAAGAACAGATTTGTGATTTCACCGGCTGCTGCCTCTTACGTGAAATTGACAAAGTTTCCAAGAGTATATCTTGTCATTAATAGAGTGCTTCTCACCCAAGCTGTCAGATTCGACATGAAATTTTTAAACTAAAATATGTTTGTATTTTTAATGAATAGGTTTTCATAATTTTACAATCTCTCGCTATATAATTTTTCAAAAACTCTGTTCAGTGTATAACTACTTTCGTGATTGTCCAACAATATCGTTTTAATTTTTTAAGATTTCCTTTTCCTTTTTTTTCAAACATCAATGTTAGTTATTGATTTCTTCAAAAATGATTTTTATTTCTTCATTAAAATGATCAGATAATGATTATCAGGACATCCTTTTTACATTGTTGCAAGATATTTTTTACCTGATAATGAATCCTATAAACAAATTTTTTAGTTCTCACATTCGGAAATACACCAACAGTAGAACAGGTAGATGTCCCTATATAAAATGTGCAACAATCCATTAAAAGAGCATGATCAAGGACTAAAACAATGACCAATTTTTTTTAATCCAGCCTTGATCTTTCCCACGATATCACAGCGAATATAATGAGATACCTAGTTAACTCACTCGAATGTCCTTTTAAATTTCCCGAAAATTATTACCTCCAATATCTCCATTGGACAGTGACATTCTTCCATCGTCTCTCGATCACCTCAGACCTGATTGTGTGAGATGTCGATTGAATTCGTGGGCTAATAATAAAATTTATTAGAAATTCCAAACTCACGAAATGAAATTATTCAAAGTCCCTCTGCTGACGCAGTGTCACACATAACAAAACTCCGATGGGATAATGGCCACTCGACCAGATGATGATGATGATGATGATGATAGTCCATAATGACACAGAAGAACAAAAACCCCCAACAACAACAACAACACAAAAACTATAAACACATAAATGCTATGTTTTAAGAAGAAGACGCGGACAAACTACATCAGAAAACAAGTATAATCTAAATCGATATATACAGAAAACGAAAGGAAAAATCTAGCAGCCCATAAAGTGACCATCATCACAGCTTCAGTATCACTCCCGAGCAGAGGCTTTAGATTGGGAATTGGAGTTTGGACCTGCACAATGCGCGTGTACATATACACTTAGAGACATCTCCACAAACGACGCCGCACTGTCTGGCTCGGAAATATGTGCCAACAATTTCCAATGATGGTGATGGAGACACAGAATCTTCCCCACCAAATCCCCATCGTATCTTCAATTTTATATGAGCAAGTCCACGTTGCTGATGCTGCTGATGCCCTGAGGGAATTCTGTGGATGCAATATTGTGATCATTATCCAACTCACAGAAGGCTCTGGATGAAAGGTTGATCATGGACCGGCTGTGTTGTGGAGAATTGGAGATCAACCTTACGACCCCCCTTGACATACCCCACCCATCAACAAACATGGACTATAATATAAGAATCTTCAATCAGAATTATTACTCAGCCAAAGGCACATAATACTCGCGGTGATGTTTATAGGTGATTTGGTATAGAAGGCTTTTGGTGACACGAACGAAAGAAAGAAAGGTTGCCACAAAAAAAAAACAAGTTGAATTTTATGACTCGCTATTGAATATAACTCTTAGTTTTAAGGGTCTTGTCATTGAAATAAATGTCATTCGCAGTTAAAGGGTTTTATTGTTAGGATTGATTTGTTTATTATTTTTTTTTTTTTTATTTTATTCAATTTCTACAGGTTAAGCGTAATTATATTAAGGTTCTTCATAAACAAATGGAAATATATTTTTTTGTATAAAATTAACAAAATTTTGTAAATTTTGTAATTTTAAAAAATTTTGTAACTTTGATTGAAAAAACTAAAATGGAGAAAACATCAAAAAAAGTCTTAAAATTTTAGAGACTAAACTTTGCTTCAAAGTCTACATTGAGGAAAAAATTGTATTCACTCATTACGGAGACTTTAATGTTATTATTATGAGTTAAAGTTTTCATGTAATGGTTGCAATTTAATGGATGTATGTACCAAAATAAGCTCAGAACAACAGTTGAGCTAATATTTACAAAGAAACATTTGGACTTGCAGTCAGTACAGATGGCGGGTAATAGATACGCATATATTAAGACAGCTATAAAAATTATACAATGACTTCACAAATATTTAAAAATCTCAACCCATCCTAATAATATGTAGCCATTCTTTCAATTTTTTTTTTCTTCTAGATAAAAGAAAAGTGTACTGAGTCTTTTTTCAAGGCTACCATTTGAGTACTGAGAACATTAATTCAATACATTATCTATGAATTTGAGACGATAGATCGTCCTTGATGCCATGTAATGGATTATAAAAGACATTTCTTAGACATCGTTATTGGAGTAAACGCTGATATAATTATTTACATGCAGACACAACATACTCATGTACACAGCATGTTTGTGTTGTCAGTACATTTTCACGTATACTCGTACACTAGAGTTGTGCGTGCTATACCTCTTTTCAGAGACCGGTAAAATATGTTTGCTGAACTATTTCAATCTTCTAGTTCATTTAGTCCACTATTATAGTCTTTATATTTAATCACTTAAAATATTTGGGTTCTGACAATCAACTTTCTTTTTTAATTATTGGAGAAATAAATACATAACAGAAGTTCGTTTGCTCGACAGAGAAAAAAAAAATAAAAGAAAAATTGATAGCCTAGATTTATAAGAAAAGAAATAAGAAAATCGTAATATCAATGTACCAGAGGTGCACAATAGAAAGCTGAAAATATTAGATTTCTTATAATTCCACCTCAATTATGACCATTGTCAATTTCTTTGAAATGAAGTTGGCATTTTTTGAAATTTTCGCGAGTCAGCTTGTACTTAAAACATTTTTTCTTTCAAAATCTTATTTTAGCAACTACATATGTTGATTTCATTGAAATCGGTCAGGGAACAACGAATTAAGATTGTTGTCACATTTTCCCGTGTCACCCTGTTCTATCTTTTCATCCATAGTATAGATCCGAATCTCTTCTACTTCTCTAATTCCTTGCAGCTTGCTTAGTTTTTAAAGTTCTATAGTTCTCTAGAGCTCCAGTTTTTGGGGGCAACCCGTACTCAAATTTTTTTGAGTAGAACTTTTGGAGGCTTTAATCGATATTTTTTGATATTTTTTGGTTGCAATAATTCAAATAAAAGTCTCCTCTTGCTCCTACCACTAATTTCTGATGCAAATTCTACACCTAAAATTTTGCAACTCACCATGATAGTACAATGTTTTTCATATACAAAGTTCACTACTAAAATGCTGGACCAAAAGAACGAGGTGAGTTGAACTAATTCATCTCATTCACTTGGAGGAACTAGCTTTTTGAACTAGTTGTTTCATGTACTACACAAGTCTAATGTGCAGCCCTTACAACCGGAAAACAATTTATGTAATGAGTACATAGAACTTTGTTCACAATACTATCACGTATCCAAGACAAATAAGTAATAAGTATTTATGGAATAAGTAATAAGCACAGTTAAAAATAATTTTACTTATGTAATGAGTGCATATAAAAACTATAACCAATTGAATTTAATGGGGCATATTCATAGTCGTCTGACAAGTTGTTTCTTTGTCTCTTCTGAGCTATCCTGGAGTTTATGTTATTCATAGACAATTTAGACCCGGGCTCAATCCCTAAAAACGGTTGACTCTTTGACTAAGTATCTGTCAAAAAATTGATTCGATTTCAATGAATTGACAGGCAATAGTACTAAAATTGTAGTAGAATTCTGTTTTTTTACTAAACAGAGCTGCCAAATTCTTTATGCATAGCAGCTGTTTCTAACCCGTGCGTGTGTTAAATTTAGACTCGAGGCCAATTGTACTCGGTTCTAAAGTTTGACTATGAATATGCCCCAATATTTTAGAAGAAAAATAATAAAGAAAAGCTGCCTCACGCTTTCAAAAACCAAAATTCGTAAAGTAGATGTGTTTAAGATCTACAATGTTTATTATGTGAAACATTATGCTGTAAATCTTTTCCAAAAAAAAAAACTACTAAAATAAACATAACTATTTCAACAGAATTACGATTTCTTTTTAAGTTCAAAAGTTCACACTAATTAGCCAAAATTAATGACCACACAAAAAAAAAAACACTTGCCCACCTATGAAAACAAACAACCACTTTAATATGCAAAACAATAATATTATTTTATGGAATTTGCAATTTCTTCCATTTTACATGATTTTATATACATATGAATTTTAGGACCACTTCTACGCACATCTCGTGTTTCTAATAAGCAATTAAGGTGTTTTTTATAATCCTATTATCGCACAGAATGTGGTCTTTCCGAAAAAAAATTTGAAACTAAAGTAGTGTGAGAATATATATTAAGTTTGTATACAATTTTGTTTTTCGCCTTATTTTAAAATCCCCCTTTTACCCCACAGTTATAACATCCGGTGCCAGAGTAAATGGCCACACATAAGAGGCGCTATGGTCATAATTCTTTTTTAGGAGAAAATTAGTTCATTGTGCCGAACAGAGTATAACTTTATTCACCTATGTTTTTATCTTCGATTAAATTTAAATAAACAAAATGGAACTTGGAAGTCCAATGAGCCAGTACGAACCACAGCAGGGAGAGAGCCATTTAAAATTATAATTTTGTGGGCGCTAGCAAAGCAGCAGCACCTTTTGCCATTTGCCACCTAAGATCACAGACGATGACGATGGAATTATTGAGATAGATATTTCAGTTGTTCAGCATTTCTATTTTTTTTTTGTAATTATTTTTTTAGCAGTTTTTCTAAGTGTTTTTAAAAAACAACAGCTAATAATATTTGTATCGTGAAAGTTTTGAGAATTATATCTTTACTTTGTGCGGTTCTAAAATACAAAAATAATATTTGTTGACTTTGGGTGTGTAGAGAAGATATAGCGGTTCTTGTGTTTATGTTTGTAGTCTGATTATTTTATAAGAAAACATATTAAACCTAATTGATGACTTTGTTTGCAGTATGTTATGAGGATTGATAAATGGTATGTCTTGACCGGAAATTTAGGTGGTAAGGTAGTAAAAAGTTTGCGGTGACCTTAAATGCAACCATTTAAATCAATGGTTAAAACTTTGGTCTCAGAAAAAAAAAAATACACATTGGTTCACAGCTGGGTCATCTTTGATCTATGATTATCCTATTTCTTAAATTCTCGTACATTACAGTTGTTAACCATCGCCATATAACCATTTTCTGTTGATAATCTTAGGTTAAATTTAGCCTTTGACAAGCCCCAATATGAACACTTCGTTTTTTTTTTTACTCGTGTGTATTATTACAAAGTTTTTGACAGCAGTACCTTGTCTGACTCGTTTTGGTAGTTCTCCAACGTTATATCAGAGGGCGTCTGGAACATAACTGAAGGTAAATTTAAATATGGAGGTTCTGAAAAAATTGCGCTAATCAACCGAAATTAGCTTAATCCATTATATTAAGTATTATCAGTCCAGGATCTTACACATTCTAAGATTTATGCGTTGGAATAATCATGGAATAAGGATAACCGACTGTGAAAAAAAACTGGCTCTTAATATTAAATTTCAGAGTTAATTTAACTATCTAGTAGGAATGATTTTTGGATATCTATGAAAAAAAAAATTAAGAAATTGTGTTTATTAAACATCTGCAACGAATGGCTTGAAACCACTTCCAAGCCGTTCTATATTTTTTCAAATACACTATTCACTGCATTCACATCTTTCAAAACAAATCAAATGAATCATCAACTCAAACCAAAACAATAGAATCGTGTATTTACTTGAAACGAATACACCATTTGATTTTTTTCTCAAATGCATCGAATACAGCGAGTTTATATCGAACACATCGAATACACCGAATCAAATACAACAAATTAATTTAATTTGAATTTATATATTTGTAAATGTTTTCATTGATTTTTTCGTTGTTTTTATTTTTTATACCTATACAAAAAATCTGAAATTCTAACAGTTCATAAAATGCGGAATTCTAATTTTTTGGTAAAAATTTCAAAACTCTATGTTACCGTTAAGCGAAGTTATTAAGCTAAACGTTTTGAATTTTCTAACGTTTTTGAACTGTTTTTTCAAGTTTTTTTTAATATTTTCTAAACGTTTTGACATAAAAATCTGAAATTTTGACCCAACATGTAATTTATTCTATAAAAAATAATAAAAAAGAATTAAAATTAAAAAAAATCACCAAGTACCGTTATTGGCATAGAATCGATTAAAAACCACACAACTCTTTATTGCTTGAATGTAGTGTGTTAATTTTTTCATATATCGCATCTGTGTAAAAAATCCTATTTTTTGATATCTCATTTGTAAGTTTACGTGCCATACAAGCGTCACAATCATAAAATAAGTTTAAATTATAAATACACTAGAATTGAATTAGAAATTTTTTCCCGGTTCGTCGCTGCGACGAACTACCATTTAAGAAGTAAAGCTTAGAAGAGAAAAAAAACTAGTGTATTTGATTTTATACTCGGTACATTCGGTGTATTCGATGTGTTTATAATATGTTAGGCTTGTTCTGTTCTATTTGATTCAAGCATTCAAGCCTAGGATATAAACCAAATACTGTATTCGTTCTGTTATAAATAGATCGAATCGTGTGCAGTATTTGTTTTCAAGAATAGTGTATTCATTTTTAGTGTACACTACTTTCTATGAATGCAACGAACAGAATAGACTGAAGTACTGTGCTTGGTCAGGGAAGGCAAATGAATGTATTCATGCAGACCTCTAGTGTTTATTTTTAAGACCAAAAATAATGTTACCTGTCATAAATTTGTTTTATGCCTTTTTTCTAAATACGAAATCTCGAAAATGGCTCCTATGGTTTAAAAAATAAAAATATATATATTTAAATGAAAAAAAAATTATAAAATTTTCAATGTATACCGTTACCTCTCATAGAATTATTTTTTAATTTTCAATGTTCTCAAAAAACAGTTCATCTGATTAAAATCAAAATTTTTAGGCAAAAACATCTAAAATTTATAAAAAAAAAATGTTTTTGAGTTTTGAAAAATAAAAAAATAATAATTTTTGAAAATTGAATATTTAAAAAACGAGTCAATATTATTTTTAAAATTCATTACATAACAGTTTTTGAATACCCTCTTCAATAATTAAAACAATTTTTTTTTTAAATAACGCTATCTATACCTAACATACAAATATTTATAAAAAAACCGTTTTGAAAACTTCCATATTTCTCGAAAATGGCAAAGAAAATTTTGACAAATTTTTTTGATTGTAATATCTAGTATTAGCACTTGTACATATAAAATAATATAACAATTTAAATTATTAACTGATGTAACTCTCATACAAATGTTAAAAAATTAAAACGTTCTGCAAATTCTAAAATTTATTAGATTTTTGTCTATTTAGATACTGTTTAACTATTTTCAAATTGTTGGAAATATGTTTTATTTAATTACAATAAATATCAGTTCGTGCGATCCAAACGTGCACTTTATTTATTATTGCAAAAAGTAGGTATGTTCCAATATTTCTCTGTATAATTTCAATACACCAACCCAAAATTCCCCCAAAATTTTTAAGTTGAACCGATCAATTTAACCGTTTTTTTCCTGTAATTTTCAAATTTAAGAATCTCATAATGTATAAAATTATAATTGAGATTTTAAGTGTCTAGACAATTTTTTTTTGAATTATAGAGTTTTTTTAAAGAAATTTTCTTAATTTTTTTTCGGTAAGTGACGTTCTTGTAAGCCCATTGGAATATCATTGATGATTAGCATATCAATTTTTCCGGTCGCAATAAAGTGGAAATAACAAACCACTAATAAAATAAAAACATTACAGCGAAGTGTTGTAGCAACAAAGTGGTAGACATTCTTATTTTTTGACAGTAGGTGAAGTTTAAAAAAACAGAAACCACTCAAAATTTGAAAAAGTAAATATTCAAATACACAAATTCTATAATGAAGATATTTTGTCTGGGCTTTAATTTTTTTTTATTGTGGTACTTCAGAGTAAACCAAAACCCGTCATTCTGTCATTATCCTTAGTTATAAGTTCTTTTTAAATTAAATGACATTTTTTGATTGTCAACATCAAAATTGAAATACGATACTCATGAGTCTTATTGCTAGGTCAACAAACAACAAATCCTAGTTTTGAATTCAAGATCCATTGCTCAAGACGACGACGTGACGCAGCGCGACGCACAGAACATTTTACATCTTTTTGAGTAAAAATTTTGCGTAGGCTGTTTGCATCGTAGTTGTCGTTCCTCTTCGTTGCGACAATTTTCATCCTAAATTCCACCATATATAGCCAACATAAATGGCTGAAATAAAAAAATAAATAAAACTAAAATACAAAATATAAACGCGTTCATGATTATGAATCAATGCCATGTAAAGGAAATTGGACCTCTGCTTTGGCCAAAGAGAGAACACAAACATGTTGCTTTGCATACGCATGCTGCCATCAGATTTCCTGTCCCTACCGCAATTCCCGCCGCCTTGCCGCCACGATTGGATGTATAGCATCCATGGTGCTCAGCCCAGAGAGTGTATTACATGTGCAGTGGTCATAATTCATGAACAGAAATTTACATCTTTTCGAAGCAGTTGCGTTTTTGATTCGTGTGGATGCCAAGTTTGGCGAACAGCATCTATACCTATACAGCTTACAGCCCACGCAAGGATTCCATCCATGTAAATCAATGCAACAAGGAGAGAACTAGGTAAGTTACTATATACATTTATACGCGCTGAGCTGAGAGAGATCGACTTCTCATGCAAATTGAGTCTGGCGTGTGTACAATGAGATTATAAATGATATTCGTTAGCAAATGACACAAAAATTGGTCACAAATTCAAATGAAAAACAAAAAAAATAAAAATATAATAACATAAATAAACAAATCTACAAGATACTTAGTTGTTTTAATAGGTGCGGTCAGTCCTCTACATAATAATATACATTTTGTGCAAATGCAATCTGATTAGAAAGGCGCCAAAGACAAATGATATGAAGTGGAGACAGACCTGGCAAACTAATTGCTATGACAGTACACCAATTAAAGTGCAAATTTAGATCATGTCAACAGCAAAATTATATGGCCCCAGGAAGAAACTTGAAATAGAAAATGAAGAAATAATGAGTCATACGCTGTTAAATATTATTTTATAGTTCTTTAAGTATATGACTGGTATAAAAAGAAAATTTACTGTGTACGGTAAATGAATCGAATCAATTCTTTACAACACAAATAATTTTATTAGTTAATTACATTTTTAAGAGGAAACATTGGCTAGCGCATTTATTATGAGAGTTAAAAAATTTTACACCAATCAGAAATTAAGTAAAAAATTGATTTTAGAAGGAAGGAAAAAACTTGGAAAAGTTATAAAGAGCCAACCGGTTAAATATCATTTTATATATATTTTTTTACGGCTGGTATAAAAAAGAAAATGGTTTTCAACGGTGGGAAAAATTCTTTTAACACAGAAAATTTTATTAGTTCTTTTAATTTGTAGGTGAAATATTATCTTGTATTTTATCTCTTGGTATTTATATCAATTAAAGTATGACTGGTATAAACAAAAATGAAAATTCTGAAGTTAATTGGTAGAAAAAAAAATCAGCCAACATATATAACTTCATTGTTTCTTAACAGAAAATATAATATAGTCTATTCATTATGATCGTTTTACAAGTTTATACCAATCACAGTTTAAAAAAAAATTACTTTTAATTAAGCAAGAAACATGAAAAATAATGCAAAAATAATGGCTTCTTTTTTTTAAATGTCATATTATATTATTTTTTGTACGACTGGTATAAAGAACAAACCAACTGTTAACGAAAAGATATTTTTATTTTTTTAATACACTAAACAAATTTGATTTTGTGAATTAACAATGCATTCGATGCAGAAGCTAAGAATAGAATAAGAAAAGTAAAATGAGTCACTCTGTTTAATATTATCTAATACGTGTACTTGTATGACTGGTATAAACAAAAAACTGCTTGTCTTCTGTAAATTGTAAAAATAAAAAATCAATGAAATAGTATATAAGGAAATATTAAGTCAATGTGTTAAATATCATTTTTTTGTTTTGTATGAGTTATAAAGACGAGAAAATGACTTTCTATGGAAAATTTGTCGAACACTCTTTATAAACAGATAATTTCATTAGTTCAATACAAATGCATTCCTCCCCCTAAGAAATTCAACCGTAATACTCGCACCGCAAGGAATACCTATCAGTTCACCCTTGAGCCCAACTTCGGACGTACTGTTATGTACAAAGAATCTTTCTTTAGCCGCACCACTCGAATGTGGAATGCTTTACCCGGCTCGATTTTCCCCACCCATTTCGATGCTCAGACATTCAAAACCAATGTGCATCGGTATCTCCTTTTAACTCCTATCCCATTTCCCTAAACGCTCCTACTGTGATAAAACATTTTAAGAGTAGTCATATCCCCTTGAGTGCGCGTTAAAAAAAAGAAAAAAAAAACAAGACTTATCTAGTTACTTAAAAAATATGAGTGTTATTCCAGTTTATACCAATCAGAGGTTAATAAACAAATCACAGTACCTATCTTTTCTGATGAGTTTGAATTCCATACCATCAATGACAAAATCCCAGTTTGTTTGCCATTTTAGTATTTTGCCAAACTGAACCATGGTAAACTATTGGTATAAAATTTGTTTTTATGTATTAATAATAAATTAATTAAATAACATAAGTGTACATAAATTTTATCGTCATTTAAACTAAAAGTTTTTAAATATTTTTCTTATACCATTTATACGCATTGAAATATAAAAAGTATCTAATTGGTATAAAGTGATATTTTTGCAATTTTCAAGTAATCTTGGAAATTTGGTTATTTACCAACACAATTTATGTTTCAAAAGTGTATTTCCATTTGATTGGTATAATTTCAAAGTAAAATCTATAACAAAAATGCAGATGTCAAATAAACATATATATTTATAGCAATATACCTACGATTTTTTTAAGACTTATGGCTTTTAATCATCAAATAAAATTATCTGCTTTAAGCAATCATATCATATTTTTCTATCTTTTTTTATCGAGTGAATGGTATAAATTAGCTTAAGGTGCAAGGAAATATGTTTGTAAACGTACTTTTTGTTCTTAATTGAAATTACATTATCTATCGTTAAAACAACAATTTATATTTTTCTAAAAATATGCAATTTACGTAAAAGTATATTTTACCCTATTTTTGAAAATAATTCCATTATTCAACATAACTACAGATATGACTACATTTCCTCAATTTAAAAATAAAATGCAACCTTAAAAAAATCAATTTCTATAATAAAACTCCATTAAAATACCGCAGCACAACTGCTACTGATATTCAAACGCACCTCCTCGCTACCTCGCTACCAGCCACAAGTCATTCAATTCAGAAAGGTCTGCCATCAGAGCTCTCATATTTTATTCAAATTCGAACGTCATTTGGGTGGCGGATTTATGCCAGCAGCGGAAACATAATATTCGTTTTTTTTTTTTTTTTTTTCTGATTCGAATCAAAATGTATCTGATCGTTTTGATCTAGTAAACGTTTTGCCCCCGTCAATGTTGCTGTTGTTGTTGTTGTTATTTTTGGTATTCCAATTCCAATTCGCCCAATATTCAAAGTTGATGTGGCTACTGTGGAGTGAGCGCTGTGCTAGTTGCAGTATATGAACAAAAAAAAATATTTATAGTGGACTTTATGGTAACTGGTATAAGATCTATAAATGGTCAAAAAGCTCATACATTTTATTTATTCATGTGACGGATATGATTTTCATCGTGATGTGTAATGGAGTATAGAAGTGCAAATAGGTTGAACTCGGCAGTGGGACTATGGGCGAATGCAGCTAAAAATGTTTGGGGTAAAGTTTCTTGGGAAACGCATGTATTTGAAATGGTTGAGTCGATAAGATACATATAATTATTATTATGGTCATCACATTGAGGCATTTAAGAAGAAGTTGAATTTTGTTTTTACATAGAAAACCATAGAAAATTGATCAAGAAAATCTTATTAATATAATCGAGAAAATCTTATTGAAATTCTTAAAATCTTTCAATAAAAATGGTCGCAAACAAAACAAAAAATCTTTTTATTAGTATATGAATTTTAGTTCCGTATTTTTTTTTTAACAGTTTTTTTATTCTGAGTATTGAACCTGGGACCTGCCATTTTTAACCAATTCCAAGATCAAAAGTTAATCACCTCAAACCACAAAAAAGACATTTCCACGTCTGTTTGTGAATTTTGCATTTGCAGTTGTAGGGATTGAATTTTAATAAGTTAACTTTTCAAATTAATAAGATTTTCGTATTATCAAACAGACATCAAAAAACGCTTTTTTTACAGTAAATTGAAATTTTGACATACTTAAAATTATATGGTTTGTTTTTTCAAATTAAACTGTTATTTGTTGGCCTTAAAAGTTGGTGCTCAGTGCCTTATCCATGTTAATTCTAAAATAAACTCTTCCCACCTGCTATCCCCAACAACTATATTTTTAGTACAGACTTCCTATTGAACTAGAATCTCCTATTGTTTATAAGTAAAATAAAGAAGTAAAGATTTGTTTTCAAAAGTCATAAAATAATTCAAATATTGTCTATGTCACTTACTTAGGCAGATTTTATCAAAAAAAAAAACAAATGGCAGACTTTATACTTAAAACAAATAATATGAACATTTTGTCGATCTATCTATGCCAGTACCAGCAGTAGGTATGTTCATAATTTCCCCCCCCCCCCCCCCCTCTATGACAACAATATATCCCCATCGTCACTCTGATATGCTGTTGCCTTATTCATAAGAGCTATGTGCCTATAGTGCCTACATGAAAAATCTATTTATCTATAAACGTGATGCTGACAGTCTTTGAAGGTGTGCATAGTTTGTTCGTAAACTTTAAACACAATGAAGTTATGAATTGGAAAAAATTCATAAATGCAAAATGTCCCCCAGCAGTTCTGCAGCATTCATATTGGTATAGTATCAGCAATCGATACAAGACACCTGAGTGATATATTCAAACGGTTTCTGCCCACAATAATAAAATTGAATACCTCTGGTTAGTTAGCTCTATGTTCTGGCTACAGAGGAGATTTGAGATTTCAGATTGTAAGCTTACCTACAGCTTCAACAACGGAGGCATGTGGTACATAAATTGTAGGTAGGGAAATATAAGTTTTGCATAAATAGCATTTGACAATTTTTGATTTGCATGCTTTATGCTGGAGGTTGAAGCTCTGTTCAGTTTCAAGATATGCCGATGTCAATATTGAGAATTATGAATCATTTATTTTTAAAATGTCAAGTTTGTTATAGAGTTTGCTTTTTCGGATGTTTTTTGTTTTTTTTTTTTTGGTTTCATTTCTTACTTGACTTATAAAGGGTGTTTTGTCAGAGGTATAGAACGTTGAAATGGAATAAAACAAATTGATTTTTGACTTTATTCGAAAGATAATAAAGGGTTTTCCAATAAGAGGTGTTATTTTGAATAGCCCGCTATTTCAGTAGTTGTCACTTTTGAAGCTGTAATTTTTTGAAGTTTGACAAGTAGAAACTACGCCATTAATAAAAATGGAACAATGCACGCTTCAAAAACGCATTGGAACTATTAAAATTCACTTTAAAAATGGTGAAAATTTGGCAAAGACCGGTTCGTAAAACTTAAAACATTTTTTAGATGTCGTAAAGAACCTTGTCGGACTGCTATTCAGAAATTGGTGGAAAAATTTGAGCTGTATGTCGGGACAAGTAAGTGATGTGAAGAGAGAGAATATTGCAGCTTTAGCCCAAAGTCTTGAAGAAAACTTAGGTTTGTCCATTCCTCGTCGTTCATTACACCGTCTTTTGCATAAAGCTTATAAAGTTCAGTTAACACAAGAACTCAAGCCGGCCGATCATCAATAACGTCAACAACAGCCCAGCGTCGATTCAAGACTTCAAAGATGGAATTTATGAAGCTATTGAGGGCATACAGCAGCCACTTAGCGATTTGCTGATCGAAAATTTCATGAAAAGGATATTGCTGTGTAAAGGTAGCCTTGGTGGTCATTTGGCAGATGTTGTTTTCCATTATTAATAACATATGTATTTACAATTTGATTTTTGGCATATGACGTTACTTTGGGTCGAAAGTAATTTAATCTGGAGGACCAATATTTGTGGTCGATCGTTTCAGACTTATCGGTGTAAGCTAAAGCGTCTTCACATATCCACACAGAAAATAGTCTAGCGGCGTTAAATCGCACGATCTTTCAATAAAACAAATGTGGCAGGAGCTGTTCCACATGTTGCGCCGAACCATCTTGTTGAAATCAGCTCCTGCACATCATGGTTGTTCAATGGAGGAACAAATAATAGCGTCAGTAATCATAGCGGTCACCATTGACTGTAACGTTCTGGCCAGCATCGTTTCTAAATAAATTCGGACCAGCCCATAAAGCACATCAAACAGTCACTTTTTCTGGATGTAACGCTGTCTCAACTCATATTTTAGGATTGTCTTAACTCAAAAACGGCAGTTTTGTTTATTAACTTAGCTATTGAACCAAAAGTGAGCTTCACCGATAAACTAAATTCTCTTATTAAAATCGGTATCAACGGCAGTTTTGTTTTGGGTCCATTCACTAAACCTACGCCTTGCTAAGTGATCTGTGGTTTCAATTCTTGACATGCCAAACCAAATTCAACACAAACATTCCTCACAGCTTTGTTGTATGGTCGTTCGAGGGCGCACTTGTTTATAAACAGAAACAGGAACCAAAAAATTAGTTAGATGTGTGATCGCTTGGGGGCCGACGCGACGTGTGGAACGTGCTGATGAGAGTAGGTACTATAGATTTCATATACAATGAATCAATTACCAGCTGTTAAAATGGCCGCCAGTTAGAAAAGTGTTGCCAACATAAATTTCTATACCTCTAAAAAAAACACCTTGTTGAGATTACTGTTTTAATTTTTTTATATAAGATCTTCAGATATGTGCTGCCTTTATTTATGCATATTGATCTTTTTAAAACATACAATATAGCCTATAATATACAATTCCATTAATTTGCATGCCATGTTCAGCTGTCAGTTTATTTATTATTACATTTATTATTGTTTTTCTATTTTCAATATTGACAAGTCACGTTTATCATTTCCGTATTCGGGTGTTTGGCTGTAACGAGTACATATAATATGAATTATGGAACCAGTTCATAATAAAACACTCTCTTGATACCTACTTAATTCGATTGAACAATGTTTGAACTATTCAACATCCATTAGTCAAACATAAAGCCTTAACTAATGTAATATGCGTTCACACAGAAATGCCACTGTGTGCGCATATAATATGTGCATTCATTTGAATATATATTGATTGCATGCAATATGGGAATTTGCAACAAATTAATTTCTTATTAACGACATTAAGCCCAAGCCCGATAGTGCAGTGCATTAAATCGATAATAATTTGATTATAATTAATGTCTATCCCTCATGGTTGATGTGTTTCAATTTATGTGTGAAAATAATAACTAAACAATGTAGGTATGTTCATAAATATTGATTTTGAGGAAAATTTTAAGGAAAAATTTTGGAAGGAAAGATGAATGAAAGGATTATTATTTGAAACAAAATACTGCTTCTTCTTCTTCAAACTAGGATTTTCACTATCCAAAGTCTCTAGACTGAAAATCTGACTCTACTACTTTACTTGTGGGGTTGAATGCTGCCACCTCAGAAAGTTATCTTTCTTCGGCGATGGTTTTAGATGTTTGTTTCTTATTGCTATTTGAACTGTGTTTTCAGAAGTACTTACTTAGTTGATC
Organism: Syrphus vitripennis; assembly: GCA_958431115.1. Classification (NCBI taxonomy): domain Eukaryota; kingdom Metazoa; phylum Arthropoda; class Insecta; order Diptera; family Syrphidae; genus Syrphus; species Syrphus vitripennis. Next base: position 136,411,405 of record OY288108.1, on the reverse strand, counting down.
ATTATGTATTTTGTCCAAAATGGTATTTTTGGAAAGAAGGTTTGCTCGGATTCCTTGCTTCTTTGATCACGCTTTGTTACTCTTCACTTCTTCGATTACGCTTGGTCACTCGCCCTGCTGTATTGCAAAGCATCTTCATATCAACTGTCTTCAGTTTGCTAACTTTTCCAACAACGTGAACTGTATATAAGAATTGGACGATGAACTGGCTGTAGAGCTTTCCTTTCACCTTCTATGATTCAAAAGTCATAGTAGATGGCAGAGTTTTCCCGCGACTTCTTCAACTCTGTGCTTATGTGACGTTTGATGTTGTCATCACATATCCTTTGCTATTGATCACAGACCCAAGATATTTAGGCTGTTCCCATTGATCTATTCAAATGTGTGTCCGGAATAGGCCTGTGTGGATAAGAAAATGAAAAGTTTAGATATTCGGTTTTTTCGACAAGATGCTTTATCCATTTCACGTCAAAAGATTTAACTATACATAAAGTGCTTTTTGCAAGGACAAATGGCTCCATAGCATAAAACAACTCCTTCACTTTCAGATCTGACTTACTGAAACTTATACACATTTCCATGATCATCCGTACGTAGACTTCCAGGACTCCTTGTTGCCTAAGGGCAACCCATATCAGATCTCTTGGTTGTCAGTCGAATGCTCTCTCAAAATGAATCAGTACGCAAAACCTCTGGAGAAATTCCGATACTTTTTTGTTCACATTTCTTACACTCTGGATTGAATCTGTGTGAATCTTGGTTTAACAGAAACAAACCTGCTCTGGTCTCTTCGCCGGTCACCCTACACCCGCTCAATGATCTCCACCGTGCGTGATATCGCAGCTTGATTGAACGGTAGCTGTCACAATTTTGTGTAACACTCTTCTCTTTGTTTATTGGAAGAAGTCAACTTTCCATCCACTGATTTGGTCTTAGTATAGATAAGTTTGGAGATGAGAACCAGGAGCCATCAAACCCGATGTCTCCCAACTTTTTCCAAAACCCAGAGGGCATCTATCTCATCTGGTTCATTTGTTTAAACTGCTTCGATTGTGATTCCGATGACTTTTTTATTGCTAGATCTTATGAGTTATTTGCATTGGAAAGTGCTCATTAAAAAGTCGTTCACAACACTATTGCCATCTGTTAAGAATTTTGTCGTCATTCAAAAGGAGTTGGCCTTAAGTGTTATTAATGAATTTCGGTGAACGAATCTCCTGGGCATTCTTCCTTCTCTGTGTCGAAATCCCTGATCCGCATGAATTGCATCTGCAGTTGGGGAAGGTATTTCCTCCAGCTACCAATATTTATTCTCTTCTTACTCCCTGCTTGATTCCGCAAGGACGATATCGATTCCATTTTTGGTGTCTTCATCTCCGTAGAGAAGGCCTTGTTTCCAGTGTTTCTACATTTTGTTTCTTTCCTTAAAGCAAACGAGTCCGTTTTGGATCTTCAAAAGCAGGGAACTACACATGAACAACTATGTTTTCAAATCCTTTCAAAATTCTGAGCTTGTAAAGTTCTGAACCACTCCCAACATAAGAAAAATTTTCATTTTATTTGATTGAGTGTAACATGTACAATTTTTTGTTTTCTTTTTTATCAGCGGGAAACTTGAGCTACTGATCAACTTATAAAAGAAAAAATCAATTAAAACTAATTGAATTGTTACAAACTATAATGTAGGAAGGATTTATCTAAACCAGTCCATCTTTTGTTTTTTTTTTTTTTTTTAACAAAGAAATCCTTTTTAAATTTTGGCAACAACGGGACAGTTTTTTTCCCCATTTTCAAAGTTGTTGTTTGGTATTATATTTTAACTGAAATATGAGAAAAAAAAATTGTACTTATATTCTTCTACCTCCAACCATAGATGGAGGAAACGGATAAGCAAATCTTAAATGTCTGACCCATGTGCATATGCACCTTGAATTCATATCGCAGAGTAGTCGCAGGTAAACCAGCGGCTATTTATTTGCATACTCTTCGATTTATATACGAAAAAAAGAAAAGAACAAATGCTTCCAAATCGCAGGGGACTCGAATACCTCATGAAGATTCTGATATAACCATTATACCATTCGAAGGATATAATCCAGAAGCATCTTTTTGTCGTTGGGTTCCCGTTGATGGCCATATGTTTTGGGGTCCAACTGCTGCTATATGGGCATATATTGTGGGACTGGCCCGCAAGGAAACATCGTCTGGTGTTGGCTTCTGTATTTTATGCCTTTTCCTAGTCAGATGGGATTTTTGTTATATACATAGCTGGATGCTGTACGCGAATGCCCTGGGACCTGGATCTGCTCAGTTTGGGATTCTTTATGGTCCTAAAATACATTTGTTTATGCTAAAATCATCCAATTAGCAAGATTGTTATTTTTTGTGTTTCACTGATTTTGTCCTGCGATTGCATAGCTCAAAAGTGGCATGGGTATAGAATGTACCGTATAATACCCTACAATATGCTTGGCGATCGATTCAGAATTTGACTGGCTTTTTATGTAGGGCTAACGAAGAGACGATGAAGAAGGTATGGGGCGAGTGTGACTTTCTGGAGCCTTTAATTCAAGTCTCTATGGATTGAATTTGTTGAAAATGTTTCAGTTTTGTATTTCGATTTGTGATAAACAATTGTTCCCAACTAAAGCAATATGGATTGTCAGAAAGCAGTGTGCAGTTGGTGCGGTGGGCTTATGGCTCTGAGGATGCATAATTTGGGCACTCGTTTTGCCATGGGAATTGCTATATCGGATGTGAGATACTGTTTTTTTTGTTTGCTATGACTTATGGATTTTTGATTTAAATAACGCATTCACAAAATGAGTCAGACAATTAAGTATAAAACATATTTCTAAGCAAGGCGTATAGTTCTCACGGCCAATTATATTTAATAGAACCTTATTATCTTTTAACGACACTTTTTCCAAATGTCAACCCGGAAAATATTAAAACAATTTTAGTTTGGAAAGATGCCGTTTTCAAAAAAAAAAATTTATTTTTTATAAAGTCCAAAAGACACTTCTTTGAAAATTATGGCGATTATTTATATTAAACGGTTTTGGATATCAATGAAATTCTTTATTCCTGTGAAAGTACGTTCGATGCTATTATGTATGGAACTTGATTTCTTTTGCATGGCGACCACGGGCACTCTTGCAGAAGTCCAGACGCTGAACCCAATTTTCGACGGTTTTCAAGCATAAATCGGCCGATACTGCTGCAATTTCACGTTCGATATTCGTACGAAGTTCATAAATCGTCGCTGGCTTGTTGGCATAGACCATACACTTGACGAAGCCCCACAGGCAATAGTATAACCAAATCGCACGACCGAGGCGGCCAAGCGAATGGACTATTTCGTGAGATAACACGGTCTCCAAACTTGGTTTCCAATAAATTGATTGTGACATTCGCTGTGTGGCTTCCTGTTGGAACCACAGTCCTCCAAGTCCATATCATCCAATTGGGGCCAAAAATATTCTGTTATCATTGAACGGTAGCGATCCCCGTTCACAGTAACGTGCCGGTCTTGATCATCACGGAAGAAGTACGGCCCAGTGTAGCCGCCGGCCAATAAACCACACCAAACCGTAATTTTTTCGGGATGCAATAATGACTCATGGAGTACGTGTAGATTGCTGCCTGACCAATACCACATATTTTGTTTATTGACGAAGCCATTCAGCCAGAAATGATTCTCATCGCTGAAGATGATTTTTGATGAAAATCCGAATCATTTTCAAGTTGTTGCTCAGCCCAATTCACGAACATACGACTCTTCTGGTTCTGGTGGTCAAGCGGCTTCAATTCTCGCGTCAATTTAATCTTGTAAGGATGTAGGCCAAGATCTTATCGCAAAAGTCGCCACAACGACTTCACAGAGATGCCCAACGCTTGAGAACGACGTGTGAGAGACACATTTGGGCTTTCTGCAACTGAAGCCTAAAGCAGCAATATTCTCAACACTACGGGCACTTCTTTGTCTCACTGGCACGGGAACATTTTGTACTGTGCCTGTGGATTCAAATTTTTCCACTAGACGCCCAATTGTTTATCTGCTAGGATTATTATGACGACCATAAATTGGACGTAGCGCTCTTAACGTTGAGGCCACTAACTCCGAATTTCAGTAGTAATTTTAATAATTTCGATTCGTTGTTGGCTCATATATCTTTCCATCATGAAATAGCAAACCTGACTGGAGAGAAATGTCAAAAGAGTAGCAAGAAATATGGCGTCGTTTTCTGTCCCTGTCGCTCTACTTTTGTACGTCTCTATGAAAATATTGTTTACAATTCGTCAGCCCGTTTATGAGAATATCGAAATCAAAAATTCCGGGTCTATTGCAGGAACCGTTAAAAAAATGTAATAAAATATAAAAGTTTCTAACAAAAATAAATTGCTTTAGTGCTGTTGTTGAGATACAGATATAAGTTCGATTTTTTACAAATCCAAAATAAACATTGGCAGCACCTTCAGATATCTATTTCTTAAACTAATTTTTATGAATCATGTTATTTTACTAAATAAATAGTTTTCGAAAAATTAATTTTTAAATATAAAGACATTACAAAATCCCTATCTGAGTAAATAAAATTTGCAAAATAAAATAAAATAAACTTCTTCCACACAAAGCTTTCAAGGACTAACAACCATTCACACGAATTGCCAAATTAAATTACCATTTAAAATCAAACAACGCAAAACTTCTTATGAATAAAATATTTTTATCGCATATTAATAATGATTTGTCTGCAATTTGGCAACCACAGCAAAATTAAATCGGTAACAATTAATTTTCTTTGTTTCATGATAAAAAAAACTTAACAATCTTCAAAACTTGTTACCTTTTTTGGTAAATAGTCTTGAGAAAAATTTTAATTCCCACACCTTCATATGCATGCACAGCTATAAGCTGTGGGAATTCATCTAAAATAGAATTAATTTGAAATAAATTTCAGATATTTGTCAATAAATCGTTGACAAAGTTAAAATACATAAAAAATAGTCACAATTAGTTAACAGTTTTATTATGCACATTTGCTAATCTTATCAATTTATAAAATCACCAGAAGCATGAGAAACTAGCATAAAATGTCATCTACTGTAAACATATCAAGATTGATGGGTTTGTTTTGGCATAAGATAAATAGACGTTATGTGATGTCTCTTTTTTGGAATTTAGAAAACAAAATATATGGTGGAATAACATTGTCCCATATTTTTTGTTTTCAATATGAAATCATTAACCTTAATCCAACTAAATATTTCAACACTAGTTAGAAAAAATATCTCATGTTCATGCAGGCTAATAAATAATGAAAAATTTACTTTGACTTTGACTTAGAAAACAAAGGCTGCCATTCACCAAACACCAAAAAAATCTTCCTTTAAATGCTCAGAAATATTTTTGTAGTTATTGGGTCTTATAAACCTAAGCCTCAGAATTTCAGTCATATTTCAAATCCTGCCTTCTTATATCTGCCAGTAATACACACCCAAAGCCCTTGAAAGATATCTACTACAATCGTATTATAGAATGTAGTTCTATAAACAAAAGAGCTGACGCACAAACTATTTAAACTCAATTTTTAACAAAACATCATTATTTCCTGAATAAACGTTCTTTAAATTGAGTTACATCTAGGTGCATTTCAAATATGTGTTATCTTGTTTTTCAGTATGTTGGATACAACCTTCTGACCTAATTTTATGTACTATCAACGATAAGTTTCTTAAACCTTTCCCCGAATTTCAGGGCCCCATTCCTAAGACTTCTTTAAAAATGCTTCAAATTACTATACAATAAATAGTTCCCTACTATCTACATATCAACAGTTAGTTTAAGAAAAAAAATATTTCTCACACATGTCACACAATCAGATGCGATTCGAAGCATTTGAGGGCATTCGGCATTTAAAATAATTATAACCCGCAGGACCAAAACTCTGTGATAGCCACAAGCCCATCTCCGCACAGCAACAACTAACTAACCAACCAACTAACTGACTGTCCGAATGACTGACTGACGGCCTAAACTGTGCCGCCATGACAGCCACGATCAAACATTTGATTTCCGGCTCGCAAACAATATAATAGCCCGTTATTGTTTCATCTCGATAATTATCCAAAATCATTTAAATATTTTTTTTTTTGTTTCTCCTCTTTTTTATAATCGCGAAATACTATGCACAACTAGCGCGCTAGCAAATTTTTGGTCGTGATCCACGTTGTCGGTTGGTTGGTCGCTTTGTTGCAGCAGTTTGATCGCATTCACACAAAGACCATTCCATAGCAGTGGATGATGGGTATAATGGAAGGGGAAGAAAACAAAGCAATTTTCCATAAAATGTGAGCAAACACTGAATGTATGTACGAGTAAGTTCGACTATAATCATCTTCATCGTAATCATATCGAAGACGTTTTTCCCTACCCTTTTCATATAGTATACTACACAACAATCCATGGAACATAAGCGGCCGGCATAATATAAATTGTATCTGTAAAGATACAATTTTTAATACGGTCGATCTGACATTTAAATTATGTGAACAAGACAATTCTGGTCGTCGCGTCGTCGTTGTGGCGATGAAGATGATCGCCAAAACCTTAAGCGCAAAATAACTCCGATACTACAGATAGATACCGGCACTCTCATGGATCAGCACTATACTATACGCGATCATCGTCGCATCATCAGATACAAATGTAAAACCTACGTTTACGGAACAATGCAAAGCGTTTTGGGGCTTGGTTTAGTTTTGTGTGTGACCATTGAACATTGGGGTGACCGACGACGACGGACGGTGGTGCGACGGGATTATATGGGATGAGACCGGCCAAATGGCGCGAGATGACGACGAATGGCAGCCGCGAAGAATTGTCCGAAATGGAGATGGAAATATTCCAGATATTTTCCATGTTAAGGAAAATACTTAACATGGTTTCTGATGGTTGTTGTTCTTCGATTCACTTGAATTTTTAACTTTCAACTTGTTCGGGTAGATACAATATGGTGGGACCTATCTTGTAAGGGGAATATTTGTATAAGAGGCCATATTTTCCATTCAACTGAATTTAAATGAAAATTATATTTTCGATGTGAAATGTATTGAGGATAATGCGGCATGATATAAAACAGATCGTACTTTGACAATCTTATACGTTGATGATTCGAATAAATATTTAGAGTGGAGAATCATTGGGAAAATCAGCTTTCAAAAATTACTGCGGAAGAAAGACCAACTTTAAAAAAATTTGTGAGAAAACGCACAATTTTTAACATTTATCAAAACGATTACAAATTTAGGTTATAGGAACAAAAAAAAAAACATTCGGTAGAAATTTGTTTGAGACTCAAGACGCTTTCTTATTGGGAATTCTTCTGAAGCTCCTGAGGTTTATTAATTTGCTCGTATATGTCCATGAGCATCCGCACGTAGACATCCGGTACTCAATATCAGATCTCGTGGAGAAAGCATTTGATCATTTGCAAAATCAACAAATACTTTATGCAAATCACTTGAGGAATACCGATATTTGTCCATTCCGAAACCAACCTTCTTGATTGCACGGTATCTATAGCAATTTCGTCAATCTCTTAATCTTTGAAAGAAGGTAACTTCCCTCCACTTGCAAGGTATTTAGCCATGGAATATAGGTTTTGATATGAGAATTATAAGACATCTAGACCGAGACATCGGGTCTCTTTTACCAAAACTCAGAAGGTATCTTGCTTGTCCCAATAGCTTTTCCCTTTTTGATTTTTAAAATTCCTTCAGAATACTGTTACCATCTGTGAAGAATTTTATCTTCATCCGCAATGAGTCGATCTTGGGCGTTGTTATTGAGTTTTGGTGAACGAATGTCCTTAGCATTATTAATTTTCTGTGCAGCCATTTTGAAAACAGGCATGTCACAGTTCTTGAAAAGCTTGATTTTCAGCCGGAGCAGATATTTCCTCTAATTCCCGACACATGATCTTAGTACCCTTTGCTTAAAGTTGGGCTAACTTTTTTCCTTGCTTCTTTCTTGCAGCGTCTGTAAATCATTTCAAGGCGTGGTACTTTATCCAGGTTGTCCACTTGATTTCCCTAGAAGCTTCTGTTTATTTATTAACTTTGCAATCTTTGACTTGCGCCTTAATGAAACTGGCTACCAAATGGCAGCCGATATGAGTTTTATTTCCACCATTGCTGTAAATGGTAATATGCAGCTGTTGTCCCTTATGATCTGCATGTGTTATGGATATGGTCATTAGGAGGATTTATTGTTTAATGTTCTAAACTACAATGACAGTCCCCATAGTTCCGACATTTTCTTTCAAACAAACAGCTTGAACAAAAGCTCAGCCTTTGGGATGGGGTGGTTATGGAAGCCAAAATGCATCTTTTTCTGTCTGTTCACATGCAATGTGTGGGACAAAAGCTTCAACAATATTCCACATATTTTAGAGATATCAAACCATCACTGAACTTCGAAATAGCCAAGATGTTAGTAAGCGATTCTACCGCTAGGATGATAACAATTCCATTTTTAGTGTTTTCCTATCCGTAGTAGAACATCATTGGTGCCTTCGTCTTAACATCTATGAACATTGGAAGAAGAGTCTGTCCTTTTTCCAATGTCTCGCGACTTGTGTCTTTATTTTACTTCACCATTTTTAATTGCTCCCTCCATAATTGCTATCTCCATAATGCTCTATCTTCTTTTTACCAGACTGTTCCGCCTTTCGGTGATCTCCAGTCGCAATAATTCAGAAACTTGCAACACCCTGTATGGAAAGTTTAAGGTGTTATTGTATGTTACTAGGCTCTTTTAGGTGTTGTATGCCTAGATGTGATTTATTCCTTTATCGCCTATTACGACAAGCTGGATACCCTTCTGACCATCCCAGTAAGGAACTATGATTGATAACTAAAAAAAGCCAACATCCTCCAACAGCAAAATGTTTGCAATTCAATTTACAGGGACCTCATAAAATTCAGTGGACTTTAAAAATTTTTAAGAAATTTTTTTTCTTTTAATTTATTGATAAGAAAAAAAAGTCTAAGTACCTATCCAACTTCCCCTATGATAATTTTCTATAATTAAACCTAATCGTGTTATAAAATTTTACACCTTAATTCATATCATTAACATTTGAATAGAAAACCACCGAAAAAACATCTACACAAAACAAACATCACAGCAGGTGGCATTTTGGTGATAAAATTAAATATAATTTCACACCAAAAAAAAAAATAAAAAAACAAAACTACGCTACACCAAAAAAAAAACATCAGTTAAGTCACGAGTTGTTGTGTGAGGGCCAATGACTTATCAAGTCGTTGGACAAATGATGTTTTATGAAAATTTCGAAAGGCTTCCATGATACAACACCGTTTCTCCAAGTAGGTAGGTATAAAATAAAAATTAAAAAAAAAAACAATTCACCAGAGCGGAACTTGGTTTTTGCTTGCATTTGGTTTAATTTATTATTATGCCAGTTTCAAAATGTAGATAAGGCCAAAAAGGCATGTTCTAGATATGAATTTCAAGAGAACTTTTCCCAACTCCAAACAAAAAAAAACAAAGGAAGGTATAGCATAGGGACTATTCGTTCTACCTATTATAAGACTGAGTTTTCTGTGACAAGTCAATTTAAAATGAAGTCTACCGCCGCCGGCCGCCGCGCCGCCGCTGCCGTAGCACTGCCACCCCCCACCCGCTGTGAAAAACCACGCCTATCACGATGTTAGGTCTCTTTCTCTGGATGCACACAAAATGGACTTATGCAAATCACTTTTTTCCACTTCTCCATTTTCGTTATGAAAAGGCATAGGTACTACAAAATGATTATGTGCCCTCTATTCATTATGATTATCATCGTAGGTTGTCGAGACGGACATAAAGTTCAAGTCGACGCTGCTGCTGCCGCTGCCACACCGCCACGCCACATCGCTCCAGTTGGCTTTATTCCACTTTGAAAACCTGGAAAAGCAGCCAACCAGGAATCATTTTATATTCGCCATTTATTCATACCTAACCTATATGGAGCTGCCCTGGCATGACCAGTCAGTCCAGTGTGTTCTTATTATTGTCGTGAGGTGGAGGTGGGTTACTTTATATTGTAGACTGAGGATTAAAACAAAAACTTATTTATGAACAACTGACCAACCGACCCGACACCCGACCGACAGTGAAGTTAGCCGGTTGGTGTTCTCGTTTCTGTCCTCCAACTTACTACCTCCCATAAACTTCTGATTAATGATGATTTTATTCGACTGGAAACGTTTCATTTTTTTTTTTTTGTTTTTGGTTCTGAAAGTAATGGAACATGTAACGACGAGGAGCATCAGCAGCAGCAGACATCAAGGAGGAAGTCAGCCTCAGCACACTTCGTTGGGGTGGAAAATGTCAATTTCAGGAGCGAAAACTAACAGAACCCAGCACGAGTATGGTAGAAAATGCACCTTCAGCCTCAAGGCAAATAAATCACAAAATCTTCCGCCAAACAAATTCAGCACCAGTAGCATCCCACTAACACACTGCGGGAGATTTCGCTGAATCGGAAGATCAGTTCAGTTTGGCTTGCCGCTTGCAGCTTGCGTTCGATGAGTTTGAAGTTTTCATTTTGTGCGTTGTTGGTGTATAAGTTGAAGTTCTGCTCGTGGCACAATGTTTAACCATCATACTCATAAGCTAACACTCATTGTCGGGCCAGCATCATAAGGAAGACCGTCAAAGATGTGAAATGTGTCGCTTGGAGTTGCTAGATAATATCCGAAACAGGTTGGGGTCAGAAAATCGAATTAACAAAATCTAGAAAACTCTGAAGTTTAAGATCCCTAATCCTTAAAACTATACATGATGAAGTTTTGTTTCATTGTAATGTTTTGGAATTTCGATTTCGAGATTTAAGGTAATCTTTATTTTGGGTTTTGAATTTTTGGGGACTGTAATGATTTTGGGCTCTCAGACGTTCGGGAGAAAAAGGTAAAAAGTTTTTGGCGAAAATTCTCCCCCGAATTTTTTTGTTTTACATTTCCGGAAATTTAGTTTTTTAGAAATTTGTTTGTTTTCGAGCTTTGCGTTTTGGTCTACAATTTTGACCTGACAATTTTTTGTAAAAATTTAGTTTTTTGGTTTTTATAAATTTTGCATTCTTGAGATTTTGTACTATATGGATTTTATGAATTATGCGATTTTTGAATTTCGAGTTTTCTGAATTTTTGCTTTTCGGGATTTTGTTTTTTTCGGTTCCTTGGATTTTTTGTTATTTTTTTGCTGAACTCAGAAATCTAACTTAAGCCCATGTAAATCATGTTTGACCATAACTGAACATAACTTTCATGAAATGTTTTTGATTTTAATATTTCGGGATTTCTCAGGATTTTGAATTTTTTGATTACGAGTTTTTGTGATTTTGGGTTCTCTGAAAAAAATCGTTTTTTTTTTTCTAGAATTTGAGTTTTAGATTGCTTGCACTTAGTTATTTTTAGGGTTTCTGGTTTTCAGCATCTGGGGTTTTCTAAATTTTATTTCTTCGACACATTGAGTTTTGGGATTTTTTTTGAATTTAGGGTTCTCAAGAGTTCTGTCTTGGCATTCGACCCAAATCACGTTAACGCGGATCCCAGAATTAGAAAGAGTATTATCTTGGTGAAGAAGCCCACCCACAGATCATTATAATGAGTTTTTAAATTATAAGCAAATTCTTTATTTTAGTTCGGTACCACATTACTTGATATTTTGAGATTTTAGCTGTCGGAATCTTTGATATTTTTGGATTTCATCTTTTATTTTATGCCATTAGTCTTTCAGATTTTGGCGTTTTTTTTTTGGTTTTAAGGTTTTTGGCTGGATACTGGAATAATTGGATCCCAGGATTTTAAGATTTTCTTGATTTTAGATTTTCGCGATTTTCTAAATCTTTTGTTTTTCAAGTATTTGAATTTTCAGATTGTCGGTTTTATTTGACTTTAGCGTCTTAGAATTTTATAGAATTTTTTTTCTGATTTTCGAACCACTTGAATGTTGGGTTTTGAAAATTTTATAACTTGTCAAGATTTAGAGTTTTTAGGATTGCGTTTTTTTTTTAGGTTTGAGTTTTTAGATTTTAAATTTGTTGCTCTGGTAATTTTGAGCTTTCTGGATTTTGGATTTTCTGCGGATTGTGAATATTCTGGATTTAAGGTCTTCTTTCTTTTGGGTTTTTGTGATTTCGGGAATTTGTACTTTCTCAATTTGTCTCCTAATTTTTGGTTTTCGTCATTCGGGGTATTTTGTGTTTTTCTATATTTTGAGTTCTTGGGACATTTAATTTTACTTAAGAAATTCCTTTAAACCTCTAACTTCTAATTTGTTAGTTAGTAATTTTTATAAAACCAATACTCTGCCTTAAAAGGGCGAAAAATATGTAAGTCAGCGTGGGCAATTTTTTTCTTCTCCATCATCTGTGCACAGGGAGAATCCGATGAAATTCAAAATTCGATAAATTTTTATCAGAATATCTGCACATGATGGCGAAAAGGACATCATAACAATGCATTCGCTTATGATGATACAAAGCCTTTCTGACTACTGTATGCCTTCCCTACATGATCTTAGTGGCGGCCCATTATCAAGGTCGCATCATTTTTATTGCAATAATAATAATCGCGCATTCTGGCTGGAGCGGCAGCAGCAGCGAAATAAAACTCAATCGAATCATAAATAATTCGTTCAATGGGTGTCCCCCGTATGGATGTGTAGTGCAGAGATGGAGGAGATGCGTGCGGTCGTCGCATATTATTGTTGCCACATTTGGCATTGCCACATACAGTTTTAAGCTCTGTGTGATGGCAATAGCAGCAGAGAAGAGCAGAACGCAGGCAGAACCAAAAGCAAGTCACCTCGGGACATCAAGACCATAATTAGATTGCAGCAAGTGGTGTATCGTTTTGTTGCGCATCAGACTGCTGATTTTGCTGCTCCTGCTGCTGCTGCAAGCTCGTTACGAAATAAGATCAATTTTTATTGAAATGCAATAATTTTTGTATGGAATTCGAGATCATGATTATGAGAGTTTTAGATCGAAAAGACAACGACTGCGGTATTGATGTGGTGTGGTGTGGCATTATAGTAATATAGCAGAATGAGTTTTATATACCGACTATCAGAGGGGGAGAATGGGGGGAACTTCGCTGTTGGTCGGTCAGAAAATTTAATTTTTTGTATTTAAACATTTTTTTTTTGTTTCATATTAATTAATGATATTGCTGATGATGAATTTATCGTTGCTGTCAGAATTATTATGGAGTCGGAATCTCAATTGTCTTGGCGATTGACGAGGCATAAAATTTTCAATGCGCGGCAAGAGTATATAGAGAAGAAAAAAAATGTTTACGTTGTGTGGCCTACAAAAGTAGCTATAATGTAAAATATACAATTTATATTGTCATCATGGTCATTTAATGGCAAATATGCAATTATGATGAGTTTCGATAAATCAGCAGGTGATAAAAGTTGATGGAAGAAAATACATCATGTATGAAGTATGACGATGATTATTATAAACATTAAACAGCAAAAACAATAGCGAGACCAAAATGGAAACATGCTTGGGTACTAAGTTATTTTATTTTTTTTTTTCACAAAAAAACTGTTAAGAAAAATTAATATTAACATTATTTGTGGTTCATTTTTAAAACTTTCTGTTGTCGTGGTTTTTTTAATGGCTTTTCCAGTACCAAGATTTGAACTTAATATTTATTTTACAAGGTGCCTCGAAAGAAAGTTTATATTTATTGGTTGATTAAAAAAAAATAATCCGTATTTTTTATTTATTGAAATATACAATTTTGAAATTTATTTCTCAAAAATAATATCGTATAAATGAAGACCCCGTTCGAGGCACTCATTTAATCGAACAAACAATAAAATTACTTTTGGCGGCTTGGCAGGTGGATTAACTGAAGTCTGCCATTTCGTTTCTCAACGTTTTCTACCGTGCTTGATGATCTTGTTCGCCCAAATTTTCGGTTTTCCGGCGCAGTACCGGTCTATTCAATCTTTTTGACCCATTTTTGAAAAAGAGGAATTCTTGACTCATCATTTAAGTGGCGAAAACCTCAAATACTACAAAATATTCTTGTAAAGCTCTCGAACCGATAACACGTGAGAAATGCTCCGTAGCGATAAAATTTTCCAAAGCCAGGCTACCGATTGACATAACCCTCGTGAGTCGTGGCCCTCAATTATCTAGGGAAATAAATAGTTTTTCAACAGGGACGCTACAAAAGTAGAGCGACAGGGACAGCAAACGACGCCATACTTCTTCCCGCTCTTTTGACATTTCTCTTCAGTAAGGTTTGCCATTTCATGATGGAAAGATATACGAGCCAACGTCGAGTCGAAATTATTAAAATTACAACCGAAATTCGGAGTCAGTGGCCTCAACCTTAAGAGCGCTACGTCTAATTTATGGTCGTCATAATGGGCGGCGGCGTCATTGGCCCGTACTTCTTCCATGAAGATCGAGACCGGCACGTTACTGTGAATGGGGATCGCTACCGTTAAATGATAACCGAATATTTTTGGCTCCAATTGGATGATATGGACTTGGAGCACATGTGGTTCCAACAGGACGACGCCACAAGTCACACAGCGAATGTCACAATCAATTTATTGAAAACCAAGTTTGGAGAACGTGTTATCTCACGAAATGGTCCAGTCACTTGGCCGCCTCGGTTGTGTGATTTGACGCCGTTACACTATTTCCTGTGGGGCTTCGTCAAGACTATGGTCTATGCCAGCAAGCCAGCGACGATTGATGAACTTCGTACGAATATCGAACGTGAAATTGCAGCAGTATCGGCCGATTTATGCTTGAAAACCGTCGAAAATTGGGTTCAGCGTTTGGACTTCTGCAAGCGTGCCCGTGGTGGCCATGCAAAAGAAATCGAGTTATCCAAAACCGTTTTTGTTTTATTTAAAAAAAAACTTTTGTAGCGCTCTTATTGAAAAACCCGATATAAACTTTCTTTTAAAACGCCTTGTATATTTATACTTTTAGAACTATTCCGCTACAGAGTTGCCCTATCAATAATTCAAGAGTTGAAAGAGTTTTTAAAAACCATTTTGTCATAATGTTTGGCTTCGAATATGCCGAATCTCAAGACACTCCATGACTTTTAAAAGATAAGAGTATTAAAAATTGAACAAAAAAATAGTACTCAACGTAATATTTAAAAAAAATATATTCAATCTCGTTCCGTCAAAAAGTGACCAGTCCAATGGGAAATTTATTTTCCTCTGTGTTTATAAAAAAAATCCTATGAGTTCTGCTTAGCCCTTTAAAAAAATACATAACATAACGAAAATTTCAAAACACCTTATTAACATCTTATTTAAAGACATAGCAACATATTAAGTACAAATGCTCGACGCCCGTGTTATAAATCAATTGAATTAAACAGGCGTTAAACTCTTAAGTTATTTATCATCATGCAATACTTTACCCTTATTATACGCGTTTAAAGTTGAATTCGCTGCATAACCGCCTAAGGACATTTCAGACGATTAAAAAAAATAATAATAATAAATACTTCTTGGCGAGGATTAAACGAGACCAATTTATTAAAAAATGGAAAATAATTCATTGTTGACTGAAAACATGACACATTCGAATGTTATACCCGCATAAGCCCAGAAGCTATATACAATGTTGAATGCGCATTAAGAGTCGTCCTGAATGCGCGCGCTTGCGTTTAATGAAGTCGAAATTAATTATGACTCCTTGTGCACAAAATGTGAGACTAACCGACATAGGAGGAGTACCTGCCTATTCTTCTCCAAAAAAAAAAGGATACTTTTTTGGACTCAATGGGGCAAGTCAGGACACAATACCAAACATCCACTGCACACTATACATTTTTATACTTACTTGATATCTTGATTATATCACACGCAGTGAATTCCACCATCACATCACATTGCTATAAGGCATCAAGGACTGATCTTTTTGGCTACATGCTGAGGAGGACCCTCGTATTCCTTTTTTTTAAACAATTATCACCTGTTTGGACAATTTATCATATGTTTAACATTAGTACAGAAATAACTTTACTGCCACCGACTGACTGCTACGTTACCATGTCCATGTCCGTGTCACCATGTGGTGGATGTAGGATGAACGGTGTCTTGGGTTTTTCTTTTTCGAGCTTAACACCTTTGCGCACTCGCCAAGGCATGAATTATTTATGACACAAGAAATGTATTGTGTGTGGTGTGTTGTGTGTTGTGTGTCCTCCCCCATCTTCATGAGATTAGGTTCAATTGAACTGAATTGAATTTACCTGTGGGGACATCCTTCTATTGATCATGCTTTTGTAGATATATTATCTGAATCCTTGTTGCAGATGTTGCAAAATAATTGCAACTACATCAGACAATATAATCATACAAAAGATGTTACAAGCATTGAGTAATTGGTGAAAAATTACTTCAGTTTATTGGCTCTCTTCTGTTGGTTTAAATGGCCCAATTATTATAACTTGACGGTTGCAATTCATGTTCAGGAAGCCGGAAAAAGGAATTGTCCCACCTGAAATAACTTAGTATAAGCCTTCAATACTTTACTTTTTGGTTAATTTATCGAGGAACTCTAAAAGTTTGTTTAAGGTTGGTGAGTGGAGTTTTTGTTTATGGGGAAAGGGTTTGAAACGGTTTTGCATGCTAAAGCTGAAATATTTCTTTCCACGATTATTTATTCTTTCGATAAGTAGAAATGACAAATGGGGCCAACAGTTCCACACGAAACATTTCAGCTGTTCCTAATCTATTTTGTTGAAGTAATGAGAAGAGAGGACTGTTTTTTACTACGGACTTAGCTGGCTTACTATATTTCAAGATAATACTCCTATCAACCAAACATGCAAAAACTAAAAAGAGTGAAACAATGAATCTCAGTCATTCCGAAGAAATTGCGTTTTCTTAAACTTTTCTTTTTCTTCTTTTTATATTTTAAAACCATTATTCTCTTCTCAAAATATTTTTAACTTGGCATTCGCAGTATATGTAACGCTGAATACAAAGAATTACAGTTTGCCAGATATACGAATTGAATATATACATAGCTACCTTTTTCAATAATAATCCGCGCAGCACATTTAAATACGACCGCGAACGGATCAGTGATTATGATTGATTGCCTCGCTGTCAATTGTTGTCCCATTGTTCACCACTCAAAAAGTTGATCAGTTTCACTTTTCGTTTTGTTTTGATCACTCACCAAGACCGCAAAGTCAAAGACGACAACGCGACGCATGAAAACAGATTGCCAGTGACTCAAGCCAGTCAGTGTATGATTTCTGCTGCTGCAGCAACAGCAGCAGCATCAGGCAAGAGTATAATTCAACGTTTTGTTACTATAAGACACGCTGTCGTCGAAATTTCCTTTCCCTTCGTCGATTTTAGTAATCATACTGTGAACATGGTTACCACTTTCATGAATTTCTA